>JBBGZY010000449.1:16665000-17920000 GCA_037952925.1 Lithobates clamitans
CCCACTCCACCTTTACACTGTGGTTATATTATAGTGCAGGAGGTAAGAAAAACCTTTTTGTTGGGTTTGGGCTACAGTCCACTCAGTGACAGATCTAAAGGCGATTTACCATAAATCTCTTCCTACATCCTTTGAGGATTTTCTGTGCAAACCTATGCAAGAGCTACATGACTGCTTGTTTAAGGCCTGCAGGTAGATATTTACCTCCAGGCTAAATTGGTGACCACCTCTTCTAGAGGCTGCCTTAATTGGTCTCTAGGTCTGGGCTCATTAAGACTTTAGTTGCTGATTAGCCCCACCTGTGTATGAGCTGGCTAGCGTTTGCTCAGTCTCAGGGAACAGAGGTAAGGTAGGACAACAGCTACTATAGTAAGGTGTCCAACCATTTTAGGATTTGTTCCTTCACTGGTGAAGGGTTAGCATCTACAGCCCAGGCTATGCCTATGAAATAATTTGCCCCTGTTTGGTTATTTCATAAAGGGATACACCATGACTTCTTCTTGGCTGCACACCAGTACACCTCAGTAGTGAAGGTTTGTGGCACAGCAGAACTACACATTGAGATTTGTGACATCTCTGCTCATAAGGGGTATATTGCTGTATATCAGAAATGCACTGTACTGAAGCTTGTTTGATGTCCTTTATATCCTAAAGGTACTGCTTTATTTGGCTACAGATCAGAAAAATACAACAGTGAAGGTGGTCTGTACTTTGTTTTGTGCTGCACGGCAGAAATGCACATCATTGAGCCTTGTGAAATCTCTGCTCATAATTGTTATATTGCTGCACATCAGACTTACACAAGATTGAGGTCTGTCTGGATTTTTGTGTCCTGTATTACTGCCTTATTGGTTGCTTATCAGAAAGGCAGCAGTGAAGATTGATTGAATGCAAATTGAACCTGTACCAGGGGTAGTACATATATTACCTTTGGTAATCGGTGCAACACTGCAAAGTGGTGTCGTGCCGATTCACAGGGTGCTAATAACGGCAATGGCTGCCGATTTTAGGCATGTGATTTGACATGTTGAGTCACATGCCAAATCGCTTCAATATGGATGTGCTATCTCTATTCAGAATTGTTATCTTGTTGCACATCAGATATATAAGAGATTGAAGGTTGTCTGTCCTTTATGTCTTACATATACTGCCTTATTGGCTGCATATCAGCAGTGAAGGTTGATTGTCCTTTTCTGATTTGTTTTTGCTGCTCAGCAGGGAGGCACATTGAGGATGGTGGCGTATCTGCTCAGTTTTGGTATATTGCTACATATCAGACACAAAGATTGAAGATTGTTTGTTTGTGTCCTGTATGTCCTATATTTACCGCCTTATCGGCTGCATATCAGTAAGGCACGGCAGTGAGCGCTCTCTTTTTCTGTTTCTCATTGTTCTACCTGGCTGCTTCTTAGGGATACACAGCAGGGGGTTGTTGGCTGCACTCCTCCAGGGAGACACAGCATTGGGGACCCCTCGCTTGTTCAACCTGAAAATTGCAAGTTTTTTCTGCGACCTGTGTAATCTTGAGGTCTGTGGATCCAGAAAGCAGGGACTGTTTGGAGGCGCTGCAACCTGGAGTCGCACAAACACAAATGGTACCCATTGGAAGTGTGACTTTTCTCTTGCATTTTGCAGTCCCAGGTTGCAGGTTGGGTCACACGGGTGTGGGAGCCCTAAGCTTATCTGTCTCTTCTGGGTGAGGTTTTGCTACACAACAGGAATAATCATCATGGAGTTATTGCCATACTTTGCAGTACACCAGAAAGATCGCAGCTGTGAAGGCTGTTTTTTCTGTTGCTGCACAGCAGAAAAACTTTTAAGCTTGTTGGTGCTGTTTCATATTGCCTTACCTTACTACACTTCAGAAAAACACAATACTGCAGCTTGCCTGTGTCCTTTCTCAGTGTTGGTTCTATCTGACTGCACTACAGAACTGCATAACAAACGATTGTCTTGTGTTCCATGTTATTTTACCCTGTGGCACAGCAGAAATGCACAACATGGGAGTTGGTGTTCATATTGATCTTAAAACTGTATTTGGTGGTTCGTCAGAAATACGCAACATAGAAGTTTGGGTCTCTGTCTTATATTTATGGCCTTGTTTTGCTGTACATCAGTAAAACACTACAGTAAAGGGTGTTCCCATCCTTTCTGTATTTATACCAGTTATGACCTAGCTAACTGCACTTCAGAGACATGCAGCATTTAGGGTTTGCTTGTGTCTTAATGTTTTTATATATTGGCCGCACATCAGAAAACCAGACTGTGAGGACTGTGTCTACATTGAGGTTCAGATTTGGGTCTCTTCCCATATTTGATATGTTGGCTTAGCTAGCCACACTCAAATACACAACATTATTGTCTATGCTTGTGTCCTGTCTAAATCTATTGTGCTGTGCCCACAACCTATGACCTTTTTTATTTGTGATATTAATAATGCATGTATCACCTTTTGTATTTCAGCCCTCTTTTCCGTGGAGGGGCCAGGAGTACATGTCAGAAAGCCTCAGCCCCTTACATTCAGGGATGCCAGAACCAATTCCTAGGGTTGAAGCCCAGTAGTGTTATAGGACACTGTTTAGTAAGAACTTGGGAAGTTCTGTTCAGAGAAGTATTATGGCCTGAAGATGAAGTACAGTAGGTCACCGCAATATTGTGTCAATCTCGCTGCTGTTATCGGCAAAATTTGACACCTGCGAGCCCTGTCGGGGAAGCCAGCGCCGAGCTGGCTCGCTCATCGGGAAAGGAAAAATGTGTTTTTTCCTTTCCCGATGAGCAACAAGCAATACTGACAGGTGTTATAAATCATGAGGGGGAACTCCACGCAAAATTTTAAATAAAAAAAATAAAATAAAAAATCAGCATGGGTTCCCCTCCAAGGGCATACCAAGCCCTTAGGTCTGGTATGGATTTTAAGGGGAACCCCCCTATGCCAAAAAAAACATACCAGACTCTTATCCGAACACGCAGCCCGGCCGGTCAGGAAAGAGGGTGGGGACAACCAAGTGCCCCCCCCCCTCCTGAACCGTACCAGGCCGCATGCCCTCAACATGGGGGGTGGGTGCTTTAGGGAAGGGGGGCACCCTGCGGCCCCCCCCTCCCCAAAGCACCCTGTCCCCATGTTGATGAGAACAAGGGCCTCTTCCCGTCAACCCTGGCTGTTGGTTGTCGGGGTCTGCGGTAGGGGGGGCTTATCGGAAAAAAAGGGGGTCCCCAGATCCCGGCCCTTCACCCATGTGAATGAGTATGGGGTACATCGTACCCCTACCCATTCACCTCAGGAAAAAAAAAAAAAAAGTGTCAGCTCTGGCGGTCTTCTTCCGACTTCTCCGCTCTCTTCGGCCTCCGGTTCTTCTCCCGGCCTCTTCTGCCGGTCTCCTCCGCTATCTTCTGCTATTTTGCTAGCAGTGGCCTGGTCTTCTCCATTGCCTTGTTCCCTCTTTTCTTATTCTGATGTTGACAACGCTCTCTCCTGCTGTAATGCCGTGTGCGCAACGACTTATATAGGCATGGGGCGTGGTCATCGGGTGAAGTCATCCGGTGATCCCGCCCCTTATGATGCCACCGTCCCAGGGCATGATGGGACTGTGACTTTATAAGGGGCAGGGTCACCGGATGACATCACCCGGTGATCACGCCCCATGCCTATATAAGTTGTTGCGCACCACGCACACGGCATTACAGCAGGAGAGCGTCGTGTCAACATCTGAAGAAGAGAAGACTGAACAAGACAGAGAAGACCGTGCCACTGCTAGCAAAAAGCAGAAGGTAGCGGAGGAGCCCGGCAGAAAAACCGGAGAACGGGAGAAGAGGCCGGAGAGAGTGGAGAAGTCGGAAGAATACCCCCGGAGCTGCCTAATAAGTTACTTTCAAAACCTGTCTAGTGTGTTTTTTTTATTGACACTTTTCCCCCCAGGTGAATGGGTAGGGGTACCCCCTACTCATTTACATAGGGTGGGGGGCCAGGATATGGGGGCCCCCTTATTGGGTCTCGCAGGGCGCCCTCCTTCCTCAAAGCACCCCCTTTCCTGACCGGCCAGGCTGCGTGCTCGGATAAGGGTCTGGTATGGATTTTGGGGGGACCCCCACAGTTTATCGGCGTAGGGGGTTCCCCTTAAAATCCATACCAGACCTAAGGGCCTGGTATGCTCTTGGAGGGGAATTCTCTCTCGCGCGAATAGGAAAATGTGTTTTTCCTATTGCAGCCAGCGAGAGATGTACAGTACCCTGTCGCCGAGAACCAGCGCGATCCCATCACAATCTCGCGGGCAGGTACTGTATAAAGATGTATACCCGACCGAATAGGTTGAGGCTCAGTGCATGGCCTTCATTTCGCCATTCTAGCAAAACTAGATGTAGCAAATATGAGTGTTCTACTCCTGCTATGGACTTTAATCTCCTGAAGTAGGCTCTCAGGCGTAAGCAAAGCCATAGATTGGGCATGCCTTAAACCCAGAGATCAAGCTTCTGTTAATCTATTACCCTTAAGTAGGCTTCCCTTTAGTCTTTGCTGACGTAAAGATAAAAATTAACAAAAAAGGTTGTCTGTCAGGGGCCCCCCTTTTTTGCGGTTTTATTTCCCTGAACAGGGTAGACAGGCCCTCTTATTGATCAATGTAGTGTCCTTGTCTTATAACACAGGTCTCCAATTATTCGTTTTAGTGGTTCTAAGTAGCACCTATAGGCACAATAGGCCATGGTTGTTAGATGTGTGAGACCGGCAACAATGCTAACCTACAAGTTTAACATGTTTTCTGATTCCAGCTTTAAGAGCCCACTCCACCTAGATCCTGCATCCGAAGCAGAGAAAGCAGGGACATCGGTGGAGTAGACCTGCAGATCAGCCGCATGATCCAGTCAAGATACCTTCATCAAGCATATGGAGTGGAGGTAAAGCTCACTGCAGAACCGAGGTTCGCCAAGTGGGTCTTGCAGTGGTTCCACCCTAAGGTAGGCCTGAGGTACTTGCTTATCCTCTCAGGTGTGCCATCCTGGAAGATGACTTGAGAAAAGTACCAGTTACTTACCGGTAACTGCCTTTCTGGGAAATCTTCCAGGACGGCAGGCCTACTTCCCACCCGTTGGAGGAGGGAAAATTGTAGAATACTAGAAGGTGAGTGTCTATGAGGAATGATTTCCCTTGTGAACCAGGTTCAGGAGTTACTTCTCTACAAACTGAGGATCAAGGGGAAGGGTGGGGACTTAAAACAGCTGTCGATGGATTGTGTTTCCTGTAGGGAGGAGCCTCTCATCTCTCAGGTGTGCCATCTTGGAAGATTTCCCAGAAAGGCAGTTACCGGTAAGTAACTTTTTACCTGTAAGTAACTAAAAAGTAAGGTACTTTTTTTTCTGCCTAGTCCTCCTCCTGAAGGTGGCGATATAACCCTAAGGTCAAGACAGGAAGTGTTGTGTCTGTCAATGAACAAAAGAGAAAAAGCAAGAGACCAATAATGCAAGGTAAAGGAAAAAGGCAGACCTTAAACCGCTGCCTCCTACCTGAGCCTTGTTGGTGCCTGTGCCTGTCCCCACTGCTGCAGACGTTGCCTTCTCCATGGTAGGTGTGCAGCTTTCCACTCGTGGAATTTACACGCCGCTTATGGACTCCAATAGTGCCTCTGCACCGGACCAGAAGTAGGCGCCAGTTCATGTCCTCCCTCCTCCCCCCTGCGTTCACGGCGGAAACGTCTACGCAGACCCGGTGACCCGCTCTGTCACTTCCGGTGTGACCACCAGTAAACATGGACCTCCTAGAACCACGCTGGCTACTGAATCTTCGGCTCTCACCTAACACCAAGAGGGGAAGAAGAGCCAGATTACTACCGCTGCCTAGGTAGGACGGGAGGACAGCAGGTCTCTTGTAGAGGGGAAAAAAAAAAAAGGGAGGGAAGCCCCGTCTCTCAGGATCCAAGAGATCTTGACTCTCCAAAAGATGTTCCCTCCGGGCCGGAGGAAACACAAAAACTGAGGTATGGTTGGGAGGTGCCTCCCTTTAAAGATTTGGAGGAAGAAGGTATTTCCTATTGTCAGGTGGGAGGAGTCTATCTCTCAGGTGCTGTCCTGAAAGACGCCTTGGGAAATCAGCGTTTCATACGTAAAAAAACAATGTGTCTGCGCTAGAAAAAATCGCTGCACTCAAAGTGCAGTACCCCTAGGTGCTAAAGTATAAAGTGCACAGTGCTATGTGAAACACAGCAAGTGAGTGATCAAACAAAACAACATATCCATTAAAATATCAAAATAAAATACAAGAGGATATAACAAACAGTGAATAAATGAAGTCCAAAAACGTGTATATCCAATGATATAAAAGTGCCCAAATAAATTAGTCCAAAAATTTGGTGAATTTCACATATCCTATCTTCCAAACTGTGCCACCAAAAAACATGCTGTGGTGTCTTCCAGCCGCCCCCACAGGTGTATATGCTCACCTTCCTGTGTGTGACACAGCGATTAGACTATGTCAAACAAAGCCTTGGAGCCACTCCTGTGCTCATTAGGAACCAGCTGTGCAGACTTCCAATGTTCTCAAGTGGAGATGGTTTATGCAAGAGAAAAAAACTCCATAGCGCAATATGTAGGTATAAAGGATTTTAATCAAATAATCAGCTCCCCTCACTGGGGTACTCACATATTGTGGGTGCGTGAGTGCACCATCCTTAACAAGCATAAAACGGTCAATCTCTCGGTGTGGTGTGCGGTGCGGTGTGTGTAACGAAAATCTCCTGCTCTCTCTCTGCTGACAGCTCCGTCCAGGCCCCTCCCCTACGCGTGTTCGGCACCGGGACCACGTGCCTTCTTCAGGGGGAATCTGATTGGACGAGAGCTCCAGAGTGAATATATATAACTCCGGCGGCCATTTTGCCTAAGACCGCAGACACATCTGTGTCTATAGCGGCCATTTTCCCTTAGGCCATGGATCAGGCTGACACCAGCCGTGTCAATCATGGCAGCCATTTTGCCTAGGATCACAGATGTAAATCCTAATGGGCAGTAAAGGTAACTACAGCGGCCATTTTCCCTGAGACTACAAATCTGCTAAATAGCAGAATGTGTACTATTAATAGCAGGATCTCACAATAAATGATCTAATCAGATGTTGTGCATAAAAATAATCTACAATGATATATAACCATGTATTCTATCTTAATATAATAATATTATACAGGACGGAGCGGTCTCGCAAAGAGAGCACCGCCACACACCACACACGTTTAGATCGCCGCAAACGATAAAATATCACATAATAAACAAACGTACAGCATTCCATATATGATTAATCGACCCCAAGATTGGATCAACCAACTTAAAATTAAATATTACTAAAATATTAAAATATTAAAAACAAACATGACATACTTTATTATAAAAAATTGTTATTAAAAATATTTGAATCACATAAAAAATCATAAAAAAATTCTTTTTAAGATATTAATCCAAAAAATCTATTTAAAAAAATATTCCAAAATGGATAAAATTTATACACCCAACATAGAATCACTGTGGGGAGGTAATTGAACTATCAAGGGGAACATCACAGTATACAATCTATAGTGGATGCCCTAGCTGAGCCCAATAGATAAGGCATCCCTTTCAACTCAAAACGAGAAAGAACAGAAATGGTAAAAGGTATATCGCCAAAGCAAACAGTATCAATAGTTACTAAGAAAACATCTCAAATCGAAATCTCTATTCAATCCTCCAGGGACCAAAGACCCAAGCTGGTGTATCCACCAGGATTCCCTTTTGCTTATCTCTCTGACAAAATTCGAACCCCTCCAGTGGCGTTTGGGCGCCTCAATCCCCCAAAACTTCATGCCTACGGTACTTTGGTTTTTTGAGGCGCCCAAACGCCACTGGAGGGGTTCGAATTTTATCTATTGGGCTCAGCTAGAGCATCCACTATAGATTGTATACTGTGATGTTCCCCTTGATAGTTCAATTACCTCCCCACAGTGATTCTATGTTGGGTGTATAAATTTTATCCATTTTGGAATATTTTTTTAAATAGATTTTTTGGATTAATATCTTAAAAAGAATTTTTTTATGATTTTTTATGTGATTCAAATATTTTTAATAACAATTTTTTATAATAAAGTATGTCATGTTTGTTTTTAATATTTTAGTAATATTTAATTTTAAGTTGGTTGATCCAATCTTGGGGTCGATTAATCATATATGGAATGCTGTACGTTTGTTTATTATGTGATATTTTATCGTTTGCGGCGATCTAAACGTGTGTGGTGTGTGGCGGTGCTCTCTTTGCGAGACCGCTCCGTCCTGTATAATATTATTATATTAAGATAGAATACATGGTTATATATCATTGTAGATTATTTTTATGCACAACATCTGATTAGATCATTTATTGTGAGATCCTGCTATTAATAGTACACATTCTGCTATTTAGCAGATTTGTAGTCTCAGGGAAAATGGCCGCTGTAGTTACCTTTACTGCCCATTAGGATTTACATCTGTGATCCTAGGCAAAATGGCTGCCATGATTGACACGGCTGGTGTCAGCCTGATCCATGGCCTAAGGGAAAATGGCCGCTATAGACACAGATGTGTCTGCGGTCTTAGGCAAAATGGCCGCCGGAGTTATATATATTCACTCTGGAGCTCTCGTCCAATCAGATTCCCCCTGAAGAAGGCACGTGGTCCCGGTGCCGAACACGCGTAGGGGAGGGGCCTGGACGGAGCTGTCAGCAGAGAGAGAGCAGGAGATTTTCGTTACACACACCGCACCGCACACCACACCGAGAGATTGACCGTTTTATGCTTGTTAAGGATGGTGCACTCACGCACCCACAATATGTGAGTACCCCAGTGAGGGGAGCTGATTATTTGATTAAAATCCTTTATACCTACATATTGCGCTATGGAGTTTTTTTCTCTTGCATAAACCATCTCCACTTGAGAACATTGGAAGTCTGCACAGCTGGTTCCTAATGAGCACAGGAGTGGCTCCAAGGCTTTGTTTGACATAGTCTAATCGCTGTGTCACACACAGGAAGGTGAGCATATACACCTGTGGGGGCGGCTGGAAGACACCACAGCATGTTTTTTGGTGGCACAGTTTGGAAGATAGGATATGTGAAATTCACCAAATTTTTGGACTAATTTATTTGGGCACTTTTATATCATTGGATATACACGTTTTTGGACTTCATTTATTCACTGTTTGTTATATCCTCTTGTATTTTATTTTGATATTTTAATGGATATGTTGTTTTGTTTGATCACTCACTTGCTGTGTTTCACATAGCACTGTGCACTTTATACTTTAGCACCTAGGGGTACTGCACTTTGAGTGCAGCGATTTTTTCTAGCGCAGACACATTGTTTTTTTATTTTAATACTTTGCACGAATATGGAACGTGACTGAGTGTTTGCAGCTGGTCTCCACTGTTCACTTATTATTTTGTAGGCATTTATCCGTAAGTGGCTCGCAGGGTTTCATATATATAGCGTTTCATACGTGTTTCTCGGACAGCATATAAAATGCACTAAAGAAAACGGAAAAACCGCGCTTAAATTTTTAAATGTGGATAACACTGTGATATTGAAAAAATTTGTGACAGTCCTTTAGAGTACATAAAAAGTCCAAAAGAAAGTGAATTCAAATCTTCAATGTTAGATTAAAGTTCATGGATGCCCGGATGAATCAATTAAACCAGCAAATAGTAAGTAGAATGCTTACCAGATGGCAAGCCAAATCAAACAAGTGGCTTAAACCCAGCCTGGGCCTTTAAGGAACCAGTCCCGATGCATTTGAGCAAAACTTCCACTCGTAAAGGATAAACATGGATTCATGCGGATTCAACCCAAAAAAAATTGAATACAAAACATAGCGTAATATTGTCAACAAATATGGAAAAAAAGGGGGGAAAGAAGAGCCCTTACACAGTGATAAATCATATAAGATCATAAAAAACACCCAGTGCCCATAGACACACACAGGGTCTCTGTGCAAGTGACATAAATCATGCAAATAGTGAAAATAAACCCAAAGGTGAGTATACACCAAAACCTTGCAGAGTTACTGCTTACCAGATATTATTAAAATTAGGCGAATAAACAACCACCGGATGGTTAGATGGTGAGGGGTATCAAACGTGCCGCAAACCACACCAATTTTATGCTTACCAGATGGAAACCTTTGAATAGACACACTGACTCAGCTTGGGAAAACAGCCTCCTTGCACCGGACAATGTGCACCACTCACGCCCGTCTTATCCAAAGCTCCACGGTACCCATATAGTAAAGATATGGCAAGATAGTGTAATACCTTTTTAAACTGCTTTATTAAAAAAGAATTACACTTACAATCAAAAAGGTGATAACAGCTAGAATGGGGAATTCCCCATTCAAAATGTCACCCTATGACGAAACGCGTCTGGGAGGTACGTGCTGACGTCACCACGTCGCCCCATTGAGGACGGGAGTTCGTCTGTTTGCCGGCCGGCTGGCATCGCTGTTATCTTCTTTTTAATTGTAAGTGTAATTCTTTTTTAATATATTCAATATTTTCCTAATTAAACCCCAAATGCAGGTCACAAATGCAGTGCGTTTGCCTGAAACAGATAACATGGTACAGCACTACAATGCAATTTTGTGCAGTGCGTTTTTGAAAAGTGAACGTATGCCATACCTTTTGTGTGATTCAGGGCAATTTCAGCCCACTCAAACCACGTTCCTGTATACTTCAGGTGTGAACCAGATTTCAAGGATGACTGAGGACACTGATGTAAGGGGGGAGGGGGTTGGCGGGACTCTGATGTTAAAGCGGATGCGATGTGAAGCAGAGCTTCACCCAAAAAAACAGAAGTTACACTTCCCCCTCCTTTGGGGAGGAGGGGGGGTGACAGGTACCTGGCTTTGACAAGCACCTGCTCCCACTAAGATCACCTAGGCCAGTGATGGTGACCCTTGGCATCCCAGATGTTTTGGAACAACATTTCACATGATGCTCAACTACACTGCAGAGTGCATGAGCATCATGGGAAATGTAGTTCCAAAACATCTAGGGTGCCAAGGTTCCCCATCACTGACCTAGGCTTTCCGAGTGGTAGTTCCCCTCCCTCCCTGCAGTCTTCTGGGACATGTCACAATGCGCAGCACGGCTCAAGCATGCGCAGTGGGCACCCGGCTGCAAGGTGCCCACAGCCCTGCCTTTAAAACTAGAGACTGAAGCAGGATGGAATGGATAAACAGACGTTTAGGGGCATTTAGGTGTTTTTTTTTCAGCAGCCCCTGAACTCTTCTCAATGTTATCTTATGGGTACATGTACACTCAGGCCATTATAGTAGCTTAGAAGCAGTTGAGGTTAGAAGTATTTTTTTCTTTTTTCTAAAGCAAAAATTTGCATTTAGGATGGTAGTTCAGGGGCATTTGTAACAGCATGTAAATGCATCTAAACGTGGTAACTCACGTTTAGAAGGAGTTTTCATTTATAGGCGTTTTCAATGGAGAATCATTTCTGACCATGGTCTACTGATCTGTAAAATCTGTTATCTGTCAAAAATGCTTCTAAACGCAAACGCGCATAAACGCAGCATGTAAAACGTGGCAAAACAGACGTTTTAAATCATCGGTTACTAGCTGTCAAGTTCCAGCGTTCAGGAGGTTTTCAAACCTCCTGTGTACATGAGGCCTTACACACATTTTAAATGGCTAAAATCTTACTAAAATTATTTTTCTTCCAAAAACAAAAAAATTGGCAGTGTTTTTTTGACAAGCATTTATCATTATTCAAACCTGAAGTGTTATCATGTATATTAGATTTACATTTGTAACGTGAAAAGGAAGTAATGAAAACAAGTCACCTTAAGCTTCGAGCCAGTTAGCAGTGGACAAGGTTTATTAATGTAGTCTTCACTCTTCTTGCATGCTGTATTTCCCAGCACCAGGGTCAGTTCATAGTTCATCCCAGAAACTACCTAAACAAGGATAATATAATAAAATGAGAATGAAGTATTGCTGGGATATTGCATACTTAAAGACACAAAAATCATGAAGTCCACACAAAGTGACCCCAAGGCTAGGGTCACATTAGCGGCAAACTCTACCGCCTCTCTGAAAGGCAATCTGCAGTGAACCAGTTGAACTAGATGGAGTTGTTTCTTTTTTCAACCTAACTATGTAACCATATATAGCAATACTCCTAAATCTGCATTTCTTCTATTTATTTTTTGCTCCGGGGTTTATCTGGATGGCGATTTGCATTGAGCTATTATGTTGCAACCTCCAGCCAAGCGTTTGCAGCTCTCTTCTATTGACTTCAATGGATGGGTGTGAAAAGTGGGTGTTGCTGTCAAACTCGACAAGCCAAATTAAATTTGCCACAGCTGCAAATCAAAGCATCTCGGCTGTGGCATTTGTACAATCTCCTCCTGCTGGTATGAGGTCAAAACAGCCAGTTCATCTGTGTGAACAAAGCCTTAAAGGATTTCACCTTTTGACAAAATATAAATGCACATTTTTTTTTTTTGCTGGTAAAAAAAAAAAAAAAAAAAAAAAAAGTGTATTTATTATTTTTTGTTTTTTTGTAGGAGTTTGTTGAAAACTACAAGCTGACAGCCACAAAGACTGCCAGACCTTGTATTGTTCCATTCACAGAGGACTGTGAATGAGTGACATGGGTGGGTGGGCGGAGCTCCGCACAGCCACATCTTTTTTTAATTGTGGCAGCAGACACAGGGAGAAAATCCACGGTCTGCTGTCACAGCAGGGATTGGGTGGCACGGGGTGTGCATTCATAACATGTTACACTCTGAATATGGGTGTAACATGTTGTAAAACTTGAACTTATCCTTTAATTAGACCCCTAAAATTTTCATTTTGCTGCTCAAATTGTAAACCAAAACTAAGGGGGTTACTATATTGGGAGGGGGGGGGGGAATTAAAGTAGAATTTCGGGATTCCACCAACTAATCTTAAAACTGCACCCACTACCTATACTGACTAACTTGTGGGATAAAGATGCTTATCTGGCCACTCCAGTCACATGATCTCCCGTGTCCGCCAGTACCAGCTCTCCAACAAAGCCTGGAATGCCTGAATGGTGACATCTATAGGTTTACTATGCGCCCTCTTTTGTCAGTGCTCCCTCCTCTCCCATGAAGCCGCTGCTGACAAGAGGGAAGCTGATCACATGACCAGAGAAGACAGAATAGGCAAGTATATGCAACTTTCTTCTACAGGGTTGTTAGTACAGGTGTTAGGACGGTGGGAGCAATTTTAAAAAATAGTTAGTGGTATGCCAAAATTCAACTTTAATAAAAAAAAAAAAAAAGTGCCTGAAATAAATTTTGTTAACACTAGAGAACAGCCAATCACCTTTTAAAAATGTATTTTTTTCTAAGCTGTGTGTATACATTAAAAAAAAAAAAAAAATACCTAGGTGGATGAAGCATCAGTCCTATTCTACATCTGTCCCTCACCAGCCGTAAGACCAAGAACAGAGTGATCAAACACTGCTGATCACTCACTTCTTGGTCTTCAGGCTGCAAAGAACTGGTGACTGTCAGTCTCCATCTCGATGCTCTGCACAGCCAAATCTGACTGAAGCACTGGGCTGTGGAGGGGGTGGGAAGCAACTGTCTCAGGCTGGCAGTGGCTCGCTGAGAGAGACAGAGCCCGCTGCCTGTCCAGGCATCTGGCTGGATCTGGACCATATGGTCAGGATCTTTTCAGAGCCTGCACCGGCTCTGTGACATCAGCCATCAGTGGGCTTTAGCCCGCTGTCGGCTGAAAATGGGTCACAGGAGTGCAGAACGAACTGCACTCCTGTGATCCATAGAAGTACAGCCTATAAATCTTTGGCTATACTTTTCTTTTAGACCCCTTTCACACCGAGCCGCCTATAGCGTCGGCGATAAAACGCTATTTTTAGTGGCGTTTTACTGTCGAATTTGAGGCACATTTTGCCCACTAGCGGGGCGCTTTTATGTCCTGCTAGCGGCCGAGAAAGGGTTAAAACCACCCGCAATGCACCACAATATCAGCGTTCTGCCGGCGGTATCCCAGCGCTGCCCCATTGATTTCAATGGGGAGCAGCGGTGGAGGAGGACTGTTTTTTATCAGCTGCTACTTTGAATAAACTGATACATTATTCAACATAATCATTTTTTCAAGTGTTGCGGACTGTTTTCTTTAACCCTTGGCGCGCTGGATTTTTTTTGTGTTTTACAAACACACACTTTTTTTTTTTTTTTTTAACCACTAGCTGCCTGCCCACTGTCATATGACTGCGGGACGAGGCAGCTCTCGTTCTGGGCGGACGTCATATGACATGACCGCTTTCCCGAGCCACTGGGGGGCACGCCCGCCGCATCACTGGAGACCCGATGCGCGTGCCCGGCGGCTGCGATGTCCGTTGGGCACCCGCGATTGCCCAGCAACCGAGCAGGACCGTGGATCTGTGTATGTAAACACACAGATCCACGTCCTGTCAGAGAGGAGAGGAGACCAATGTGTGTCCCTTGTACATAGGGACACCGATCGGTCACCTCCCCTAGTCAGTCCCCTCCCCCCACAGTTAAAATCACCTCCCTAGGACACACATTAACCCCTCGATCACCCAGTGTTAACCCCTTCCCTGCCAGTCACATTTACACAGTAATCAATGCATTTTTTTAGCACAAATTGCTGTATAAATGTGAATGGTCTCAAAAATGTGTCAAAAGTGTCCGATATGTCCGCCGCAATATTGCAGTCACAAAAAAAAAAAAAAAAAGTAGATCGCTACAAAAAAAAAAAAAATAATAAAAATGCTATAAATCTATCCCCTATTTGGAGACGCTATAACTTTTGCGCAAACCAATCAATATATGCTTATTGCGATTTTTTTTTTTACCAAAAATATGTAGAAGAATACATATTGGCCTAAACTGAGGGAAATTTTTTTTTTTTTTTAATGGATATTTATTATAGCAAAAAGTAAAAAATATTGTGTTTTTTCAAACTTGTCGCTCTTCTTTTGTTTATAGCACAATAAATAAAAACCGCAGAGGTGATCAAATACCACCAAAAGAAAGCTCTACTTGTGGGGAAATAATGATAAAAATGTAATTAGGGTACAGAGTAACATGACCGCGCAATTGTCATTCAAAGTGTGACAGCGCTGAAAGGTGAAAAATGGCCTGGGCAGGAAGGGGGTGAAAGTGCCTGGTATTGAGGTGGTTAATGGGGTGTTTTATATCAGACAATTTTGAAATTTATTTTTTTGTTTAGAGCACAATAACAAAAAAAAAACACCAAAAGAAAGTTCTTTTTGTCAGGAAGAACATTATATAAATATCATTTATGTACAGTTTTGCATGACCAGCAATTGTTAGTAAAAGCAATGCAGTGCCATATCGCAAAAAAAAGAAAAAAAAAAGAAGGAATTGTCATGAAGGGGGGGGGGGGGGGTAAATGTTCCGGAGGGGAACATAATACAACACACACACATAGATAAAGAGTGGTGAGGACAGGTTCTCTTTCCTCCATGTACACAGTGCACACATTACCTGCTCCCTGGCATTTCTCAGTGTTATCATGGTGTACACGGAGTCATCATTGCTCTGTAGATTATACTGGGATACGCTGAACTCCGCTATTTCTTTCACCTTCTCGCTGTTCTTGTCAGCGGCGCTCCATCCACCTAACAAACCAGCCCAGCCGAGGGACAGGAGAGCGAATAACACAGCGCACAACACGCCGCTCATTACAGCCTGAGAAGTCATGGCCGTGTCTGTTGTCCCCTTCGTTACGCACTGCTAACACTGAGTTATGTGGGGGGAGGAGGGACGGAGGTTTCGGGGATATGACGTAGGCGTGTCCAGTGTACATGTCGAGGACGGTGATAGGTTCATGGAGTTGGTAATGGGCACGAGTCTATTAACCACTTGCTTCCCTTCCTGCCCAGACAAGTTTTCAGCTTTCAGCTCTGTCATATGAAATGTTTATCATTTTCTTCACACAAATAGAGCTTTCTTTTGGTGGTATTTAATCACTGCTGGCTTTTTATTTTTTGCTAAAAAAAAAATGAAGAAAGACTAACAATTTTGAAAAAAATAAGTTTCATAGTTTGTTTTAAAATTTCGCAGACAGGTAAATTTTCTCCATTGATGTGCGCTGATGAGGCTGTACTCATAGGTGGAAGTGATAAACACTGGTAGGTGACACTGGTAGGTGGCACTGATGGGCACTAATATTCAGCACTGATAAGCACTGGTAGGTGGCACTGGTGGGCACCGATAGGCAGCATTGATATGCACTGATGGGCACTGATATTCAGCACTGATATGCACTGGTAGGTGGCACTGGTGGGCACTGATAGGCAGCACTGGTAGGTGGCACTGGTGGGCACTAATAGGCAGCACTGATATGCACTGGTAGGTGGCACTGATAGGCAGCACTGATATGCACTGGTAGGTGACACTGGTGGGCACTGATAGGCAGCACTGGTAGGTGGCACTGATGAGCACTGGTAGGTGACACTGATAGGTGGCACTGATGGGCACTGATAGGCAGCACTGATATGCACTGGTAGGTGGCACTGGTGGGCACTGATAGGCAGCACTTGTAGGTCGCACTGGTGGGCACTGATAGGCAGCACTTGTAGGTCGCACTGGTGGGCACTGATAGGCAGCACTGGTAGGGGGCACTGGTGGGCACTAATAGGCAGCACTGATAAGCACTGGTAGGTGGCACTGGTGGGCACCGATAGGCAGCATTGATATGCACTGATGGGCACTGATATTCAGCACTGATATGCACTGGTAGGTGGCACTGGTGGGCACTGATAGGCAGCACTGGTAGGTGGCACTGGTGGGCACTAATATTCAGCACTGATAAGCACTGGTAGGTGGCACTGGTGGGCACCGATAGGCAGCATTGATATGCACTGATGGGCACTGATATTCAGCACTGATATGCACTGGTAGGTGGCACTGGTGGGCACTGATAGGCAGCACTGGTAGGTGGCACTGGTGGGCACTAATAGGCAGCACTGATATGCACTGGTAGGTGGCACTGATAGGCAGCACTGATATGCACTGGTAGGTGACACTGGTGGGCACTGATAGGCAGCACTGGTAGGTGGCACTGATGAGCACTGGTAGGTGACACTGATAGGTGGCACTGATGGGCACTGATAGGCAGCACTGATATGCACTGGTAGGTGGCACTGGTGGGCACTGATAGGCAGCACTTGTAGGTCGCACTGGTGGGCACTGATAGGCAGCACTTGTAGGTCGCACTGGTGGGCACTGATAGGCAGCACTGGTAGGGGGCACTGGTGGGCACTAATAGGCAGCACTAATATGCACTGGTAGATGGCACTGATGGGCACTGATAGGCAGCACTGATATGCACTGGTAGGAAACACTGGTGGGCACTGATATGCACTGGTAGGTGGCACTGGTTGGCACTGATAGGCAGCACTGATATGCACTGGTAGGTAGCACTGGTGGGCACTGATAGGCAGCACTGATATGCTCTGGTAGGTGGCACTGATGGGCACTGATAGGCAGCACTGATATGCACTGGTAGGTGGCACTGGTGGGCACTGATAGGCAGCACTGATATGCACTGGTAGGTGGCACTGGTGGGCACTGATAGGCAGCACTGATATGCATTGGTAGGTGGCACTGGTGGGCACTGATAGGCAGCACTGATATGCAATGGTAAGTGGCACTGGTGGGCACTGATAGGCAGCACTGATATGCACTGGTAGGTGGCACTGGTGGGCACTGATAGGCAGCCCTGATATGCAATGGTAGGTGGCACTGATAGGCAGCACTGATATGCAATGGTAGGTGGCACTGGTGGGCACTGATAGGCAGCACTGGTAGGTGGCACTGGTGGGCACTAATAGGCAGCACTGATATGCACTGGTAGGTGGCACTGATAGGCAGCACTGATATGCACTGGTAGGTGACACTGGTGGGCACTGATAGGCAGCACTGGTAGGTGGCACTGATGAGCACTGGTAGGTGACACTGATAGGTGGCACTGGTGGGCACTGATAGGCAGCACTTGTAGGTCGCACTGGTGGGCACTGATAGGCAGCACTTGTAGGTCGCACTGGTGGGCACTGATAGGCAGCACTGGTAGGGGGCACTGGTGGGCACTAATAGGCAGCACTGATAAGCACTGGTAGGTGGCACTGGTGGGCACCGATAGGCAGCATTGATATGCACTGATGGGCACTGATATTCAGCACTGATATGCACTGGTAGGTGGCACTGGTGGGCACTGATAGGCAGCACTGGTAGGTGGCACTGGTGGGCACTAATATTCAGCACTGATAAGCACTGGTAGGTGGCACTGGTGGGCACCGATAGGCAGCATTGATATGCACTGATGGGCACTGATATTCAGCACTGATATGCACTGGTAGGTGGCACTGGTGGGCACTGATAGGCAGCACTGGTAGGTGGCACTGGTGGGCACTAATAGGCAGCACTGATATGCACTGGTAGGTGGCACTGATAGGCAGCACTGATATGCACTGGTAGGTGACACTGGTGGGCACTGATAGGCAGCACTGGTAGGTGGCACTGATGAGCACTGGTAGGTGACACTGATAGGTGGCACTGATGGGCACTGATAGGCAGCACTGATATGCACTGGTAGGTGGCACTGGTGGGCACTGATAGGCAGCACTTGTAGGTCGCACTGGTGGGCACTGATAGGCAGCACTTGTAGGTCGCACTGGTGGGCACTGATAGGCAGCACTGGTAGGGGGCACTGGTGGGCACTAATAGGCAGCACTAATATGCACTGGTAGATGGCACTGATGGGCACTGATAGGCAGCACTGATATGCACTGGTAGGAAACACTGGTGGGCACTGATATGCACTGGTAGGTGGCACTGGTTGGCACTGATAGGCAGCACTGATATGCACTGGTAGGTAGCACTGGTGGGCACTGATAGGCAGCACTGATATGCTCTGGTAGGTGGCACTGATGGGCACTGATAGGCAGCACTGATATGCACTGGTAGGTGGCACTGGTGGGCACTGATAGGCAGCACTGATATGCACTGGTAGGTGGCACTGGTGGGCACTGATAGGCAGCACTGATATGCATTGGTAGGTGGCACTGGTGGGCACTGATAGGCAGCACTGATATGCAATGGTAAGTGGCACTGGTGGGCACTGATAGGCAGCACTGATATGCACTGGTAGGTGGCACTGGTGGGCACTGATAGGCAGCCCTGATATGCAATGGTAGGTGGCACTGATAGGCAGCACTGATATGCAATGGTAGGTGGCACTGGTGGGCACTGATAGGCAGCACTGGTAGGTGGCACTGGTGGGCACTAATAGGCAGCACTGATATGCACTGGTAGGTGGCACTGATAGGCAGCACTGATATGCACTGGTAGGTGACACTGGTGGGCACGGATAGGCAGCACTGGTAGGTGGCACTGATGAGCACTGGTAGGTGACACTGATAGGTGGCACTGATGGGCACTGATAGGCAGCACTGATATGCACTGGTAGGTGGCACTGGTGGGCACTGATAGGCAGCACTTGTAGGTCGCACTGGTGGGCACTGATAGGCAGCACTTGTAGGTCGCACTGGTGGGCACTGATAGGCAGCACTGGTAGGGGGCACTGGTGGGCACTAATAGGCAGCACTGATAAGCACTGGTAGGTGGCACTGGTGGGCACCGATAGGCAGCATTGATATGCACTGATGGGCACTGATATTCAGCACTGATATGCACTGGTAGGTGGCACTGGTGGGCACTGATAGGCAGCACTGGTAGGTGGCACTGGTGGGCACTAATATTCAGCACTGATAAGCACTGGTAGGTGGCACTGGTGGGCACCGATAGGCAGCATTGATATGCACTGATGGGCACTGATATTCAGCACTGATATGCACTGGTAGGTGGCACTGGTGGGCACTGATAGGCAGCACTGGTAGGTGGCACTGGTGGGCACTAATAGGCAGCACTGATATGCACTGGTAGGTGGCACTGATAGGCAGCACTGATATGCACTGGTAGGTGACACTGGTGGGCACTGATAGGCAGCACTGGTAGGTGGCACTGATGAGCACTGGTAGGTGACACTGATAGGTGGCACTGATGGGCACTGATAGGCAGCACTGATATGCACTGGTAGGTGGCACTGGTGGGCACTGATAGGCAGCACTTGTAGGTCGCACTGGTGGGCACTGATAGGCAGCACTTGTAGGTCGCACTGGTGGGCACTGATAGGCAGCACTGGTAGGGGGCACTGGTGGGCACTAATAGGCAGCACTAATATGCACTGGTAGATGGCACTGATGGGCACTGATAGGCAGCACTGATATGCACTGGTAGGAAACACTGGTGGGCACTGATATGCACTGGTAGGTGGCACTGGTTGGCACTGATAGGCAGCACTGATATGCACTGGTAGGTAGCACTGGTGGGCACTGATAGGCAGCACTGATATGCTCTGGTAGGTGGCACTGATGGGCACTGATAGGCAGCACTGATATGCACTGGTAGGTGGCACTGGTGGGCACTGATAGGCAGCACTGATATGCACTGGTAGGTGGCACTGGTGGGCACTGATAGGCAGCACTGATATGCATTGGTAGGTGGCACTGGTGGGCACTGATAGGCAGCACTGATATGCAATGGTAAGTGGCACTGGTGGGCACTGATAGGCAGCACTGATATGCACTGGTAGGTGGCACTGGTGGGCACTGATAGGCAGCCCTGATATGCAATGGTAGGTGGCACTGATAGGCAGCACTGATATGCAATGGTAGGTGGCACTGGTGGGCACTGATAGGCAGCACTGATATGCACTGCCAGGTGGCAGTGGTGGGCACTACTTAACAGCAGTGCCTCTCCGTGTTTGGGACCGATGTCCCTCTGACAGAAGCCGGTAATCGGCTTTTTATTTCCCCTCATGCTGTCAGCGTGAGGAAAAAAAAGCCAGTGAAGATCTTCTGTGTACATCACATGATCGGCTGTGATTGGCTGACAGCTGATCACGTGGTAAGGGGCTGGGATCTTATTGACTGGCTGATCACAGAGCTCGCAGGCAGCTCATGGACACCCTCCCGGCAATTTAGGCCGCGCTGTAGCCATCTTTCGGCTATAGCGCTGGCGCGAGGAGGTTAAAGTGAACCAGCCCTAGGAAAATCCCAGAATACTTTACTGGAGTTTCCACACACTGCGCATAAATGTTCCAAGAAATCTCAGACACTTTCAAATCTGCAGCAACCTGACATAAATTGCTCCCCATAACACAGCAGCCATTCAGTACGTGTAATTCTGCCATGTGAGATGCGCTTTGTTAGTCACCTTTCACGTCTGTACATTGCAGGTATAGTGCTCTGTATGCCAATGCAGAGGTAGAGAAGAGAGTTTTACCTTTGGGCACATGCACAGTCAGGGCTGCTATTAGAAATCATGGGGCCCCATACAGTCTATTTGACACGGCCCCTCCCCCCCAAAATTTTTTAAACAATATTTTTGTTAAAATGCCATGGACGTGGTGCTATGCTTCATAGCCATGGCAGAAATCATACACCTGTCGAATAAGACACATTTATGTAAACAGCACTGCTCTGCAAGTACCCTTCAACCTGCACTTGTGCGGAGTTAAAGCAGGCTGCGAGAGCGATCCAATTGGCATGTGAACAAGTCCTTAAATTATTTAAAACATTTTTTGGAACGTTCATTTTTTTTTACACTTTTTTAAAATTTTATTTAATTTTTTTATATTTTTTTAACTGTCCTGTTGGGGTTCTTTGGTGAAATATCAGGGGTCTAAATACAACCATGATGTCTCACATTTATGGCAGAGAAAAGAAATGAGGACATAGATTTATCAGTCCTTTTCTCTGCAGCCCCAGCTGCACTGGACAAGTGAATGAATAGGAAGCGCTCTGAGGCTTCCCATTTATTCACAAACGGAAGCATAGTAAACACAGTTTACTGCACAGGAGTACTTTTCCCAGACTGCCCATAAATGTTCCAAGAAATCTCAGCTACTTCTAAGTCCGTAGGAACCTGACATTCATTGCTCCCCATATTACAGCAGCCAGACAATCAGCATGCCTATCGCTGCCATGTGAGCTGGAGGAAAATGCATAGCGCTTTGTTAGCCCCCTTCACTGGTGCAGTGCTTTGTATGCACGTGGGCCCATTTACCAGGACCACCAATGCAGGGGCAGAGAGGGGATTTTTTAAATACCTTTGGGAACATGCACTATAATCCAATGGGCCATAGCTCCCAGCTATAAAATAAAAGATTCCTGGGCCCCATCC
Source organism: Lithobates clamitans (assembly GCA_037952925.1). NCBI lineage: Eukaryota > Metazoa > Chordata > Amphibia > Anura > Ranidae > Lithobates > Lithobates clamitans. The sequence goes on from JBBGZY010000449.1 coordinate 16,687,277, forward strand.
ATTCGGCAGCAGGGGCCCAGGACAGAGAGAGGGCCATTTACTTATGATCAGAAGCGAAAATCTCCACTTGAGAATAGGCTAATGAAGTGTATATATATTATGATATGCAAATTGTATACAGTGTAATTAAAAATGAGAGAGGCCTGTAAATGTCATCATAGGTATACCTCAACTATGAGAGACAAAATATGGAAACAAATCCAGACAATCACATTGTCTGATTTTTGAAAGAATTTATTTGCAAATTATGGTGGAAAATAAGTATTTGGTCAATATCAAAAGTTCATCTCAATACTTTGTTATATATCCTTTGTTGGCAATGTTAGAGGTCAAACGTTTTCTGTAAGTCTTCACAAGGTTGTCACACACTGTTGCTGGTATGGATTGGAAAAAAGCTGCGCTAAAAATAAAAGTCCAAAACAGTTGACATCAAAACAAATGAATGTTCGTTTGAAATGCAAAAGGTCATAAAAACACCACAGTGTGCATCCACAAACAAAGTGCCCGACCACCGTAGCTGTAGATTAAGCTTACCGGACGGCAAGCTTTAAAGGGCAGGTGGCTTTAACCCAGCCTAGGCCTTTAAGCTTGCTGATGACCACAATAGGAGCCGTATTCAGATGGTAAAAATCGTTCTCTTGGACTCACGTCCGGCATCCGCATTAGCACATTGGCCAGAAAAGAGAAAGACTGGCCATAGTGTAGTAAATTCAAAAAAGTTTTAATAAAATAAAGTATTGCACTTACAAATAGGAAGTGAAAATATTGCATGTAAAGAGCCGGCCGGAATACATAAAAACGGAGCCCGTCCTCCTACTCCGCTCGCCTGGTGACGTCACTAACGTGCCTTCTCCAGACGCGTTTTGTCATCAGTAGACGTTGTCAATGGGGAACGGGCAGCGTAATGACTCACCACTATATATACGGGACCAAGCCTCGTTCTGAGTCTCGAGTACCTGAGCGCCATATTGGATATGGCAAAATACTTCCCTTACTGCGTGCGGGGATATTCTAATCCACAACACCTCGTGTAAGTAATTTTAAACTAAAAAATAAAGAAATATAAAGGGATCCTCTTAGGGAATCAGCACATGATTATGGTAAATTACATAACAGTAAGAAAGCAACAATTACGTGATAAGCAAGAAATATTAATCTTACCAGTGTTACTATAATTTATGAATAAAATTGACAAAGAATAAAAACTATAAAGTGTAAGTGGTATTTATAAATATGCTGACGACTAAGTGTCATAAACGGTACTCGGAAAGGCAATAAATGCCTTATCTTTACAAATAATTTTATATGAAAAAAATATTAATCAAAAATAAACATTAAATGAAATGTGAAAAAAAATGTGCATATACAATAAATGATATCAAACTTAATGACATGATCTGTTGATCGAGAGAAGATCACCTACTAATGAAGATTCCTCTTTTGGTGTTCTTTTTTTGACCACATATTCCTTGCAGCATAATACCATTAAGAGTCTAATCTATAAGCATTGGCACATTGCTCGGAGTGATGTAGTGATTAATAAAGTACTGCCTGAGAAGCCTAGGGTCATCTTTAGAGGGGTACCATCTTTGCGTAATCGGCTAGCCCCTAACATCTTAAATCCACCAATCAAGAAACCTAGTTTTTTCAATCATTTAACAGGGTTCTATTAATGTAGAAGATGTAGGGTCTGCTCATTTAGTGCTTGTCCCCACAGACAAGCCACAACCTTCACGTCTACCAGTACACGTGAATCACATGTGATAAAACCATTTATCACTTGTGCCACAGAGGGTGTCGTGTACATGTTGCAGTGCCCGTGTGGCCTGCAATATGTGGGCAGGACTAAACGGCCCCTTCAAGTGCGTCTCAACGAACACATCACCAATATAAAAACTGGTTTTAAGAACCACTCTGTGTCGAAGCATTACTTACTTGAACATGACAGGGACCCCTCCAAAACATTCTTTTTCGGTATAGATAAGTTCAACCTTCATTGGAGGGGGGGCTCACTAGTGAGAGAAATATCCAAATTAGAAATGTCCTGGATCCACAGATTGAGAACTTATGCACCTTATGGGTTGAATATTGACACTAATGTTAAGACTTTCATTGACAATTCATAATAATCCATAATCTATTTTTTCATAAATGCATTCATGTATTTTTCTGAACTGGTTCTGAGACACGAGTACAATAAGCTTATTTAATTTTGTAGTCCTTATGATTTATTTTTAGGAATCTAGGGTGTGATATAATTTTACCCAATTTTATTGAATAGCTCCTCATGTTCCATGGGGGTCATTTCGGTTTTCATATTTATATAATCTTCGATTATCAACTTAACTAATGGCCAAGTTTGATATAATTTTGCACATATTATTATTATCATTTTTTCAATGCACATTGACTATAGATAACAGTGTCATTGACATTGATACTGTGCATGTAAATAAATTTTCTTTTATGTAATTTATAATTTTCACATATAAATTTTTTCACCCAATAATGCATCAGAAGGTCAATTCGGATGTAATTTAGGTACAGAACATATATTTTTATGCACATATAATTAATAATGTCATTAAGTTTGATATCATTTATTGTATATGCCTATATATATATATATATATATATATATATATATATATATATATATATATATATATATATATATATATTTTTATATATATATATATATATATATATTTTTATATATATATATATATATATTTATTTTTCACATTTCATTTAATGTTTATTTTTGAGATTAATATTTTTTTCATATAATATTATTTGTAAAGATAAGGCATTTATTGCCTTTCCAAGTAACGTTTATGACACTTAGTCTTCAGCATATTTATAAATACCACTTACACTTTATAGTTTTTATTCTTTGTCAATTTTATTCATACATGATAGTAACACTGGTAAGATTAATATTTCTTGCTTAACAGGTAATTGTTGCTTTCTTACTGTTATGTAATTTACCATAATCATGTGCTGATTCCCTAAGAGGATCCCTTTATATTTCTTTATTTTTTAGTTTAAAATTACTTACACGAGGTGTTGTGGATTAGAATATCCCCGCACGCAGTAAGGGAAGTATTTTGCCATATCCAATATGGCGCTCAGGTACTCGAGACTCAGAACGAGGCTTGGTCCCGTATATATGGTGGTGAGTCACTACGCTGCCCGTTCCCCATTGACAACGTCTACTTATGACGAAACGCGTCTGGAGAAGGCACATTAGTGACGTCACCAGGCGAGCGGAGTAGGAGGACGGGCTCCGTTTTTATGTATTTCGGCCGGCTCTTTACATGCAATATTTTCACCTCCTATTTGTAAGTGCAATACTTTATTTTATTTAAAAATTTTTGAATTTACTACACTATGGCCAGTCTTTCTCTTTTCTGGCCAATGTGCTAATGCGGATGCCGGACGTGAGTTACTTCCACCTTTTTCAAAGAAACTGACAGAAATTCGTTTATACCTATGGACAGTTGTCATCGTTCCTGGTTGGAATCAGTTCCGGAAAGCCAATACCTTCGGCTTAAAAGGAATTGTTCCAACCACACAGATTTTTTGGTACAGGTAAAAGTCCTTACCGACAGATTTCTAGAAAAGGGATATTCAATTGATTCCCTACAGAGTACTCTTGATACTATTGAGGAGGTCAATAGAGATGATCTGTTGGTCGAGAAAAGATCACCTACTAATGAAGATTCCTCTTTTGGTGTTCCTTTTTTTGACCACATATTCCTTGCAGCATAATACCATTAAGAGTCTAATCTATAAGCATTGCCACATTGCTCGGAGTGATGTAGTGCTTAATAATGTACTGCCTGAGAAGCCTAGGGTCATCTTTAGAGGGGTACCATCTTTGCGTAATCGGCTAGCCCCTAACATCCTAAATCCACCAATCACGAAACCTAGTTTTTTCAATCATTTAACAGGGTTCTATCAATGTAGCAGATGTAGGGTCTGCTCATTTAGTGCTTGTCACCACAGACGAACCACAACCTTCACCTCTACCAGTACACGTGAATCACATGTGATAAAACCATTTATCACTTGTGCCACAGAGGGTGTCGTGTACATGTTGCAGTGCCTGTGTGGCCTGCAATATGTGGGCAGGACTAAACGGCCCCTTCAAGTTCGTCTTAACAAACACATCACCAATATAAAAACTGGTTTTAAGAACCACTCTGTGTCGAAGCATTACTTACTTGTACGTGACAGGGACCCCTCCAAAACAATCTTTTTGGGTATAGATAAGTTCAACCCTCATTGGAGGGGGAGCTCACTAGTGAGAGAAATATCTAAATTAGAAATGTCCTGGATCCACAGATTGAGAACTTATGCACCTTATGGGTTGAATGTTGACACTGATGTTAACGCTTACATTGACAATTCATAATAATCCATAATCTATTTTTTCATAAATGCATTCATGTATTTTTCTGAACTGGTTCTGAGACACGAGTACATTAAGCTTATTTAATTCTGTAGTCCTTATGATTTATTTTTAGGAATCTAGGGTCTGATATAATTTTACCCAATTTTTTGAATGGCTCCTCATGTTCCATGGTGGTCATTTCGGTTTTCATATTTATATAATCTTCGATTATCAACCTAACTAATGGCCAAGTTTGATATAATTTGGCACATATTATTATTATTATTATTATTTTTTCAATGCACATGGAATATAGATAACAGTGTCATTGACATTGATACTGTGCATGTATATAAATGTTCTTTTATGTAATTCATAATTTTCACATACCGTATATATTTTTTCACCCAATAATGCATCAGAAGGTCAATTCGGATGTAATTTTGGTACAGAACATATATTTTTATGCACATAGAATATAATTAATAATGTCATTAAGTTTGCTATCATTTATTGTATATGCACATATATATATATATATATATATAATTTTTTTTTTCACATTTCATTTAATGTTTATTTTTGATTAATATTTTTTTCATATAAAATTATTTGTAAAGATAAGGCATTTATTGCCTTTCCGAGTACCGTTTATGACACTTAGTCTTCAGCATATTTATAAATACCACTTACACTTTATAGTTTTTATTCTTTGTCAATTTTATTCATAAATTATAGTAACACTGGTAAGATTAATATTTCTTGCTTATCACGTAATTGTTGCTTTCTTACTGTTATGTAATTTACCATAATCATGTGCTGATTCCCTAAGAGGATCCCTTTATATTTCTTTATTTTTTAGTTTAAAATTACTTACACAAGGTGTTGTGGATTAAAATATCCCCGCATGCAGTAAGGGAAGTAATTTCCCATATCCAATATGGAGCTCAGGTACTCGAGACTCAGAACGAGGCTTGGTCCCTTATATATGGTGGTGAGTCACTACGCTGTCCATTCCCCATTGACGTCTACTGATGCGAGCGGAGTAGGAGGACGGGCTCCGTTTTTATGTATTCCGGCCGGCTCTTTACATATTTTCGCCTCCTATTTGTAAGTGCAATACTTTATTTTATTAAAACTTTTTTGAATTTACTACACTATGGCCAGTCTTTCTCTTTTCTGGCCAACATGCTAATGCGGATGCCGGACATGAGTCCAAGAGAACGATTTTCACCATCTGAATACGGCTCCTATTGTGGTCATCAGCAAGCCTAAAGGCCTAGGCTGGGTTAAAGCCACCTGCCCTTTAAAGCTTGCTGTCCGGTAAACTTAATCTACAGCTACGGTGGTAGGGCACTTTGTTTGTGAATGCACACTGTGGTGTTGTTATGACCTTTTGCATTTCAAAAGAACATTCATTTGTTTTGATGTCAACTGTTTTGGACTTTTATTTTTAGTACAGCTTTTTCCAATCCATAGACTGTGTTATCGCACTGTTTGCTGCTGCTGTTTGCTAATGTTTGTCAGCAGGGTTTTTTATCTTTCTACTGTTGCTGGTATGTTGGCCCATTCCTCCATGCAGATCTCCTCTAGAGCAGTGATGTTTTGGGGCTGTCGCTGGGCAACATGGACTTTCAACTCTCTCCAAAGGTTTTCTATGGGTTTGAGAGCTGGAGACTGGCTAGGCCACTCCAGGACCTTGAAAGCCACTCCGTTGCCCGGGCAGTGTGTTTGGGATCATTATCATGCTGAAAGACCCAGCTACGTTTCATCTTCAATGCCCTTGCTGATGGGAGGAGGTTTGCACTCAAAATCTCACGATACATGGCCCCATTCATTCTTTCATGTACACGGATCAGTCGTCCTGTTCCCTTTGCAGAGAAACAGCCCCAAAGCATGATGTTGCCATCCCCATGCTTCACAGTAGGTATGGTGTTCTTTGGTTGCAACTCAGCATTCTCTCTCCTCCAAACACGACAAGTTGTGTTTCTACCAAACAGTTCTACTTTGGTTTCATCTGCCCATATGACATTCTCCCAATCCTCTTCTGGTTCATCCAAATGCTCTCTAGCAAACCTCAGACCGGGCCTGGACATGTACTGGCTTAAGCAGGGGGACACGTCTGGCACTGCAGGATCTGAGTCCCTGGCAGCGTAGTGTGTTACTGATGGTAGCCTTTGTTACGTTGGTCCCAGCTCTCTGCAGGTCATTCACTAGGTCCCCCCCGTGTGGTTCTGGGATTTTTGCTCACCGTTCTTGTGATCATTTTGACCCCACGGGGTGAGATCTTGCGTGGAGCCCCAGATCGAGGGAGGTTATCAGTGGTCTTGTATGTCTTCCATTTTCCTAATTTTTGCTCCCACCGTTGATTTCTTCACACCAAGCTGCTTGCCTATTGCAGATTCAGTCTTCCCAACCTGGTGCAGGTCTACAGTTTTGTTTCTGGTGTCCTTCGACAGCTCTTTGGTCTTTACCATAGTGGAATTTGGAGTGTGACTATTTGAGGTTGTGGACAGGTGTCTTTTATACTGATAACAAGTTTTAAACAGGTGCCATTAATACAGGTAATGAGTGGAGGACAGAGGAGCCTCTTAAAGAAGAAGATACAGGTCTGTGAGAGCCAGAAATCTTGCTTGTTTGTAGGTGACCAAATACTTATTTTTCACCATAATCTGCAAATAAATTCTTTCAAAAATCAGACAATGTGATTGTCTGGATTTGTTTCCACATTTTGTCTCTCATAGTTGAGGTATACCTATGATGACAATTACAAGCCTCTCTTATCTTTTTAAGTGGGGGAACTTGCATAATTGGTGGCTGACTAAATACTTTTTTGCCCCACTGTAGCTCCAAATGATCCACTATGGCTCAAAACTGATATGCTCCAGAAACGCATAGACAAAATAAAGATGAATAAAGCACCTGGACCAGAAGACTTACACCCATGGGTTCTCAAAGGACTGAGCTCTGTTATATCTAAGCCATTGTTTCTAATTTTTAGAGACACTTTAATGACTGGCTTGGTACCTCTGGTAAGGTAATGTGCTGTTTATATATAAAAGGAATTACAGTCTTTACCAAGTAACTACAGACCGGTTAGTTTAAAGGGTAACTCCACTTTCATGGGAAAAAAATAGCAAATAAAAAAAAGCATATACAAGGTGTTCTGTATACAGATGATGCCCTGTAAATGTAATTTCCTGCTTGTGTGATTGGCGTATTGATTTTCCCAGAGGTCTGCACTAAGATACAAGTCAGATTTTAAGCATCCCCTGCAACATATTTTAAAAAAAGACATAGTAACTCCACTTTCATGAAAACATTTTTTAGCAAATAAAAAAAATGATATAGTGTATACAATTGCAACACAAGTCATATTGTAATTAAATGTTATTAAAAATGACCTTTCCTTTTCAATCTGCAGCCGCTGTAATTTTCTGTAAAATGCAATGCAATATGGCTACATGGAGGCGTTCTTTACACAGATGTTGTATAGAAGGCCCCCCCAGAAACGTAATTTCCTGCTTGTGTGATTGGCTTACTGATTTTCCCAGAAGTCTGCACGAAGATGCACGTTAGATTTTGAGCATCTCCTGCAACAAAAATGTAATTTTTGGTGAGATACTCCCAAAAGGAAATCACGTCTAAAGGGATGTAGAACCTGCCAGTTTCCGCATTAGAACCCTGCAGTTGCAGCAGCTGAATAATAGTTATAAAACCACTCCTATACAGATCACTGAGCACATAGACACAAACAAACAGCTATTTCTTCAACAACAAAAGGTAGGAATCTGCTACAAAGGTTGTTAAAATCCCCACAATGTATTTATTTTTATCAATCAACAAAATGAGTAAAATTAGTAAAAAAAAGAAAATGAACAGAAGAGAAATCAAAATCAAATCAATATTTGGCTTGACCACCCTTTGTTTTAAAAACAGAATCAATTCTTCTAGGTACAATTGCACACGGTTTTTGAAGGAACTCAGCAGGTAGGCTGTTCCATCTTGGAGAACTAACCACAGATCTTCTGTGGATGTAGGCTGCCTCAAATCCTTCTGTCTCTTCATCCGAGACAGACTTAATGCTGTTGAGATCAGAGCTCTGTGGGGGCCAAACCATCACTTCTTGTTCTTCTTTATACTAAAGATAGTTCTTAAAGAGGAACTGCAGTCTGCTCACATAATTTGTAAAAAAAACATCTTTGCCATTCTGAAGCTTCCCTCCAACCACTTTGCATATTATTTCATATATACCATGATTCTGTACTTGACAAATACGCTGCAGAAATCTCCCTCCACTAAGTCTATCTGCAGCCATTTTAACTGTGGGCAGCTGAAGTTGCTGCCTGTTCACTTCCTGGATTCACACAGACACACACACACAACTCCAGCTCTGCAGCCCTCATTGGCCCTCTTATGACTCAACCCCCTCTCCCTTCTTGGCAAACTCTCACGAGTGAGAGAGCTGTGCATGATGTCATAAGCCTAGGCGAATGACAAGACAAGAAACAGTAAGTGGGCTGTATAAGGTATTTACTGGCAGAAAAAAAAATGTTTTACTATCCAAAATCAAAACAAGGGCAGAAGATTTAATAGATGGAAAGTTGAAAAAATTACTGAAGGTCTGCTTTAATGACAGTGGCTGTATGTTTGAGGTCGTTGTCCTGCTGCAGAATAAATTTGCACCAGTATCACACCTCCCTGCTGGTATGGCATATTTGCCTGTATTTTTCAGTACTGAGGACACCACTGATCCTGACTAAGGATGAGCCAAACACCCCCGGTTCGGTTCGCTCCAGAACATGCGAACAGGCAAAAATCTCGGACGAACACACGAACACCGTTAAAGTCTATAGGACACGAACTTGAAAAATCAAACGTGCTAATTTTAAAGGCGTATATGCAAGTTATTTCCATAAAAAGTTTTTGGGAACCTGGGTCCTGCCCAGGCCTGGATTGGCCATAGGGCAAACCGGGCACTTGCCCGGTGGGCCGCGGCCGCCGGGGCTGCCAGGCTGCAAGTCCTTGCAGGGCACAAAACTCTTTGAGCCCGCGCCGCTCATGCAGCCTCTCCGCGGCTGCCCGGCTGCCAGTTAAACTCAGTCCATCGGCACCGGGGGGACGTAAACATAGAGGGATATGGAGCTAGATGAGAAGCCTTCGGCCTTCTACGGCCGCCCGTATAGGTCAGCCGTCGGTGCCAGGGGGCATGACTGCGAAGGGGGAGGAGCCAGCGCAGACACCTGCTGTTAACAACTTGAAGCCGGATAACAGAAAACATGAGTGCAGCCCCGTGCTCTCTGCCACCCCCCTGTAACCTGGATAGGAGGAGCGGTGGTAGAACAATCATTCTCTCCATCTTCCTCCTGCAGTATCGGAATGCCTGCGAGAGGTAGAGGAGAAACAGGAGACTGCAGGAGGAAGATGGAGAGAATGATTGTTCTATATGCAGCCGCCCCCACTGCTTCTCCTATCCTGCTTATTTCTGCTGCCCCCCTGGGCTCTCCACACCACCCATACTCTTTGCCTCCTCATGCTCTCTGCCACCCCCCCAATGCTCTCTACCTCCCCCATGCTATTTGCCACACCCCAGTGCGCTCCAACATGCTCTCTGCTGCCCCCCAGTGCTCTCCATCTCCCATATGCTCTCTGCTGCCCCCCCCAGTGCTCTCCACCACCCCCATGCTCTCTGCCACCCCCCCAGTGCTCTCCACCTCCCCATGATATTTGCCACCCCCCCAGTGCTCTCCACCATGCTCTCTGCCGCCCCTCAGTGCTCTCCACCTCCCCCATGCTCTCTGCCGCCCCCCCAGTGCTCTCCACCTCCCTCATGCTCTCTGCCACCCCCCAATGCTCTCCACCTCCCCCATGCTCTCCGCCACCCCCCATGCTCTCTGCCACCCTAGTGCCTAATGGCACCCCCCATGCTCTGCGCGCACCCCCCTGTGCTGTTCATATCCCCCCACTCACTCCGCTTCCCCCCTGTGCTCCCCACCTCCCCCCATGCTCTCCACCGCCCTCTCTGTGCTCGCTACCCCCCCATGCGCTCTTCACATCCCCCCATGCTCTCCACCAGCCCCCCTGTGCTCTCCACCTCCCCCCATGCTCTCCGCCAGCCCCCCCTGTGCTCTCCATCTCCCCCCATGCTCTCCACCACCCTCCCTGTGCTCTCCATCTCCCCCATGCTCTCTGCCACCCTTCCTGTGCTCTCCACCTCCCCCCATGCTCTCCGCTACCCTCTCTGTGCTCTCCACCTCCCCCCATGCTCTCCACCAGCCCCCCTGTGCTCTCCACCTCCCCCATGTGCTCTTCACATTCCCTCATGCTCTGCACCAGCCCCCCTGTGCTCTCCACCTTCCCCCCATGCTCTCTGCTGCCCTCGCTGTGCTCGCCACCCCCCATGCGCTCTTCACATCCCCCCATGCGCTCCGCCACCCTCCTTGTGCTCTCCACCTCCCCCCATGCTCTCTGCTGCCCTCCCTGTGCTCTCCACCTCCCCCTGCTCTCCACCAGCCCCCCTGTGCTCTCCACCTCCCCCATGTGCTCTTCACATCCCCCCCATGCTCTCCACCAGCTCCCCTGTGTTCTTCACCTTCCCCCATGCTCTCCGTCACCCTTCCTGTGCTCTCCACCTCCCCCCATGCTCTCCACCTTTCCCCCATGCTCTCTGCCACCCTTCCTGTGCTCTCCACCTCCCCCCGTGCTCTCCACCTCCCCCCATGCTCTCCACTGCCCCTTGTGCTCTTCTCTTCCTCCCTGTGCTCTCGCCCCACCCCATGTTCTCAAGGTTCTTCCCTGTGCTCTCCATCCCCCCATGCTCTTTCCTGGTCCCACCTCACCTCCTCCCCCACACCTCTTCTGGGTTCCCCCCTCCCCTCTCTCAGGGAATCTGTCAGGGTGGAGAGTGGGGATGGGGCCGGTTAACATGTCATGGGCTGCTCAATCCAAAATCCCCGGGCCTATTTTTTGTCCCAGTCCGGGCCTGGTCCTGCCCCAGGGGACATGTATCAATGCAAAAAAAAGTTTTAAAAATGGGCGTTTTTTCTGGAGCAGTGATTTTAATAATGCTTAACGTGAAAAAATAAAAATGAAACGTTCCTTTAAATATTGTGCCTGATGGTGTCTATAGTGTGCCTGTAAAGTGGCGCAGTTTTCCCGTGTTTAGAACAGTACCACAGCAAAATGACATTTCTAAAGGAAAAAAGTAATTTAAAACTGATCGCGGCTGTAATGAATTGTCGGGTCTCGGTAATATAGATAAAACCCATTGAAAAAAAGGACATGGGTTCTCCCCCCCCAGTCCATTACCAGGCCCTTTGGGTCTGGTATGAATATTAAGGGGATACCTGAACCAAAAATGTTTTAAAAATTGCGTGGTGGTCCCCCCAAAATCTATACCAGGCCCTTCAGGTCAGGACAGGAAGCACCGAGATGCAGAGTCGCACAAGTGCCTGGCAGGATCGCTGAACCTGGAGCTGGATCGGAGCACTTGGCCGGGCTGTAGAGGTGTCTGTAGGAATCCCAGAGCAGTGGTAGGCAGATAGCTGGAGCGAGTAGACAACCGGTGCCCACAGGCAGAAGTGCAGGTGCAACAGAAGGGATGGTGGCACCCTCGAGGCTGAAGAGAAGGCAGGTACAGACAGGCCGGGTCATACACAAACGGGCACGTCAGGAACAGAGGCTGAAGCGGAAGCAGAATCAGATTACAGGCCGTGTCGTCAGCAGACTGGCAGCGCAGTGGCAGGAGGAGCAGGCAGATGCAGAGTAGAGGACAAGCCGGGGTCGGATGCAGGCAGGAAACAGGAACGTCAGGAAGCAAGCCGGGTCACAACAGGAACGGAAGTCAGGTAGGTAATTGCAGGATACACAGGGAACGCTGTAGAGCAGACAGCACTGAGTCTGGAAACTGACTGAGTTTAAGTAGCCTGTTTGGGTGTCAAAAGCTGTCACAGGGTGTGTGTGCACAAATGGCATTCTGACAGGGGCAGAGGTAACAGGTCATCTTCTTCGGCAGCCATCTTGGGTGCTGGCATGCCCTTCCTGACAGGCAGAGATAACAGATCGTCTTCTTCGGCAGCCATCTTGGGTGCTGGCATGCCCTTCCTGACAACTGACCAAATTTCTAGCTCCATTTGCAGAAATGTTGTCCCAAACTTGCAAGGAACCTCCACCATACTTTACTGTTGCCTGCAGACACTCATTATTGTGCATTATTGATACAGCCAAATATTTCAAATTTTGACTCATCAGTACAGAGCACTGTTTTACTTGTGTCTATCTAGCAAGGTTGCTTTGCGGTATAACCAAGGAAGCTGAGACCTCTGCAGTGTGTAAATGTACTTTTACTGAACAAAAAATGCTGTACATTACAAAACAGTTACAATATAAGGAATACAGTACAAGACTGTTAGATATATCAAGTAAAATGCCTAGCAAATAATCAGAAAACTATGGTCTGTAACAGTAGAAATACGCTGGAGCCTAGGTTCAAACTACTGCGATGTACTGCGCATTTGATCCGTTTTTTGTCCTGTGTGAGGTGCGAATTTGCTTGTGTTTTGAGGTGGACAGGTGCGAATCTACCATGATTTTACCGCAAATTTCAGGAGGCAGACAGTGAACAATTCACAATGATGTGAACTGTGTGCTGCAAGTTTACTGCAAGTACAAGTGAAGCCTATGAAGATAAAATTCACACTGCACCATAGGAATTCGCATCACACCCGCAGTCAACACACACAGGACCCTTTTTTTTTCTCGCACCCAATCTGCAATGCATAGATGTGAACCAAAGCCATGGGATACTATCTTAACAGTGCAAAAACATATATATAAAGAAGAGATAAGTGGCGCTCTCCCAGACAGCATTGTTCAATTGAAATTGAAAAGGTGTCTGGTGAAGCAATGTGTTTAAACAATCAACACAGCATATGATTAATATGAGTGATTAAATTTAAATGGCATGTCCATATATGTCAAAAGATATGTTTAGACAATCAAAACACCATGTGATGGGTATAAGTGATTAAATCTAAACAAAAAGTCCATATGTTGAAAAAAGTATAATAATCTTTAGTTGTAAGTGTCTTCTTAATGTCTTCCACCACACACGAGTGTTGAGTGATCCCACTCCCTTAAGAAACGCACTCACCGACTCCAAATGCCTGCACTCGCGTGCAAGGCTAAAACGCTTTTATACCACACAAAGGGGTAAAATCAACAGCTCGATATCCAGCAGTGTATATGGGAATCGCTCCACATGTAAAATAATAAAGTGCTTCAATAGTGTAAAACAGCATAACCAATTTATTAAGACACTGTCACTCTTCAAATGATCCACTCACATTTGACAAAATCCAAACCAGCAATAAAAACAAGTGCAAGTCACAGCAACTCAGCAATTAGGATCACACAATGCAAGGAAACGGTCACGGCGGACCCGAGGTGTGCAGGTGCTATATCTTCAGTTTTCACCCCCTCCTCAGGTGCTTCGCCACTAGATCAAATCACCACTGACACGTGCGGCTTCCAGCGTCATGCATCACAGCCACGCCCCCGTCATGTTTCGTCACAGATTGACTTATTCATGGGATTGGCTGTGCGGGACGACAATCATCCCTTTTATACCCTCCTATCGAATATGCAAAAGAGAATCTTCCAACGCGCCTGCGCACACCTCGTGTCCCCGCAGCCGCTAAACAGCGATCATATAAGGCATAGAAATATAACACAAGGAACCAGAAAACACAAGAAAAAAGGTGATCCGAATTACAGACACCCTTCTCCTACATGACAACCTGCAGGTCATGTAGGGACCCCAGACATGCACACACCGAGGTGTGTATCCATAACGACGGCTCTCCACCGACATCTCACCCGGCTGGTTTGAGTCATGATATCGCATACTATGCATAATATCATTAGAGCAATATTTCATCTGTGTATATATATAAAAAGGTATTATTGCACTTCTCCAATCTCACCTTAATAAAAAAATAAATAAAACCTAATAAAAACCTAATACAAAATCTAATATGAATAGCTGGAATACTGAATGCCGCAACACACACTATTAATAGAGCATAAAGGCTAGAATATGTGTGTGTATGTGCACGCATTCATGTCTACTCATCAAAAAAGAGAGAGGGATCCCCCCCAAAACTGTATGTCACAACACAGCCTGCTGGTAAATAAGCGATACAGGTGGCAGAGTATCAAATCATGGGTATTGATCGTAACCCAGATGATCTCTCCCCCCACTGTTTAGAGCTAATTATGTCAATGATTTGTAAGAGGATTCAACCTCTAAATGATGGATGGTTTGCTCCTTTAAATGAACAATTCTAACCTTAGGATATCTGAGCAATCTTAGTCTTATATCTGAATAAAACTAAATGGGCAAACACTAAATATCCATTAATCCAATACAAGTGGGGTAAAACCTCAAATGCCCAAGCTAACAACACAGGCTGATAATCATAGAGCCAAGGTACATAAACCCGAGAACGAGACCAAAAAATTATATATATAAATCATCAGCCACAGGTGGAACTTAAAAGTTGCTGATGAAGCAATTTAAGCCAAATTCAATGTTTAGCCCCCTAGGCGCCAAACACTTCAAAAGGAAAATCCAGCGAGTTTCCTTTTGGGACAGATCCCTCACCCTATTAGAGCCTCGCCAAGATGGGTGTACTACATCAATTCCACGGAATTGCAGCAAAGAAGGATCCTGATGGTGTTTTTCCTTAAAGTGCAATGAAACACTATGGAATTTATAACCATTCTTGATATTAGCTAAATGCTCAGAAATCCGAACCCTGAGAAGCCTTTTAGTTCTCCCCACGTACAGCAAGCCACAGGGGCACCACATTAAATACACAACATGGGTGGAATTACATGTGCTGAACTCATTAATCTCAAAGGTTTCCCCCTCTCTATTGGTAACACTTGTCACCCCTCTGTTGCTTACTTTCACGGTTCTACAGCATATGCATTTTCTACAGCAATAGAATCCCTTTAGATCTATCTTTGTAGCATTTTGTCCTGGAGGATCCAAAATCTTTTTCATTACTCGGTCCCCGAAATTCGGGGCTCTCCAATAGATAAATTTTGGTTGTTTAGGTAAAATCTCTCCTAGATGTCTGTCTTTCCACAAAATGTGCCAGTGCTTTCTATAAATCCTCTCAATTTCCCTAAATTGGCAGTGAAAACCTGAGATGAACCCAAACTGATGTTGATTATCACATGACTGGGCTACTTTTTTCTTAAAACATTCGTCTCTTGGGTCGTTTGCTACCTCCTCAATAATTTCCATAAGACTATTGTTATCATATCCCTTTTGTACAAATTTTGCTTTAAGGGTAGCAGCTTGCTCATAAAAATCATCTATTTGTGTGCAATTCTGATGGACCCGCAATATTTGTCCCTTACGGATGTTTCTTATCGATGCTGGATGATGGCTGCTTCTGATGGACAAATAGCTATTGCGATCCGTTGGTTTAAAGTATACCTTTGTACTTAACATGTTTAAACATTTCTTTATCGTGACATCCAAAAAATTGACCGTTTTATCACTAATCTGATATTCTAATCTAATGTTGTTAGAATTATTATTTAGTTCTCCTACAAATTCCACCGCAGATTCCTCCGACCCCTCCCAAATAAACAGGAGGTCATCTATAAACCTGCTGTAGAACCTGAGTTGGGGTCTCACTTTACTAAAAACCTTTCTATCCTCCCATTCCGCCATAAACAGGTTGGCGAGGATAGAAAGGTTTTTAGTAAAGTGAGACCCCAACTCAGGTTCTACCGCAGGTTTATAGATGACCTCCTGTTTATTTGGGAGGGGTCGGAGGAATCTGCGGTGGAATTTGTAGGAGAACTAAAAAATAATTCTAACAACATTAGATTAGAATATCAGATTAGTGATAAAACGGTCAATTTTTTGGATGTCACGTTAGAGAAATGTTTAAACATATTAAGTACAAAGGTATACTTTAAACCAATGGATCGCAATAGCTATTTGTCCATCAGAAGCGGCCATCATCCAGCATGGATAAAGAAACATCCCTAAGGGACAAATATTGCGGGTCCGTCGGAATTGCACACAAATAGATGATTTTTATGAGCAAGCTGTTACCCTTAAAGAAAAATTTGTACAAAAGGGATATGATAACAATAGTCTTATGGAAATTATTGAGGAGGTAGCAAATGCCCCAAGGGACGAATGTTTTAAGAAAAAAGTAGCCCAGTCATGTGATAATCAACATCAGTTTGGGTTCATCTCAGGTTTTCACTGCCAATTTAGGGAAATTGAGAGCATTTATAGAAAGCACTGGCACATTTTGTGCAGACAGACATCTAGGAGAGATTTTACCTAAACAACCAAAATTTATCTGTAGGAGAGCCCCGAAGTTCTGGGACCGAGTAGTGAAAAAGATTTTGGATCCTCCAGGACAAAATGCTACAAAGATAGATCTAAAGGGATTCTATTGCTGTAGAAAATGCATATGCTGTAGAACCGTGAAAGTAAGCAACAGAGGGGTGACAAGTGTTACCAATAGAGAGGGGGAAACCTTTGAGATTAATGAGTTCAGCACATGTAATTCCACCCATGTTGTGTATTTAATGTGGTGCCCCTGTGGCTTACTGTATGTGGGGAGAACTAAAAGGTTCCCCAGGGTTCGGAATTCTGAGCATTTAGCTAATATCAAGAATGGTTATAAATTCCATAGTGTTTCATTGCACTTTAAGGAAAAAAACCATCAGGATCCTTCTTTGCTGCAATTCTGTGAAATTGATGTAGTACACCCATCTTGGCGAGGCTCTAATAGGGTGAGGGATCTGTCCCAAAGGGAAACTCGCTGGATTTTCCTTTTGAAGTGTTTGGCCCCTAGGGGGCTAAACATTGAATAGGACTTAAATTGCTTCATCAACAACTTTTAAGTTCCACCTGTGGCTGATGATTTATATATATAATTTTTTGGTCTCATTCTCGGGTTTATGTACCTTGGCTCTATGATTATCTGCCTGTGTTGTTAGTTTGGGCATTTGAGGTTTTACCCCACTTGTATTGGATTAATGGATATTTAGTGTTTGCCCATTTAGCTTTATTCAGATATAAGACTAAGATTGCTCAGATATCCTAAGGTTAGAATTGTTCATTTAAAGGAGCAAACCATCCATCATTTAGAGGTTGAATCCTCTTACAAATCATTGACATAATTAGCTCTAAACAGTGGGGGAGAGATCATCTGGGTTACGATCAATACCCATGATTTGATACTCTGCCACCTGTATCGCTTATTTACCAGCAGGCTGTGTTGTGACATACAGTTTTGGGGGGGGGATTCCTCTCTCTTTTTTGATAAGTAGACATGAATGCGTGCACATACACACACATATTCTAGCCTCTATGCTCTAATATAGTGTGTTGCAGCATTCAGTATTCCAGCTATTCATATTACCGTATATACTCGAGTATAAGTCGTCCCGAGTATAAGTCGAGACCCCCAATTTACCACAAAAAACTGGGAAAAACTTATTGACCCGAGTATAAGTCGAGGGTGAGAAATGCAGAGGGTCAATAATGTCCATCTGCAGCTGCCTGCCTCCCTGTGTCCTGTGCAGCCTACCTGTAGCCTGTACATGTGTGTCCTGTACATGTGTGTGTGTCCTGTACATGTGTGTCCTGTACATGTGTGTGTGTCCTGTACATGTGTGTCCTGTACATGTGTGTCCTGTACATGTGTGTCCTGTGTGCATGTGTGTCCTGTGTGCATGTGTGTCCTGTGTGTATGTGTGTCATGTGTGTCCTGTGTGTATGTGTGTCATGTGTGTCCTGTGTGCATGGGTGCATGTGTGTCCTGTGTGCATGTGCAGCCTACCTGTGTCCTGTGTAGCCTTCCTGTGGCGATCTCCATCCTCAGACAGCGGCCGTGTGATGATACTGTTCGGCGGCCATTCCACAGTTCAAAAGCCGCGCCTCCTTCTCGTCTGTGATAGGCTGACCGCTGACTGCCTATCACGGACATTCTCTCATTCTCATACCACGGACGAGGATGAGAGAATGTCCGTGATAGGCTGTACACTGACAGCTGTTCAGCCTATCACAGAAGAGCAGGAGGCGCGGCTTTTGAAAGCTGGAATAGCCTCCGTGCATTATCAGCACACGCCGGCCGCCGTCTGCCTGCATGACACGCTGATCATGCAGACAGACGGCGCGGACTCGAGTATAAGTCGAAGGGAAACTTTCAGCCCCAAAAAAAGGGCTGAAAAATTCGACTTATACTCGAGTATATACGGTAGATTTTTTATTAGGTTTTTATTAGGTTTTATTGGTTTTTTATTAAGGTGAGATTGGAGAAGTGCAAGAATACCTTTTTTATTTTTATATATATATATATATATATATATATATATATATACAGATGAAATATTGCTCTAGTGATATTATGCATAGTATGCGATATCATGACTCAAACCAGCTGGGTGAGATGTCGGTGGGGAGCCGTCGTTATGGATACACACCTCGGTGTGTGTGCATGTCTGGGGTCCCTACAGTGACACGACCTGCAGGTGGTCATGTGTGAGAAGGGTGTCTGTAATTCGGATCACCTTTTTTCTTGTGTTTTCTGGTTCCTTGTGTTATATTTCTATGCCTTATATGATCGCTGTTTAGCGGCTGCGGGGACACGAGGTGTGCGCAGGCGCGTTGGAAGATTCTCTTTTGCATATTCGATAGGAGGGTATAAAAGGGATGATTGTTGTCCCGCACAGCCAATCCCATGAATAAGTCAATCTGTGACGAAACATGACGGGGGCGTGGCTGTGATGCATGATGCTGGAAGCCGCACGTGTCAGTGGTGATTCGATCTAGTGGCGAAGCACCGAGGAGGGGGTGAGAACTGAGGATATAGCACCTGCACACCTCGGGTCCGCCGTGACCGTTTCCTTGCATTGTGTGATCCAATTTGCTGAGTTGCTGTGACTTGCACTTGTTTTTATTGCTGGTTTGGATTTTGTCAAATGTGAGTGGATCATTTGAAGAGTGACAGTGTTTTAATAAATTGGTTATGCTGTTTTACACTATTGGAGCACTTTATTATTTTACATGTGGAGCGATTCCCATATACACTGCTGGATATCGGACTGTTGATTTTACCCCTTTGTGTGGCATAAAAGCATTTTAGCCTTGCACGCGAGTGCAGGCATTTGGAGTCGTTGAGTGCGTTTCTTAAGGGAGTGGGATCACTCAACACTCCGGTGTGGTGGAAGACATTAAGAAGACACTTACAACTAAAGATTATTATACTTTTTTCAACATATGGACTTTTTGTTTAGATTTAATCACTTATACCCATCACATGGTGTTTTGATTGTCTAAACATATCTTTTGACATATATGGACATGCCGTTAAAATTGAATCACTCATATTAATCACATGCTGTGTTGATTGTTTAAACACATTGCTTCACCAGACACCTTTTCAATTTCAATTGAGCAGTGCTGTCTGGGAGAGCGCCACTTATCTCTTCTTTATATATATGTTTTTGCACTGTTAAGATATAATAGATGGATTTTACACTGTTATATATATATTTTTTTTTATAGTGGCAGCTGTATTCACCAAATTATTCACCTATTGGGTTCATTTGTGGCGCAGTGGTGGTATTTTCAGTAAGAGGCGGTAGTTTACTTTAATACTTATAGTTATTTATACTTTTTACATGACCATCTGTGTGTTCCTAAATACATCAAACTCGCTGTAAATTCGCATCAGTGTGAACCCAGGCTACAAGTTAATTAAACAAAAAAATTGCATCCGCCCCTGTAGAGTTGTTATACTCCCAATGAAACGTGTCAGGCCAACAATAATGCATGAAGTCCATACAGATGATTTTATATGTCTTTTACATTGTTCCACTCAAGACTTTAAGATACCATCCAGTCCTTCCAGTGGGCTATGTTGTTTAGGACTTGTCTTCATCCCATGATATGCCAAAGTACCATAGCGTCAATAGGTATATTTGTTTTCTAGCATGCCTTGCGTTTATGCGATTTTATGTATGAAGTTTTTGTCATTGAGTATGCTGTAAATCAGGGGTCTCAAACTGGCGGCCTTCCAGCTGTTGTGAAACTACAAGTCCCAAGAGCCATTGCAAGGCCCACAGTTACATGCATAACTCCCACAGGCAGAGGCATGCAGGAATCTGTAGTTTTGCAACAGCTGGAGGGCCGCCAGTTTGAGACCCCTGCTGTAAATGATCTTACATATATAGCACAAAAAATAAAAACCACAGAGGTGATCAAATACCACCAAAAGAAAACTCTATTTATGGGGAAAAAAAGGATGTCAATTTAGTTTGGGTACCACGTTGTATGACCGCGCAATTGTCAGGTAAATCGACGTAGTGCCGTATTGTATAATTTCGGATATTATATAATAAACTCATACAAGTAATACTGTGCTTTATATCCTATGTGCTTACTCTATATAGTGATTGGCCTCAGTCAAAGTCCCCCTGACCAAAATTCTCTTTCTTTCTTAAAAGTTACTTAACTCTGGTTACTGTGTGTTTGTGATCTCCTTTGACAACAAGGACATCTCTGTCATTCAATTAGAGATGCACTCTCAAATTCTACCTCAAAATGGCACTCTGCCATCATACATGCCATAGGTTATATATCACCTGTTTACTGTAGCTATAGAGACAATATACTGCTCAAACTGTCGGCTGAATAGAACAATGGTATCTACGTCCCCATTGTATCCAACAGCATTTGTTTGAGAGTATCCACTCAAGCCAAACCTGACAGTAATCTGATTTCTGTTTCTATGACCAACTACTAAACAGACTGTCCCATGTAATGTTATGTCTGATTAATATAAAAAAAACATATTGTTTAACAAACGCAACACATTCTGCCCTTGATTTTTTTTCTCTCAGACTCCACACAGACTAATAACTCATACTAAACATTCATTCTCCTTGAATGCAACTCTCTCACATATTTCTGCCCCTGAGAAAATGTTTCAGTCTTCGGCTAAAAGTTCATTAGAAAGTTAATTCTAAAATTCTTTAGAAAAAAAGTCCAGGCTTGTAATACATCAAAAGCCTTGCTCTCCACGGTTCTTGTGGTCTTCCATCATTCAGTCCATCATGTAACCACTTTATTCTGGTCTTCCTATGGATCAAATTGGAAACAGCCTGTGGAGTGGAAAACAAAGCGGATTATGTGTTCTTTCTAATAAAAAATAAACAGTACCTATAATCTCTCCTCTAACTGGCTTCTTGCCTGGATCTCTGACCAACATTTGCCACCTGCCTGTATCAATTTCTGACCCTCCCAAAGAACATCAATAGAGAGGAGAGGAATTGTACTGATTTTTCCCAGAGGATCACTGCTGTTTATTTTCAAATACTCTGATAATAACATTGTTCCCTGGAGTTTAAGAATCCAGATTTTTCCCAACTTAAGCAAGGTTAATAATTCCTTGAAACAAACATGGGAACATAATATTCAAACTTGCTCATTAGAAATGATCACTATTTTGTGTAAGCAATAAGATACCGAGATTATTCATCTTGATGCCCAGATCAATGCTTGGTATCAGGACCATGTTCTTATTGCTTCTTCTCCCAATTTTATTAAAAGAGAAAAGGATTTATGGGAATATCTCAAGGAATATACAGTAGACATTATCAATGCCAAAGAAGGTAAATCCCTTAGAGATAAATCCGCACACGATAATGGCTATACATACAAGTGGAACCAAACAACATATAGTAAACCCATGACCAGACTGTCAACTTATACAGCACCTAAAATGGATAGTGATTTGCCTAATGTATCATCTGATTCCTCTGTGTCTTCTAGTCAACCAGGACTTGTCTTATGATAGGTTACAAAAAAAAACTGAAGGGAGAACTAAATACCACCTCTACGAAATCACTTCTACATACATTCAGGCCTACGACCACTCGACAACCACCTTTGGTCCATTACAAACCCATCACTACACAACCTTCTACTCCCCTATCACGTCCACTTAAAGCTTTGTCTAACACATCTATTCTGGCTTTGAATTCTGCACAGAGCACTATGGCACCTACTTTATCTTCTCTTCTGTTTTCTACTACCACCAGGAAGGTAAGTGAACCTAACCTTTCCTCAATGTTTCCCATTAGCACATTGTCTATTGATCCCGAAATAGCCTAATTTTTTTGTAAAAACACCGGACCAATCTCCGAGTCCGACGTTGGCCCTTCAAGCATCAAAAGACAACATGGAGATGCAGAGTTAGAGATCATCAATCTCTCCTCTGCACCCCTATCAATCGATGAAAGAATTTAGCTTGGATGAACTACAGCCAAAAAACCAAAAGTTTTGCCTGGATCAACCGAATTTAATTAATTAATAGTTGGTCTTTTTCCTGGTGAGTATAAATCAATCATGCAGACAAGTCTGAATGCAGTTCAGGTTGCCCTATAGCCATACAAGAAAAAACCAGGGAAAGGATTCCCTAAAGAGGGTCAACAAAGAACACTTTTGAGAATACAAACCAGCTTTATTATTTACCAAAAAGATAAAAACCAAATTGAAATTGTAACAGTGAAAAAGAAGCAATGTGGGCAGACGGCTACCACAAACCAATTAAAAATTGGACAACGTTGTCACAGGGGGTTATAAAAACAGATGGGGAGCCGCGGCATACATCCACTCAACGTATCAATCAATACATCATACATACAGCTAGAAGTAATTAGAGTAGGTAAAGTCCATGTTGATTTGGTATTAATTTCAGGTGTAGAATTATCCTAAATTATCCTATAGGAGAGTATCCAACATACCACGGACATTTCTTATATCAACAGTATGATGAGAAAATAGAGTGGGTGCATGGTCTGGCCTTAAGGTCTGGATGTAGTGTAATCCAATGTGGAGGAAACAGACTAGTTACAAGTTGAATCACAAGTATGGTTTAGTTATCAATCAGCTGTTTAGTCAGACTGCATAGGGAACCGTTTCAGGCTGCAGCATTTAGGGGATGTAGATTATTCTACTAGAGCAATATAGTGATTATCCATAGAGACAACAATAGAGGGATGCAGAAAAAATCGACATACGTTTGGAAGCGCTGAATGGAGTAGGGAAGTCTCACCAATCACGCTGTCCTCGTCTTCGAATAATAGCTGTCCTTCGTTCTGGGTCTCTGTGTGGATAGATGCCGCTTGCAAGCCGCTTGTAAGCTCAGGTGGATTGCAGTCAGAGTGAGGAGCCGTCCGTTGCCGAGAAGCCTCTGTGAGGCGTTTTTTTCGATACAATGCGTGGCTAAGCAGAGGGGCTGCGATCAGCTGGTAGATGTTTAGTGAAGACGAAAGGCCAGATCGAATAGCGCGCGGCTCCCGGTGACGTGCTGACGTCACACCGCTGACGCGTTTCACCAGCCAATTAACGCTGGTTTCTTCAGAGCAAGGAGGAGACATTTGTGACAGGCTTAAGTAGAGATTTATCGGGTGCACTTACTTGCGCACAACCACTAGATGTCACTAGGAACATACAGCAATCAAGCAACATACACTCTAAGTTTATTAATGAGGCAATAGAAATAACAATCGATGAGTAGGGAGAGAGGATATGACGGGGAAGGAGAAGAATAGGAAGGGGAAGGGGAGTGGGGGGGAGGGGGGGGAAATGGGGGGGTAAGGAAGGGGGGGAGGAGGAGGGATAGGGTAATAGGGAAAGGGTAGCGATGGAAAGAGTGAAGAAACTAATTATAGCAAATCATAATTAGGATTCTATCCAGAAATTGAAAAAGTACATTATTTCTCAAGAAAGGGCTGTAGACTACATTCTGTAATCAACCCTTTAGGCACTAGAGAGTCCAAATAATATGTCCACATTTTCTCCTTTTGGAGGAGAATAGTATCAAAATTGCCTCTTCTAGGGGGCAAATTCAACACAGATTCCCTTAACTGTAAGGCCCTTAGGGTTACTATCATGAAATTCAGCGAAGTGTTGAGGGATGGGTCGATCATCATTTTTATTCTTTTTCTTATTTTTAATCCCACTGATGTGTTCACTGATCCTGATACGGAGTTGGCGTTTAGTTTTTCCTATGTAATTTTTGTTACAGGGACATGTGAGCATGTATATAACTCGTGTCGTTGAACAGTTGATAAACTGTTTAATTTTGTAATCCTTGCCTCCTCTCGGATTAGGGAACACATCAGTGTGATGCACATATCTACATTTGTTACAGTGTCCGCATGCATGCATGCCTGGAGGGGGTTTTTTCTCAGAAAGCCAGTTTTTGCTGATCGTTCTCGTGTATTCTGAATGGACCAACATATCACCTAAATTACGTGCCCTTTTAGCTGTAAGTAATGGTTTAGGGCTAATTATGTTTGCGATTAGGGGTGTAGATTTTAAGATATGCCAGTGTCTATTAAGGATCTCCTGGACTTGGGTCCATTGTGAGCCAAACCTTGTGATGATTCTAGGAAAATCATGTGCTGGTTTAGCAGGTGTCTGAGTATTTGCTTTTGTAAGTAGGAGGTCTTCACGTTTCCTTTTTAATGCATTGTTTCTGGCTTTTTTGAGGGAATTATGCGAGTACCCTCTTTTCCTGAACCTGTTATACATCTCCTGTGCTTCAACTTTGAATTGTTCCTCTTCTGAGCAATTTCGCCTAATCCTTAAAAATTGCCCTGTAGGTATCCCTTTAATTAGCGATTTTGGGTGGTGGCTCTGTGCTAAGAGGAGGGTGTTTGCTGTTGTTTCCTTGCTGAAAGTGCTAGTTACCACCCTATTTCCACTTTTAGTGATTTGTAGATCAAGGAATGGAAGGGTATCAGGATGATAAGAGTAGGTTAAATGAATATTTCTTTCATTTATATTTAGTTGGGATAAAAATTCCAAGAGTTGTTCTACTGTACCCTCCCATATCATGAGCACGTCATCGATGTACCTTAACCACAGGGCACAGTGGTCAAGGTACATCGAGGACCTGTACACAACCTCCATTTCCCAGAGGCCAAGGTGGAGACAGGCGTAGGACGGGGCCCAAGGGGCACCCATACTGGTGCCTCTTACCTGTTGATAGAACTTCCCGAGAAATTGAAAAAAGTTGTTGCCCAACATGAATTCAAGTAATTCAATAATGAACTCATTATGGGCACTCAATTCTGGGTAATGAATGTCAAGAAAGGTTTTTATGGCTTGAATACCACAATCATGGGGAATCGATGTATATAGACTTTCTACATCTATCCCTACTAGTAGGGCATTTGATGACAGGGAGAAGCAGGATAGTTTAGAGAGTATGTCTCTGCTGTCCTGAACAAAGGATGATAGTTTAGTCACCATATCTTTGATCATCGAATCCACAAATTTGCCAACTCTTTCAAGGGGACCATTCATAGCTGAAACAATAGGTCTCCCTGGTGGGTTAGATAAAGATTTATGTAATTTGGGGATTATATAGAAGGTTGGAATTGTAATATCATCAGCTCTGAGATATAGATATTCTTTTTTGGTGAGAAGGCCGGCTTCCATAGCTAGTTTTAGTTTGGTGTTCAAAGTGTCTGTTAGGGTTGGTAAGGGGGTCTCAGTCAGCTTTTTATAGGTAGATGTATCACTCAACAATCTGAGTGCTTCATTCTCATAGATTTTTTCACTGAGTAGGACCACATTCCCGCCATTATCGCTTCTTTTTATCACCAAGTTGGGAGCCTCTTGTAATTCACGTAATGCTTTTCTCTCAGGGCTGGTAAGATTATTAGATCCCAACCATTCCCAGTTGACCCTCCTGAGATCATGTTTGACCTGATCTAGGAATAGTTGAAGCCACTTGTGTTTTGATAAGGGTGGCATGTTTGTGGATTTGATTCTCAAATTGGATTTCCTGCTAATTGGATGGCTACCAACCGTTTCCGAATCGCTGTCAGTGTTTTCCTCCAGCAGGGATATTAGGTTATCAACAGCTTCTCTTTCCTCCTTATCAAGATTAGGGTCAGTAGTAGATGTATGGTCAGGGCCTTTATGATGCCAAAGTTTGAAAAGAACCTTTCTAAGGAATAAATTAATGTCTTTGAACACTTCAAATTCATTCATGGGCGCGGTGGGAGAAAAAGAGAGTCCTCTTTGAAGGAGTTTATTATGATTGGAGTCCAACTGAAAGTCGGATAGATTAACTATGCTCAGATCCATGGTGGCTGGGCTGGAAGATGCATTCAGCGTCTTCTCTGGCTCCTTAGTCTCCCACTGCGCCGATTTTGAGCTGTGTCTCGGTCCCTTCCTCTTCCTTTTATGTTTCCCTTTCCTGCTTCTCTGGGGTGACTCTTTTCCGCTAATTGTTTTGGGCATTCTACTATTGTGTTGCCCTGAGGTTCCTCTAAAAAAGTGACAGATTTTATAGAAATTTCTTTATCGAGGTCACTGTCTGAAGAGGAGCCTGTTCTATTCCTTCTAGTACGTTGTGAATGTCTAGAACCTCTTGAGGAGGATCTGCTTCTATTTGGTAGGGAAGGGTTAAAGATGTCTCCCCCCTCCCAATCAATGATGTTTTGTCTAAATTTTTCTTGTTTTGTGTGTTTGAGATTTTTTTGTATTCTTTCTATTTCTTTCCTGATAAATTCGTTATTTTTCTCAAAGTCGGGTTCGTTTTTATGAGGTTCCAGGGCCTTTGCACTTAACTCCAATTCACCTTGAATCTCCTGGAGTTGCGTTTCTTCTTCTGACACTATAATTTTCATTAGTGATAGGCCTCTTCTAAGGCATTCCTCTTTCCACACTTCCAGAAACCTAGGGGTGTGGAGGTGTTCGGCAGGGACAATTCTCTCCCTCAGTCCTCTAAGGATGATGTTATGAGAAATGTGTGATTTTAAAGAAGAGATATCCCATTTTCTGTTCAAAAATTTAACCATAAGTTTTTTGTGATTTTTGAACAGTTTGCGTGTTGATTCCCCCTCTATTTCTTCACTCTTTCCATCAATAGAGAAGGCCGTATCAATCTCATCATCTAAATCATGGTTAATCATATATGCCATGTGTATACTTATGTGTACGGTTTGTTTAGTTAAGCCGTCTATCACCTTGCTGAATCACTGATAATTTTACAATGATGGTGGGATCCCCCAAGGCAAAGAAAGGGCAAAAGGACGCCCCAAAATTAGGAACCAAAAAAACGAAAGTTTTGTCTGGATCAACCGAATTTAATTAATTAATAGTTGGTCTTTTTCCTGGTGAGTATAAATCAATCATGCAGACAAGTCTGAATGCAGTTCAGGTTGCCCTATAGCCATACAAGAAAAAACCAGGGAAAGGATTCCCTAAAGAGGGTCAACAAAGAACACTTTTGAGAATACAAACCAGCTTTATTATTTACCAAAAAGATAAAAACCAAATTGAAATTGTAACAGTGAAAAAGAAGCAATGTGGGCAGACGGCTACCACAAACCAATTAAAAATTGGACAACGTTGTCACAGGGGGTTATAAAAACCAGACATGGGGGTAAGTCACACATGTGCAAGTCACAAGCAAGTCTCAAGTCTTAACCTTCAAGTCATAAGCAAGTCCCAAGTCACTGTGGCAAAAAGCAAGCAAGCCAAGTCGAGTCCCTGCTAGAAGGCAAGCAAGTCAAGTCAAGTCATTTATTTTGGTCAAGTCACAAATTAAGTCAAAATACTGATCTACCCCATTTTCATCCTTTAAATGAGTTAAAAGTCAGTTTTCAGGAAAGATTTTGTTTTATTTTCAACATTAACAAAACAGCTTAGTGCTTTTTTCTTGGCATATTAAAGAAACACTTTGAATGCCCAAATAGCAGACAAGGAGCAGAACACTCAGCAATTAAATGGCCAACAAGCCTGAAAAAAATGTAGTCCTTGCTGAGGGGGAAAATAACTAAGCTCAAAGTTTGAACTTGACACAATGCCAATATCTGGACACTTGAATGGTGATGAGAATAATAGTATTCCCATCACCATTCTTCAAGTGTCCAGATATTGGCAATTTGGCATTGTGTCAAGTTCAAACTTTGAGCTTAGTTATTAGAATAGAAAAAAGAGGGAGAAACACCCGCGCAATGGGATGCATGCAATGGAATAAAAATTAAAAAATTAAAGAATGTTGTTGGAACAGCTGCCACTACCGATTACTTCCACTAGGTGGAGTAAGATATAAGAAAAAAGGAATAGAATTAGATAGCGCTGTTTCCAAGCCTGGTGAATTCAAATGTGTTATAAAGGTCCTGGATGTGCATAAGTCAAGTTGGTTGTCTGACTTAATAAAGTGCAGTGTGTGCTCTAAAAAAGATATAACTTAATCTGTATAAATATAATATATCCATATATAAATGAACCCGATTTTTAAATTAAAAATATTTGTGCAAAATTATGTGATCCATAACGTAAATCGATAATGTACATATGAAGTGAACAAACAAATATATATAATCAAGTGCTTTCAGTGCTGCTAGGATCTGGTGAGTGCAATCAATCACTATTAGAACACGGATTAAGGCACGCACTGAAAGGTTTGGAATATCTATCAGAATCCAGGGGTTTTCTTTGTAGCAGCACTGAAAGCACTTGTTTATATATATTTGTTTGTTCACTACATATGTACATTATCGATTACGTTATGGATCACATAATTTTCCACAAATATTTTTAATTTAAAAATAGGGTTCATTTATATATGGATATATTATATTTATACGGATTAAGTTATATCTTTTTTAGAGCACACACTGCACTTTATTAAGTCAGACAACCAACTTGACTTATGCACATCGAGGACCTTTATACACAATTCCACGGGATAAACATTCACTGAATACTATAGGCAACATCTTTACAATCTTTCCCACTCCATACTGCCCTCCCACTAAGAGAATAACACATTTGAATTCACCAGGCTTGGAAACAGCGCCTATCTACTTCTATTCCTTTTTTCTTAGTTATGAGAATAGCCACTTAAAATGCATTGCATTTGCAAAAAATAGTATTCTCACTTCTCAGAATAGCCACTTAACATGCATTGCATTTGCAAAAAATTTAATTGGAAAGTACTTTCTCGCTCAGTTGTGAGCCATGGTGTCGCATTATCACCCCACCATGGCTGAACACACGTTCAACAGGTGCGCTTGATGCAGGGACTGACATTACTCTTACCGCTACCCTGAACAAAGAGGGGAGCATGTGCCTGTTCATGGCCCAAAACTGAAGGCAGCTCTGTCCATCACAAATGTCTAAATACTGGTTCAGCTGAATTTGGGGACTGGAACATGAATCTCTCTTCTGTTTTTTGTGGTATGCTGTGAACAGCCCAGATTGACTCTCTGACTCTGCCACTGGCATTTGCTCGTCTTCATCGGTGGTTGTTGGGGTGGGCTTGCAGTACTCTTTGAGAATTAAGTCTGAAAAACACAAGCATAAAACAGTGACTCAATACACTCAGGTGTTATTACTGCAAACGGGTTATTTCCAAAAACATAACATACTTTTTATCATCGCAGACACAGCCTCCTTGACATTTTCGGTAGCCAAAACATCATGGGTCAACCACATGGTGCCAAATGAAGGATCCAGCAGAGCAGCTTTTAGGTATAGAGGGTCAGAGAAGGGTAAGGTTGCTACATCATTCTGTTCATCTGCCATCCTCACATTGACAAAGATCCCTTCCAATAGTCTTTGGAGTGATTCTTGCAGGCTACGGATCAAGCCACCAAGGTAGCGCACGCTCTCTTTATGATTTTCCAAGTGGTGATTCAGAGAAAGGATACAGGGTACAACAGCACTTATTGTCACAAGTTTTTCTCCCTGTGAGAGGTCTGTGGCTTCTCCAAAAGGCATGTTGCAGTTTATAATGAGGTCTGACAGGATTGAATTTGTAATTGCCTTTTGCTGCTGGTGGTTGCAGTGGTATAGCTGCACAGTCCCCTGTGCGATGAATTGTGAGATTTGAGGCTGGGTATCTTCAAAAGCCCCTTTGGTATGGATGTACTCTTCATATCTATAGAGTAAACAGAAGAGAGATAGAAAAAAAAGTTAGCTATGTGATTTATTGATTTGAACAACAATACACTCTGCTCCCACCTAAAGTGGGATGTAGGCCTAATTTGCATATATATATATATATATATATATATATATATATATATATATATATATATATATATATATATATATATATATATATATACATACATACATACACATGATGTTACTGTACCTACTTTTCTTTGTGGGTTTTGTAGTGACGGATGAAGTTGGATGTTGTGGTGGACGTGTCTCTTATTTTTGAGTTGCAGACCTTGCATATCGCCGTTCTCTTCTTTTCACCAACATCTAAAACATAATCCTTAAATCCAAATTTAATTATTTTTGGAATCGCTCCCTCCATTATAGCTGCCTTGTGCGTTGATCTGTCAGGGGTGGATCCAGAGTTTGCTGTCGGGACGGCCCGGGCACTGCCAGAAGATAAGGTGTTGCTGCTTAGTACACTAGTACTTACAGAACTATTTTTAATGTATTATATATATATATACGGTCCTAACCTAACCTTGTTTAAAACAGTGACACGTTTATCATTCCAGATTAGAATATTACATTAGTGACTCACAGTGACACTTTTTGGGCACCAGTGACACCAATACAGTGACCAGTGCTAAAGTTTGCATTGATTTCAGCATGCATGGAGCATTGCAGTACATGAACTTTCACTGGACGTGGACTGTTTAATGAGTTTGTAGTACGCATGCGCATGGAGCACTTTATTCAGCAATATGATTTTTATGTAATATTCACGTTGAGCACTTTGTACTTCGCACAAGTAATAGTTAATTAGTGAAGGATTTAGGGAGGAACTGGTCTGGGACTGGGGGTCAGTGCAGTGGCTGTCGCAGTGCAGGAGAAAAAAGCACAGAGCCGAGGAGGAGGAGAAAACAAGGAAAGAAGGTTTGTACCTACCTAGGTTTCATAGTTTTAGCATGTGCAATGATATTGATGATTGATTGCATCTGCAATCATATCTGCATCCTGCAATCATCAGTACAGGCCCTGGCCAGGGCCCTGCTAGCTGCTACATCACTAGTGCAGATTTGCAGAAGCTGCAGGTCTGTTTGATGCAGTGCCAAGCAAGCTAATGCTAAGTTTGCAGGGAAGTTTTCAGGGAAGCATTTGCTTGGCACTGCATCAAACAAACCTGCAGCTTCTGCAAATCTGTTTCCTCCTCCTCGGATCTGTGCTTTTTCTTCTGCGCTGCGACGACCACTGCACTGACCCCCATTCTCAGACCTGTTCCTCCCTGAGTCGTGTGACTGTCCCTGCTCCAGTGCCCCCTCAGTAGAAGAATAATAGTCTGCCATGACTTACTCTATGGCTGCTGGACTGGACACCACTCAGATTCAGTCAGTCGGCTAGGCTTGGCTGGCTCCTTGGGCAACTTCCAGTTCCTTCTTCCTCCCCCACGTGAGGCCCGCGACTCACGCTGCTGGCTCTGCACATTTGCACAGAAGCCCAGCCCCTCCCTCAGAGATCACTCCGCAGCAGGAAGGGGGCGGCGCCGCGGCCTGGCCGGACGGAATACAGAGACCTACAGCCTAGGTGGAGAGACTGCAGTGCAGTCATCATCAAATAAAAAAAAAGTCTGCTGCGGCCACGAACCCTGCAAGCGCCGCTCGCGGACACCGATCCGATCCCCGCCCACAATGTTAGCAAACTGTATATGTGCGGGCAGAAGCCGGGACTCGGGGGAGCTTTCTTTTGTGGGGGGCGGCTTTTGCCTAGGCCAAGACACAGCACTGGTGGTGCCAAGTCATTGCAAGTCATTGCAAGTCAAATAGCCCAAGTCAAAGTCAAGTCGCAAGTCATTAGTGGCAAGTCAAAGTCAAGTCGAGTCATTTATTTAATTTTGTCAAGCAAGTCGCAAGTCCTCAAACAGGTGACTCGAGTCCGACTCGAGTCAAGTCATGTGACTCGAGTCCCCCACCTCTGATAAAAACAGATGGGGAGCCGCGGCATACATCCACTCAACGTATCAATCAATACATCATACATACAGCTAGAAGTAATTAGAGTAGGTAAAGTCCATGTTGATTTGGTATTAATTTCAGGTGTAGAATTATCCTATAGGAGAGTATCCAACATACCACAGACAGTTCTTATATCAACAGTATGATGAGAAAATAGAGTGGGTGCATGGTCTGGCCTTAAGGTCTGGATGTAGTGTAATCCAATGTGAAGGAAACAGACTAGTTACAAGTTGAATCACAAGTATGGTTTAGTTATCAATCAGCTGTTTAGTCAGACTGCATAGGGAACCGTTTCAGGCTG
This sequence comes from Lithobates clamitans, assembly GCA_037952925.1. Lineage (NCBI taxonomy): Eukaryota > Metazoa > Chordata > Amphibia > Anura > Ranidae > Lithobates > Lithobates clamitans. The sequence goes on from JBBGZY010000449.1 coordinate 16,720,021, forward strand.
CAGCATTTAGGGGATGTAGATTATTCTACTAGAGCAATATAGTGATTATCCATAGAGACAACAATAGAGGGATGCAGAAAAAATCGACATACGTTTGGAAGCGCTGAATGAAGTAGGGAAGTCTCACCAATCACGCTGTCCTCGTCGTCGAATAATAGCAGTCCTTCATTCCGGGTCTCTGTGTGGATAGATGCCGCTTGCAAGCCGCTTGTAAGCTCAGGTGGATTGCAGTCAGAGTGAGGAGCCGTCCGTTGCCGAGAAGCCTCTGTGAGGCGGTTTTTTTGATACAATGCGTGGCTAAGCGGAGAGGCTGTGATCAGCTGGTAGATGTTTAGTGAAGACGAAGGGCCAGATCGAATAGCGCGCGGCTCCCGGTGACGCGCTGACGTCACACCGTTGATGCGTTTCACCAGCCAATGAACGCTGGTTTCTTCAGAGCAAGGAGGAGACATTTGTGACAGGACTCTCTAGTGCCTAAAGCAGCGGTTCTCAACCTGGGGGTCGCGACCCCCTGGGGGGTCGATTGCCGATTCTCCAGGGGGTCGCGGATGCTAGCCGAGATGCTGCCTGAGATGCTGGCCGAGACGGACCCGAAGTTACTGCCGGAGTCCGTCCGTCTCGGCCAGCGAGATGTCACTTCCTGCAGAGGAGAGACTGCACGGAAGTGACGTTCCGTCGCCGCCATCTTGGTACTCTCGTCCACAGTAATGCTTAGACTTAGAAGTCGGCAAGCGGACATCTTGTTACACCCACCGAAGTCCGCTTGCTGTGGATGAGTGTACCAAGAGGGAGGCAACGAAACACCTGAAGAAGAACACCTGTGTCACTGTGACATCTGGTAAGTCAGACACACAGGAGAAGCTGACAAGATAACATTTTTTTCATTATGTTACTTAACATTTATATATATATAAATGTCCCAGTTGGTTCCTCAAAAGTGTTTATTCCATGCCAGTGCTAGATACATGTCTGGGTGCTATACACTTTGTGTATCTAGCACTGGCACGGAATAACCACTTTTGAGGAACCAACCGGGACGTTTATATATAAATAAGTGGTGGGGGCGCAAACAAACTGGAAAAATCTGAAAAAAAACCCCATTAAAACGCCGCAACTGTGCCATCAAATGCAGCCACTGTGCCCATCAATTGTCGCCACTGTGCCAGCAAACGCCGCCACTATGCCATCAAAAGCAGCCACTGTGCCCTTTAATTGTTGCCACTGTACCAGCAAACGTCGCCATTGTGCCCATCAATTGTCGCCACTGTGCCCATCAATTGTCGCCACTGTGCCAGCAAACGCCGCCACTGTGCCATCAAATGCAGCCACTGTGCCCATCAATTGTCGCCACTGTGCCAGCAAACATCGCCACTGTGCAGCCACTGTGCCCATCAATTGTCGCCACTGTGCCCATCAATTGTTGCCACTGTGCCAGCAAACCCCGCCACTGTGCCATCAAATGCAGCCACTGTGCTCATCAATTGTCGCAACTGTGCCAGCAAACGCTGCCACTGTGCCATTAAACGCAGGAACTGTGCCCTTTAATTGTTGCCACTGTGCCAAACGCAGCCACTGTGCCCATCAATTGTCGCCACTGTGCCAGCAAACATTACCACTGTGCAGCCACTGTGCCCATCAATTGTCGCCACTGCCAGTAACATCGCCACTGTGCCATCAAACACAGCCACTGTGCCCATCAATTGTCACCACTGCCAGTAACATTGCCACTGTGCCATCAAATGCAGCCATTGTGCCCATCAATTGTCGCCACTGTGCCAGCAAACGCCGCCACTGTGCCATCAAATGCAGCCACTGTGCTCGTCAATTGTCGCCACTGTGCCATCAAACGCAGCCACTGTGCCATCAAACGCAGCCACTGTGCCATCAAACGCAGCCACTGTGCCCTTTAATTGTTGCCACTGTGCCAAACGCAACCACTGTGCCCATCAATTGTCGCCACTGTGCCAGCAAACGTCCCACTGTGCAGCCACTGTGCCCATCAATTGTCACCACTGTGCCCACTGTGCCAGCAAACGCTTGCACTGTGCCAGCAAACGCGACCAACGAAAATAATTTTACTGTTAGGGGTCCCCACAACTTGGGAAATTTTATCAAGGGGTCACGGCACTAGAAAGGTTGAGAACCACTGGCCTAAAGGGTTGAACACAGAATGTAGTCTACAGCCCTTTCTTGAGAAATAATGTACTTTTTCAATTTCTGGATAGAATCCTAATTATGATTTGCTATAATTAGTTTCTTCACTCTTTCCATCGCTACCCTTTCCCTATTACCCTATCCCTTCTCCTCCCCCCCTTCCTTTCAATTTGGTTTTTATCTTTTTGGTAAATAATAAAGCTGGTTTGTATTCTCAAAAGTGTTCTTTGTTGACCCTCTTTAGGGAATCCTTTCCCTGTTTTTTTCTTGGATGAACTACAGGCCATTAATGATTTGATGGATTTGTGGGAGGAGAGCCACACCTCTAGTTCCCCCCATGGATGGCGTAGTCGTTCCCGGTGTTGCCTTCCCCCCACCCATGTCCTTTAGACCTAAGTCTCGAGCTTTCCCTACACTTAGCAACAACCCCAATATATGAGCATTTGTTCAGCAAGTCACCTATAAGGAACCATGAATCAGACCAAGACAGAAGTACAGTTAAATCACACTTGTATAATAATAATAATAATAATAATAATAAGGTAAACATAGTAAACGTAGTCAAAACCAGCCAGAGTTCAGTAAACGGATCGGGTAGTCAGCCAAGCAAATGTCAGAGAGCCAGAGATAAATGTAGTAGTACAGCCAGCAGGATAAGGAGCCAGAAGGAATGTCAGCCGAGCAAGTCTTCAACAGGAACGCAGGAGAATGTCTCTGTGATGTTGACAAAGGCGAAGGCAGAGATCAAGTGAGCTGGACGGCTTTAAGTAGGCAGAACTGATGAGCAGAATCAACAACAGCTGGGTAACTGTGGAGAGAGAAGGGAGCTGGCAATTAGCCGACAGCTGAGCGGCCAGCTCAGAGAAGGAAGGGCTGAGCCAAGCGCTGACATCACCAATGAAATTGATGGAATGGATTTTGGCAACAAACACTCCAACAATTTATCTAAAAGACATAAGCAAGCACTTAAATCTCTTCAAAACAACTCCTGTTTGGTGGTCAATCTGGCTGACAAAGGGGGAAATGTAGTTGACATGGATGTTGAAAATTTTGTGTCGCGACATTCTTAATAATAAGGAATGGTACCGACCCATATCTAAAGTTGTGGTTGACAATTTTATTCAGGAATATTATTCCTTGATCTTTAAAGCTTTCTAAAAAGGGCTGACAAAAACACTTGGAACTATTTGAATGTTAAGGAACCAAAGACTCCTACCTTCTATGCATTGCCCAAAGTGTGCAAGTCACTTACAAATCCTCCTGGTGGGCTGCCAGGGTCTAACAAAAAACGCCAGTGCATAGTAGAAAAAAATATTTATGCTTGCATGTGACCTCCTTTTTTTCGTACAGATTCCATTGACCTCCTTCGTGCCCTTGAGGCGATGCACATCCCCAAAAAGGCTTGGCTTGTGGCCATCGATATTGAAAGCCTCTACAACTCCATCCCACATATTAGAGGGACTGAGATTATTTGTAATCAGTTAAAAGAAAGGTAACCGATAGCAAACGCCTACAGCCAGTTCGTTCTTGATCTACTTGAGTTCATCCTCACTTGTAACATATTCATGTTTGGTTCCTCCCACTTCCTCCAGGTGTAGGGGGTGGCTATGGGGACACGTTGTGCCCCATCCTATGCCAACCTGTACCTGAGGGGGTGGGAGAGGGAACTTTTTGCACAGGAGGATATGTCTGGTCTTTTGCAACATGTAATTTCTTAGCACAGATATATAGATGATATTCTACTTTTTTGGTCCGGTACGAGGGATGAACTCTCGCGGTTCATGGACAAACTGGCTGTCAATAATTTTAACTTGAAATTTATTATGGACTGTAATCAGTGCAGAATTTGTTTTTTGGATTCAGAGATTTTTGTTGACGACGATGGCTTTCTCTATTCTTCTTTGTATAGAATAGGGATGAGCCGAACACCCCCCGGTTCGGTTCGCACCAGAACCCGCGAACGGACCGCAAGTTCGCACGAACGTTAGAACCCCATTGACGTCTATGGGACTCGAACGTTCGAAATCAAAAGTGCTCATTTTAAAGGCTAATTTGCATGGTATTGTCCTAAAAAGGGTTTGGGGACCCGGGTCCTACCCCAGGGGACATGTATCAATGCAAAAAAAACTTTTAAAAACGGCCGTTTTTTCGGGAGCAGTGATTTTAATGATGCTTAAAGTAAAAAAAAAAAAGTTAAATATTCCTTTAAATATCGTACCTGGGGGGTGTCTATAGTATGCCTGTAAAGTGACGCGTGTTTCCCATGTTTAGAACAGTCCCTGCACCAAATGTCATTTTTAAAGGAAAAAATCTCATTTAAAACTGCTTGCGGGTTTAATGTCATGTCGGGTCATGGCAATATGGATGAAAATCAGTGAGACAAACGGCATGGGTACCCCCCAGTCCATTACCAGGCCCTTTGGGTCTTGTATGGATATTAAGGGGAACCCCGCACCCAAATTAAAATAAGGAAAGGTCCCTATATACTCTGAACAGCAGTATTCAGGCGGTGCAAACAAGACAGGGACTGTAGGTTTGTTGTTAAGTAGAATCTGTTTGTAATTTTGAACATTTTTAATGTGTTTAGCTCCAGCCAAAAAATCTTTTCTAAGCTTTTTGGAAAACATAGGGAAGGGTTATCACCCCTGTGACATTTGTTTTGCGTCTTTCCTCCTCTTCAGAAGATTTCACCTCACTTTTTTGTCCCAATGAAAAATGTTTTTGGAAAATTTGGGTTTTTTTGTGGAACAAGGATTGGAAAGCATCAGTGGAAAGGAGAAATTGTTTTCCCATATTAACTCTTACAGGAGAGAATTTCCCTTCCTTAGGGGTAGATTTCATCTCACTTCCTGTTGTCTCCTTCCGTTTGCAAGTAGGAGTCGTTTGTAAGTTAGATGTTTGAAAGTAGGGTCCTGCCCTATATACTCAGCAGAAATTTGGGCCTTAGGTGTTGCTGTGGCCAAAACACTGTAAGCCCTCACAGGGCCCTGCTGTGAAATATTAGATCAAGAATTGTAATTACATGCCCCTGTTGAACAGGAGCTGAAAAATTAGGCCTTAGGCACTGGTGCTGGTGCCACAACACTGCAACCCCTCACAGACACTCTAGTTGGAACGCAGGAACGAGCCCTGCTGCAAAGTATTGCATCAAAAATTGTAATTACACGCCCCTGTTAGACAGGGGCAGAAAAATTGGGTCTTAGGCACTGGTGCTGGTGCCACAACACTGCAACCCCTCACAGACACTCTAGTTGAAACGCAGGAACAAGCCCTGCTGCAAAGTATTGCATCAAAAATTGTAATTACACGCCCCTGTTAGACAGGGGCTGAAAAATTGGGTCTTAGGCACTGGTGCTGGTGCCACAACACTGCAACCCCTCACAGACACTCTAGTTGGAATGCAGGAACGAGCCCTGCTGCAAAGTATTACATCAAAAATTGTAATTACACGCCCCTGTTAAACAGGGGCTGAAAAATTGTGCCTTAGGCACTGGTGGTGGCGCCCAGAACCAAAAATGTTCTTACAAGCTATCAGCGTGATGATTGAGGAGGAAGAGGATAATTACTCAGGGATAGTCACTCAGCATCAGCATAGGCAGTCTTTGAAGGGATCTGAGATTTCAAAAAAAATTATTCGGTTACATCTGCATCAGGTGCTTGGTAGCTGGTGGTGATCCAAGACTGATTCATTTTTATGAAGGTCAGCCGATCGACCGAGTCGGTGGACAGACGCACCCTGTGATCGGTTACCACGCCTCCAGCAGCACTGAATGTGCGTTCCGAAAGAACGCTGGATGCAGGACAGGCCAGTAGCTCAATTGCATACTGTGCAAGCTCTGGCCAGTGATCCATCCTCAAGACCCAGTAACCCAGAGGATTTTCGGTGGGAAAGGTGTCCAAGTCTGATCTTGCCCCTAGGTATTCCTGCACCATGTAAAACAGACGCTGGCGATGGTTGCTGGAACCGATCATACCTTGGGGCTGCGGACCAAAAAATTGTCTGAACGCATCGGTCAGACGGCCACCTTCTCCACCGCTCCTTCTTTGACTGACCCAAGCCTCAGCAACACGTTGTCCAGAAACAGGAGTTTGTAACCTCCCAGTCTCTGGGAACGCGTTGCACAGACCTTTCTGCAAGGCCTCCCGAAGATGTTTCATCCTCTGCTCCCTCTGCGATGGCAAGATAAGGTCCGCAACCTTACCCTTGTAACGTGGATCAAGGAGGGTTGCCAGCCAGTATTGGTCCTTCTCCTTGATACCACGAATACGAGGATCCTTACGCAGGCTTTGCAGGATCAGGGAGGCCATGCAGCGTAGGTTTGCTGAGGCATTCGGTCCGGAGTCCTCTGGGTCACTAAGGACAACAACGTCCGCAGCCACCTCCTCCCAGCCACGTACAAGTCCATGTGTTCCTTGGGACTGATCCCTTAAAGACTGCTGATGCTGAGTGCCAGGCTCCACCTCCATACTGACACAATCTTCCTCCTCCTCCTCCTCCTCCTCCTCGTCCTCTTCCTGTGTGATCGGCGGGCACGCAGGAACACTGTCTGGATAAAGGGGGCCTTGAGAGCTAAGGAAGTCCTCCTCTTCCTGCCTCTGTTCTGCCTCAAGTGCCCTGTCCATTATTCCACGCAGCGTGTGCTCCAACAGGTGGACAAGGGGGACAGTGTCACTGATGCATGCACTGTCAGTGCTCACCATCCTCGTGGCCTCCTCGAATGGTGACAGGACAGTGCATGCATCCCTGATCATGGCCCACTGGCGTGGGGAAAAAAAACCAAGGTCCCCTGACCCTGTCCTGGTGCCATAGTCGCACAGGTACTCATTGATGGCCCTCTGCTGCGTGTGCAGCCGCTGCAGCATGGCCAACGTCGAGTTCCACCTGGTGGGCATGTCACAGATTAGGCGGTTCTTGGGCAGGTTAAACTCCTTTTGGAGGTCCGTCAGCCGAGCACTGGCATTATATGACCGGCGGAAATGCACAGAGACTTTCCTGGCCTGCCTCAGGACATCCTGTAAGCCCGGGTACCTGCCCAAGAACCGCTGCACCACCAAGTTAAGGACGTGAGCCAAACAGGGCACATGGGTCAGTTGTCCCTGTCGGAGGGCAGAGAGGAGGTTGGTGCCATTGTCGCAAACCACCATTCCTGCCTTAAGTTGGCGTGGCGTCAACCACCTCTGAACCTGCCCCTGCAGAGCTGACAGAACCTCTGCCCCAGTGTGGCTCCTGTCCCCCAAGCACACCAGCTCAAGCACCGCATGGCATCTTTTGGCCTGCGTACTTGCGTAGCCCCTTGAACGCCTACGGAGCACCGCTGGTTCCGAGGAAGAGGCCATGGAGGAAGAAGAAGAGGAGGGGGTGGAGGAGAGAGGTGTGTCACAATCAGCATTTTGGAGGCGTGGTGGCGGAACAACCTCCAACACTACTGCACCTTGTCCTGCATCCTTCCCAGCTGCCAGCAGAGTCACCCAATGCGCCGTGAAACTTAAGTAACGTCCCTGTCCATGCCTGCTGGACCATGAGTCAGCGGTAATATGCACCTTACCGCTGACCGCCCTGTCCAGCGAGGCATGGACATTGCCTTCCACATGCCGGTAGAGAGCCGGAATCGCCTTCCGTGAGAAAAAGTGGCGTTTGGGTACCTGCCACTGAGGAACCGCACATTCCACAAACTCACGGAAGGGGGCAGAGTCTACCAACTGAAAAGGCAGCAGTTGAAGTGCTAGCAATTTTGCCAAGCTAGCATTCAACCGCTGGGCATGTGGATGGCTGGGAGCAAACTTCTTTCGGCGGTGCAGCAGCTGGGGCAGGGAAATTTGCCTGGTACAATCTGACGTCGGTGTACCAAAAGCAGATTGCCCACAAGTACTTGGCTGTGACACACCTAATTCTACACCTTCACTCCTCTCACTGCAGGTCGCAGAGAGGACTGAAGGTCTAGTGGGGTTGGAAATCTCAGCTGATGAGGAGCAAGGAGAGATCGTCTTTGTTCTTTGGTGTGGGTCTTTTAGATACGCTTGCCAACGAACTGCATGGCAGGTCAACATATGTCTGGTCAAGCATGTGGTACCCAAGCGGGAGATGTTTTGGCCACGCGAGATACGCTTGAGACATATGTTGCAAATAGCAGCGGTGCGATCTGATGCACTCGTCTCAAAAAAGGCCCACACCAAAGAACTTTTTGAATAACGCGCAGAGACTGCAGCGCCCTGCACATGTGGAGCTTTGGGGTGTGATGCAGTCAATGTGCTGCCCTTAGGCTGGCCCCTGGAGGGCATCCTGCCTAGTTGGTGATGTGCCACCTCCTCCTCCTCCTCCTCCTCCTCCTCTCTCCTATCAGGCACCCACGTTGAGTCAGTGACCTCATCATCCCCTCCCTCCTCATCACTGGAGCAAACCTGGCAGTATGCTGCAGCAGGGGGAGCATGACTGCCAGATTGCTGTCCTTCTTGGGCACCCCCTCTGTCCGTGCTCATGTTACTGCCTTCATTGAGCTCAGTATCATCATCAGAGCCTTCCAAACGCTGGGCATCCTCCTGGAGCATGTACCCAACACTGTGGTCAAACAGTTCGAGGGAATCCTCATGAGGACATGGTGGAGCTAGGGAAGGAGTCACTGATGACATTGAGCTGAGGGAAGAGGCCGCTGCTTTGCCAGACAAAGCACCCTGGGCATGGGTGAGAGAGGATGAGGAGGATGAGGACGGCTTGGTCATCCACTCGACCAAGTCTTCCGCATGTTGCGGCTCAACACGGCCAGCTGCCGAAAAAAAGGCCAAGCGTGTCCCATGGCCACGTGCTGATGAGGATGCACTGTCTCCACGACCAGCACTAGACACAGAGCCTGCTTGCCCTCTCTTATTGGCTTGTGACTGTCTGCCTCTCCTTCTTGGCCTTCCAGACATACTAATGGCCTGTAGCTGCACTAAGCTGGGATAGAACACCTGTAATTTTCTTCAGGTAGCTTTATATACTGTAACCAGACAAGCCTGCCTGTCAGTAGGAAGATAACAGGAACGGATCTAGCTGAACACTGTGAGCAGGACGTACTGCACTAAATGTATATAGCAGGAACGGATCTAGCTGAACACTGTGAGCAGGACGCACTGCACTGAATGTAAATACCAGGAACGGATCTAGCTGAACACTGTGAGCAGGACGCACTGCACTGAATGTAAATAGCAAGAACGGATCTAGCTGAACACTGTGAGCAGGACGCACTGCACTGAATGTAAATAGTCTAGCTGCCTGACCGTGGTACTAATAGGATCAAAAAGAACACCTGTAATTTTCTTAAGGTAGCTTTATATACTGTAACCAGACAAGCCTGCCTGTCAGTAGGAAGATAACAGGAACGGATCTAGCTGAACACTGTGAGCAGGACACACTGTACTAAATGTAAATAGTCTAGCTGCCTGACCGTGGTACTAATAGGATCAAAAAGAACACCTGTAATTTTCTTCAGGTAGCTTTATATACTGTAACCAGACAAGCCTGCCTGTCAGTAGGAAGATAACAGGAACGGATCTAGCTGAACACTGTGAGCAGGACGTACTGCACTAAATGTATATAGCAGGAACGGATCTAGCTGAACACTGTGAGCAGGACGCACTGCACTGAATGTAAACAGCAGGAACGGATGTAGCTGAACACTGTGAGCAGGACGCACTGCACTGAATGTAAATAGCAGGAACGGATCTAGCTGAACACTGTGAGCAGGACGCACTGCACTGAATGTAAATAGCAGGAACGGATGTAGCTGAACACTGTGAGCAGGACGCACTGCACTAAATGTAAATACCAGGAACGGATCTAGCTGAACACTGTGAGCAGGACGCACTGCACTGAATGTAAATAGCAGGAACGGATCTAGCTGAACACTGTGAGCAGGACGCACTGCACTGAATGTAAATAGCAGGAACGGATCTAGCTGAACACTGTGAGCAGGACGCACTGCACTGAATGTAAATAGCAGGAACGGATGTAGCTGAACACTGTGAGCAGGACGCACTGCACTAAATGTAAATACCAGGAACGGATCTAGCTGAACACTGTGAGCAGGACGCACTGCACTGAATGTAAATAGCAGGAACGGATCTAGCTGAACACTGTGAGCAGGACGCACTGCACTAAATGTAAATACCAGGAACGGATCTAGCTGAACACTGTGAGCAGGACGCACTGCACTGAATGTAAATACCAGGAACGGATCTAGCTGAACACTGTGAGCAGGACGCACTGCACTGAATGTAAATAGCAGGAACGGATCTAGCTGAACACTGTGAGCAGGACGCACTGCACTAAATGTAAATACCAGGAACGGATCTAGCTGAACACTGTGAGCAGGACGCACTGCACTGAATGTAAATACCAGGAACGGATCTAGCTGAACACTGTGAGCAGGACGCACTGCACTGAATGTAAATAGTCTAGCTGCCTGACCGTGGTACTAATAGGATCAAAAAGAACACCTGTAATTTTCTTAAGGTAGCTTTATATACTGTAACCAGACAAGCCTGCCTGTCAGTAGGAAGATAACAGGAACGGATCTAGCTGAACACTGTGAGCAGGACACACTGTACTAAATGTAAATAGTCTAGCTGCCTGACCGTGGTACTAATAGGATCAAAAAGAACACCTGTAATTTTCTTAAGGTAGCTTTATATACTGTAACCAGACAAGCCTGCCTGTCAGTAGGAAGATAACAGGAACGGATCTAGCTGAACACTGTGAGCAGGACACACTGTACTAAATGTAAATAGTCTAGCTGCCTGACCGTGGTACTAATAGGATCAAAAAGAACACCTGTAATTTTCTTAAGGTAGCTTTATATACTGTAACCAGACAAGCCTGCCTGTCAGTAGGAAGATAACAGGAACGGATCTAGCTGAACACTGTGAGCAGGACACACTGTACTAAATGTAAATAGTCTAGCTGCCTGACCGTGGTACTAATAGGATCAAAAAGAACACCTGTAATTTTCTTAAGGTAGCTTTATATACTGTAACCAGACAAGCCTGCCTGTCAGTAGGAAGATAACAGGAACGGATCTAGCTGAACACTGTGAGCAGGACACACTGTACTAAATGTAAATAGTCTAGCTGCCTGACCGTGGTACTAATAGGATCAAAAAGAACACCTGTAATTTTCTTCAGGTAGCTTTATATACTGTAACCAGACAAGCCTGCCTGTCAGTAGGAAGATAACAGGAACGGATCTAGCTGAACACTGTGAGCAGGACGTACTGCACTAAATGTATATAGCAGGAACGGATCTAGCTGAACACTGTGAGCAGGACGCACTGCACTGAATGTAAATAGCAGGAACGGATCTAGCTGAACACTGTGAGCAGGACGCACTGCACTGAATGTAAATAGCAGGAACGGATCTAGCTGAACACTGTGAGCAGGACGCACTGCACTGAATGTAAATAGCAGGAACGGATCTAGCTGAACACTGTGAGCAGGACGCACTGCACTGAATGTAAATAGCAGGAACGGATCTAGCTGAACACTGTGAGCAGGACGCACTGCACTGAATGTAAACAGCAGGAACGGATGTAGCTGAACACTGTGAGCAGGACGCACTGCACTGAATGTAAATAGCAGGAACGGATCTAGCTGAACACTGTGAGCAGGACGCACTGCACTGAATGTAAATAGCAGGAACGGATGTAGCTGAACACTGTGAGCAGGACGCACTGCACTAAATGTAAATACCAGGAACGGATCTAGCTGAACACTGTGAGCAGGACGCACTGCACTGAATGTAAATAGCAGGAACGGATCTAGCTGAACACTGTGAGCAGGACGCACTGCACTGAATGTAAATAGCAGGAACGGATCTAGCTGAACACTGTGAGCAGGACGCACTGCACTGAATGTAAATAGCAGGAACGGATCTAGCTGAACACTGTGAGCAGGACGCACTGCACTGAATGTAAATAGCAGGAACGGATCTAGCTGAACACTGTGAGCAGGACGCACTGCACTGAATGTAAATAGCAGGAACGGATCTAGCTGAACACTGTGAGCAGGACGCACTGCACTGAATGTAAATAGCAGGAACGGATCTAGCTGAACACTGTGAGCAGGACGCACTGCACTGAATGTAAATAGCAGGAACGGATCTAGCTGAACACTGTGAGCAGGACACACTGCACTAAATGTAAATAGTCTAGATAGAAGATAACAGGAACGGATCTAGCTAAACTGAATACAGTGTATATATATATATGCAACACCTGGGATGCATATATATACACAATACACTGTAAGTGCAGCTAACTGACTGACTGTTCTGCCTAATCTATCTAACTCAAATCAAATGACACTGTCTCTCTCTCTCTCTATCTCTCAGCACACCGGAACACACACTACACAGGGCCGCCGTGCAGGCGGCCTTATATAGTGTGGGGTGTGTACTAAATCCCCTGAGCCATAATTGGCCAAAGCCACCCTGGCTTTGGCCAATTACAGCTCTCTCTACTAACGGCGCTGTGATTGGCCAAGCATGCGGGTCATAGTGCATGCTTGGCCAATCATCAGCCAGCAATGCACTGCGATGCCGCAGTGAATTATGGGCCGTGACGCGCCACACGAATTTGGCGCGAACGGCCCATATCGTTCGCAATTCGACGGACGGTCGAACAGCCGATGTTCGAGTCGAACATGGGTTCGACTCGAACACGAAGCTCATCCCTAGTATAGAAAGCCATCTGCTGGCAACACAGTTTTACATGTGACTAATGCACACCCAAGGCCTTTATTAAAAAGCATTCCCTACAGCCAATATATAAGACTATATATATATATATATATATATATATATATATATATATATAAGAAATTGCTCCTTGGACCATGATTTCCAGAGGGCTTCTAAGGAACTATATACAGTGCCTTGCAAAAGTATTCACCCCCTTGGCATTTTTCGTGTTTTGTTGCCTCACAACCTGGAATTAATATGGATTGTTTGAGGATTTGCATCATTTAATTTACAGAACATGCCCACAACTTTGAAGATGTTTTTTTTAATTGTGAAGCAAACAACAAATAGGACAAAATAACAGAAAAAGCCAATGTGCATAACTCTTCACACCCCTAAAGTCAATACAATAGAGCCACCTTTTGTGGCTATCACAGCTCCAAGTCGCTGTGGATAAGTCTCTATAAACTTGCCACATCTTACCACTGGGATTTTTGCCCATTCCTCTTTGCAAAACTGCTCCAGCTCCTTCAAGTTGGATGGTTTTTGCTTGTAATCTTTAAGTCTGACCACGGATTTTCTATTGGATTGAGGTCTGGGCTTTGACTAGGCCATTCCAACACATTTACATGTTTCCCCTTAAACCTCTCAAGTGTTGTTTTAGCAGTGTGTTTGGGGTCATTGTCCTGCTGGAAGGTAAACCTCCATCCTAGCCTCAAATCACACACAGAGTGGTACAAGTTTTACTCAAGAATATCCCTGTATTTAGCACCATCCATCTTGCCCTCAACCCTGACCAGTTTCCCAGTCCCAACTGCTGAAAAATATCCCCACAGCATGATGCTGCAACCACCATGCTTCACTGTGGGGATGGTGTTCTTTGGGTGATGTGATGCGTTGGGCTTGCGCCAGACATAGCATTTTCTTTGATGGCTAAAAAGTTCAATTTTAGTCTCATCAGACCAGAGCACCTTCCTCCATACATTTTGGGAGTCTCCCACATGCCTTTTCGCAAACTCAAAACATGCCATTTTGTTTTTTGCTGAAAGTAATGGCTTTCTTCTGGCCACTCTGCCATAAAGTTCAAATCTATGGAGCACACGGCTTATTGTCGTCCTATGTACAGATACTCCAGTCTCTGCTGTGGAACTCTACAGCTCCTCCAGGGTTATCTTAATGCCCTCCTCTCTGATCCGTGAGTTTTGGTGTGCGGTCATCTCTCAGCAGGTTCGCTGTTGTGCCATGTTCTTTCCATTTGGTTATAATAAATTTGATGGTGCTCCTAGGGATCATCAAAGATTTGGATATTTTTTTATAACCTAACCCTGACTTGTACTTCTCAACAACATTGTCCCTTACTTGTTTGGAGAGTTCCTTGGTCTTCATGGCAGTGTTTGGTTAGTGGTGCCTCTTGCTTGGGTGTTGCAGCCTCTGGGACCTTTCAAAAAGGTGTGTATATGTAATGACAGATCATGTGACACTTAGATTGCCAACAGGTGGATATTATTTCACTAATTATGTGACTTCTGAAGGTAATTGGTTGCACCAGAGCTTTTTATGGGCTTCATAACAAAGGGGTTGAATACATACGTACATACCAATACTTCACCAACTTAGACTATTGTGTTCTGATCCATCACATATAATTCAGATTAAAAAAAAACCTTGAACTAAAGGCTGTAATGTAACAAAATAGGTAAAAAGCCAAGGGGGGTAAATACTTTTGCAAGGCACTGTATAAGATTGAGAAACAGAGGCTACAGCCACACCCTCTTGAAAGAAAGCATATAACAAGCTTATAAACAAGAGAGGAGGGACCTTATCTTTTCCACCAAGCCTTATGACAATGCACAATCAGTTAGTTATTACTCAGTATTCTAGACAACACACACAATTGAGGGATGTCTTGATGAAATTCTGACCTTTATTAACGGCTGATACAACCATTCAAAAATTTATTAAACGGTACCCTGAGATTACTTACTGATGTGCACCATCTCTTATGGATCGTTTAGTTAGGAGCCACTATTCCTCTGTGGCTAGAGACCACACATCCCATACAGGCACCTTTTCCTGTGAGAGATGTGATGTATGTCGCTTTATTTCTAATGGCTACAAGACCATTCTTCCGAATGGTCAAACTCATGCTATTTCACATTGAGTAACTTGCCATACAGTTGGCGTATATTTGGCCAAATGCCTATGTGGATGTTTTTATGTCAGTAAAACCAAGCGTCCTTTTTTTAAGCGAATAAAGGACCACACTACTTCTATTTTCAAATGCCTCATGACCACTGCTATCAACAGACATGTGGGACTTCAGCATAATTTTGATACCGTGATCACGTTTACCGCCCTTGAACACGTACTTTTACATGCGAGAGACAGTGGCATACACTACACAATACTACAATTAGAAACTCCTGGATCCATAATCTGGATGCCACAAGATGTCCCAGCTTGAACAAGTATATTAGTTTTAAATCTTTTTTGTAATGTAGAGATTTTCTTTATTCATGTTTATGTAAAGTGTATGCGTTCAATCCTAGTTATTTTGTCGGTAATAGCAGTGGTCATGAATGCTTTATTCCATCTTGCCTCCCTCCCTCTCTCACATTATGTATCCCCTTAGCCATTTTACTATCCTGGATTGGGTGATATATGTCACGGCATAGTTATACGCTGTAAAACATGTTAATATATGTACATACTTTCCCGTCTCTCTTGATAGACATATACTTATTGTGTGTTGTCTTTATAATTATTATTACTTTGGGTAAAACCAATATGTATAATTATGCTTTGTTGAATTCATTACGTTTTATTAATCATGTGTCATGGTTCATGGTGCTGGACATTGGTCTGTGCTGGTTGGTGCACCGGTGTAGTTGCCAGTGCCTGTCTTCTGACTTGGGTGGACATTATGTGTGGCTGCACGGACGCCCCGGGTGTCTGCTCCTGACAGATGCCCATTTTTGGTTGCTGCCAGTAGCACTAGAGTTTTGCTAGCCTGGCCTGGGGTTTATTCTCCCCCATCCCGCTCTGCCCTATCCGGTCTGCTGGGCTGGCTATCATGCGGGGATTAGTTCCGCCCGCCTCCACCTTAGGGTGACCACGTGTCCCAGATTGCCCGGGATTGACCCTGAATTCATATTTGTGTCCCGTGTCCCGGGCACCTTCATTCCGGGACAATACAGTGTCCCGGAATGAAATAAGGACACACAGCTACACTAATAAATGGCACAGACGGGGCGGATCTGCTTGGCTCGGGCGGAGGCCAGGTCGGCTCAGTTTGGGCTGGTCCACTCTGCTCCAGAGGGGAGCATGTCTGCTCCGCTCAGACAAGCTACACAAGTCGCCTCCCCCACCCCAGTAATCTCTATGGAGGGCTCAGTGTGCCGCGCTGCACGCTGGGAAGTGTAGTTTCCAGCACAGCCCCGCGCGGATTCACTTCTCACTCACATGGCAGACAGGAGGCGTGGAGGGGACGCTCGCCTTGTCCCAGGACAGTGAGGAGGAAGAAGAGTCTGACAGGGAGAGCGCAGGCATCAGGGAACAGCCTACTAGGAACAAGTGAGAACCAAGAGGTCGGGGAGACAGTCAGAGGCAAGTCCTTATGTGTAAGTGTCCCCCTGTCCATCCCACTGTCCCCCTGTCCATCCCACTGTCCCCCTGTCCATCCCACAGTCCCCCTGTCCATCCCTCTGTCCCCCTGTCCATCCCACAGTCCCCCTGTCCATCCCATTGTTCTCCTGTGCATCCCACTGTCCTTCTGACTACTCTGCGCCCCCCTGACCACTCTGCAGCCCCCCTCCCCTCCACCCCACTGCCTCCCCCTGTGCATCCCGCTGGTGTGGGGTTCTTTGGGGTGCTGTGATTAGGGTGGTCCACTTTGGGATGCCTTAGATATGATGGACTGATTTGGAGTGTTGAGATAGAATGGGCCACTTTGGTGTGGTGTTGATAGTGTGGGTTGCTATATGTAGGATGGGCTACTTTAAACTGGGTGGGTTTTAAATTTAGGCCCCTTCCACGGTTAACACAATGTGGCTACACCCTCTGTTCGCCACACCCCCTTTAAGCCAATATTTAGCGCAATTTAAGACATGTCCACTGTTCACCACGATCTTTTTTCATACGCCCCTGCCCCAAAAATCATCAAAAAAATGTCAACAATCAACTTTTTTTTGGGGGGGGGGTGTCCCTGAATGGCAGTTTAGAAATGTGGTCACCCTACTCCACCTATGTGTTTACTGCGTCACGTGACAGCCGTTCACCACTGCTTGGCACTTTGGGGTTTGTAGGCGAAAGGAGGGCCCCTGATGCATGCACAATAGCCCTGTTTCGTCCGCACTCAGTTGGTGACATCAGACGCCGACCGAATGGGGGGTATATAGGGCTGGCGATTCCAGCATTCCATCAGCTGGAACTCAGGGGCGGCCATTATGACAGTCACACCGATGCCAGGTAAACTTGGATGCTGTGCTCAACTGTGGGCTTATGCTGATTGATGGACTTTTCATATATTGCTGTGCTGAGCCAATGTTTCCCCTCTTCATTCCTTTCTTCCTTTTTCTTCCATAAGCTGGGCTACTATTGAAAATTACTATATATTGACGCCACCTATCATATTGTGATGGGATGTTCTTTTTGGCTGGTTGTTATTTACTGCAGGCTTATATTGGGATATATCCTATTCCAGCAGGGTTCAGTATATTTGGCGGCATTGTGGCGCCTCTATAGTGCTGTATTACAGATTCTTTTTCCACCTTATCATTATATTTTATTTGCTTTCAGTATTTCTTGTATTCCCTTTTTCTATCATAATGTATTTGATCCTTTTTTTCTCTCTTATCAGCGTTTCTTCCTTCTTTTTACTTACAGTGTGTTATATATGGTGAAGTTACAACTTTACAGTGCTGTTTGGCTTTTCTGGCGCCCCTGCACCCATATTTTTTCTTCGCAGAGAAAATGTAAGTATTGCTTGAGGCTATGTTAGCCCATAATTTTGGACTGTGTTATGTCCAATTATATATATTACTCCCTTTATAATTTTCTTCTTAACTTTAATCTATCCTGGCACCTGTATGCCCTCTGTGGTCACATGAACGGAACCTGCCTTTGCCGTTATTGTTGGGCTGCCTGGCTGTGTGCCCTTCTGTGGGGGCCCCCTTGGTAAGTTGGGTGGATTTGTAGGGTGGGACTGTCTATGAGCCATGACACTTGATATATACAGTCGTATGCAAAAGTTTAGGAACCCCTGACAATTTCCATGATTGTCATTTATAAATATTTGGGTGTTTGGATCTGCAATTTCATTTTGATCTATCAAATAACTGAAGGACACAGTAATATTTCAGTAGTGAAATGAGGTTTATTGGATTAACAGAAAATGCGCAATATGCATCAAAACGAAATTAGACAGGTGCATAAATTTGGGCACCCTTGTCATTTTGTTGATTTGAATACCTGTAACTACTTAGCACTGATTAATTGGAACACACAATTGGTTTGGTGAGCTCATTAAGCCTTGAACTTCATAGATAGGTGCATCCAATCATGAGAAAAGATATTTAAGGTGGCCAATTGCAAGTTGTTGTTCTCTTTGACTCTCCTCTGAAGAGTGGCAACATGGGGGCCTCAAAACAACTCTCAAATGACCTGAAAACAAAGATTGTTATACATTATGGTTTAGGGGAAGGCTACAAAAATTTATCGAGGGGATAAAAGCTGTCAGTGTACACTGTGAGGAACATAGTGAGGAAATGGAAGACCACAGGCACAGTTCTTGTTAAGGCCAGAAGTGGCTGGCCACTAAAAATATTGCAGAGGCAAAGTCGAAGGATGGTAAGAACGGTCAAAAACAGCTCACGGACCACCTCCAAAGACCTACAACATCTTGCTGCAGATGGTGTCACTGTGCATCTTTCAACAATTCAACGCACTTTGCACAGGGAGAAGCTGTATGGGGGAGTGATGTGAAAGAAGCCTTTTCTACACACACGCCACAAACGGAGTCGCTTGAGGTATGCAAACGTACATTTGGACAAGCCAGCTTCATCTTGGAATAAGGTGCCGTGGACTGATGAAACAAAGATTGAGTTATTTGGTCATAACAAGGGACGTTATGCATGGCGGCAAAAGAACACAGCATTCCAAGAAAAACACTTGCTACCCACAGTAAAATTTGGTGGAGGTTCCATCATGCTGTGGGGCTGTGTGGCCAGTGCTGGTACTGTGAATCTGGTTTAAAGTTGAGGGTCGCATGGATTCCACTCAATATCAGCAGATTCTTGGGAATCAGTCACAAATTTGAAGTTACACCGGGGCTGGATATTTCAACAAGACAATGACCCAAAACACTGCTCAAAATCTACTCGAGCATTTATGCAGAGGAACAAGTACAATGTTCTGGAATGGCCATCCCAGTCCCCAGATCTGAATATCATTGAACATCTCTGGGGTGATTTGAAGCGGGGTGTCCATGCTCGGCAACCATCAATCCTAACTGAACTGGAGATGTTTTGTAAGGAGGAATGATCCAAAATACATTCATCCAGAATCCAGACACTCATTACAGGCTATAGGAAGCGTCTAGAGGCTGTTATTTCTGCTAAAGGAGGCTCTAGTAGATATTGATGTGATTTTTCTATTGGGGTGCCCACATTTATGCACCTGTCTAATTTTATTTTGATGCATATTGTGCATTTTCTGTTAATCCAATAAACCTCATTTCACTACTGAAATATTACTGTGTCCTTCAGTTATTTGATAGATCAAAATGAAATTGCTGATCCAAACACCCAAATATTTATAAATGACAATCATGGAAATTGTCAGGGGTTCCCAAACTTTTGCATACGATTGCATTTGTATGTATTTTTTCCGGCAATAGCACAGTCTGAATCAGTGCGACGCCGCACTGGTTTCCAAAAGCAGTTCCTGTACTATTTTTGGCGACTTCGGGGGCGATTTGAATAGAAATCTGTGCAGGAACCCACACAGATGTCTGTCAAACCTCCCCCAAAGTCAGACTGCATTGCCGGTTTGCAATCGTGCAAGTTCAGCTGAACTCACAGGGTTTCTAACCCACATCAGTGTGAACCTGGGCTAAGCCCAGGTTCACATCGGGCCGTTTTGACATGGCATTTAACATGTCAAATCGCAGGCTGATGCCGGCAACGGCATCGTCCGAATTGGTACGTCGCAGACTTTGCAGCGCCGCACCGATTCCCAAAAGTAGTTCCTATACTACTTTTGGTGACTTCAAGGGTGATTTGAATAGACATGTGTGCAGGAACCCGCACAGATGTCTGTCAAATCACTCCTAAAGGGACTGCATTGACGGTTTGAAATTGTGCGAGTTCAGCTGAACTCCCATGATTTCAAACCCGCCCTCAATGTGAACCTGGGTTCATCCTACAAAATGCCTGACTTTGTGCAAGTTTACAAAGTTACAAAGTGTGCAAGTGAAAGAACTGATGCTGGTTTGAAGCTAAAAGGGTACTTGCACCAAATATTGATTTGATTTATATTTTTCTTCTTTTAGCTCACTTTGCATTTTGTAATATAATAAAAATAAACAAATAAAATATATAATTTTTGAAAGCATTCTTTACAGCATTTCTTCACACCGGCCTAAAACCTTTGCACTGCACATATGGGGTGTGGTGCTGTTATAAAGCCATTTGACAATACATTTTATATAATTATGGTAGACTGTAGCCTGGCTACATGAAAAATGTTAAGCTGCCTTTTGTGTCATCAGAAATATTGAGAGCACTCCTTTCTGCTCGAAATACTGCTATACTGCTCCTTACTATTCCATTTTAGTCTAGTACTCAGTTTAAATAATTAGTAGATTTGAATGCGATATGACTTGTCACACAAATCTGCATGTTAAATAATTTACACAGGAATGATAAGCATGCAAAAATGAAAAGGAAACCTCAAGTAAATATTTGTCACATGAAATGGTTTCATTTATTAATCCTTAGTTTATCAAATCATTTTTAACCTCTATTCCTGTGATGTCTCACTCAATGGCAACACTTTTTAAAAAGCTACGAGTTTCAAAATCATCAGTCTCATACCCCTAACCTTAGAACAGTTCCTTATACCTTTACCAAAAAAATGCCTATGCAGGTAAAGGGGCACATGTAGATAAAGACTAACTGCAGCTTTGACCAAAGCTGAATAATGCTCTTGCTATAAATTAAATGTAGGTCATTTAAATATCTCCTGAAGCCTGACTGAAAAACTTCCAGAGGTTGCATCCCCCATCCTGCCTCGTTGCTAGAACACTATCATAGCCAAAATCATAGCCACTCGATTAATAGATATAATGCCAGATTTAATATATTCAGCCCAATCGTGTTTTGTCAAGGGCAGAACTGCTTCCACTAATATACACAAAGTTCTAGCAGTTTTAGAACAAGCAAAATCAACCCCCTCTGGAAACCTTAGATGCCAAGAAAGACACTGAGAAAGCTTTCCATAATGTGAGTTTTCAGAGGCTCTGTTTAGTCCTCTTTACAATAGGCTTCTCAGGCCCTTTTTTACATTTTATCAGCAGCATGTATTCCTACAGTGAGGATGGTGGTGGCAGGCCTCTTATCTGACAACATCCAGTTATACAAAGGGATCAGACAGGGTTGCTTGCTCTCCCCCCTTCTATTTAAAGTTTACAGTAGAGCCCCTCTCTAGGTATTTGACCTCTGTGGTGCCTCTACACAGCTTTGTAATAGGTAGCATTGAACTGCGAACAGTACTTTTTTGCAGATGACATCTTAATCTTTACATCTGATCCTCTTCTGACATACACATTATAAAGAAATTATTTGACAACCTTTTGGTAAAAGTGAGATACTCCCCCCAAACTCCTTCTCAATGGTCCTCTGCCTCCCCTATCCCAGTAACTAAGAGACTCATCACTTCTCTAGGCATTAGGATAGGGCGACAACCATCCTCGCTAATAAACTAACCTTCATTGATTACAAAAATGCTGAGTGAACTGGAGGCGTGCTTGGACCTACCCATTTTGCTTTTTGGGAGATTCCATTTGTTTTAAATGGTCAGTTTCACTCGATTACTGTATCCACTATCCCACTTCTACTGAAACACAAAAATATACAAAAATTAAACAAAGCAGTTTCACTATTTCTTTGGTGAAACACAAGACCTTGTATCAGTTTGTCCAAACTATATCTCCCTAGAAGTGAAGGGGGTCTTAGCTTACCAAATATTAGGGTATATAACCTGGCTTGCCTATTACGCATTGGTATAGACTGAAATGCTCAATCTTCTTGCTATTCTAATCAGTCAGTAGAATCAGAAATGGCCTGCCCTTATAATCTGATGGTCACCCCCCACAGTGAACTAAAATTTTTGCCCTTCAATCTCCAACACAATTTGCTGCTCTGGGACACGGTGATAGCTTGGAGGGAAACCCAAACAAAAAAGGGTCTTTTCCTATACATGTCCAGATACCTACCCAATACATGACAATCCCATGTGTCAAGGGTGTTCCACAGGTCCTATCTCTATTTGAACCAGACTCTGGAAATCTGAAACCCTTTAAGGTCCTCACTGCCACTTATGATCTCCCAGACCAAAACTCTATTATAAACAATTTTCTATTATTTACAATTCATGGATTATGCAAATCATTATGCTGTAAGGAAAAAAAACCCAAAAGATTCCAAGTAGCCCTGATAGACAGTTTACTCTAGAAACAAATTTAATCTGTCCCAGACATCTACCGTCCTTTACAAAACCTCTTACGTCTTCCTTGATATCTACTTGAGGCAAGGACTGTCCTGAAGATGATCTTGCCAATAAACCTATCAAGGGTTACAAGATATTAAAGCTAGTAACTAACAAAAGGTAAAGAAAGTCACAGTTCAAGCTCCTCCTCTGAGCTTTTATTCTACCTCTTCCAGTAAAAGACAATCCTCAGTTAGCCACGCCCACTTTGTGGATCCTACAGACATTCCCTCACACATTGCTTCTGGTCATGACAACTAGTATTTAACTTCTCAGACAAGCTGGCAAATTTTATCTTTGGGGCCACCCAATGTTCCATCCCAAAAAATCATCTACTAATGATATTTGGTTATGGCTCACCAACAGCCCAGTCCGTTTCAAAATGATCTGAGAGCAGTGCTGGGACAAGGCCATTTGGTGCCCAGGGCAAAGATGGCAAACTGCGCCCCCCCGACCCCCGTTTTTCACAGATTTTCCCCGATGTGCGCCCGCGGCGGCGTACGGGGAGGAAGTAAATAGGACAAAAACTTTTATTTTAGATGTTTACACTTATACCCCTTTCACATTGGGGCACTTTGCAGGCGCTACAGCGCTAAAAACAGCACCTGCAGAGCGCCCTGAAAGAGCCGCTACTGTGTCTCCAATGTGAAAGCCCCGAGGGCTTTCACACCGGAGCGGTGCGCTGGCAGGATGGTAAAAAAAGTCCTGCTAGCAGCATCTTTGGAGCAGTGAAGGAGTGGTGTGTAACGATGGTAAAGCGGCGCTAAAAATAGCGCCGTTTAACCGCCGATGCCGCCCCTGCCCCAGTGTGAGAGGGGGCTTAAGGTTTTTAATGTAGAGCCTGGTGCCACTAATGCACAAAGGGGTAATTAAATGTGACTGGTCAGGAATGCATCAGTGACCAATGGCAATACATTAACCCCCCCCCCATGCTGCATATTACATAAATTAAAACTAGCATTGGTAATTAACCTTCCCTCAGCCTCCTCACCTCCCCTCATCGGATCCAGACAGTTCATTTTAATATCTGCAGATGGCATTGCATTTGTTATTATCTGTTTAGTGCTTACTTTGTGTCTTGTTTTGTGTCCGTTGTGTGATATACACACTTTGTTGGTTCCTCCTCGGTGGCTCCTCTAGGTTGCAGCTTCTGCAGCAGCTCTCTATCTCCTCCCATCCCGCCTCCGGCCATTAGTGACGTCACGCCGCCGGGACAGGACTACGAATCGCCTTCATAGGGGGAGAGAAGCACTGACAGGGATTGGGCTGGTGCGGTCTGTCTAGGCTTGTGCCGGGTGCAGGAGTGCACTCGGCACATAGTTACAGTACAGCTATTAGCAGCGCCGGCTGGTGTGTATGTACTACTATGATGAAGCACACTGCCAGCACTTCATCTGCGCCCCCCTCCCTTCAGCAAATTCTATCGCCCAGGGCATCCGCCCCTTCTGCCCCTGCCTTGTACCGGCTCTGTATGAGAGACTCTCTCAATACTTGCAATGGATAAAGATATGTCTGTTGGTTGCAGGCCAGACTCAAAACAGTTGACTTCATCTAATGGGCCAACTATTTCAGACTTCTAGCATGAGCTGAAAATCCTACTCTATAGAGTGAAACTCAACATGGAACTATTTCACTCTCGCTTCAACATTTCACAAATAAATGGCAAGTATTCATTAACCTCGCCCTACCATCCTGGAAAAAGATGCCATAATGTCCTCTTTTCTTTTCAAGACCTCTGCCACTACCAAGTCACAATAGTAACTGGTCTCTTCCTCAACCAGCTCGCTCATCCAATAGTACCTTTGAGCCACATTGCGCTCTCAGTTACACCTTTGACGATCCGGATACTCCAGGACTTTGTCTTTAACTTTCTGTTCTTTTCCATGTGTTATTGCTTATTCAAACTTTGGTACCTTCTCCCCCTTCCCCTTTTTATCTCCTGTATTCTCATTCCCCCTCTTTTTGCTCTCTTTTCCACCTCACACCTGCCCCCTCCTTTCCTTGGACACCCTCGCTACAGTACACTTTCTTGAAAATTGTAACCTCACCAAGACTTCCCTGCTGAGGTTGAGGCTGCTCTGATTGGTTGGCTGCAAACCCATCTACACCTCTCTGACCCACTGGGACACCAATAAAATATCTATGCTAATCCTGTACAGTGAGTTCAATATGATGGATATGTTTTTTTATGTGAAATATTTGCTTTACTATGTCATGTATAATTATTTCCAGGACTGTCTTAATATTTACTGTGGTTTTTATAATTTTGTAAAGCTCATACTATTAAAAAAGAAAAAAAAAAAAGAAAAAGTCTTTAGTGAAAAGAGAACACCCACTTTGTTTGCAAATATGTACTGTACTAATTAATTACATTCCAATACAATAATTTGCGTTACAATAAATTATGAACTATTGACCATCAATGCTAATTTAGATATTGCAGCAAAAATTTACATATTGTCAAACCTCTTTAATATCACCAATGCCGACCAGAACATTTTTTGGTGTAAATGTATAGGCCTTTTGACAGAGTTACAAATCTCATATGTATGTGACAGTATACAAGGCGTATTTTCTTATTTAAAAGAAATAAAAAATATATTTCTCTAAATAATATAGAAGTTACATACAGGTCACAATAACATTGATACAACTGAAAAATTAACATTGGATCCAAACGAAGAAAAAATATACAAACATAATGAGATAAAAGTAGACTGTAAGGATATAGCAGTCCCTTTTTCTCATTCAGGTTGTCAGTTAGGGAGCCCCTTTGATACTGAGTGTGCAAGAGTATCCACAAGCTTTAAAAAAGCCCAAAGGAGCAGGAGCACACAGCACCATCATTATATTCAGTACGAAGACATAACATAACCATCTATATGCAAACACTGCCCAAGGCCAAGATGTTGCTGGCTCTGGAGCTTTTTGACTTTCAGTTGAACTTCTATTTGACATACAAACAAATAACTCATATAAAATATAGACAATTTGCACACATACTTTTCTGTTATTACATAGATATCACAGGCATATTTCTGTTCTTTATGGCTCAGTGTTTATCATTTGGGCAGTGGACTTGAGCCTAAAAAAGACCATGTTGTAGCATCATTTAACAGTGGCCTACAGCATAATGTCTTTGGCTTAACAAAGTAACCGTAATGGCTAAAAGGAAAATTTTACTCCTCATCTTCTTCTTCAGTTTCATCATACTGGGGTCCCATGACAAAGTGTTGTGGATATTCAATGCCACATTCCTCAGCAAATCTTTGCCAACGTGCATCATCACTCTCATGGGTAATGTATCTTTGGCCAACTCTGGTTTCTAATTCTCGAAGGTCCAACCAAGTCTGAAAGTCCTGTAGAAAAATATAGTCAAAATTATTCCCAGTGTGCATTAAATATCTGGATAAAAAAAACAGACAACAAAAAAATTAATCCCTGATAAATTTAAAGTAACCGGATTTCTGTCTAGATTGTACAACTAAGCAGAGGCTTTCTATTCAAAGCTTCCCAACTGTGGAACAAGAACACAGGGGGACCTCAGCAGTGGAAATGCTTTCCACAGCCGAGATAGTACCTTTCTGAATACCATGTACTGAACGCTCATTTGTTGTGCCAGTTACAGTGAGGAGTGAGTTCTGGTAAAGCACAAGCCACAAAAGGTCAGAATATGAAAAGATACTATTACAGCTATTGAGAAACTAATTAAGGAAAACAATGGTATTTGCTATTTTTTTAACATAATTTTTAATTAAACTATTTTAAGTCCAGCGGTGCTTATGCAGTGTTATTGGCATACTGACAATTTTTCAATGAACTTGGCAGGTAAAAGGCTAAAACATTTTAACACACACAATTAATCTCTTCAATTAGTGAAAAAAACTTCACAACTTTCCCACTTTGATGAAGCTACTGAAACTATCACATGCAATATCACTCAATATGCCACATTCAGAATGCATCATCACATATGATTGTTGAATCAAGCCCAGAGTCTAATATACTGTATTTTATATGCAGTGGACTACTTTACTCATTCATGTACCTGAATATTTAATAAATCCAAAGCTGGCCATAGATGGGTAGAATTTTGAAGGAAAATTCATAGAAAAGAAGATAAAGTATTTTCGCATTTCTAATCATTAGTTGGTCACATCAATGTTTGTTTTTGACCACAGTGATGGGAAAGTTTGAAGGAGCAAAATGAAAATTTTTTCTGGACTGAAAGAATTTCTTATGCCCCATACACACGGTCGGATTTTCCGATGGAAAATGTCCGATCGGAGCGTGTTGTCAGA
Source organism: Lithobates clamitans (assembly GCA_037952925.1). NCBI lineage: Eukaryota > Metazoa > Chordata > Amphibia > Anura > Ranidae > Lithobates > Lithobates clamitans. Next base: position 16,746,949 of record JBBGZY010000449.1, read on the forward strand.
AATTCCGACCGTGTGTGGGCTCCATCGGACATTTTCCATCGGATTTTCCGACACATAAAGTTGGAGAGCAGGAGATAAAATTTTCCGACAACAAAATCCGTTGTCGGAAATTCCGATCGTGTGTACACAAATCCGACGGAAAAAGTGCCACGCATGCTCAGAATAAATAAAGAGATAAAAGCTATTGGCCACTGCCCCGTTTATAGTCCCAACGTACGTGTTTTACGTCACCGTGTTCAGAACGATCGGATTTTCCGACAACTTTGTGTGACCGTGTGTATGCAAGACAAGTTTGAGCCAACATCCGTCGGAAAAAATCCTAGGATTTTGTTGTCGGAATGTCCGAACAAAGTCCGACCGTGTGTACGCCCTATAACAGTGTATGTAGTTGTTAGTTAAAAGCAAACAAAATCTTTGTAACCACAAACAAATTCTGAGAATTTTCATAAGAATTTTCAATGGAAATTCTATTCATCTATGGTCAGCTTAACTGTGATATTTTGGTTATTTGTGGGTGATTATGGACAGAATAGCCATCACCTACTCTCTTGTTATCATAGAAGAATGTGCGCACAAAAACAACCTGGCTGTTTCTCCCACCAAAAAGTCTCATTCATCCTTAGTCAATCCCCATAAAGCAACAAATTAAATATCCCCATTTAATGTCTGTGAAAGGCTAGGGCATCTAGTAATGCAATTCCAGTGGTCTTGCTATTAGTGACTACAGCAGTTTTAAAGAAACCAAAACTACCTATAACTAAAAAATCTGTTTTGCTGGGCTGATCCTTTACAAATGAAACAGCAGCTGACATGGACACCTACCTGCATCCATGGTTGACTAAGTGCCTTGTCCACACTGAATCTTCTTCTGATTTGCACTTGTAACAAACTGCTTATAAGGGTAATTGCTAAAAAATAAAAGAAACATTTGTTTACAAAGCGACATACTCCCATACTGATGTTGCACCAGTGATTTCACAAAATGAATACAGGTTAATCAGATCAGACCATTTATCTACTGTTTATCTACCTATTTTCAACTTTGCCAATTTCATACCAAATCACGGTAGGTAGGTGGAGGTGGTTTCCCACCAAGGATGTTATTTATGTCCAGTTTTAGTTTTCCATGTTTATATATGTGTGATAAGGTTGGTTGGTTTCTTTAAAAAATATCCTGGTAGACTAACTTCATCCAGTAAGGACACTAGGTTGTTCACACAACAGACACGAGCACTGGCGAAAAGAAGTTTAAGGGGAAAAAAACTGGCACATTAGAACTGTATTCAGACATAGTCCAGCCAACCGAAAAAACAAATGTCTCTTTAAAAGACACAATGTTATGGGATGGGAGGCAGTCTTTAAAAATCCCTGTTATATAGGGTATACTGAATAAAGGATCAACTGCGGCTGCGGTCCTCAGAGTTGTGACAGTTCTGTGTAAATTAAAGAAAGCAAGAGAGAAAGAAGGACGCGCCAAACTAAATACAGTATCCCAAAGATGGTATACTGCACTTAGTTTGGTATGTCCTTCTCTCTCTTGCTTTCTTTGAAAAGAAGTTTAAAGTGGTTCTAAAGGCAGAAGGTTTTTTATGTTAATGCATTCTATGCATTAAGATAAAAAAAAAAAAAACCTGTGTGCAGCAGCCCCACTCAGCCCCCCTAAAACTTACCTGAGCCCCGTTTTGATCCAGCAATGTTGCATGAGAGACTTGGCTGTCCAGGACTCTCCCTCCTGATTGGCTGAGACACAGCTGCAGGTGTCATTGGCTCCCGCTGCTGTCAATCAAAGTCAGTGAGCCAATAAGGAGATAGAGGGGGAAGGGCCAAGCCATGGCTATATATCTGAATGGACACACAGAGCAGCGGCTCAGCTCGGGTGCCCCCATAGCAAGCTGCTTGCTGTGGGGGCATTTGGCAGGAGGGAGGGTCCTCACTTTAAACTCCATATGCAGAATGGGTTCTTTACTGTAAAATCTGTGTAATTTTAGAATTGTCATGCATAGGAATGGGTTCTAGCAGATTCCAAGACTTTTTCAAAAAAGGTCTGGATGTGTTTCTAAATGCACACACAAAAAAAGAATGTTTATGAGAAATAACACTGTAGTGTGTTGATACAGGGAGTCATCTAATTTGAGAATCAGTAAAAATTTGTTTCCATATTGGGATAAATCAGATCTAGCTCTTGTTTTTTTTTTTTGGTTTTAGTTGAAAACTCAATATATGTATATTTTTTCAGCTTGGCTAGAGCTGGCCAAACACTGAACAAAATCTGATCAGTCCAGCAAAGACCGGAAGAATTTCAATCTGTGCATGGGCCGTCTAGCTCAAATGATCGAGCAGCAGTGACAGGCGGCAGCGGCACCTGCCACGCTCAGAATAACATGTCCCAGCGTGAGGATTCTTCCACCATATTTGTGCGGATGGTTGAACAAAAGAAAAAAAAAACCTACTCATGCTTGGTCAGCTTAACTCTGAATACTGTATGTAACTATGAACACATCATACTATTAAAACTGTAATAAATCCCAAAAATGGCAAGGTCTACTTACCATCATTTGAAATTTCATTCCAGGGGTTCTTTGGAAACATAAAAGCTGCATTTCGGATCTGATCATTTATATCTTCATCTTCATTAAAGGGGAATGTGCCACTAAGGCTAACATAGATGATTACACCAACAGACCACATATCAAGGGATCTATTATATCCACTGTTCCTTAGGACCTCTGGTGCCAAATAAGCTGGAGTCCCAACAACTGACCTTCGGAAAGACTTTTCACCAATAATGCGTGCAAATCCAAAATCACAAAGTTTTACCTTTTTACAAAATGAAAAAAATATATAATTTAATAAGTTACACTTAAATAAGCTAATTCAACGCTTTTACTCACTTCAACAACACTTTCAATAACATTATATTCATTAATATACTGTATTTATTGGCGTATAACACTCACTTTTTCACCATGAAACTCGGGTGCAAATAGCGTGTGCGTGTTATATGCCGATACTTCAATTTTAGCTGCCTCAGAGGGGACAGGGAGGGGGGGGGACGAGCGCAGTCAGATTACATACAATAAGGATCTCCTGTTTACTTGGCGGCCTCTGTAATAGGAATTCCCGTCTCCTGGGCCGCCATTGAACCACTGTTCTGTCTAGCATATTAGATTCTCACTGTATGTAATCTGTCGGCGCTTGTCCTGCCCCCCTCCCTGTCCCCTCTAGGCTGCAGATGGGCATTGATCAGGCTGCACTGATGGCAATAATGAGGCTGCATTGATGTGGACTGATGAGGCTGCATTGATGGCACTTGTGAGGCTGCAGATTGGCATTGACCCTTATTTGCTTCAAAGTTCCTTGTTTAAAATGTAAGTTTTTTTCCTAAAACTTCCCTCTTAAAATGAATGTGCGTGTTATATGCCTATGCGTGCTATACGCCGATAAATACAGTAAATAAAAGGAACATGCAGTACTGTGTGTCTAGTACACAGGCAACATTCCTATCCATAGGAATATGAATATACAGATTCTGCTTATTGAGCTGACAAGTTTAAAGCAGAACTCCGGGCAAAAACTTTTTTTTACATGTTCTTGTTGCTGATTTGCTACCTTCTCTGATTATGACACCCATATTCGTGTTAGCTCAGTAGTTGCTGTGAAGTACTGTATCAAAAGAATATATTTTGCGCTAACCATATGTAAAAAAACAACAAAACGGTGCAGCTGCTCGTGTAAGTCAAAATACAAAAAGGACTGAAGTAGCCTGGTCATTTTCAAATGTTAATCCCCAGTGGTTTCCTAATTGTAAGACCAGTGACTGCTACTCCTCCTATTCCCCCAGCCAACCGGTCTTGGCACAGCCCATTTGTAGTTCTATCCAGCAAGCAGGGATGTACTTCCATCCCTGCTTGCTGTAGTGGGCAGGCCAGGACTCAGACCGTGTCCTAATAATGACAGTTCCCCTCTGCTGCTCTGAAAGGCTGCATCTGTGAGTAACCCACGCTGCCTGTGAAATTCTTTAACATGTAGCAGATGGCGAGGCTTGCAAGAGCCACTCAGTGTGTAAAACTGACAGGTAATGTAACTGCTTGCAGAGAGTAATCCAGCTGTCAAAACTGAGTGGTGATGTCGAGGGTGGGCGGGACCGAACAGCCATCAAACACCAGTCAATGGGATGGGGACTGGACAAGCCGCTACGTTTCTTTGTCTCCTCCCCCTTTCTTAAGCAGCCCAGTCATTGGCTGGTGTTTAATAGCTGCTAGGTCCCACCCACCCCGTCATTGCTGCTGAGTTTTGACCGCTGGTTTTCTCCCTGCAAGCAGTTACAAAACCTGACAGTTTCATACACTGAGCAGCTCTTGCATTGCCATCTGCTGCCAGTGCCCACCAGTGCTGCCAATCAGTGCCCATCAGTGTCACCTATCAGTGCCAAGCAATGCCCATCATTGCTGCCAATCAGTGCGCATCAGTGCTGCCAATCAGTGCGCATCAGTGCTGCCAATCAGTGCGCATTAGTGCTGCCAATCAGTGCGCATCAGTGCTGCCAGTGCGCATCAGTGCTGCCAATCAGTGCGCATCAGTGCTGCCAATCAGTGCGCATCAGTGCTGCCAATCAGTGCCCCCAATCAGTGCTGCGTATCAGTGCTCATCGGTGCTGCCAATCAGTGCCGAGCAGTGCTGCCAATCAGTGCCCATCAGTGCTGCCAAGCAGTGCTGCATATCAATGCCCATCAGTGCTGCCTATCAGTGCCCGTCAGTGCTGCCCTTCAGTGCCCATTAGTGATGCCTATCAGTGCCAATCAGTGCTGCCAATAGGTGCCAATCAGTGCTTCCAATCAGTGCTGCGCATTGGTGCTGCTCATCAATGCCACCTATCAGTGCCCATCAGTACTACCAATTAGTGGCCATCAGTGCTGCCAATCAGTACTGCCTATCAGTGCCCATAAGTGCTGACTATCAGTGCCTATCAGTGGTGCTGATCAGTGCTCATCAGTGCTGCCAATCAGTGCTGCTTATCAGTAGGAATCAGTGCTGCCAATAAGTGCACATAAGTGCTGCCAATCAGTGCATATCAGTGCTGTCATTTCATGCCCATCAGTGCTGTCATTCCGTGCCTATCAGTGCTGTCATTCCGTGCCCATCAGTGCTGCCAATCAGTGCTCCTAATCAGTGCTGCCTATATTCTCCTTTTGATGTGTATTACACATGGAATCACATATCACTGGAATTATTACACTTTAAGTTAATCTGTATGGTAAATATCTATAGAAGGGGTTTCCACCATCCCTGCTAAGTTTAATTTTTTTATGTATTGATTTCAGTTTGATGTGTATTATATGCAGGGCCGTAGATAATTTTTTTCCTGGGGGGGGGTTGGGGGTTCAAGTCTTTCACACTTAAAGGCATCATTTACACTTTAATGTTGGGGGAGGTATGGTAAAAACATGTGACAGCAAAGTGGGGCCATGAGGCTTTGCAATGCAGGGCAGCAAAAATTATCCCCATTCAACTGAATACAACGCAATGCACGCAGTTGTGGTGCGGTAGTGTATTAATTAGTACAGCGAGCTCCTCCTAAGCTAATTAGTTTTGTTTTCATTCAGCCCGCTTCGTTGAACTAAAAAAAAAATTACCGTGTGAACCAAGCTTTAGATCTCATTCATATGTTCTAAATGGCCATAGAATGGCAAATATACCATGAATACCTACAGCCAGGATCCCAGATGCTCCAATTTTTGTCAGCTGCTCAGCCTGTTCACCTGAGTGATGGGCTGAAAAGAGCAACTGCTGTTAACATGTATCTGCACATCCAGTGGTCTCCATGTTTAAGCTCCGTGGGACAAAGAAAAACACATTGGGGTGTGGCCTGGCGGGAACCCAGGCTGAGGTAGTCTCTTCCATTACTACTACATTACCATAGGACTCTGTGGATGTGTGGCACCAGGGATTTTTTTTCTTTCTTCTCTTCAGTGACTACAGGAGCTGGGAGGAGCTTCATCCCTTGCCGGCACTCCTGCAGCACATTCGGTATAATCTACATTACTCCCCACATCGATTGAGCTTGAGCGACATACTAACAAACCGTGGGTCACAGTGGTTACCTGCTGTTGGGGACAAATTTCTGACCCTGGACGCAGAGAGATTTTATCCAAGGGCAAAAATGTATCCCTACCTGCAGGTAACCACTGGATGTGCAGATACAGGTGGATACATGTTTACAGCAGCAGACAGCCTTGGCTCTTTTCAGCCCATCACTCAGGTGTACAGGCTGAGCAGACATTAGAACACCTGATCCCGGGTGCAGGTATTTGCAGTATACTTGCCGGACCATGGTCATGTAGGATGTATGAATGAGACCCAAGACTGGATTTTAGCTAACCTTACTGTGCAAGTTGAGCAGGTGCAAGGGGCAACATATTGTTGTAGGCAGTAAATTCGGTGATTTATTTAAACCTTAAAAACTGTGTGCTAAGAAATTTTATGAAATGTTTTAAAAGATGAAAAAAAAATATTGTGCACTGCCTACCACAGCATGGTGCCCTTTGCATCTGGTCAATATGGTTGGCTTTTATTCAGTCCTAAACTGTATTAAACCCAGCTTTTGAACTTGTACCTACAAGTAAGCCTATAATAATGCTTATCTGTAGGTACAGTGAATATCTCCTAAACATGTGATATTCACATAGAAAGCAGCCTGTGATGTCACCGGTGAATGCGCTCTGAAGGGACGGCATACCGCTTGGTTGTACTTCTCCTTGGGAGGAGTGCAGTTGGTTCTGCACTTTTGTGACTCCTTTTTAGCCGTCAGCCAGCTATAGCCCGCTGTCAGCTGATATAGCTCAGCAGGTCCAGGCTGTGGAAAGATCCTAACTTTAAAGTCAGGATTCACCCAGTTGCCTGGACCAGCAGCTCGCTCAGCCTCTCAGTGAGCCACAGAGACCCTGAGCCAGCAGCCTCTGCCCCCTCCACAGCCTGGCATTCCAGTGAGCTTGGGGGAGGGAGGGGGGCAGAGCCAGGGCCTGATAGTCACCACTCTTTGCTCATTGAAAGCTGAGAACTGAGTGATCAGTGGTCTTTGAGCTCTCTGTTATTGGTCTTAGAAGCAGCTGGGGACAGATGCAACATTGGATCAATGCTTCATCCACTTAGGTAAGTATAATTAAAAAAAAAACATCTCTTTTAAAAGGAAAAAAAATCTCCCTCTCCGTCCTAAGAACCCTCCCTCCCCAAGCAAAGATTCCCACTGTAAAATATCTCCCTCCCTCAAAATATCCCTCCAAAAATTAAACCCCCCTGTCTCTAAACCAACCCCCCCAAAGCAAAAATCTCCCTCAGTCAATACCCTCTCCCCCAGCAAAGATTCCTAATTATGAAGAAAATCTCCCTTCATCCAATCAAACTCCCTCCCAGAAGCATGTCCCTGCCATTAACCACCCCCTGTAAACTTCTCTACAAGAAACTCCCCCCTTCTCCAAAATCAAACCCACCCCCTTTCCTTAACCTCCCACCAAGAGAAACTCCCCCAAGCTGGAATTCTTACTTCCTCCTTCCCAAAACAGAAAATTGATGCCTCCCCACTTACCAGACCTCAGATTCAGCACGGCACAGAAGTAGGAAACCTTCTGCATCCCCAGTCTCCCTTCGGCTGTGTCATATGATACCTCGAGGAGGAGTCTAGGAGTTCCCTCAACCGTGCACTGTCAATTTCCGGCATCTGAGACCTTGCAGTAATTTCATGCTTTTTAAGGGGACCCCTTATTAAACTGAGGGGATGGGACACAATAGAAGGGGGGCCGGCTTCTGCACTCCGAAACTCTGATTGCTTCTACTGTGTTGATGCTGAGGCTAAACAGCACGGACACTGTCTGGGCATTTTGCCAGGATGCTCTGGGGGGGGGTTACACACCCCTGATCCCCCCCTTATCTACGCCCCCCAATTATATGTGAAGTTACAGACCAAAGAGACCAGTATTGTGGTGCTATTAAGGTTTTTTGAGATTTTCATACATTAGAGGGTTCCACCATTACTGTTAAAGGGGTTGTAAAGGTTTGTTTTGTTTTTTTTAAATAACAAACATGTCATACCTCCTTTGTGCAAGGGTTTTGCACAGAGCGGCCCCGATCCTCCTCTGCTCGGGTCCCTCAACTGCACTCCTGGCTCCTCCTCTTCTCAAGTGCCCCCACGGAGAGGCACATTCCATGGGGGCACTTGTGCAGGTGCACTGCCGAGTCCTGCTGCTGCGTCCATTGACCTAGACAGCAGGACTTGGCCCGCCCCCCAGTCACTGGATTTGATTGACAGCAGTGGGAGCCAATGGCTCCTGCTGCTATCAATCTATCCAATGAGGACCCGAGACAGAGGTTGGAGCTGCTGTGATCGTCCCTGTCGCTGGAACGATCAGGTTCAGGTAAGTAAAAGAAGAGCTCTGGGGGGCTGCTGCACTACAGAAGATTTTTCACCTTAATGCATAGAATGAAATGAAAAAATGAAACTTCATTTTAAACTTAAAGATTAACTTAAAAACTTAAGATTAACTTCAAGTGCAATAATTCCATATAATACACATCAAAAGGAGAATAATGCATTAACATTTTTTAAAATTAATACTGAATTACAGCAGAGTATAGTGGGTATAAATATAATTATGGGCATGTGTCTACCATTCAGTAATGGTTAAATAAAGCATGTAAGGGCAATATGTTTATCTGCTGTTCTGTCTGGAGGAGGAGAGATCACATGTGAAAATTGCAGCTACAACCAGTAACAGAAAACCTAGCGGAGGGAGAATTCAATATTTAATGAAAGTAGACTACGTAGAATGAACTAAATATTGTGTACATGCATGTTTTACATTTTTAAGAATTTCACCTCACTGTATGTGTTGTGCTGAGTAGTGTGACTGAAGAAAGAGGGGTGTAATTTATGTTGAGGTGGGCGAGTTCGAATTTAACATGTACAGGCTTGATGTACCCACCCACATTCACTGCATTTCCCAAAGGTTCATGGGAAATGTAGTTCCTCTTCCTGTAAAGAGAGGAGAGGATACGATGTAATCACAGCTGTAACACCTCCTCCTTGGTGGACCAGATGCTGTTATTTTTTTAATTAAAGAGATGACTTCCTGAAAATTCAGTCAGACTTTTCTCTTCAATAGTAAGGAATTTCACAAATGTATTAACTGTTTAGTGTTTTGTGTAGGGGTGCACTAATGGCGTTTTTTTTGTCTATCCCCAAGTTCTGCTTTAAAGCTGACCTCCAGCTTTACTTTATGTTCAGTCTTGAACAGGCTTCTTTCCTGTACTAAAATGTCAACACTGTTCTTTACAAAATGCAACACATCTGAAAACATTGTCGGCACACATCAATCCAAAGGATATTCATGCTTACATTTTTGCATGAATTATAGAAGGAAACATTTGTTACAGGAGTTAATGAGCCTCCAGCTGAGGGGATGAAATTAGAATAAATTATAGCAACCCTGTCAGGTCAAAAAAAACCTTCAATATTTTCTGCAACAACCTCCATTTTTGAGTGTCTTACTGTATTTGTGCATTTGTATCCTTTTTTTTAATTCACAATGTCCAGTGTGTAATGAAAGGGGAGTTTGTGTGCAGACTGTTATGCCGTGTCCCCTTGAAGGAATTGAAGCTTTTCCAGTTGATGACTTACTTGTGGAAAGGCATCCTCTGTAGCCAAGAGGACATTTTCTGGTTTAAGGTCACAGTGAACAATATTCTTTGCGTGAAGGTGCCTCAAGGCCATTAATATCTGCAAAAAAAATAATCAAATTATATTTTAAGACTTTTGGAATGATACATATATGTTATTTGCAAAGGCTATTTATATTAAAATTGATTATAAAGCTCTATAAATTATATCATTTAACAGTACATCTGCAGTATGTGTACAAAATACTAAACATAAAAGCAATAAGGATAATTAGCACGATTTCCATACTTGTCAACATAATGGCAAAAAAGAGCCCCAAATTATTTGCAAGCCATTCCCTGAACTTTAAAATCCTACTGTACTTTTATTCACCCATCCAAGGCTAAAGTGTAGATTTACATTTCAAGCTTAATAGTAAAGTGTGTCTGAGGTATCAAATACAAGAAAAATAAAAAACAATCCTTCCACGCTGCTAGTAAAAAAACATCATCTCTGCAAGCCAGAACTCCTTTTTATATTCACACAATACAAAGAATACTGTAACTAAATAAGCCAATGAATGCAGTGCTACATACACATTATTAGTGTATACTGTGTACTATATATATATCCACATAACACACCCGAGCTCATCTCTTCACCACACACAGCCACAAAGGCAAGATAATTCTTGTTGGGCAGTGGATTATATATGGATATATACATATATATATATATATATATATATATCTATCACTACCCCTGGAGGGGCCACTGTAGATTAGACAGGTTCTTTCCCAAAAACAGTGCAGAGGCAGTAGGGGCACAGTGTGCATTCACCCAGTCTCATTGAACAGTCTAGCGCAGTGATGGTGAACCTTGGCACTCCAGATGTTTTTGAATTACATTTCTTATGTCTCATTTCTCACTACACTGCAGAGTGCATGAGCATGATGGGAAATTTAGTTCCAAAACCTCTGAGGTGCCAAGGGTTACCATCACTGGTCTAGGGGATATCTTTTTGAAGTTTATTTGCTTGTAAAACTTGTGACAGGATAGGGTGTAGAAAAAAACTGAACAAAGCTGAACAAAACTCACAAACCTGAACAGAAGGATTATAGTGTAGTCATTTTAATTATTATCCAAATCGCATATGCCACGAGAATAAAACAGCCAAGCAACCACTAAAAACAAAAGCCGCCCCTCATGTACCAATGTGGCGGCGTGACATCAGCACGTACACTCTGCCCAATGTGTTTTGTGCAACAGTGCATCTTCAGGGGCCTCTAGTGCTGACTGGTATCTTTTTGTAGCCTACTGAACTCCTCCAATCAGGGTGAGTGGCAGAAACCTCAGCCATGTTTGTGTAGATAAAAAACAAACTTAGCTTGTATAACTCACCGTATGTATGTAGACTATAGACTGCTACTAACAAAATATTAATTAAAAAAAAAGAATAAATGGTCGCAAAACTATATTGATGATCAATTATGTTTTAAAAAAGGTCGTGTTTTACACATTTAAAAAAACATATATAATCGACCATCTATATTTCCATTAACAAAATGTTTTAAAAAATGACCAAAAAAGTATATCCCATTCATTATTTAGGAGGTCAATGGTGGACATTATCTTCAAATTAGATTAAATAAATATCTCAAACATGGATGAAGTTAAAATCAATCCCATATTGTGTATATGTATATATATATATATTATATATATATATATATATATATATATATATATATATATATAAACATAAACGCCAATGGTGTAAAAATCACATATCTAAAACATTCTCAATTCAATCAAAATAAATTATTGCAATAAAAAAGGATATTAAATGGTGTGTAAATTATAAAAACAATCTAAAATAAATATTGAATGATAAAGTAAATAATAAAATAAAAATACATTTGATACAGAGAATGCAATGCTTAGAAAAAATCCAAAACCAGACATTAAAAGACCTCTGTTCAAGGGAATTACATATGGGTGTTCCCTAAGGCTGGCCATAGACCGTGGTAAATTTGCTCGATTCCCCCATCAACACAGACAGTGCTGACAGGGGAATACCTCCTGCCAATTTTCTGCTCCCGGCGGCGGGGCGGGGGGAAGTGACCATTGCTAGTGGCTATAGCAGCTGCTTGTGATAATCGCATGCAAATCCGGCAGGCTGGTTGTACCCAAGTTGATCTATAGATCAACTTGGTAGATTCAGCCTGCCCATTATTGGTTTGAGTCTCGGCCAGTTCCTGCTAATCTGGCTGAGATTCAAACCGTGTACGGCCAGCCTAACTGTACAAGAAAATTATATGACTGGAGCTCAATATTAACTTGGTACCAATAGAACAACTGATGTCCTATTCTACATTCAGGCCAAAGGGTATATAAGTTCTTAATTTTTATATCCAATGAAATTCTAACTCAGACACCTCCCATGTCCAATTACACCCTCTCCTTTGGAGTCGCAATTTGTCAAAAACATAAAGTATAACTAAAGACAAAGATCTTTTTTTAGTATTGGATTGTTTGTCCTGTTTACATTATCATTGAAAGTGAAAGTAAAAGAAAATTCCACATTTTGGGTTGTCCCAAGAAAAGTAATGGAGAGGAAATCTTTCAATGGGGACACTAGTTCCGGTGAACTGGGGATCTCCAGGGAATTCCCTTAATTTTCTGGGATTTCCTTTAACTTCCTGTTTGGCTATGGGACAGGAAATGAAGGGAAATCTTCACAATGACACACAGATGGCGAAAAAAAAAAAAAAATCGGACAGGGGTTATAAATTCTCCCTTGCTCTATCCAAAACTGAAAAAAAAGCTTTGCTTGTTCTACTTTATTATCTCTTGGGTCCCTATATGGATATTTTCTGAAATGCGCAGAGAGACTGTGGCCTTTAAATACTCTCTTATTAAAAATATGTTTCCTTAAATGATCCCTATCTGGTCCTTCCTATATACTGTTTACCACAGGACAAGGGCACCCAATTTGAAGGATAAAATTGCCCCTAATGTTATAGATCCTTCTTCTAAAATCCTTGCACCGGCCGTGATTTGTACTCTACATTAAACTAGACGTATTAAGTCTCAATACTTTTGTTCACAAATTCGCAGATGAAACTAAGAGGTAAATTATTTTATCTCATGTAATACCAGGTTTGCAGTCTATGTATTACAATGCCCCTGGAGGAAACAATATATAACAAGTACCACTAGGAGGCTAAGAGATTGTATGAAGGAACATATTTACAATGTAAAGAGAGGATTTAAAGACCACAGTGCATTTCAGAAAATATCACTATAGGGACCCGAGAGGTATTACATTTTTGGGCATTGACATTGGCGACCCCAATGTAGAGGGTGTAAATGGACACGTGAAGTGTCTGAGTTAAGCCTTGTACACACGGACCAAAAATATGCCAAAAATGTCTGGTTCAGCAGGAATCAACTGACTTTCGGCCTCTGTGTACAGTTGCATGTTTCACAGCAGCCAGTCTCACAACCAGCTTCTGTCGAATGGGCATGCTGGAAAACCAGCATCTGACCTGCATCCGATTAGCGCTGGCAGCCAATGGCTGATCAGTGTGCTTTGGTGGGGGGCAGTCCCCATCAGAACACAAAGGCACAGCAGGGGAGATTGCCACACTAACATCACTTTTATGTCTAGTTTTGGATTTTTTCTCTGCATTGTATTCTCTATTTTGAATTTATTTTTGTTTTATTATCAATGTTATCATTCAATTTTTATTTATTTCAGATTGTTTTAATAATTAACATTCATTCAATATCATTTAATATTTTTTTTATTGTAATAATAACTTAAAATGGATTGAACTGAGAATGTTTCAGATACGTGATAATTACACCATTGCTTTTTATGTTATGTGCATATGTGTAGTATACGGGATTGACTTCATCCATGTTTCAGATATTTATTTACCATAATTTGAAGATATGTCCAATATTGATCATTTATATAATGAATGAGACCATTCCATATACCATTTGGCCATTTTTTTGAAACATACAGTTAATGGCGATATAGCTGGTTGACATATAACAGTGGTGTCCAAACTATGGCCCTCCAGTTGTTAAGGAACTACAACTCCCATCATGCCTAGTCATGTCTGTGAATGTCAGAGTTTTACAATGCCTCATGGGAAGTGTAGTTCCGCAACAGCTGGAGGGCCGTAGTTTGGACACCCCTGACATATAAGGTTTGGTAAATGCGTTAAACACAGACTTTTTTAAAACATATGGCTGATCATCAGTATAGTTTTGTGACCAATTATTGGAGGAGTTCAGTAGGCTACAAAAAGATGGCTACTAGTCAGAGGCCCCTGAAGACGCACCGTTGCATGACACATGTTGGATGGAGCCTATATACTGATGTCACACGACTGCATCGCCACCCGAGCGGGTTTACATGTGAATTGTATTTTTAGCGGTTGCTTGGCCGTTTTATTCATGTTGTATTCGTTAATAGGGATGAGCCGAACACCCCCTGGTTCGGTTAGCACCAGAACATACCGAACAGGCAAAAAATTTGGCAGAACACACGAACACCGTTAAAGTCTATGGGACACGAACATGAATATTCAAAAGTGCTCATTTTAAAAGCTTATATGCAAGTTATTGTCATAAAAAAAGTGTTTGGGGACCTAGGTCCTGACCCAGGGGGCATGTATCAATGCAAAACATTTTATTAAAAGCGTCCGTTTTTTCGGGAGCAGTAATTTTTTTAATGCTTAAAGTGAAACAATAGAAATGAAATATTCCTTTAAATATCATGCCTGGGGGTGTCTATAGTATGCCTGTAAAGTTTTTCCCGTGTTTAGTACCACAGCAAAATTACATTTCTAAAGGAAAAATTGTCATTTAAAACTGATCGCGGCTGTAATGAATTGTTGGGTCTCAGCAATATATATAAAACTCATTGAAAAAAAGATGGCATCCCCCCCAGTCCATTACCAGGCCCATTGGGTCTGGTATGAATATTAAGGAAAGGCCCGAACCACAATTGAAAGAAAAAAAAAAAATGCGTGGGGGCCCCCCTAAAATCCATACCAGACCCTTCGGGTCTGATATGGAAATTAAGGGCGACCCTGTGCCAAATAAAAAAAAAACAGACCCTTATCCGAGCACGCAACCTGGCAGGCCGCAGGAAAAGAAGGGGGAGAAGAGAGCGCTCCCCCTTCTGAACCGTACCAGGCCACATGCCCTCAACATGGGGAGGGTGCGTTGGGGTAGCCACCCGGTGATGGGTATGTCACCGGGTGGCCCCGCCCTCAGTTATATAAGAACTGTCAAAGGAGATGAAGCGTCACACGGCGGGAGCCTCCCATGGAGGCGGATCGGTGGCGGATTTTTTTTCTTTTTCGGTCCGTCAGGGGAGCGATATAAGAAGATGAATGGACATCGTGGGACATTTTTTATTTTTTAATAAAGGACTTCTCCACAAGCTGTGTCTTGTTGTTTTTAACATTTTGACACTTTTTTGTGAATGGTAGGGGTACATTTGCACCCCATTACCATTTCAAACGGGGGGTGGAATCTGGGGGTCCCTTTGTTAAAGGGGGCTTCCAGATTCCGATAAGCCCCCTGCCCGCAGACCCCCACAACCACCGGGCAAGGGTTGTGGGGATGAGGCCCTTGTCCCCATAAACATGGGGACAAGGTGCTTTGGGGGGCTACCCCAAAGCACCCTCCCCATGTTAAAGGCATGTGGCCTCGTATGGTTTAGGAGGGGAGGGAGCTCTCTCGCCCCCCCTCTTTTCCTGCGGCCTGCCAGGTTGCGTGCTTAGGAAAGGGTCTGGTATGGATTTTGGGGGCGACCCCTACGCCATTTTTTTAAATTTTGGCACAGGGTTCCCCTTAAAATTCATACCAGACCTGAAGGGTCTGACATAGATTTTGGGGGGCCCCTACGCCATTTTTTTTTAAATTTGGCGCAGGGTTCCCCTTAATTTTCATATCAGACCCGAGGGGCCTGGTATGGATTTTAGGGGGACCCCCACGCATTTTCCTTTAGAAATGTCATTTTGCTGTGGTACTATTCTAAACACTGGAAAAATGTGCCACTTTACAAGCATACTATAGACACCCCCCAGGCATGATATTTAAAGGAACATTTCATTTTTATTGTTTCACTTCAAGCATTAAAAAAAAAAAAAAATCACTGCTCCCGAAAAAAACAGTCGTTTTTAAAAAAAATTTTTGCATTGATACATGTCCCCTGGGTCAGGACCCAGGTCCCGAAACACGTTTTATGACAATAACTTGCATATAAGTCTTTAAAATGAGCACTTTTCATGTAAGTGTCCCATAGACTTTAACGGTGTTCCGGCGGCTTTCGAATTTGCCCCGAACACCGCATATTGTTCACTGTTGGCAGAACATCCGAACAACCAAAGTTCGGCCTGAACTTATGCTCAGGCCAAACTGCTCGCCCATCCCTATTTGTTAATTAGATATTAATAAAATTACTATACTGTGGTCCCCTTTGTCACCACCGGTTTGTGAGCTTTGGCTGCTGGTTGGTTTTACTGCCCTCTGGTGGTAGAGCGAAGGTGAGAAGGAGAGATCCTTCCACCTGTTGCAAGTGGGAGCTGGTGTAATAAAGGAGACCATCTCCTGTGTTTAATCAGGCTGTTTTTGCTGCTATACTGGTTGTCTCCACAGATGGGAAGACATTACTTATGATTAGATGTGTTGGCAGAAGTTTATTTCACTGGAATGAACTATTTATACCACATATTTGGGACCTATATTTATTTATATATAAATTGCTCTATATTTATTTGCACTTTTCTTTTCTCCACATGATATGTAATCATATTTGAGGTGTTGAAAACATTTATTGTAGATTTGTTTTGTTTATGTTTGTGTACATCTACCCATTTTTGCTGGCAGCCGTTAATCCTAACTAGTTATACAAAATACTTTTTTGCGTATAGTCTGGGCACAGGTTCACTTTAAGCACATAGATCTCACCACTTAAAGTCCATAAAAGATACACAAGCATAGAAATAAGAACACTTGTTTATCCATGAATGTCGCTTAGTGCTCAATACTTGATAGTTCTATAGTACTAGATATTTGTCATGAATGTGGCTTATATCTATATTTTATCATTGTTAGTCCACGTTATTATTTATTTACAAACCTGTGAATCTCTGTATCTGTTTCTTAAATGTATGATTTATTCTTTGGATTAGGGAATTTTTTTTTGGTAAACAGACTTGAAAAAGACCCTTATCCATAAGAACTGCAGGGCCGTCTTTTCGCATGGGCACGCTGGGCAGTTGCCCGGGGGGACCCATTTGCCTGGGGGGCCCCACCTGCCCAGCATCCCCAAACAGCAAGGGCGTACTAAGTGGGGGGCGGGACGCCCCGGGTACCACACACTGGGGGGGTGTCAGGCCGGCGCACACCCTCTGCTACTGAAGCTGAGACAGGGGCGGGTTAAGGCAGCGGCACCATGGTGACAGGCACATAGAGAGCCTGAGGCGAAGCGAGCTGTAGTGGTGCTTTGCAGGGGGGGTGCGAGCCGCACCGGAGACACACCCATTGGCACACTCGGGACCTGCAACGATATCCTTCTCTCGTGGCCAAAAAAGAGAGACCCCCTAAGGAGTGGGACTTTTAAGAGTGACAGTAAACGTGTCAGTATAAAAAATATATATCTTTATTGAAAATAGAAAAACAAATTGAAAAGATAAATAAGGTCACGTCAAATATATAAATTTATAAATAGTTGGTGGATGTAGATCTACATAGAACAACTCTCTTTACTTCTCTCATGGCCACGGTTCTGATCAGTCTTGGCTGTCTCATACAGCTGAGCAAAGTAAATCCACCTCCCCCTCCTCCTTAATGTCTACATAGGCCCTGTGTAGGAAGGTGCATGTCCCGCGCTGGTCATCAGATTCTGAGGTACATTATGGGTCTGAAGGGGGGTCTGTATTGTGGGGGGGTGATCTGTATTGTAGGGGGGTCTGCACTGTAGGGGGTCTGTACTGAATGGGGGGTCTACACTGTAGGGGTGTCTGCACTGTAAGGGGTCTGTGTAATGTGCAGGGGGTCCAGAACTGTTAGGGGGTGTCTGTGTAACATATAGGGGTCCAGAGGTGCAGGGGGCTGTGTAATGTAAAGGGGTCCAGAGGTGCAGGGGGCTGTGTAATGTAAAGGGGTCCAGAGGTGCAGGGGGCTGTGTAATGTAAAGGGGTCCAGAGCTGCAGGGTGCTTTGTAATGTAAAGGGTTCCAGAGGTACAAGCGCTGTGTAATGTGAGGCTTCATTCACGGGCACAGTGAGGCTGCAATGGTGGGCACAGTGAGGCTGCATTCAGGGGCACAGTGAGGCTGCAATGGTGGGCACAGTGAGGCTGCATTCATTGACACAGTGAGGCTGCATTTGATGGGCACAGTGAGGGTGCATTCACGGGCACAGTAAAGCTGCATTTAGTGGGCAATCATGCATGATTGTGTAGACAGGGCCCCAGTGCACTGTATTGCCCAGGGGCCTATAATGCTCTTAAGATGCCACTGAAGAAATGGGCTCATATTTTGAGTGGGAGACAATTTTTGTTTTGTTTTATCTCGTAGAAGATAAGCTGACCTTTCTGAGCATGTTACAAGTTACACCCATATTTTGGGTGTAATGTCTAACATGCTCCAGACCTGCCCCCCACACCCCAATCCCCTCCCTCCCTGTGATAGTGAGCGGGGGAACCTCTCTGCTGTCACATTTTGAAAATAGCTCGGCTGTGATTTGTGAATGAGAGAGCTGCAAGTACTGTCGGCCGCTGCGGCTGAATGAACTGATTTGCGCTCTTGTAGTTCATTCGCAAGCCCTGCAGCTTGCAAACAGTCTACCCATATGGAGGTACGGGCTGAAAGCTGCAGGGCTTGTCTGCAGGAGCCTGACATTGCACCCCCTGATCCACTAATCACGGGTGCAATGCTTTGCAAGCTCCTGAGGGAAAAGATAATAAATGCACATTTTTTTGCTGCAAAAGTATGTGCATTTATTATTTTTTCCCAAAAGGTGAACTTAGCCTTTAAAGCATCCATGCAATGTCTAAATACTCATAGCCCTTTGGCTACATGAATAAAAATCTGTATGTGTGGTATGTCAGTTACTTCCGTCACAAAATATGAATGTTATCATTTCTCAATAGATTTTATAACTTATGTTTGCAGGCAGTTCAGTCTTCCCCTTTCAGAATTTACCTGTGTGACAATAAATCTGGTGATTCGCTCAGGAAGTCTCCCCTTGTCACTTGAGAGGATCATTTCCAACATGTCCCCATGCAGCTTCTCCATAACCACATAGATGCGCTCTGGAGTCTCGCACATAGCTTCAAGGTCAACAACCCCATGAGAACGCAAGTTCTGAAGAAACAAGGAATAACTGTGTTATAAGGGTTTCTGTGGAAAGTGTGTAGGCATGGTGTATATGAATGTTATAAGTAGTCATCAAAATAATGAATTCTCAAGTATCCACCCAAAAATGAGTCATGTTTGGGTGGACTGATTTTCATTTCCATTGTGCCTACATCAGATGGCAAGTGGATTGCCTTTTGATCTCACTGGCTTTTTGTGCCCATATTTTTGCAGAGGGGTAGGCAGAATGCAGTTTTTAGTTGTCTTTTTCTAATGGGTTTTCCATCAGTCATTTAATAACACATTACCACAAGGCATAGGTCACAACGGTGTGCATAGTGCTGTCAAAGGCATTACTGTACAAAGATGTTTTATAGGTACGTGCTATAAATTGAAACCAAACTCCGACCTCGAGACCCATCCACGGGCAAACCGGTTGAAAATGAATGAGGCTTCCCTTAATGATAAGGGAGTTATATAATATTTATAGGTACTTTATATACATATAGTTTTTGAACTGCTTTAAAATATATCATGTTTACATGATATATGTCAGGCCACATCTGGAGTATTCTGTCCAGTTCTGGTCACCAGTCCTCAGAAAGGTTGTGCTGGAGCTGGAGAGATTCCAAAAAAGGGCAACAAAAGGGCAACAAAATTATTAAGGGGGCTTAATGAGGAGCAACTACAAGCACAAAATCTATTCTCACTGGAGAAGAGACGCTTGAGAGGGGACATGATAGTGATCTACAAATACATCAATGGTGATCCAGCGTAGGAAAAAAACATTCAGTCTCAGGGAGTGTAAGAGGACACGGGGTCACACAATGAGATTGGTGGAGAAGCGATTTAATCTTAAGCTGCACAGGGGATTTTTCACTGTCAGGGCGATAAGGATGTGGAACTCTCTTCCACAATTGGTGGTGTCAGCGGGGAGTATTGATATTTTTAAGAGACTATTGGACGTGCATCTTAAAGAACACAACATACAGAGATATGGGAAATGATTATAGACACTGACACACAGACACTTACAGGTTGAACTGGATGGACTATTGTCTTTATTTTATTTAACCTTACATACTATATAACTAGGGAATTATGTAACATTATGTTGTTAGTGGCACTCTATTCCTTGTAATTATTCTAGCCTTGAATTATTGGTGAAAATACTGAAATTACAATGAGACTGTTGCATACTAGAAACACACAACCCATAAACAAATGTGTTAAGAAATTTAAATAAAATAACATTCATCAGTCTAATAAAATGATCTCTTATTACCTGTAATATGGCCACCTCATTTCTTAGTTGACTTTCTTGTCTACTAGGAAATCTGAGTTTATCAATAATTTTTATTGCAACATCTCTCCCAGTTTTCCGATGCTTTCCTTTAAAATATAAAATACATAGATAACATATATAATTTTGAGTTACAATGTAGCCAGTGGCAGGGCTACTAAGTGATGGAGGACAGAAGACATTACTGAGTACACAACAGGTTGTTTATTTCCCCCCTTATGTTTATGTTATGATCATTGCATCATCATCCTGCCTCTAGAGGGAGGTCGTCCTTCCTGACCCTGAAAGCAGAGGATCTTTGGACACGTAGTCCCTCAGCTAACACTTATTGAACAGTGAAGCAGCCCAGAGACTACAACTTCCATGGAAACCAGAGCAACAGGGGATTTTGGGAGAGTCTATAAATGTAACTGTAATTGGCAGGCTCATGGACTTATACGGCGCCACAGTATTTCTGCATCCAGCATTCCAGTGACTGTCCTATGCAAGTGACCAGAGGTGCAGGGACACCACACATCCCAGCGCCAAATACCCAACGCCAGTCTTCATCAGCAGTTAGAGACACAGATACATCCATACCAACAGTGCAGAAGCTAATCATTCTTTCAACTGGGACAAAGACTCGGTTAGGTTCCAGTCCCCTCCAAAAACCTGAGAGAGAAGTCCTTCATCCACTCACCTACAGCCCCCTGCCCAGAGAGAGAAGTTCTAATGTTATAAATAAATAAGCCAAAAGGATGGTAATAATAATATAGAAGCCATTTCGAAGTTTTGGTTATAGTGACATGCTGGTGTCAGTAGGGCAGAAGACGGTGTCAGCAGGGCAGAGGACGGTGTCAGTTTTTTATTTTTATTATTTTTTTACAATTTTATGTTTTATTATTTTTCTACAATAGAAACAGTTTATAAGGCTTCAGTTATTAATGAACACAGTGAGCAATCGGTACCAGTCACTCACTGTGTTCACTCAGAAAAGGAAGGGGCCAGTAAATGTTTATCGGCCCATTCCCATGCTCTCCATCCTGACACATCCCTGCAGCAGCTGGCGGAAGGGGAGAGGAGGGAAGCCAGCAGCACTGTGGTGGGGGGCAGGCAGCAGTAGGACATGGAACCTGGACAGGAGGGGTGATGGGGCGCCATTTAGTAGACCTGGTCAGTTGCATTTTCCTCCTGCAACTTCTGAATGCCAGCGGGGGAAAGAAGAGAAGAAGCTTGCTTTTAGCAGCTACAGGAGGAAAATACAGCCGATCGGTTCTAGTAAATGCTGCCCTCCTGTCCAGGTGTTACAGGGAGGTCACAAGGGCCCCCTGGAACATAGGGAACCGCAGACCCCCAAAGTTTTAGTCTTGCTTGTGCTAGAAGTTGGGTGGAAGGGTCAGATATGTGCTGGGGGGAGGGGGGCTATATGGGAGGGGAGAGAACTTGTGCTAGAAGGTAGGTGGTGGTGGGGGGGTGCTTTGGGAACAGAGTTGGCTTGTGCTAGAAGGTAGAGAGGGGGGGGCAGATGTGTGCTGGGGGGCCCTTTGGGAAAGGTGTGGGCTTGTGCTAGAAGGTGGAGGGGGGTGGATGTGTGCTGGGGGGTGCTTTGGGAGGGGAGGGGGCTTGTGCTAGAAGGTGGGGGGATTTCAAATCCAACCCCCCCTTCTAGCAAAAGTCCCCTCCCCTTTCAAAGTGTCCAAGTATATATCCCCTTACCCCTAGTCCACCCTCCCCAAATCACTCCTCCAAGTGTACATTCTTACCTGGCCCTCCTCCGTCCCCCCTTCCTGGTCACTGTGCCCACCAAACTCCCCCCTAATTTTCCATCAACAATAAACTCACTGCAGACCTCAGATCAGTATGATTCATGCAAGGTAGTATCCCTCATCCCGGGCTCCTCCTCCTCCTGTCTGTGTACAGGAGAATGTCAGAGACGAGGAGGACACGGTCAGTCCTCTACAGCATGTTCTACAGGCAGCCGGCAGGGGGAGATGTCGGCTGCCAGAGATGCAGACACCCCACGAAAGATGCAGGGCAGGTGTACTGGCTAGGCTTTCCTGCACCAGAGTTGTTACCTCAATTGAGATTGGCGAGAAGGCAGTTGCTCAGTCTTTACTCTTACACATGGACAATGCTAGCATACACCCTCACCCCCGCTTCAGCTAGGTGATCCTATTACCCCTCCTTTATTCACTGCAAACAGACTGAACCCAAGCATCATCCCCTATACTCCAACTGTTAAAGAGCCCCATCTATTGTTGGCAAAAGATTCAGCCTCAAACACAAAATGACTCTCCTTGATATACCTACATATCCATCAATAGCTCAGGGGTGCTCCCCCCTTTCTGCCATATACAGTCTAGATTTGGCAACCCTGGGTGTGCAACCGTGGCTGTGTGGAGCCTGAATGCTTCTGTAGCAGTCCCTTTGCCCACAGTCTGAGTTGCCTTTCTGGAGAACCCTGTTACAGTCTATGCTGCTACACCCAGTGGTTCCTTCTTAGCTGCCTTATTCTATTTAATTGTCTAATATCCATTGACTATGTATTGTTACATGCCGATTGTTTCCACTACGAATCTGAACTGCTTTGAAGTATTGATAGTGTTGACTGAACTTTACGTTTACTGCCTCTATCTGAGCTGGGTATTATTTGTGGCAAGGTTGCTAAATATTGTTTATGAAATCCATGACTGAACATAGAGTGTCAGAAGGGTGGAGGTGTTTCCAAGGTCAGGGCAGTTGCAGAGGACAAGCATCATTCAGCGGCTCCTACCAGGGTAGCGCTACAACAAGAATCAAACAATCTTATCTACAATTCATGAAGAAATATTGTACTTTTATGCATCACCAACTTGCATATAAAAGAATCCTTGTTTCATATGGCAACAAAAATGTTTTTAAATCCCACGGTTGTCGAAAAATCCAATATCTGATTGTAGTAATTCATAAATATGAGATCTATTTCTAACCAGTGTGCTCAAACTATGTTATTGTGAGAATAACCTTTCCTATAGCTAAATAATTGGTAGCTTCAGCTTACAAGGCAAAGTTTAGCTGTAGATAGCAGACAAAGGGCTCAGTTCACAAAGCATTAACATTGAGATAAGGATCCACATTTCAGTTATGTGAGTATAAAGCTGGCCATGGATGGATCAAATCTCAGCCAATTCAGCAGGGACCAGTTGAGATTCAACCAACCTATGGCCAGGCTAGTTTTACTTCCGTACAGCCAGCCTGTCGGAATGATTTGCATGCAACTACTGCTAGCGGTTATAGTAGTAATCATTATGTTCTGCTGGCAGGGAGGGCTATCTGCCAGCAGAACACAACAGCGTTGTGGGAGAAATTACTCCATCAACATTGAATGTGTTGCTGTGGGAATCAAGTGATTTTCATTCCTGCAACATTTGTGGTTACAGGAAAGAAAATCGCATCATCAATGGCTTGTCTAATTTTCAAATCTGATTGGACACTGCTGAAAATAACTGCCATGTTACCTGGAAAATAAGAACCATCATGCTAGTTTGTTATCTTTGCGAATTTAACCTATTATACTATAGATTCCTATTATTTAAACAAATTTTAAAACATAAACTTTACAGTTGGCCATAAACAGCACAAAACTCTCCCAATTTAATGGCCAAATATTATATTCAGTCGAGGGCTGTGCACTTAGTACTCATATAGGGGACAGTTACAAGTTCCTAGCCATTGAGCACATTTACCAACATGATGAAAATAATCTGTGGGATAGGACCAATCAAGGGTGAAGGAAGTAGTAGTATGAAAAGTAACATTCCTCTATCCACATAAAGGAGTTGGGTGGATGAATCGCATTGTAATCTGACAACGTCATCCACCACTGTTGGAATACACTGCTCAATGGCTGCAGCCGATTGCTACTGCTGATCGAGGATCATTTTCCAACTTGATCCTTTTGCCTTCCACTCCTTCCTAAGCGATCTGGATAACAATCTATCGATAGGTCATAAAAGACCCAACAAGGTTATGTTAAGAGAAAAAATGCTTCTACTATTGAGAGTAGAAATACTGCTATCTTAAAATAGAAAGCATTGACATTGCGTAATTTAAAAAAAAAGGGTTTATTCCTTATTTAAATGAATCTTTCATGAAAAGAGGAATGAAATTAAATATCTTACCGCCATAGACAATTCCAAATTGTCCTGAACCCAGAACTTCATCTGGGAAGATCTGGTACATATGACTGATATCCTTGGAGAAACAAAAAAATATATACAAGATTTAGGGGCATTCACACCACAACACAACAAGGTGCCTTCCGTGCGCGTTCTTTGCAGTGTGCTAAAACGTACTGCCTTTTGTGATCTGCAGCAGATGCCAATCATTGTTAATGGCACCCCAAACACAACCATGCAATTTGGTACAGTGTGTTTTTTATGAGTATTTATTATTATTATTATTATAGTATTGCATACTTTTCCGCATTACAATGCCATTTCAGCCTATTCACATGAATGGGCTGCAACATATGGGTATGGAAAAGACTCAACCCCCTTTAAAATAATCACATTTTGTTGCTTTGTAGCCTGAAATGAAAACAGGCACAGTT
Organism: Lithobates clamitans; assembly: GCA_037952925.1. NCBI lineage: Eukaryota > Metazoa > Chordata > Amphibia > Anura > Ranidae > Lithobates > Lithobates clamitans. Next base: position 16,771,862 of record JBBGZY010000449.1, read on the forward strand.
TTTGCTTTATCCAGCTGTATTTACTAGTGTAACTTATAACATCCAAGTGAAAGATATAACACCAACATGTCAGAATTTTTTTTTTTTTAATTAAAAACAATTGGAAAAAGAATCACCTCCCTTATGTCAGTATTTTGTTGAACCAGACCTAAAGGCTGTATCTGTCTTCATTTCAGGCTACAAAGCAACAAAATGTGATTATTTTATAGGGGGGTGAGTCTTTTCTATAACCATTGTATCTTGAAAATGGCTCCAAATTACATTATTATACAAATAGAAGATAAAAGTATAACTGTAAATTATGTGGTTTGCCCATTTTGTTTCAGGCCTTCCATTCTAAGCTTGCTGAGTCTCAGCCCACTACTTTTTATACTTCAGGTAAGGTAGTGAAGTCTTAATCATACTGTGAATGATGAACAGCATGATAAGGCAGACATGTACACTTGTTCACAGCCCATTGGTTTTTCATAGAAGCAAGTGTTTACCCTAAGGCCCTATTCACACCTAGCAATTTGGAATCATGTGCGGAATTGACACAGTTCACAAAATCACACAGCAATTGTGGCAAATCCCCTTATAGGCATTTGGGTGCCAGTCAGTCTTCATGGCACTTCAAACGCGATGTGATTTTGCCTAAATTGTCGCGCGACAATCACAGCAAAGCACGCATTAAAAAAATGTAATCTCCAAATATGGAAAGGCTTCTTTACAGTAAGAGCTGTGAAAATGTGGAAAAGACTTCCTCAAGAGCTGGTTCTGTCCAGCTCATCAGATTGCTTTAGGCCTGGATTCCTTGGAAGACTCAGACATATTCTATTGTTTTGAACTTATATAGTACCTGTTAAGTTACCATGTACTATAGGATCAATAACCCTAGGTATATCTTTCTGATCCTTCATGTATCTATTTTTGTACAACTGTTGATTCATGTTTTCTGAAGGTTCCTTTTTTTGTATGCTTCTGAATTGTTTTATCTTTTAACTCAAGATTATACTTGTGACATTTACTCTCTTTTGTGTCTTGTCACACTAATGTATATTTTATATACCTTAATAAAAAAAGTTTGTAAACAAAAAAAAAAAAAAAGCCTGGATTCTTTCCTAAATGTATATAATATACGTAACTGAATAGTAATATTTATTAGGTAACGTTGATCCAGGGCATATCCAATTGCCTCTTGGGGGATCAGGAAGGAATTTTTGCCCAGCTAGAGCAAATTGGATCATGCTTTGCTGTTTTTTTTTGTTTTTGTTTTTAGCTTCCTCTGGATCAACTGTGGGTAAAGGATAGTGTATATAGGGTTGGAATTTTGTTTTTTTCTTTCCCTTTTATTGGTTGAACTAGATGGTCTTTTTTCAACCAGACTAACTATGTAAAATGTAAGCAAAGGTTACCATCAGTGTATGCAATTTTCAGTAAAATACAATATTCTGTAGATTTAAAGGAATGCCTAGCTGGAGTGCAAAAGTTCACCTTTAAAAAGGAAAAGTACATATTTTGCACTCCAGCTTGGCTCTACCCCCAGAGCTATTTTTGCATTTTTCCACGTGTTTAAAAAATATTTTAGGCCTGAAGGTCACTTAAAACCCCCAAAACATTATATTTTTTCTGAAAGCAGAGATATAACATATGGTCCAATGTACCAGGGGTGTGTGGAAGCGATTGGGGGGCTTCCACCTGACAGCTGACAGTTGGCTTGTCATTATTTATACACACTGTGTGTGTAAAACCCCACCACTGCTGCCAATATATGCCATATGTCAATGGCTGTGAAGGACCTAATAAAAAGGTAGCATGTACTCAAAAAAATGGAAGAGTCACTGAAAAAGTGTAGCAATTATATACAACTCATTATAGTTGTACATTAAAGTAGTATGTGAAAGTAGAAAGCTAGTATGTGAACGTTTTGTGTAATATAAAATTGACTTACCAAATTTTGCTGTGGTTCAAGAAATGCTCCTATGGAAAATTAAGCAGAAAAATATAGACTTATTTATTAATGATAAATAAAGAACTTGTTTTAAGCTATATCACCATTCTCTCCCTAGTTAGCTGTATAATATTCCTAATGCTGTATTTATAGTCAGAGTCTTCACTTGGAAATGCGATACCCTAACTATCACCTTATTAAAAATTAGGCTATGGCTGACCCTTCATAACACTGAGCTCCCTGACCAACCGATCCCCATGTGACCGTAACTGCCAGTATTGGGCAAATAACAAACGAAATATGCGCAAACTAGGGCAGACGAAAAACTTCCGGGGGCCAAACCAACTGAGTCAGCGGCGACTGAAACACTCTGAGAACCCTGCTTATGGTTGTGGAATAAACATGGAGAAAATCATACTAGACACACAGAAAAGTGGTCCCACATGATTTAAGTAAGGTCGTGCTTCTGCTTGTAACGTGACAACCGAGTCCTGAACCAGGGGAGGGAGGGCCAGACTCCATCCTGAGGAATAATTCTCATAGCATGATTCAGTATACGCAAGTGTCTGTAAGCCCCCCTTTTAAACAGGCTTGGGATGGGACATAAGATGAATGGTTTGAAGTATCTGACCAGCTCCCCAGGCAACCTTGCAATCAAGAGATTAGAGCTGAGAGTGGAACCCAGAATAATGATAATGATGATATATGGCCCGGACCTACCACTTTGTGGGCCGTCAAGGGGACATTGGCTCAGCACCCTGAGAGAGACTGCAGATCACTGGGCGGTAACCAGAGACAGTAATACCTTGGATTGCAAGTAACGTGGTCAACGAGCATTTCGCAATACGAGCTATTATTTTTTCAAGCCTCTGTGGTGTGCAGTACCACATTTGGCCAGAGGTGCGGGGGAGCCGGTTATACTCAGAGCCGTTCGGAGCCGCTCTGATGCACTCGGAAATACTCGGAAACACTTCGTTCCCAAGTGTTTCCTAGCCTCTCCAAGGGTTTCCAAGTGCACCCGAGCAGCTCCGAATGGTCTCCGAGTATTTCCAAATCTCTACAGCGCCCCCCCAACACACCTCTGGCCACATGCAATAGAAGTCAATGTGGAACAAATTATCTTCGTTTCCATTGACTCCTATGGGGAAGCTTGCATTGATATGCGGAAACTTGCCCCTGGACACCCGGTCCGACCCACCACCTTCAGAACGAAGGTGAAGAACCAGACCCAGCACCCCTTGGAAATTACTGCCTTCAGTAACTTGATTGAGAACGAAAGCATGACTGTCTGCAGAAGCCAAGATACTACATACGAAACACTCCGCCGAGATAGTGATGAGGCCCACGTGCAGGCCTGAAAATTCCTCCAGCAGGGGCTATATGAAAACCGGTGATGGGAGATTCCAACACAGCCCCTAACAAGGAACATTACTTGGCTCAGACATATTGAACCAGAAACCTTGACAAAACAGGTGGACTAAGGGATGCTGACCTTGCCTGCAGGAATGTAGGAAGAGCAGGAGCTGGGGGTGCGCTGACACCCCACCTCTGAACGAGCGAGCTTCGATCACCTCCATCCAGTCTAGCAACCGCAACAGGCCGCATGAATCAGAGTTAAAGAATAATGCCCAGAACTTGTTCCATGCTGGTGGATGGGAGTAGCTGTTACGGAATTGGAAACAACAATTGGAGAAGCCCTGTGACAAAGCTCTGCTGTGTGCTTGAGTATAGACCAACTCCTAAATGATGGAGTGCTACCATGCTCTAAACCCCCACGTGGGGTTGATGGGATGAACATGAATTAGTTGCTTCCGAAACGTGCTGCATGCCCAAACCCAAGGAAACACAAACTAGAGAAAGTGACAACAGACAACCAGACATGAGAACAACAACACCCCTCTCTGCCTACCTAAGTATTAGGACATAAGCAGTAATGACGAGACCACAGCGTGTAAATGAACCCCCCACCCTAGTGTATGTAGTAAGTGAGCCCAAGTAACCTGCAGCACAAAGACAGGTAATTAAAACTGAATAGTCATGACTAATGTACTCACAGACCATGGTGGGTAGTCGTACAAGTATAAAGAAATGAACGTGCAACGTATGACGTATGGTATATGGGCGAGAAGATTGTGGTCAACAATCATTTAAAAACTAAACCTCAGCCCGTGTGGATCTGTAGACGTGACAGATCCTGAGATGTGAGCACTAGCTAACTAAACCCCGGTTTACAAAGAAACCTGAATGAAAGGTATGATGAGACATGGAAACAAACGAGATGAAATGGCTACTGGTGTATGCCGTAACTGCATGGCACCGACACGCTATGACATGACCACTATGACATGACCGCTATGACAGAAACCCGCTATGACAGGATAGAACACGCTATGACAGAACACGCTACGACAGAGCATGCTATGACAGAACATGCTATGACAGAACCGCTATGGTATAACACGTTGCGACAGAATCGCTATGACAGAACATGCTATGACAGAACACGCTACGACAGAGCACGCTATGACAGAACATGCTATGACAGAACCGCTATGGTATAACAGGTTGTGACAGAACCGCTATGACAGTACATGCTTTGACAGAACATGCCATGACAGAACCACTATGACAGAACATGCTATGACAGAACATGCCATGACAGAACCGCTATGACAAAACATGCTATGACAGAACATACTACGTTGTGAGGCATGGAATCATGAAATGACCATGGGAGTGGAGCTACCCACCAATCAGTCCCCCTTCTCAGTACTTGTTCTCAGTGACCCCCCCAAGCTTGCAGGGAGAGATGCTGCAACAGATCTCAGTGCTGATGATGAACCTGCTGGTCTGCACCCCCCTGTGATTTGAGACCCCAAATAGCCTGGACTATCAAGCAAGTCTCAGCTGGCTTGCTCTCCCGGCTCACTCGCCCCCCCCAAACAGCCCCCCAGTTATTGGCACCCCCCAGCCCGTACATACCAGGACTAACATGGCTAACCCCTGTAGGCCCCTAGATGCCCAGGGATCGGGAGGAGTGAGCGGGAAGAGTAAGCGGGCTGGCGCACCCCATGATGCCCGGCATGAGTACCGGGAGAAGTGAGTAGGCACCCCATCCTGAATGAAGCCTGACATGAGCCCGAGAAAAGTAGTGGGCGGTCCCTCCGAATGAAGCCCAGCATAGCACTGGGAAAAGAACTGCAACAAGACCCATGCCGCCGACCGCTGCTCTGTAAAGAAACCGGAAGTGACGCGGCCACCCCGAACCCGGAAATGACGTGTGTCGGCTGTAACCCTGAAAACGAGCCGATACAGGATCAGACAAAGGAGGAGGGATATATACCCCTCAGACTCCTCCTAAAAATACAGGCTAGCCTCCGGCCAGCCTTCTTACATATCAGTTCCTGGCGGGTACACAGCTACAAGGTACGTTTTTGATTCTTTTAGTTTGCTGGCATGCTCATTGCAGATTTTATTGACTTTTGTTAACAGGTCTAAAGATCTTTTACAATAAAGACATTTCTATTTACAGCACTGATAAAACTCATAATCTAACATAAAAGTAATAATCACCCCAAAAAACATTAATCATCCGTATAAATTATCCAGTCCACAATGTGTAGGTTCTGCAATGTACCGTTCCATAAAGTATGACAAGGAAAGTCCTCACAGAATATTCCAATCACTGTGGTTAGAGAAATAAGTGCAGTAGCAAATTATCATTTAGCCATGCTCCACCATCAACTGTGTGTGAGAAATACAAACTCACCAAAAAACTAAAATAAATGCGCCTTGTAGCACTTAGACTCCTTTGGTCAGCAGTATACCTGAAGGGGATGGTTCTCAGCTCCAGAGGTATCTCCTTAAATTGATCTACCATAAAAGCTCGGGAGAAGCATATTGAATATCCTAGTGCAGTAAGTTTATTAAAACATCGATTCCAACAAGTATATACGAATGCGCACTTACATTTACAGTTGCTGTAAGTCAGCACCAACATGTACAGCCAACCAAGTGCGCTCGCCATCTCTCCAGGTTGCGGCATGCGTTCCAATACACCGGAGGTCGGAAACAACAAAACCAGAAGTGACATCGATACGGGCAGACATGCAGCCTGGATGCATTTCATGATCAACAGCTTCCTGATGACGTGTTGATCACAAAATGCATTTAAGCTGCGTGTTCGCCCGTATCTATGTCACTTCCGGTTTTGTTGGCTCCGACCTCCCCTGCTTCCAGTTTTACAATGGACAACAAATTGAATTGGTTATGAGCACAGAACATCTCACCTGGAATACTTGACTGAGATGACTTCTTTGGAGTGCTGCTGTCATCCATGCCTGGCATCAGGGCTTTTCGGATCATTCTGTACCAGGTGTCTCCAGAATCTGCTCTATTATGCCCACCTTGTGGCGTGGAACGTCGCTCTCCCACATAATACACCAAAGTATCTGTCAGTAACTCAAAGCAATGAGGGGTCTCCCCATCTTTTGCAAGCCCATTGGGTTTACTATCAAATGCTTCAATGTGGAGGATATCAGACAGGGGTATTTCCTGAAATACAATTCGGTGAAATGTAAATTTTGCGGTTTAGCTGGCAATTCTGGCCAGCAACTAGATTTAAATGTATATCATTTCCCCTAATAGTCATTTGCATGCAGTATACTTTAATGCGAAAGGGAAGTTGGTAACTGTGGCATAGGGGTAACAATTGCATATAGCACATCATATTTAAGAGATTTAATGATTAATATGGGATATAATTAGGTTTAGTGATGGCAGTTGTATTACAGAAGCCTGCATATACACTGTCAACAGGCAAAAAAGATGCAGAGAATTGAAGTCCTAAGTTATGAATTTTTAAGGAAGAGATACAGTATGGAGATGCAACAATCAGATCTGGTCTAAATAGATGCAGTGATACAGAAATCCATTACAGTCTGGTAAAAACAGAAAGAGAAATTGTAATGTTGCTGTGTATACAGTAGTGTGGAAATGCAGTAAAGTAGTGTGTTGCAGTCAGGTGTGCAGATGTAGAAATAGGAAGAAGATTGATACTGTTTATGAAATGTCTGAAATGAAATGTCTGAGGTGGGTATAAATATTATATGGAAGGTACTATTCAGAGATCAAGACTGGTGTAGCTTGGTGTGAATATTTAGCAATCAGTGTACCAGTATCAATTATAGGACCTGGAACCTAAGACAGGTACACTGGATCTCCTGCAGCATACCCCAAGTGTCAGGCCTGCAACGGTCATTAAAATTGCATCTAGTTAGAAAAAATATGCCCTGGGCCCTAGTACCTTTTCTATTTTTAAAATACATATTAAGGAGAGACACTGTAATTGAAAACAGCAAGGTTACTGCTGTTTATAGAGTCAAAACACAAACTCCACAAACTCCAGTCCTCCAAATGCTCCCCACATATGCTGGATCCAGGTGCTGGTTTGGAGTCCATGACTCCTGCACATGTCTTAGTATAATCCAAAGATAATGTTTTCACAGGCAAAATTTTAATCAACCGACAAGCTTCAGCACGTGGTCCCACTCCCAGGACCACTCCTCTGACATGTTGAACCCAATAGGCTTAATCATAGAGAAAGGTCCTCGCTGATACATGAGGCATAATGTCTTCCTAGTACCCCCAGTACTCTTCCTGTCTGGGCAAATCAATTGAAGAAAGCAAAGCACACTTTACCTATTCATTTTTGGACCAACCTGATGCATCAAACCCATAGTCTAAGGGTTTTATGTTTTTAGATGTTTAGCCTTCAAAGTTTATCAGTAATAACTTGCATGCATTTAAGCTTGCATCTTTTTGACACACTACAAAATAAAACAGGTAAAGAGCATTCCATTAAATACCCACTTAGTTTGCTCAATCTTTTTATACAATTATGTTTTCTTGATTTGGATCAGCCATCCTTTTTTTCCTTTTCGTTTTCTTTATAAATAAAAAAAGCACAGCAGCCAGCAGACTGGAAAACAGGAGAGTGTGAGCTTTGCGATTAGGGTTTTTTTAGGTTTTATTTCAGTTGTAGAGAAATTACAAGATTTACACAGGACCTTTTTAACAGTTCATTAGAGCAATATTCAGTGGTCTTTTTTTTATCATGTAAAGTTTTTATTGTGTGCACCTGTAAGGACAATTCAAATCCAGCATTGATATATGGTTCAGAAAGAATAGGCTGTTACACAAACCAAAATTTGGGTAACATTAGCTAGGTAGATAGCAAATAGGATGTTCGTCTTCTTAAGGTAAACGCACCAAAGCTAAGTTGAAGGTTGAATGGAATGGAATTTGTTATGTAATAAACCAGTATAGGGACATGTAGTAACATGATCTTCTATTGAGTAAAGGTCAAGAAAGAGGCTGAAAAGGTCAGGTGGTCTTATATGGTGTTGTTAGGTGCATACAATTATTTGATATGATGTACTCAAGTAGTGTAGACATGTAATGGTGTTACATATCTGGCATGGTGTTAGTACACACAAATATACAATGATCTGGCATGGTATAGTGTGAAATTGTAAGGGTCTGGTATTGTGCTATCAAGTATAAACATTCATAGATCTTGGAACAGTGTAATCAAATATAGGGATGTAATTGTTCTGTACTAGGTATGCAGCAATAGTATTGTACATATAATAACATGTTCATACCTTGTAAAATTTGCCACCCGTCTCATTATGGAATAATGTAATACATTTACTGTCCAGTTGCCAGTAATGCTTTTTCCTCTGTAAAATAAATCAAATGATGAAAAATGTCAACACATCAATAAAGTATCATTTCCAGATCCCTCTCCACACACTCACAACTCTTGCCTAATTTAGCAGGTAGACAATGTACATAGCTAGGCTTTTCTACCTCAAAGTGCATCTTCAGCCAAATATAATCTGTGTCCCTCCTAAATTTCCCCTCAATTCCTGTCCTGGTGACAATACTGAGGTAGGCCTTCCCCAATAAGTCCAGTAACAGGCACTCTAACCCTTCACAACTCTAGTCAAAACTAATAAAAGAAACGTTTGCCCGCAGATACACTTTAGCACTAGGCCCACAAATAATTGCTGTGATGTGACTGAACTGGGAAGATCTCCTCGGTGCAGTACTAGACAACTAGCAAATACTATCAAGTCATTCCACACTTTTAAAGCATACTTTGGAACTCAGAAGGTGACTAGATGGGAAGATATTTGAAGTTTTGAGCATCTTTCCATCACACACAATTCTAACTACATTCTTATCTTGAAAGCAACAATTGAATCAGTACTCAACTAAATACATGGCCCATTCAACCTAATGGCAATCACAGGTAGCTTAAACATAGCTCCCAACTGCCCCTCGTTTGGAGGGGTTGTCCCTCTTTTGAGATCAAATCCCTCTGCAGCCTTAGTTGTCCTGCTTTTAGGTCTGATGAACACAACCCTATACAAAATGTACTATTTTACTACCAACAGTGTTAAGCTGCACTAAAATGTTTATCAAATTTTTATATTACTGCATTTGTTATTTGCAAACCCAATATAGAAAAATTGAGGTAAAAAAAGAACTTGTGTGGTTTAGCTAATTATTTTCCATAGTTCCTGTAACCAGGGCCATAACAGCGACGTGTCCATTTTCTGCATACTGTGCGCTCAAAGGTGTCCCTCTTTATCACTTCAGAAAGTTGGGAAGTATGCTTTAAAAGTAAAAAAACTTCAGTTGCAAAGAGACCACAGAAGTACCGGTGACTAGTTATCTGCCTTTTGCCTATTGTAGGTAAAGCATCCACAGATCCTCTAAATTTATTCCAGAGAATATGATCTAGTATGAAAATGGCTTGGAGTTAATTTTAGCAAATGAGTTGATTCCCTTTCAAGAAAGATTGCAGCTGCAACCACCACTCTATGCTGGGCTAAATTTTGGAATTCCAGAAGTACACAAAAGAAAAACGTAACACTCCATGTGCTCCATTCACTAGAACACGTTATTTGTCAAAAATCATTGTTATTACATATAGCAATCATTATAGCGAAAATAAATAAATATATATTTTTACCTTTATGGAACTGTTTAAAGAAGAAGTACTAAACTCTATGCTGCAACATCTCTCTGATGCTGCAACTGTCCCCTGCTGGCTCTAAGCCTGAGAACTGAGCGATCATATTACCACTGATCGCTCCTTTCTCAGTCAGCTCTGAGTAGAGAGCGGTGACTGTCAGTCACCACTTCCTGTTCTGTCCCTCCAGCACTCATTGGACCAGGCTGGGAGGGGGCGGGAGTGACTGGCTACACCTCTCAGCCATGAGCCAGCTGCTGATCAAGCATCTGTGTGGATTCTGACAATATGTTCGAGATCCTTCCAGAGCCTGAAGCGGCTTTGTGACGTCAGTCGACAGTGGGTTATAGCACATGTAATTTCACTCCTGTGACCCACAAAAAAGTATAGCCAAAAAAGCTTAATCATTTTAAGGTAATATTTAGTTTTTAGTTTTCAAATAAAGTGCTGTTAGGTTGCTATAAGATGCATTGTTGTTGGTTGCTGTGGGATAATACAATATGTACATTTGTACTTTGTAACAAAAGGCCAGAATATCCTACAGTATGGATTAGCTGTGTGTTGGAACATGCTATAAATCTGCAGTTGTACGTTTACTCACCATACTGTCTTTGCTGGTGAAATGGACAAGCCAGCCTTCCATCAACACGCAGCTGTTTTTCTTTTTGTTATATCGCACAGACTGTACAACTCTCATAAGCGGAATGAAGTTACTAAATGAATAAGAGACAATTTTAGTGAAGTTCTCCCAGAATAACTGGTAATTACCACATCATGATCAGACAAGGTTATAAACATTGAAAAGATGCAATAACTGGAACTCTTTACAAATTCAATAATTTGAGAGAAATATTTTGGATTAATATTTAAGATGTCCTCAATCAAAATTTTCCTACTTAAATAGCTTCCTTATGCCGCGTATACACGAGCGGACTTTTCGACCAGACTGGTCCGACGGTCTATCCGACAGACTTTCTGAACAAACGGACTTGCCTACACACGATCACACCAAAGTCCGACGGATTCGTACGTGATGACGTACACCGGACTAAAATAAGGAAGTTGATAGCCAGTAGCCAATAGCTGCGGTTTTCGCCGTCGGACTAGCATACAGAAGAGCGGACTTTTCGATAGCAACTGGGTCCGGCGGAGTTCCGACGTAAAGATTTGAAACATGTTTCAAATCTAAAGTCCGTCAGATTTTCGACCGAAAAAGTCCGCTGCAGGTCCGATGAAGCCCACACACAGTCGAATTGTCTGCCGGACTCGGTCTGTTGGACCAGTATGGTAGAAAAATCTTTTCAGCTGTTACCAATTAGGAATCCACATACAATGGGTTACAAATATTCTCTTCAAATCAACAGGAAACCTAAATGTGCTATTCTTTACTAGATCCAACCATGACACTCACCATCCTATGCCTGTAACTAGTCTATTGAGGTTAGAACATCTTGCTTCTGCATGTTGAAATCTGTGAAACCTGGCTAATTCTACTTTGGAGGCAGGAAGGTCTATATCATAGGGGTTGATTTACTAAAACTGGAGAGTGCAAAATCTGGTGCAACTCTGCATAGAATCCAATCAGCTTCTAACTTCAGCTTGTTCAATTGCACTTTGTCAAAAAACCTGGAAGCTGATTGGTTTCTATGTAGAGCTGTACCAGATTTTGCACTCTAAAGTTTTCAATACAGAAAGGTCAAAGCCTGTTTTCTGTCCAATTTTACAATACACTGTATGTCTAACTAGGTATCACAAAAATTAATATTGAAGAAAAAAAAAAAAAAAACATGTTCTCCTCCCTGTAAGACTGCATTAAAACCTCTACATTTTTGCTTCACATATTAGGGGAATTAGAAGAAATTTACATGCAAGGTGCATGTTCCATGCAGTATTATTGCTTTGGAACATTTTGCTGGAAAGCAGTACCTCAACATTGTGAATCTGACCCAAAAGCATAGTTTAGTTTGGAAAGTAATGGGTAGGGGAGGAAGATCAGATGGCAGTTGTTTTATTCATGGCACCTCAGGAGGGTAAGATGAAGGTGTTTTACTCTGCAGAATAAGAAAATTAAAATTGAACTCTGGGCATAAAAACCTTCATTTAAATATGTTTTGCAATAGCCACATAGGATACAAATCCACTTTGGTTGCACCAAATGCCTTTGTAGATCCAGATATTACCCTGTAAAATGAGCAGTGACATCATCATTGTGCAGCATAAAGCCTGTACAGAGAGCCGAGCTATGAAAGGGACCCAACATGCCCACCTACTACAGGCTGTCTGCAAAAAGCTACAGGAGTGTGGAAACAAGACCAGTCACCCTGCATAAGGAAAGAGAACTGCAGTGACAGGTCTTGATTACAGAAACCTACACAGATGGTAAAATTCTAAACATCACAAAGAGAAATGATCAAGTGAAAATACAAATCCTGGGACGGATGACCTGTCTATCAAAGTGCCCGGACAAAGAGGAGGGGCTGTATATAATGGCGCGGGGCGGCGAACATACAGCTATTGAAATGAAAGCTGTTATGTTCCCCGCGCTCTGATCAACCAGGCAGCGGTGGCTCTCCTCTCCCCCCCCCCTTCCCCTACGATTGCTCCGACAAACCCAGGTTGCCGGCGGTGCTCGCCCCCTCCCCCGCCCCCAGGCAGCCCACACTCGCCAGCCCTCAAAATCCACTTGCAAAATGCGAGCAGGCGAGTGGATTTTTTGAGGGCTGCACATGCCTCTTGTGTTTAGATAATATTTGCATATCTGGGAATTCTTTTTTTTTAATCAAATCCTTTTTATTATTTTATATGGAAACAACATTAAAACAATACAGACAAACCACACAAACAAAATCACACCAAACCAAACTAAACCCCAAAGAAACAACACAGACCACCCCCCCTTCAACAAACCCCCCCACCCCTCACAGTATATATATATGACAAAAAAGAAGAGAAGAAAAAAAAATAACAGTATTACAAAGTACATAGTACCTATTGGTTGACCTGATACAGTCATGGATTGAAGCCATCTAGACCAGGTAGCATCAAATTTACTCATGGAGTTCCTTAGGGAGTATGTATGATTTACAAAGAGAATAATCCCATTGAGATCTACAATCCACTCAGATACAGTCGGTGGATGGGGGGAGGTCCACTTAAGAGCAATCTGTCTACGAGCAGCAAAAAGTGCACGCCTTATAGTGTTACAAGTAGGGGAGGTGTAAATAGACGTATTGCAATAGCCCAGTAAACATATAAGCGGTTCAACCGGAATGTTAATATCCAATATCCCATTCAAGGTACCAATCACCTCCACCCAGTATCTTTGGAGTTTCGGACATCGCCACAAAAGATGCATTAGCGTACCTGTGTACCTTCTGACAGTACCCTATATGTAACCAAGGTAAGACCCTTTATTGACCCTGCCTGTACTATTTTGATTAAAACAGGGGTAGAGGGGAAAAATATCTTAGCAGAAGAGAACTGGGCATGTAAAGCATGTCTTAGTTGAAGGAATTGGTAAAACCAATTGGTTTCTACAGAGAAATCTCCCTTCAAATCCTCAAAGGATTTAAGTATACCATTCTCTTATAACTGAGTTGTTATTCCTAATTTTCCCCATTTCTGAAAGCCTCTGAGAGACGAAATTTGAGGAAGTTTATCAATTTCCCATTTAGGAGTGTATCTGGTAGGATATGAGACACCCAGCATTTATTTAACTGTATCCCATACTTTACAGATTAACATACAAGTAGGCATATCAACAAGCGAGACTCCCCCTCTTGCACCATCGAGGACATAGAGTAGAAACCGGCCCTTAAATGCAAAAGAGAATAATCGTCGGGCAGGAAGGGATGTCTGTTCAGAGTCCCATCCAGCAAGATGCTGTAGTTGGGAAGCGAAAAAATATAGCCTTTGATATCTGGGAATTCACTTTTAAAAGGAACACACAGCTTAATATTATGCAATAATTTCTAATATTGAAATAAATAATAAAAAGGGTCTTAGTTTCATAGTTACCTATCAAACATTGGGTTTTCACATGGACTGTGAACAGTGCTCTCCCTCTTAATAAGAGCCTCTTCTTCATCATGCGTACTTCCGCTGATACTGACTGGCCTGTCATTCTCAGCCTCATCTTCACCTTCTTGACTAAAGCTTTCTCCATCTGTACAACACAGAAAGAACACATTCAAATACGAGTAATGTCTGTCAATTTTTTTTTTTTTTTGCCAGATAAAAAGTTTGGGATCCAAGCACCCCGTAAAACAAAAAGTAAAATATTTACTTTTCTGTCAAGTGGAGAGGCCATTTTTTTTCTTTACACAACTACAGGTGCTGCTGCTATCCAATTGTATTGTCGGAAATTCCGACCGTGTGTGGGCTCCATCGGACATTTTCCATCGGATTTTCCGACACACAAAGTTGGAGAGCAAGAGATAAAATTTTCCGACAACAAAATCCGTTGTCGGAAATTCCGATCGTGTGTACACAAATCCGACGGACAAAGTGTCACGCATGCTCAGAATAAATAAAGAGATGAAAGCTATTGGCCACTGTCCCGTTTATAGTCCTGACGTACGTGTTTTACGTCACCGCGTTTAGAACGATCGGATTTTCCGACAACTTTGTGCGACCGTGTGTAGACAAAACAAGTTTGAGCCAACATCCGTCGGAAAAAATCCTAGGATTTTGTTGTCGGAATGTCCGAACAAAGTCCAACCGTGTGTACGCCCTATAAGAGTGGCAAGGATGTGGAATTCTCTTCCACAGGCAGTGGTTTCAGCAAGGAGCATTGATAATTTCAAAAAACCATTAGATAAGCACCTGAACGACCACAACAAACAGGGATATACAATGTAATACTGACATAAAATCACACACATAGGTTATCTTTTTTCCAGCCTCGCCCTAAAAAAAAGAAAAAATGCACTGTGCGTTGCACAGTGTAAAAGTTGGTTGTTAAGGAGCGAGGCCGGGAAGCCGGCCGCGGCGTCCTTAACCAATGAGTCATCAGCTGGCTGTCAATGGGCTTCCCCGCTGACAGCTGAATAAAAAAAAAAAAACATTTTCCAGTAAAAAAATAGTAAAAAAAAAAAAAAAAAAGAAGACGTGCCTATCCAAATCCATACAAGACCCTTATCTGAGCATGCAGCCCGGCAGGTCAGAAAAGACGGGGGACAAGTGAACGCCCCCCTGAACCCAGACCTGCCAGGGTCTGGTATGGAGTTTGGGGGGGACCTCACACCGCTTTTTTTTTTTTTAATTTTGGCGTGGGATTCCCCTTAAAATCCATACCAGGCCCATACCAGTGTTAATTTTGGCAGCAAATTTTAGTTTTGTTTTATGTCGCGTACACACGAGCGGACTTTACGGCAGACTTTGCTTGGCGGACTTTATGACGGACTTTCCGAATGAACGGACTTGCCTACACACAATCCACCAAAGTCTGTCAAATTCGTATGTGATGATGTACGACCGGACTAAAACAAGGAAGTTCATAGCCAGTAACCAATAGCTGCCCTAGCGTGCCTTTTGGCCGTCGAACTAGCATACAGACGAGCGGACTTTTCGACCGGACTCGAGTTCGACGGATAGATTTAAAACACGTTTCAAGTCTAAGTCCGTCCAACTTTTGAGCAAACAAAGTCCGCTGGAGCCCACACACGATCGAATTGTCAGACGAAATCCCGTCCGCCGGGCAAAGTCTGCCGTAAAGTCCGCTCATGTGTACGCGGCATTAGTCTTAGGATTAAAATGGCATTTTAGTTTTAGTCGTATTTAGTCGACTAAATCTCCAGTACATTTTAGTCAACTAAAACTCATTTTAGTCGTCTAAAATCTAATGGGTGTAATTATTAATTGTAACCTTTCTCTACAATTTACAAACTCATTATATATGTATATATATATGTTATTATTTATGGTATTGAGGTATGAACATGCACTACAGACCAGTGTTAATTTTGAAGTCAAATTTCAATTTAGTTTTAGTCATAGGCTTTTGACTAAAATGTCATTTTAGTTTTAGTCCCATTTTAGTCTTTTGAATAAATGCCATTTTAGTTTTAGTCATATTTTAGTTGACTAAAATAGTATTCATTTAGTCGACTAAAATGTTTTAGTTGTTTTAGTAGACGAAATTAACACTGGCCCGTACTCATTTTTTCTTTTTTTTTTTTTTAGAAATGTAATTTTTTGCTGCAGCATGTTCTATAAATGCTACAGATGTGCCACTTTACAGGCAGACTAAGGGGACCCCCAGGCACTATATTTAAAGGAATTTTTCATTTTTATTGTTGTACTTTTAGCATCATTAAAATCACTGCTCCTGAATAAACTATTTAAAAAAAAAATGTTTTTGCATTGATACATGTCCCCCAGGGAAGTACCCAGACCCCCATACCCCTTTTATGGACAATTACTTGCATATAAGCCTTCAGAATGGCCACTTTTGATTTTTCATGTTTGGCTTCCATAGACTTCAATTGAGTTCGCTGTTCGGGGCAGAACTTTTCCCCTGTTCGGGAGTTCTGCTGCAAACTGAACAGGGGGGCATGCTGCCCATCTCTATTGCTCATTACAGCAGTTTTTGGTAAAACAAAACACTGTTGAGGCCTTGTTCACACTAGGGTCGACTTCTGATGTGACTTGAGTCGAACAGAATTGCATGAAAAGGGAAAAGTCATTGTTTTCAAAGGTGCCTGTTCTAATC
This sequence comes from Lithobates clamitans, assembly GCA_037952925.1. Lineage (NCBI taxonomy): Eukaryota > Metazoa > Chordata > Amphibia > Anura > Ranidae > Lithobates > Lithobates clamitans. Next base: position 16,788,548 of record JBBGZY010000449.1, read on the forward strand.
AATTTGACTCTGAACAGTTTGGTTCCTGCACTACTTTGGTGCGATTTACAGTGCAACTAGCCCCATAGATAAATATGCAAAGTCGCATCACATAATCATATTGCAAATCTCACCAAAGTCGCATTGCAGTAGTATGAACCGAGCTTGAAAAGAAAGCATATCTGATATATACTATTAAACAATACTACTGGGCCTTGTTCAGACTATGTACAGTGCCCTGAATTTTTCCACACTGGAAAAACACAGGTCATCTCTAGGGCACATAGGAAATAATTGATTCCTACTTGCAGCATGTCTGCATTTATCTGCGGCAAAGTGGATGGCACTGTGCAGCAGTGCCATGTATTGTGACACTTCAAATAAAGTTAAAAAAAAAAAAAAGAAGAAGAAAGAAGTGAGATGAGTTGTAACACGCATTGCACCGCTCCCTGCCAGATCTGACTGTTAGCTGCTTAAACAGTAACATGGTGCATCTAAGGCCCCTTTCACACTTATACAAATTCAAAGTCGTGCGATTTTACCGCGATTTCGCGGCCGTGATTTTACTGCGATTTGGGAGCAGTACTTCTTTGTACGACTTTGCCACATTTTTGGCATTAACAAATGAAAACATTCAGTAGTTGGTATGAATCATAAGGGTGAACTCCACGCCAAGTTTTAAATAAAAAAACTGGCGTGGGTTCCCCCCCAGGGGCATACCAGGCCCTTAGGTCTGGTATGGATTGTAAGGGGAACCCCCTACGCCGAAAAATCGGCATGGGCCCCTACGCCGAAAAATCGGCGTGGGGGTCCCCCCAACATTTATACCAGACCCTTATCCGAGCACGCAGCCCGGCCGGTCAGAAATGGGGGTGGGGACGAGCGAGCGCCCCCCCCCCCTGGACCGTACCAGGCCGCATGCCTTCAACATGGGGGGTGGGTGCTTTGGGGCATGGGGGGCGCCCTGCGGCCCCCCCACCCCAAAGCACCTTGTCCCCATGTTGATGAGGACAAGGGCCTCTTCCCGACAACCCTGGCCGTTGGTTGTCGGGGTCTGCGGGCAGGGGGCTTATCGGAATCCGGGAGCCCCCTTTAATAAGGGGGCCCACAGATCCCGGCCCCCCACCCTATGTGAATGGGTATGGGGTACATGGTACCCCTACCCATTCACCTAGGCAAAAAAGTGTCAATAAAAGCACAGTACAAGGTTTTTAAAGTAATTTATTTAGGCAGCTCCGGGGTCTTCTTCCGACTTCGGGGGTCCTCTTCCGACTTCGGGGGTCTCTCCTGGTGTCTGCATCTTCTGCCGGCTCCACCGCTATCTTCTGCCGCTCTTTTGCCAGCGGTGGTCAGGACTTCTGGATCGTCTTCTTAGCTCTTCTCTTCCAGAGATGTTAACACGAGGCTCTCTCCAGCTGGAATGGTCTCTGAACGCTCCGCAACGGACTTATATAGGCGGTGACCCCGCCCCCTTATGCCGTCACAGTCCCTGGGCATGCTGGGACTGTGACGTTTTAGGAGGGGTGGTCACCGGGTGATGACCACGCCCCTTTATGACGGCACTGTCCCAGATGCCCCGGGACAGTGACCTCATAAGGGGGCGGGGTCAACGCCTATATAAGTCCATTGCGGAGCGTTCAGAGACCATTCCAGCTGGAGAGAGCGTCGTGTCAACATCTCAGGAAGAAAAGAAGAAGGCAGAAGTCTGGACCACCGCTAGCAATTGAGCTGCAGAAGATAGCGGAGGAGCCGGCAGAAGATCAGGACATCGGGAGGAGACGCCGGAGAGACCCCCGAAGTCGGAAGAGGACCCCCGAAGTCGGAAGAAGACCCCGGAGCTGCCTAATAAATTACTTTAAAAACCTGTGTACTGTGTTTTTTATTGACACTTTTTTGCCTAGGTGAATGGGTAGGGGTACCATGTACCCCATACTCATTCACATAGGGTGGGGGGCCGGGATCTGGGGGCCCCCTTATTAAAGGGGGCTCCCGGATTCTGATAAGCCCCCCGCCCGCAGACCCCGACAACCAACGTCCAGGGTTGTCGGGAAGAGGCCCTTGTCCTCATCAACATGGGGACAAGGTGCTATGGGGTGGGGGGGGGCCCGCAGGGTGCCCCCCATGCCCCAAAGCAACCCCCCCATGTTGAGGGCATGCGGCCTGGTACGGTCCAGGAGGGGGGGCCGCTCGCTTGTCCCCACCCCCATTCCTGACCGGCCGGGCTGCGTGCTCGGATAAGGGTCTGGTATGGATTTTGGGGGGGACCCCACACCGATTTTTCGGCATAGGGGGTTCCCCTTAGATCCATACCAGACCTAAGGGTCTGGTATGCCCCTGGTGGGGAACCCACGCCGGGTTTTTCATTTAAAACTTGGCGCGGTGTTCCCCCTCAGGATTCATAGCAGACAGCTGTCAGCACTGCCTGTCGCTCATCGGGAAAGGAAAAAAAAGTTTTCCTTTCCCGATCAGCGAGCCAGGCTTGTGCTTACAAAGTCGTACTGAAGTCGTGTCTATATTATTCAGGCACGATTTGCATGCTACTTCAGGGTTTAACATTGAGGTCTATGGAGTACAACTCGCATAGAAGTTGGACCAAAGTAGTGCAGGGACTACTTTCGAATCGGCACGACTTAAAGTCGTGCCAATATGAATGGTAGTCATTGAAAATCATGGAGAATGACTTGTCATACGATTTTGCATTACAAAATCGTGGGACTAGTTGAATAAGTGTGAAAGGGGCCTAACAGTGCGGGCCAGTGTGAAACCTAACCTTCAACAACTCTGTCAACATTACCTTCTCCATCAGTATTTGCCACTTCTCCAAGACATTCATCGGGCACATCTGGCACACACCGCCTATGACAGTTAAATCTGCAATCTGTATAGAAAAAGTGTGCTCAATTAATCTTTTACAACGATTTACTATAATTTGCTGTACATGAGAGATTATATGAAAGAAGCAGAAAAAAAATGTAAAAGTTGAACTAATACAGTACATAGGCGTGCGCACAGGGTGTGCCAGGTGTGACTGGGCACACCCTAGTCACTTTGTGTGGTGCAGATTCCCCCTGTTTAGACCACTGATATTTCACCAAAACCCCCTGACAGGCTCCTTAAAAAAATTGTAAGAAAATAAATAAAAGAAAAATAATAACAATAAAACTACTGACACCTTCCACTGCCCCACTGACACCAACCTCTGCCCAGCTGACACCATCCACTGCTCTGCTGGCACCGTCAGTATATATACTGTACACACACATACGTGTTTGAACTTTGGGGTGTACACCCTAACCTATGAGTACAACCTCCCCACCCGCCCGTAACCGCTGTACTTACCTTCGGGAATGTTTAGCTGTCAGTGCCAACGCAGCCAGTCTAGCAGTCCGGGGATTCTCCCTTTTCTCTGTGCAGTGCTTCGAGACAGACCAGAGTGATTCTGATTGGTCAGCGCCATCACAAGGCTCTGATCTGTTCTGGAGTCTTGATTCTCTCTGATCTCTCCTCTCTCCCTAATGGATTAAGCAAACACTGCAGCCTCCAAGGAGATCTCCCTCCAGCTCACAGCAGATGACTAATACCCTAAGCAGAGGTGGCTATTTAATTAGGTGGTCGCCTTAGGCCTCACACACACAGGAGTCTCCTGGCCGCCTAGTTTACCATATTACAGAGTCGCCTCTTCTAGCAGCAGAGATCCCATCAGCACAGCGCCAAGTTCGCTCACTGTTATACATAGAGAAAACAGGCTGCGAGTGGGACAGATCACCGGGTGATCATAGCTGACTGAGAGCAAAAGATCACAGCCAGAGAGAGACGCTCAGCTCATCAGAGTCAGCCCTGACACCTCCCCCCTCCCCCTGCTGCCTGCACAGCCAGACAGAACAGAGAGCTGCTTCTATACCTCCCCCTCCTCCCGTCCTCTCCTCCTGTGTCTGCCCCGCCCACTCTTCCCAGCAGACAGTGTTCTGCTGCCTAATAGAAGGGGATGTGTGGGCGGGAAGCTTCAAGCTCAAGCCCAGCAAACAAAGATAGAGTCTGATCCATCCATCCATCCAGTCCCTCCTGCCTCCAAGGGAGTACACTGATGTAGGGGTGTCCTTCCTTTCTTCCTTACTTCCTTCCTTTTCTCCATTCATCCTTCTTTCTTTCTCCATTCATCCCTCTTTCTTTCTCCCTTCATCCTCTTTCTTTCTTTCTCCCCTGACCACGCCAGCTCTCCTGTACCCATTCCCCATCTCCTTTTTTTTTACTTTTTTCCACCTCCTCCTTTTCCCCTACCCCATGGTTCCCAGCCTCATCCCCAACTCCAATTTTTTTTTTAAGTTGAATAGGGTGATTAGCTTCCCTAGGCCTAAGAAGAGCAGTGCCACATCCAATAAATGCATATATTTTAGAAAAAAGAATTCCCCTGAATGGATTTTACCGGCACTTGCTGACACATTATAGATAGTGAGTACGTCTACCAGAGTATATATAGTATAAAGATTTTTTATTTAAACATAGCATAGATTAAAAACAGATTACAACATATATTCAACGGAACATAGTGTAGAGGTAATGCATAACGACATTGTTGCAAAACAGTAAATTGTACGAGGGCTCTTGTTCAAACCCAACACGTTTCGGAATCAGTATTATATTTATCCTTCTTCAGGGATGTAGCAAAGAAAGACCACGTTACACACGCTGGAAGCTGGGATGCGTGGCTGACATACTACAACTCTTTACTCATACAGGGGCTTTCTCTCATCTTGCCTCAGTATTTTGCTCTGGTCTGCACGCGCCCGGGAGGGACAGGGGTTGGTGAGACTTTGAGTCCTAGCTAAGGTCAATACAAACTATTGTTAACTACTCTGCCCCTTTAAGAACTACCATACCAGCAGAAACGTGCAATGCCATCTTTATTTGAAAGTTTTCTTAAACAATTCAATGCAACATATCTGAAACGAAGTGCTCTTTCTTTGCTACATCCCTGAAGGATAAATATAATACTGATTCCGAAACGCGTGGGGTTTGAACAAGAGCCCTCGTACAATTTACTGTTTTGCAACAATGTCGTTATGCATTACCTCTACACTATGTTCCGTTGAATATATGTTGTAATCTGTTTTTAATCTATGCTATGTTTAAATAAAAAATCTTTTTACTATATATACTCTGGTAGACGTACTCACTATCTATCATGTGTCAGCAAGTGCCAGTAAAGTCCATTCAGGGGAATTCTTTTTTCTGATATATATACAATTTTTTTTAAGGGGCTAAGAAAGAACCCCGAGGTGGAGCATCTTGCTATTGCTGGTGCTTGTGTGGGTGGGATGTGTACTGCGCCAATCCCTGCTGGCCCTCCTCTCCTATTCATCCCATGTGATTGGTGCAGTACACATGCCACCCACACAAGCAGCAGCAGAAGTAAGATGCTCCACCTCAGGGTCCTTCCTTAACCCCTGAAAAGTGCCGCAACAGATCAAAAAACTCTGGAGGGGAAGGTAGAGGGGGAGTTGTCGTTCCAGTGTAGAATTAGCCCAGTGACAGCCTGCCAAAATAGGTAGGATCTGTGAGAGCAGCTTTCCTGCGCAGCTCTGCTTGAGGAGACTATATCTGTATTATTCATTACTGCCCCTATACTGTACCCTCCTGCCCCCCTGTACTGTGTCCATCTCCTCACCCCCTGTACTGTGCCCTCCTGCTCCACCCTGTACTGTACCCTCCTACCCCCTGTACTGTGCCCTCTTGCTCCCCCCTGTACTGTGTCCACTTACCCTCCCCTCGTGCTGTGCCCTCCTTGTACTGTGTCCACTTACACTCCCCCTGTACTGTACCCTCCTGCCCCTTGTACTGTCCACTTACCCTCCCCTTATACTGCACCCTACTAATACAGTTAATTTTTATCACTTTAATTATTTTTCCCATTATGGGCATAAATAGGGCCTCATGTCTAAGTTTTGCCTAAGGCCTCACAAAGCCTAGAGCCGCCTCTGTCCCTGAGATCTAGGTTTCTCTGGGCCTGTGGAGCTCGTCTCATAAAACTCTGCTTTACGCTCTAGAGCAGTGTGTGTTATGTCAAATCCTTACCCCTGTTTTCTACTGCTGAGAAAAATCCTTTCATCTACGTATATCAAAATCATATGTATATAAAAATCACCCACTAATACTCCGCCTCTTCTGCAAGCCCCAGTCATGATGACCCTTCTCCTAGTTTCACTCAGCTCCAGGCCATGTACTTTCTTGTTTTACCAGTTTTAGGATGGAATGCCACAAGTCCTGCTGCCCCATGCCACAAGTGTGTAAATACCTGCATTTTCACATGTATAATCAGTTTAGGACATGAAGTAACAACATCAATTGTGTGGAAGTCAAACAAGTAAAAGGTACACTGTCACACACACACACACAAAACACTTCTATAGATGAGTTTTGGGTTTCGATTGATCACAAATTCAAGCCATTCAAACTCATAGCAACCTAATACGAACAATGCACTTCTTGGCTTCTGGACTGTGGATGAGCTAATCATGGGATTTTCTATGTGCCAGCTGGACTTTTCCAAAAGTGACAGCATCCTACCATTACAGGCAGTTTAGAATGGTTATAGGATGTGTCCGTACCAGGGGCGGACTGATAACTCATGGGGCCCCCGGGCAATAGGAGATTATGGGGCCCCCAGGCAATCAGAGATTATGGGGCCACACAGTATACACACACACAATATACAATCACACAGTATACACATACATGTACACACAGTGTACACAGACAGATGTAAAAAAAACACAGATTTATATACATACTGTCCCTGGTTTTACTGAGGCTGGCAACCCTGATGGGGCCCCCTAGTGGCCCAGGGCCCTCGGGCAGTGCCCGAGTGGCTCAATGGTCAGTCTGCCCCTGGTCCGTACACATTTAAACTTATTTTCAGGGCGCTTATCCAGAAATAAATACTTTTAGGCTGTCAACCCTGGTGTCTGCAGAGACCACAGAGTGCCCTTAGATATACAATGGTCTCCAAATCTGACCAAACCAGCAGAATCATGTGACATTTATCTATGCAGTAACCTAATTCTGGCCTCTTAAAAGTTTACACTGTGGCAAGCATAATGCTTGCTAAAAGGGAAACCCAAACAGTTGTTAAAAATCTAAATCTGTGTTCAATCGACGAACTACCAGTAAATTCCTTTTCTTTTATTTCTTTTGCACGAGTGGATTTTCAAAGTGTATGTCCTAATAGAAATTCTATCTAAAGGGTGTGACCAGCATGCAAGCTTAATGGCCGCATTAAAACTTGGAGCTCTGTACACCAGCGGGCTCTGGACTGACAATGCCGCACCCCAGGGCAACTATTCTGTCTCAGGCAAGTGGGACACCCTCACAGCTTTGACCTTAAGGCTGGGTTCACACTGGTCCGACAAACGCTCCGACATTGGGAGCTCATGTCGCATGACGTGTGAAATCCAATGTTTCCCTATGGGAGCCGTCCTAACTGGTCCGACACAAGTCGTTCCGACTTTAGAAATGCTCCCTGTACTACTTTGATCCGACTTTGATCCTACTTCAGCCTATTGACTATCATTGAAGTCGGATCGCCGTCTTGCATGATCCGACTTCGGCACGCGACTTGTGCTCAGATGATCTTGAGGGGGAACTCCGCGCCAAATTTTAAATAAAAAACCGGCATGGGTTCCCCCCCCAAGAGCATACCAGGCCCTTAGGTCTGGTATGGACCTTGAGGGGAACCTCCTACACCGAAAAAACGGCGTGGGGGTCCCCCCCAATCCATACCAGACCCTTATCCGAGCACGCAGCCCGGCCGGACAGGAATGGGGGTGGGGACGAGCGAGCACCCCCCCTCCTGAACCGTACCAGGCCGCATGCCCTCAACATGGGGGGGTTGGTGCCTTGGGGGAGAGGGGGCGCGCTGCGGGCCCCCCCACCCCAAAGCACCTTGTCCCCATGTTGATGAGGACAATGGCCTATTCCCGACAACCCTGGCCGTTGGTTGTCGGGGTCTGCGGGCGGGGGGCTTATCGGAATCCGGGAGCCCCCTTTAATAAGGGGGCCCCCAGATCCCGGCCCCCCACCCTATGTGAATGAGTATGGGGTACCCTACCCATTCACCTAGGGAAAAAGACCGGGGCCCCCTGCTGGCAAAAGAGCTGGAAGAAGATAGCGGCGGGGCCCGGGAGAAGAGGCGGAACACCGGGAGAAGTTGGAAGAAGACCCCCCCCCGAAGTCGGAAGAAGATCCCGGAGCTGCCTAATAAATTAATCTTGAAACCTGTGTACTGTGTTTTTTTTTTTTATTGACACTTTTCCCTAGGTGAATGGGTAGGGGTACCATGTACCCCATACTCATTCACATAGGGTGGAGGGCCGGGATCTGGGGGCCCCCTTATTAAAGGGGGCTCCCGGATTCCGATAAGCCCTCTGCCCGCAGACCCCGACAACCAACGGCCAGGGTTATCGGGAAGAGGCCCTTGTCCTCATCAACATGGGGATAAGGTGCTTTGGGGTGGGGGGGGGCGCAGCGCGCCCCCCCTCCCCCAAGGCACCAACCCCCCCATGTTGAGGGCATGCGGCCCGGTACGGTTCAGGAGGGGGGGGGGGCGCTTGCTCGTCCCCACCCCCATTCCTGTCCGGCCGGGCTGCGTGCTCGGATAAGGGTCTGGTATGGATTTGGGGGGACCCCCACGCCGTTTTTTCGGCGTAGGGGGTTCCCCTTAAGGTCCATATCAGACCCAAGGGCCTGGTATGCTCTTGGAGGGGGAACCCATGACGGTTTTTTATTTAAAATTTGGCGCGGAGTTCCCCCTAAAGATTCATACCAAACACTGCCGGGCATTGGCGGGGATCCAAGTCGGATCCCCGTTCATCGAAAGTCGGACATATGCCGGCTTCATGTCGCAGGGCAAAGTCGGATCCAAAGTAGGACGGCTGTCGTGTCGCACCAGTGTGAACCCAGCCTCAAAACGAAAAGTTGGTTGCAGAAACTGATGGCCTTCTTCATACAGCCTGCCCTGAAGAGCAGACAAAATAATGCCAGGTTTAGAAAACCTATGTAAAGAAAATTTAAGTAGGCTACTATTGTTATCCCCCTTCTGAAAATGCTAGTTGCCTGCCCATTTCTGTCTTCCATACTTTTTGTGTCACTGAACCATAATAAATATTCAAAGTCATAGTGAAGTCAGAATGCCTGATTTGCATATATTTCCAGGTCACTGACTCAAATAGTATTGAAGCCATTGATTACCTTGACTGCCACACAACTAGCAATAAGGAAATGTGATAACTAGTAGCATATTTCTCCTAGTACAAGTTTATTTTAACGTGTGCAAACTGATGTATTAGGGCTGGTTTACACCACAGGCAGTTTAGTGCATTTTTTCTGCATCAAAAATGTATGGACATGTATTGCAGTGCGTTCCAGTACAGTCAACAAAAGTAGAACAGTAGAACATGCTGCATTTTTCTACATGGAACTGCACTGCAATGCAGCAAAACACATCCAAACCGCACCTGAAGGCATCAAAATGCATCAAGAACGCAGTGGAATGCATTATACCAAAGAAAAAAACAATACAAGGAAATAAAGAAAAATGTAAAAAAGGAAAAACATCTGGAACACATAAAAAATGTGTACAAAATACACCGCCACACATCAAAAAGGCATGGAAATGTGCATGAAGAAACTCATCCCATAAAACCTGAAAAGATGAACAGATTGAGGCATGAAGTGAAAATTCATTGTTTTTAGGATAAAATTGTTACGGTACATCACAGCTAAGAAGTGTATACCTTTGCACTGCATGCCCTGTCTAAATAATCCTTTCAAAAGTCGTCTACAGTGCTGGCAGATGGTAGGACGTGTATAGGTATGAACCTGGAAGGTGTGGGGAACCTTTAACCGGTTCATGTCCTGCCAATCCTTCCATATTGGGCGCCCACCGACTGAAGGAATACGAGACTTCTTGAAAACCTGTAACAAAAAGATAGTACCTTTAAAAATTTGTGGTTTGTGAGTTTCTAATATTCTGTTAATGTAAATGTCATCCAGACAAGCTGGTTGGCGAAGTACCCAATTGTACCATAGAAATCTTTACTTATACCTCAAGTCACAGAAGTTACACTCTTCCTTTTTACCAAGATCCTGGTCAGTAAAAGTATATCAAGTTAGCAATCAAGTTTGTGGACCAACGATTATGAACTACTAAAGAGAGGGCCCAAAATGTTTCTTTCTACGAGGGATGTCCGGGCTTTGCATCTGTAAATATAACTACTATACTCAGTACAGGGACAAGGTCATCCAGTGCCAAGGGCAAAAAAGCCAAACTGCACCCCCCTTCCCCTTCATTATGTGCAAGCTTAGGGGATGCTACCCCCAGAAGTCATCCGCTTGTCAAAATGCCTTGTAGAATGAACTTGCTGGCGCTCCATACAGTAAACTGCTGTACCCAGGGCAGCCTCCCCTTCTACCCACCCATTGTCCCAGCACTGACTTCAAAGCCTTCTACAACTTACCAGCTGCTCTGAGTTGTGCCCCCCTAGGTCCTCCAAGCTTCCTCCAGTTGGCAGAGTCGCTGATCTAGGCTTGGTGATAGAACTTGCTCCGGTGAATGAGCGGCTGGACAAGTGACTTCTTTTAACACCTCTGCAGTTGTTTGGTATCTTAAAGGCACAGCGCTTGTGATAATTAAGTCCACATCCTAGAAAAAAATAGTAGCAAATAACTACTAAAAAACTCAACCATTTTACTTTGTGTATATAATCCTGGACAATTACCTTATATTAGTTGTTCATATTTGATCTATTAAATACACTAATAAAAATGTTTTTTATGTTTGATAAGTATATAAAAAAGCTGTTGATCAGAGCTAATGAAATCTGGGCTGGGCTGACACCATTTATTGTTATTTCAGCCCAGAAGAGGCACTGGGGTTAATTTATTAAACTGGAGAGTGCAAAATCTGGTGCAGCTGTACATGGTAGCCAATCAGCTTCTAAGTTCATCTTTTTCAATTAAGCTTTGACAAAAAACCTGGAAGCCGGTTTCTATGCAGAGCTGCATCAACTTTTGCACTCTCCAGGTTTAGTAAATCAGCCCCACTGTGTCATCAGCCCACAATGGGAAATTTGGATCTCAGCGCTCCTCTGTTAGATCACCAGGTTTTTTTTCAGTCGTTTTAGAGTCTTTAGAGTCTTAAAAGGGTTTTAGACGCTCGCTAAAAAAATAAATAAACATATCATACTTACGTCCACTGTGCAGTTCGCTTTGCACAGAGTGGCCCCGATCGTCCTCTTCTGGGGTCCCCCAACGGCGCTCGCAGCTCCTCCCTGCATCAGTAAACCCCCTAGGAGAAGAGCTCTCCCTGGGGGTTACCTTGCGGGCACTCTCCCGGGTCCAGCATTTGCATCCATAGACAGGGAGTGCCGGACTCGGCCCCGCCCCCCGCATCATTGGATTTGATTTACCGCAGCAGAAGGCAATGGCTGCGCTGCTATCAATCTATCCAATCAAGAGCTGAGAACCCCAGCCAGAGACGTAGAGTGCGTCTCCGGCGGGGGAATGAACTGGCTCAGTTGAGTAAAACGGGGGGGGGGGGGGGGGGGGAGTTTTTTCACCTTATTGTCTAGGATGCATTAAGGTGAAAAAACACAAGGGTTTACAACCCCTTGAAGAGAACACTTGCATGTATTGCAGAGATGTACTACACATTTCTTTTTAATTTCTCCCCTAATAAACGCTTTAAAAAAAATAGTAGCTATTCAGGATTTATTTAATTTAGTCTAAACATTGTGAAACGTTAAATTGCTGGCATTCAGATTTAAATATAGGAGGAATTTTGGGTAAGGTGAGGATGGTAACATGAAGGAACCCCAATTACCACTGAATTTGCCCAGGTCTTTTTGTCTTTTTCTCAATATTACTTTAATCACTTGCCTACTGGGCACTTTTACCCTCTTCCTTCCCAGAACAATTTTCAGCTTTCAGTGCTATCAAATGACAATTGCGCAGTCATGCAACATTGTGCCCAAATGACATTTTTAGCATTTTTTGAGACAGCCATAGCTTTGTTTTGGCGGTATTTAATGACCACTGGGTTTTTTTATTTTTGCTAAACAAATGAAAAAAGACAGACAATTTTGAAAAAAAAACAAAAACTTTTGTTTCTGTTATAAAATTTTGCAAATAAGTAATTTTTCCTCTTCACTGATGTGCGCTGAAGAGACTGCAATGATGGGCGCTGATGAGGCTGCACTGATGGCCACTGATAGGCACTGATGGGCACTGATATGCTGTTCTGATGGACACTGATATGCTGCACTGATTGGCACAGATGGGGCTGCACTGATCATCAGTGTAAATGTCCCATGTTACAGGATAGCCGGTTATCAGCTTTCCTTTCCTTACACACTGACAGCGCTGAGGAAAAGAAATGCCCATGACCGGCATTTGTTTACATGTGATCAGCTGTGATTGAACACAGCTGATCACATGGTAAAGGCCTACTGTGATTGTTACGTCTGATGGACATAGCAATCAGAAAGCACGCCCAATGTGGTCGTCCCAGAACTGGACGACTGCACTGTAGCCACCTTTCAGCTATAGCCTGGTCGGAAAGTGATTAAACTTATTTTTTTATAGACTAAGGTGGGGGTGTCCAAACTTTTTCAAAAAAGATCCAGATTTGATGAAGCGAACATGCGTGAGGGCCGGCCATTTTGCCTGACAATTTTTGAACCATTAAAATTTGGTCCAAGTATGTTCGTCCGAGCACTAATCCACTGCCCAACATGAATTCTCTTGCCTTTGTGGCTGTGTGTGGTGAAGAGATGAGTTCGGGTGTGTTATTTGAATAGATTATATATTTTATATATATATATATATATATATATATATATATATATATATATATATATATATATATATATATATATATATATATATATATATATATATATATATATATATATAAAAAAATCGGACAGAACGTATTCAGACCCCCTTAAATTTTTACTCTTTGTTATATTGCAGCCATTTGCTAAAATCATTTAAGTTCATTTTTTTTTCCTCATTATTTTACACACAGCACCCCATATTGACAGAAAAACACAGAATTGTTGACATTTTTGCAGATTTATTAAAAAAGAAAAACTGAAATATATCACATGGTCCTAAGTATTCAGACCCTTTGCTGTGACACTCATATTTAACTCGGGTGCTGTCCATTTCTTCTGATCATCCTTGAGATGGTTCTACACCTTCATTTGAGTCCAGCTGTGTTTGATTATACTGATTGGACTTAAATAGGAAAGCCATACACCTGTCTATATAAGACCTTACAGCTCACAGTGCATGTCAGAGCAAATGAGAATCATGAGGTCAAAAAGGAACTGCCTGAAGAGCTCAGAGACAGAATTGTGGCAAGGCACAGATCTGGCCATGGTTACAAAAAAATTTCTGCTGCACTTAAGGTTTCTAAGAGCACAGAGGCCTCCATAATCCTTAAATGGAAGACGTTTGGGACGACCAGAACCCTTCCTAGAGCTGGCCGTCCAGCCAAACTGAGCTATCGGGGGAGAAGAGCCTTGGTGAGAGAGGTAAAGAAGAACCCAAAGATCACTGTGGCTGAGCTCCAGAGATGCAGTCGGGAGATGGGAGAAAGTTGTAGAAAGTCAACCATCACTGCAGCCCTCCACCAGTCGGGCCTTTATGGCAGAGTGGCCCGACGGAAGCGTATGACACATGAAAGCCTGAATGGAGTTTGCTAAAAAACACCTGAAGGACTCCAAGATGGTGAGAAATAAGATTTTCTGGTCTGATGAGACCAAGATAGAACTTTTTGGCCTTAATTCTAAGCGGTATGTGTGGAGAAAACCAGGCACTGCTCATCACCTGTCCAATACAGTCCCAACAGTGAAGCATGGTGGTGGCAGCATCATGCTGTGGGGGTGTTTTTCAGCTGCAGGGACGGGACAACTGGTTGCAATCGAGGGAAAGATGAATGTGGCCAAGTACAGGGATATCCTGGACGAAAACCTTCTCCAGAGTGCTCAGGACCTCAGACTGGGCCGAAGGTTTACCTTCCAACAAGACAGTGACCCTAAGCACACAGCTAAAATAACGAAGGAGTGGCTTCACAACAACTCCGTGACTGTTCTTGCATGGCCCAGCCAGAGCCCTGACTTAAACCCAATTGAGCATCTCTGGAGAGACCTAAAAATGGCTGTCCACCAACGTTTACCATCCAACCTGACAGAACTGGAGAGGATCTGCAAGGAGGAATGGCAGAGGATCCCCAAATCCAGGTGTGAAAAACTTGTTGCATCTTTCCCAAAAAGGCTCATGGCTGTATTAGATCAAAAGGGTGCTTCTACTAAATACTGAGCAGAGGATCTGAATACTTAGGACCATGTGATATTTCAGTATTTCTTTTTTAATAAATCTGCAAAAATGTCAACAATTCTGTGTTTTTCTGTCACTATGGGGTGCTGTGTGAGCTGAACTCTAGCTATAAAAAAGAAACAAATTAATGCAGCTCTGTAATCATTAATAGATTGTCAAATAATTTTTTTCAAGCAAGCAGTGTAAACTGTACATTAAGTACCTGAATTTGACACGGTATCAACCTTTTGCAGTCCCTGTACAGCAGGGCTGGAGTGTAAGAGAAAGACAAAGTACAAATAAATAATATATGTCTATGTGCTGATAAGAAGCATGCTTACAGAACGAGAGCAGAGTGACACTTCATAACAATAGAGAATTTGCTCATTAATAGAACTAAGATCTAGATATGGTCCCACACCATGGGATGTTGGAGATATAGCCATGAGATCGTTCCCTGATCGATTTCATCTTTCCGACTTATCAAATCTCTTTGATAAAGTCGGAAAGACGAAACCGATCAGGGAATGATCTCACGGCGTATTGAATAGATCTACATATACTACGCTCTAATGTCCAGCATAATCTTTGGGAAGGATTTGTACTGAGCAGCTCACTGGTTTACAGTGTCTCCCGCACGGCTTTTTGGCATTTCCGATCCATTTCCGTTCCTTTGGCTGAACACTGTCAGCTTGGAAACCTGACACTAAGTCACTGGATGAGAGGATATTTATGGTAGTTATGTGAAACAGTAAGGCTTTTTATATATACAACTTGGACAACACACATCTTTAATGAATCCTTTGGAAAATAGTACTACTCTATATGAAGCCTGTCTTTTTTTCCTTATATACGGTAATGATGTGGATTTCCAAGCCGGCCCAGCAGTAAATCAGTGGGAGATCGTGAATGCTTATTATCTGCAACTTTGTGGTGAGTTTGAACCCCAGAGGGGCGTGTGGAGCACAGGTTTAAATACGGTGATTGGTGCACTATCCGACCATCTCCACTTCTTTATTCACTTATGAAGCTAGCCACGAACTTTACCTTCACGTTTATCCACTTGTCAGACCTGCGATTTAATGTTTAGCGACTTTATGTGCATTTACCCTATATGCAATTGTGTCAATTCTCAGCACTTGTCAGATCTGCGATTTAATGTTTAGCGACTTTATGTGCATTTACCCTATATGCAACTGTGTCAATTCTCAGCAATTTGACAGGAGCGCCGCTTTGATATTATGTGTCTTTTCACATTTGTTTGTTTAATGTGATAGACTGTTGTATCTCATATTCATTCATTTTTTAGTTTAAGTGGCAGCCAGATTATATATTTCTCTCTTATTGTGATTAATCACAGTGCCAGCATGTGTTAATCTGTTTGGAAACTTATTGCCCTGGGCTGGAAGGAGATAAGTGAGCCTAGTTTTATTTCTTTCCTCTTTTTTTCAATTTGTATGGAACATGTTAATGATAAAAAGAAAAGCAGTAAAATAGATCCCCTGCAGCTAGCAACAATAGAATCCCAGCAATAGATCCCCACACAACAATAGACTCCCCCAGCAACAATGGACTCCACCTCAACAACAATAGATTCCCTGCAGCAACAGTGAACCACCCACAACAAAATATCACACCCAGTAACAAAATATCCACCCAAGCAACATTAGACGCTCCCCCCAGCAGCAACAACAGATCTCCCAGCAGCCAGCATCAATGGATCCTCCAGCAGCCAGTAAAAATAGACCTCTTCCTCAACAGTAGATCCCTTCCAGCAACATAACCCCCCCCCCCCCAGTAACAATAGATTCCCCATCAGCAAGAATATACCCTCACACAAAATCAGATCCCCACCAGTGACAATAGATCCCCCAGAAGCCAATATCAATAGACCCTCCAGCACACCCCACACCCAATGCTATTGCATACATTTAGTGCTGGAGGTGCCGGAACTGCGTTCCCCCACGTTACCGCTGAAAAAAAGCCCTGGATATAGGCAACTTCAACATTTTGCCAAGACCTCTCTGCTCAACACGCAAACTGAACCCAATGGAAAGGCTCATGGACCAGAGTAGGACACCTAAACATGGTATTTCTAATCTGTTTAAAATGTTGGTGTTGCTTTTGGATCCAGGATTCTTAAACTTTATAAATGGATGGGAATTGGAACTAAATCGATTTATTTCAGAAGATTTAAAATGAAAATTAATAGAGTACGTATATTCATCTTCAGCAGATATGAAGATAAAAAAAATGAATTATAAACTTTTGGCTAGGTGATATTATGTGATATTATGTTCCATCAAAATTACATCAGATTAATTCAGGATTGTCATCAAATTGCTGGAGAGGTTGTGGTGGGGAAGGAACACATGCCCATATATGGTGGCACTGGCAGAGTTTTCAGATATATTGGAAGAAAGTTTTAAATACAACTACGATGATAAGAAACTCTGAGATTAGGCAAGACTCATGGCAATGTCTCTTTCACATTACTAGTGACTTAAGGAAAAAATATAAAATGTCTATTGTACCGTTTTCGCTAAAGGCATTAATTCTGAAATATTGGAAATCAAAGAAAATACCAACTATGACAGAATAGTTTATGGAAGTGGACAGAACTAGACTAATGGAGGAGCTAATACATGTACATAGGGA
The DNA here is from genome assembly GCA_037952925.1 of Lithobates clamitans. Taxonomy (NCBI): domain Eukaryota; kingdom Metazoa; phylum Chordata; class Amphibia; order Anura; family Ranidae; genus Lithobates; species Lithobates clamitans. The sequence continues at coordinate 16,805,561 of JBBGZY010000449.1, forward strand.
TATTTTTGTGAGAATTTGTAAAATCTGGAGTAGTTGGATTAGGTTTAAACAGCCATTGGTATATGTAGGATATATATGTAATGAAAATGGGTCGGAAGGTGGGCAGGATAGAGAGGTGGAGGGGTCCCCATATCACGAAGAAGAGGTAATAGGATAGAAAAAGGGGAAGGTGGGCCTGGGCTTTTAAGAGAGGAATGGGGACAAATTGGACCTTGGTGACCGATATAGGTAATTATCCCAGTTTTTGTCCTAGGAGTAGGCAGAGTGGGTGGGATTATTAGTAATATATACACAAGTATATACACAAGTAAATATGGATTGAAGGTTTATTAACTCACAGAGTGGTTAATGCCCATACTGGCCAGAGGGAAGTTAATATCACGATTGGGATAATTTTGTAAAGGCACAACCAGGCGCCACGGGTCCACAGCAGCGGGAATTTTTTTAAAATTGTATTATCCAACCTTCATGGTACATAAGCACGTACTTTCAAAGGAAGACATTTCTGGGTGCCCCCACCCTTCATCACAATCCATGCTCCATTTTAGCGTGTGAACTGGTGTCAGTTTTGCAAAGTTGTGAAGTGGATGTGCAATGCGCCATTTCAGCTCATTACACGGTTTACTTACATTTTATTTTTTACTTTGAGTGTGTACAAATGTGGCTTTCATTCAAGTCTCTGCACAGCAGCATGGTGCAGTGTGCTGCGGTGAAAGGACCTGAGATGTCATTTTTTCACACTGCACATCACAGCAGCATTTCTGTCCCTGATCTTTATCTGATGGAAACCAGAAAGACAGCAGCAGTGTAGAAAACTGCTAATGTCCCCATAAAGAGAACCTGTCACGGTGTCACCATAGTAAAAATAATAAAAAAAATACCTAGTAATAAAAACTATCAAATGTGTGACCTTTCTAATTCCATTTCTTTCCCCCTTAGTCTTACATGCCTTTTCTGTATATCGTGCATGGAAAAGTGGGTACATCTTAGGTACCAACAACATAGGATTGTGGCGGCCACAAGATTTAAATTTTAAAAAATTACTGTACTGTACCTTTAAATCGCGAGCTGGTATGTTAGGCGCAAAACACGTGCATTGGGGGGCTCTATAAGCACCCCATATGCAGGCTCCCATCGCAGTTGACCTGGGATCGGCTTTGGCGAGCTCCTCCTCCCTCCCACCCTGTCGCAGCACCCGTTATGTGGTTTTGTCACCCTTGATCAAGGGGGGACGTATTATTTGATGCTATTCGCTATTTACTTGAGTTCTATGACTGAACGGTATATATTATATATTTTAAAATAAAATTTTAAATATTTATTTCTATGAATTTAATAAAGTTGCATTTTTATTTTAATACCAATAAAGGTGCCGCGGCCATTTATTACCACTTTGCTATACTTTTGGTTTATTTAAGTGTCAATTATTTTAGTGCTTAAGTGTGCAGCCTACACTCCCATGTAGTGAGAGCCTCTTCTGCCCACTACCTCTCCAAAACATCTTTCCCTTACATAATGCCTGCTTCATACATTTGGGACTCTTCTCCTGCCTATACTGTACTATATTGGCACCCTGCCCTACAAATTCCTCTACTACACCTACCTAGGTACCCATAATACTTTCCAAAATCTTCTCCTGCACATACTGCTTATTGTCATACCCTCCAAACTCCTTTCTCATGCATAATGTCCATCATATTGTTCGCACATCTGTACCTTACACACTGTCTGGATCCGTCTCCAACACAGTGATATATTCCCTCTGTCCAGGGTCATCCTCATAATGAGGCAACCTGAGACTTATGATATAGTCATTGCCTCATTCAGTCACATTGATGGAGGAAGCAACAGCAACATGTGATATTGGTAGTGGCAGTGCAGTATGCCTGCCTATCTGTCACAGCCACCCTCTTTGGTATTATAGAGTGACAAGTAGAAGTGGCTCTAAGGCCCAGATGAGCTGAGCCAAGTGCCAACCTGACACACTGCCCTGCCAGCACAGCATATCAGCGAGACTGGCACTGGCAGGAAGTGTGTACATGTTTTTGTTTGGCAGCAGCCCACCCACACTCTCTTCAAGCTCAAAGCTAATCACTGTGTAGTGGGTGGACATTTCTTACTTGCCAGACAAAGAGCTTCCAGCACAGGTAAAAGAGAGACTGATACAGCTGGTGACAAATGAGATCTGTACTGGTCACTACTGGGAACACTGAGGCTTGTATGCATTTTTTTTACGCACTTACAAGCTACACGCATAGGGCAGTCCATTAATTCCATAGGGCAGTCCATTTATTCCACAGGGCAGTCTATTCATTTCAAAGACAAAGTAGCTCATGTACCTTTCTGAGCATTGAGCTTCATGAATGTTTTAATGCGCATCTGCCTACTGCATTTGGGATGCCGTTAACAATGAATGGCACCACCAGTAAGAAATGCATTTTCTGTGCATTCACATAATGCTCAGGTGTGACCTACGCATACGATCTGTACTGATCACTGTTAGGGACACAGAGATCTACTGCTGGCTGAGGAAATCTACTGCTTCTGTTCTGGAATATACTGTTGCTGCTGGTTGGGGGGGGGGGGGGGTCTATTGTTGCTGCCGGTTGATCTGTTCTCTAAAAGTGGGTTGTGCTGGGAGGTGGGTAGAGGCAGAGACAAGGGGCAGTGCTTGGAGAAGGGTAGGGGTGGAGATGAGGGAGATCTGAACTTATTCTCAGAGAAAGAAAAAGTCCAGATTCAGACTAAATACAAATAACTGGCACTGCTATATGCAAGAAAAAAAGATTGACCAGGCCTTTTCTGGAACTTTTTTTTACAAGTTTAAATTAGTATTTTTTGCTAGAAAATTACTTAGAACCCCCAAACATTTATATTTTTTTTAGCAGACACCCTAGAGAATAAAATATTTTATGCCACACTGTATTTGCACAGCAGTCTTTCAAACGCAATTTTTTTCTAAAAAAACCCTCTAAAGTTAGCCCATTTTTTTGTATAATGTGAAATATGATGTTACACCAAGTAAATAGATACCAAACATGCCATGCTTTAAAACTGCGCACGCTTGTCGAACAGCAACAAACTACGATACTTAAAAAATCTCCATAGGCGTTTACAGGTTACCTGTTTAGAGTTACAGAGGAGGTCTAGCACTAGAATTATTGCTCTTGCTCTAACAATCAGGGCGATACCTCATTTGTGTGGTTTGAACACTGTTTACATATGTAGGCGAGACTTACATCTGAGTCCGCTTCTGCATGCGAGCACGGAGGGATGGGGCGCTTTAAATATTTTCTTTTTCTTATTTGTATTATTTTTACACTGTCTCTTTATTTTTTTAAACCATTTTTATTCCTATTACAAGGAATGTAAACATCCCTTATAGCAGAAATAAGCATGACAGGTTCTCTTTTTTGAGAGATCAGAGGTCAAAAAGACCCCAGCTCTCTCTATTACCTTTAGAAGCCCTCACTCGACTTCCTGCCTATCTAGCAAAAACATCAGGTCGTTTCTGGCTTTACCGACGGTTCTGGTAAATGCGGAAAGGATCGGAAAGCAGCGGGGGGAGGGGGGACTGCCGCCCCTCAAAAGTGATTCCGCCTGGATCACTTTTAGCAGATGTTGAATCAGCCACAGAAAAAATAATACGGCCTTATGGCAGTTACCTGCTGCCATAAACCCAGTAGTAAATTAATGACATATATATTACTTTGGACGGTAGGCAAGTGGTTAAAACTCTAATAGGATGAGGAAAACATGATCTAAATCATCTTTTTTGACCTTTTAGATTCACTTACCTTGACATTTTAGGCCTTGTCTCACCAAGCCGAACAACATTTCTCCACAGTAGTCACAAAAGGCTGGAGATTTATAAGAGTGGACCAAGAGGATGTGAGGCCGAATAGAGAAGTCAAGGGATACAGAAGCTAGAAAAGTAAGGATACAGGCAATTAATAAATCGTTTATGTCCCTTGAACTCAGAAAAAAAACAGTTTAAAAGTAAGTACACTTTGATTTCTGCCTACCCACATACAAATTAATACAGGAAGGCATGATAATTCATGACCTCTTTCACTGTTGTTTACTCTGATCAGTAGGTTTAGTATGACCAGTCATATGCAATTCTGTTTACAATAAAGCATCTCTAAATTGCTATACCAGATTTCACCAGAAAGCAGTGCTGCAGATACTGTACTGTACTGTAGCAAGAGTCAGATTTTACTTACTTCAGCAAAACATCTGAAAGCTGATAGAGCAAGGGAATTCCTATAGGCAGGAACAAGAACCTTGACATATTTGATATATCCTGAAGCAAATCTTGAAGTCATATCTGGCTTAAAACCAGATTGTTTGGCAAGTCAGGTAGAGGAAGGAACTACATGACAGTAGGAGGATGTGTTTTATGTTGCTATATACAGTATAATTATTATTATTATTATACAGAATTTATATAGCACCAACAGTTTGCACAGCGTTTTACAATATATAGGTAGACAATACAGCAACAATACAATTCAAGTCCTGGGGATGAGCATGGGAGGAGGAGACGGGAGCTAGAGAGCAGGTCTCAGGAGGAGCAGAGAGGGCAGTTTAGGTGATCTTTGGAGACAAGATTGGTGATGTAGCTCAGGACAGAGTTGTAAATGGCTTTGTATGTTATGGTAATGTTTTGAATTTTATTTGTTGGGTAATGGCAGAGTGGCTGTGGACACTGAACGGTTGGTAAGGTGGATGAGTCTGGCAGCAGTGTTCATCATAGACTGAAGAGGGGGTAGCCTGTGAAGAGGTAGGCCTATGAGGAGAGAGTTACAACAATTAAGGTGAGAGATAAAAAAAGGAGTGAATATGTTGTTTAGTGTTAAAAAGGGGCATATTTTGGAGTTGTTACAGAGGTGAAGTCTACAAGATTTGGATAGTGATTGGATTTGGGGCTGAAAGGTCAGGTCAGAGTCGAGGATTACAGCTAGCACCCTGGCATGAGGGGAGGGACTGATATTTGTATCAATCTTGATGGAGAAGTCAGGGGAGGGGTCATGGGAAGGAGGGAATATTATGAGTTTTAGAAAGGTTGAGAAAGATTGAGTTCAAGGAAGTGGTGCAACATTCATGCTAGCAATGTGAGAGGAGACTAAAGGAGTGAGGTGAGGAGTAGAGCGATACATAGATTTGGGTTTCATGAGCAAAGAAATGGTACTGAAGACCTTAGGAGTTATCAAGTGACAAGGGAGGAGGTGTAGATGGAGAAAAGGAGGGATCCAAGGACAGAACCTTGGAGGACCCTTACAGAAAGAGGAAGGGGAGAGGAGGAGACAGAGTTATAGGTAAAACACTGAAGGACCGCTGTGATAGGTAGGAGGAGAACCAGGAGAAAGCAGACTCTTGAAGGTGAAGAGAGTGTGTTTTTTTGAGGAGGATATGGTCAACAGTAGGGATGAGCCGAACACCCCCCTGTTCGGTTCGCACCAGAACTTGCGAACAGGCAAAAAATTTGTTTGAACACGCGAACACCATAAAAGTCTATGGGACATGAACATGAATAATCAAAAGTGCTAATTTTAAAGGCTTTTAGCAAGTTATTGTCATAAAAAGTATTTGAGGGCCTGGGTCCTGCCCCAGGGGACATGGATCAATGCAAACAAAAGTTTTAAAAACGGACGTTTTTTCGGGAGCAGTAATTTAATAATGCTTAAAGTGAAACAATGAAAGTGTAATATCCCTTGGGGGGTGTCTATAGTATGCCTGTAAAGGGGCGCATGTTTCCTGTTTTTAGAACAGTCTGACAGCAAAATGACATTTCAAAGGAAAAAAAGTCATTTAAAACTACTCGTGGCTATTAATGAATTCCCGGTCCGACAATACACATAAAAGTTCATTGATAAAAGCGGCATGGAAATTCCCCACAGGGGAACCCCAAACCAAAATTAAAAAAAAAAAAAAATGATATGGGGGTCCCCTTAAATTCCATACCAGGCCCTTCAGGTCTGGTATGGAAATTAAGGGGAACCCCTGCCAAAATTTTTTTTTTTTTAAATGGCGTGGGGTCCCCCTCAGAATCTATACCAGACCCTTCAGGTCTGGTATGGATTTTAAGGGGAACCCCACGCCAAAAATTTTTAAAAAATGGCGTGGGGTCCCACTAAAAATCCATACCAGACCCTTTTCCGAGCACGCAACCTAGCAGGCCGCAGGAAAAGAGGGGGGACAAGAGAGCGCCCCCCCTCCTGAACTGTACCAGGCCACATGCCCTCAACATTGGGAGGGTGCGTTGGGGTAGCACTCCAAAACACCTTGTCCCCATGTTGATGAGGACAAGGGCCTCATCCCCACAACCCTTGGCCGGTCATTGTGGGGTTCTGCGGGCGGGGGGCTTATCGGAATCTGGAAGGGGACCCCCAGATCCCAGCCCTCCCCGTGTGAAATGGTAAGGGGGTATTGTACCCCTACCATTTCACAAAAAACTGTCAAAAATGTTAAAAATGACAAGAGACAGTTTTTGACAATTCCTTTATTTAAATGCTCCTTCTTTCTTCTATCTTCTATCTTCGTCCGGCATCTTCCTCCGCGGCGTCGGCGTCTTCTTCCCTTCTTCTCCTTGGGCCCCTCCACATCCATGATGGCATGGAGGGAGGCTCCTGCTGTGTGACACTTCTCTCTTCATCTTCTTCTCTTCATCTTCTTTTCGGGACGCTCCGCATCCATGATGGCATGGAGGGAGGCTCCCGCTGTGTGTCGCTTCTCCTCTTCTGACGGTTCTTAAATAACCGGGGGGCGGGGCCACCCGATGATCCCGCCCCCCTCTGACACACGGGGACTTGACGGGACATCCCTGTGGCATTCCCCGTGACGTCAGAGGGGGCAGGGTCACCCGTTACGTAACCCCGCCCCTTCTGACATCACGGGGAATGCCACAGGGACGTCCCCGTCAAGTCCCCGTGCGTCAGAGGGGGCAGGGTCACCAGGCGGCTCCGCCCCCCGTTATTTAAGAACCGTCAGAAGAGGAGAAGCGTCACATAGCGGGAGCCTACCTCCATGCCATCATGGATGCGGAGCGGCCCGAAAAGAAGATGAAGACAAGAAGATGAAGACAGGATGATGAAGAGGAGAAGAGTCACACAGCGGGAGCCTCCCTCCATGCCATCATGGATGCGGAGCGGCCGGAGGAGAAGGAGGGAAGAAGACGCCGACGCCACGGAGGAAGATGCCGGACGAGAACACCGGAGGAAGAACCAGAAGAACCAGAAGAAGAAGAAGATGGAGGAAGAAACCGAAGGAAGATAGAAGATAGAAGAAAGAAGAAGCATTTAAATAAAGGAATTGTCAAAAACTGTCTCGTCATTTTTAACATTTTTGACAGTTTTTTTGTGAAATGGTAGGGGTACCCCCTTACCATTTCACACAGGGGGAGTGCCAGGATCTGGGGGTCCCCTTGTTAAAGGGGGTTTCCAGATTCCGATAAGCCCCCCGCCCGCAGACCCCCACAACCACCGGCCAAGGGTTGTGGGGATGAGGCCCTTGTCCTCATCAACATGGGGACAAGGTGTTTTGGGGGGCTACCCCCAAAGCACCCTCCCAATGTTGAGGGCATGTGGCCTGGTACGGTTCAGGAGGGGGGGCGCTCTTTCGTCCCCCCCTTTTCCTGCGGCTTCCCTGGTTGCGTGCTCGGATAAGGGTCTGGTATGGATTTTTGGGGGGACCCCATGCAGTTTTTTTTTTTAATTTTGGCGTGGGGTTCCCCTTAAAATCCACACCAGACCTGAAGGGCCTGGTATGGAATTTAGGGGGATCCCCCGCGTCATTTTTTTTTAAAATTTTGGTTCGGGGTTCCCCTGTGGGGAATTCCCATTCCATTTTTATCAATGAACTTTTATGTGTATTGTCGGACCGGCAATTCATTAATAGCCGCGAGTAGTTTAAATGACTTTTTTTCCTTTGAAATGTCATTTTGCTGTCAGACTGTTCTAAACACGGGAAACATGCGCCCCTTTACAGGCATACTGTAGACACCCCCCAGGTATGAAATTTAAAGGGATATTACACTTTTATTGTTTCACTTTAAGCATTATTAAATCCCGAAAAAAGAGGCTTTTGGAGGCAACTGCTTCTTTTTGCTAGCCTCTTGCCTACTGACTATAGGCCCTGGCTTTTAAGTGAACACTACTCTTTGTGAGGTGTATGCCTGGGGGGACCCTTGGAGTAATGTTACTTTGGATTCAAGTCCATGTCTCCCCAAGAAATACAGATTCTGGAACTCTAGGCCCAAGGTCCCTGTTTTGGTGGTATTTGATCAACTCTGAGGGGTTTTTTTTTTTGCACTATAAACAAAAAAAGACTGACAATTTTGAAAAAAAAACAATATTTTTTTACTTTCTGCTATAATACATATCCAAAAAAATATATTAAAAAAACTAAATTTATTCATCAGTTAAGGCCAATATGTATTCTTCTACATATTTTTGGTTACAAAAAAAATAAAACGCAATAAGCATATATTGATTGGTTTGCTCAAAAGCTATAGCATCTACAAAATAGGGGATAGATTTATGGACTTTTTTTTTTTTTTAATTGTTTTTACTGGTAATGGTGGCGATCTGCATTTTTTAGCCTGCGAAAGACTGCGACTTTGTGGTGGACAAATCTGACCCCGGGTGACACTTTTTGGGGACCAGTGACATTATTACAGTGATCAGCGCAAAAAAAAATGCACTGATCAATGTATAAATGACACTGGCAGGGAAGGGGTTAACACTAGGGGGCGATCAAGGGGTTAACTCTGTTCCCTGGGTGTGTTCTAACTGTGTGGGATGGGCTTACTAGGACAACACAGAGAATGCTGTTCCTGATCACTAGGAACAGCAGATCTCAATTTTGTCCCCTGTCAGAACGGGGATCTGTCTTGTTTACATAGCCTCTGCCTCTGTGTTCTGTGATCGCAGCACGCGTCCGCTGTATCTCATGCACAGACCGACGTACTGGTACATCGGTTTGCGCAGCCGAGCCGCTTTGCAGCAGTATTTATGTGGAAGGCAGTCGGCAAGTGGTTAAAGCATGTTATACACCACAGTGCTTGTGCTGTGCAATTTGGCCACCTGTATCACCTGAAATACCTGGCTGATCCTGCCTGGCTATGCCTTCCCCCTGTAAAACTATGGACTACGGATTATCGTGGCTGTTGAGCCCTGACACCGTGGTCAGTTTACGTGCCTTCCGTCATCTGCAGCTCTCCTCTCTGCTCTCCCTCGTCCTCTCCCCCCTTCCCTCCCTGCCTGTCGCTCCATTCACTCCCCGTCCCTGCCCTCCTGCTGCTATCATAATGCAATAACCTTGCATTATAAAAATGTCCGCAGTGCATGAGTTTTAAAAAAAAAAATGCCGCTGTCTACCTAATTTCAGAGCAGCGATCGGCGCTCACGTGACCGGCTGCCAGTGGGAGGTTTCCCAGCCCAGACCCGCTTTGCTGTCAGATCGAGAGAGGAGAGAGGGGGCTGGTCACGTGAGCACTGATCTGCGTTTTAAAAAGAGGTACACAGCAGCATTTTTTTTTAAAAAACACATGGACTGGGGACATTATTTCATAAAGCAGAGGGGATTGTAGCAAGGTTATTGAGTGGCTTAACAATCACTTTAAAACACTATAAAGTTCTTTTAAACTCCAACAATGAACTTGATTTATTTTCTTCCTTTCCATTCTATTTTCCCTTTTAAATATCCACTTGAAGACCGAGTCTTCTTCTGAGACTTCTGCTTACATGTAATACTCAGTATTATGTGCTAGAAAATTAGTTAGAACCCCCAAACAAAAACACACACATAATATAAATAAATATATATATATATATATATATATATATATATATATATATATATTATAATATTTACAGAACATGCCCACAACTTTGAAGATTTTTTTTGTATTATTATTGTGAAGCAAACAACAAATAGGACAAAATAACAAAAAGAGTCAATGTGCATAACGCTTCACCCCCCCCCCCCTAATGTCAATACTTTGTAGAGCCACCTTTTGCAGCTATCACAGCTCCAAGTCACTTTGGATAAGTCTCTATGAACTAGAACAAGTGTTGCTTTATCAGTGTGTTTGGGGTCATTGTCCTGCTGGAAGGTGAACCTCTGTCCTAGCCTCAAATCACACACAGAGTGGTACAGGTTTTGCTCAACAATATCCCTGTATTTAGTACCATCCATCTTTCTCTCAACTCTGACCAGTTTCCCAGTCCTGACTGCTGAAAAACATCCCCACAGCATGATGCTGCCACCACCATGTGTCACTGTGGGGATGGTGTTCATTGGGTGATCTGATGCGTTGGGTTTGCGCCAGACATAGTGTTTTCTTTGATGGCCAAAAAGTTCAATTTTAGTCTCATCAGACCAGAGCACCTTTCTCCATACATTTTGGGAGTCTCCCACATGCCTTTTCGCAAACTCAAACGTGCCATTTTGTTTTTTGCTGAAAGTAATGGCTTTCTTCTGGCGTACGGCTTATTGTTGTCCTTTGTACAGATACTCCAGTCTCTGCTGTGGAACTCTGCAGCTCCTCCAGGGTTACCTTAGGTCTCTGTGCTGCCTCTCTGATTAATGCCCTCCCTGCCCGGTCTGTGAGTTTTGGTGTGCGGCCGTCTCTTGGCAGGTTTGCTGTTGTGCCATGTTCTTTTCCATTTGGTTATGATAGATTTGATGGTGCTCCTAGGGATCATCATAGATTTGGATATTTTTTATAACCTAACCCCGACTTGTACTTCTCAACAACATTGTCTCTTACTTGTTTGGAGAGTCCCTTGGTCTTCATGGCAGTGTTTGAATAGTAGTGCCTCTTGCTTAGGTGTTGCAGCTTCTGGGGCCTTTCAAAAATTGTGTATATGTAATGGACAGATCATGTGACACTTAGATTGCACACAGGTGGACATCATTTCACTAATTATGTGACTTCTGAAGGTAATTGGTTGCACCAGAGCTTTTTATGGGCTTCATAACAAAGAGGGTGAATACATACGCACATGCCAATTATCAGTTTTTTATTTCTGAAAAATAGTTTTATGTATATATTTTTCTAATTTTACTTCAACAACTTAGACTATTGTGTTCTGATCCACCACATATAATTCAGATTAAAAAAACATTGAACTAAAGGCTGTAATGTAACAAAATAGGTAAAAAGCCAAGGGGTGAATACTTTTGCAAGGCAATATATATATATATATATATATATATATATATATATATATATATATATATATATATATATTATATATATATATATTATATATAAAGCAGATGCCCTAGAGAATAATTTATTTGGAAAAATACACTTTTTTGAATTTTAAAAAAACGGTGACACACAATGTAAATTTTATTATCCATAGGCGACGCTTTAAGACCTTTACAGGTTACAAATTTAGTTTTGCACAGGAGGTCTGGTGCTAGAATTACCGAACATGATCTGTTGTTCGCAGTCATACCTCACATGTGTTAGACGATCACTGCTTGTGTGCGTGCGATATCAACACGTGCGCTTGCCTTTATGAGCGAGCATGGGGGGACGTTAAACATTTTTAAAATTATTTATTTATATTTTTACACTGTCACTTTAAAACATTTTTTATCACTTTTATTGCTGTTACAAGAAATGTATATATCCCTTGTAACAGCAACAGCAATGTCTGCACTGCTGGGGGGGGGGGGGTCCTGCAATGAGGGGGGTGTCTGCACTGCTGGGGGGGTGTCTGTACTAAGGGGGGGGTGTCCGCACTGCTGGGGGGTGTCTGTACTAATGGGGGTCTGCACGGAGGTGGGGGGTGTGTGTACTGATGGGGGGTCTGCACTGAGGTGAGATCTGTAATGCTGGGGGGGTCTGCACTTCTGGGGGAGTCTGCACTGTTGGGGGGGTGTCTGCACTGAGGGGGGGTCTGTAATGCTGGGGATGTCTGCACTGGGGGGTGTCTGCACTGGGGGGGTGTCTGCACTGGGGGGGTCTGTACTAAGGGGGTGTCTGTACTGCTGGGGGGTCTGCACTGATGTAGGGGGTGTCTGTACTGATGGGGGTATGCATGTGTGTCCTTCGTCGGCTGCATACAGTATACTGCATACTTTGTTGTTCGAAATTAATATAAGCTGTTGCCTGGGTACTGTGCTACATGAGTGTGGTAATCTGTTGTTCAATGGCATTAGTTCATTTTTTTTGTGGGAGGGGGCTGCTTGCAGGGGGGGGGGGGGGCATACAACATTTTGCTATGGGGCCCTGTGATTTCTAGTTACGCCCCTGTTTGTAGTTAGAGCTATAGGGACTTGCATCATTGAGCGAATTCTAATTTTTAAGGATACTAGTTGACTGTCATTTGTATCAATCATTTCTGAGTTACTAATTTAGAAAAAAAAAAAACATGCAGATTAGAAAGAGTAAACTCAGAACTCATAATCAACATACTTGCCTCAGGTTAGTGCCCCAGAAAAGTATGAAAACAAATGGGTTAGCATGATAGTTTGGGCTGATATGCAAATTTATACCAAGGATACCACTAACATTTTTTTTTTTAAACAGAAAAATGAATTGAAGCTGATAAGACATGGAGATTCTCACCTGGCAGAACAACTTCAATAAGGTCCCCTTCAGTAATGGCGTTGATGGGTAGAAGACGCTCAAGGACATTTTCTGAGTTAAGATTGTGCCGAAAGAGTTGGATCTTTTCAGAAACACCCAGGAATCCATATTCAGGGTACTGGCAATGTTGAAAAAATATATTTAGTTTACAATTGGAGAACAAGAAAATAAACATGATGATATATATATATATAATATACTTATACCGACAGAAACTTTTTTTTTTATTCCCTGTCTGTTTATACAAGCATCATAAAGTGCAACAAGTTTCCTTAACCTCCCTTGATTTGGTCAAATCCTCCCCTCTCCAAACACAGCAGCTCACAGTGGGAGGGTTTATCAACAGAGACAGTGCTGTGAATTCACAAAGCAGTGGACTGGATTGTGTGGCCAATTGCTGATTCGCACACTACAGCAATGCTAATATTTAAGCTACGGGAACAGTTTTTATTCTACAGTAGTGCAGAGGCATATCTGCCTATGGGAGTGGCTAATTTAGCCGCTTGCCGGCCAGCCGCCGCCGTTATGCTGCGGCAGAATGGCACGGGCAGGCGAATCGCTGTCATGTTACGTCAGGCGAGCGGCCGGCGGGGGGGGGGGTGCGTGCGCCGGACGCGACGATCAGATTCGATCAGGAACCGATCAATCCCCAGGCCCAGGCCAATGAAATCTGGCCTGGACCTGGTGATCGCTCCTGGCGAATGAGATCCTTCCCCTGTCTGTGTAACTGGTAAACACTGACAGGGGAAGTGATGTCATCTCTCCTTGTGTCGGTCTTTTCCATTCCAGACCGAGGAGAGACATCTTAGAGTGAGTTGCACAACACTACACTGACACCAGGTCACGTAGGCACACAATCACCCCCCCCCCCCCAGTTAACCCCTTCACCACCTGTCACTGTGTCATCCAGTACAGCATCAGATTTTTAGGGTAATTAGTCTTAGGCACAGATAGGTCTAGGTCTAACCCCCCCCAATAAAGGTTTAACCCCTTGATTATCCTGTCACCTGTGATCACTATAAAAGGGTCACGGGTGACGCAGTTTAGCTAGTTATTTCTTTATAGCATCAGGGCACCCGCCGTATTTTACCCAATAAAGGTTTAACCCCCTGATCACCAGGCGGGTGATCAAAGTTAGGTTTTAGCTTCAGATAGGGTCTGCGTTGCCCCAGGCAGTGTCAGATTAGTGCCAGTAGCGCTAACACCCACGCATGCTCCATACACTTCCCTAAGAAGTATAGTGTCTGAACAGATCAATATTTGATCAGAACTATACTAGCGTCCCCAGCATCCCAAAAACGAAGTGTTAGCGGGATCAGCCCAGATACCTGCTAGCACCTGCGTTTAGCCCCTCCGCCCAGCCCAGCCCACCCAAGTGCAGTATCAGTCGATCACTGTCACTTAAAAAACACAAAACACATAACTGCAGCATTCGCAGAGTCAGGCCTGATCCCTGCGAACGCTAACAGTTTTTTTTGGCAGCATTTGAATCAGTCGTTGACAGTCAGGTGCTTTTTTTCCTGCGAGTCTCAGTAGTGTACCAGTAAATTTAGAGACCAAAATGACAAATCAAATGTACACTAGTTATGAGGCCTACACGTTTCTGAGCATGGCACATAGTGAAGAGGAAGTCGCTCATCTGTCAGATTCAGGCTCAGAATACGAACCTGTAGACAGCAGCGGCACCCTGACAGATAGCTCTGACAAGGGAGTTGTGGTCCCTGCCAAGGGCAGGCGTACCAGACCCCGTTCTTCTTCTGCTGTCGTTGAGGTGCAAGAACCACAGGTCCCTCGTATGGAGCAGAGAGCAAGTACTAGCACCGCTCATCCTTCTGGTGAACTGGCAAGCACCAGCGGCCTAGTACATCCTGGTCCTACATCCAGCACTGCAGTAACACTTGGTGACGTGGCGAGTCCAATAAGTGCAGTTTAAGCTGGCGAGGTGGGAAGCGAGTAGTGTCCCGATGCCACCAAGAAGACAAAGACAGGCCCGTCAAGCCCATAGTGCCCTTCCTGCTGCATTTGCCAATCCTAATTGGGAACCCACCACTTATGCAGCACCCGTACTTCTCCCATTCACTGGCCAACCCAAAATTCAGGTGGAAACAGTTGATTTTAGGTCACTTGATTTTTATTCGCTGTTTTTCACCGAAGATCTCTATAGATCTATTGTGGACCAAAGCAATTTATATGCAGGTCAATTCATCACCGCTAATCTGCAGCTGACCCTTGCCAGAGATTGGAAACCCTTTACGGACCTTCCTGGGCCTATCCCTCCTCATGGGCATAACTAAAAAGAGTGTGTTGCGGTCATATTGGTCCACTGACCCAATTCACTATACACCCATGTTCTCTGCCTCCATGACCAGGACACGATACGAGCAGATCTTGCGGTTCATGCATTTCAATGAAAATGTCGTCCTCGGGGTGACTCTGAATACGATCGGCTCTACCAGATTCAGCCTCTTCAAACCACTTCAACCAACGTTTTGCAGCCTTGTTAACTCCCCATTCGGTTGTCTGGGTTGATGAGTCCCTGATTAAGTTTTCTGACCACTTGTCATTCAAACAGTAGAACTTGTAGATTCCCATCTTAGGCTGGGGGAGAGAGCCTGCTTGAGATTTAATAATTTGCTCGCTGTGAAGTGGAGGGATAATAAGAATGTTTTTGTTCTGTCCTCCCTTCACGCAGACACGACAGCCCAAATATGGCGACTGGTGTTGTGGAGAAACCCCTCTGTGTCCACGAATATAACCTTAACATGGGAGGGGTGGACCTCAACGACCACTTGTTGGCGCCGTACCTAATTGCCCGTAAGGCCAGACACCGGTACAAAAAAGTGTCTGTATATTTATTTCAACTGGCTTTGCTGAACGCTTTTGTGCTACACAAAGCTTCAGGATGAACTGGGTCCTTCCTTAAATTCCAGGAAGAGATCATCAGAGCCCTTCCGTTTCCAGACGGTGCTTTGGCCTAACTTCCCAACGCAAATGCAGTAAGCCGGCTGCATGAGAGGCATTTTCCGCATGTCCTCTCTGGTACCCCTACTCAAAGAACACCCCAAAGATGATGTGGTGTCTGTAGAAAGTGCGGATTTAGGCTTGACACCCGCTTTTATTGTCCCTCCTGTCCTGACCAACCTGGTATTTGCATTGGTGACTGTTTCGAACGCTACCACACACTAGTTGAGTATTAGCGTAGGGTACAGCACCACACAGTCATAGGCAAATGTACACAGGGTCTCGAAAGATGTGATGGCCATCACATTTTGAGGGACCCTAATCTGCAAATTTCCGTTTATAGTTTTTTTTTTACAGTTTTTATAAAAGTGAAAAAAGTGAAAAAAGAAAAAAAACACACAAAAAAAAAGCCAAAAATAGTTGTGGTCGTATTTTTCTTCTCTCTCTCTATTGTTCTCTCTCTTATGTTCACTCTCTACTGTGCGCTCTACTGTTCTATATCTATCGTTCTCTCTCTGTTTTATTTTTACTATGTTTTATTGTATTTGCTTAGCAGGTATGGTATGTTATACTGTAATGTTTGTTTTATTGTTAACCATCATTTGCTTAGCAGGTACGCCATTCAGCTGCAGCACGGGTTTATTTATCTTGACAGCAACAGCGTTTGCTCCCACGATACATAAAGCTGTGACTCCAGCGATGTCGGAGGTGATTTCACCACCACAGGTAAAAAAAAGAGCATATATGCCGAAGCATGGGGGCAGGGGTGGAGGAGCGATTTGCTTCTAACATTAGGGGCGGATTGCCCCCATGCTTCAGCATATATTTTTTTTAGGCACAGATTGCAATTTTTATTTTTACTATGTTTTATTGTATTTGCTTTGCAGTTATAGTAAGTCTTACTGTTATACCGTAATGTTACTTTGCTTTATTGTTAATCATCATTCGCTTAGCAGTTACGCCATTCAGCTGCAGCACGGGTTTATTTATCTTGACAGCAACAGCGTTTGCTCATACGATACATAAAGCCGTGACCAGAGCGCTGTCAGAGGTGATTTCACCACCACAGTTAAAAAAAAAAAAAATGGTGCCTGTATGCCCATCATTAGAAGTGGGTGGATGAAGGGAGGTATTCTAATGGTATGAATACCCACCGATCAATCTCTTTTTTTGTTCAGCCCACAGGCTGCATGAAAAAAAGAACATTACAATGTTTGCCCAACATGGACCAGCAACGTACTGGTATGTTGCTGGATTTTGAGTGGTTATACTAGAATGATGCCTGCAGGTTTAGGTATCATCTTGGTATCATTCTTTTCAGCCAACGGTCGGCTTTCGTGTAAAGGCAATCCTAGTGGCTAATTAGCCTCTAGACTGCTTTTATAAGCAATGGAAAGGAACGTCCCCCCTCCCACCATCTTCCATGGTTTTCTTGGGCTCTCCTGTCCCAACAGGGAACCTGAGAATCCACCCGGTGGTTTCCGCCAGCTGACCATGGAGCTGATCAGAGACCAGAATGGCTCCAATCATCTCTATAGCCTAAAAAACTGGAAGCTACGAACATTTAATGACTTAGGTTTCGCCTGATATAAACAGCACCATTAGGAAATTGGCAAAGCATTTTATCACACCGATATTGGTGTGATCAGATGCTTTGAGGGCAGAGGAGAGATCTAGGGTCTAATAGACCCCAATTTTTTTTTTTAAAAGAGTACCTGTCACTACCTATTGCTACCATAGGGGATACTTACATTCCCTGAGAATAAAAAAAAAATGATTAAAAAAAAATGAAAGGAACAGTTTAAAAATATAATAAAAAAGCAAAATAAATAATTTTAAAAAAAAGCACCCCTGTCCACCCGTGCTCACACGCAAAGAGGAACGCAAGTGTCGGTCTGGTGTCATATGTAAACAGCAATTGCACCATGCATGTGAGGTCAGATCGAGGGCAGTGATTTTAGCAGTAAACCTCCTCTGTAAATCTAAAATGGTAACCTGTAAAGGCTTTTAAAGGCTTTTAAAAATGTATGTAGTTTGTCGCCGCTGCACGTTTGTGCGCAATTTTAAATCATGTCGTGTTTGGTATCCATGTACTTGGCATAAAACCATCTTTTTAATTTCA
This sequence comes from Lithobates clamitans, assembly GCA_037952925.1. NCBI lineage: Eukaryota > Metazoa > Chordata > Amphibia > Anura > Ranidae > Lithobates > Lithobates clamitans. The sequence goes on from JBBGZY010000449.1 coordinate 16,823,254, forward strand.
TTAAACATTTGGGCAATATTGTGTGTTTTAGTACATTAAAATTTTAAAAAGTGTGTTTTTTCCCAAAAAATTGCGTTTGAAAAAAATAGCTGTGCAAATACTGTATGAAAAAAAAATTGCAACACCCACCATTTCAATCAGTAGGGCCTTTGCTTTAAAAAATATATAATGTTTGGGGGTTCAAAGTAATTTTCTTGCAAAAAAAATTTAAAATTTTCATGTAAACAAAAAGTGTCATCAGAAAGGGCTTTGTCTTCAAGTGGTTAGAAGAGTGGGTGACGTGTGACATAAGCTTATAAATGTTGTGCATAAAATGCCAGGACAGTTCAACCCCCCCCCCCCCAAATGACCCCTTTTTGGAAAGTAGACACACCAAGATATTTGCTGATAGGCATGTTGAGTTCATGGAATATTTTATATTTTGTCACAAGTTTCGGGTAAATTACACTTTTTTTTTTTTTTGCACAAAGTTGTCACTAAATGATATATTGTTCAAACATGGCATGGTTATATGTGGAATGACACCCCAAAATGCATTCTGCTGCTTCTCCTGAGTACGGGGATACCTCATGTGTGAGACTTTTTGGGAGCCTAGCCACGTACAGGACCCTGAAAAACAATCACCGTCTTTAGGATTTCGAAGAGTGTAAATTTTTGATTTCACTAATTACCACAGTTTTGAAGGCCATAAAATGCCAAGATAGCACAAATCCCCCCAAATGACCCCATTTTGGAAAGTAGGCACCCCAAGCTATTTGATGAGAGGCATGTTGAGTCCATGGAATATTTTATATTTTGCCACAATTTGCGGGAAATTTTATTTTATTTTTTTTTTGCGCAAAGCTGTCACTAAATGATCTATTGCTCAAACATGCCACGGGCATATGTGAAATTACACCCCAAAATACATTCTGCTGCTTCTCCTGAGTACAGGATACATATGTGAGACTATTTTGGAGCCTAGCCGTGTACAGGACCCCGAAAACCAATCACCGCCTTCAGGCTTTTTAAGGGCGTAAAATGGTGATTTCACTTCCTCACTACCTATCACAGTTTCGGAGGCCCTGAAATGTCAAGATAGCAAACCCCCCCCCCCCCCCCAATGACCCCATTTTGGAAAGAAGACACTTCAAGCTTTTTACTGAGAGGCATGTTGTGTCCATGGAATATTTGATATTTTGCCACAAGTTTCGGGAAAACTTTTTTTTAGACAAAGTTTTCACTAAATGATATATTGTTCAAACATGGCATGGTTATATGTGGAATTACACTCCAAAATACATTCTGCTGCTTCTCCTTTTCTTCTACTCAACATGCCTCTCAGCAGATAGCTTGGGGTGTCTACTTTCCAAAATGGGGTAATTTGGGGAGGGGTTTGAACTATCACACTGTGATACCTCATGTGTGAGACTTTTTGGGAGCCTAGCCACGTCCAGGACCTCAAAAACAAAGCACCGCCTTCAGGCTTTCTAAAGGCGTAAAATTGTGATTTTACTCCTCACTACCTATCACAGTTACGGAGGCCCTGAAATGTCCAGATAGCACAAAAAAACCCCCAAATTACCCCATTTTGTAAAGGAGACACCCCAAGGTATTTGCTAAAAGGCATGGTGAGTATTTTGCAGATCTCATTTATTTTTGAAAATGAAGAAAGAAAAGGAAAATGTATTTTATTTTTATTTTTTCAATTTTCAAAACTTTGTGACAAAAAGCGAGATCTGCAAAATACTCAACATGCCTCTCAGCAGATAGCTTGGGGTGTCTACTTTCCAAAATTGGGTCATTTGGGGGGTTTGTGCTATCTGGGCATTTCATGGCCTCCGAAACTGTGATAGGCAGTGAGGAGTGAAATCAAAAATGTACGCCCTTAGAAAGCCTGAAGGCGGTGATTGGTTTTCGGGGTCCTGTACACGGTTAGACTGCCAAAAAGTTCCACACATATGTGGAGCAATATATCAATTAGTGACAACTTTGTGTAATTGTTTTTTTTTTTTTTTTTTTTTCATTTTTCAATCACTTGTGACAAAAGAATAAAATACTCAGTGGGCTCAACATGCCTCTCAGCAATTTCCTTGGGGTGTCTACTTTCTAAATTGGGGTCATTTGGGGGGAGGGGGTTTGTAGATGCTATAACTTTTGCGCAAACCAATAAATATATGCTTATTGATATGCTTTTTTTTACCAAAGACATGTGACTAAATACATTTTGGCCTAAATGTATTACTAAAATTTAGTTTATTAATCTTTTTTTTATAACAAAAAGTAGAAAATATTTTTTTTCCAAATTTTCGGTCTTTTTCCGTTTATATTGCAAAAAATAAAAATAAAAAAATCGCAGAGGCAATCAAATACCATCAAAAGAAAGCTCTATTGGGAAAAAAAAGGACACAAATTTTGTTTGGGTACAACATTGCATGACAGCGCAATTACCAGTTAAAGCAGCGCAGTGCCAAATTGTAAAAAGTCCTCCGGTCATTGCCAAATCCTCCGGGGCTGAAGTGGTTAGTAGCAGTGCAGCACTGTTGCCAAATAATCACCAGAAGCTGCATTAGGTTTTACTGGCAGGTCAAGCAGATCAACAGGTATTTGGGAGACTTTGCAAGGGGACTATGAGAGAATTGTAAGAGAAGATACACCTATAACTAAATGCTGCAGTACATACAGTAGCTCACAAAAGTGAGTACACCCCTCACATTTTTGTAAATATTTTATTATATCTTTGACAACACTGAAGAAATGACACTTTGCTACAATGTAAAGTAGTGAGTGTACAGCTTGTATAACAGTGTAAATTTGTTGTCGCCTCAAAATAACTCAACACACAGCCATTAGTGTCTAAACCGCTGGCAACAAAAGTGAATACACCCCTAAGTAAAAATGTCCAAATTGGGCCCAAAGTGTCAATATTTTGTGTGGCCACCATCATTTTCCAGCACTGCCTTAACCCTCTTGGGCATGGAGTTCACCAGAGCTTCATAGGTTGCCACTGGAATCCTCTCCCACTCCTCCGTGACGACATCACGGAGCTGGTGGATGTTAGAGACCTTGTGCTCCTCCACCTTCCATTTGAGAATGCTCCACAGATGCTCAATAGGGTTTAGGTCTGTAGACATGCTTGGCCAGTCCATCACCTTTACCCTCAGCTTCTTTAGCAAGGGAGTGGTCCTCTGGAGGTTGTGTTTGGGTTCGTTATTATGTTGGAATACTCACCTGTGGCCCAGTCTCCAAAGGGAGGGGATCATGCTCTGTATGTCACAGGTGATGTTGGCATTCATGGTTCTCTCAATGAACTGTAGCTCCCCTGTAGCTAACTCGTGCACCACCAGACCATGACACTCCCACAACCATACTTGACTGTAGGCAAGACACACTTGTCTTTGTACTTCTCACCTGGTTGTCGCCACACATGCTTGACACCATCTGAACCAAATAAGTTTATCTTGGTCTCATCAGTCCACAGGACCACAGGTTCCAGTAATCCATGTCCTTAGTCTGCTTGTCTTCAGCAAACTGTTCACAGGCTTTCCTGTGCATCATCTTTAGAAGAGGCTTCCTTCTGGGACGACAGCCATGCAGACCAATTTGATACAGTGTGCGGCATATAGTCTGAGCACTGACAGGCTGACCCCCCACCCCTTCAACCTCTGCAGCAATGCTGGCAGCACTCATATGTCTATTTCCCAAAGACAACCTCTGGATATGACGCTGAGCATGTGCACTCAACCTCTTTGGTCAACCATGGCGAGGCCTGTTCTGAGTGGAACCTGTCCTGTGAAACTGCTGTATGGTCTTGGCAACTGTGCTGTAGCTCAGTTTCAGGGTCTTGGCAATCTTCTTATAGCCTAGGCCATCTTTATTTAGAGCAGCAATTCTTTTTTTCAGATCCTCAGAGTTCTTTTCCATGAGGTGCCATGTTGAACTTCCAGTGACCAGTATGAGAGAGTAAGACCGAAAACACCAAATTTAAACACACCTGCTCCCCATTCACACCTGAGACCTTGTAACACTAATGAGTCACATGACACCGGAGGACGGAAAATGGCTAATTGGGCCCAGAGGCTGGCAGCGGCCGCTGCTGTTTGTATGTAGCTGCACATAGAGCGGTTACTTGCGGTTAGGGACGGATGTTTGAGTCTGGAAGCAGCTGACTGCATCCAGCTCGCACATCCATCCCTAACTGCAGGTAACCACCATGTGTGCAACTCCACGTGATCAGCGTGCCATTAGTTTAAAAAGGCTGAGTGGCCACTGCTATTCACATGCTCTGGTAACCCAGCTGCAATAATCTGCTCATTCTTGTCACTGGAATCTGGTGGCTGCATTTAAATGGCAGTGGGAATGTGACCTAGGTTTCAACTCAATCCTGCAAGATGTGGACCCAAACTGTAAAAAAGGCCTCAGAGTTTTTTCCTCTTGCTTGTATAATATCCTTACTCAGGGCTTTTTTTCTCGTAGAATAGGTGCAGGAACTCCCCCCGTCTGAGTCACCCCTTGTCTCTGCCCCTACCCACCTGTGACCACCGTCCCTTGATTCCACCCCCTACCCACCTACCAGTACTGCTACTGCCCCTTTTAGAGAATACAAAACCAAGTATCATTTTGTGGTGCTAAATCATTTGTATGGAACATGTTAATGATAAAAAGAAAAGCAGTAAAATAGATCCCCTGCAGCCAGCAACAATAGAATTCCAGCAATAGATCCCCACACAATAGACTCCCCCAGCAACAATGGACTCCACCCCAACAACAATAGCTTCCCTGCAGCAACAGTGAACCACCCACAACAAAATATCACACCCAGTAACAAAGCAACACCCAAGCAACATTAGACCCCCCCCCCCCAGGCAGCAACAACAGATCTCCCAGCAGCCAGCATTAATAGATCCTCCAGCAGCCAGTAAAAACAGATCTCTCCCTTCAACAGTAGATCCCTTCCAGCAACATAAGATTCCCCATCAGCAACAATAGACCCTCGCACAAAATCAGATCCCCACCAGTGACAATAGATCACCAGCAGCCAACATTAATAGACCCTCCAGCACACCCCACACCCCATGCTATTACATACATTCAGTGCTGGAGGTGCCGAAACGGCGTTCCCCCGCGTTCCCACTGAAAAAAAGCCCTGTTCTTACTACATTACTTTCTTATGTACAGCATTCAACCAACTAATTATACAGAATTACACCTATTTAACATGACATACAACAACTTTATGGCCATAAAGAACAGTAAAATGGGCCTTTACATGCATAAAAGTGACATAGAGCCTGATTACTTTATTTCTAGGTATAAAGTACGAGATACCTGGGTATCAGCAGTTTGTCAGAGCCAAGATAAGCCAAATGTTCCACATTTATTTTTCACACGCCCATTCTGTTGGACATGTCTAACATGATAAGTGGAAAAAAGGGTTAACCCCCCCCCCCACACACACACACACACACACACACACACACACACACACACACACACACACACACACACACACACACAATTGAACAGGTGTACTAAACTGCATAAACCTGTTCCATTCATTCAGATGTCATAAACTTGCTTCTAGGTGTAGAGATTCAATTTCCTAGAAATTGTTTAATCCCCATCACTCATAATCTAGTCTGTAACATGATAACCAGTTATTCAGTTAGTCATTTTCAGCTATAGGCTTTAAGGTTTAAATGTGAAGAAAAACATATGTAATAAGAATATCCAATCAGAAGGGAAAACAAAAATGGACAGGTGTTAATAGAAGTAAATTGTATATCTTTAATGGCCACCAGATGTCAGTAACACACCGTGTAAAATGTAAAAGTCATACATACCTACAGTAACAACCTATTAAATCAACACTTGTGTTTTGGTACAAACGATAAAAAAAAAAAAGTGATCTATTTTAACAAATGACACATACAATTTACAAGGTGTATTCATTTTCATAAACTCAATTAGTGAAAATGCAGATAAGGCATATGGAAAAGGTAAGTACACCCCTATATTACTGCTTCAAATTGATGAAATTAGAACCAGGTGTTCCAGGTTGGGTGAACAGAACTCCCTTAGACCCCTTTCACACTGAGGCATTTTTCAGGCATTTCTAGTGCTAGAAATAGCCTCTAAATAATGCCTGAAAACCTCCTCACATTCATTACAGTGTGCAAGCAGCATCTTTGGGGCGGTTTGGGAGTGCTGTATACTGAAATAAATAGGCAGCGCTTTGGAAGTACCTGTAAAGTGATTTGGAAGCGCCGCAACACGGGCGCTTTTAACCCCTTCTTTGTGGTTAAAAGCGACCCGCTAGTGGCCGAAAAGCGCTGTTTAAATAGCGCCGCTAAAAAAGGTGACGCTTTAGCACTAATGTGGCCACGGGTCAGTGTGAAAGGGCTCTTAGGGAATATGCAAGTGAAACCTTCCCTATTTAAACCTCATATCTAGGGTCTGGTGTCCTCTTTGCTATTGACACGTGTTGTCATCATGCCAAGATTAATAGAGCTCTCTAAGGTCTACAAAAATTTTGTTTTTGAATTTTGAATGTTTGAGTCTGGAAAAGGATTTTAAAAGCTTGCCCAATCATTTAAAATCCATCATTCAACTATAAGTAAAATCTACATGTGGTGTAGATTTCAAATTACTTATAATTTGTCCAGGAATGCACACCCAGCAAATTAAGCCCAAGAATTGATCATTGAATGCTATTTGAGGTCTCCAAGAACCCCAGAATTTCACTGCATTATGTTTAAGTAACTTTTGCAATACCTGGGGTCAAAGTGCTTGTTCCTACAATCAGAACACCCTGCGATGGAACTGGGATGCAACAATTTAACCTGCATGAGAGGCGTGTTAAGAAAAAGCCTTCGCTATCCCAAAAGAACATTACAGAAAGACTACAGTGTGCCAATAAAGATATAGGCAAAAACTAGGACTTCTAAAACAATGTGCTGAAGACTGATTAATTCAAGGTAGAGTTGTTTGGTCACAGTACCAGTAGACCTGTTACCGCAAACAGAAGACAGCATTTCAGGAGAAGAACCTCATAACTGAGAAGCAAGGTGGTGAAAACGTTCTAGTTTGGGGTTGCATTTCTTTTAGGACTTGGGCAGCTTGCAGTCATTGAGTCAGCTATACATTCTACATTATATCAACGTGCCCTTGGTGAGAATGTGAGGACAACTATCCAACAGTTAAAGCTGAACCAGAAATGGGTCTTTCAACACAATGATCTGCTGTTCACTACAAACCCACCAAGGAATGGCTCAAAAGAAGAAATAGAGGGTTATGGACTGCTCTAGTCAAAGCCCTGATTTTCACATTACTGGATATCATTTGGAAAAAAGCCAAGGAAAAAAAAAAGCTTACATTAAAAGACATGGATGACAGCACAAATATCTAGTATTGTTCAGTATGATTTTCATTGTAGATGCACAGAGAGACCTTCAGAGATAAATAGTTTCCTTGGCACTCATTTTATTAAAGTGGTAGTAAAGATCATTTTTTATCTTTTACCTACAGGTAAACATATAATAAGGCTTACCTATAGGTACTGTAAAATATCTCCTAAACGTGAACTGTCACCAGCGCATGCGCTCTGAAGGAATGACATACCCGCGCTGTTCCTTCAAAGCCCAGTGCCATAAATGGGGATTCCCGCGTGCATACATGGGAGTGACATCATTGCAGCTCAGCCATTCAAAGGGCCAGAGCCCGCAAACACGGAAGGAAGACCGGTAAAGATGGAAGCCCTGCCAGTGGTGGAGGGCAAGTTTCACATAATGTGCTAGTATGCGATGCATTGCCTTGCAGGGGAAACATTTTTTTTTTTAGTTTACTACCAGTTTAAACCTTTAACCCACTTGAAGTTGTGCTGGGATAACTTTGATCCCAAACAATGAGACCTCATGCATATGACAGGTTTGGACTACTAGCAGTACTTCACATAATGTATAGTTTTTACGTTTATGAATAATACGTACATTTTATTATAATTTTATATGCAAAAAGCACCTGTTAAAAATGGGAAATTTAGATATATATTTTTATTATTATCCATGCAGTAAGAATAAGCATGGGGTCTTCACCAGGGGACTCTCTGCCCTGCAAGGAGAGTTTTTGTTTGTTTGCTTTCTTTCTGCGCCCTTCAAACAAGGAAAATATACTATAGAAGGGACGTGATAACATGAGCTTGGAGACAACTCCTAGATCAGGGGTAGGTAACCTATTGAGCGCAGTGTGCCGAAAAATATTTTCAAAGAAATTGAGCGTGCCAATTTTATAACAAAAAAATGTCAACTTTACACTCTCTATCACGAAAAGGATTTTGTATGAAGTAAATTCTGTAAACTACTTGAGTAATAGTGACAAATTACCATCCTGCACTCTCACGCCTCAGATCAGCCCCAATTCCTGCAATTCCACACTTCACCCCAGATCACTGTACCCACCTGCAAATTTTTTTTCACCTCTGTACCCCGCTGCTCATCTGTCCTACCACTGTAACCCCCTGCATATCTGCCCCACCACTGTAACTCCCTGCACATCTGCCCCACCACTTTAATCCCCTACACATCTCTGCCCCACCACTGTACTACCCTGCACATCTCTGCCCCACCACTGTACTACCCTGCACATCTCTGCCCCACCACTGTAACCCCCTGCACATCTGCCCCACCACTGTACCACCCTGCTCTTCTGACTCACGACTGTAACCCCCCTGCGCATCTGCCCCACTAATGTGTGACCAGACAAGCCAAAACGTCAGGGAGCCAGAGATGAGCGTAGTAGAACAGCAAGCGGGATTTGGAACCAGAAGGAATATGAGCCAAGCAAGTCTTTAACAGGAACACAGGAGAGCATGTCTAGAGATGTGACCAAGGCGATGGCAGAGATCATCTGGACTGGATGGCTTAAGTAGGCAGGACAGACGAGCAGGATATCATCAACAGGTGAGTCACTGTGGAGAGATAGGAGCTGGCAATTAGCCGACAGCTGAGCGGCCAGCTTTGAGAAGGAAGGGCTGAGCCCAGCCCTGACACTGCTGTACCCTCCTGCTCATCTGCCCCACCGCTGTACCCATTTCTCATTTATAATATGCACGATATGCAGAGTGGTGCAAGGAAGCAGACACATCTTACCTGTCCTGGAACATTTATCCCTGCAGATCCGCCTCTCGCATCCCATTGTGTGTGATGTCACATACAAGCATATGGGATAGATGTGCAATGATGAGCTCAGGTCAGGGGCATTTTCTGAAAGCAGTGGGCCTGTGTGCAAGATCATAAGTTGGTCCCCCGCAGAAAAAGTGTGAAAAGCAAAAAAGTTGGGTTTCATTTTCATTTTGCTGAATACTGGCTGTGGCTTAAAAGGACACAGAGTGCAGGAGTTCAGTAGTAATATATATATATATATATATATATTGTACAGGATGCCGTGGCTGGGCGTCCTGTACACACTATGTTTCCCCTCTGTTTGGACTGTGGTCCCTTTAAGGGAACAAAAAGGGTTAACTCACCTGTCAGAGGAAGTGGGTTAAAAATAAGACAGGAAGTTGTAGGTGAGTGTGGAGGAGTGTAGGGGAGTCTGTGGATGGTGTTTTTGTATACAGCGATACAAGTGAATGGCAGTGTCCTGCCTGGAAGCCTCCTGGCAGGGGAAGCTACCTGCAACAGAAATCAAGGACAGTTTAACTGCGGTAGCAGTTCTGGACTCTGCAAGTCGGTGAGACTGAAATCTCTTTCTTTTGTTTTTTTCAGCTGCGAAGCTATTTAAGTTTAATAAACCTCCTTTTGACTGAAAAGCCTGTGTCCTGCGATCTAGCTGGTTCTGCAAAATTTACAATATATATATTATATATTTCAACAAAGTTCCCAGATGCTTAACAGTAATTCCACAAAATGTAACTTGATTGTGGTTTTCTCAATCACAGTAAAATCCCTTCTTTCTGCTTGTGGCACTCGTTGGGGGGGGTATCCTACCCCTGTCCCAGAAGACAGATTCACAAACATCTTTGCTCAATTATGAGAACTCGAGCACATTCTGAGAAAAATAAATGCCCCCCCTGGATCCAGGGTGACAGAAAACCACATAAAATACCGCGACGGGCAGGAGGGTGAAAGCTTTTTTTGCTAAAAGGTCCAAAAGAGGACCAGAACCTGGTCCAGTCAACATATATAGCTCCTGCTAGCATCCCATATTTCCATGTGTTCCCATTGGCTTTCATAGCCCACCTGGGAAAAATCAGGGAATCCTTAAAGGGGAAATGTACCCAATGAAACAAACATTATAAATGCTATATCCATTACAGAGAAGGGAAGAGAGAGAGCAGCTGGAGTCCCACAAAAGTGGGCCCAAAGGGCTGTGCCCCCTCTTTAACAATAGATTGCTGTGCAACTTCTAATTAATGGTTAACTAAATAAAGGCTGTGTGAGGCTGCCTCCTCCATCAGGCTGGGAACCCAGTGACTGCGAACAGAAGAAGTGAAAAAGAGGGAGGCGCCAAGCCAACCATATTATAGTGACCAGGTTTATTAAGAAATTTTAAAACAAGTATAAGTTGCACTCACAAGTGTCAATGTATAAAAGCGTGTCTATAAGATCAGTGTGCAGTCCTAACATCAGTAGGGGTGGATAACCAGATAGCAGCTGCCTCAGGTGCTCACTGCTCCTCTTCCAGAGCCACTGTGGGAAAGCACATGGGGAGATCTCCTTGCAAACTACAAGTGCAATTGCAAACTAGTAGCAGGGCCGATGCAAGGCTTTTTGTATACTCAGGTGAAGGTGCATTTTGCTTTTTTTTTGTCTCCTTATATACTTAAAACAATTTTGGTTTAATTTGTATTTATTGTTACATATCTTTTAATGCTATCACATAGGGGGCCAATAGCCCCCTATGTGATAGGATATAGGTGACCCTGGATGTCTCCTTTTTGATCTATTGCAGCTGATGGAACACAGACAGTGCTTTATCAGCTGATTTTTCCAGCGCTGATCCCAGAGAATGACAGGTCTGGTCCAAGAAGTGAGGTCATACACGTCACTTCCTGGTCTGTGCTCATGAGGGAGGCTTAGCGGATTCACCCTTCCCAGCGACAACTGCCCATGACAGCACTGGGCCTGCAGGTGGGACAGCGGAGCCTGGTGAACATCAGATCGAGCCGGTGGTGGAAGTGATAGGTGGCTCTACAGCTTCTTGTATCACTTCCACCTGAAAGCCGACAGTCCGCTTTACTAAAGTACACACATTGTGTACTGTGGGAGTGTTTTAAAAAATTAGTCTGCAGCACTGTAAATAAACCCCCCCCCCCATCCTGGTGCCCTAAGGAGGCTGCTTAAGCCGCCTTATGGTAGTGCCAGCACTGACTAATAGTGTCCAGTGCCCACCACAAAAATTGTGAGATCATTTGTGCAAGTGCAAACACTGTGAATTTTACTACAATATTGCAGAAGGCCAAGTGACCAGACCAGTGTTGTGAGCGCAAAACAATGAATTTTACTGCTAAATTGCAACAGGACAAGTGACCAGACTAGCTGTGCACAGTGCCCACACTGTGCCCACCACTAAATTGTGAGATTATTCTGTGCAAATTTAACATAGTGTTGTAAGTGCATAACAGTGAATTTTTGTGCGAAATTGCAAATGACGAACATAAAGTAGTGGACCAATAATGAAAGAATGCAGAGAGTGGATGGAGAAGGCTACTCTCTGGAGCAAATATGAATACATGCAATGAATGGAGCAGTGTACTGGGGCAATAATGAATGAATGCATTGGAATGGAGCAGTCTATGGGGGCAAGCAATGACTGCAGTGGAGGAGCACCGACAGCGACACCTATACTGTCATGTTTGATTTTTCTCCTTCTCCTTCTCCTTCCCTCCCTCTTTGTGCCGTTAGGTTGGATCTCCCTTGACTCCCAATCACACCTGCTTTAACTGGCCTATGCCACCACTGCCACCAATGCTTTTGCCTGCTGCCCTCCTGGGATCATGTGAACTGCACCAAACACGGGGTCAGCTGTCAGCCTACAAGCAGAAGTACCGCCTATCTACCTGCTACAACTCCTCATGAAGCATTCCCTTAGCTTAATTTCACAGTAAGCAAATACACAATTTGCTGCAGTTTGCTTTGTCAATAAATTATGTGCTCTAGTGAGTCACATGTTTGGTGTTCTCCTCCCTCTTTGTGCCATAGTTTTGTTCTCCACTCCCTGGGCTCCCAGTCATGCCACTTTGACCAGCCTCAGCCTGTTCCACCTCCAACACCTTTGCCTGCTGCCCTCCTTCCATCAAGTTCACTGCACCAAACACAAGGCCGTTTTCTGCCTACAAACACAAGCACTGCCTTCTGCAACTTCTCCTGAATCCTGGAGCATTCCCTTTGGCTTCATATAACAATAAGCAAAAACACAATTGGCATTGATGTGCTTTGTCAAGAAATAATTTGCTTTAATGAGTATAATGGTGTTCTCCTCCTCTCCCTCTTTGTGCCGTAGGTTGATTCTCCTCTCCCTGGACTCACAGTAATGCTGTTTGACCAGCCTCAGCCTGTTCCACCATTGCCATTGCCTGCTGTCCTCAGCCCTCCTTTCATCAAAAGAACTGGTCTGCACCGAACACAAGGTCCGCTGTCTGCTTACACTATAAGTACAAGTACCGCCTGCCTGCCGCAACTCCTGTCCTGAAGCATTCCCTTTGGCTTAATACAGCTATATCATACAGTAAGCAAATAGACAATTTGTTGCGGTGTACTCTCAAGAAATTATCTCCTATAGTCTCAAGTTTGATTACCTCCTTCTCCCTCTTTGTGCTGCTAGGTTCTCCTGCACTGAGAATCACGCCACTGCTATTGACCAGCCACCAGCACTGCCTCCGTCCGGAGCCCTTTTAGTGGAGCTCTGTCCTCTGGTAAGTATGTCATTTTTGGAAGCCAGTGTTTTGTCTACTTTGTACATGTGTTGGGAAAGGGAACTTGGGTGGGGACTGGGAGTCTGATGACTGATGTCACAGCAATCTGATTAATTTATTTGTTTCTTCCCTAGAAAAGTCTACAGTGTATTGAGAAACCAGCTGCATGGCTCTACAGACACCACCACCAGATTAAACAACTAGCTCATCTAACAGTAAGTGGTTATCTTCCACACCAATACACCACACACACACACACACACACACACACACACACACACACACACACACACACACACACACACACAGTGTTTGCATTCTTCTGTATAACGCTAATGGGTAAAACAGAAAAACATGATTTTTCTTCTATCTTTTTTTTAGACACCTTCCAAGACTGGAAACCAATCTTCACATGTGATGCATCTCTAATTGCAGCCAATATGTTTTAAGAAAAATTTTCACAAAATTCCAGCTTTAATTAACAACTATAATTAATAACTATAACAAATATAATAATAACTATAAACTGAAATTTAAAGGGATTGTAAATCTTCAAGGTTTTTCACCTAAATGCATTCTATGCATTAAGGTAAAAAAAAAAACCTTCTGTAGTGCAGCAGCCTCCCACAGCCCCCCCCCCCTTTACTTACCTGAACCCGATCATTCCAGCGATGGGGATGAGCACAGCAACGCCAGCCGCTATCTCGTGTCCTCATTGGATTGGCTCCCGCTGCTGTCAATCAAATCCAGTGACATGGGAGCCGGGGGCAGGGTTGAGTCCTGCTGTCTGTATCAATGGACGCAAAAGCAGGACTCGGGAGCACGCCCGGAAGAGCTCCCCCATGGAATGTGGCTTTCAAGAAGAGGAAGATCCAGGAGCACCGCTGAGGGTCCCCAGAAAAGGAGGATTGGGGCTGCTCTGTGCAAAACCCTTGCATAGAGCAGGTAACTATAACATGTTTGTTATTTTTTTAAAAAAACCTTTTAAGAGGGCTCATTCTGGGCTGGTTTGGCTGTAGTTTTTACAGAGAATTGTGACAAGATTTTAAAGGGCTCTTTGATTTTAGTTTAAAGTTTGACACATTTAACAGCTGCCGTTGGTAACACAGGGTGTGTGTTTTAGGTTACAGTGTGTGCAGTGCAGTTGCACTTTACAAATGGAAGGTATGAAAAGGGCAACACCTGAGTCTCCTTGCAAAACATGCAAGAAACTGAGGCATTGCTCCTTTTTGGGCTCATGGCTAACAGGTCTGTGGTTCAAATACTCAGCAGATGATGATTCAAAACAAAATGTGGTGCAAAAAATTGTTCAGCATAGCACATGGTGGTGTCTGTGTTGTCCTTAGTCATGCTGCAAGTTACAAAGTCTATTGCTGCAGCCAGGCAAGCCAAATCTGGAACTGTTACATTTGCTAAAGCACAGCACAGAATCGGAAGTGTTGGCTCATAAAAGAAAAACTTGTTTAACTGAGTTGAAAATAGTTAATTTTACTGCACAAAAATATTTGCTATTATGTTGTTAGATGATCTTACTATTAACATGACTGACTGGCTTCCAGATTCCAAAATTGCAAGTTCCCTCTATTGTAAGCGTACCAAAGACTCCATGCTAAATTGTCAAGTACAATAAACAGCAAAAAAAAAAAAAAGTTTTACTATGGGATCACTGTTTGCAACTATGTGATTTCTTTTTGCCACCTACGTGCTTCATTAAAAGTCCCATTCCCCTCTCCGCTGTTCTCAACTAGATAGGGATGGTTGCACCAGACTTTACCAGATCATTGCCTCATTTAAAGTCCCATTGTTCTTCTGTTCTTCTTTTATACAATAAACAGCTGTTGTGCCAAAAGCTTGCCTGTTGTCACTTTTCATTACTGATTGATGAAACTACAGACATATCAAGAACCAAAAAATTTGCCATGGTGGCCATTTATTTTGATGAAGATCCCGGTAAAACCCAGGACCAATTCTACCGCCTTGTTGATCTCACTGAAGCTACGGCTGATACTATTTTTGAGCAGATTAAATCATGTTTTCTGGAACATGGTATCCCCCTGAAAAATTTGATGGCACTTGGTACAGATGTTAAAAAACACAATGGTTGTTCCAAAGAAACTCTTTACTATCCCACTTCAAAGCAGAGCTGCCTTTTATATTTCACATTCATTGTACCTGCCATGTTGCTGCCTTGTGTGCTGCAGATGCCTGTAAAGCCATACCTAAAACTGTTCAGCAACTTTGCAGAGACATTCATAACCACTTTGCACATAGTTGCAAATGCATACAGTATACAGCATGTATCACAAATTTCAGGATTTTGTTAAGGCAGATTGTCGAAAGATTGTACAGCTTTGGCTTTCTATGCTTGAGTGTGTCAACTGCATTTTCAATCAGTATGAAGCCCTGTTAAGTTATGCTAATGGTAGGAATACACGATAAGAAATTCGTACGAACATTTCGGCCAATTTTCTACTTGTTGATGCCCAGTAAGCAATACCCGATATCAATATTGTGAACAAAAAAGACAGATTGAAAAAATTGAAAAATTGTGTTGTATCGTTTGTGAATAAACGATTTTCTATTCGTTGGTGTGAAGGTCGTCCATAAAACATCTCTTGAACATTATCACGCATGAGCGGCACTAGTGGACGACCCCACTTGTACATGAGACATCAACACTGCGTATGAAAATCGATTGCTCTTTTAAAGATTTTTTTTCGATTGGCTAATGTTGGCGATGATTTTCACCAGCGAATGCTGTTTCGTTGGTCGTCGGTTGAGCAATTGGTCGATTTTCTAACCGTTTAATCCTGTCCTGCTATTAGTCAAGTGATGATGCAAACCGATTGGTAACTGTGGAAAGCATACGTCTCTTGCTACCAGATCCTATCACTAAGTGCTACTTTCTGTTTCTTCGAGCAGTTCTGCCAAATTTCAGCTAGTTCAATCAAATTTTCCACAGCAATTCTCCAATGGTACCTGACTTGTACTTGAAGTACCGCCAGCCGAAAAGTTTTATGTGCTACTTTATCAGACCAAACCTCTTAGCTGCCCTTAAAAATGATGCACTGATTGCATTTGACCACACTAATAGTGCAAACGTCAAATCAACAGACAGCATTTTCATTGGCTACCAAACAAGGGAACATCAGTCTACAGTAGATGATTTGTCAGCCGTTCAACAGTTTATGGTCCCAGCAACATTTTCACAAGAGCAGTAACTATTGAAAAACAAATGCCCATTGGAAACTGAACGTTTCAAACAGGTCTACTGCTAATTCTGGGGACATTATTGAACTAGCAAAGCATTTTCCACAAATTGTTCCTCCATCTGATTTTGACAGACTGCATACTGAATTTATTGAATACCATATGACAGATTTCAGTGATGTTGCTCAAACTCACACATATGATTCTTATTGGCACATGGTAGAACAAAGCTGTATAATTCAGGATAATCTGAAAGTACCTAAATTCCCACATCTGGTTAAATTTGTAAAAACTATGCTTTACCTTCCCCATGGGACAGCTGAGGTGGAACATGTGTTTTCATCTGTGGAGTTAAGGAAAACTGATCTTAGGAACAAACTTTCCACTCCAATGTTGGAAGGACTGCTGTCAAGAAAGAGTGGCCCCAGAAGAATTAAGGAAATGCTTAAATATGTTGATTCCACATTGAATGACAAGTTGAAAATGCATCCAAGCCTAAATGTATACCACTGGGTGGTGTTTCTTCTGCTGCTGCTGGTAACATGTCTAAGGACAATGATGATGTGGTGGTGTAGGACTAATACAGTGACAGTCACAAGTTCGGAATATGAGGTTCTTACATGCAAAAGATTTTTACAACAGAAATTGTTAGAGATGGGCCGAACGGACTCCTGTTCAGTTCACACCAGAACTTTCGAACACCGCAAAAGTTTGGACCCGAATAACGAACCCCATTAAAGTCAACGGGAATGGCACCCGAACGTCAAAAATCAAAAGTGCCCATTTTGAAGGCTTATATGCGAGTAATTGGGCATACAATGGTTATAGGGGTCTGGGTCCTGCCCTGGGGGACATGTATCAATAAAAAAAAAAGTTTGTGAAAAACATTTTTAAATGAGCAGTGATTTTTTTATTTTTTAAGTTAAAGCATAAAAATGAAAAATTCCTTCCAATATTGTGCCTGGGGGGTCCCCTTAGTCTACATGTAAAGTGGCAGATCTGTACCATGTCTAGAATCTGCTGCAGCAATAATTGCATTTACAAAGCCAAAAAATGACAAAAGCCAAAATGCCATTTTCCCTGCAAGCTGCCTTTATTTTGCTCAGCAACAGTTGGGGAGCCAGTGTATATGATAAGGCCACAATGTAGTGAACTGGGAACAAGATTAGAGATTTTTTGGATACATTCTGGTGTCACTTTGACTTTGGATAAAAAAACGGGTGCGTAAAAAAATTGGTCTTTGGGTGTCAGTGGCACCTTCCTACCGTAGCCCTATAGAGGTATTCTTGATGAAAGCAAGAATTGGTCTTGCTGTAAAAAATTGCAATGATATGCACCTGTCAAACAGGTGCAGAAAATTGGTCTTTGGGTGTTAATTGTTCCCGTGTGCCCAATTGTGCCCTATACCAAAAATATTCTTCCAGATGAAATGATTGAACACCCTCAAAGCTAGGCAGCCTCGAAGTCCTGCGGAGATAACACATCCCAAAAAGACTTAATCAGTGACATTGGCATCAGGGGCTTCAAAGCTGGTAATCCAGGACGGATTCATTTTTATAAAAGTCAAATGGTCCACGGAGTCTGTGGTCCGACGCGTTCTATGATCAGTAACGAAACCTCCTGCAGCACTGAATGCCCATTCTGAAAGCGCGCTGGATGCAGGGCAGCCCAACAACTCAATAGCATACTGGGTAAGTTCTGGCCAGTGCTCTATTCTCATGACCCAGTAAGTCAGTGGATCGTCAGCTGGAAATCTCTCCATCTCTGTTTTGGCCCCAAGGTAATCGTCCACTATGTGATGCAGATGCTGCCAATGGGATGTAAAAGCTGACAGTCCTCACCTCCCTGGGAGGTGAGGACTAAAAAAATTCTAAAATGCCTCACTTAGGTGGACGCCTTCTCCAACGCTCCTCTCTTGACCAACAGAAGACTCAAAACTATGTTTTCCTAGCTCTGCACCTGTAATTCTCCCCACCCTCTCCATTTGAATGGATCATACTAGAGGGGCGAAATCGCAGAGGATTGATCTCAGACATATATCAGATCCTAAATTCATACCCAATACCAACAAAAGGTAAACATGCATACATGCTACGATGGGAGAGAGAGTTGGGAGAGGAACTCCCAGTGGAGGCGTGGCAGGCAGGCTGCCAAAAGTACCCTCTATAAAGAAAATTCATATAAGATTCTCTTTTTTTGGTACCAGACCCCAGCTGTAGTCCATAAAATTTACCCCTCCACCTCTGATCGATGTTGGCGCTGCCAACGAGACAGAGGCTCTCTATTCCACATTTATTGGTCATGTCCTCTCATAGCCCCATTCTGGAGCTCGACCCAACAATTATTAACCCGCCTCTTTGAGGTTCCAATACCTCTCTCACCTAAATTTTTCCTGTTTGGCCTCTGCCAACCAAAAATGGCTAAACCATGCAAGAAATTGCTTAGACATATTCTCACAGCAGCCAGGTGCTTGATAGCCCTTAATTGGAAAAAAAAATTCACCCCCATCCCAAGAAGCCCTGTATTCCAGGATCAAAGACATGGAACCCATTGAAAAAATGACGGCCAGAATACAGAATAGGTTGGACGAATACAACGTGGTCTGGGAGAGGTGGCATCTCCGGGAGGACTGGCGGTGAGCCGGTACAGGAGCCGAAGCGATAATCTACTGCCCTCTTTAACCTTACTCTTTCTATCTTCTCTTCTCTCCTACCCCCCTTTTTTCCCTCTCTTTCTTCTTCCTTAACTCGCAGGCTATCCCTGCAAGGTTATATGTGATATCAGCTCTAGGGTACTGTATATTAAGTTGTGCTCCAATGGCACTGTTGCTAAAAGAATTAGATTATATTTTGTACTGCCTACGTGTACAGTTTACCTCCCTAATTTTGCTGAGTACAGACTTCGCACTGTTTTGTTCTTAAACTTGCTATTGTTGACTCCTCCACATCTGTGTATTGTTAACCTTTTTGAGATAACCAATAAAAACCGTTAATTGAAAAAAAAAACTGTTTTCCACGACACTGTAACCTACTGGAGTCAGGAAAAATGTTCAATAAAATTCTCTTTAACGTGTCCTCAAGAGATTTTATCTTCTGCACTCTCTGTGGGGACAGGATTCTGAGTTCTGAGATCTTCCCCTTATAACGGTGGTCAAGGAGGGTTGCCAACCAGTAATCATCCTTCTCCTTTATGCCATGTATTCTTGGGATCTTTCGCAGGCTATGAAGCATGAGGTTGCCCATGCGCTTCAAATTTGCAGAGGCTTGAGAAGCAAATTCCTCTGGGTCACTTAAGATGAGAGCATCTGGAACTTCCTCCTCCCAGCCACATACTACTCCCCAAATGGTGACAAGATAGTGCATGATCAGCCATCGGCGTGGGAAAAAAAAGCTGAGGTGGCCCGAACCTGTCGTCGTGTCGTACTTGCAAAGGTACTCGTGATGGCCCTCTGCTGCATGTATAGCCACTGCAGCATTGCCAAAGTTGAGTTCCACCTGGTGGGCATGTCAAAAATCAGATGGTTTACAGGCAGGTGAAATTCTCGCTGAATTTCAGCCAACCGAGCACTGGCTGTGTAAGACCGCCTGAAATGGCTACAGACTCTTCTGACCAGCTTTAGCACATCTTGCAACCCTGGGTATGTATTTAGGAAGCACTGCACCACCAAATTGAGGACATGTGCCAGGGCAGATAGGAGGTTTGAGCCATTATTGCACACCGCTATTCCTGGCTCCAGCTGGTGTGTTGTGAACCACCTCTGTTCCTGTCCCTGCAGAGCTGCAAGAATCTCTTCCCCAGTGTGTTCCTGTCCCTTAAACACACCAGCTGAAGCACTGCATGCCACCTTTTAGCCTGACTCATGGAATAGCCCTTTGAACGCTTAGGGGGTACCTGATGTTCATAGGACAATTCTGCAGAGGAGGGTATAGAGGTGGCGGAGGAGGAGGGAGTAGAGCTCATAGGTTTGGCATCATCACCACCAGCTGTATGGAGATGTGGGGGCACAACAAGCTGCAGCACAGAGCCTTGTCCTGCATCCTTTCGAGTTGCAAGCAAAGTTACCCAGTGTGCTGTGAACAAAATATATCGTCCCTGCCCATGCTCGCTGGACCACGTGTCAGCAGTAAGGTGGTTTTTATGGCTGACTGCCTTGCCCAACGATGCCAGAACATTCCCTTGCACGTGATCGTAGAGAGATGGAACGGCCTTATGTGAAAAGTAGTAGTGACTGGGAACCTGCCATTGTGGTACAGCACATTGTGCGAATTCACGCAAGGGGGCAGAATCCACCAGGCTGAAAAGCAGAAGTTGGAGAGCCAACAGCTTGGACAAGCTTGCATTTAGAAGCTGGGCATGTGGATGACAGGGACTGTATTTTTTTTCCACTGCAGCAGATGGGCCAGAGAAATTTGCCGGATACAGTCTACAGCTGGTGGTGTGCTGCTGGCAGATGTGCTGCTAGGAACTGGGACACCATGTGCTATACCATCATCCCTGTCAGTGGAGGCTGCTGAGAGGTAATGACTCTGTATAGCAGGGGCAGACTGAAGTGGGTAAGGAGGAGGAGGAGGAACACATTGCTAATAGCCAGGGCTGGTGCAAGGATTTTTCACACCCTAGGTAAAACCTCATTTTGCCCTCCCCCGGCTCCACCCCTGACCCCAGCCCCTTTTCCTAACCCATGTAGACTCCACCTTTTTAATGAAGTGCCCAAATGCAGCCCACCAGCACCCATCAAATGCAGCCTCACCAGCGCCCATCAATGCAGCCTCACCAGCGCCCATCAAATGTAGCCTCACCAACACCCATCAAATGTAGACATCACCAGCGCCCATCAAATGTAGACCTCACCAGCACCCATCAAATGTAGCCTCACCAGTGCCCATCAAATGTAGCCTCACCAGTGCCCATCAAATGTAGCCTCACCAGCGCCCATCAATGAGTGCTTGCTTGCTTCCATTCATTCGGGAGTCGGGACACACAGTCCTTAGCCATCACTGCGCCTCTGACACTATGCCTGCTGATGCTGAGACTTAGTTGCTTGCTACAGAGAGAAGAGAGTAGGAACACCAGTGGTCGGACACCCTAGACAGCTGCCTAGTTTGCCTAGTGGTAGCACTGGCCCAGCTAATAGCACTAGCTACACATTTGTAGCTCAAATATTGATATTTACATAGTTTTGCCACTGAAAACTGACATTTTATGTACTTTATTAAAGTGTCAGTATAAAAGACTTGGCTCTGTTAGAAAATGTCATGAGCTATGTCAGTAAAAAAATGTGTGCTGTCAGTAAATTTTTGGCATTGTGCCAGTATCACTTTGGGAGGTTGGCAACACTGCTTGAACTCTCTTCTTGTTTTAAATAACTCAGCAATGAATTCTAAAAAGACATCCTTTACACTGAGCCTGTATTTTCCATGTGCATGGAATTGTGCTTGTGACTGGCAGCCTCTGTACTAGCATGGAATACCTGGGCATATTCTCAGCAGCCCCTCTGGGGGTGAGAACTATTGGAGCGGTGCTTGACAGCACAGCAGCAGGAAAGATGAGCATATACACTTGTCTTTTATAAGTAAGGCTTAAAGTTATTGTAAAGTCACAAGGTGTTTTATCTTGATGCCTTCTATGCATTAAGATAAAAAACCTTCTGTGTGCAGCAGCTGCCCTCCAACACCCCCTAGTACTTACCTGAGCCCCATCTTCCTCCAGTGATGTCCACGAGTTTCTGGCCACCCGGAACTCTACTCCTGATTGGCTGAGACACAACAGTGGTGCCATTTGCTCCCGCTGCTGTCAAAGTCAGTTAGCTAATCAGGAGAGAGAGAGGGGCGGGCAGAAATGGGGCTCCGTGTCTGAATGGACACGCGGACCTGTTACTCAGCTCGGGTGCCCCCATAGCAAGCTGCTTGCTGTGGGGGCACTCGACAGGAGGGAGAGGCCAGGAGAGCTGAAGAGGGACCCGAGAAGAGGAGGATCTGGGCTGCTCAGTGCAAAACCAAGTGCACAGATCAGGTAAGTATAACTTTTTTTTTTTTTCTCTTAAAATAACAAACGAGACTTTACAATCACTTTAAGAGCCCTTTCACACCGGGCCGCCCGCAGCGTCAGCGGTAAAACGCCGCTATTTTTAGCGGCGTTTTACCGTCGGATTAGCGGCATATTTCGGCCGCTAGAGGGGCGCTTTTACCCCCTGCTAGTGGCCGAGAAAGGGTTAAAACCACCCGCAATGCACCGCAATAGCGGCGTTTTGCCGGCGGTATCCCAGCACTGCCCCATTGATTTCAATGGGGAGCAGCGGTGGAGGAGCAGTAAACACACCGCTCCTTCACCACTTGAAAGAAGCTGCTGGCAGGACTTTTTTTCCCATCCTGCCAGCGCAGCGCTCCGTTGTGAAAGCCCTCAGGCTTTCACACTGCAGACAATGGAGCAGCTGTTTGAGGGCAGATTGCAGGCGCTATTTTTAACGTTATAGCGCCTGCAATACGCCCTTGGTGTGAAAGGGGTCTTAGGCTTGGTTTCAAATTGTATAGTGACATGGTTGTTTTAAAAGGTGTTGTCTAGGCAACAGACCCAAACTTTATATGTACAATTTGAATTTACAGTCCACAGGCTGGATGTGTCCTTTCAGGTGTATTCAAAGGTATTGCTCTTTCACAATACATTATCTGTAGTAGTTTTCCTTTTTGAAGTATTCTTTAATTAGAAACAACATTTACACAAATTATGCAGGAGTCATCTCACTAGACAAGATATTCTAGTAATTTGCACAGAAGCCCTGACAAAACAAAATGGCTATTTTTGCACAACCCTTTGCCTTTGAACATGTGATATGTGATATAGGAGTGGAGAGTGCTAAATTAGCGTTTAGGTTTTCAAAAGAATAAAACTTTTGACTAGGATTGTGATGATTTGTTTACTGCTGACTGATGGTTAGGTTGTCAGATCCATGACACTTTACATTGCAATGACAACAACAGCCTGCTGCATACAGAGTTGCTAACAAACAAAAAAAAAAATCAAGGGACACCTTTTATTGCTGCTTATTTAGCAAGGCATTGTAGGCAGAGAGTGACAGGGGACAGCATTCCTCTACTCAACATAAAAAAAAAAACACATTTTTACTTCTGTCTGTGTTACAGTTGTTAGTGTTACTCTCCTACTATTGTTAGCGTTTCCTTCACTGCTGGTCTGATAAAAATGGTCAAAATCATTCAAGGTGCCTTTGTGCAATAAATCAATTTATTTGATTTGATTTATTGCACAAAGGCACTTTATGATTTTGAGTTGGGACTCACAATTTCTTACATGAAAATATTTGATGGATTCTATATGAACTTTTTATATACTTTATATAGTCACATTATTGTGAACCTTTTGATTGGACTAATTTGGACACAAGAATTTTAGAGGTTATTTATTCATTTATTTGCACACAGTGATTATCTTGATGATTGGATACATGTGGACATGCAAAACTTTAGATGTTATTTTTTTCATTTACTGTGCTATGCTATGTGTCTGCACTTTGTATAATGGTACTGCAGCAGTCACGAGTATGCAATGAATAGCACAGCATAAGGGGGGCAGCAGTCAGGATTAGTATGTAACATATTGTGCATTCAAAACTACAAGTAAGTCAAAATGATACTAAACAGTTCATAAGTGTTTCTAGTATGTTGTCTGTTGAAAATTCCTCCTGTATAACTACTAGATGTGGCAACTCACCAGAAATAGATGCTGTCTCAATTAAGACACGCGTTGTGAAATTCCTTTATGGTATAGTCAACCCGGTCCACTAATCAGCTGTTTTTAACTCCTCCTCAGGGCACCATGATGTCACAGCATATGGATTACATTAAAAGGCAAAAAAACTGTATAGTGCAGTTATTTAAAAAAAACTATAAAAATAAACACCTGTGCAGAAAGTAGTGGACTAGGGATTCAAAGTTCCACCCCCTCATGCAGTACACACTCACCAGAACTTATGTGCTGCCATAGAATGCACAGCTAACACACTTTATAAGGTAAATGTACCAGTGAGTGTGAAAAGCAATCATCTAAATCCAGAGTTCCTTCCCATCATGCAGTGCGCACTTACCAAAATTAGTGTGCTGCCATAACAGCGCAGCTAACACACTTTGCAAGATAGATGAATAAATGGATATAAGCCAAACAACAAACTCCTCCATTTGGATCATATCCTTCCTTATCCTTTAGGGGACACTTAGAGCGCTCATCCAGTCAAGCAACACCACCTAAAACAATATAGATGATGGATCATAGTGTAGGATCCTCTAGTGTGTGCTTGAATTAGAGTAGGCAAACCATACTCTGACTCACATTGTAAGTTGGTGAGTGTAAAATGGGTCAGGGTTCATTGGAGTTCAGGGCTGGATGAATCATCCTGGAAGCTCTCCGATGCCTCCCCCTGGTTTGTAAGGTTGGATAACCTTCTAGAATTAGTGGTTGGGGGTTAGGAGAAGCAGCCATGCATATTTATGAGGTCTCAGCAAATCATATTGCAGCCATGCATATTTATGAGGCCTCAGTCAATCCCCAGAAATGGGCTGGCAGGGGGCAAAGAATTGAAAACTGTATTTACCCGCTACCTAAAATGTAAAAGTAAATAGTGGCACTGATATCAAAGTATTGTAAATCATAACAATCAAGATGCTCCTAATCTTCCACCACACCGCATGTGAAAGTGCTTCTGCTCCCCTTAAGAAACGCACTCACCGACTTCAGGTGCCTTGCATTCTCATGCTCGGCATGTACACTTTTCCAGCGATATCCAACCGTGCATAGGGTAAAAGATCTCGGGAAGAGGACTGATTACCGGACAGGAGACCTCAGCCAGGCTGGCGGTGCGGAGATGGAGGGAAAGGGATGATAGGCAGTCACGTCTTCAGCAAAGAAGTGTGCTCGAACACAGGGGAAAAAAAAGGGGTAATACTGACGTTTATGCCAAAATCTGACTTTATGGGCCAGGAAACAATGGAGAAGGGAATATTACAAATAAATCATCATATTTATTGAAAAATTACAAAATATACACAAAATTATTGTAAGAGTAAAAACCATCATACATATGCATTTTACAATTTGTACAGTGAGCCCTTGTGTGTCTACGCGTTACGCCGTTAGGCTTCTTCAGGACACAACCAAGGTTCAAAGACGCAACAGATAAGAGAAAGAATCTCACTATCTGACATGAAATACATTGCGATTAAAATCAAAACTATTGCACAAATAAAAAACAACCTAATGCTTTAAAAAAGGCATATGTTGAATCACTCAGAGGAAACACATCAAAAACGAGCAAAAGAGGTACCTTGAGTTGGAGTATGCTGATGTATATATCACCACAGCCTAGGGTAGGCGATGGGTGTTCATAATTCAAAAAACTACGAGAAAACCACACATAATGCTATTCAGAAAGCTAAAAGCGAGGCAAAGATGTATATATAAAAAATAGGGACTTACTAATCGCTGAATTTGCATTGTGATTAGCAGGGGCAAGTAAAGGCTTCACTGCAAAGATATAAGAGACCAGCAGAGCAAAGATACACAGTGTATATCACAAATGTATATCAGTGTATATCCTCCTGTTTTCGTGATATACACTGTGCATCTTTGCTCTGCTGGCCTCTTATATCTTTGCAGTGAAGCCTTTACTTTACTAGGGATGAGCGGCAGTCACGTCTTCAGCGGAGAAGTGTGCTCGGAGGCAGTGGTGACAGAAAGCCTGCGACCCCCCCTGCTCAGGGAGGTCATACAGTGCTTGACTGGATCTCTGATCCACTGAAGAAAAGCCCAGGTGCTCTCTCACGTCTGACTTGAAGTAATACAACTGTTATAGAAGCATACGTTTGAAGTCACTGAGTTAAAATTGAGATTATTTTATGGACTTTAAATTTTTGTCACTTTTGTCACTGGTGATAAAGTGACCTTCACTTGTCACTGGGTGTTATTTTGTTTATGTTATTTTATAGTATTGATTGTTATGATTTACAATACTTTAATATCAGTGTCACCATTTACTTTTACATTTTAGGTAGAGGGTAAATACAGTTTTCAATTTGATTTATTTAAAGTGGCAGCTTTAACAAAATCTCTAATCTTTTCTGTTGGCACAGTGGTGGGCCTTCATTTGTGGGGGTGTTAAACTTGCTGACCATCAGGGGGCAAAGAATACCTCATGACTAGACATGGGCCATGCCAGCAGAGGCAGTCGGGTAAAAGATGGAGATGCTGTGTTGAGGAGGCTGTTGATGCCCCTAGTCTTGGTGGGGGGTTTCCGGTCTTGGGTCGGGGCTCGGGTGCTGGAAGCATCCTGCTAAAACACAAAGGAGGAGGTCTTACTGGAGGCACGGGAGCAAGAGAAGACAGAGTGAGTAGCTCAACACTGTTGGGGATTAACAAGGAGGGAAGCTGCCACATGAAGCCAGTCTCCCTTGAAGACAGCGGTGTGTTTAAGTCTTCAATTCTTCCCTGAGAGATCTCCTGAGAGTCAGCGAGGTGGGCTGGTGAAGAGTCAGCCGGGTGGGCTGGTGAAGAGTCAGCCGGGTGGGCTGGTGAAGAGCCAGCCGGGTGGGCTGGTGAAGAGCCAGCCGGGTGGGCTGGTGAAGAGCCAGCCGGGTGGGCTGGTGAAGAGCCAGCCAGGTGGGCTGGTGTAGAGAGGCAGCTGCAGCCAGGAGGGCTGGCAGAGCCTGAAGAGGTTTTGCTGGGACCAGTGACTACTAAGGAAGCAGAGGTGAAAGTTACATGCTGAAAGTTACATCCCTGAAGATTGCTGAAGTCAAGTGGGCATCCCATAACTTCCCATCCCTATCCAAGTTGTTAAACCCCTAATAAATAACAAAAGCAAAGCTACAGACTGTTTTCACACTGTGTGCCTGTGAAGATTCAGTGTGCCTGGCTGTGCAGGAGTGAGCTATCCCTTTAATCTGCAGCTCCTACGTGGGCTGTCCTACAATAGTGTAGCAATTTATTTAACCGAATGCAGCAGCAGAAGCAGTTACATACAACAGTGATAATTTGCCAGTAATAGTACAGAAGCGCAGCTCATTCACTTATATCAAAACGCTGCCACCTCGGAGACTGGTGTGGCAGCAGGTTGTCATGAAGACACCGCCGTCCTACACATTTCCCAACTAATGTGCCTCTAGCGTCTTGTGTTGGCTATACCCGGAACCTAAAAACAGCAAGGCTCTATATAAACAAACAGATTTTTTTTATTATAAAAATTTAAAAAAACAGAAATTTTGATACAAAAAATGATCATACCAAAAAATTGGTATAATCTGTATAACCTCAGGAGTCCAAATAGGCTACACATATAACTTATAATCGCATAGTATGCAATATTTTATACTTTATTTATCCAGTAAAGAATATCAATACAGGCGGTCCCCAAGTTACAAACATCTGACTTACAAATGACTCCTACTTACAAACGGAGGGAGACAACAGGAAGCGAGAGGAAATCTTTCCCTTGGAAAGGAAATTCACTCCAGTAGAAGTTATTATGGGAAAAAGGTACCTCCACTGATGCTTTATCACCAAGGCTTGTTTCCACAACAACCCAAAATTGTTAACATCCAATTGTCATTGGGACAGAAAGTAAGGTGAAATCTTCTGAACAGGGACACAGACAGCAAAATAAACATTACAGGGGTGTTAACCCTGCCCTATGCTATCCAAAAAGCTTAAAAATTGTTTTTTTGGCTGGAGCTACACTTAAAAAATGTACCTGTTCCGACTTACAAACAGATTCAACTTAAGAACAAACATACAGACCCTATCTTGTTTTCAACCTGAGGACCGCCTGTAATAAATGTATACATATACACAAAATATTAAGACACACGAGTACTGATAAATACATTAAAAACACAAAATGCTCATAAAATATCACTGAGGGTAACATAAAGAAAGAGACGAATAAACTAGATCTTACTGTATTTTTCCCTGTAGTACCATATTTAGCTTATATCAATTAAACAATGTATATCTTATTCAAGATTATGCCTAAATGGAGAAAAGGTTTTTAATTCATAAAGCCAAAACATCTTCCTCTTGGAGATCTTCCTGATTTTATTGCAGCCTTTCCAGTAAGGATGTACCGGTAATTTGGAGATGGCTGTGAACTTAAAGTGATACTAAAGGCTTTTTTTTTTTTTTTTTTTTTTTTTTTTTTAAGCAGGATATCGTCAAAGCATTTGTAAAACACCAGTGAGGACCATAGATAGCATCCTGTCCCTACTTAGACATAACAAGGTTTGCAAGGCTTGGGGCAAACTTAGCCCCCATTGCTACGCCCTTACATTGCAGATAGAATTTGTTGTCAAACCAGCAAAAGTTGTGTGTCATGGCATAGTTTAAAGCGGAGTTCCACACAAAAATGGAACTTCCACTTTTTGGAACCCTCCCCCCCTCCGGTGTCACATTTGGCACCTTTCAGGGGGGAGGGGGGTGCAGATACCTGTCTAAGACAGGTATTTGCACCCACTTCCGGCATAGACTCCCATGGGAGTCTATGCCCCTTCCCGTCCCGACCGCGCTGTCTGCTGGGAACACACAGCTCCCAGGAGAGAGCGGGGACCACTAGGGACGTGCAGCGCGACTCGCGTATGCGCAGTAGGGAACCGGGAAGTGAAGCCGCAACGCTTCACTTCCCGATTCCCTCACCTAGGATGGCGGCGGCAGCTGCCGAGAACCGAGCGGGTTCTCGGCGTCCCCTGCCGACATCGCTGGACCCTGGGACAGGCGAGTGGGCATGTATTAAAAGTCAGCAGCTGCAGTATTTGTAGCTGCTGGCTTTTAATATTTTTTTTTTTTGGCGGTGTGGGTGAACCCCCGCTTTAACAACTCATTTTTAAAAACATATTTTTGTTGTTTAGGAATCTCTGCAGATTTATATAAGTATTGTACCATGTGATCAATCATCCCATCTTCCTGGGCTATATTGGTATAGAGTAAAGAGACATCTGCTTTGACCAGAAACATGCCTTCCTCAAATTCAAAGTGTTTTAACTCGTACATGCTGCTTGTCACACAGATAGGCAGGAGAGTCTATATACTCATCTACCCTTGCGGTGAGAAACCCAATTGTGCTAATTTTAGGCCTACCTGGAGGATTATTTACATCCTTAAGAATTTTCGGCAGACAGTACATTACCAAGATTCTGGGGGCCGCTGGAACCAGGTAACTCTTTTCTTTTTTATTTAAAATGCCCCATTTATTTCCATCATCATTTTTTGCCCACCTGTTGATGACCCTGGCTATCTGATGACCATATTCCTGCCTCTGATCCTGACTTACCGCCCTGCTAGATTGTCTGCCCGGCTGTCTGCTGCTGCAGTCCTGCACCACACTGAACATTCCTGCTGCAAGTCTGCTGAGAGCTCTGACCAGCCACACACCCTGGCCCCGCATCGCAAGTGGAGTGCTTCCTTAACCTTAGCTAAACTTCTGTGCACGGCTACAGTTCCAGATCTGATGATTCTCCTACTGCCTTGGAATCGTCTTTCCTTTCTAGAAGACTTTTCATACCAAGATAGGAAATCCTATCTTGTACTTTTTTTTCTATATGTAATGCGTCAAGGTCCCATATCACCAGTTCCTTAAAAATTGAAATGTGTGAATTATTATTGCTTCCCAGTGGATTGAACAATAAGGGCATTTCTCAAATTTGTAGGTTTAAACCGGGAGGTATCCCTATGATTGCTCACTATAGGATTTTGCACAAAATATTTTTTAATGCTTAGCTGGCATGTAAATTAGTGTACATCTATAAAAGTTTGAAACTTGTTAAGTCTTACCTTAGTTGCAAATTTCAGACCCTTATTAGGAGCCCATATCTCCTCACATGTAAGTGTAGTGGAACTCAAGTTAAATATCCCATTAGTTAGTCCCTCATTCTTCTTTTTTTGGACCTATTCAGTTTTCTTCCTCCTCTCTTTCCTCTCTTCGATCCAAACGTATTTTTCTGCTTCCTCTCCATCCTAAAAAAATATTATTCTCAAGGGCATGTTTGTGGGTAATTTGAGGTAGGGTATGGAGGTATTAGGAATTACCCATCCCCCTCCTTTAATTATCCCTCACCTCATAATTCCTTCTGTTGTTCCTATAAGGTGGGTATCTCTGGTCAAAAGCGTATCCATAATTGCTTTGGCCTTTATAGGAGATCTGATCATAAGATTGGTGTGGGTGCCAATCTAAAAATCTAACCCTCCTATATTCTCACCATGAAGATCTGATAAGGGATCATATTTATTATGAGTAGGAACTTCAAAAGTGTCCCTCTTTATGGGGGGGGGGGGGGGGTAATAATTATGTCCAGAGTGGCTATTTCTCCTTGTTGGGGGGGGGGGGGGTGATCCATCTGTCCTGAATAGCTACCTCTCCTGCCCTTATGAGGATTTATCCAAGGGCCTTTCTTTTTCTCTTCCTCCTTTGTTTATGTACTGAGGATCAGGTATTGTCCATAGGAAATTCAGAACTCACCCTATTATTATTATTATTATACAGGATTTATATAGCGCCGACAGTTTACGCAGCGCTTTACAACAACATTAGGGCAGACAGTACAAGTACAATACAATTCAATACAGGAGGAATCAGAGGGCCCTGCTTGTTAGAGCTTACAATCTAGGAGCCTATTATCAGGAGTTATTTCTATAGGGTTAGTCTCAAGGCATGGCATTCCATTAATGTTACCGTGATCCTGCAATTTAAAGACCAATCCTTCCTTATAATATTTCACGTCTCTTATAGATTTCTTTTTCTTTTTTTTTTTAAAAGATATTTTATTGAGTTTTCACAAGATTACAACAGGAGTTACAGAGGTACTTGTCATAAGGATACATAAGATGAATATAACAAGAAAATCCTACGGGATAAAGCAGTACCTTATGGAACATAGTATCAACAATTGTATCTGTACTATTCGCTGAATTGTATCTGAAGGAAGAGAAGACCAATAAATACTACGTGAGAGCAGTTGTGAGCTCTAACCTTGTATTATAAAATGATAATGCTGGTGTATCTTAAGAGGGGAGTCATCTGTGTCCATAACAGCAATGTTTTCTCTGTATGTATGTATGGTTGGATATTGTGGTTGATGATTTGTAATAGGTAAGCATTAATTTTAATGTTAATGTTCGATGTTGACCGACCATATGAGCTCTACTCCCCCCCCGGACACCCCCAAGGGGAACTAGCTGTGCCTGGCGGGGGGGAACATAGGAGTAGCTGTTACATAGACATGTTGGTGCTATCCGAATAGGTTCTTCGTATTGCTGAGGAGACTCCTAATGCACGGAGTGATTGCAGAGCAATCTTGAGGATTGTGAGGAATGTAGAACAGGGGTAAGGGGGGGAAGGGAGGGGAGGGTGAGACGGAGGTTTTGTCTGCCTGTTACATGTTTATTGGTGTATATATTCAGGTGTTTACGTGTTCGTTCGTTCCTCGAGCTCCGGGAGAAGGCGATTAGCCGAGGTATTTTCGGCATTGGCTGATTTGAAATGAAACCAACACGCCCAGATGTGTTTGTATTTGGACGGAGTGTCAGAAGATTGATGGATAAGGTTTTCCATTTCAGCCAATCCATCTACCCTCCGGATCCAATCTTGGACAGTGGGGGGAGAGGTGCTTCTCCAAAGAACCGGGATACATAAATTAGCCGCATTGATGAGATGTAGAACCAGGGATTTTTTATAAGTTCATTGTGGGAGTGAGGTGTGATGAAGTAAGTATTGAGCAGGAGTGAAGTCAGGGGAGTATGTTGTTATCTGAATGATCAAGCGGTGTATTTCAGCCCAGTAGTTTTGAATGAGTGGGCATTCCCACCATATATGCAGTAGTGTGCCTTTGGTTGCTTTACAACGCCAGAGTGGAGGAATATTAGGTTTGAATTTGTGAATTTTGTCAGGAGTCCTATACCACTTCGCAAAGATTTTATATCTGTTTTCCTGGGTAGAGGTGTTGAGGGAACCTTTATGCATATGATTGTGAATATGTGTCTATTCCTCAGTGGTGAGATCTATATTCAAATCTTGTTCCCATTGTCTAACTAGTTTGTCTTGTTTAAGTTCATGATTGGAAAATAGCAGTGCGTATATGGATGATATGAGATGTCTTTGGGGTTCTTGAGCAGTGCACAGGAGTTCAAAGGGTGTAAGTTCCCTGTGTATGTCTGCGGTGGGCTTGAGGCCATGAATAAAGTGACGTATCTGTAGATATTTGTAAAATGGTATGTGGTAGTCTGGGAATGTGGTGGTCAAGGCTTGGAACGTCATGAGAGATTTTTGATGGAACAGCTGTTGTATTTTGAGTCTGGGTCTATGTGGGTCTGATGACGTGATGCGTGGATGTACACCGGGTTCAAAGTCTGGGTTATTTTCCAAGGGTGTCATAGGGCCAGGAGTGGGTTTCAGTCGGAGCAATGTGCTAGCTGCCGTGAGGTTTTTCAGCGTGGGGTTAATGAGTGGGTGTAGTAAGGTTTCTTTTGGTATTTTCTTTTGATCGATCCACGGCAGAAGTCTCAACGGTATTGGGGAGCATGCGTTTTCGATAGATACCCAATCTTTATTGGTATCGTTAATGTGCCAGTCGACAATTCTGGAGAGGTGACAGACCCAGTAATATTTTTGTATGTCCGGTATTTGTAGACCTCCCAGCGATTTGGGAGTCGTCAATCTAGTCCAGTTTAGTCTAGGTTGTTTGGAGGACCAAATAAAATTTCTACATAGCTTTTTGAGTGTGGAAAAAAAGGATATAGGAATGTGTACGGGTATGGTTTGGAATAAGTAAAGCAATCTAGGTAGCACATTCATTTTTAGGACAGCTGCTCTGCCGAACCAAGAAAGGGGTCTCATATTCCATTTTTGCAGGTCGTTTTGGAGGGTTTGTAGGATAGGTAAGAAATTTAGTCTAAAGATATCTGTCAGTTTGGAAGGTATTTTAATGCCTAGGTATGTGATTTCTTTGGGTTCCCAGCTAAACGGAAAGTTTTGTTTGCATTGCGTGACGATGTCGTTAGGTAGGGAGATGTTAAGGGCTTTTGATTTGGAGAAGTTTATTTTTAGGTTTGTGAGGGATTTGAAGGTTTCAAAGTCTTTGAGGAGATTGGGGATGGTCGTAATTGGGTCTGTGGGGAACAGTAGGATATCGTCCGCATATGCCGCTACTTTAAATTGCTTATGATTAATCTCTACTCCTTTAATGTCTGGGTTTTCTCTAAGTTTGCGTAGGAGGGGTTCCATAGTAAGAATAAAAATCAAAGGGGACAGGGGGCAACCCTGTCTAGTACCATTGGATATGGAGAAGGCGTCCGACAGGTGTCCATTCACTCTCACTCTAGCTGTGGGAGATGTGTAAAGAGCCATTATCAATCGAATTAAGTGTGTTGGGAGGCCCATGGAAGATAAGGTTGTCTCCATAAAGTCCCAAGCTACCCTGTCGAACGCCTTCTCCGCATCCAGGGACAGGAAGAAGCCGCGTGATTTTGTTGTGGTTAGCCAATGATGGATGTTTAATGCTTTGGTGGTGTTGTCTCGGGCTTCCCTACCGGGAACGAAACCGACCTGTTCTGTAGAGACTAATTTGGGGATTAGTGGTAGGAGTCGGTTGGCAATAGCTTTGGCAAAGACTTTAACGTCTACATTTAGTAGGGAGATTGGGCGGTAGTTGGGGACCAAGGTCGTATCTTTGCCCGGTTTGGGGATAAGGGTGATGTGTGCTCCTAGGATGTCCTTAGAGGCTACATTGGAGGGAGCGAAACTATTAAATGCCTTGACAAGTGGTGGGATTAAAATGTTAGAAAAAGATCTGTAGTACCCTACCGTGAGTCCGTCCGGGCCGGGACTTTTACCTGGTTTCATCTGCTTCAGGGCTAATAGGAGTTCGTCTGAGGACAGTGGGGAATCCAGTGAAGCGGATTCCTCTGTGGTGAGGGAGTTAGGGGCATATTGGGAAAGGGAATTGCTAATTGCTTCCTTTCTGTCGGTGATGTCCGCGGTCTTTTGCGGGGAGCGTAGGTTGTATAAATCTGTATAGTAGTGTACAAATTGTTTAGCAATATCCTCAGATGAGGCAAAGGTCCTACCAGTTGGGTCTTTAATCGAGTGTATAGTATGAGCAGCTTTCCTAGTCTGTAGGGCTCTGGCTAGAAGTTTCCCTGACTTATTACCAAACTCATAGAAGCATTTTCGTTGTAATGTGTATTTACGTTTAACAATTGTGTGTAATTCTTCCAAAAGCTCATTCCTGGCTTGAGTGAGTTCTGCGAGTGCTTCCGATGCTAAGGATTTTTTGTGTTTTTGTTCCAATTTAGTGATGCGGTTAGTCATGTTGTCTAGTTTAGCTTTCCTGAGTTTGTGTCGTTGTGCGGCCATAGATATGAATGTGCCTCTTATGACGCACTTATGTGCAGCCCAGACTACTTCATGTGAAGTGTCACCTACTCCATTTTCGGTGAAGTAGTTGGTAAGCTGTTGGGAGATCGTACTGGCGAGTGCTGTATCCGTAAGTAGGGAGTTGTCCAGTCTCCATATTTGGGGATGTGTCCTCGCAGTAGGCATGTGTAGGGTCAAAGTTATAGGGTTGTGATCTGATAGGACCATTGGTTCGATATTAGTCGCCTTTAGTAGGGGGAGGTCATTTTGGGAGAGAAAGAAATAGTCTATGCGGGTATATTTAGAATGTGGTGGAGAATAAAAGGTGAAATCCTTACCATCAGGATGCAGTGTGCGCCAGGTATCGTGCACTAATAGGTCTTTAAATAGTGTTTTGATGGCGCGAAGAGCTCTATACGTAAGAGAGGAGTGACCATTTGACGTATCAAGCGAAGGATTGAAGGGCACATTAAAATCCCCGCCGATTATTAGTGTGCCCGAGCTGAAAGTCATAAGTGATTGGAGTGTGGTGCGAAAGAAGGGGACTTGTCGTTCATTGGGTGCGTACAAGTTGGCAATAGTGATTTGTTTTCCATAAAAGGTCACCTTTTATGAATAGGAATCTTCCACACGGGTCGGTTTGGGTGGTAGAGACCTTGAGGGACAATTTTTGGATATTAGGATGCAAACCCCTTTGGACTTAGCCTCGTCATTAGTCGCGTGATAAACTGTCGGGAAATGTTTGTCTTGTAATTTGGGGATTGCGTCAGATCTAAAGTGGGTTTCCTGAATGAGTGCAATATGGGTTTTGGATTTATGCAGTGAGGAGAGTAGGAGGGATCTTTTTTCGGGAGTATTTAGGCCGCGTATATTGATGGATTTGAGATTGAGAGACGTGAGTGTGTGCTTTTCGGCTGTGGGTGCGTGTTGGGTGTCCATGTCCTCCGTCGGGGTTGGGCAGAACAGGTTAGAGGGGGTAGGAATGGGTTATTGGAGCTCTATGTATGAAAAGGGCAGTCCGTATTATGAGTTATAGAGCGCCACGGAGTAACCGAAGAGGTAACGGGGATGAATTACTATCCCGTTATCTCTGATCAGGAGAATTGATCGGTGGAATACAGGTAGGTGCAACGCACCTTCACTGTGTGGGGGTTGGTGTAGACCAGACAAAAGAGGGCTTGTGGTGGTGTGAGATATGCGAATCTCCTGCTATCTCTCGACCATGGAGTTATAAGTAAGGAGGAGTGTATGTGACTGTTTGTCCCTTTTTGTTTGCGTGCTGTTCTTTTTTTTTTTTTCCCCCCCATCCTTCCCCTTCCCTTTACCCTCCCCTCCCCTCCACAACCTTTAATGCGTTATGTACGGCGTGGAAGTGTTGTTTGTCTTTCAGTTATGGGAACAAGTGTCAGATCCCTGTACATCTTGTGTGGGAGGCGAGGTAGAGGGGCAAGAGAAAGGGTATGGATATGCATGAATAATACATAACTACAACAACAGTGCTTGGACACTTAGGTGTGGGCATCAGGAGCGGAAGTCATATGATCAGGCTCTATGCACGTTAGATTCGTCCCTCTGAGATCCCCTCCCCGCCCGAGTAAGGCCCTGGAGGGGATCCCAGGTCGCGAATGCCAAGGCGCCATGCAAAGCGGACATTAACCGTCAATGTCGTCTAGCTCATGCCCTGAGTATGCAAACCCACTATAGGTAACATGTGAGGAACATTTAGTACATTATGCTCGATGGAGCAACATAACATTAAGACAAGTGTGCATAATGAGGCACAAACTGGGAAATACCTGAATACGGAGAACTGCTGCAAAATATTGCACTGGGTTAATGACATTGAAAAGGTGTAAAGGGTTCACCCCTGTGAGCGATTTTGTCCTGTCTACTGGTATATCTATCATCAGGGTGGCAGATGGAGACATACAGAGATGGTAAGGGAAATCATAGAGTACGGGTAGGTTGACGGTGACTAGTCACAAACATCCGCATACGATAGCCAGTACCTTGAGGGGTATGTGCCCGTGTCAATGTCCAAATCTTGGGATGCCCGCAGATCAGGGTTTCAGTGTGGGATGATCTTCTGAGAGTCCGCCTTGTGCACCGACGGTGAGGAGCAGCTATGTCTGGAGGGCCCTGCCCGGGTAGAGGGGGTGTCCTGTAGTCAGCGGGTGGATGTCCATTGAAGGTTAGCCCTGGAGTTTCAGATGGCGTGCGGATCTTCTAAGCGCGATGGAGTTGTTAGGGTTCGGTTACCATAGCGATCCAGGACAGTAGTCAAAGTGTGTTTGAGCGGTAAGCCCTGCATCATGCTCTTGATCCTTGTATGTGTTCCAAGGCGTCGGGAACGAGGGCTGGGCGGCAGTATTGCCTGTGGTGCGCGTACCGCTATTAGCTGATGAGCCGGGAGTTTTCACAGCGATATCCTGTAGAGCGTATGGCTTCCGCTTCCTATACAAGAGGGGGCGTGCGTATCCGGAGTGTGCGCGTGAGGCATCTTGGGGGTCGTAGTTCGACTCACAGGAGTTCAGAGTCCGATGGTAGAAGTGGGGTGGCTAAGAAAAGTTCCCTGTTTTTCGTTTTCCAGTGTCATTAAACGAAATGCAAACAGTTCATATTTTCCTCTGTCAGAAAGTTAGGTATTGGTAATGAGGGGGGATGGCAGAACGGGGTAGCCGCACAAGGCAACTGAGAAGTTAAAACATGGCTTGGCGGCATTATTAGATCACTGTCGAATCCTCCCAGGGAATCAGCGATCTCGTCTGGCTCTTCTTGAGGTAGGGGATTCGGATGCCCTAAAGTTGCGGTGCTGAGTGCGGCGTGTGCCGTGGTGTTCAGAGGCAGACGGTGACCTTCTCCTTCGTTGTCCCGAGTTTACAGCCTCCATAGGCTCTGCAGGGGGGCGATCTCTGCGCATTGCAGAGCGTCGAAATTCCGCATACCAATTAGGTACTTCCACTAGTGGGATGTTGAGCGCCTCACAAAAGTAGGGAAGGTCCTCAGGCACCTTGAGGAATGCAGTGCGACCCTGCGAGGTGGCTGCCAAACAGAAAGGAAACTTCCATTTGTATGTGATTCCTTTGGAGCGAAGTATGTCTAGCAGGGGTTTCAAATCTCTGCGGTGTTGGAGAGTTATGCCTGAGAGATCTTGAAATATTTGGACTGACTTCCCTTCATGTATTAGTTGAGGGATGCTTCTGGCCTGTCTAAGGATGTCTTCCTTAATCTTGTAGTCAGACAGGCAGCATATTATATCCCTGGGTGAGTCTGTGTCCCTTCCTTTGGGTCTTAATGCGCGATGAATCCTCTCAAAGTCGACTGGTGTCTGGAGAGGTCTGTGTAAGATGCCATTAAACAAGCTGGTGACAGAGAGCGTCAGATGTTCCCCCTCAATTGACTCAGGGAGCCCCCTGATCCTTAAATTATGCCTTCTACCCCTATTATCAAGATCCTCGATGTGCCTCTGCATGTCTCTCATCTGAAGAGTATGGGTATCGACATGGCGGGTAGTTTTGCGCAGTTGTAAGTCCTGTAGTTCGGCCGTTTGTTCCGTAGCCGCGACTCGGTCAGTTAGGGCGCGAAGGTCTAGGCGTAGCTCCGAGATGGCGGCAGCTAGGGTGTCCTTTATATCTGCTGCAATCATCCGCAGATCATTAATGTTTAACTGAGGGAGGTTAGTTTGTTCCTCCGCGGCATTCTCGCTCGTCAGGCTGACAGGGAGCGTGGGAGACGGCGCTTTCCAGTTGAGAGGATGTTGCGGCCTGTGAGCTTCTCTGGCGGGAGGACGCCATGTTTCCTCTGTTCGTTCTGAACATCTCAGGGATATTATGTCCAGTGTTGTCTGCTTGTTCCCTTGGGGAGCGGGAACGTGAGGCGGAGGTATTCCGGGAGGCAGTCCCCATAGTTTGGCTCAATATCGGGTCGATTGATCCTCCGTTAGACAGAATTCAGGTCGTGTGAGAGCAGGAGCTGAAGAACTAAGCAACCATCTTCATGCCAGGTCAGGCCACGCCCCCTCTTCTTTTTCTTTTTATACTTTTTATCATCCTCAGTGTCCAAGAAAATTTTACTAAATTTGTCAGATTTTCATTTGTACTCATCTTTATTCTTAAAAGGAGTTAATTTATCCCTAGTTTTGTTTATTTCAGCATCTAAAGCTAAAAGTTGCTTCCTTTTTCTTAAAATCAGAAAAGATCGATACCGGCTTCATTAAAATTGAAATTACTCATCTTTTTTGATGTCCTGCTCCAGTGGTATAGTCAACCCCATCTAATAATTAGCCGTTTTCATTCCTCCTCAGGGCACCATGATGCATACGGATTACCATAAAGGCAAAAAAACTTATAGTGAAGCAATTTCAAAAAACGATAAAAATAAACACCCATGCAGAAAGTAGTCGACTAGTGATTCAAAATTCCACACCCTCATGCAAAACACACTCACCAGAACTAATGTGCTGCAATAGAATGAGCAGCTAACACACTTTATAAGGTAAATGTATCAGTGGGTGAAAAGCAAACATTAATCGCGATCCAGAGTTCCTTCCCCTAAAGCAGTGTGCACTCACCAAAATGAGTGTGCTGCCATAAGAGCGCAGCTAACACACTTTGCAAGATGGATGGATGTAAGCTAAGCAACAAACTCCTCCAATCTCAACAACCCCGAATTCTCCGCCCACAGCCACAAGAATGGTGTAAAACTAATTGTGACTGATGCAGAATTCTTACGATCCACATTTAGGACGTATACTACCTTAAACATTTGTACCGCTAGGTGCACTGTCCAGGCCTATCCAGCCGCCACAGCAGCTGTCAGCCTATCAAAGTTATGATGGCAGGCTCTCGACTGTGGGGCTGGGCACACCTGATTCTTCTGCCCATGGCTGTCAGAACCCCAAGTACCAGACAAAGGTTTGATCGTTTGTTATAGGGGGTAAGAGATTAGCAAGAATACTTACCTTATCTCTCTCAACAATCTGACCAGTCCCACTAAGCTGCTTCCCTTTTCCAGGGAAAACCATTGGGGTCAAAGCTTCTATGACATTATCAAAAACTTTACTTTGCAAGACTGGCTATCCTGCATTCCAGGTGAGGCTATCAAGGGTCAATCCACATACGAGAGTGGAGAAGAGTGCTGGCTGTCAGAGGAATGAAGACAAATTGGGAAATTAACCCTTGCTGTGAGAAGGGAGGAGAACTGCATAGTAATTTATTGTGCTAGTTGGAGTTTAGCTTTAAAGTACAGTAGTTTCCCTTTAGTTGAAAAACACAAAACACACCCTTTTGGAATGCATAACATTCAACATTAGAGTCATAGGGTCTCTTGCTTAATGTTGACAGATTTTTTCCAGTGATAAAAGATTACGAATGTTGTCCTTTACTTCATGAATGTTGCAGACAACACAAATGCAGACAATCATTTGAACAAGCAAGCTGCCTCACATAGGTGACCTAGCACATGAGATTGGTGACCGATTTACTTTTCTACTGTTGTCTAGGATTTCTTGTAAGAAGCTTCCCATTTGCCACTCCTAACAAGCCTTCCACAATATATATTTTATTATATATATATATATATATATATATATATATATATATATATATATATATTATATATATATATATATATTATATATTATATATTATATATATATATATATATATATATATATATATATAAATTTATTAAAGCAGAATTCCAAACTGCAATGGGTCTCTGAATAGAATAGTTTTCTTAAGAGAGATTGAAAAATTAAGGTGAAATGCCTTATTCTGGTGCCTTATTCCCCTGCATTGCACAACTGGTCATTTGAAGCCGCTTCTTTTCTCTGCCTGATTAATTACAGCTCTCTGATTTAATTGTGAAAAGTACAGCCCCATTTTCACTATAACATAGTAAAACTTCAATTCTTGAGCTCAGTGCCACTTTAGGAAAACCTTTGACTTCTTTGGGCATGTGTGCTTTTCACAAGAGCACCTCAACTAGTTTGCTACCACCTCCGCGCGCCATCAATAGTAAATAATTAAAATTACATCCAAGCACGTAAAATGCCCCCCCCCCCCCCCCCCCCAAAAAAAATGTACATACACACAAGTATGAATGTAAATGCACACATCAGGGATGCCTACACACAAAAACGTCAATTTCAATCCACACATTATATCTCTGTGCACAGCGTTATGTAACATGTGAGAGCAATAATTATATGCCCATTATTCACAGTTAACACTAACATGAGTAGGGGGCTTTTAAAGCGTTGTCTGTGGAAAATATAGGGTACTGAAATTTGACTCTATTTCACAGGAGCATGCAGTTTTAAGGTTTGACATTTACTTGTGCAACTTCATCTTTTATATGTTACAAAACAAATTGTGTAATTTACAGCATTATTGTGCCCTGAAATTAACTTTAGTGTATTTTTTCACTGAGATTTTTCTCCTCCTTAACTGTTGCACTAATATTGTGTAACATAAAAAATTAGAACAACCCCTAGTTTATTCTCTGTGGTGTCTGCTTTCAGATAATCTATAATGTTTGGAGGTTTTATGTAATCCTCAGGCCTATTTTTTTTTTTTTTTTATAAGATGTGCAAAAGAACTGCAAAAAAACAGCTCTGGCAGCAAAAGGGTTAGGATTTGGTTTTCCAACAGCTATCCTTTAGCAAAGATTCTTATTGCACTAGTAAACGAGTAAAGTGCAAAATAATGAAGGATATGAAATAGTGAGTGGATTTAGGAGAACTTAATTTAAAGGAATTTACATCATTAGAAATTATTTTGCAATAAATCTTCATATCACATCATATAAAAAAATACATTTCCCTTTAGCATGCTCTGCCTCTGTGTCATCTTGTCATGTTATCTTTATGAGGAAAGCATTCCTGCTTGTGGGGAGACGTATGACGCATTAGCAGGTTTCCCTGAAAGTGTACATTGCTAAAAGGTTATAGAGGTGTGGACAGAGGATGCTTCACTGACATGAAAAAGTAGGGAGTTGACTTCAGA
Organism: Lithobates clamitans; assembly: GCA_037952925.1. Classification (NCBI taxonomy): domain Eukaryota; kingdom Metazoa; phylum Chordata; class Amphibia; order Anura; family Ranidae; genus Lithobates; species Lithobates clamitans. The sequence continues at coordinate 16,864,763 of JBBGZY010000449.1, forward strand.
ACAAAAGGCTACATAGAATTATCTAAAGGGTGGGTAGTTCTAGAATGACTTTCCTATGGTGTTGATATTCTGTTATTACATGAATGTGAGGTATTTATTTTAGGACCTTCCATATTTAATGTATGTATAATTCAATACGAACCTAGAATTTATGTTTTCAGGTGTTTAGTGACAATGCAAACAATTCAAGATCATGTATAATTTGTTTTACCTCAACATGCATAAACAAATTTTTATGGCCCCTATAATTTGTTTTTTAAATTTCATTTAAGACTGACACTTCTTCAGTGCTAGGCTAAACCTTTAACACCATCTTATTCACCATGAAAATATGTATGAAATAATATGAAATATTACAGCAATTACTAACAAATGCTATAGTGAAGTCATTGCTGCAAACATGATGTTGTCACAACCCAACGGCTGCAGTGATTTAAAGGAGAAGTCCAGCCTGAGCTTTTTAGACGGGCTTCTCCTCTGGGTCACAGGAGTGCAATTCGTTTTGCAACTCCTGTGACCCGTTTTCAACTGAGAGCGGTCTGAAGTCTGCTCTCTGCTGACGTCACCAAGTTCAGTCGAGGCACCACGTCATCCCGACTTCCGAAGTCTGGATCCGCCGCTCCCCGACCCTCCACAGCTCAGCGCTCTAATGAGCGTGGAGGAGCTGAGCAGAGAGATGCTTACTGACAGGCAGCCTCCCTCTGCTCAGGGAGGGGAGAGAACCGAGCCATCGGCAATGTTCAGTATTTTATATTTTTGTATTTTATTTGCGGCGCATTTACATTGACATGAATAGAGGTGTGTGGGGAGCAGTAACGCCAGCCAAACGCTACATGCTGTATACATTTTTGATACAAACACATCCATGTGACCTATTGCACATTGTCAGCCTAAATGGACATAACTGATACAGAACATGGACAGGTGTTTGCAAGGCTTTAAAAACACAAATGAAATGCCTATTCTTGGTGCACATGTAAATTTAGCCTATGATATTGGATGTACTAAAAGACCCCTCCGCAGCTGTGGACAACTTGGTTACATGGCACAGCAGTGAAAATAACAAGAGCAAAAATATTTACACATATGACAGCATCAAGACAGATGGGCAGGGGCTGTATCCTCCAATGAAAACAGAGTAAAGAGCTGTACAGGGAGTGCAAGGGCATGATGGAAGCAAGATGTCCTCATTCAGATGAAAGAATAATGCTGCTTTCACTAAAAAGGAGAGCCTTGGGACACAGGATGATTTCAACTGTAGGAAGCACCAAATATGGTAACTTGCCAGACAACACCGTTCTCTGCGTGCCAAAGTGATGGCCACCAAAAGTCAACTTTCTGAGAGAATGTCTGCAGCGGGATCTTTCCAATGTTCTCGAAGGGACGATTTTTGCAAAAATCGACAATATTAGATTCAGGTCCCACAATGACAACAGTGGCATTAATGAAGAGGTGATGTATGAAAGTATAGACAAGTGACAGTGATGTCATTGAAAAAAAATGCTAACACTGACACCTTATCCTTGATCGTGCTTATGGCCAGCTGCTGTTCCTCTCTGCACTGGAGAAAGGATCAAGAAAATTAAAACAGAACAAGGGCATGCACCTAGGCATTTACTTCAAACAAAAAACACTTTCCACATACAGTATGATAGTAACATTTACAGAATGTCGCCTGGCAAGTCTTGAGTCTGATATGGATGACCACCCCTGACAACCCTCTGTCCCTCAGAATTTGGCTTTCAAAGGCCAAGTTGCTACAGCCAGTGAGTGTAAAGCAGGTTCTTGAGACAAAGTTTTCTCAGATCAGTAGATGCCATATAGTGTCCACTACCAGAAGAACAAGAATTGCATGCCAAGACCTGCCAGGCCAGTGCCACCAGGTTCACTGGAATCCCCTCGACCTTTATCCAGCATAGTAGTTACAACAGTTCACAAGTGGGTAAGCATAAATCTGAGTTTAGAGATTCCACAAGAGCAACCAATTCACCTGTTGCATTTGCCTGTCCACCTTACGATTAAGACACCATGTCAGAATATCGACATCTGGGGTCTTCCTACAGATTTGATGGAAAAATGAATGATGTACCCTCTCCACCCGACCTACAATTTTTCAGCTGAAATAATCTGCCTGCCAGTTTTCTACGATATGAATACTGCAGACAGAGTTGGCATGTGACTCTCTGCCCAGTTCAGAATGTGGGGCATTTCCAGTACTGCTGCAGTGTGCTCTTGGTCACAGAGGAGAGCTGGGCACCCAAACTAAGGATGAGTTAGTCCAGGTGGCTTACCCTAAGCTCCTTCACCAGAGACAGAGGAAATCTGTTCTACTGCAACAGGATCTCCTGCTGAAATGTCCTTGTCGAATGTTACTCATAATGAATTGCTTCAAAGGATGCTACCATGAGACCCAACACTCGCAAACATTGGCAAATAAACAACCACTTGCTAGCATGCAGTAGATCAGGGGTGCTCAACCTTTTGAAAATAGAGGGCCACTTAAGTGATTTGGTAACCAGTGGTGGGCCACAATGAAATGGTTCAGAATTAGATTTTTTATTTTGAAAGGCATAATAAACTTTTTCCTCCTGCAGCCGCTAAATGCCAGCGGGAGGGAAAGGAGAAGAAGCCAGCTTTCAGTGGTTGCAGGAGGCAAAGGGAGGGGATCAAATCCTGCATATGCCACCCCCGCCGCCTTTCATGTCCAAGTTTAAAACACAATATGACAAGGAGACCGCACGGGCCCCCTGGAGCATGGGGTGGGGTCACCATTGTGATCTCTGATGCTACACCAGTGGTTGGGGGTTGATAAAAAAAAGTTTCAACTATGGGGTTTTACTGCCCTCAACCTGCAAACGTTACTGAGCCCTTATTTTACTGTCCTGAGCCCCCTATAAGGCTGTTTTTCCCATGATTTGCTGCAGTTTACCCCCACCGCTGGTGCAGCACAGTGCACCAGCGGCTTTCCTGCAGGTTAGCTGTGCTTTGCCATAGACTTCTATTATATTTTGCGGTGTGGTTCACTTTCTGAAAGTGCACCAAAACTCCTGCATTCAGAACCCACAGGATATAATGTCTAAAGCTTGTGGATCAGCGTGAAAGCAGCCTGATAATAGTTAACCCTTTTACAGGTGCTATATATTTCACTGACCTTTTTTTCCTCTTTCAGCTTCTGCTGTCATCGCTCTCCAGGCTGCTAAAAAGGTCCCAGGTGAAGTGCACTTGGTATCGCCTGGGATAGGAGCTGGCGCTACAAAGGAAGCATTCGCTTATGCGCATCCCGCTCTTTCCGTGGCCACCTACTTCCTCTGCTGCTGGCACCAGCTCAATGCATTCTAATGCTCTAGGATGGCGCGTCAGCAAGCCCAGATTGCGATCAAGGGGTTGCTGGCCCCAGGCATGCGTTCCCCTGGTTTAAAGGTCAAGGGCCACATCAGAGGGCTTTGGGGGCCACAGGTTGAGCACCCCTGCAGCAGATGGATGTGAAGCTGTAGATTCTGTAGTTTGTCCGACAGAAGGAACAGCATCCTGTACCAGACCCAAGTATTCCAAGTGAAGCGTCAGTATCCAGTGAGCATTTTTGTAGGTTCAGGATCTATGCAAATGCCTCCAGAGCCCAAATGGTAACAGATCGATTGGATTCTGAGCAAGACTCCATCTGTAACAGAAGGTCATAGAAGTATCCCATGATTGGCATCACTCTCAACTTCAAGCCATTGAACACTGGCACCAATGTTTTGGTGCACACTCAAGGAGCCTTGGCTAGGCCAAAGGGCAAGGTTGTTTCCACTTGACCCTCCCTTCTAGAATGTAAGCTCTAAGTGTGCAGGGCCCTCTAATCCCTCCTGTATTGATTTTTATTGTAAGTGTACTGTCTGCCCTCATGTTGTAAAGTGCTGCGCAAACTGTTGGCGCTATATAAATCCTGTATAATAATAATACTGCCAATTCTCATCCATTACAGCAAAGAGCAATACCTGCTGATAAGAAAATAGTAGACTCCGCGCTTAGGATAAGAACGGGTTGCAGCCCCCCCTATTAGGCTCCCAAGGGAAGCTTACAGATAAGGATAAAGGAAGAAATGGGGCAAGTGGCGCTACCCTAGTGTATAAAGGTTGATGGTGCTTTGTACCCACATTCGTGTACCACCCACACCTTACTTAAAACCAAGGATGATGGGTGATCATATGTGACAGTAACAATAATAGAATAATGTACCAAGTGTAAATACACGATCAAAAAATCATATAAACCATCTGTGCCTAAAATTGGATACCTACATCTATCAGTTAAAGATGCAGCCCCAAACGAAAATAAGCGAAAGAATTATGAAAAAATGAATATATAACTCGTATGAAGGATATGTGCCAAATATCAAATAATGTAAAGTCAATAATGTGTTGTTGAAAAAAAAAACACAAAAATATATATATATATATCATACAAACAAAGGAATATTCATTCATAGTCCCACATATAATGTGCAAAAATGTGCAAAAAAATGCTGTAAAAGGTGCCAACGATTCCAAGGTGACCACAGTGCTCAGCAGATCAGGTGACTCTTGTGCTCCCCCTCAAGGGTCCCCACTCACCAGCTCCCACTATCCCTGCAGGGGTGATTGGCATGTGTAGATAACCGGGAGGTTAGATGTCCCCTGGTGTGTCCTCCAGCCGATTTACCTGGCGAGGTGTCCCCTGATAGCTCCTCTGGTCCATCCTCCAAATGAAAATCTCCAAAGCCGATCTCCTAATCAGGGCTCCCTAACTTCAATATCCAGGAAAAAATCCAATGCATTTCCAGGGATTGATCCTCAAAGAAAGAGATAGGGCTCCCATAGTGCAGTATAAGGTAGGTTTACTTTTTAAAAAATCAGCTTTAAAAACAATTAATACGCTTCCCACCATGTGGGTAAGCTCTAGAACAAAACTGTCAAAATAGATATAATGTATGCATGGGCCGGTTCACAGCGTGCGCTCCAACTGCAGTAATCATAAAAATGGATTACATTGAAGAGGCTAGAAGGTTACTTTCTGATGTTACCACATACAAAAAAATCAGTAAGGACCCTACTTTGGAATTTGCTAAAGAAATCAATATTTTGGTCTCTACGGCTTTCCAAATTAATATTTTGAATAAATCTGAGAAGTCCTTTCTCCTTAAGGACTTCTATCAAATTCCCTATTTTTACCATCTTCCCAAAGTGCATAAAAACCTTGACAATCCTCCAGGCAGACCAATTGTAGCTGCCATGGATAGTGTCCCCTTGGGGTTAAGTTTGTATATCGATCATATATTAAATACCATGCCGGTTTATTCCTACAAAATGTGAGTTGATCTACATCTATTATTAAAAGCGGTATTTCCTAAATACTGCACCCAGAGGCGCCTCTCTACTTGTGTTTTTTTGCTCTACAAAAAGATGGCCTAGGCTATAAGAAGATTGCCAAGACCCTGAAACTGAGCTGCTGCACGGTGGCCAAGACCATAGGACAGGCTCCACTCAGAACAGGCCTTGCCATGCTCGACCATAGAAGTTGAGTGCATGTGCTCAGCGTCATATCCAGAGGTTGTCTTTGGGAAATAGACAAATGAGTGCTGCCAGCATTGCTGCAAAGGTTTATGTTTTTCTGTGACTTTAGTCTGCAAAATAAAAAAACACACCCCATAATGCCAGAGAGAAAAGATGCACCAGAACCACATAATCCAAAGCATCAGAGGCAAGACCTCAGATCCACTGACAGAGAAAATTCAGAGCATACACAAGGCCCCGTAAGACAGAGAAACCCGTGCAGCACTCTGCTTACCTAGAGACCACTGGCGCCAGAAGGACGCAGCAAAGCATTAATGGCTTTAAATGCCTGTTCTAGTTAACAAACAAATTTGCATTGGGAGGGAACTGGAAGTGCCATTCTATTTTTTTTTCTATTGGGTTATTTTTTTCATATAGGTTGAACTAGAAATACTTTTTTCTATATTCTTTTTTTTTTTAACCTAACTACATAACTATGACCCAACTCACAGAACTGTGTGCCAGCTTAACACAACATGCAGAGGAAAATGATCCTCTGCATCCATACACAGCGCCCTAAGATTCCCCAACAGGGCTGGATGTGTCAACAGTAAAAGCTCTCCCCAAAAACAGAAGAGGAAAGAGAGCTCCAATACAACCCCTATGCATGAGAGGAACAGTCTGGGGGTCCTAACTAGGGAAGAAAATAGAAAGGTAACAGGAAACCCCACCACCACAGCATCTGAGACAATGCAACTCCCCACATTGTTCCAGTGCAGTGCTCCTGTCATGCCAAACACTTTAACTGATGACTTAAGGAGAGGACCCTCTTTTTAAAGACTCAAAGTGCATGGTTTCCACTGAATTGTGGGTAGCGCTACAGTCTCTCTGGTGCTTTCTCAAAAGATAATTTGAGAGAGAATGATTTCTTTTAAACATAAATTCCCAAACATACAGAAAATTTTAAAAGTTCTTATTAAATGTCATTGCTTGTGCAAGCTCATTGGTTGCTTGCTTGTTGATTTGACTCATATACTTCTTTATTGGCCACATTGTTTTTCTACATTAGTTTGTGTATGGCAGCCTGAAACTGATTAACAGAAAAACACATTAATTGCATATTCTACATTCTACCGTTTTAGTCAAAATAACCCACTTCATAAAGAAGACAAATTTTCCACAATGCCATTTCATGTAGAAAAATAAGATTGCAAACACTGATCAAGATAGTAGATATTCTAACTTCACAATCTTACATCAGTTAAAAAGTAAGACATGTACAGAACAATGTCAGCTTGGATACATGCTAAGGTTTTTATGCGTTTAGTTAACAGTGGTTTAGTTGGGGAAACTGACGTCTACATATTAAGGAACCAAACATCTATAGGTAATACTGTGCAATGCAAATACGTGTGTGTTATGGCCATATTTTATTCTGTGTTCAACTTACCTAAAAGTATAAATATTGTAGTAGTGAGAACTAAATTGACCTCGCTGGCCTAAGCAGTTTCCCTTAAGTTCCCTATTAAGGGTTTCACACAAATCAGTTACAAATTTCATAGTGCGGTTTGCAGTACAGTTTTTAAAAGACATGTGACTCAAAAACTGCACCAAAAACGCAAAGGGTGCATTTTTACTGCAGTTACCATTGCTTTGCATCGAAACGTGCGTTTTTTTGTGCATTTTTTTGCTCCCAAAACATGCTCTAAAGATGCTGCAAGCAGGATTTTTTTCACCGCAACGGAAGCGCACCACCACAGTGTGAACACATTCATTGGATTTTAAAGGGAAGCATTTTTCTTGAGCTTTTCAGGGACTATTTTTAAACACAAAAGCACTGGAAAAACTCCTTGGTAAGAAAGGGCCCTAAAGTGGAACTTAATTGCATCTGAGCACCACAAGCTAAAAAAGCTATTTAATCATTTTAAATATTCAAAGCAAACTCACCCATCCATCCATCCATCCATTTCTCCATGCTTTATTTTATTGAGAAACCACTTTGAAAAACACCACCTTGCATTTCTAGTCATGGCCATCTTGAGTAAGGGCAGAGGATTCCTGCAGCATTTACTTCCTGAAATCCATCTGCCCTTAGATTAGGCAGGAGGGTGTGCTTAGCTGAGAAAGCCCCTCTTCCCTGCCTTTAGATGAAAGAAAAAAATGGCCATGACTCCTAGGATGGATGACACCATTTTGGCCTAGGCCAGGAAGCAACTGAGAGTGTAGTTTGCTTTAAATATGATCTTAGTGATGTCAGGGTCTCTTTGTTAACATAGTCCTGATGATACCATAATAACGGGCACAATAACATTTTGAAACGTTTGCAATGTGGCAATGTGCTCTTTCCAGTCTCCACAGAGTGTAGTGCTTGGTCAAAGCTGTGCAATCTCCATTTTCAGGTTGTGTAACAGTATACGTTTAGAATAATTTTATTAAGACAATCAACTTTTTTCTGGTCCTTAGGCAGAACTCCAGACAAAAATGTTTTTATTAAAAATGTGCAGCGTACAAAATAGTTAACTCTTCTCATGAAGTATATGTAAGGCCAGGCATTGCTGCCATTTCTTTATTATTTATAGTTTCATTGATGCTGAATTGTATAGCTATTACTTCTGGCACTGTAGAGCTGCGGCTCTCATACACAGCCGCTGTACTGGTGTTTGTCAGCCTCTCCTCCCTCCTTGTCACATTCACAGCATGTCTTGTACTCTGTGAACCATTAACGTAATACATTTTGGAAATGAACAAGGGGAAAAGAGGGACAGATAAACTACAGTATGGCTCCTATGTATGAGAACTGTAGCTCTCAGAGTCGTAGTGCCAGAATAGCTATACTATGTGGCAACAATGAAACTGCAAATAAAGAAACAGATCCTGGAATTGACATAACCCTCACCAGTTTACCTATTTGTTACACAGCGCATTTTAATACAATTTTTGATGAGATATAAGATAACATGTTCCTATCAATAGTAATCTCAATTCTTGAGGTTTCTTTAGACATGGAGCATTTTCCAGAAACACTAAAAATATTTTAATAATGTAGACAGATTGACTAATAACAGGCTAGAAAGGATTCCCAGGCTAAAGCTACACAGACAACTACATTTCTTTGTTCCTGAGAGATATCATTGCTTGCTTGTAATTCCCTTACTTTTAGCAAACTGAAACTAGTCAAAACCAATCAAACCTCAGCGCTCACCCTTAGTAATGTTTCTAGCGATGCTGTTCTCCTTCAGGGGCGAAACTCAAAATCACTATAAAGAAACTAATGAGGGCATAAATGTCTAGTGCATTACCTTCAACACCATTTTCTATTCATTGAAAAAGCCAAAAACATACTCACAAACATGAGAAGATTAAAAGCATATCTAATCACAATTCCAGCATCGGGGATATCCAAATCACTGTAGTTGGAAAGCTGAAATCACTGAAATTAGTGTGGATGATGGGAAAGTTGTCAACAAGCAGTAAAAGCATATTCCACCTTTTGTAAAAAAGTAAATAAATGTGTAGCGGTACCCTCGTAGGGGCTGCTGAGTGATTGTGGCCCACCTGTCACCCTGCCCAGCCCGACATTCACTTCCAGACACTCCAAGACAATGAACCAGTCCATCAACTTTATTTTTGTATTTTTATTGAGGGATTACAACTTGGATAGGGTTAAGGGATTTATGGGATGCCCAGAAAATGATTCTTGCATGGTTTGTGACAAGTTAGACTTCTCCTCCTGCACAACACTTGCTGCAGACTACCTCTCCTTCTCCCTCCAGCACAATTCTTCAGGTGCAGCTAGCACATGGTTAGGTCTAACTCTGGTTTCAGCTAGGCCTTGGCAAAGTTCCTTATTACAGGCAGGGACCACGGGCCCCTGTAGTGTAGCAAAAGACAGTACTGGTGCTAGCTGCCCTCTTTGGTTGACTACTGATCCCTGTCAGCCCTTTGCAGACCCCGACAGCTCTCCCAACTGCAGCGGCCCGACTTTACTGCCAGTAACATCACAGTCTCTCCTGCTGGCTCTACATCCTTTTCAGACTGCACACTCCCAGTCCGCTCCGGCATGCCTCTCCCAACTCTCCCGACTGTGCCTGCCACTCACGAACACCTGATGGATCCCTCCTTGAGACTTGCTGGCAGTATTCCCAGCTGTCCTCTCCTGCTCCTGTTCAGGACACCCCTTGTGTTGTGTGGGGTTCCTGTTCAGCTCCGAGTCCCTGACCCAAGGTCACCCCCCCAGACTGGGGTACTCCCTCCTAGGTCCCAACAACCTAATACTCCATCTCCAGTTCTTTCACCCGAACAACTCCTCCCAGCTGGGCTGACTCCAGTTTAAGGAGGCTTGCCCGTGCCAATTCAGGTTGGGGATTGGCCAGGGCTCCTTAGAACACCCCAGACAGCTCCACCTTTCTTCTCCACCTTTCTTCTAGAAGCCTCTAGAAGCAGAAGGGAGGTAACAGAAAGATGAAGCTAGCCATGAGTCACCAGCCTACTCTAATGCCGCGTACACACGAGTGGACTTTACAGCAGATTTGGTGCGGCGGACTTTGACGGACTTTCTGACGGACTTGCCTACACACGATCAACCAAAGTCCAACGGACTGGTACGTGATGACATACGACCGGACTAAAACAAGGAAGTTTATAGCCAGTAGCCAATAGCTGCCCTAGGGTCGGTTTTTGTCCGTCCGAAGAGCGGACTTTTAGACTGGACTCGAGTCCGTCGGAAAAATTTGAAACATGTTTCATTTCTTTGGGGAAAAAAAGTCTGCTGGAGCACAATATGTGCACTGGACCTGTGATGAGCAGTCATCAAGAATACTATGTCTGTCATTTCTGCCCCCCTCCTCCATTTATAGAAGCTATACTATATGTATATATGTACTTCCATGACTAAAAAGCTATATATGAATGAAGGCAGATGAATGAATGGTCTTACTCCTCCATTCATATAGTTTTTCAATCATGAAAGCTATAGTACAGCTTCTATGAACTGAGCAGTGAAGGAGAAGCATCAGACTGATTTTTTTTTTTATTAGGATTTATTAAATATAGTTATATGTAGTGATTTTAGGTGTTACTGAGAGTATACAAGACATCACCTGTGGTTTAAAAGGTTAATTAGTTGAAGCCCAAAAGCTAATTTATGACCACTTGATTAACCACTTGTATTCAAAGACAACACCTTTTTCAGCATACCAGTGTGCAATCATCCTTCAAGAATAATGTGATCATAAACACCTGGTTTAATTTAAAGTAGGAGTAAACTCACATCTATAATGTTTACCCATAAGTAAGCCTATAATAAGGCTTACCTACAGGTACAGAAAATATCTCCTAAACGTGCACCGATATTTACTTTAGATGCATGCCTGTGCCGTTCTTTCAGAGCCATGCCGTAAACAGCGACTCCTGCTCGCATGCGCAGGAGTCACGTCATCGCTGGCTCGGCCATTCATATTGCCGAAGCCCGCAAACCCGGAAAGAAGATCAGGTAAAGATAGTCCCTACCCTCAAGGAGCTTACAATCAAAAGTACCTATCAAACATGCATGCACACATACTGGGACCAGTTTGAACGAGAGCCAATTATCATAACAAGTTGGCTATGGCATGAGTATTGAAAAAAAACAGAGCACCCTGGTGAAATCCACGCAAGCATGGGGAGGACGTGCAAACTCCTTGTGAATAGTGTCCCCCAAAGCATTATATATTTCCCGAAAGCAGACACCCTGTAGAATAAAATGAGGCAGTTGCAATTTTTTTTTTTATGTCACGCGATAATTGTGCTACATAGTTGGCAAGGTTGATTAAAGACAACAGACCATCCAGTTCAACCTGAGGATTGGGGACCAGAACTGGATGGAATACTCCAGATGTGGCCGAGCCAGAGTTTTATAAAGTGGCAGAATACCGTATATACTCGAGTATAAGTCGTTCCGAGTATAAGTCGAGGCCCTAATTTACTACAAAAAAAATGGGAAAAACTTATTGACCCGAGTATAAGACGAGGGTGAGAAATGCACAGCTACTGTAAGTGGAAAAGAGGGTCAACAATGCCCATTTGCAGCATCACTGTTCCCATTTGCATGCCTCACTGTGCCCATTTGCAGCCATAGGTTCCCTGAACTTCAAACTCAGTAGTTAAGGGTTCCTAGATGCCCCCTAGCTGCAGCCAAAATTTGGGGTCTCTGAACCCAAAGGGTCCCGAAATGACATTGCTGCAGATGGACACAGTTGACCGAATTTGGGGCCCTGTATCTTGGGGCCACTTGGTGCTAAGAATCCCAAATTTGGTGTGCAAACCCAGTGGAACTAGCACCATAATATTTCCAAAGCTGGGGTTACTAGCACTAAGTGGCCCTGAGATACAGGGCCCCAAAAATCAGTTCAGAAAATGTCAAGCACTTTTCTGCAGCAGAAAATGACATTTTCCGAACCGGTTTTGGGGCCCCGTATCTCAGGGCCACTTGGTGCTAGGAACCCCAGCTTTGTTATATGTTATGGTACCAGTTCCACTGGGTTTGCACACCACATTTGGGGGTCCTAGCACCAAGTGGTCCTGAGATATTGGGCCCCAAATTCGGTTCAGAAAATGTCAAGCACTTTTCTGCAGCAGAGAATGACATTTTCCGAACCGATTTTGGGGCCCCGTATCTCGGGGCCACGTAGTGCTAGGAACCCCAGCTTTGGATATGTTGTAGTGCTAGTTTCACTGGGTTTGCACACCAAATTTGGGGTTTCTAGCACCAAGTGGCCCTGAGATACGGGGCCCCAAAATCGGTTCGGAAAATGAAATTTTTTGCTGCAGAAAAGTGCTTGACTCGAGTATAAGTCGAGGGGGGCACTTTCAGCACAAAAAAATGTGCTGAAAAATTCGACTTATACTCGAGTATATACGGTAATCGTTTTGTCTCTGGAGTAAATTCCTTTTTTAATGCATGCTAATATTCTACTGGCTTTGGTAGCCACTGCATGCTATTTCCCAGTCTGTCCTCTACTAGGATCCCTAGATCATTCTCCATTCTGGAAGCCCTTAGGGGTTCTCCCCCTAAAGGAGTAACTTGCGTTTATATTTTATCCCCCAAGTGCATTACCTTACATTTACCAGTGTTAAACTTAATTTGTCATGCAGTAGCCCATTCCAATAATTTGTTCAGGTCCTCTTGTAAAGTTTCTATATCCTACTGTGTTGTTATTGCCCTGCATATTTTTTTGTGTAGTCAGCAAACACCGAGATCGAGCCATTTATTCCATCCTCTATATCATTTATAAATAAATTAAACAAAATTGGTCCTAGTATCCCACTAACCATTCTAGATCACTCTGAATATACGTTATTTATCACAATCCTTTGTAAACACCACCTTAGCCAGTTTTCTCTCCAGATACCTACCTAATGGTCCATGCTTACAGACCTCAGCTTATAGATTAAGTGTTTGTGGGGGACTGTATAAAATGCTTTTGCAAAATCCAGATATACCACATCCACCGACCTACCTTTGTCCAGATGGCAGCTCACTTCCTTGTAGAAGGTTAATAGGTTGGTTTGGCAAGAGCGACCTTTTGTAAACCCATGCTGACTACTGCTGATAATGCTGTTTTTATCAGCAAATTCTTGGATATGGTCCCTTATCATCCCCTCAAATAGCTTACATACTACCAATGTTAGACTAACAGGCCTATAGTTCCCTGGAGCAGATCTCTGCCCTTTTTTGAATATTGGTACCACATGGGCTTTTCGCCAATCAGCTGGTACCAATCCTGTCAGTATGCTGTCCATGAAGATTATGAATAGCGGCCTAAAGCATTCCCATTTTTCCTCTGTGTTCAAAGTTTCAGGGATTTGGTCCCACATAATATCCTGCAGCATTGAGCACAATTTAGAAAAGTTGGCTCTTATGAAATTTAGTGTTCTTGTACTCCCCTCGTGCCTCCCTTTTCTATGATTTACAAGGAATGTAATAATTCTGTGGTCGCTAGTTCCCAAGTTGTCCCATATTTCCACATCTGCAAACAGACCTGTACTATTTGTAATTAAAAGATCTAGCAATGCATTACTCCTAGTCAGAGAATCCACCAATTGGGACACGGTTAAAAAAATCTATATTTTCAGTAAACAAAAAATACAATACCTAGTTTTTTGATAAAATATAAAAGATTAGGTTGAAATATATCACATATTATGGTCGTTCCCAGTTATACAACCCTTTAGAGTAAAGTCTTCAAATTATTGTCACAAATTCTGGATTTGAGAATCCCTATCTCTCCAGAATTGCCCATTTTATCTCTCGGCATAGAATCCATCCCTACATCTGCAAGAGTCATAGTGATACATGCTCTGTTAAGCACTAGGCTGTCAATAACGAGACATTGGAGGGATCATGAGGTACCCACGTTAAGAGAAGTCGTAATAACGACCAATACACATGCCACATACGAGCTAATGTTTGCTGCATCACAAGGTAAATTCCAAACAATGAATGCCAATTGGAAGCCGTGGATTGACTGGTATAAGTTAAAGTGGGGTTCCACCCAAAAAAACAAAAATACCTGAAAAATTCTAAAAAAAAACAAAAACAAAAAAACATTTAGATATTTTTTTTTTTTTTACTCACCTCTAAATGCCTGTTGCTAGGTGGTTCCTCGTAGTCTGCCTCTTCCTTTGCCTGGGCTGGTGACATCACTTCCCCCTCGGCACAGGAAGGGCTCGGCTCTGCTCCCTCCCTCCTGTCAATCATCTGGGACCCATTACAGGTCCCAGGTGATTGAGCAGCCAATCACGGCGTGCGGCCCCGCTCGCACATGCACAGTGGGTGCCAGGCTGTGAAGCCACAGCCCGGCGCCCACAGTTGCAATGCCGGCGCCGACAAGCGGAGGGGGGGGAGAGGGGGGCTTCGATGCCCCGCATCGCTGGACCCAGGGACAGGTAAGTGTCCAATTAAAAGTCAGCAGCTGCAGTATTTGTAGCTGCTGACTTTTAATTTTTTTTTTTTTAATGGACCCCCTGGGTGGAACTCCTCTTTAAGAAGTTTTGAATATCAAACATAGTGTGGTAATGGCTCATATCCAGCTATGTTTCTTTAATGGTTATGTCATACCTTAAGGCAAGTTAATACACTGGACTGTGTAGTTGTATGATTTTATTTCTTATTTCCTATTAGTTCTTTTTTTTTTCTCTTTTTCAATCTTCCCAATCTGTTTATACTGCTCATACGTTTTCCTTATATATGTAAGGCCGATTCACTTCTCAGGGCTAGTACAGAGCAATTTATATAAAAATACAAATTTGTTTTCTATTTATCTACTTAATAATTGTTGATGACTTGAGATGTTGACTGTATCTTTATAATCTATTTAAAAAGTATTGAAATTAAAGATAAGGTTGAATTGAGTAATTAGATATCATACATCTCAAGCCTCAAAAGTGTACACACTCATAAAAAGGACACAAAAGCATGTACCCAAAATTGTTTGCAGGCGATTCTTTAAAAGCCTTAGCAACTCATCAATATTTTTTGCTAAAGTTTTTGGGTGTTTTTTTTTAACAGGTAAAAATTTT
This sequence comes from Lithobates clamitans, assembly GCA_037952925.1. NCBI lineage: Eukaryota > Metazoa > Chordata > Amphibia > Anura > Ranidae > Lithobates > Lithobates clamitans. The sequence goes on from JBBGZY010000449.1 coordinate 16,879,831, forward strand.
GAGTTTTATAAAAAAACAAAAAAAAACGTACAAGGTGTTTGCAGCATGAATCAGTATATAATAAAGTTGTTGAAGCATAACAAGTGCAAATTACAGTACATTGTTTCATCAGTCATGATGTGATGCCCTGAAGAGTAAAAGGCACATGGGGTATTCCCAGGAGTTGAACATCAGCTAGATGCATACTCAGCATTCTTACAGGATGAGGTGAATAGATCCAAGAGGTAAAAAAAGAAATGGGAGGAGGGGGGGGGGGTACAAATTGGGGATATACGTAGGCAGTTTATATAAAGGCAAAACATTGTAAAAGAGAATTTTTCTTTATGCATAAAAGGTACTGTAGAACACATAATTTTACATGCTTTCCCGTCTCCATCCCATCAATAATGCATAATAATAACACTAATGCAGTGGACACACGGTCGGACTTTTCAGCAACAAAAGTCCGATAGCCTGTCCGACAGACTTTTGACGGACTTTTGGCGGAGTTCCGACGGACTTTCTAACGAACGGACTTGCCTACAAACAATCACACAAAAGTCCAATGGATTCGTACGTGATGATGTACACCGGACTAAAATAAGGAAGTTGATAGCCAGTAGCCAATAGCGTTGGTTTTTGTCCGTCGGACTAGCATACAGACGAGCAGATTTCTGGGTCCGGCGGAGTTACGACGTAAAGATTTGAAGCATGTTCCAAATCTAAAGTCCGTCAGATTTGCGACTGGAAAAATCCGCTGAAGGTCCGGTGAAGCCCACACATAATCGGATTGTCCGCCGGATTTGGTCCGTCGGACCAGTCCGGTCGAAAAGTCCAACCGTGTGTACGCTGCATAAGGGGTCCAATCCCAGGGTCAAGTCACAAACATTATTAAGACCAGTAAGGTTGAATTAGAGGGCAGGTACCATACCATATGAAGAAAGGTGACTGTGGAGCTATAGCATCGAATACATAGTGAATACATAGTGAACTAAAGGTCGGTAGAGAGTACAGGGTATAGTAAACTCTGAAGGAATTTTAAGCTGCATAACTCTATCCAGAAATCATGTGAGTAATATAAGATTATAAGTGTATATAAAGTCATTGTCTGTAAGTTCGGGCAGATCTCCCCTCTAATTCTGGTTGGTTCAAGTTAGCTTAATAGCATAAACGAGTAACAATCATAGAAGGATAGAGGCTTCCTGATCATACTTGAGTATCTCCTCAATAGAATCAGACTCCAAAACAATAGATCTTGGGAATTGCGTATTACTACACGCCATAATTGCAAGAATCTAAAGAACATCCAATTAGGTAGATTGTACTTAAAATTGAGATCATTGAACCCGAATATCTTTCCATCTGATATCACTAAGATGACAATATTTCTTAGGGTGTATTACAGATCTCAAATGAGTAAATATACTGGAGTAAGAGAGAGATTTTATCAAGTATATGAGTAAAGACACCAATGTTTAGGGGCTTGTTCCAGCACTACTCCTCCTTCGTCCGTTGCATCTGGCAATGCAACCTGGATTTTCTAGATTTAGGGGAGCATGTGAACTCCTCCCCTGTGAGTGATTTGAGCTAGCAGCTAATCTCTAGCCTCAACCACTGTCACATGACCAAGACAATGTGATTATCCTTCCCCCATGGTCACTGACCCTGGAAATTTCAGTGTTGGCTGCGATGGAGGAAAGAGCAGTGAGAAGTGCAGGCAGGGTGAGTATAAGGGGATAAGGGCTCTTTACAGAGATACTGTTATATTGCCTTGAAGGGCGAGGTGATAGTGTATCTTTACAGTGATACTAAAGTCTGTTTTTCTTCTTTAAAAATAACAAACATGTCATACTTACCTGCTCTGTGCAGTAGTTATGCGCAAAGCAGCCCCGATCCACCTCTTTTTGGGTCCCCTGCTGGCGCTCCTGGTCCCTCCCTCCCTCCTATTGAGTGCCCCCACAGCAAGCAGCTTTCTATTGGGGCAACCAAATTGAGCCACTGCTCTGTGTGTCCATTCAGAAATGAAGCCGCTGTTTGCCCCACCCTCTCTCTCTTCATTGGCTCACTGACTTTGATTAACAGCAGTAAGAGCCAATGGCACCATACTGCCATCTCAGCCAATCAGGAGGGAGAGCCCTGGGCAGCCGAGACTGTCCTGCAACATCGCTGGATTTAGATGGGCTCAGCTAAGTATTAAGGGGGCTGCTGCACACAGGTTTTTTTATCCTAATGCATAGAATGCTTAAGATAAAAAAAACCTTCTGACTTTACAACCACTTTAAGCTAGTCTCGCGTGTCACATCCAAAGTGTATTGTACAATTCTCTTTAACCACTTGCTTACTGGGCACTTAAACTCCCCTCCTGCCCAGACCGATTTTCAGCTTTCAGTGCTCTCACACTTTGAATGACAATTACTCAGTCATGCAACACTGTACCCAAATGTTTTTTTTGTCCTTTTTTTCATACAGAGCTTTCATTTGGTGGTATTTGATCACCTCTGGGTTTTTTTATTTTTTGCGCTATAAATGAAATTTTTGCAAATTAGCAATTTTTCTTCATAAATGTTGGCCACAATTTATACTGCTACATATCTTTGATAGAAATAACCCAAATGAGTGGATATTATGCGGTCTGTGTGAAGTCTACAAGCTATGGTAAATCAAACAAATCATAAAAAAATGATCACATCTGATGTACTGAGGCCTATCTCATTTCTTGAGACCCTAACAAGCCAGGAAAGTACAAATGCCCCCCAAATGAACTTTTTGGAAAGTAGACATTCCAGGGTATTTAGTAAAAGGCATGGTGAGTTATTTGAAGTTGTCATTTTTTCCCACAATTCTTTGCAAATTAAGATTTTATTTTATTTTTTTTTTTATTTTTTTCAGAAAATTGTCATTGTAACAGCTTATTTCTCTCACATGGAATGTGCATACCACAAATGACACAAAATACATTCTGCTACTCCTCCTGAGTATTACGATACCATGTGTGGGACTTTTTCACTACCTGGCCACATACAGAGGCCCAACATGCAGGGAGCACCATCAGGTGTTCAAGGAGCATAAATTACCCATCTAACTTGTTGACTACCTATTAAAATTTTGAAGGCCCTAGAGCACCAGGACAATGGAAACGCCCACAAAATGACCCCATTTTGGAAAGCTAACACCCCAACGTATAATCTATGAGGCATAATGAGTCTTTTGAACAGTTCATTTTTTTCCAGAAGTTTTTGGAAAAGGTGGAAAAAAATGAAAACGCATTTTTTTTTTTAACACAAAGTTGTCAGTTTATAAGATATTTCCAACACATAGCATTTACATAGCAAAAATGACACCCCAAAATACATTCTGCCACTCCTTCTGAGTATGACAATACCACATGTGTGAGACCTTTACACAGCCTGGCCACATACAGAGATCCAACATGCAAGGAACATGCAGGTGTTCCAGGGACACATAGCATGCACATACCAAGAATAACACCCCAAAAATACACTATGCTGAGCAAAGGGTAAACTAAAGATTACCTGTGGTTTTAGCAGCGCACTTGTCCACAGGAGGATACCACTGGTCCAGGCAGCAGGCAGGGACTTGGTCAGCAACAACGTACACAATTTTTCAGGCAGGAGGCAGGGATACTGTCCATATACAGTCCAGGGTCAGTACAGGCAGAGATATTGTCAGCAGTGCCAAAAATATTGGTTCTGGTAGTAGGCAGGAACATCGTCCATGTGCTGTGGTCAGCGCGACAGAGAGGCATAACGGTAGTAAGTCCTACAGGCAGCAGGCAGAAGTAGGGCCTCGTTTAGGACAGAATGGGGACAGGGGTAGAGGCTTCTCCCACCCAAATCTCTTTGAAGCCTCCGAGTCTCCAGACCCCAATCTAGGAATGAGAAAACAAAGAAAATAGTTTTCTTCATCCAGAAAAACTATTCTGGAGCCCCTCACATATGCGAGACCCCTGTGTTGAATCCCACTAGTCCAGTTGTAGGGTACAAGATCAGTCCAAGCAGCAGGCAAATAACATGGTCAAACAGTCCAAGGTCAGTTGCAGATCAGGCAGAGGTATGTACAGAATTGTTAGGCAGAAGCATGGTCGAATAACAGTCCAGGGTCAGTTCCGGATCAGGCAGAGGTATGTACAGAATCGGTAGGCAGAAACATGGTCGAATAACAGTCCAAGGTCAGTTCCAGATCAGGCAGCGGTATGTACAAAATCGGCAGGCAGAAGCGTGGTCGAATAACAAGCCAGGGTCAGTTACAGAGCAGGCAGTGTTATAAGGGGTGTGAAGGCAGGAACTGAGGATTACATTTACCATACTTCACTAATAATTTCTTGAAGTATGGTAACGGCGAAAACATACACCTATGCAGAGGCCTGGTTGGGAAGTACATTGTGCACAATAATAAGATGTGTCTCTTCTGACTCCTGCTCTGGTATACACCTTACATCTTTTTTGACGTCTTTGGCCTGTTGGTTTGGGAGGGAGTTTATCTGGAAAGTGGCGTTCAGAGAGTTGACTAAGAACATCTGATCGGAGGTTTTCTGGTGGGCCGTTCGGGAATAGAAGGGCAGTGTAAATTTCCTCCTGGTAGCCAAGGAAGGGTTGGGGTTTTGGGGGGAGTTGCGAAAATGATATGGGAATTGAATATGGCCAGTTGAAAAAAATAAATTGCTACTTTTTTATACCAATGGTATGTCCGTCTTGTGGCAAGGTATGGTTCCAACATTTGGTCGTTGAAGTCGACTGCCCCCATAAACAAAAATTGTATTCATGGATGCATGTTGGTTTTTGGATGGGGCCATTCCTTCTGGGGATTTCCACGTAGGTGTTATTGTGGATGGAAGACAACATGTAGACACCTCTTCTGTCCCTCCACTTCACTGCCAGAATCTCCTTGTTTCACAGACTTGCCATTTTTCCTTTTCTCAACTTCTTATTGACAAGACTTTGAGGAAAGCCCTTCCGATTCTTTACCGTGCCACATGCTGGTGTCTTCTTCCGGTGAAGGTTGTGGAACAGGGGCAGAGATGTGTAGAAGTTGTCTACATACAGGTGGTAGCCTTTCTCCAGTAGGGGGTATATGAGGTCCCAAACAACTTTCTCGCTGGTTCCCATGTAGTCTGGGCAATTAGGGGGCTGCAGCTGGATGTCCTTCCCTTCGTACAATATGAAGGCATATGTGTACCCTGTGGCTCGGTCACATAATTTGTACACCTTCACCCCATAGCGGGCCCTTTTGCTGGGGATAAATTGCTTCATTTTAAGCCTGCTGCTGAATTTAACAAGGGACTCATCCACACATATGTGTTGGTCCGGGGTGAACAGCTGGGGGAATACTTCAGAAAAATAAATTTAGTATTGGCCGAATTTTGTAAAGCCTGTCATAATTTGGGTCATTTCTGGGAGGGCACTGGGTATTGTCACTTAAATGTAGGAACATCATGATCATCAGATACCTGGTTCTGGGCATTAAGGCGGAGAAGAGCGGCATGTGGTGTATGGGGTAGGTTGACCAATAGGAACGCAATTGATTTTTTTTTGGCGAGTCCCATATTAAATGTGAGGCCCAAAAAACTTTGAACTTCTCCACTGTTAGGTCTCCCCACTCGTAGGGATGGGCATAATATGATGTTGGATTTTGCAAAATAAATTGCTGTGCAGACAGGTTGCACTGGGCCACAATTGAAGCCAACATGTCCTCCATAAAAATTAAATTAAAAAAATTAATTGGGGTAAAATTCTCCGTGTCCACCTGGACTCCTGGCTGGGCAGTGAAAGGGGGAACATTAGCTTCTCCTGAATTAGGAGGAAGCCACAAGGGGTTCTGAAGGGCATAGGGAAGGCTGGCTTTGGGGCTGAGGTGACACCCCACTGGTGCTTGGCCTTTCTTGCCGAGGTACTGCAGTGCTGGTGGATGCCACTGCGGTGCTGGTGGATGCCACTGCCTCCTTACCAGAACGCCTTCAAATTGGCGGGCCGAATATCTTCCTCTCGGTTTGTCAGTGTTCCACTACTGAGGACTGGCTCATAATTTACGTCAGACTCAGAATCCGAATTTGAAAAGGAATCCGAAAAAGAGAGCTCCCCGTTGCTCCCGTCTGCCGTGGAAAGAATTTGGTATGCCTCCTTGGCGGAAAAGCTTTTTTTGGACATGGTTGCTGGTGGTGATGAGACTGCACAGGTGTGTGCTAAACCTGCACTGATGGGCACTGATGAGGTGGCACTGATGAGCACTGATGTGCACTGATGCGGTGGCACAGATGGGCACTGATGCGGTGGCACAGATGGGCACTGAGGTGGCACAGATGGGCACTGATGAGGTGGCACAGATGGGCACTGATGAAGCAGCACAGATGGGCACTGATTGATTGCACAGATGTGCACTAATGAGGCAGCACAGGTGGGCACAGATATGCACTGATGAGGTGGCACAGATGGCCACTAATGAGGTGGCACAGATGGCCACTGATTGCACAGATGGGCACTGTTGAGGTGGCACAGATGGGCACTGTTGAGGTGGCACAAATAGGCACTGTTGAGGTGGCACAAATGGGCACCGATGAGGCGGCACAGATGGGCACTGATGAGGCCGCACAGATGAGCACTGATTAGGCGGCACAGATGTGCACTGATGAAGTGGCACAGATGTGCACTGATGAGGTGGCACAGATGTGCACTGATGAGGTGGCACAGATGGGCACTGCTGAGGTGGCACAGATGGGCACTGTTGAGGTGACACAGATGGGCACTGTTGAGGTGGCACAGATGGGCACTGTTGAAGTGGCACAAATGGGCACTGAGGTGGCACAGATGGGCACTGATGAGGCATCACAGATGGGCACTGATGAGGTGGCACAGATGGGCACTGATGAGGTAGCACAGATGGGCACTGATTGTACAGATGCGCACTGATGATGATGCACTGATACGCACAGGTGGGCACAGATGGCACTAGCTATAGATGCTATTTGTCACTGTGGGCACACTTTATTTTTCAGTAGAAAAAACAAACTCACAATTGTTCACAGAAGCTCTCTCCTCACACGCTGTCTCAGTGTGAGGAGAGAGAGCCGGCAATGAGAGATGATCTCATACGTTTACATTTGAGATCATCTCTCATTGGCCACAGCGATCGCGCTGTTAAAGGCCGCTGTGATTGGCCATTTACAGCGATCTGTGATGGACTGTGTCCAAGGGACACAGCCAACACAGTTTTCCCCGATGCGCACTCATGAGAGCGCGCTGGGAGATCGAGGAAAGGGGATGAGGTCAATAGACGTAGTCCTGCAATGTAGATCCGCGCTGTAGCCGTCATTTGGCTATAGCGTGGATCTGAACTTGTTAATATAAATGGATCATTTGTCTATTAGGGTTGGTCGAATCACTAGCCAATTCCAGGGCAGCCAAAACCCTGCTGGGCCTCCTCTTGTTCTATGCAAGAAAGGCGATTATCATGAAGTGGAAAGCATCAATGACTCTGTCCATAGATTGATGTTTTCTGGTCAACTCAGTGACACTTTTATAAAAGGCAACATATTTATCTCGAGACTGCCTGAAGAAATTGAATAAAGAAGGGGATCCCTGGATTAATTCTGCTGATACTACTGACTCCTATAAGAAGGCGTAACCTCATCATACTTAATTGTACGGTTTGTTGCTCTATTGCTGCCATTTTAACTGTTGTGTTTTGCTGTGTCCATTGCCCTAGTTTGGCTTTTTCACACCTTTACACTGGGTAGTTTACTTGCCCTGCAGGCTTTCTTCCTGTTCCCCCAAGTTTACCAAGAGTGAGAAGCTGTTGCTGTTCTTTTAGTTTTAGCTATCTTTTTGTGTTACTATGTACTTTTCTGGCTTGGGAATGTCCAATAGACCATGTTTTGTAACCACCTACTTTTTTAATGGATGCAAACCAAAATTTTTTTTAATTAAAACTCATATCTGCTACAGCAGAGGATGTCATTTCATCTGTGCCCAGTCTTGACACAAAGAGTTAATCCAGCTGTGAGCAGTCCTCTTATCTTTCTTCAGTAAGATAAAAACAGATACACAGAGAAATAGGTGTCCATTTCTTCCCCCTTGCTGAGTGACAGGTGATTTCCTTATCTCATGCATGAGTGTGAGAGAGGCATTCTGTGTACTTCACATGCCCCATCCTTTCTTCTCCAGCTCTCCCAGGATTGGCTGCTCCACCGCTCAGTATTATTGGGCATGCTGAAGTCATGTGGTGACTTTCCTGGGTTTTGACTGGATGTTAGTGATCATGGGGCAATAATCCACAAGACCAGCAGAAGTTCAGTGTAAGAAATATTGATTCCTGGCCAAGGGGAGAGTAGAGGTGGGCGGGGAGTCTACTGACATCTTGTAATAGCAGTCATGTGAAGCAGCGCTATATAAATACACTCTAAAATAACCAATAAGGTGTAGCACAATATAAAGTGCGATAAAATGCATAACTACAATCAAAGTGCAAATACAATAATAATAATAATCAAAAAAAGTGCTGATATGGATCAAAGTGCAAATGTGCAATATTGAATAATGTGAAATAATAGTCTAATATATAAAACAAACTGTGCATAGAGCTTCACAGATATTCATAGTCTCTCCAACTGTGCAAAAGGGAAGGGGGAGGGAGAGAAAATGTCCAAGTGCAAAAAATGGGATTGAATGGGATGATGGCTTATAGATCACTTTCTAAAATCCACATCCAGTGTGTTCTAGCCTATCACCTCCAAGGTAGACACCAATGGGTCTAGTCACACATCAAGATAATCACTCATGGCAATCTGTCTTTCCTTCCTCTCTGCTGGAGATATCACAGCGACACAAAGAACGACTGCAGCTTTCAAGGATAAAACCCGCTCTTTTCCTGTGAGGTCTGTGCTTTACAACGACCTCTCTCCAATGTTCCTCCAAATCCGACAGAATGCTTGTTAAGTGCCCATGAAAGTGTTGCTTCTATAGTGGGATGTGCAGGGGAAGGGATGTAGAGGAAATGATCTGCTTTGGGCATTTTCATGCTCTTTACTATGAATTTCAGGAATGCTCCCAAAAGTTCTTTGATTATACCCACATGAAGGTGTCCAAGTTTGATGCCCTTTTCGACATTGCTAGACCCCGAATGATGCAAATCCCAACTGATATGAGGTGTCCTGTGTCACTAGAAGAACATCTCTTTTTAACTTTGCGGCAAGCCATATCTAAGTATTCTCTTTATTGCCAGTTCTGAAGACAATTACCCCATCAAGTCCCCCTGCCTTGTGATTGGCAGTGAGATTTCATAGATATTTGTCTCATTATCAGGTATTGAATCTGTCCACTGCCGACCTACCAAAACATTAATAGCAGTCTTCATGACACTTGCTGGTGAGGTCGCTGGCACTGATACTTTGCTGACACAAAATGCTTTGCCACTGCCAATAATGCTCAATGCATTGCTGGCTGGCTGGCATGATGCTTTTGCCTGCACTCAGAAGAAAATGGTGTTACCATATGGCTGCTCTGTACAAACAGGAGTTGCTCTGTCCCAGTGCAATCTGGGATACAGGAACCTCCACTACCTCTACCCCAGGACCCAGCTAATACTTTATAAAAATGCTTTGATACTCAGCAGGATACTCGGCAGAGAGGGGATGGAGTGACCAGTGCTGACATTGTTAGAGGTATCTAGTTCCAGTGCTTGTCATTATGTAGAATTCCCTGGCAAAGAATATCCTGTCAACTCAGAAATGGTACAATCACCATGGTTTTTCACATATTTTTACAGTTGAAGCCATTACAGGTCATTCCCAGCAGGAGGGAGATTAGGGATTTAAAGTACACCAAGAGGCATTTAAAAAAATTAAAAAACACAATCTTTTTAGCAGCAGTTTCCAGATTATTATGGACTGTGCCTGGAGTTCCACATTAGTAAGCTGCAATTCAGCACAGATGCCCAGTTGAGGAAGGAGAAGCACTGGAATGACTGGAATCTGCAATGCTTTTACAGTTATTTCAGTAATGCACAGGTTAAAAGGAATGCAGACAGGGCTCTTAATCACTTTGCATTAAGGAAAAGGATATACATAACCAAATCACAAAACAAGGAAACTACCCTGAATACTTGCATGCAAATATAAAAGTCATTGTAGCAATGTAAATCTATTTGGACAGCACAGAATTTATGGTATATCCTCCAAGTTCGTGCAAAAAATGACACCCTATTTTGCAGTTACTACAGCTTTCTGACCTCACCAATGACACCTTCAATTTCCCTGTAGAGAAATACTACTTCTGCCACTAGTGATGGGCAGAACACCCCCTGGTTCTGTTCAACACCAGAACTCCAGAACAGGGAAAAAGTTCTGACCAGAACTCCATTAAAGTCCATGGGACCAGAACTAAAAATAAATAAATAAAATATCGAAAGTCCCCATTTTTAAGGCTTATATGCAAGTTATTGGTCACAAAAAGGGGAAAGGGGCACGGGTATTGCCCTGGGGGACATGTATCAATGCAAAAAAATGTTTTAAAAAATATTGTTTTTAAATGAGCAGTGATTTTAACCGGTTCAATACAGGGCATTTTCACCCCCTTCCCAGGCCAATTTTTAGTTTTCAGCTCTGTCGCACTTTAAACGACAATTGCGCGGTCGTGCGACGTTGTACCCAAAAAATTGACGTCCTTTTTTTCCCCACAAATAGAGCTTTATTTTGGTGGTATTTGATCACCTCTGCGGTTTTTATTTTTTGCGCTATAAACAAAAGAATAGTGACAATTTTGAAAAAAAACACAATATTTTTTACTTTTTGCTATAATAAATATCCCAATTTTAAAAAAAACAAACAAATTTTTTCCTCAGTTTCGGCCGGTACGTATTCTTCTACATATTTTTGGTAAAAAAAAAAAAAAAAAAAAAAAAAAAAAAAAAAAAAATCGCAATAAGCGTATATTGATTGGTTTGCGCAAAAGTTATAGCGTCTACAAAATACGGGATAGATTTATGGCATTTTTTAAAAAAAATTTTTTTTTTTTTTACTAGTAATAGCGGCGATCACGATTTTTTTTCGTGACTGCGACATTATGGCGGACACATCGGACACGTTTGACACATTTTTGGGACCATTCACATTTATACAGAGATCAATGCTATAAAATTGCATTGATTACTGTGTAAATGTGACAGGCAGGGAAGGGGTTAACCACTAGGGGGACACAAGGGGTTAAATATGTTTCCTAAGGGAGTGTTTCTAACTGTAGGGGGTGGGGACGTACAAGGGGAGGAGACCGATCAGTGTTCCGCTGTACTGGGAACACAGATCGCTCTCCTCTCAACTGACAGGACGTGGTCAGCAAAACTGACATATATAAAAGAAAAAAAATGACATTTAAATTGTTTTTCTCTACAAGCTTTCTTTATTTTGTAAACAACGGCTTGAGGAGCCAGTCTGTATGATGAGGTCACATATTAGTGCACTTGAAACAAGATTAGAGATTTTTTGGATAAGTTCTGGTGTCTCTTTGGCAGGCTTCGCATGGAAATAAAGTGTTGCACCACAGTGCGTAAACCTTATGTGAAGAAGCCAAATTATAGTACACTGAGGCCCAAGTTCATGGGGGCACAGGACTGCCAATTTATTGTTTATCAGTGTTATTCCATCTCTGTAGGCTTATGTTACTCTCTTTCTCAACTTTAGGCCCAACATCAGAATCAAGTAATGCCTGTGAATCCTCAAGAAGCAAGTGGCTAACGCAGTGTTCAAATAATTTAGCTGACTCCTCCGTGCAAGATGCTGGGGCTATGGCAAGAGTAGCTGTGAACAAGGAGGCAGAATAGGCTACTCTGGCAGCTGTGCTGGACTGTGAACTAGTGTCAGCTTGGGTGATAGAGGATGAGGATGGTTTAGTAAGCCAGTCCACCACTTTTACAATGAGAACAATACTCAAAGCACTGTCCACAAGCATTTAGAATCAGCACTGAAAACTCAATGAATGGAAAGCATTCTTTGATTGGACGAGGTAAAGAGGCGTGGTGGTGCATAGTACACTTTGAATTCATTGAAAAAAATGCAGTTAACTTTAAATTTACATTGGTACCTTGCTGCCTGCAAGTAGTGATTCCTGTACTGACCCTGCCTCCTGAAACTGCAGTTTAGAAGACAGGTTCTATGAAATGAAATGTGAAATGTGTGACACAGCAGTGCCAACTCACAGGGTATGGTGAATGTGTGTCACAGAATTCAATGAGGTGAAGATGTGTAAGTTTACAAACCTCAATATCATTCAGATTAATAGCAGTAGGCTAGAAATAGTTTAAATACATGTGGAAATTAATATACGATTAGCAGATTTATTTAACCACTTCCTGTCCCGCCACTGTACATAAAAGGCTGAACTGGAGCAGTGCCAATGTGGGTGGACGCACTCGTACATTCTCCCACATCAGTCGCTTGTGCACACTTTCTAGAGCGTACAGCTGCTCAATCGGTGACCACTGTGTGGATCACAGATTGTGCATCAATCACAGTGATCACAGTCATAAACAAGGCTGTCATTCATGATGCCTTGATGCCTCATCTACTACTGTGTGATCTATTTGATTGGTCACAGCAATCACATGGTACCAGGGCCAGTCACAGAGGCCCTGTATGTGATAGGTGTGAGCAATCACAGTAGTAAACATTAAGGTTGCAACCTTTAAACTGTTTTACAGATTGCTTATACAGAGATCATCACTGTAATAAGCAATCAACATGTAAAAAAAAAAATTCCTGATCCCCCCCCCCCCGCCTGCGGTCACATCCACTATGTAGGGGTCTTGCTGCGACCTGCAGTTCACCCTGAACATTTCTGGAGATCTGCCACTATGGACTCTTCCATGTATGGACTCTCGTTTTGTGCAGGTATGCTGGGGCAAGCTACAAAGCCTGAGTTAAGGATTAGTAATGTTAGAAAAGACTGCACTTTGTTCTATATGCTAAGTGTTCTCAGTAAAGCATTTTGAAACTTTGTCCTTGACTGGTCTGAAGTTACTAAAGAGGTATAATCCAACCGGGACACACATTGTTCACAGTTGGGTCAGTTGAGACACACTGGGGTATGAAGACAGCAGTACAAAATTTAATACAGTGTGAAGACATGGTCTGTCTCCCACAGCAATGGGAGCAGATCAGCACCACAGAGGTCCTCAGCCTGTGCACAGGTACAGAAGAGGAAGAGTTAAGGGTGTGCGCGCATGGGGTCCTCACAAGGCACACAGCGGGACCCCAATCCTTTACTGGAAGTGAGGAAACCGAGATACACTGGACAGCGTGTCCCTCCTAAATGTAACAGTGACTGTGGAGGTGTATATTAAACATCAAGAGAGTGAACTAGAGTTCAGTTCAGTCATCTGTTCAAGTAAAGGTAAAAGGTAAAGTGTAAGGCAGTGACCCTGTTCAAGGTGTCTAGTGTAGCCCAGAAGAACCCACCCTGGGGTAGGCCTCCTTTGTGACCCACACTTGGTGTCCAATGTGGGCCGACAATTCCTTGCCATTTGTATGCAAGACAAAATCCAGGCACATGCCTTCGGACAAAAGTCCGAGGTTTTGTCTGCGGAAAATCTGATTGTGTGTACGAGGCTTAACTCACAATAGGACTAAACAATAGTGATGGCGCTGATGCTTTCCAGAACACTCACTGGGAAGGGATCTGAAACAACACATGGAAAAGAGAGCAATCCGCCCTTGTGCAATTTTTGACAACTCGAAGAGGTGTCCAACAGGGCTAACACACATCATGAGGATCCCACTAATGGAGGTCAGTTAAATACCACCCATCTTGTCTCATGTGGGGTTTCTGCCCCACATGAGACAAGATGGGTGGTACTCAACTAAAAAGTGGTTGCTATCTGAATTGTTTACTTGACTATTGTCAAGTAAACAATTCAGATAGCAACCATTTTTTATTGCACCCCAGAAAGGAGGAGAACTGAACTATAAAGATTTTTAGTTTATCATCCTATATACTTAATAAAAGTGAGATTAGTCTCCTTCAAAAGGGACTGAACTTTGCCCCCAGTTGTAGCGCTAATTTATTTGACCTTTTCAAAGATTTACACAAATCCCTGAAACCGAGCAATTACCTGGCGGATAGTTCCCCCAACAAAAATAATCCAACATTGGTAGATTCAGGGGTTGAGGAGTCTGCAATTCTCGAGAGAGATGCAAATATTTTGGATATAGTATAGGAGTTAATTTTAGAAGGTGGACTGAATTATGAGTTACCTTTGCTAAAAAACACAAAAAGCCTTACACCAGGAGGGTGTTCAGAGCACAGCACTACACTCTCCCTGAATTGAGCATAACAAACCAAAAAGCTATGTATGACATAAATATGACCTCAAATTATAATTGTGAATATAAATACAGCAAATAATAAATAATGTGAAATACTGAGCAGGTAGCGCAACACCTAGACACACAACTACTACACACTAGGAGGAGTGCTACTGTAATCAGGGAAAGGGAACTCCACCTGTGAAGACAAAAGGAAGGGAGAAAACAGCGCAGACCTCTGGTGTGGTAAAAGGATCAAAGGACTTTATTAAAAACAATCCAAATCCAAAAGGTCGCTGGCAGTCTGTGATGGCAACAATTAAAAAATAGAATGTTTACACTGTAATCACATGTGCAAAAATCACAGAAATGCCAGTTTAAATGTGTTACTGCTGCTCATCCATCCTTTCCTTGTGACTGTGTTCTGTGGGCTCTCTTTCTCGTGGACTATATGCGCTCTTTCACATTTTATTTTGTAAGAATATGTTGTTTTTAATAAAGCCCTTTGATCCTTTTACTACACCAGAGGTCTACGCTGTTTTCTCCCTTCCCTTGCTTATGAGTTACATTTGTCTACCCCATTTAATAATGACATCATCTATACCAAATTTCAGCCAAAGTCAGCATTTTATCCCCACTATGTCAATAATGAATTAAAACTGGTGTATGCAGATTTTAAGAAACTGTGTGCTCAACCCAAAGGGATGGTTAACAGGGTTGTGGCAGTGTGGTACCCCACCAGGGTAATGACGCAGGATTCATAACCTGGCAGGTTGAGTGGCTCCAGGGGATTTGCATATTTGGAAGGAAACTGGCTTTTCAGTTTCCTCATTTCTTAGCAAAGTCCAGTTTGGGACCTGGAGCCCGGGGATTTTTTAGAGATCTGAGTGGGATGAAATCCCAAGTCCTGGGTCCTGATTTTGAGAATCACCACCACACTGACTGGTCAGGTGTGTGCTGGGCTATTTGTGGACACCTGACCATGGTTCTGGGCTCCACCCCAGCAGACAGGAAGTCTGGCCCATTAGTCAGGAGGGCTCCATGTGGGAACCAGTGCAGCAAGAGGCTTTTAGCTGTGTGCACCAAGTTGGTCGGTGAACAGTCGGTAGGACACAGACAAGGGCCTGGAGTGTAAGGCCAGAGCAGCGGTGCTGCAAGTGCTAGCCAGAAAATGGCTCAATGTTGTTAATGTTGAAGGAGAAGTAATGCTGAAAACTCCTGAGAGGTAACCCTATGTTTATGTTTGCTAAACTTTCTTTTAATAAACATGGGCAAATAAAGCCCTTAAAAAAAAAAGAAACAGCGAGTGGTGGTGTCCTTAAAGTTCTACACTTGGAGTGAACCCCCTACAGGGGTAATCTTACCCAATCTGAAAAATCGTCTTTAGAGGATCTGAAGAATAACCACAATGTGGTTATTCCTATGACTGACAAAGGGGTAGGGATAGTTGTCCAGAACAGGGTTGATTGTGTAAAAGGAAGCCAACAGGTTCTTATCTGATCAAGCCACTTATGACTTATTGAGTAAAGATCCCCTCCGACTATACAAATCAGAACTATCGGAATTAGTCAGCTATGCATACAAGAGGGGAGTTTTAAATAAATTTGAAATACAATTCTTTACCAATAACTTTTTTAAAGCACCTTAAGTTTACCCAAAGTCCATAAGGACCCAACATGTCCACTAGGGATACCTATAGTAGCAAGTATGGACAGCATTACCAGTTAGCTATCCCAGCTGTCCCAATATGTGGACATATTTTTGCAACCATGTATTAGAGAACTTACAACACTATAGGTAAGAATCCATTACTTACTTACTTGGTTATCACTAGATGTATGCTCGCTCTATACCTCTATCCCCCACGAAGGTGGACTGCATGCAGTGGAACGTTTTCTATCAGAAGCTGACTACATTCATCCTTCCCAAACTGACTTCATCTGTCAGTGTACAAAATTTGCCCTGGAAATGAACTACTTTTAAATGTAATGGGTCTTACTATAGGCAGATAATAGGCACAGCAATGGGAGCACATTTTGCACCATGCTATGCCAATTTATACATGGGACACTGGAAGAAATAACACATTTGTTCCCTTAACCTCTTTGCCAGGCATTTAGTATATTACGTGCATTACATTGACGATGTGCTCATTATTTGGGATGGCCCATTAGAGAAAGTTTTGAGTTTTAGGTGACCTATTGTAAAAGAGATTGAGTTTCAGGCGCTAGACAAGAAATTTACCCAAAAGTTTGGAATAAGCACAGCTAAACCATGCGTGCTGCTGTCTGATGGCACGGGATCAGATGCTGAAATGCTGAAGACGACAATTGGGACTGACAGCACTCAGAAGAATAACTGAAATGAATAAATGCAAATGGAAAGGGAAGTAGGGACAATTGCTGAAGCTGTCTTCCTACATCCACAAGGGAAAATTGAATATCTTGGTACCAATGAATAGGAATAGACTTAAAATAGAATTTTTTATTACATATATATATATATACATACATTTATATATATATATATATATATATATATATATATATATATATATATATATATATATATATATATATTTACAAAAATCAAAAAGATGAAAAAAAGAAGGGAGGAAGGTCGATACAGTATACAGGTATTTGTGGACTTCTGGACTTCTGAGTGGATTGCTGGTTATAGAAATTGCTCACAGATTTATACAATCCTAACAGTTTCACGATTAAGGGACTGTTTCTTCAGGAGGATAAATCTATAAATATTATACAGCTGTGCTCGTAAGTTTATATACCCTGGAAGAATTTATGATTTCTTGGCCATTTTTCAGAGAATATGAATGATAACAAAAAAACTTTTCTTTCACTCATGGTTAGTGTTTAGCTGAAGCCATTTATTATCAATCAACTGTGTTTACACTTTTTAAATCATAATGGCAACAGAAACTACCCAAATTACCCTGATCAAAAGTTTACATACCCAGTTCTTAATACCCTTTAACATCAATGACAGCTTGAAGTCTTTTGTGGTATTTGTGGATGAGGTTCTTTATCTTCTCAGATGGTAAAGCTGCCCATTCCTCCAGTTAGTGCCTGTAAATTCGTGGGCTGTCTTGCATGAACTGCACGTTTGAGATCTCCCCAGAGTGGCTCAATGATATTGAGGTCAGGAGACTGAGATGGCCACTCCAGAACCTTCACTTTATTCTGCTGTAGCCAATGACAAGTTGACTTGGCTTTGTGTTTGGAAAATTTGTCATGTTGGAATGTCCAAGTACGTCCCGTGCGCAGCTTCCTGGCTGATGAATGCAAATGTTTCTCCAGTATTTTTTGAGAACATACTGTATTCATCTTGCCATTAATTTTGACCAAATTTCCTGTGCCTTTGTAGCTCACACATCCCCAAAACATCAGTGATCCACCTCTGTTTCACAGTAGGAATGGTGTACCTTTCATCATAGGCTTTGTTGACTCCTCTCCAAATGTAGAGTTTATGGTTGTGGCCAAAAAGCTCATTTTCGGTCTCATCACTCCAAATGACTCTGTGCTAGAAAGTTTGAGGCTTGTCTCTGTGCTGTTTGGCGTATTGTAAGCAGGATACTTTGTGGCTTTTGCGTAGTAATGGCTTTCTTCTGGCGACTCGACCATGCAGCCCATCTTTCTTCAAGTGCCTCCTTATTGTGCATCTTGAAACAGCCACACCATATGTTTTCAGAAAGTCCTGTATTTCACCTGAAATTATGTGTGGGTGTTTCTTTGCATCCTGAACAATTTTCCTGGCAGTTGTGACTGACCGTGGTTTGGTTTCAACAGAACCCCTCATTTTCCACTTCTTCATTAGAATTTGAACACTGCTGATTGGTATTCTCAATTCCTTGGATATCTTTTTATATCCCTTTCCTGTTTTATAGAGTTCAACTACTTTTTCCCGTAGATCCTTTGACAACTCTTTTGCTTTCCCCATGACTCAGAATCCAGAAACGTCAGTGCAGCACTGGATGAATGATGCAAGGGTCTGTCAGGAGTCTATAAACTCATTGACCTTTTATACACGCACACTAATTACAAGCAAACAGATCACAGGTGAGGATGGTTACCTTTAATAGCCATTCAAGTCCCTTTGTGTCAACTTGCGTGCATGTTATTAGGCCAAAATCACCAGGGTATGTAAACTTTTGAGCACAACTGTATATGAAATTCTATACAAAACAGTAATAAGCGAAATACATATATATCAAACATCAACAAAACAAGTATATAATGAATACAGCAAAAGCCATGCGCAGCTTCTTACCAATGAGTCCACGGCCAGAAGTAAAACTTCAGTCACCGCAGGCACCTCCCCCCCGGAACAGGAACAGACGTCCTGGCCCCTGAACCACTTTATATTGCAAGTGTTGTATTTTATATTGACTAAAAAATACTTTGTCTTTAACAATCAATACTACTTGCAGACCTCAAGGGGTTGCTATGGGGACATCTTGCACCCCTTCATATGCTAATTTGTATCTGGGGGGTTGGGAATGTCGTATAATCTTTGATGAACGCTATTATTTATTTTTTGATTACATTCTACTTTGGTACAGATACATTGAAGATCTGTTTATAGTGTGGACGTGCATTAGGGGTATGCTTTTAGAGTTTGTCCAATTACCTAATGTCAATGACTTTAACCTTAATTTTACCTTTAGTTTTGATGATAGGCAGATCCTTTTTCTGGATTTTATGTAGGGTGGACAGTAAGCACTAGGTTTTGGGAACACAGGTGATTTATAGAGCATAAACAAGATAAACAGAGTTCCCCAACATTTCGCTCAGGTACATGGTGGCAGTGTGGAAGGCCTTGAGCTTTTTGGTATTGAAGCTATAGCTATGTCTATACCAGAGGGAGAGAGGTTTTACAGACTGTGTGCTCGCAAAATATTCAGGATATTTAAATACAATGTCCCTGGTTTCAAGTTTAATACATGATAGGTATGTGTGCACCCTACAGTATGGCACGATCTATCAGCCATGATTAGTGGCCAGGTGGGATACTATACATTCGAGCTGTCCATTAGTATACATCTGATGAGGCTATCATCTGGATCTTAGGCTTGATTCACACTAATGCGTTTTTTGATGCATTTTGCAGAAATGCAGGGAGATTTTTTAACATGGGTTCCTATGGAAAATGTTCACATCAATGCATTTTTGTGCCTCTGGATTTTTGTAAAGGGTCAGGAATCAAAATCATGAAAAAAACAGCGTGGGGTCCCCCCAGGTCCATACCAGGCCCTTGGGTCTAGTATGGATTAGGAGGGGACCCCCTCACACCAAATTTTTTTTTTAAATGGCCTCCTCCGATGCTGCATCCCGCTGATCTGTCAGCGCCAATGTCCTGCATTTCTTAAATAACAATGGGGCGTGGCATTCTGATTATGTCTTCCGCAGGCCACGCCCCCTTGTGACTTCACCACACGGGGCATGATGGGTCCGTGACGTCACAAGGGGGCATGGCCTCTGGATGACGTAATCCGATTGCCACGCCCCCATCGTTATTTAAGAAATGAAGGACATTGGTGCCGACAGATCAGCGGGACGCAGCATCAGAAGAGGGTCGGTGGCAGAGGAAGAAGAACACCGGACAAAGAAGACAGAAGAATAGCAGAAGAAGAAGAAGCAGGGAGAGAAGAAGAAGACCGAAGGATGAAGATGCGGGAGAAGATGGAGAAAGACCAGAGGAAGAAGCAGTGAAGAAGAAGATTTTTAATAAAAGACTTGTCAAAAACTGTCTACTGTATTTAACACTACTTATTTTTAGTGAATAAGTAGAGGTACAGTGTACCCCATACTCATTCACATAGGGGGCTTCCAGATTCCGATAAGTTCCCCGCCCGCAAACCCCAACAACTACCGGCCAAGGGTTGTCAGGAAGAGGCCCTTTTCCCCTTCAACATGGGGGCAAGGTGCTTTGGGGTGGGGGGCGCAGAGCCCCCCCTGCCCCAAAGCACCCATCCTCCCATGTTGGGGGCATGCGGCCTGGTATGGTTCAGGAAAGGGGGGGGGGGCGCTCGCTCGTCCCCTCCCTTTCCTGAACTTCCCACCTGCATGCTAGGATATTGGTCTGGTATGGATTTTGGGGGGACCCCCACTCCATTTTTTTTTATAAATTTTGGCATGGGGGTCCCCTCCGAACCCATACTAGACCCAAGAGCCTGGTATGGACCTGGGGGGGACCCCACACTGTTTTTTCTTTTGATTTTTTTTCTCCCGGCAATTCTTTTTTTTTACATTTAGCAGGAAACCCGCTGACAACTGATGACTCATCGGTTGTTAAGGATGCGGTGGCCGGCTTCCTGGCCCCCTCCCTAGCAACCAGCTATATACAGTGTAAAAAAACGCAAATCGCTGCAAAATCGCGGTAAAAACTTCTGTCCAAAAACGCGGCAAGCACCGCAAAAAGCACTGCAGAAACGCTCAAAAGCAACATGCAAGGATGTGAATCGAGCTTTACAGTTGCCACTGAGGAAGAATGGTACTTACAGTACTTTGACATGCTTTATTCTCATGGAATCATGCAAGTGTATTGAGTTGTGCTTTTTTGATTACGTTCAATAAATTGGATTGTGCTCTATTTTCCTTGTGTTGTAGCTCTAAGTATGCCTGAGATGTGTGTTAGAAATATCCTATTAACTGACAATTTAAAGTGGTCCTAAAGGTTCAATAAAAAAAAAAAAAGGAAACATGTTATACTTACCTGCTCTGTGTAATAGCTTTACACAGAGCAGCCTCATTCCTCTTCTTTTTGGGTCCCCTGGCGGCACTCCTGGCTCCTCCCCCCTGCCGAGTGCTCCCAATAGCAAGCCGCTTGCTATGGGTGTACTCGAGCAGACTCGCTCCCAAGCCGCATTCCTGTTAATGGACATTGTTCATTCAAACACGGAGCATGGTTTGCCCCCGCCCCCGCTCTCTCCTCATTGGCTCACTGGCTCCCGCTTCTGTGTGAGCCAATGAGAAGACAGAGACCTGGGAGAGCCACTGCTCTCATGCACATCTCTGGATTAAGATGGGGTTTAGGTAAGTATAAGGGGGAGCTGGGGGCTGCACCCAGAAGGTTTTCTACCTTAATGCATAAAATGCATTAAGGTAACAAAAAAACAAAAAAACAAAAAAAAAAAAAAACACACCACACTTCTGCCTTTGGAGCCACCTTTTAAAATGTATTTTAATTCTCTTTCCTGCATTTTCCAAAAAAAGTGGCAAAAATTACATTTTCAAAAGATTTACTATGCCTTTTAGAAAATACCTTGGAGTCCCTGCTCTCCAAAATGGGGTCATTTTGAGAGTGTTTGCGCTGTCCTGGTGCTCTAGGGCCTCAAAAAATATGGTCAGTAGTCAGGAAATTAAATGTGCAATTTATACTCCTTGAAAGTCCAAAAGGTGCTTCTTGGATTCCCAGCCTCTATGTATCTATGCTGTGAAAAAGTCTCACACATGGTATCCCCATACTCAGGAGACATAGTAGAATTTGTTTTGGGGTGTAATTATAAGTATGCGTATGTTGATACCCTGGCAGAAATTATGATTTCTTGGCCCTTTTTCAGAGAATATGAACAACACAAAAAGTCTTCTTTCACTCATGGTTAGTGTTTGGCTGAAGCCATTTATTATCAATCAACTGTGTTTACTCTTTTTAAATCATAATGGCAACAAACTACCCAAATTACCCTGATCAAAAGTTTACATACCCTGGTGATTTTGGCCTGATAACATGCACACAAGTTGACACAAAGGGGTTTGAATGGCTTTTAAAAAAGGTAACCATCCTCACCTGTGATCTGTTTGCTTGTAATTAGTGTGTGTGTGTATAAAAGATCAATGAGTTTATGGACTCCTGACAGACCCTTGCATCTTTCATCCAGTGCTGCACTGACTTTCTGGATTCTGAGTCATGGGGAAAGCAAAAGATTTGTCAAAGGATTTAAGGGAAAAGGTAGTTAAACTGTATAAAATGGGAAAGGGATGTAAAAAGAGATCCAAGGAATTGAGAATGCCAATCAGCAGTGTTCAAACTCTAATCAAGAAGTGGAAAATGAGGGGTTCTGTTGAAACCAAACCAGGTCAGGTAGACCAACTAAAATTTCAGTCACAACTGTCAGGAAAATTGTTTGGGATGCAAAGAAAACCAACAAATAACTTCAGGTGAAATGCAGGACTCTCTGAAAACATATGGTGTGGCTGTTTCAAGATGCACAATAAGGAGGCACTTGAAGAAAGATGGGCTGCATGGTCAAGTCGCCAGAAAAAAGCCATTACTATGCAAATGCCACAAAGTATCCTGCTTAAAATACGCCAAACAGCAGAGACAAGCCTCAAACCTTCTGGCACAAAGTCATTTGGAGTGATGAGACCAAAATTGAGCTTTTTGGCCACAACCATAAACGCTTTATTTGGAGGGGAGTCAACAAGGCCTATGATGAAAGGTACGGAGTTGGATCGCTGATGTTTTGGGGAAGTGTGAGCTAAAAAGGCTCAGGAAATTTGGTCAAAATTGATGGCAAGATGAATGCAGTATGTTATCAAAAAAACACTGGAGGAACATTTGCATTCATCAGCCAGGAAGCTGCGCATGGGACGTACTTGGACATTCCAACATGACAATGATCCAAAACACAAGGCCAAGTCGACCTGTCATTGGCTACAGCAGAATAAAGTGAAGGTTCTGGAATGGCCATCTCAGTCTCCTGACCTCAATATCATTGAGCCACTCTGTGGAGATCTCAAACAAGCAGTTCATGCAAGACAGCCCTAGAATTTACAGAAACTGGAGGCTTTTTGCCAAGAGGAGTGGGCAGTTTTACGATCTGAGAAGATAAAGAGCCTCATCCAAAAATACCACAAAAGACTTCAAGCTATCATTGATGATAAAGGGGGCAATACACGGTATTAAGAACTGGGGTATGTAAACTTTTGATCAGGGTCATTTGGGTAGTTTCTGTTGCCATTATGATTTAAAAAGAGTAAACACAGTTGATTAATAATAAATGGCTTCAGCCAAACACTAACCATGAGTGAAAGAAAAGTTTTTGTTCTATCATTCATATTCTCTGAAAAATGGCCAAGAAATCATAAATTCTGCCAGGGTATGTAAACTTATGAGTATAACTGTATCATTAGTTTGTAGACTCTATAACTTTAACACATTACACTAAATTATAATATACATAAATTTGGGTTTTTACCAAATAAATATAGCAGAATCCATTTTTACTTAAATTTATGAAGAAAGGTTACTTATTTGCAAAAAAATTTTTAACAGAAAGTAAAAAAAAATGTGTTTTTTTTTTCAAAATTTTAGATATTTTTTCCTTTATATAGCAAAAAAAACAAACAAAAAAAAAACAGTGATGGTTAAATACCAACAAAAGAAAGCTCAGTCTCAAAAAAATTAATTTGGGTACAGTGTTGCATGACTAAGCAACTATCATTCAAACTGTGACAGTGCTGAAAAATGAAAAATGGCCTGGATTAAAACGGGGTGAAATTGTCCAGACTTAAAGTGGTTAAAAACATTTTTTATTTCCAGAATTTCTTCATTAACGGCTGCCACTTATAAAACGAACATAAACAAGTGCTGGACAATGTTAAGGTCCTAGTTAATTCCATGAAGACACTGCTGTTAATGCCACGTTTGACTGCATTTTACTGTGAATTGTGTCTTATAGTATGTAGAGAGGTAAAAGTGTCCCACACCGTACAGTAACTGCAAACCATTTATGTTTTTTGTTTCACTCATTACCACTGAAACATGCATAGTAAGTTCCAGTAACCTCCTGTATGTGGGTTTTTCTAAAGTGCTAGCATGAGATGACAAGTCTTCGTAACTTACATTATCCTGTCACAGTAAGAAAATCTGTAATACACTGATTGTCACAAAAATATCATTATATTAATATAGTCAAGTCATTAATAGAGACCAGTTCTGTGGACAGGGAAGAAGGGGCAGAATTGAAGGGCAATTGACTTTGAACATTTTTCCAGGAGTAACAAAAGGGATAGCAAAAAAAAAAAAAAAACTATCTATCCGTGTCCTTGTAGGGAAAATCTAACCTTACTGTTTGTCCTGGTGAATATTGTTATCAAAAGAAAAAGTAATCGGAAATCCAAAGTTTTACAATTTTTGCCAAAAACAGGCATGCATGGGAAATCTTCTAATATGTGCGCATTTGCTGGTGATACCCGACTTATTTTGGGAAAATTTATACTTACTGAGCTGTTGCATCTCTGGGAAAGGAAATATTCCCAATGGTACACAAACAGCAAACACACTGGAAAGAAGTTCTGTCTGTTCACAAAAAAATTGCTGGAGTTGCACTCTATTTTTTAAGATAACTACTATGTTCTCATTGTCTCACAGGTCTTTTTTACACATCAACTTCTCTTTTTTAGGGGTATAAGATCTAAAGGCCTTGGTGTTAATTATAAACTATCCTGCCTCTTCCACCACTATAGAAAGCAATTGCAGAAAGAGGTGGTCTCTGTTAGTTAAAAAAAAAAAAAAAATCTACAACCCTAATGTAAACCTCTTTAAACTGTGGCTTTATTTCTTGCAGAAGTAGAAACCTCAGCTGCCTTGTTAGTTTTTAGCTAAAAAGACACACTGGGATTTTTTTTACAGCTTCAGGATGACTGCGTTAGTTATACAGGTTCAAACTAGTTCTAAATTCAAAAGTTTTTTTTTTAATCTTAATGCACTACTTGCATTAAGGTCGAAAAAAAGAAAAAAAAATTTTCACTAGCTGTTCGTTTCCCCTTCACTCCCTAAATACTTCCCGAATCTTACATATTTCCAGCGCTGTGCCCATTTGCAGTAGCTCTGGTCTCTCACCCTGCTCTCACAAGACAGATTAACAGCAGCTGAAGCCATTATGAATAAAATCCAGTGAGACGAGAGGGGGTGCAGGCCAAATCATGCTGTGCGTGTTTATGGACGCATACAGGTCAGCTCGGGAGAGCCAACACATGTGTCCCCTTAACACATGGCTCTCTTTGGGGCTGCATGAGGATGAGTGGACAGCACTAGCAGGAGACCCCAGGAGGGGAGGGGGCTGCTCTGTGCAATATCCTTGCACAGAGCAGGTAACCAACATCCTACCTTTAGTTTTAGGTAGAAAAAAAGCAACCCATTAGCATCACTTTAATTTCAAGAGTTGTGCACCAGAAGCTCTAGAGTCTAAAGGCATTAAATCTACTCACAGATGGTGAGAAGTCTGACCTGTTTGGCTAAGATGGCCAACAGTCTTTCCTGGTGCCTCTATGGCAGCATACATGTGATAGTAGCCCCACCTACTTCCACTCACGAGAACAGTGCATAACTATAAAGAGTTAACACCCACACAAAAGCTCATTTCCCTTTTTTTGTCCTCATGGGACTCACAGCCACTGTGAAGAGAAAAAACCCTTACCTACCACCTTTGGTGGTTTTGCACACAGGTTCAGCCTCTCCTGTAGAGCAGTCCTTGACATTTGGACGCTAAATACTCTGATAAGGCAGTGAGCCCCTTCTTTTGGGGTGAAAAATCAGGTGCTAACTAGCCCCACATATAACAGTGCAGCAAGGGCTATGTTGTTCAAAAGCGCTGTCAGTGTCTGGAGCCTGCCTCCCAGAAGTGAGTGGATTTATGGAACTGTGAAACCGCATTTTCAAGAGAAGTATGTTTTCTAATTTTTTGGCAATTATCTGTGAATGGCCTCATAAGTAGTGTCTAACATCTCCTCTCGGATGAGATGCAGCTGCACGACATGCATTCTAGTGGCAATTGTGGAAAAGAAAGCCAAGTGTCTACATTCAAGGGAATGATGCATTATGCTGAATGCATGTGGAGTGGATAGAGCTCACAAGAAGGCCATCTTTGGTTTGGGGCTGCCACCTAGGCTTCTATCCTTCCCTTCCCTGTGTTCTACCAGGGGCCTGAGGTGATTGTAGCCAGATTAGTGCACTTGCTACGGGAGCATTTATGTGGGTGCTGTCCATTGTCCTTTTTCTCTCTGCGCTGGCATTTTTGGGCAGGCTTCCTGGGGGGGGGGGGGGTTCCAGGAACCAACTGACAAAATCAACTGACAGGATGCATTAAGGTGATAAAACACGAACCTTTACAACCCCTTTAACCCCTTGCTTTGCCTAAACGTGGTACCTGTGTTTATGAGCATCAAGTGGTTTTTTTTCTGCCAAAACGTTGCCGCCAGGAAGAATGGATCTAGGAGTGTTAGCAAATCATCCAGCATGCATGAGGCCTTTATCTTTAGGCATTTTTAAACATTGTGCTCCTAAATGAAGCCTCTGAGTTTCTTTGTGGTTTTAGAAACTGAAAAATGTACAATGCTAATGCTTATATTCTGTCTAAGCTTTATGTTATTCTGTAAATATCTAAAAAGGAATATACTATACAGTATATGCTTTGCAAAGTAACTTTTATAAAATAGATTATAATCTGCCATAATTTAGTTTTGTCAAGACTATACTTGTATAATACAAATGTCTTACCATTCTATATGCACTTTGCAGATGGCTCCACTCTTACCTGTACCACTGATGCCACTGATGCACAAGGAAGCCATTTGGGAGATAGCAGTTAAACTCAGCAGTTAAACTCATCAATGCCAATCTATTTAGCAGTTGCCGCTTTGAATGTTACTGAGTTGAAGTAGGTGATCTGTGTTTCCTTCACATTTCCAGTCATGTGCAGGACAGTATGATTGTTTTACCTTCCTCAAGGTGTCTGAAGTGAAGAGTACACAGCAAAACCTTTTGAATTCCTACATTTATTAGGCCCATGTTGCTGATAGAATATTAAATACACTCAGCAGGGACAAATGTTGCATTCACTTTTATTGTTCACTGCATTCTCACGTCAAAACTGAATGATAATAAAAATACTCAGCAGAAATTTTGTAAATGTTTGACAAGATGCTCCCTCAAGGTATCAAAAGTACCTCCAGTATCAAAAGTATCAAAATAAAGTCTCATGGACGAGGTGAAGAGGCGGGCAGTGGCATCAAAAGCTCCACATTGTCCAATCTGAGAATGTCTGGCATTCATTAAGAAAAATATAAGGCATTCTGTGAATGGTACCTGTGCACGGGACTTGGAAGACAACAGCGATCACTGCAATAGTGGCAACTACTCCAGTTAGTCCAGCTTCTATAGGTAAAGAATATGCATACTTGCATTGGTCCAAGATTGACTGATGTATATATGCAATAAAATCCATAACTGGAATTCAGCTTTAAACTTTATTGGAGCCTGTCAGATGAAAGGTCTTTTTTCCGACATGCTGCAGTAAAAGTTTAGAGATCAAAGATTAATTTTGGATGAAATTTTTGGGGACTTTTGGGTACAGTAAGCAAGCACAGAAACATTTTTTAATCGCCCTTGGTGTCCCTAGTGGGGAGAGTAACCTGGAGAAAATAATGTGAACTTCAAAATGTTCCAGTTGTCACCCCAACAGGAGGTGAAGGCAAATATTCAAATGAGGACACCCATTTGCGTGACAGCTGTAAAAGAGCAGATTTTCTCCCACGTCCTGTTGCGTCTAGGGAATGTTGCTGAATGGGACACGAACAGGAAGAAACTCAACATGGGTTTTAACCATTCCCTGCACTACCCAAAACACATCATTGTGCAGGAGTGTCTTCTCGCAATATTTGGGCTACTTGCCATTCTCTGGGCTCTTTCTGGAAGAAGCATGAGATTACCCTTGCATAGGCACCGTGGATGGAAGCAAGGGGAAAAGCAAGTATATTTAATGATTTTTCTCCCTATGTATTACAGCTTTTTTTTTGTCAAGGATTAAAGGCAAAATAGGTAAAGTGATCTTGATTGTTAGTGCAAGGTCTGCTTTAAGGACAGCGTTATGACCTTTTTAACTAAAAAGGAATTGTATGAGTTAATTTCTGATGTCAGCTGTGGAAAGTTTTTACAGCTCATGTTTCAACTAGTGTTGTACTGCTTCATGTACTAGTGATCACTATTATGACATGCTTAAAGACAGGAAGGAACTCTGTGTCATTAGAATACATCCTTCCCTACAAAGGGAAAATTAATGTGTAGTCACGTTGCCATGCATTTTCAGGTGTATTGTATTATGTTTTTGAAGGACCCCATTAAATTAAAGATGAATGAAGGAAAATGCTATGCAGCCCGGTGGTGTCAAAGGGTCCTATGAGAGCAATTTATTTAAGTCTCAAATCAAAAATATGTCCTCCCCATATTGTGCAACAACATTCAATGTACTGTTCACAATTGTAAAAATATAAAACAGCTTACCTTCTTTTCGACAAGATCCACAGCTAACTTTTTCACATTGCTGTAGTTGGCTTCACTTGAGTGAAGGTGATAAAGTTCACGGCAAAGGCCGATCTGAAGTCTGATTGAGGTTTTTCCCTGCATCACTTTCTCCAGCGTCATTTTGTACACCAAAATAGATGATTCCACAAGATAAAAAAAAAATCCTAACTGAACTATTTGCTTAACAAAAAAAAAAAAAAATCACATTTATTAAAAGCAAACAGAATATGATGTGTTTGCTATAATCTGTTGTTGAAAAAAAATCCAGAAATCTTCAAATAAATCCAACGATTCTTTGAGTACAAGTAATCTTTTCATTATAAAACTTTGCTGTATTTATGGTGAATAACTTTCAGCCGACACATAATTCCAGGCAGAGAATTTTAGTGGCAATGTTTGCCTCTCATCTTGACTGAGACCTTAGTCCTTTTCCTTGTAACAAGTAAGATAAATATGCATTCTTTATGGAACATAAAGGTTTGAAGAAATCAGCACCTTCATTTTGTCTTTAATTAAGAGCCACTATGTAGATATCAAAAGGATGATGTTAGGCAAACTCAGTTGGTCTTATATGTGCCCTGTTTGAAAAAAAAAAACAAAACAATGTAAAATGCAGGGGACAAAAATGTGTTGTGATCAGCTGGTAAATGCATTGATATTTATTTATTAACCATACATATATTAGTAGTGCAATTTATTAGAAGTATGCTGTCCAATATCTGTGATAAATTTACCAACATCTGAACAAATGAGTGAGAAAAACCACAGAAAATAAAAAAACTTTAGGGGGCACAAAAGAAAGTATAAAAAAAATAATCAGATGACCACCAGCCAATATTTGAGACTGCTGAAAGAAGGGCGGCACAATGGCCCATATATAGTAAGCACTGGTCTTTTCCGGGTGCTGCTTAAGCAACTTGCCTTCTGTACTGAACACGCTTGCTCAACACTGTCATTTAAAGAATCTCTGTATTTTTTCCATTAATACAAGGTGTTCTCCGATTGGCTGAAGTGGAAATTATGATGTTATGATGTCATTTGCCCCTCCTCCTCTCTGCCTCATCCAACAAAAGCACACCTTGTATTCACTGAAGAAAAGACGTTCTCCGTCATTTAAAGAATTTCTGTATTTTTTCCATTAAAGCGGAGATCCGCCAGAAAATATTAAAAGTCAGCAAGTACAAATACTGCAGCGTCTGACCTTTCAAATAAGGACACTTACCTGTCCAAGGCGCCCGTGATGTCATTACCCGAAGCCTACCCATCCCTCAGCTCAGGGTGAAGGTGCCGGCATCTTCAGTAAGGGAATCAGGAATCAAAGCCTTGCGGCTTCACAGCCTGGTTCCCTACTGCCCATGTGAGAGTCACTCTGCACGTTCTGAATGGTCCCTGCTGTCTTCTTTGACTTGTGTGTCTCCCAGAAGACAGCAGGGGGGGACAGAGAAGGAACCGGACATGGCGTAGTTTGCTGTGGATTCTGTGGTGCTCTTTCGACGAAAGTGGGAGAACATACCTGGATTAGACAGGTATCTGCTCTCCCATCTGCCCTGAAAGGTGCCAAATGTGACACCGGAGTGAGTGACTATTTTTAAGAGTCTGTATGTTAATTTACTCTAACTTTTTTTGTAAATCAGTAACAAGGGGTAGTATGTACTCTGTACTTATTCATGTAGGGGACAAGGGCTGTATAATTGGGAGCTCCCTTATTTTACAGGGGGGTTTTTGGATTCCAATAAGTGTCCCCCTGCAAACCCCCACATCAAGCCAGGGATGCGACAATGAGACCCTTGTCCCCATCCATTTGGAGACAAGGTGCCTTGCCTGGGGGGTCCCCCTGGAAAGGTACCTATCCAGTATTTAGGGAATGTAACCTGGTATGGTTCAATTGAAAGGCCACATACTCGCTACTCCTTATGCTGCTTTTTTTTCTACAGGGCATGTGGCCTAGTGGGATGCAGAGAGTGGCCTTATACAATCCAGACAATCCTCTTCCAATGAATCATGCTCCAAATAACAGCTCCCCAGCCAGCTGCTGAATGTCAACAAACCTGCCAGAGAAGCTCGCTGACATAAAATGTGGTCAGTGATTTCATTCAGGAAGCCCGTTGGCTTGTTTACAATTTGAAGCAAGCCAACAGACAGAAAGCGGTCATTTTATTATTGAGTTATTTCCAGCTGCAGCAGAAAAAGGTTTGGGCAGGTGGGCGGGTAACTGACCAAACCTAGCCATTTAATTTGCCCTTTCAGGGAACTGCCAACAACCTGGATTCAAGTCAAACTCATGGTTGGCCCAAACCAGATTCGCATACCTACCTCTGAACTATTCCAGCTCCCATTGGAGAGAATTCCAATCAGTTCCTTTCAATGGTCAAAAAGTGTAAGTGAAGAGAAATCTCTCTACTGAGGACACAGAAGCAATACAAACTTTACAGGGGTTTAAACCCCTCTCTAACAAAAAATAACGTAAATCACGTAGACTGAAATCACGCTGTTTTGTGTGCATTACAGCATGTGCGGTATGGAACAGGTATATATGGGCCTATACAGTTTCACTTTCTAAAACACACTAAACTGCAGTGCATAGCTGTGAACCCGCCACCTAAGAAAAAATTGGATTTTTAATTGAAATAAATTTCCATGTAGTAAAATTCATGAGCTTTGTTGCATGAAAACAGACAAGTGTAAATTGGTCCTCATCAATGCGTTACACACTTTGATGGTAATAGGTACTGCTTTGATGGTAATAGGTAACTGCTCTACAGTGTCAAGGGAAAGATTAAATCTGTAGTTCACATTTCATGCACCCCCTCACAATGCAACTGATGCACTAACAACATATTTTAGTGTCATATAACCTCCTAACACACTACTGCTACCTAATGCTTAAAGCTGATGTTAAGGTATGCGTCCTTATCTGTGCTTTCACCACCGTAAGTACAGGCCGCTCACCTTACTCTGTGGACCTCTGAATTGACAGAAAGCTAATTCGCGCACTCCCCACAGGGGCAATTAAAGGATGAAATCCTGCCTTTATACCACTCCAACAATCCGGCCTCAGATATATATGGCAACAATATCACCCTCTCATATGCAGTAGATAATAAGGTTCATGCAAAATCAATGGAACATATATAGTGCTCAAAACTGTTTCTTTATTCAAATAAGGAAAGTTAGTTACAAATAAAGCACTGAATCCCCAGTGCTAGGAACTAGAACTTGTACCACAACACAGCGTCTCTTAGGTGGCTGTAATGACGTCACAGAGCCTTCCCGTCCGTGACGGACGGGAAGGCTCTGTGACGTCATTACAGCCACCTTTCAGATTTTACTAAGAGACGCTGTGTTGTTGATCGAATTACCTTTCTGTTAATTCAGAGGTCCACAGAGTAAGGTGAGCAGCCTGTACTTATGGTGGTGGAAGCACAGATAAGGATGAACAATAATTACGATTATACTCGAGCACCCTGATCTTAGATTGTAAGCTCTAAGGAGCAGGGCCCTCTAATTCCTACTGTATCAAAGTGTATTGTATTTGTACTGTCTACCCTCAAGTTGTAAAGCGCTACATAAACTGTTGGCGCTATATAAATCCTGTATAATAATAATAATAATCACTACTGAGGACCTATTCTTGCTTGTTGGTGCCTTCTTCTATGTCACCTTTGGCTTTTAAGCTATAAGTACTGGGATTGTCCATATGTTTTAGAACTGTCAGACATTACCTATATGAGTTTTTAGAAATATATTTTTTATTTTTTAGCGCTGCACTATTTTGTATTTTATGTCTGTTCAAGGAGTGCAATATATTGACCTTGAGCATCCAGCCGCTTATGATAGGAGTATTAGAGCTGTGTTTTGCGCTGACTGAATTCATCTGTTCAAGGGATAAAAATTCCCTAAGATAATAAAACAAACATGTAAAACGGGAAGCTTAGAGGATGTCCTGTGAGGTCAGTGGAATGTACAGAGCAAAACCAGATACCACTTTTGTTTACAAGGATAATCGCCTTTACAAAATGGGATTAGAATATTGCAAAAGTTTATTCATTAACAGCAAACTTTAGCTTTGTGAAGAACTGTCCAGTTCCACAGTTCTGGCCAGGTTCAGACAACAGAAAGTCATTTATACTTCATTACATTTATTCAAATAAAATACTAAAAGAGCACTCCATTCTTGTGGATTCCACATATTTCACTGGGCATTTTCATCTCTTTATGCAGTTTTTAGTTCAAATAGTGAATACCCAACAGAATGTTTAATATAAATAGTTGTCAGTGCTATAAAGTTATTTTTATAGGGGCACACTGAAGGGGAATCCTAAATTCAGCATTCATTCTCAACTGAAGTTGTTGCCAAAGACAGTCTAGTCAGCACTGGATGTTGCAGAAAAAGATCTGATTCTATAAACTGAGCTTTTAACGGAATGCAATAGCTACTCTGAGATTTTTCATAAGTGACAAGTCACCCATGACCTTTTCATTGTTGTTTTCCTCTTACTGTATTAGTATAGTGCTTGTATGTATTTCTATACGCTGATTATTTCCTGTGTTGTATATGAGTTAATCCTTTGGTTTAAGATTTGCCTGGTATAGACACAAAGACTGCCTCACCCTTTGAGCTAGACATTCTGTTCAGCTTCAGCTGACCTTAAATAGTCTACAAATTATATTATTTTGTTAAGCATACTTGTGCATCATTACGGCAGCATTCAAAGAAGTTCCCTCTAGTGCTGTGATCTCACCACTGCATGTATTTAGAGCAGAAACTGCATGTTATTAGTGCTCTGGATCCCACGTCAGAAAGAGATGAGAATACATCAAAATAAAGGTTAAAGTGTTAGATCACCTTTACAGAAAAACTGATCCCTCCTCACCACCCAATCCCCGCTGTACTTACCTCCCGGGATACTGAGCTGTCAGTGCCCACGCAACCGGTACAGCTGCCTGGGGATTTGAAATCCCCAGTGTTACCCCTCTTCTCTCTACAGGGCTTCTGGGACTTGCCAGAGCAATTCTAATACGGTCAGCGCCTGCGCAGTGAATCACTCTGGTCTGTCCTGGAAGCATTGCACAGAGACCAGGGAGAAGAGCCTGGATTTTAAATACCCGGACTGCTGGACTTGCTGCATGGGCACTGACAGCTCAGCATCCCAGGAGGTAAGTACAGCAGGGATGGGTTTGGTGTGGAGGTGTTGGTTCACCTTTTCATTATTTATGTATAGGTAAATCAACTCTTTAATTTATGTCAGGGTTTAGTTTAGAGATTGGGTTAGTGTTAGGTGCTCTTTGCTTTAACAGTTAAAGCGTTTGTTACCCCAAAATTTCATATTCCTGATATGTCCTTGCTGCGCCATGTACTTGTATGAGAAAGTATCCTGCTCTCTTTGTATTGCTTTCTTTATGCAAAATCACTGGTATTCCAGCCAGTCCCCTTGCTTTCCTAAAAACTGACCGCATTAAGCAGGAGAACACACCGTGGTCAGTTCTCTAGCTGTTCTGGGAACTCAGTGTGCTCTCCTTCAATTATCAGACTTGTCCTGACACCCCCCCCCCCCCTGCACAGCCATTCACTGGGAAGCTTAGCATGCTGCTGCTACTCCTTACCACATCTCTTATGCAGCTGAGAACATAGAGAATGTGATCACTTATAAAAAATGAAAAAAAAAAAAAATTTATAATGTATTTTTATATTTATACACAACTGTTTTGCTTTTAATCTCTGTTATAAACTGAATGTGTGGTTTTACAAGGTGATCGTTTACAATCCCTTTAAAGCGGTCGTAAACCCCATTCATGAACTTTGACCCAAGCACATATATATATGTAGTGTTTACTTATCTCTCTTCAAAGCTCTAAGTGCAGTTTCTCTCTGGTATTTCGTTTCTCTGTTCTCAGCATGAGTCACTTCTGACAAGTTCTCCGACACAGTAGCAGGAGATAACAGTAGCTGAAAATTTGTGTCGGGGAGGGAGCTTAGAGGGAGATAAGCAGAGAGCTTGTCTATTCAGACTACAGCTCTGCAAGTTTATTTTTTCCTCTGCCTATGTTGAGGGGGGTTGAGGGCCTTTCCTCCAATCAGCTCTCACACAGTGAGAGCCCAAACTCCCCTCCCACTGCTGGAAGAGGAAAAAAGATTTCTAACCCGTTCTGCACTGTGCAGAAGACAGCAGATATACAAGTAACATTTTTTTAGGAGGATTTGTTTCTTCTCTTTGTATCATCTGAGGCTGTTCACTTCACTGGGTATATGTGAGGGTTTAAAACCACTTTAAGAGCCAAAGGGGAAAGTTAAGTGTAAAGGGATTACTTTATTTGTCTGTTCAAGGTTTTGGTGTTGGGGTGTGGGATATAGTATATCTAAATCCAAGAGGGAAAAAAAAACAAAAAACAATATTTTGCAGTTCACCTGTTCTCAGATATGTCATCTACATTTATTTTCTTTCATTAGGCCTTTTTTTGACCTGGGAAACTTGCCAGTGACACATTTTCTGCCCAAAGGTGACAACATTTACTTTCTGTTCTTCATCTATCGGAAAAACACCCTAGGACAGGAAGTTTGTTAGGACTACAGTAAACTTCCCCCTTTCCTAAAAGGGAACCAATTAACCACTTCTGGACTGCCCACTGCACATATACTGTGGCAGGGCAGCCTGGCTGCGCAAAACGACGTACCTGAACATCATTTCGTGCATGAGATACTGTGGGCGTGCGCCTGCTGCACGCCGGGGAACGCGCGTGTGGGTATGGTGGTATCCATGTCCGCCGGCCACCCGTGATCGATCCACAGAGATGCAGAATGGGGATCTGCTCATGTAAACAAGGTGGATCCCCGTTCTGACAGGCTGAGATTGGCACTGAGATTGCCTGTTCCTAGTGATCAGGAACAGCGATTTTCGTGTTGTCCCAGTGAGCCCATCCGCCACACAGTTAGAACACACACTGAGACAACACAGTTAACCCTTTCATTGCTCCTAGTGTTAACCCCTTCCCTGTCATTTATACATTGACCAGTGCATTTGTTTTAGCACTGATCACTGTACTGGTGTCACTGGTCCCCAAAAAGTGTCACTTAGGGTCAGATTTGTCAAAAAAAAAAAAAAAAAACGCATTACTAGTAAAAACAATTAAAAAAAAACAAACTAAAAGTCCCTAAATCTGTCCCCTATTTTGTAGGCGCTATAACTTTGTGCAAACCAATTAATTAATAATATTAATTATTGGGATTTTTTACCAAAAATATGTAGAAGAATACATATTGGCCTAAACTGAGGAATACATTTTAAATAAAGTTTTTTTTTACTTTTTACTTTTTTTTTTATATATGTATTATAGCAGAAAGTAAAACTTTTTTTTTTTTCATAATTGTCGCTTATTTTTTTGTTTAAATCGCAAAAAATAAAAAAAAACGCAGAGGTGATCAAATACCACCAAAAGAACATCATATTTGTTTGGGTACAGCATTGCACGACCGCGTAATTGTCAGTTAAAGCGATGCAGTGCCATATTGCAAAAAATGGTCTGGTCATTAAGGGGGTAAATCCGGGGCTGAAGTCGTTAAAGTAGATCTACATAAAAAACTTTTTTTTTTACATTCTGGATAGAGCAAGGGAGGGTTAAAACCCCTGCCATGGTTTTTTTAGTCATTTGCGTCTCATTGCAGAGATTTCCCTTCACTTCCTGTCCCATAGCCAAACAGGAAGTGAGAGGTAATCCCCACAAATTAGGGAAACTCCTTGGGGACCCCCAGGTCACAAGAACTAGTGTTCCCATTGGAAGATTTCCCCTCTATTACTTTTCTGGAGACTACTCAAAATTCGGGATTTTCCTTTACTTTCACTTTCAATAATAATGTTAAGCAGGAAAAATAGAGACCATGAATCTCTTTAACTGGGGCACAGATAGCAATAAAAACTGATAGGTGTGCCCACGGATCCAGCCCTATTGGCGTAAGGTGCATGACACGACGACTGCGATCTCTTCACTCCCGCCAGCACATTACCTCCTTCACTTCTCAAGCGTGCCCAAAAAAAAGTACTATAAAATAGGTAGCCAATAGCCATGCACACGATTAATGCCACTAGACTTTGTGTACCGGTACATTGGCAATCTGTAGCCCTCCCTTCAATGAAGCAATGGGTCTCTCGCATTAACCGCATAGCAGAGATAGAAGAACTGATCTACACCACTCAGGACAAAATATCCACTTTCTTGAATATTTGGGAACTGTGGACAAAATTTTGAAATTCTCAGTTATGTCAGGATTTGATGCAGGTTGATGTCTGAACTAGTCCTCTGGCATAAAAAAGGTACTAGATGTTGACATCAGAGGCTGTTCTGGACCTAATGTAATGCACCGGAATCAGATGGAGAGGGTAGCTGGTGGTTTTCCCACCCCCTCTCCCTTCTTTTGAGAGAGTCCTCCCCCCCTCACCCCCTTTTTTTTTTTCTCTTTCTTCACTCACTCTTCTTACCTTTCCCTGTCCAATCGCCCTTCTTCTCTTCCTTACTACTTTTGTTTAGTGATATAGGGCAGGGAGGCTGAGAGTGGACCTAAATGGTTGGCTCATATTCTCATGCCTCGCTGAGCCTATCGTTCAAACTGAGTATACTTGCTTTACAGTTTTAGCCTCTACAGACTGAGGTATCTACAGATATACTGATTCTCATCGCTAGCTTTGTAGGTTGCCCATAAGGACCATTGTTTACTGGCTAGGCCTATATTAAATGGTGTCCTTACTTCAAGGTAGTGCCAAATAGCTATAACGGTTTGTTTGTTTTTAATGCATATTGCTCTGTAAATGCTCACGTCCACCTACATGACATAATGTACTTGGTACTTTTTCTTTTTGTTCTCTTTGCCAAATTTCTTAATTAAATAAAATGCAGAAAAATATGATAGGTGTTCTAATCTCTCTCTACTCTATCTAAAA
Source organism: Lithobates clamitans (assembly GCA_037952925.1). NCBI lineage: Eukaryota > Metazoa > Chordata > Amphibia > Anura > Ranidae > Lithobates > Lithobates clamitans. The sequence goes on from JBBGZY010000449.1 coordinate 16,917,367, forward strand.
CAAAAAAAAAAAAAAAAAAAGCTTTGCCTTTAGTTATACTTTAAGAGTGTTAAAGAGGAAGTAAACCCTGATGGGTTTTACATCCTCTTTATTCCCCCGCAAAGTAAAAGAATAATGGGCTAGTATGCATCGCATACTAGCCCATTATGTGGCACCTATCTGCAAACAAAGCCCGTAATGTCAGCGATGTCCCCGCTGGTGGAAGAATCCATCTTCGCCCCTCTTCCTTCCGGGGGCAGCGGACTCCGGCTCTGTGATTGGACGGAGCCGCGTGACGTCACTCCCACACATGCGCGCAGGAGCCGCTAGTCACGACACGCACTGGGGAGGAAATGGCACAGAGGGCTGTTTCTTCACTGCACATGCGCTGATGACGTCATCGGCGCACTACAAGGCAAATATCTCCTAAACGGCGCACATTTAGGAGATAATTTCAGTACATATAGGTAAGCCTTATTATAGGTTTACCTATATGTAAAAATAGGTCAGGGGGGTTTACAACCACTTTAAGTGCTAACACACTCACATTTACAAGCGTTTGTAGTTTTTTTTTTTTTTTACTGTACTTATTTTTAAATGCATGTGAAAGCACTGCAATCGTGTAAATGTAATCCATTGAAATACATTTTCTTGCATATGCATTCATACTGCCTTTAAAGCAAGTTTGACTGCATATGGTGCAAACAAGTCCTTAGGCCAGAAACTCTACCAATAAAAGCTACCAGTGCCAAGAACCTGTGTATTTTATATTGCAGGCGCTTGCAGGTAGGGTTAAAACTCCTGTCTAGGGCCCATGGAAGATTTTTTTCTTCAATTTCTGTCCCATAGACAAAACAGGAAGTGAGAGGACATCCCTAAAAAGTGAGGGCATCCCTGGCTGTCACTAGAACTAGTGTCCTCATTCTAGTATTTCCCCTCTACCCCCTTTCTGGTGGCAATCCGAAATTTGGGATTTTCTTTCACTTAAGGTAAGTGACTGTAAAGAGGTCAAATAGAGATAGAAATCTAATCCTTCTCCACTCTATTCAAAACTTTAAAAAAAAACTAAATAAAGTTTTACCTTTAGTTATATTTTAATCATTGCTTCTGATATCACCAAGTGGCATAATTTAAAGTGTTTGTTAAGCCAACATTTCATATTCCTAAAATATGTGCCTGCTGTACCATGTACTTGTATGTGAAAGTATCCTGTTCTCTTTGTATTGCTTCCTTTATGTGAAATCCCAGGTGTTCCTGCCAGCCCAACTGCTTTAGGCCTCAAGCACACTGGATGTCATAAAAAAGCCAGAAGCGTTAGCTGTAGAAAGCTGTACTTGTAGAATGAGTTTTGCACCGTTTTTGCAGTATTGTTTTTTAAAGTTTTTTAGGCGTAGCTTTCTTTAGCAAAACTATTCTCCCACAAAAGCTTATGGCGTAAAAACACTGATAAACGCTGAATAGCCATATTTTTCAGCGTTTCAGTGTTTTTAAGCTTTTATCAGAGTTATGCCCCGTAGACACAAGCGGAATTCCCGCCAGCAAAAGATTGAGAGCAGGTCCTCAATTTTTTGGTCGGAAAAAGTTCCGATCTGAAATTGCGATCGTCTGTACCAATCCGGACGTGCAAAATTCCTACGCATGCTCGGAAACAATTCGACGCATGCTCGGAAGCATTGAACTTCATTTTCTCAGCTCATCATACTGTTGTACGTCACCGCGTTCTTGACGGTCAAAAGTTCAGCAAACTTTTGTGTAACCGTGTGTAGGCAAGCCAAGCTTGAGTGGAATTCCATCGGAAAAACCATCCAAGATTTTTCCAACAGAAATTCCGCTCGTCTGTACGCGGCATTAGAGTGTTTTTACAGTAGAAAAACTCCTCCTAAAACCCACTAGTTCTGGGTTTTTTTCCAGCCCGAAAATGCCCCTGCCAAAAAACGCTCATGACAGCCTATATATGCAGAAGAAAAAAAAATCTGAAGCCAAAAACAGCAGCTGTACAAACATCCAATGTGCATGAGGTCTTACTATTAAAAACTGACCACACTATGCAGGAGAGAACACCATGGCCAGTCCTCTAGCTGTGCTGGGAACTCAGCCTTCTCTCCTCCAATGATCAGACTTACCCTCACATGCCTCCCCTTTACAGCCTTTCACTGGAAAGATCAGTGTGCTGCTGCTCCCCCCCATTTCTTATGCAGCTGAGAACAGAGGGAAAGTGATCACTTATTAAAAAAGGGGGAAAAAAAAAGAAAAAGGTATTTATAATAAGATTATATATATATATAGATAGATAGATAGAGAAAGAGAGAGAGAGAGATATTACTTTATCTGCCACTGGATGTACTGGATTCTATTTTCTTTAACCACTCCCCGACCAGCCGCCGCAGTTATACTGTGGAAGGATGGCACCGGGAGCTGTCATAGCTGTACATAGCAGCGCGCTGGCTCATCCGCAGCTTGTCCCCGGAGCCGATGTGGGTGCCCGGCAGGCATGATGATCGGCAGGCACCCGCGATCGCTTGTGACAGAGCGAGAACCGGGATCTATGTGTGTAAACACACAAATCCAGTTCTGTCAGGGGAGAGGAGAGAGATCGTGTGTTCCTACTAAGTAGGAACAACGATCTCTCTTCTCCTCTGGTCAGCCACATTCCGACCTCACAGTTAGAACACACATAGGGAACACATTTAACCCCTTGATCACCCCTAGATGTGAACCCCTTCCCTGCCAGTGACATTTATACAGTAATTAGTGGCTATTTTTAGCTCTGATCGCTGTATAAAATGTCAATGGTCCCAAAAAAGTGTCAAAAGTGTCCGATGTGTCTGTCGCAATGTTGCAGTCCTGATAAAAATCGCAGATCACCGACATTACTAGTAATAAAAAAAAAAATAATAAAAATGCCATAAATCTATCCCCTATTTTGTATACGTTTATTGCGATTTTTTTTTTAACCAAAAATATGTAGAAGAATACATAACGGCCTAAACTGATGAAGAAATTTGTTTTTGTTTTTTTTGGATATTTATTATAGCAAAAAGTACAAAATAGTGTTTTATCCCTATTGTGGGGGTCACCACTATGGTATTTGTTAATTTAAATCATATCCCCTCTCAAGCGTCTCTATTCCAGAGAGAATAAGTTCAGTGCTCGTAACCTTTCCTCTTAACTAATGTCCTCCAGACCCTTTATTAGCTTTGTTGCCCTTCTTTGTATTCACTCCATTTCCAGTACATCCTTCCTGAGGACTGGTGCCCAGAACTGGACAGCATACTCCAGGTGTGGCCGGACCAGAGTCTTGTAGAGTGGGAGAATTATCGCTTTATCTCTGGAGTTAATCCCCTTTTTATGCATGCCAATATTCTGTTTGCTTTGTTAGCAACAGGTTGGCATTGCTGAGCCTATCATCTATTAGGACCTCCAGGTCCTTTTCCATCCTTGATTCTCCCAGTGTGTAGATTGCATTCATATTTTTTGCCACCCAAATGCATTATTTTACATTTTTCTACATTAAACCTCATTTGCCATGTAGTCGCCCACCCCATTAATTTGTTCAGATCTACTTGCAAGGTTTCAACATCCTGCGGAGAAGTTATTGCCCTGCTTAGCTTAGTATTGTCTGCAAATACAGAGATTGAACTGTTTATCCCATCTTCCAGATCGTTTAAGAACAAACTAAACAGGATTGGTCCCAGGACAGAACCCTGGGGGACCCCACTACCCACCCCTGACCATTCCGAGTACTCCTCATTTATCACCATCCTCTGAACTCGCCCTTGTAGCCAGTTTTCAATCCATGTTCTCACCCTCACTATTCCTGTGATAAAGGGAATAGCCTTGAATGGTTGCCAGCCAATCATAAGAGCTGTTGAACCAAGTCTCTAAAATTCCCACAAAATCAAAATCCTCCTCATACAACATTATCTCTAGTTCTCTCATCTTGTCCGCCAGGCTCATCTTGAGTAATGGCAGATGATTCATGTAGCATTTACCTCCTGGAATCCACCTGCCCTTAGTTCAGGCATGCAAGCAGGAGAGGATGTGTTTATCTGAGAAAGCCCCTCCTCCCCTACTAAAGACTCCTGGGATGTATGACATCATTTGCCTAGGCATAGCAACCAGGAAGTAACTGAAGAAATGTAAGAAAAAAGTTTAACACAAGCAAATATGATATACTTTCTTATCAAATTGACTAATGCTAGCAGCATAAGGATTAAAAATAGTCAAAGGTGATTGCGAGAGTGAGGTTCTGCTTTAAGGGGGTTGATAAAAAAAACGTGGCTTGCCCACCTGCTTTTACCCCCCCCTCAACTGCAAGTGTAAACAGGCCCCTTTATTTCTTGCCTGTCAAGCTGCTTTAGTAATCTGCCAGTGTGACAAACCTGTGCAATATGACCATGCTACCTTCTGGTGAGTGACTTGGTTCACATTTGTGCGGCTGTGTTCTAGGGCAGCTGATTCATTTCAATGAGCTGCCCTACCTGCAGAAAAAACCCCAACCTCCTTTTTTTTTTTAATTGTACGGCACTATGCGGTTTGGCACACGCGAAAATGTACCGCATTTTCCGATGCATAGGAGTGCCATTAATTAACAGCATCCCTGTGTGTCTGCTAAAGAGCATCGCTTTACATGCAAGTCGGGAACACATACGATTTGTGTGTGTTCTCAACCTGCAGTAATGTAAACCCAGCATTAACCTGTGAAAGTCACACTTCATTCCATTTTTTGCTTGAACAAATATATTTCTAAGCCGTTCCTGATTTTTACAAACATTTAGAAAATTTTAACTAGAAAAATTTGTACTTATACACGGTCACTTGTGTGATTTTACAATGTATACACTGGCAATAAACGCTATTAACCTATGTAAATAAGTACTCAGATGGTTTAAAATGGGTTAATGTGTGTTGGTTGACACAAGTCGCTACATATTAATACACTTTTACGAAAATATTCTGTTTTTTTGCAATTGGGGAAAATGTTTACAAACAAATTTTATGGTAAGTAGAGCTCATGGACATAAGCTCATTTTGTAGGATAAGGAAGATTTCCTAACATGGGAAAATGTTTACAAACAAATTTTATGGTAAGTAGAGCTCATGGACATAATCTCATTTTTTTAGGATAAGGAAGATTTCCTAACATGACCACCTTTAAAAAAACAAACAAACAGTTGAGAATCCTTAAAGAAGCAGTAAATTAGATTAGTAAAACAATCGTTTCAGCTGCTTCTTGTCAATTTGATTCATTGATATAAATTGTATTATGTTTCAGTCTACACTCAGCTGGGTTTTACTTGTATACAAATGACAAAGGCCCCACATTCGTACAGAAATGATGTATTGGTGGTAGTTTTCTGCAGCACAAATATAGTTTACATTTATTGAAACATGATTAATTTTGTCTATGTGGGTTTTTCCAGTGATAAAGACATCTAGATTGAGACATAGTGAAGTAGTGAATCAGCACACACTAAGCGCATGTCTCAAATATTTAAAAAGAAAAGAAGAAAAGAAAAAAAAAAAAAATCACAAACACAGACATCAGCAATCATGTAAACATACAAAAGCGACATGAATCAGAGACGTAAATCCATAACAAATATACACAGAAGGAGCGAAAAGGAGATGGATGATTGGGGACTCATACATTTCACATGGAATCTTCCTGAGTTCTGACAACATGAAAGGGACGGAAGGGGACCCAAGTTCATAAAGTAATACTGTAGTGGGAAACAGAAAAGTGAAAGGAAAAAAAAAGAGAGAGAAAGCCATTTACCCAGATTACATAATATAAAAATAGGGCCATACCTCTAACCACAGATAACAATACTCCTGACACCAAAGAAGTTTCAGGCTCCCCTAGGTGATTGTATGCAGACGTCTTACAGTTTCCTCTCAACATCTCAAGTGATTTTTTTTTTCTGTGTACAACTTCAGAGACAGGAAATTCAAGAGCAGCTATGTCCTGTTTGCCCCTCCCCTCCTTTGCTGAATGCTTAATGTTCCTACTTGTCTAATGCAGAGATCCACTCTATAGAAAAGTAGGACAGATAGAAGAAGATGAAATGGACAGACAGACAGATGCAGGATCTTAGAAACTAAACTTCTTGTTTGCATTTTTTGCTAAGAAACACGACCGCTATCTCTTTCCCAGACACATTATGGCAACATTAAAGCGGAATGAAACAGCCAAACATTTAATTGAAGTACTTTTTTTTTTTTTTTTCTTTTTCTTGCTTGATTTTGTTTTTGAGACATTATTTTGTCTGTTCTATTCTATTGCTCTTGCTCATTTTTTTGTACTCAACCACAGAGTTAAACATGATGATGGGGAGACCTCCCCAGAATAAACTGATCAGTGCTGCCAGCTATAGGTGGTGGCACTGTTCATTTGGGAAAAACCCAACAGGGCAGTTGTACAACCAACCCCCCCATACATGGATCGAAATTCGGCTGGTCCCTGCTAAAATTTTGATCTATGGACACTACGTCACCAAAAGTATTGGGACACCTGCCTTTACACGCACATGAACTTCAATGGCATCCCAGTCTTAGTCTGTAAAGTTCAATATTGAGTTGGCCCACCCTTTGCAGCTATAACAGCTTCAACTCTTCTGGGAAGGCTGTCCACAAGGTTTAGGAGTGTGTCTATGGGAATGTGAGACCATTCTTCCAGAAGCGCATTTGTGAGGTCAGGCACTGATGTGGACGGGAAGGCCTGGCTCGCAGTCTCTACTCTAATTCATCCCAAAGGTGTTCTATCAGGTTAAGGTCAGGACTCTTTGCAGTCCAGTCAAGTTCCTCCACCCCAAACTCGTGTGCAGTCCAGTCATGTTCCTCCACCCCAAACTCGCTCATCCGTGTCTTTATGGACCTTGTTTGTGCACTAGTGCACAGTCATGTTGGAACAGGAAGGGCCATTTCTAAATTGTTCCCACAAAGTTGTGAGTAAGGATGAGCTCCGGCACGTTCGCACACTCCACGTGCCGAGCCCGCCAGGAAGCTGGCACGGCGCTGCACTAATCACAAGCAGTGAGACATTTTCCCGATGTGCGGCTGCAGAGATCGGGAAATATCTCACTGCCTGTGATTACCGACTTCCTGGCAGGCTCTGCACGCGGAGTGTGCGAACACGCCTGATCTCATCCTTAGTTATGAGCATGAAATTGTCCAAAATGTCTTGGTAGGCTGATGCCTTAAGAGTTCCATTCACTGGAGCCAAGGGGCCAAGTCCAACCCCTGAAAAACAACTCCACACCATTATCCCCCCTCCACCAAATGATTTGAACCAGTGCACAAACCAAGGTCCATAAAGACATTTATCAGCGAGTTTGGGTGGAGGAACTTGACTGGATTGCACAGAGTCTTGACCTCAACCTGATAGAACACCTTTGGGATAAATTAGAGCGGAGACTGTGAGCCAGGACTTCTCATCCACATCAGTGCCTGACCTCACAAATGCGCTTTTTTAAGAATGGTCAAACATTCTCATAGACACACTCCTAAACCTTGTGGACAGCGTTCCCAGAAGAGTTGAGGCTGTTATAGCTGCAAAGGGTGGGCAAACTCAATATTGAATCCTACGGACTAAGACTGGGATGACATTAAAGTTCACGTGTGAGTAAAGGCAGGAGTCCCAATATTTTTGTTTATATAGTGTATGTGTTACTTGGCAAGTGATCCCGGCCAGTGCTGCTATTGGACTCAGGGCACTGCCATCTCCTCCTGGTTTTCTTTTCAGGTTCCAACTCAGCTGCTTGGTTAGCTGGGCCATGATGACTTCACTTCCACACATGTACAGCAGTCATGTCATCACTGCACAGAGTCGTCCCGTAAATGTATGCTGAGGGAGAAGTGTTTGTTTAGGAAGAAACCAATTGGGTCTCTTCTGTAAAAAAATGCTACCTGCCAGCAGTTTGTGTTAGTTTAAATCCACTTCAAAGTAATATTAAATCCTTAATGTTAAGTCCGTTCGTTAGAAAGTCCGCCGCAAGTCCGCCAAACGTCCATCGAAAGTCTGTCAGACGGGCTGTCGGACTTTTGTAGCCAAAAAGTCTGATCGTGTGTACGCGGCATTAGGGTTTTTTGCCTTCATGCATTTGTAGCACCCTCTACTTTAGGTAGGTGCTAGAAGTCAGATTTTTGTGAGGGCAGGTACATTTAATCAGGCCTAGCTGTAAGCTAAGCCTGTTTGTTTTTAACTTTGTGGGCTGGGAGTGGACTAGAGTAGCAGCAGGTGACTCACATGCAGCATAACGTCTCGGTTCCTCCCTCTGACTTCTAGAGGATTCTAGAAGAGAGGAGGGGAAGAGAGGTGGAGTGGCCTGGGGTGTTCTAAGGAGCCCTGACCTATCCCCAAAATGGATTGGCAGGGGGCAGGCCTCCTTAAATACCTAGTATCAGCCCTGCTGGGGAGAGTTGTTGAGTGGAAGAACTGGAGATGCAGCACTAGGTTGTCGGGGACTTTGAGGCACTCCCCAGTCTGGGGGGTGACCTTGGGCCTGTGGGGTTTGGGTGCCAGTCAGAGGTTTTCTGAGAAACAAAGAAGGATCTGGACAGGAGGCACAAAGAGGCAGAGGCGGCTCTCTAATTAGGCAAATTAGGCGGTCATCAGGGCCCTGATGACGCATCCTTATGTCGAAACATCTGGTGGAGCCTAGGATGTGTGATGCGGGACGCTGATTGGAGACGCGGCGGCCATCTTTTCGGTTGAAAACACCTTTATGTTTCCATATGCTTGGTGGTCCTTTCATATTGTGAGTTTACCAGCCTTCTTTTATTAATATAAATCCTATCTTTGGATGTCTGCGCAATGAGCATTTTATTTCTTCATATGCATATGTGGATGCTTGAGCTGTTCGTGGAAGTTTAAGTGATCTGAACATTGAGAGAGAATTAAGCTTAACTTCTATCTGAGTGGATCGATCGATGGAGAGGGACTGCTGGGGCCATTTACCAATACTTACTTTGTGTGTACCCTACACACTGACGGTAAGGGTCAGTTGATTCAGGTGTTGACTATTTATAAATTTGGACTTTATTGTTTATCCATTATTTTAGCGCTTCCCTTTTTATTTTATATTTTTATCTCCTGTAGTATGTCTGCAGTCTCTGACCATCTCCTGTACTATGTCTGCAGTCTCTGACCATCTCCTGTATCATGTCTGCAGTCTCTGACCATCTAATTTATTATGGCAGCACAGTTTCGTAATCTAATATAGGATGAAATGAGAGCCACCAAGCTGGAGCCCGAGATAGAACCATCTGACTGAGCCCTGCACGGTGCCCATGTGGTGGTCAGTAACAGCATAGCAAGGCCAGTCTGAGGGAAGATCACTGATGTAAGTGGCAGTGAATACAGTAAGGTAAGGGGGCACTGATATAAAGGTTCCCCCTTATACCAATAACCTCCCCCCCCTTACCTTAGTGCATTCACTCTGTGGAAGGTGCTCTATGGTGACCAGAGTCCCCCTCACATTAGAGTTTCCATTTTAAATGCAAGTTGGAACTCTGTGGACAATGACATAAAGGGGAACTCTGATGTAAAGGGGAACGCAGTGGACTCTGATATAAGGTGATCTTGTCACCAGAGCCCCCCCTTACATCAGAGTTCCCCCTTACAGCAAAGTTTGCAACATTCCCCCTTACATCAAAGTTCCTCTTGCATTGTAAGGGGGAATCCTGCAGACTCTGATGTAAGGGGAACTCTACGCAGGGTTATATTAACCTGACCTTTATGTAAATGGAAAAAATATGGTTTTGACTCTTGTTATACCTTAGACATATTGCTAGAAGCAACTGCACAAATGTAATCTATATTTGTGTGCATGTAGTACATAAATAAATATATATATATATATATATATATATATATATATATATATACAGTGGGGACGGAAAGTATTCAGACCCCCTTAAATTTTTAACTCTTTGTTATATTGCAGCCATTTGCTAGAATCATTTAAGTTCATTTTTTTCCTCATTAATGTACACACAGCACCCCATATTGACAAAAAAGCACAGAATTGTTGACATTTTTGTAGATTTATTAAAAAAGAAAAACTGAAATATCACATGGTCCTAAGTATTCAGAGCCTTTGCTCAGTATTTAGTAGAAGCACCCTTTTGATCTAATACATCCATAAGTCTTTTTGGGAAAGATGCAACAGGTTTTTCACACCTGGATTTGGGGATCCTCTGCCATTCCTCCTTGCAGATCCTCTCCAGTTCTGTCAGGTTGGATGGTAAACGTTGGTGGACAGCCATTTTTAGGTCTCTCCAGAGATGCTCAATTGGGTGTAAGTGAGAGCGCTGGCTGGGCCATTCAAGTACAGTCACGGAGTTGTTGTGAAACCACTCCTTCGTTATTTTAGCTGTGTGCTTAGGGTCATTGTCTTGTTGGAAGGTAAACCTTCGGCCCAGTCTGAGGTCCTGAGCATTCTGGAGAAGGTTTTCGTCCAGGATATCCCTGTACTTGGCCACATTCATCTTTTCCTCGATTGCAACCAGTCATCCTGTCCCTGCAGCTGAAAAACACCCCCACAGCATGATGCTGCCACCACCATGCTTCACTTTTGTGACTGTATTGGACAGGTGATGAGCAGTGCCTGGTTTTCTCCACACATACCGCTTAGAATTCAGGCTAAAAAGTTCTATCCTGGTCTCATCAGACCAGAGAATCTTATTTCTCACCATCTTGGAGTCCTTCAGGTGTTTTTTAGCAAACTCCATGCGGGCTTTCGTGTGTCTTGCACTGAGGAGAGGCTTCCGTCGGGCCACTCTGCCATAAAGCCCCGACTGGTGGAGGGCTGCAGTGATGGTTGACTTTCTACAACTTTCTCCCATCTCCCGACTGCATCTCTGGAGCTCAGCCACAGTGATCTTTGGGTTCTTCTTTACCTCTCTCACCAAGGCTCTTCTCCCCCTATAGCTCAGTTTGGCCGGACGGCCAGCTCTAGGAAGGGTTCTGGTCATCCCAAATGTCTTCCATTTAAGGATTATGGAGGCCACTTTGCTCTTAGGAACCTTAAGTGCAGCAGAAATTTTTTTGTAACCTTGGCCAGATCTGTGCCTTGCCACAATTCTGTCTCTGAGCTCTTCAGGCAGTTCCTTTGACCTCATGATTCTCATTTGCTCTGACATGCACTGTGGGCTGTAAGGTCTTATATAGACAGGTGTGTGGCTTTCCTAATCAAGTCCAATCAGTATAATCAAACACAGCTGGACTCAAATGAAGGTGTAGCACTATCTCAAGGATGATCAGAAGAAATGGACAGCACCTGAGTTAAATATATGAGTGTCACAGCAAAGGGTCTGAATACTTAGAACCATGTGATATTTCAGTTTTTCTTTTTTTAATAAATCTGCAAACATGACAACAAATCTGTGTTTTTTTGTCAATATGGGGTGCTGTGTGTACATTAATGAGGAAAAAAAATGAACTTAAATGATTTTAGCAAATGGCTGCAATATAACAAAGAGTAAAAAATTTAAGGGGGTCTGAATACTTTATATATATATATATATATTTTTTTTTTTTTTCAAATATAATACATATGTAGTATATAGAAGAAGAAGAATTGGTTAGAGAAAGTTCTAGAATCTGGATTTAAGGCTCTTTATATATGCAATTTATACAGTTAATTTTTATTGCTTGAATTATTTTTCCCATTATGGGAGTGAGTGGGGCCTCATGTCTAAGGTTTGCCTAAGGCCTCACAAAGCCTATAGCCACCTCTGCAGTGAGGGACTGAGAAGGACAGCGGGAGCTAGTGTTGCCGAGCAAGTCTCCATGAGGGTTCCCCTGGAGTGCAGCCAGGAGGGTTGGTGTGTGACAGGAACAGTCTGGAAAGCTGGGGAGGCATGGGAATGTGCAGTCTGAGATGGATGTAGAGCCAGCAGGAGAGACTGTGATGTCATGGGCGGAGGAGTCGGGTAGCTGCAGTCAGGAGGGCTGGCAGGGCCTGAAGAGGACTGACTGGGAGTAGTAGTCCACCATAGGACAGCTAACATTAAAATACTTCTCTTAAACTATTTGTTGCTACACTAAAGGGGTACGCAGCCCCTGCCTGCGAATGGCAGTTGCTAAGGCCTGACAGAGTCAGAGTTTGGCCTACCACATGCTAGCTGTGCCTGGAACCAAGTATTGTACAGGAGAGAGAGTGAAAAATTCTCTACAAATAAGCATTGTGCTGGAGGAGGCTTGAGCTCTAGAAGAGTAAATAGAGGTTCAAACTAATCATCCAATTGATTCTACTATTGATTCTGGGCATCCCATAATTTCCCTCACCCTATCCAAGTTCAAAATCCCTCAATAAAATACAAAAAAATGCCGGGCTGGGCAGGGGGGACAAACGGACTACAACTTTCAACAGCCCCTACGGAGATAACGCTACACATTCTATGCATGAAGGTAAGATACCTTCTGTGTTCAGCAGCCCCCAAGCCCACCAAGACTTACCTGAGTCCCCTTGAAATCCATGTCAGTAGCCACCCCCAGAGATGACTTGATGCTGGCACCTCTGGTTGTCTGTCAAGTTTTTCAGTATCCCCATTATGATCTCTCATTGAGTTTTATAGTGATCTTTACTCATTAATAAATTCTAATCATTTTCTATTTTCCTATACATTGTATGCTGTGTCGCTTATTTGGTCCTCTGGTTCTTTTCAGTCTTGATCAGGACAACCTAGTTTTTTGTTCGATGTGCATAAGAGCCTCGGCTCTCTGGGGACTCTCCCATCTCATTGGCTGAGACAGCCATTGGCTCACAGCCAATAAACCAATGAGGAGAGAGGGGTGGTGAGGCCAATGAATAGACATGCAGAGCAGCGGCTCGAAAGCAGGCCTGCTTAGATCCCCCCATAGTAAGCTGCTTTCTGTGGGGGCACTTGGCAGGAGGGAGAGGCCAGGAGCGTTGCCGCGGGACCACCCGAGAAGAGGAGAATCTGGGCTGCTCTGTGCAAAACCACTGCACAGAGCAGGTAAGTATGACATGTTTGTTTTTTGTTTTTTTTTAAACAAGCCTTTAATGTCACTTTAACATTTTTTTAAATAACAAACATGTCATTCTTATCTGCTCTGTGCAATATAATTGCACAGAGCGGCGCTGATTCTTATTCTGGGGTCCCCTGCCAGTGTTCCTGGTTCATCCTCTTCTTGGTGTACCCCCAAAGGAAGCAGCTCCCTATGGTGGCACACCTACGTGCTCAATCCGGAGCCACACTGCCTGTATTTAAAGACACAGACAGCACACTTCAGCCCCGCCCGCTCCGCCTCCCGCTTCTTCATTTTAGGATTTGACTGGCAGCAGCCAATGACTCCTGCTGTGTCAGCAAGAGCCACTACAGCTGGGCACAGCACTGGATCAAGTGAGGGCTTAGGCAAGTATAAAAGGGGGAGTTTTCTGTCTATTGATGGATCCCCTCACCTCCCCAGTCCATGGTGTGCAGGCAGTGAGGAGATGATGTGCTGTAACCTTTAGCAACCAATCAGTGAGCAGTAATGCTGTGCACTAACCACTTGCAACCAATCATTGAGCAGTAAGGATATGCAGTAACCTCTAGGAACCAATCAGTGAGCAGTAATATTGTGCAGTAACCTCTAGCAACCAATTAGTGAGTGGTAAGGATGTCCAGTAACCTCTAGCAATCAACCAGTGAGCAGTATTGATGTACAGTAATCTCTAGAGTACTACACTAAATTCTAGAAGCTAGTGGGTGGAGGCAAAGAGGCCATAATCTGCATATTTATGGGAATCTGGCCACTCCCCAGGCAGGAGGCCTTGCAGGGTGGCTGGGAGAGCCCATAAATATTGTGGAGCCTGGGCAGCAGGTGGAAGATGGAGTGAGGAAGCTGTGTCGTGTAGCCTGGCAGAGGACCCTGAGGCTAAGGGGGCTCTGCCTCCATACTGGGAGCTTAGAAAGGAAGAAGGACAGAAGAATCTTCGCTACCCTATAGCCTCTTCTAGTGGACAACCTGGCTTGCATGGAAGGACCTGTACAGCAGAAGGCCTGAACAGCAATCTTTTTAAAAGCAGCAGGGTTCTATGGACAATGTGAGTACATCTACACCCCCCAGGGCCTAAAAAGGAGAAATCTGGCAGATGCAATTTCAAGCAAGCTATTCTGGGACAGTGTCAGCTGCTAAACCCAATCCATTGTCCTGGGACACTTTATCAAGCAGCCAGGTGGGATAGTATTTTCAAGAGAGGGGACATAGAGCTCCAACTAGTTTGGGACTTTACCAAATTTCCACTAAGAGGACAGGAGCTTTTTAATTGCCAATGCCTGAGAGACTGTTGCAGGAGAAATACAGTAATGGATTTGTCATTTTTGTGGTGTACATAGTGAAGGAAGTTGTCCTCAAGTTGTTCTTTTGAGTCAAGTTGGGCATCCCATGATCTCTTTACCCCATCCAAGTTGTTTTCCCCAATAAAACAACAAAAACAAGCCCATGGACTAATTCTTTGTCTCTGAATGAAAGTTGGAAAATGCGTGTTGTCTGGCTGTGCAGGAATAGGGGGACCCAAAATCCCACGGCCCTCTAGGGGGTAGCGCTACATGTGGGGTCTCATCATTTCCCTATAGCAACCTGCACGGCTGTTGCCCATAGCAACCGGCAGCCATCACGCTAAAGGACTGTAAATTGTTGCCGAGCAAGCCAGAGAAGAAATGCTGTGCTGAGCTACCTGTAATTTGGAACTGTGTTTACCAGTGAATTGTGCTGTTGCCCATAGCAACCATGTCGGGCCTTTGCATACCTCATATGCGAGAGTCTTCCTGCTGCCCCAAAATGGCTGGAGCTAAAGAATGTGTTATGTGTCAACCTACTTTTCTCAGTGAAAACTATCCTGCACACGTGCCCGTAGCAACCACAGTGGGCTATTATGTGTTGGAGGATTGCAACCGTCACCTAGTTGCCCCAGGAGCAGCTGGGATCTCTGTTCATCTAACTTCAAGTCATGCTAATATCAGTGAGAACTGTCCTATACTGTTTGCCATTGCTCTTAGCAACCACTGAGGGCTATCGCTGTTTTGTGGAATACAATTGTTCAGCTGTGCAACAATGGCTGGGATTAATGACTGTGTCTTTAGCAAGTCTTTAGGAGAGCATCCCTATAGATGTGACCAAGGCGAAGGCAGAGATCAACTGGGCTGGACGGCTTAAGTAGGCAGGACTGATGAGCAGGATATCATCAACAGGTGTGAGTCACTGTGGAGAGATAGGAGCTGGCAATCAGCCGTCAGCTGAGCAGCCAGCATAGAGAAGGAAGCGCTGAGCCCAGCCCTGACAGTACCCCCTCCTCAATGAACCCTCCCCCTCAGAGGACCACCAGGCTTGAGAGGAAAACGTCTATGGAAATTACGGAGAAGGACAGGGGCATGTACATCCGAGGATGAGACCCAAGAGCGTTCCTCCGGACCGTACCCTTTTCAATGCACCAGGTACTGTATGCGCCCACGGAACCTACAGGAGTCAACAATGGACTGTACCTATACTCCTCATGGTTCTCAAACTGTACAGGGTGAGGACAAGGCACCGAGGTGGTAAAGCGGTTGCAGACCAAAGATTTTAATAAGCAGACATGAAATACATTTGAGATATGCATATTAGAAGGAAGGTCTAATGTGTAAGCCACTGGGCTAATCCTGCGAAGAATACAGAAAGGCAGAGGTGCGAACTTCAGAGAGGAAACACGAAGTTGGAGGTTGTGAGATGACAGCCAGACCCTGTCCCTAACCTGGTAAGAAGGCACAGGCAGGCATCTGCGGTAAGCATGTAGTCTGTACCTATTAGCATGTCGCAAAGCCTCCTGGACTTGTGCCCAAGTGGAACAAAGGCCATGGAGATGCTCCTCTAATGCAGGAATACTCTGCGGAACAAATGAGTCAGGCAACATGGAAGATTGGCAACCATAGTTCGCCATAAACGGGGACTATCGGGAAGCAGAATTCAAGGCACTATTGTTAGCAAACTCCTCCTACGTTAAGAGGTCTGACCAGTTGTTTTGATGACCAGAAATATAGCAACGTAGGAATTGCTCCAAGGACTGATTGGCTCGTTCTGCAGCCCCATTAGACTGCAGGAGATACGCAGAGGAGAAAGCAAGCTGAATTCCCAACTGGGCACAAAAGGCCCGCCAGAACCGGGACACAAACTGACTACCCCAGTCCGAGACAATCACCTTGGGTAGCCCATGTAAGCGAAATATCTCCCGAGCAAAAATGGAAGCCAGTTCCTTAGAATTGGGCAACTTCTTAACTGGAATACAATGAGACATTTTCGAGAACCACCATAAGGATACCTGTGTTGCTATGGGAGTTGGATAACTCCACAACGAAATCCATAGACAGGTGGGTCCAGGGCCTCTCTCCATTGGGTATGGGTTGTAGGAGGCACACTGGAAGGTGTCGTGGAGTCTTACTCTGAGCACTCACGGAACAGGCAGCTACGAAGGCAGTTACATCAACACGTAGACTGGGCCACCAGAATTGCTGGGAGATGACCCAAAAAAGTAGATTCTTCCCAGGGTGGCCAGCAGCCTTGGGAGAATGGTAAGTCTGGAGCACGGCAGTACAGAGACTCTCTGGGACAAAGCAGCAGTCACAAGGTTTCTCAGGAGGAGCATGGACCTGTGCAACAAGAATTTTGTCACCCAAAGGATAAAAAATATAGTGTAGCGCTATGTGTATATGCAAATCATATATATAACATATGTAAACAGTGTATCAGGTTGTCCTATGCGGGACAACACCAATATAAAACCAATACTAAGTGATAAAAATTAGACATATGCAAAATGACTACAATAAATAGTCCTGCCACCTATTTAGAACATTCACCCATCTGTGATCTATTTATTCGTGTTGTGAACACAAATGTTTGGTATACAAAAACGTATGAATATAGTAAATCAAATAATATAGTCCATTAATTATTAAGGTCATTAATGATTAGTGGAACAGAAAACCACCACCAAAAGTCTATAAGAACAAAACTGGAAAAAATTAAAAATATAATAAAAATTAAGAAAATCCCGGGGTTTCCTCCTAAGCGAAGTGGTAACTTCTAGTAGATGAATAAATAGATCACAGATGGGTGAATGTTCTAAATAGGTGGCAGGACCAACACCGAAGCATCTAAGGAGGCTTACCGGAAGTAGGTGACCTGAGAAGACTTACGTCTCACAAGTCAAAAAAAGCTTAAAAGACCACCAGGTCTTGCGGGGTAAAACGTCAGATGGTCCTCAGCTTCCAAAGGGAGGGGGGGGGGGGGTTCACCACAGCCTCAAACGTCCCCAAGACACTCCAACAGGCCCAATGGATAATTCAAGTATCATGCGAGAAAGAAAGCTCACATGGCAAGCTCACCCATCTGTGATCTATTTATTCATCTACTAGAGAAAGGAGAAGTGAGACTGGTGCGAACCGTAGCCAGAAAACGATCAGGAGGAATCACAGGAACCGGAAACGACTCCATCTTGGAAGTGGAGGAAAATTGTTGTGACAAAGTGTCAACCCTTACATTCTTAGTACCGGGTAAAAATGAGACAATGTAATTGAAACTAGACAAGAAAAGAGCCCATCGCACCCTTGGAGAGAGGCGTTTATCCTCAGACAAGAATGTGAGATTCTTATGGTCAGTAAGAATGAGAACTGGCACAGTGGTACCTTCGAGGAGATGTCTCCATTCTTTCAGGGCTAAAATGATCGCTAACAGCTCTCTGTCACCAATCTCATAATTGCAGGATGCATAGTACTCTCAGAGGTAGGACGTTGAGATAGAAGGGCGCCAACTCCAGTCTCAGAAGCATCAACCTCAAGGATAAAAGGTAATGTAGGATCAGGATGTGCCAATACGGGAGCAGAAACAAAGGAAGCCTTGAGACTCTCAAAGGCCTTAATGAACTCCGGAGACCAACACTGTGGGTTACCGTCCTTTCTGGTTATATCAGTCAGGGGTTTGACCAGAGACGAGAAGTTATGAATAAACTTCAGATAATAGTTGGCAAAGCCAAGAAAACACTGCAGAGGACGTAAACCCATGGGTCAAGGCTACTGTAGGACTGCTGAAAGTTTCTCTGGGTCCATCGAAAACCCAGCAGTGGAATGCAACCAATTTCGGAGGACATCGTTAATAAATTCCTGGAAAACTGCCGGGGCGTTACAAAGGTCAAAAGGCATTACGAGGTACTCATAATGGCCTGTTATGGTATTAAACTCAGTTTTCCACTCGTCACCCTCCTTAACCCTCACAAGATTGTATGCCCCTCTGAAATCAAGCTTTGTGAAAACCGTTACTCCCCTGAGGCGGTCAAATAACTCCGTAATCAACGGAATCGGATAGGCAGTCTTAATCGTGAAACGATTGAGACCCCTATAATCAATACAAGGTCTCAGTTCACCACTCTTCTTCTTCACAAAGATGAAACCAGCACCAGCAGGAGACGAGGATTTGTGGATGAAACCTCGAGAAAGTGCGTCTGCAACATACTCCTCCATGGCCTTATCCTCCAAGATCGACAAAGGGTAAACCCGGCCACGAGGGGGTATGGCACCAGGTTGAAAGTCAATTGCGCAATCATACGACCGGTGTGGAGGCAAACTACCGGCTTGACCTTTTTCAAAGACATTGCTAAAATCGCGGTACTCCTCCTGCAGGGAGGAGAGAGAAGAAGTGCTACCTTGGAAGCATGTCTTACTGCATTGTGGAGACCAGGAGAGAACCTCATCACAGAGCCAATCAAAAGAGGGGTTGTGCCTCTATAACCAAGGATAACCAATAACCAGCGGAAACTTAAATGAGAAAATAACTTGGAATTGGATTATCTCATGGTGAAGAGCCCTTATGGCCATGGACAATGAAATAGTCTCATGAGTCACATGGGCAGGCTGTAGAGGTCTCCCGTCAGGAGCCTCAATGGCAAGTGGAGTGTTACGCAGCTGCAGCAGAATGGAGTCCTTTGATACAAAGGCAGCATCAATGAACAGGCCTGCAGCCCCAGAGTCGATTACAGCCTGTATCTCGACGGACGACTCAGCTCAAGAAAGGGTAACCAAAACCAGGGGCTTATCCTTCTGGTTAACTGGGGACGAAACAAAACCACTTAAGGTCTGTCTGTGACAGGACCTCAATGTTCAGGCGTTCCCTGGACGGGTAGGACAAGACTTCAAAAAGTGACCTGCCTGGCCACAATAAAGGCACAATCTCTCCCTCCTCCTAAGGGTTCTCTCATCCACAGAGAGACGTGTGAAGCCCAAGTGCATGGGTTCATCTTCACTGACCGACTCGGTACCAGGAGGCATGGGAGCTGAGGGAGGCAAGGGTGGGACTGCAAAGCTCGGAGACAAATATACAGGAGGCTTCCGCAAGTGCTCCTTAAAAGAGAGTCTTTCTCTAAATCTGAAGTCAATGAGGATGGCAAACGTGATCAACTTCTCCAGCTCAGTGGGTATATCTTGGGCTGCTATCTCATCCTTGATGGTATCCGAGAGACTATGAGAAAAAGCAGCCACGGGGCTTCATTGTTCCAAGCAACCTCTGCTGCCAGTGTACGGAATTCAATGGTGTAATCGGCAACAGTTCTTGTACTCTGTTTGATGGACATGAGGCACTTGGCAGCAGAAGCAGAGCGTGCGGGAACGTCAAATACCCCTTTAAACAAAGCCACAAACTCAGGGTAACTCAAGACAACAGGTTTTTGTGTCTCCCATAGAGGGTTTGCCCAGGCCAAGGCTCTCTCAGAAAGCAAAGATATCACAAAACCTACTTTGCTTCTGTCCGTGGGAAATGCCTGGGGCAGCATCTCAAAGTACATCTCAACCTGGTTGAGAAACCCTCTGCATTGGACTGGATCGTCCCCAAATCGCTGGGAAAGCGGAGCGGAACCAGACATATCTCTTATAGAGGTAATACTCGAGATGGGTGCCTGCACAGAGACTGGAGCAGCAGCAGGGATGGCCTGCAACACAGGTTGTACCGGAGCAGCCACAGTGGGAAATTCCAGGTGAGCTGAGTGACTCAGGAGTGTTTGTAACACCATGGCAAACTGATCCATGTGGTTATCCTGCTCATTCAATCTGGAAAAAATATTACCAAGTGGATTGACTGCATCTTCTGAATTCATGGCCTTCAACTACTGTTAGAAACCATGAATCAGACTGAGACAGAAGTACAATTAAATCTCACTTGTTTAATAATAATTAAAAAAAAGGTAAACAGAGTAAACGTAGTCAGAACATAGCCAGAGTTCAGAAACTGGAACGGATAATCACAAGCCAAAACGTCAGGGAGCCAGAGATGAATGTAGTAGAACAGCAAACAGGATCTGGAGCCAGAAGGAATGTCAGCCAAGCAAGTCTTTAGGAGAGCGTCTCTATAGATGTAACCAAGGCGAAGGCAGAGATCATCTGGGCTGGACAGCTTAAGTAGGCAGGACTGACGAGTAGGATATCATCAACAGGTGAGTCACTGTGGAGAGATAGGAGCTGGCAATTAGCCGACAGCTGAGCGGCCAGCTCTGAGAAGGAAGGGCTGAGCCCAGCTCTAACACCTAGAGCCAATCCAAAAATCGGCTGGAGTGTCGACATTGCGGGAACCCTGTACAGGTAAGTGTCCTAATATTGAAAGTCAGCAGCTACAGTATTTGCCCTTTTACATAGCCTGTAATTTTTTCAGGCGGACCTGATTGGACGCTTCATTTACTCCTATGGAGCAGTGGATGTCAGCAGTGACATGTCTGCTGACACCCGCTGCTATCCGATCCGATCCTGTCAGCAAAATCCAGACGGATGGAGACCTGATTTTCCATCCGTCTGGCGGATCGGATGAAAATGGACAGGCGGATCTGTTTTCATCCGATATCCCATAGAAGACAGCAGGGCTCTGATAGGTCCGTCCCTGCACAGTGAGCAGAGATGGACCTGTCATCTGCCTGCTCAGCGGGGTTTAAAGGATCGATCCCCCACTGAGCAAAGCTGAGTCCATCGGAAGGATCGTCCGTGTGTGAAAGAGACCTTTTAATTTTATCATGGGGTGGGGGGGGGCGGACCTCCTCTTTAATGAATTTGCATTGATTTCAGCATGCATGGGGCACTTTGCACATGCTGAAATCAATGCAAACTCATTAAACAGTCCACATTCGGTGAAAATTCATGCACTGCAAAGCTTGCAGTACATGAACTTTCACTGAATGTGGACTGTTTAATGAGTTTGTAGCATGGATCACTTTGCAATATCATGATCTGTATATTATTTCCATATTGAGCACTATGTGATTGGCTGCTTGGCACACGCACATTACAATAGTAATATACAATAGTAATATAAATTAATTGAAATAAATGTGAACAAAATGGGGCCCACACACTCAAGTGCTTTAGGAAATAGTGGCAATATTAAGGGTTAAACGTATCAATTGAGTGAGAATAAAACAAACATTCAGTCTACAGACAGCTGGTAAAAAATCCAGATGAGATCCAAACATAAAAATATAGGCGCCGCCCCTAAAAAAATGAAAAAAATAATATGCCCTATGGGAAGCGCCACGTCAATGCAATCATGAGATTGTAGACGAGGCGCTTCATTTGCAGGCTTTTGAGTTGGCTTGTGGCGCTGTCCATCGCGCCAGACAACCTCCGCCTGTCCGTAGTATCCCTTAACTTGGAGGTGCTTTGTTCTCCTAGTTAAGATGTCACTTCTGGTATCCCTAAGCCAGTGGTACCCTGCAAAATAGGTGAACTGCAAGCGCCATACTTGGCACTCGCATTCCACTCAGCTGTGTTAGGAAAGTGAATGACTATACGCTTTCCTAACACTGAACCGCCTCTCCGTCAATCAGGTGCTTGGGTCTGTTATCTGTCCCCTGATTGGCTGAAACGACAAGCGCTGCTAATGGACGCCTATCAGAAGGAGAGGATGGGAGATAAGGCAGGAGCTTCGCCGTCACCCGCTGCCCCACAGACACAGGGTAAGTGCCAGGCAGATGGCGATCGGGCGGGGGGGAAACTGGCAGCATTTATTGGCAACACTGTCAGCATTTAATGGGCATACTGGCAGCATTTGATGGGCACACTGGCAGCATTTGATGGGCACACTGGCAGCATATGATGGGTAGTTGGGCACACTGGCAGCATTTAATGGGCACACTGGCAGCATTTGATGGGCACACTGGCAGCGTTTGTTGGGCACACTGGCAGCATATTATGGGCAGTTGGGCACACTGGCACCATTTGATGGGCACACTGGCAGCATATGATGGGCAGTTGGGCACACTGGCAGCATTTGATGGGCAGTTGGGCACACTGGCAGCGTTTTATGAGCACACTGGCAGCATATGATGGGCAGTTGGGCACACTGGCAGCATTTGTTGGGCACACTGGCAGCATTTAATGGGAAACTGGCAGCATATGATGGGCACACTGGCAGCATTTGATGGGCAAACTGGCAGCATTTGATGGGCACAGTGGCAGCGTTTGGCACAGTAGCTGCGTTTGATGGCACAGTGGCTGCATTTGATGGCACAGTGGCAGCGTTTGATGGGCACAGTGGCAGCGTTGGGCACAGTGGCTGCATTTGATGGCACAGTGGCTGGAATATTTGGTTTTTTTTAAAATGTTTTCAGTTTGTTTGCGCCCCCAAAAATTTTGAGCACCAGCCGCCACTGAGTCCCGCACTATAGCAAGATGGGAGGCAGTCACGGGGGGAGGCCGCGGGAGCTGGGACTCGGTAGGATGGGTTGCGGAGGCTTTTTCTCATGCAGAAGGGTGGCTTTCTTGCCACCCCCGCAAAGTGCCGCCCTAGGCCTGGGCCTTATCAGACTAGGCCAAAAGACATAACTGCTAGGGGGTAACACCACAGTTGGAAAAGGAAGTTTCCTTTGAAGGACTGCATAGTTTTCACATTAACACAATGGGACTTTTGTTATTGATTTCACTCGTTATTTGTAAGGCAAAGGAGAATTTATTGATGTGTGAATGCACAATATGAATATATACACTATATTGTCAAAAGTATTGGGACGCCTGCCTCTACACACAAATGAACTTCATTGGCATCCCAGTTCTAGTCCGTAGTGTTTAATATTGAGTTGGCCCACCATTTGCAGCTATAACAGCTTCAACTCTTCTGGGAAGGCTGTCCACAAGGTTTAGGAGTGTGTCTATAGGAATGTGAGACCATTCTTCCAGAAGCGCATTTGTGAGGTCAGGACCTGATGTGGACAAGAAGGCCTGGCTCGCAGTCTCCACTCTAGTTCATCCCGAAGGTGTTTTGTCGGGTTGAAGTCAGGCCTGTGACCAGGCCAATCAAGTTCCCCCACCCCATACTCACTCATCCATGACTTTATGGACCTTGTTTGTGCACTGATACACAGTCATGTTGGAACAGGAAGGGGCCATCCCCAAACTGTTTCCACAAAGTTGGGAGCATGAAATTGTCCAAAATGTCTTGGTATGCTGATGCCTTAAGAGTTCTCTTCAGTAAGGGGCCAAGCCCAATCCCTGAAAAACAACCCCACACCATAATCCCCCCTCCACCAAATGATTTTGACCAGTGCACAAAGCAAGGTCTATAAAGACCGAGTTTGGGATGGACAAAATAGACTGGCCTGCACCTGTCCTGACCTCAACCCGATAAAACACCTTTGGGATGAATTAGAGACTGTGAGCCAGGCATTCTCGTCCAACATCTGAACAGCCTTCCCAGAAGAGTTGAAGCTGGTATAGCTGCAAAGGATGGGCCAACTTAATATTGAACCCTATGGACTATTCTTATTATTATTAAGGTACTTATATAGTGTCATAGTTACATAGTAGGTGAGGTTGAAAAAAGACACAAGTCCATCAAGTCCAACCTATGTGTGTGATTATGTGTCAGTATTACATTATATATCCCTGTATGTTGTGGTTATTCAGGTGATTATCTAATAGTTTCTTGAAGCTATCAATGCTCCCCGCTGAGACCACCACCTGTGGAAGGGAATTCCACATCCTTGCCGCTCTTACAGTAAAGAGCCCTCTACGTAGTTTAAGGTTAAACCTCTTTTCTTCTAATTGTAATGAGTGGCCACGAGTCTTATTAAACTCTCTTCTGCGAAAAAGTTTTATCCCTATTGTGGGGTCACCAGTACAGTATTTGTAAATTGAAATCATATCCCCTCTCAAGCGTCTCTTCTCCAGAGAGAATAAGTTCAGTGCTTGCAACCTTTCCTCGTAACTTCCTGAGGACTGGTGCCCAGAACTGGACAGCATACTCCAGGTGCGGCCGGACCAGAGCCTTGTAGAGTGGGAGTGGGAGTGTTGTCAATTTACGCAGCGCTTTACATATACATTGTACATTCACATTGGTCCCTACCCTCAAGGAGCTTACAATCTAAGGTCCACAATACACATTCATCTACTAGGGCCAATTTAGATAGATGCCAATTAACCTACCAGCATGTCTTTGAAGTGTGGGAGGAAACCAGAGTATCTGGTGAAAACCCACACAGGCACAGGGAGAACATGCAAACTCCAGGCAGGTAGTGCCATGGTTGCGATTTGAACCAGTGACTCTTTTTACTGCTAGGTGAGAGTGTTACCCTCTACACCACTGTGCCAGACTAAGACTGGGATGCCATTAAAGTTCATGTGCGTGTAAAGGCAGGCGTCTACAGTAGTTGTCCATGGTGACAATTAATAATCAGGTTTCTTTTTGTATTAGTGAAGATTAAACAGGAAAACTTTAGACAACAACTTCACTTTTATTCAATTCCATTCTTTTTTTCAGTTTCCTAAATATAGTCCTCATAGTACATATTATACTGTAACAAGCAGCACCATGCTTTTAACTGTACTCACAATGCTGAACAACTGGAAACAAGAGAAGATGGTAAAAATCCAATGCCAACCTTAGCTATGTTTTGTACTTTGAGGCTGTTTTTATAATTATTGATACTTCTTTCATACACTAGTATATCGAAAACATAAGCAGTATTGATATTTGGCTTTAACTGTGTTGTGCATGTTACCTTTATTATACACAACAATATACATATACTTTCTTTTTTACTAACATTTGTAGACTATACAAGCTAATGCCTGTATTGCATTTTCTGTGTTTGGGAGTATGGTAGTGAATTTGGAAAAACAGAAGTTAATTTCCAAATAAGGAATATAATGGAGAGCAGATGGTATTAGTTTATCAAAGATAAATATTGAATTTGCTAACTCTGATTGAGAATGATTTAATGTGCTTACTTACAGATAATTAACAGTATGTGACAAAAGGCATTAATTATTAATTATACAGACTGAACACCAGGGTTCAGTAACAAATGTTTCAGTTTATTAATAGTTTTGTATGTGTGTGTGTGTAAGCTGGACTATACATACAGTTGTAATCTTATGTTACTGATTGATTTAAAGGATAACAATACTTACATCGTTGATGACCAATTGTGTCCATGTCTCCATAACCTACTTAATATTTAAACTTCATGCCTTTCAGTGACTGCCTGCTAGTTCATGTGCGTGTGGCTATAAACTTATCACACAATATATTGCATATGCTTAAAGTTTTAATAACCATTTCATTATATGTCTCTAGCGCTATCGTGTTAGAACAAAAAAATGAGTAAAAATATATAATGGGAAGGACAGTTAAGAAAGATTATAGAAAAGCTCTTTAACCCGGACTTTTAACTTGTTTTAACTATAATTTGCAGACAAAAATACTAACCAGACTAGTAAAACATTTATTCACAAATTCCAAAAATCTGGCAAGCAAAAAGGGAGAACTGAATGCTTTGATGGATGAATAACACTATGGTGTCGATTTTTGAAAAGCAAATAAGCTTTTGACATTGCAGGGGAATTTTCCCCAGAGTTTTGTGACTGGTAAAATTTCACTTTGCAAAAGAATACTCAATTTACAGTGTCATGAAAAAGAACCCTTGGAATTAACTGGTCAATTTCTATTTTTTAACTTTCACCCCCTTCCTGCCCAGGCCAATTTTCAGCTTTCAGTGCTATTGCACTGTGAATGACAATTGCGCTGTCATGAAAATAAACTGAGTCAACCGTTGCGTGGAACGAGAGCAGCCAGGAACCTTTTTATTAATGCCCCGTACACGCGGTCGGATTTTCCGATGGAAAATGTCCGATCGGAGCGTGTTGTCGGAAATTACGACCGTGTGTGGGCTCCATCGGACATTTTCCATCGGATTTTCCAAAACACAAAGTTTGAGAGCAGGCTATAAAATTTTCCGACAACAAAATCCGATCGCGTCAATTCCGACCCTGTTTGGACAATTCCGACGCACAAAGTGCCACGCATGCTCAAAAGAAATTCCGAGACGGAACAGCTCGGTCTGGTAAAATTAGCGTTCGGAATGGATACAGCACTTTCGTCACGCTGCAATGTCAAAAATTGTTTAATACAGCGCACTCTCTTCTTCTTTATAATGTGAGAAGAATGAAGTAGTTTTGCTGCTCATATTCACACAGACTTCTCACAAACTTATTTCTTTATTATTTATTGGGATTCCCTCAATATATTAAGATTTGTCACCTCTGCCCAAATTAGTTTTTGGTTGTTTGTAATTTTTTTTTGTTTTCTTCCAGGCTGGTTTTGTTTTTTTTGGGGGTTTGTTTTGTTTTACAAGGCTGTGTTTTTATTGTTGTTTTTGTTGTGTTTTACTCTATAATATTTTTGTGTGTGTTTTGTGTGTCAAGTTACCACAACACCATTGATATCTTGTATTATTTAATCTGTAGGAGATTGTTTGGTGTTGGTGTCCCTTGTTAATTTCACGTTGTATTTTGAAATGTACCTGCCTCCTCACAAACAAACTGTCCTTTTTGAATGAAAACACACAATTTCATTTATTAAGGGCTCACAACTAAACAAAGAGGGAGGCAACGCTGGACAAACAGCAGAAATGAGTGAAGCCTTGGACCAGCAGGGCACACATCAACTATTTTTAAGCAAAATTGGTGGCCTGAGGAGTCCATATATATAAGGGAGTGCAGTCTGGTCCAGAAGTCCCAGAGATCTGCAAAGCAGCAGATGACATCTGTGTCCCCAGGCTGTGGTCATACAAGAGACTGCATCTTTTGTCAGACCGGACTGAACCCAGGGCCATCACTCTCTGGTCTTCCTTCCATGCTTCCTTCCACGCTGTGGCTCTGGTGGTGGAGTTGGGGCAGGAGGAGGAGCCAACTCACTCAGGTGGGTATTAGGTGTTAGTTCACCACTCACCCCCTTACTTAGGACTTTATAAAGAAGGTCCTCACATAGTTTGCGTTGACCCTCCTGCATGCCCTGCAGTTTTGTGGCAGCCATGCCGGCAAAGGCCTCTTCAGGAGTGGGTAAGGCTCTGAGGGACGCAGAAGCCTCCTGAATCAGCCTGAGCGCTGAATCCTGCATGTGAGTCGCCTTCCTTGGTCCTTTGTAAGGAAGGCGGAGGGGAGGAACCTGCGATTCGGTCAGGCTTCGACTTGTCCCAGGCTTCTCCTGGCTGACACTTAGCCCCACCTCCTCCTGACTGCCACATTCCACAGCCTCCTCCTGGCTGAGGTCTTCCTGTGTATGAAAAAGGGACATAGTTTTAGTTTTTTATTCATCAATCACACACAATTTTCACCTCCTGACTGTTGCAAATTGAACAAATATAACAGACTATCCTTCTGAGCCCAGCATTTTTCATTCTTGTCCCAATTTTTTGTGCCCACTACTGTCTATTGATATGTAAAACACTTTTTGCAATCAGCAATTAGTGATCAATAATGACATCTAGTAAAGATCATTTCTTTATTGACCAGAAATCTGTAGAAGAATGCTATACCTGACTCAAGCTGGGCTCCTCCATTTCTTCCTGGCTGGAAGGCCCAGGTTGGACATCAGAAGCCTCAGCTGGGGTGGAAGGAAGAGTGGAAGGAAGAGTGGAGAGGGATTCCCTGACTTCAGTGTGGTCTGACAGAAATCACAGTCTCTCATAGTACCACAGCCTGGGGACATAAACGTCATCTGCTCCAGCTCCGGACCTCTGGGAATCCGTGACCTTCTTGCGCTCCCTAAGATAAGTGCTCCTCAGGCCACCAATTTTGGTTTTTAAATAGGGGATGGTTGCCGTGGGAACCACCAGCTTCACCAACTCCAGCAGTTTCTCCAGCGCTGCCTGCCTCTTTTGTTTATTATTGTAATGGGGATGTCTCACCTGCCACAGACAGGGCAGCTCCCTGTATTTGTCTATGAACAGGGGGAGGAAATTGTGGTTGTTGAAGCCATCCATTTTCTCTGCAAGACACAACACAAGACAAACCCTAATGTCAGGCCAAACTCTCCTAATCTTGTTACAATATAGGCTTCAATTTAGAAGCAGTATAGGCCTAAGTTTAGATCTTACCTTCGTTCTCACGATCGGTGCCTCCGATGCTCCTTCCTCCACTCACAGATCATACGTACTACGCACGCGTGTTACGCTTTATACACACTGCGCATGCGTGTAACTCCGCCTGCCCCTGGCGTTCTTTCTAGTCTATTCCCCACCCCTTTTCGTTCGGCGCAGTGGGGGAAGAGCACATGGCGGAGACACAGCAGGTGCATGCTAATTATAGCAACGAGGAGGAGGGGGAGGAAAGCCCAGGAGCTGGAAACGTCAGGATCAAGAAGGAGAAGATTTACGGCATCGAATATGTCCTTTGGGGAGATGTTGGAGATGGTCCACATCCTGAAGAAGGCCGACTATGACGGGAAGTATGGACCTTACCCCAACGCCAAAGTCAGAAAGGCCAAGATCATGGCGAAAGTTGTCAAAAGTCTGTACCGGAATTTCGGGGTACGTCGATCGAAAGATCAGCTCGGGAAGTGGTGGTCGGACCTGAAATTACGAGAACATGAGCAGTACAGAAAGATCCGGAGAGTGCTGCAAAAAAGTAAGTACTTGTGCTGTGTTCCTATTCTTTTTGTTTTTATTACATTTGTGCTGCTCCATGTGCTTTTCTTAAGTGTTGTACAGTTTAAAATGGCAACTTTCATGTTCATGGACACATTATACGTTCGTATCAAACATTTTTCTTTCGGCCTATAAAACACCATTGTTTTGGCCATATGCATTTGCCCACATTTTTTAGGGCCTACTTGTATGAAAATAATTTGGTTGTGTAGATGGGTTTGTTACTAGAATGAAATGCAAACTAGATTCTGTGTAAGGAGAGGACACTCAGCAGCTGTTTTCACATCTGGACGCTGGAGCACTAGTGTTGGACACACCATTTTTATTAGGGGGGCCACACAGGTGCTCCAGTTTATACTATAGGGTGTCTCCATCTGTGAAGCTTGTACCAAACAGATAAAGTATTGAAGCTTGACAAAGGACACTAAAAATTCTACATCTTGGAACTCTGCCAAAATAGACAATTGTACCCCACTTCCAAGCAATGTTTCATATTTATAGTTCTGCCATCAAATATCTGTGTGCTAAGTATACGATTTTTGTTTTACATAGGGGAGAAAAGACTTGGAGGACACCCCTCATCTGAGGAGACCAGAGACCCCCCACCTTTGGAAGAAGGTGAAATACCCCAAACACAAGAAGAGCAGGAGGAAGAAGACATGGTGGAACTAGTCACCACAACAGGTGAGTGTCTGCGACCACAGGCTCAGGTAAGAGATGGATGCCGGCATATTTATAATACCTGTTTTTTTTTGGTTTCTCTCTTTTTAGGTGATCGTAATGTTGTGGATCCAGATCCTTTCACCTTGGAAAGTGCCCAGATCCTGATCGGGGAGATCATGGGGTGTAATGTTGCATTGGAAAACCTCAAGAAAAACATCAATGATGTTATTCAAAAAATAAGAACATCATTGATGTTTTGGGGAGAGTTTAAAACCCCTCCAAATCCCTTTGTTTTTTGTGTGCTACAATGTTAAAAATGTTTTCGTGATTTTTCGAAAAGCCAAATTTTGAAGATGCACACAGTGTGTCAATATGTGCTATCTGCCATCACGGGAGATCAACGGACGCGTTTTGGGGGTGCAACCCCTTCCTCAATAATAAAGTAGCTGAGAGGAAGGGGTTGCTCCCCCAAAAGACGTCCCTTGATCCCCCGTGATGTCAGCTAGCACATGTTGACATTCGTAAATTGGTGTGCATCTTCAAAATTTGGCTTTTCCTGGGGTGACTTCACCCCATCTGAACGCAATATCAAACACAGTTTCTAAATACTCATGTCTGATATTGCCTTCAAGTTCTGCCAAATAACTTTGTAAGTTCAAGATTTGTGTCTTTCTTGTTGTTTTGAAACATGCCTGTTTTATCTTAAATGGACATTTCTATTTTTGATAATGCCACCCCAAACATTGTTATACAACAAACATGTTGGTTTGTTTTAAAAACCTTTTCTAAATGCACATGTGATTGTGCAGGTTTTAAAAAGATTGTTAATCGAGAATGTGTGGATTATTGTCTACAACACAACACTTTTGTGGTGATCTAATTGCTGCTTTCTGTGACAATGGGTGTTATTTCCTAAGGGCAAATCCACTTTGCACTACAAGTGCAGTTTCAGTGCATTTTCAAGTGCACTTGTAGTGCAAAGTGTCTTTGCCTTTAGTAAATAACATCCAACCGTGCTTTGTAAGGTTACTCAATCACGCTATTTTCAGGACTCACCACATTTCGGTCAGGGTCAGCTAAAACCAACACAAGCAGTAAATGTCACCAAAGATTTGCTTAATTTTTTTTTATTTGATCAAGGTTTCACAAATTGTCTGGCATATTGATGGCCCCCTACCCGCAAAGAACTCAAGGTATCTTAGCCGGACATCACGGGCACTCAGGGAGGGCAAGCCAGGATGGCCACTTTCAAGCGCCGTCAGGGTTGTTTCATTTATAATTCTGGCCTCAGGCCCAACTGAGCCAGCATTGTTGGCAGAATGTTGCCGTAAAAAGTTATGTAGAACACAGCATGCCAGGATTATATGATTCAGTTTATACTCCGCCATATGGATGGGTGTAAGAAATAGGCAGAACCGGCTGGCCATGATTCCAAACGTGTTCTCCGCCACTCTTCTGGCTCTGGCCAGCCGGTAATTAAAAACCCTCTGGTCCGGGGTGAGGGTCCTCATCGGGAATGGCCGCATAAGGTGGTCCCCCAGCGCAAAGGCTTCATCCACAACTAAGACGAATGGGAGTCCTTCCACATTGTCTTCTGGAGGTGGCAAGTCCAAGCTGTCATTCTGGAGACGCCTGTAAAACTCCGTCTGGGCGATGACT
Organism: Lithobates clamitans; assembly: GCA_037952925.1. Lineage (NCBI taxonomy): Eukaryota > Metazoa > Chordata > Amphibia > Anura > Ranidae > Lithobates > Lithobates clamitans. Next base: position 16,948,605 of record JBBGZY010000449.1, read on the forward strand.
CCACCATCGGACATCCGGCCATTCTTCCCCACGTCCACATACAGGAAGTCATAATTAGCCGACACCACCGCCAACATCACAATACTATTGAACCCTTTATAATTATAACAGTATGACCCCGAGTTGGGTGGTGGGACGATGTGGACGTGTTTCCCATCAATTGCTCCTCCGCAGTTAGGAAAGTCCCACCACTGGGCAAAGTGGGAGGCCATAGTCTGCCATTCCTGTGGCGTGGAAGGAAACTGGAGGAAACAAAACAAAAAAATTAGTCTTTTTGCTCTTTTTAAAACATGGAAAGCAGATTAGACACAAACATTCTTGGCCAACACCAAGATAACATTTATTAAGGGGAATTTTACAACACCAAAGTATAAGGTACACCTATCATATTCCCCCTCCTCCCCCCTCTCCTGGGCCATTTATAACATTATAGGGGGGGGGACTCTTGGACAGGTAACCCTCTCCACTTCATTGAGAGATGAATGCCTAAATATTGGGTATTACTTTGAACTGCCCCTCCTTTGTTACATGATTGGCAGCCCACTGGACAGGTAAGAAGTGTCATAATACAAAGATATAAATACACATTGTACACATTTGAGCACATTTGGACATTCTGCTATTACCTATCAAGATAATAATAGAATACAAAAACTTGAAACAGTACCATTTGAAAGTATACAGGCAGGCCCTTGCACTACATGCTTTGGGGAATTCATCTGACCACTAAAGAGATGGGTATAGTGTGTATGGGTTTGGCAAAGTCAGCAGATAGATGATTGAGGATAGATAGATTGGTATCAGCTGACTTAGCAGTTGGGGGGAGGGAGGGTTAAAAATGATTTGGGGACACCCCAACAAAAAAGCCTCTGGCACTCTGCCTGAATTTAAAGCACAAATTACATTTAAAAACATTTTAGGGGGTGTTTGGGGTAAAGCACTACTATGGAGCTGACAAAATACATTGTTAAGTGACTACATGAGGTGAATATAGGGCCAGGAGAGCATGCTGGGGAGGTAAGTGAAGGCAAATATGTATGAAGGAGCCAAATAATACTTACATAAAAATCCAGCATGCATGAGAACAAAGGGGACATTCACAGCATATTACAATCATGGTAATTAGGTAATGAGGAAAGAAATACAATATATTATCAAACATTATATACAATAAAATGTGATGTTAAAGGATAAATCTTACCTTAATATACTCCTTCTGCAGGACCAGGATGATGGCAGAACAGGTCTCTGGGATAAGGATACCCAGAGCCTGGGGGGAGATGCCTGTCGAGAACTTCAAGTCCTGCAGGCTTCTCCCCGTCGCCAAGTACCGCAGGGTAGCGACGAGACTCTGCTCCGGAGTGATGGCTTGCCTCATGCAGGTATCCTGCCTGCTGATATAGGGGGTCAGCAAAGCCTACAAACGGTGAAATACGGGGTCCGTCATCCTGAGAAAGTTCCTTAAATCATCAGGATTATTCTCACGGATCTCACGGAGCAAAGGCATATGAGAGAACTGATCACGCTGAAGCAACCAATTCTTGGTCCATGAACTCCTCCCCACCCTGTTCATGGACTGGACTTGTGTCAAGGTCAGGACCCCAACACCAAGCCCCCGCACAGCACGAACTGTACGAGGAGTACGTATACGCAACATGGCTAGAAAACGGTCGGCTGCTCAGAACGAAGTAACAGAACGCACTGAAGAACAGTAAGGCCTGTGAAGAGCGACCTGAAAAACAGCAACGAACGAACAAGAACACAATGACTAATGAAAGTCACACATAGCTTGCTTGCACGCACTGAAGAGCAGATACAAACCCACAAGCACAAACTGAACCGCAGAAAACGATCTGAAAGCCAAGAGTCTGAAAAAGCGTGAATCGTCTCTCACCAAACTTTTACTAACACAAGATTAGCAAAAGGAGCCCAAAGGTTGCCGAGCTTGGTTCTGAAATGGCCTTTTCTAGTCTCGTCGTACGTGGTTGACGTCACCGCCGTTCTTGGCGATCGGAAATTCCGACAACTTTGTGCGACCGTGTGTACGCAAAACAAGTTTGAGCCAACATCCGTCGGAAAAAATCCTAGGATTTTGTTGTCGGAATGCCCGATCAATGTCCGACCGTGTGTACGGGGCATAAGAAGGGCTACAGTATCTCACAAAAGTGAGTACACATCTCACATTTTTGTAAATATTTTATTATATCTTTTCATGTGACAACACTGAAGAAATTACACTTTGCTACAATGTAAAGTAGTGAGTGTACAGTGTAAATTTGCTGTCCCCTCAAAATAACTCAACACACAGCCATTAATGTCTAAACCGCTGGCAATAATGCCGCGTACATACGACCGGACTTTAAAGCATACTTGGTTCGGCTGACTTTTCGACGGACTTTCCGAATGAACGGACTTGCCTACACACGATCAACCAAAGTCCGACGGATTTGTACGTGATGACGTACGACCGGACTAAAACAAGGAAGTTGATAGCCAGTAGCCAATAGCTGCCCTAGCGTCGGTTTTTGTCCGTCAGACTAGCATACAGAAGAGCGGACTTTTCGACCGGACTCGAGTCCGTCGAATAGATTTGAAACATGTTTCATTTCTAGGTCCGTTGAACTTTTTGGGGGAAAAAGTCCACTGGAGCCCACACACGATCGAATTGTCCGACGGACCAAGTATGCCGTAAAGTCCGCTCGTGTGTACTCGGCATAAAAATGAGTACACCCAGGGCAGCCATCAGAAATTTTTGGGCCCCTTACACAGCTTTAGACCTGGGCCCCCCGCCCCCCCCCGAACCTGACCACCAACATTCCCCAGGGCTTGCCTATGGGCCATTCTACCGAATCCGCACACCTCACCTGCACAAACTCAGCCCCCCCCTCGATCCTGTATATATGTCAGCCCCCTCACACCTGTATATTTGTCAGCCCCCCAAACCTGTATATATGGCAGCCCCACTCACACACCTGTATATATGTCAGCCCCCCTCACACAAACCTGTATATATGTCAGCCCTCAAACACCTGTATATTTGTCTGCCCCCCAAACCTGTATATATGTCAGCTCCCTCACACCTATATATATGTCAAACCCCACACACACACACACACACACCTGTATATATGTCAGCCCCCCCACACACACCTGTATATGTCATCCCCCCCCCCACACACCGCTGTATATATGTCAGCCACCCCTCCACACACCTGTATATATGTCAGCCACCCCCTCCACACACACCTGTATATATGGCAGCCCCCCACAAACCTGTATATATGTCAACACCCCCAACACACATCTGTATATATGTCAGCGCCCCCCCACACACACCTGTATATATGTCAGCCACCCCCCCACACATACACACCTGTATATATGGCAGCTCAACATACACAAATCTGTACACACACAAGTGTCAAGCGTGTGCGGCGGCAACCAGGTGAGAAGTACAAAGACAAGTGTGTCTTGCTTACAGTCAAGCATGGTAGTGGGAGTGTCATGGTCTGGGGCTGCATGAGTGCTGCCGACACTGGGGAGCTACTGTTCATTGAGGGAACCATGAATGCCAACATGTACTGTGACATACTGAAGCAGAGCATGATCCCCTCCCTTTATAGACTGGGCCGCAGGGCAGTATTCCAACATGATAACGACCCCAAACACACGTTCAAGATGACCACTGCCTTGCTAAAGAAGCTGAGGATAAAGGTGATGGACTGGCCAAGCAGGTCTCCAGACCTAAACCCGATTGAGCATCTGTGAGGCATCCTCAAAAGGAAGGTGGAGGAGCGCAAGGTCTCTAACATCCACCAGCTCTGTGATGTCTTCATGGAAGAGTGGAAGAGGACTCCAGTGGCAACCTGTGCAGATCTGGTGAACTCCATGCCCAAGAGGGTTAAGGCAGTGCTGGAAAATAATGGTGGCCACACAAAATATTGACACTTTGGGCCCAATTTGGACATTTTCACTTAGGGGTGTACTCACTTTGTTGCCAGCGGTTTAGACATTGATGTGTTGGGTTATTTTGAGGGAACAGCAAATTTACACTGTTATGCAAGCTGTACACTCACTATTTTACATTGTAGCAAAGTGTCATTTCTTCAGTATTGTCACATGAAAAGATATAATAAAATATTTGCAAAAATGTGAGGGGTGTACTCACTTTTGTGAGATACTGTAGCCCTTCTTAATGAAAAGGTTCCTCACAGCTCTAGTTCCAAACAGTTGACTCATTTTATGCTCTCAGCTGCCAAACTTGCCATCGCTCGCTCTTGGAAGCGCCCTGCTGTGCACATTGCAATGTTCAGGCACAAGGTCTCTTGGAATATGCTCAATGAGCACCTGGCAAGCAAGTTTAATGATTCTGTGCCTCGATTCTGGAAGATATGGGAGATATGGGAGCCACGGGCCAGCTATGCTAATATTGACCTGTAGGAGGGGGCGTGGCCAACGACCGGGATGTGAGGACGCGAGTTGCTTGAGCTCTGTCCGTGCTACACTTATCCTCACCTGATCCTGCAGACCCGTCCGCTCCAAGGCTGTGGGGCCCCTTCTGCCCCCACAGCCTCGTGGGATCCTAGAGCCCGCCAGGCGATGGTCAAATAGGGCCCGCCGATTGAGGAAGCCCCGGGATTCAGGCCACTGATGCCGCCATGAAGTAAGATGGCACCGGCCAGCATTCTACACACAGACACAGTCAGCCGTCCTCTTCCTCCTCCGTGGCACAGCGGCTCTCAGGGAAGGGTGAGTTACAGTGTCCCCCCGCTTCTAGCCTGGATGATCCCCTCCTATTCTCCGTTGCTGAGGACACAGATCCTGCCACCCCTAATGCAGGCAATGCTGACACAGGCCCTGTAGAACCGACCCTGGCACAGATCATGGAGGCCATTTAGCACAGCCATGCTTCCCTCACCACACAAATGGACTCCATTAAAACTGACCTATGCTTCCTAAAACAGGATGTGCACAACCTCCGGCACGGAGTATCTAATGCTGAACAACGCATTGGAGAGCTGGAAGACGAGACATGTCCCTTGCAGGCCTCAGTTAGAGAACTGCGTCAAGCTCAGGGTTACACCGCTGACAAGCTTACTGACATGAAAGATCGCCTGAGGCGTAACAATCTGCGCTTTCTGGGGTTCCCGGAGGGTTCCGAGGGAGGGGCCCCTAAAACATTTATGGAAAGATGGCTGACATCCACTTTTGGCGCCTCCACTTTTTCACCACTATTTGCCATTGAACGAGCTCAAAGAGTTCTTTTACACTCCTTGCCCTCTGGGCCCCACCGCGTGCCATGCTTATTAAACTACTGCACTTCAGGGACAGAGAAGCGGTTCTCAGAGCTGCTCGAGAGAAAGGCCGTGTATCCTGTAATGGTAATGGAATCACCATCTTCCCGGACTTCTCAGTAACTACACAAAAACAGAGGGCTACCTTCCTGGCTATCAAAAGGCTGAGGGATGTCCAACTACCCTACAGCATGCTATATCCTGCACAACTACAGATCATTCATCAGGGCAAGGCCTACTTTTTACTGATCCTAAGGACGCAGCACACTGGGTAGATACCCTGGGCCTCCGGATCTGCGAAACCAGCACCGGAGGTCTCCTCCTCTTCGCTGAATGTGAAAGCCCTACAAATGGATCTCTCTACCTCCTGTTTGACACCCCCCATTTGGCTTATGTTGCCAGGGGGGGGGGCGCCACAAAGCCTTCCCGTCCTCCTTCTCACTCCTCTCCACGAGACGCTGGGGACACCTACCAACATCTTGCCATATATTGCCTTGAAGTCCTTTACCCTGGATGACTATTACCTTCACATCCTTGTTCCCCCCTTCTTGTTCATTTCCCATCTTATTTGAAAATTTTCACCACCCTGGAACACTCTAAGATTTAGGTCGATCAACACGTCATGCCCTGTGCAGACACAGAGGGATGCACATTGCTATGGACTTCCTTCCACTCCATCTGGTTTGTTAGTGGTGGGACCTTACCATGACCCCCCTGCTTTGCAGTTTTGGTTTCGGGAACAAAGCTCTAATGTGTTTGGGAGCCGGGAGGGTTAGGGTGGTTTTGGATATTTTGGGACTTTTTTTTGTTATATGGCCTTTTTTTCTGTGTTTTTCTCATACATATTCAATGGTCTATTCTGCCATCTTGGTATCCAGTTCGTATCTGCAGAGATCACATTACTCTCTGCGACGTACAAACTATGCATATTTCCCTGTACCTCGCGGGGGATACAGATCTATGCAGCCTGGTTGATTCTACTGTTCTGTGAGAGATGTGTACTGATGACTATGCTTAATACTTGCTTATGGCTACATTACGCTCGATTTCTTGGAATGTTAGGGGGCTCAACTCTAAAGTGAAACGCTCTCTGATGTTTGAATATTTGACCAGGCATAATCTGCATGTGATCCTCCTCCAGGAAACCCATCTCCAGGGCTCCAGGGTTATGGCCCTTAAAAGAGCTAAAATAGCGTATGCCATTTACTCCACATATTCAACATATTCTAGAGGTACAGCTATCCTTATAGCCAAATCAGCTCCTGTCACAATTAAACACATCCAACTAGATCCGGGTGGCTGCTTTGTAATCTTAGTGTTTGAACTCCTTGGTAAACTGTATACAATCACTAACCTGTATGTTCCACCACACTTTACTAAACAATTCTTTGAGCGAGTAATGGGCACAATCCTGGAAATCACAGAGGGCCCCTTATTGATAGCGGGTGACTACAACACAGTCCTTCACAGCTCCATTGATAGGTTCCGAGGCTCTACATCACCCCCCCATGCCCTTAGGTGCTTTTCTGTCTCAATTTGACCTGGTGGAGGCCTGGAGGTGGAAACATGCGGACCTCAGAGAATACTCGTACCACTCTGACTCTCACGGTACACTGTCATGCATTGATCTATGTCTGGTCTCGCTGGCTATACTTAATATGGTGTCTGAGGTCAAGTACCTCCCTAGAGCGATGTCCGATCACTCTCCTTTGATGATGGACCTTGCTATAGGAACACCTTCCTCTTATCGAATATGGAGGTTGAGCTCACTATGACTGGCTGACCAAGCTATTGTTGATCAGAGCCTGGCCGAAATTAAATCCTATTGGATAACCAACAAACAGAGCGCCTCCATCCCTCTGGTGTGGGATGCCTTTAAAGCCACTACACGCAGCTCTTTCCCTGCAGCTATTGGGCGGGCCTGTAAGGCATCTCAATACAGATTGGTGGACGCAGAAGGGGGACTCAGGGTGGTTGAGACCGCATACTCTACATCTCCTACTCCTGAAACACATGCTGTTTCGAGACACAGGGTTAGAGAATTGGATCTGGTGTTCCTGGAATGCACCCAAAAAAAGTTGCTGTATTAGAATCAGTCGCTTTTTGAGTTCGGCGACAAGAACAGTTCGCCTGTTAGCATATCTTCCAGACCTGACTATCAGCCGTGCAACATTCCGAGAACTAGGAGCTCAGAGGGAATCATAGTTGAACAAAACACAGAAATAATGGAGGCATTTATTACGTTTTATACCATGTTATACTCCTCTAGGGTGCACTACACTATTGTGGAACTAGATGGCTATATGTGCAGGCTTTTTACTAACATGCAGGCGATTTATGATACCATGGGCTCTCGGGCAGTTTTGGCCCTGGACGCTCATAAGGCCTTCGACTCAGTCAAATGGCCATATCTACTAGAAGTCTTGGCTAAATTCGGATTTGGCAACGCCTTTATCAGATGAGTTCAACTACTGTATCATAAGCCTATAGCTTGGATGTGGCACAGATGAGTACTGATGTGGCATGAATGAGGCACGGATGAGCACTGATGTGGCATGGATGTAGCACGGATGAGCACTAATATGGCATGGATTAGCCATGGATGAGCCATGGGCGGGCACGGATGGACCATGGACGGGCATGGATGAGCCATGGATGGGGATGGATGAGCATGGCTGGGCATGGATGGGGATGGATGAGCCATGGATGAGCATGGCTGGGCATGGATGAGCATGGATGGGCATGGCTGGGCATGAATGAGCATGAATGAGCATAAGTCACAGAGCCTTGTCACGGCACCCTGGTATCTGTGGTACCTAACACTAACTTATAAGTGTCCCCACAGTGGAGGCACATGCATTCTGATGGACTTCTGCACTTCAGATCCAGCCCACAGTGCTGCTACACCCGACTATTCCTCTCCTCGCACACTGTACCAATCAGTGCGAGGAGAGGGGAGGAGCTGAACCGGACATGCTCCGGTCTGTTAACAAGTGATCGCTCCATCATTGAGCGGGGCGATCACGTGGTAAAGGGCCGCTGTAATTGGCCCTTTATTCCGTTCCATGACGCGCCTAGTCCGGAGGTCATGGACATTCTGGGCGCGCGGGAGCATGATTCTGGGAGGCCGTCATATAACGGCCTCCCAGAGTTACCTGACCATGCTGTAGCCATCATTTGGCTATGGCCCGCCCGGTCAGCAACCGGTTAAACAAAAGTTATATTGTTTGGGAAGAATACTATGTATGGTGCAAAAAGGGCACAGTTAACCAACATCAAAACGTCATCCCGGTAAATCAACGGTAAAGTATGGTGGAGAGAACATTATGATTTGGGCTTGCTTTGCTCCCTTAGAGCCTAGACCACTTTTCATCATCAAGGTCTAAAATGAATTCCCACGTTCACCAAAATATCCTACAGGATAATGTCAGGGAGGCTGTCTTCCAGCTGAAGCTTAGTAGAAGTTGAGAGATGCAGCAGGACAATGACCCTAAGCATCAAAGTAAATCCACCACAGACTGACTTCAGAAAAAGAAAATGTGCCTTTTGGAGTGGCCCAGCCAGTGCCCAGACCTTAACCCCATAGAGATGCTGTGGAATGACCTCAGGAGAACCATTTCCACTAGACATCCTACAAATGTGTCTGAGCTGAAGTAGTTTTGTAAAGAGGAATTGTCAAAAATTCCTCCCGAATGTTGTGCGGGTTTGATCCAGAGCTATCGAAAGCGCTGACTTAAAGTCATTGCTGCCAAAGGAGTTTCAGCCAGCTATTAACTCCAAGGGTACAGTGACTTTTTACTCCAGCACTGTGAATGTTTAATGGGTGTGTTCAATAAAGACACGAAAAACTAGTTGTTTGTGTGTCATCATCTTAAGCACAATGTGTTTGTTCCAGAAAACAGAACTTGTATTAAAGTTAAAGTTCAGCAATTCGCAACAATTCCAGCAGTAAGGCACCTGACCAGGAACACTCCCAGGATGTAACAGTGATGTGTAGTAGAGCAGGTCTCAGATGTGCTGACAGCATCTGTCTTGAGGTGGACTGGCCGATCCAAACTCAAACGGGGAAGTCTCCAGAAAGGATGGCTTGTTCTTATCCTTTGCCTACTCATCTGGAACCTCTCCCTACCACTAATCACTCTCCTTGACAGCTAGGTGACCTGTCCCTGCACTACCCACACACAAAATGCACACCAAGCCCAGGGTCTTAAATAGACTATGGGCGGCACAGTGGTGTAGTGGGTAGCACTCTCATCTAGCAGTAAAAAGGGTTGCTGGTTCGAATCCCAACCAAACTACCTGCCTGGAGTTTGCATGTTCTCCCTGTGCCTGCAAGGGTTTCCTCCAGGTACTTCCGGTTTCCTCCCACACTCCAAAGACATGCTGGTAGGTTAATTGGCTTCTGTCCAAAAACTCGCCCTAGTATATGAATGTGAGTTGGGGACCTTGGATTGTGGGCCCCTTGTGGGTAGGGACCAATGTGAGTGTGCAATGTATGTGTGGAGCGCTGCGTAAATGGCCGGTGCTATATGGGTACCTTAAATAAATAATATATAAAAGATGAGTATCTTAATGAGACCCAATGTACTGCGATAGGGACAATTGTAGACACGCATCCACACTCACTCTGGATGGACTGGTGTCTTTATACAGCCTTACTAACTATGTAACTATGACTCTACATCCAATTGGATAGCTTCCCCAGTGACCCAGGAAACCATAGAGGAACAATGTTCCTCTTGTCTTCCTCTCCCTCTGCAATGCCGTTGCAGTTGTGCGGCACATGCAGTGGAGAAAGTAGACAGCACCTGCCTACAAGCAGATCACATTTTATGGCAAATTACTTCAGAAAACCAGTTATTTCATGCAATTCACCAACCTCTGATGAAGCCTTGTGTTGTGGTTGTAACACTTAAGGTGGAGATAGGTGCGTGTCGTCATCACGCTACACGGAAGCCGCTGTGCGAGTCCGTGTGGAGGATATACCCAAACATGTGCCTGGCCACTTCATGGTCCAAACTTAAAGCTACTGTATATGCCACCTTTTTATGTGAGTACATTATTGTTATATACATGGTGCATCTAACAGAATTGCCATTGTGTTTTAAAGGCACTTTCATGTGTATTGGTGCTAGATACTGTGAAGTCAAAACAATTGCTGAGTCGGCGCTTAGTGGACAACGGAAGCAGCTAGCACCAGAGAATAATATACCCATTTCCTCTCAGTGTATGTAAAGATATATGGGTGCAGCTCTAAACAAATTTTAACATCTAAAAGTGTAAGATTACGCAATGTAATCTTACACTTTATTCACCACAATATGACCATACAGTTTTGTACTCTAAATATTCATTGCCTATGAGCAATGTAATAATTTTTATTATATATCATGTAATATTTTCTATACTTTAATACATTTTCAACACATATTATCCTTGTACACAGCATCCTCATGCCATGGTTATTCACATCACACATTCCTGTTTTTCTCTCTTTCATATATATAATCTTTAATCATATTTTAGATACACGCCATATATACATGATATAATATAAAATATATATAAATAAAAATAATAATAATAAATAATATATTACTAAAATTCCTTATTATTGTCCTGGCATCCTGTTATTTTGGCAGTGCCTGCAGGGTTCGATCATACACAATATACTAACTTAATTCCATTGTTTGGCACGAACATCACAGGTGTCCCTTTTTCCTTCCTCTGGAGGTGTCAAGAGTGTGCCTCCTTGCAAGCTCTTTTGGCTGGATCCCATATTGGGGGAGACGAGGACTGACCATGGACCTTACCTGGACCATCTAAATCCTTTTACATTTCTGAATTATAGGATCTCTATCTCAGACTCCATCCTCTAGCGGTAAAAATACCATAGTCGTGTAAATAGATATGTGTGCACTATAAAATGCATTGAATTCTGAATTTTTGACATGTATCTTTTTAGAGCAATAATCCCCCTGAGGAAGACCGTGACTGTATGGGTCAAAACGTGTTGGGGTACTTATGTAGTTGGCATTTGTTAATGCTATGTGTTGCTTCACTTTATCTTTATACATGATGGAATGTGCATTTGTACTATATAACCAGAGCTAATATTTTAACCTACATGACACTGTGATGGTACCCTTTTTTTTGAATAAAAAAGACTTTTATAAATAGTTACAGCTTTTTAATCTACTTACTTGGCTGCTAAAAAAAACCCTTGGGGGAACCATCCTAAATAGCTTATAATAAAGCTTACCTGTAAGTTAAATGAATATCTCCTAAATGTGCACTATTTAGGAGATATTTTAGGGAGCTACAGCCAGTGACGTCACTGGCGCATGCGCTCTGAAGTCACAGCTTACCCCTGCCATTCCTTCAGAGCCTTGTGCCATGGCATACGTGCAGGAGAGACATCATCGTGGCTCGGCCATTCAAGCGGCGGTGTCAGGGATACCATATGCAGGCATCCAGCAAGGGTGATCAGATCAGTTTGGCTGCACCTTAAGGAATAAGAACCAGATGTATAAGTAAACAATATGTTTATTAGAAAAATGACACACATCCAAATACCAACACCAGTAAACCAACAACAAGTAAGTGAAAAGTGAATGTAACAAGAAAACCCAAGTAATAACCTAACTAATTAACTAATAAAATACAAGTGGGGGAACACACATGAGAAGATAGGCAGAGACAGAGACAAGGGGAGCAGGAAGCCAGTAGTGGCAGCAGAAAGCAGGTTCCAGCGCTACAGGTCTCCGGATCAGGGTACTAGGAACAGAAACGAATCAGGCTCAGGCAGGGACTCGGCTTGCAGGAAAATACTGAATCCTTTAGCCTCAGTGAAGGGCGGGCTTGTATGCTCCCCGCAGTCCATATCAGGTTCAGCCTGATTACCTATATGTCCATCTGCTGGGAGACATCCGCTGATGGCCACCAGAACTACTCCCTTTAAGGCTAAAAACAACAGTGCCACCAGCAGGTGACCCAATCAATGACACAAGTCATTCTGTAACAAGAAAACCCAAGTAATAACCTAACCAATGTAGTGATACCCCCACAGCAACTGCTTAAGTTAGTTCAGTCCGTTACTCTGCCTCTCAACCCCAATAACAGTCTCAGCCCCCTCTGGCACACCTGGCAATAGTGTAAGTGCAATAACCAATAAGAAACACACACATTAGGATAAAACACAGAAACTGTCTTTACTGAAATATTTCTGTGGAAAAGAGCAACAGACAGTAACAATATATTTGAGCAATTAACATAGAGAGCAATAATTGAGATTTAAGAGCAATATAGCTCCTAAGCTGCTTTCAGGGGATTCCAAACACTAGAATGTCCCCAAGAGCAGAGGCACACTTAAATGGTAAATAAAGCACAATATGGCACTTCAAATTAGATTGGTTACCTTTACTCAGATTGGCTCTATGAGTCCAGGCAGGAGGAGAGCAGAGGAATGGCTCCCTTTGTGTCAGGCCTCTCACTACTGTCCCCTGACACCACAGGCCCAACTTTACACACCTATTTAAGTCAATGAACAATGGTTTAACTTTATAGATAAACTGTCCCACATACCCAATGCATATGCAGAGCCCTGAATATGTGTGTGGATCCGTATGGCACTAACAGCTTCAGTCCTTTTTGAAGCAAAAATACAATTTGGTGTCTTCAGCTAGCCACTTTCGTTGGTGCACTTTAACTCCTGGGTAGCAGGGCACACAACATAACTGGCCCAGATTATCAAGTGAAACAGACAGGATTTTGTTCAACAAGGTGAGAGGACAATTATGTCTGTATAAATTGTCCCTGAAATGGATAGCCTTATCCTTTATCCCTGTAGTACTACAAGTGTCAGCAAGATGACTACCAGAAATGATGTTTGTATACAGTGTTCAAATAACTCCTTCTGTAGTGCAGTGTTTCCGTTCCCTGCAGATGGGCAGAAATAGTGAGAGGGCAATTCCTGTGAACAGGTCCCAAGCGAACGTCCTGGAACAGGAAGGCTTTCACGGCGACCCGACCAATCTCCTCACACTGGAACAGTTCATCGTTGGTGAAGATGCACCTCAATATTCACCGGGGATCCCCCCTCTCAGGCTGGATGTCCCAATTCGGGGTGGAGGCCTGAATCATGTGGGAGAGTTCACCTAAGAGACAGCACCTCTCCCTCGGGTCTGGTCTCTTTACTCTCTCATCGCTGACTGAACTTGACCTCAGGACAAAAAAAGGAGTCTTTTACTTTCCTGTCAGCCAAGCCTGCTGGGATTTGTATTTCTCCCTGTATACCAGTCTATGGGGCCATTTTTGTGTGGGAACTGCATCTCCCAGAATCCATTGCTGTTCTCCCTGCAGTTCAGTACAATCTCTTTTATTGGCTGTTGTAACTGTGCCCTTAATTGGTTTTCCTCTTCCGGCCAATAGGGGCACAAGAGAGGCCACTGAATGCAGAGCTCTGTGTGTGTCAGCTCACATTACATTAACTCAGTCAGTGAAAACAGGGAGAAGGAGGGGGGGGGTGAAAAATCCCCCTTACAGCTGCTAGCAGGCAGCTCTCCTTTACTCAAGCTGGAAAACCTGTGTACATTGTTCTGGCCAGCTTGGCGGGATTTGCGGATAAAAGAGTGATACATCCGCTACTCTAACTAACTAACTAACTAACTAATAAAATACAAGTGGGGGAACACACATGAGAAGCCAGGCAGAGACAGAGACAAGTGGAGCAGGAAGCCAGTAGTGGCAGCAGGAAGCAGGTTCCAGGGGACGGGTCTCCGGATCAGGGTACTAGGAACAGGAATGGATCAGGCTCAGGCAGGGACACGGCTTGCAGGAAAATACGGAATCCCTGAGCCTAAGTGAAGGGCGGGCTTATATACTTCCAGCAGTCCATATCAGGTTCAGCCTGTTTACCTGTATGTCTATCTGCTGGGAGAAACCCTTTGGTGGCCACCAGAATTACACTCTTTTATGCTAAAAACAGTGCCACCAGCAGATGACCCAAACATTTCCTGACAGTTCCCCTCTTTAAGGAGCGGCTTCCGGATGCTCCATTCTGCCCTTGACCTGACAGTCCATGTGGGTGCAGGAAAGGTCCAGAAAGTTTCCCCTCCATGTCTGCGGACTTACTTGCACACTTAAGGCCAGAGTTTTTTAACCCACTGGGAGGCATGCCACCCGAGTCTGGTAATGGATCATACACCCCACCACCGGGGTCTGGAAGATTGGGCCTGGTATCAAAAACTAGCTGGACAGCAGGCATGAAACCATTGGAGGCAGACAACTCAGGGGCATCAGAGTAAGGCTGGGCATCTACCAGGGGAGAATTAGCGGCAAGCTGTGAATCAGACAGGAAAGCATCAGCGGCAAGCTGGGCATCAGGCAGGAAAGCATCAGGGGCAAGCTGGGCATCAGGCAGAAAAGCATCAGTGGCAATCTAGGAATCAAGCAGGAAAGCATCAGGGGCAAGCTTGGCATCAGGCAGGAAAGCATCAGCGGCAAACTTGGCATCAGTCCATGTGGGTGCAGGAAAGGTCCAGAAAGTTTCCCCTCCGTGTCTGCGGACTTACTTGCACTCTTCAGGCCAGAGTTTTTTAACCCACTGGGAGGCATGCCACCCGAGTCTGGTAATGGATCATACACCCCACCACCGGGGTCTGGAAGATTGGGCCTGGTATCAAAAACTAGCTGGACAGCAGGCATGAAACCATTGGAGGCAGACAACTCAGGGGCATCAGAGTAAGGCTGGGCATCTACCAGGGGAGAATTAGCGGCAAGCTGTGAATCAGACAGGAAAGCATCAGCGGCAAGCTGGGCATCAGGCAGGAAAGCATCAGGGGCAAGCTGGGCATCAGGCAGAAAAGCATCAGTGGCAATCTAGGAATCAAGCAGGAAAGCATCAGGGGCAAGCTTGGCATCAGGCAGGAAAGCATCAGCGGCAAACTTGGCATCAGTCCATGTGGGTGCAGGAAAGGTCCAGAAAGTTTCCCCTCCGTGTCTGCGGACTTACTTGCACTCTTCAGGCCAGAGTTTTTTAACCCACTGGGAGGCATGCCACCCGAGTCTGGTAATGGATCATACACCCCACCACCGGGGTCTGGTAGATTGGGCCTGGTATCAAAAACTAGCTGGACAGCAGGCATGAAACCATTGGAGGCAGACAACTCAGGGGCATCAGAGTAAGGCTGGGCATCTACCAGGGGAGAATCAGCGGCAAGCTGTGAATCAGACAGGAAAGCATCAGCGGCAAGCTGGGCATCAGGCAGGAAAGCATCAGGGGCAAGCTGGGCATCAGGCAGGAAAGCATCAGTGGCAATCTAGGAATCAAGCAGGAAAGCATCAGGGGCAAGCTTGGCATCAGGCAGGAAAGCATCAGCGGCAAACTTGGCATCAGGTAAGAAAGCATCATTGGCAAGCTTGGCACCAGGCAGGAAAGGATCAGTGGTAAGCTGAGCATCAGGCAGGAAAGCATCAGCGGTAAGCTGAGCATGAGGCAGGAAAGCATCAGTGGCAAGATGGGCATCGGGCAGGAAAGCATCAGCAGCAAACTGGGCATCAGGCAGGAAAGCATCAACGGCAAGCTGGGAATCAGGCACCGGGTCATCAGGCTGGGCAGTGGGCATCAGGTCATCAGGCTGGGCAGTGGGCACCAGGTCATCAGGCTGGGTAGCGGGCACCAGGTCATCAGGCTGGGCAGCGGGCACCAGGTCATCCGTTACCAGATCAGCAGGCACTGGGTCATCCGTCACCAGATCAGCAGACACTGGGTCATCAGCCTGGGCAGCAGGCACAGGGTCACCAAGCACCGGATCAGCGGACAGTGGGTCATCAGGCTGGGCGGTGGGCACCGGGTCATCAGGCTGGGCAGTGGGCACTGGGTCATCAGGCTGGGCAGCGGGCACTGGGTCATCAAGCTGGGCACCGGGTCATCCGTCACGAGATAAGCAGGCACCGGGTCATTAGGCTGGGCAGCAGGCACCCGGTCAGCAAGCACCAGATCAGCGGGCACCAGGTAATCAGGCTGGGAGGCAGGCACCAGGTCATCAGGCACTGGATCAGCAGGCACCGGGTCATCAGGCTGGGCAGCAGGCAGAGGCACATCAGGCTGGGCAGCGGGCAGCGGGCAGAGGCACATAAGGCTGGGTAGTGGGCATGGAACCACCAGGCAGAGCGTCAAGAACAGGACCACCAGGCAGGGCATCAGGAACAAGACCACCAAGCAGGGCATCAGGAACGAGCCCACCAGGCAGGGCTTTAGGAACGGGACCACCAGGCAGAGCATCAGGAACAAGACACCAGGCAGGGCATCATGAACCGGAACACCAGGAACAGGATCAGTGAGGTCAATTTGGTTAGTTGGCAAAGAGTCAAAACTGAATGGTGGACAGAGAACCAGTACTGTCAGGTGGGATAGCAACAGGCAGGTCGGTAGCAGAATGTTCAATTTTCATAGGCCGAAACAACGTGGCAGGTGTGATGGCAGGCCTGGCTGGAGAAATTAGTATGGTGGCAGGCATGACTGAAGCAGATGGTGTCGTGGCAGGATGGATTGGAGCCAGTAGAACTATGGCGGGCCGGACTGTAGTAACTGGTGTAGAGGCAGGAGAGGACAGAGGCAGAATGATATGAGTTGGGAAGAATTTCCTTTTCTTTTTAGGCTTAGAAACTGGAATACTGGGAGCATTTGCAGGGTTATGAATAGAATGTGCAATGGATGTAGGAGTAATGGCAGTACTGAGAGAAAATGGAAAAGGAGGATTAGTAACAGAGGCTATTTTCTGGGGGGGAGAGAGGGATCTCTGAGCAAATTGGCATCTAGTGGATTGGTGCAGGTCAACTGATACTGAAGAGGAAAGATCCAACGAGGTTTGGAGCAAGGGCTGAACAAACTTCATTTTACAATCCCCTCATCTAACTAAAGAGTGTACTGCATTGATACAATCCAGCAGAGCCTCTTGTGAATATACAGAGTAGTTTTTGATAATAGGTTTTATCATCCTCTAATAGCCACACTAGAGATTCCACCTGAGACACACTAAAAGGGGGAGAATAATCATTACTACCAGTAGGGGTACTAGACAAAGCCATCTCTGCACAGATTTGAATAAGTGGCTGAATTTCCTCAAACAAAAAGCTGCCTTGATCAACCAGGGAATGAGCCAGACGGATGCAGTTCAACAATTGCTCCCTAGTCTGCTCTCTCAAAATTTGACGGCAATATTCCCTGTCTTTTGCTACAAGCAGTGCAAAATACTGAACCTCCTCAGAATGCATATTGCAGCAATTTAGCAAATGCCAAGACCTAATTCCCAGGTGCAGCAGATCTGTTTGTATGGCTTCAGTATTATGTCAGGGATACATATGCATGCATCCAGTAAGGGTGATCAGATCAGTTTGGCTGCACCTTAAGGAATCAGGACCAGATGGATAAAAAAATATGTTTATTAGGAAAATGACACACATCCAATACCAACACCAGTAAATCAACAACAATTAAGTGAAAAGTGAATGTAACAAGAAAACCCAAGTAATAATCTTACTAACTAATTAAGTAATAAAATACAAGTGGGGGAACACACATGAGAAGACAAGCAGAGACAGAGACAAGGGGAGCAGGAAGCCAGTAGTGGCAGCAGGAAGCAGGTTCCAGGCGAACAGGTCTCCGGATCAGGGTACTAGGAACAGAAACGGATCAGGCCCAGGCAAGCACATGGCTTGCAGGAAAATACTGTATCCCTTAGCCTCAGTGAAGGGCGGGCTTGTATACTTCCTGCAGTCCATATCAGGTTCAGCCTGATTACCTGTATATCCATTAGGGATGTGCGATTCGTTTCGTATGAATCGAACATTCGTACGAATTTCCGTAAATTCGTACATTCGGGAGGATCTGAAATACAAATTGCTAGGTTTCCGAATTTTATACGAAATACGAAATTTCGTTTACGAATTTCGGATCCAAATTCCGTTACAACAGAAACATGATTGGTGTTTTGTTAACCAATCAGAGGTTTTCTTCTGCTGCTGAGTGAGGGTTGGGAAAATGACCTTTTTAATATGGGAGTGGGAGTGAGTCTGGTACTGGTAGTCGATGGGAGATTCAGAATAGGACAAAATAAGAATGTTCGTTAATATTGTTTCATTATTGTCATTATAATTACGATTATTCGTTATGATGAAGTTAAAACCCCAGGAAGTCAAATCAGCACAGCACAGGGATGGTGGGAGCCCCTCATAATGAGCACAGCATGGGTACAGCCCCAGGAGGAAGTCAGCACAGGGATGGTGGGAGCCCCTCATAATGAGCACACAGAGCTCTCCCTCTCCCAGCAGCACTCTTACTGCTTTTTTGGCCTTGTTTGCTGCTTTTCCTTTATATACTTATTGGGGTGTGCAGCATTTTCTTGTCTCTTGTAGTGTCTTTCCCTTTTTATACGAAACAAATTTATTGACGGCCCACATGTTTAATGTCCATCTGCTGGGAGACACCCACTGATGGCCACCAGAACTACTCCCTTTGATGCTAAAAACAACAATGCCACCAGCAGGTGACCCAAGCAATAACACAGGTCCTGACAGGCCGTAGACTGGGAACCTGGAAGCAAGACCAGGTGAAGATGGAAGCCTCTGCATCGGTGACAGCGCCCTGCTGGAGGGCTTTATTTCAAGGTAAGTCTCTCATAATGTAAATGTAAAGCAATGCAAACTAGCACATTATGCCTTTACCTTGCAGTTTTTCTTTTTGCATTTTTGGGAGAAGTTTTCTGGCAGAAAAAAAAACACTGAATGCTCCCAAACTCTCTTAAATGCTTCTAAAATCTCCTAAACTCCTGTACAAAAATGCTCTATATAAGCATTTTTTTCTGCCAATGAAGCTGGTGTTTTTTTTAAGCCCAGTCTGCATGGACCCTTTAGCTTAGCTTCTATAGTAGTGAGGTTGATAAAAAAACACATACAACTGCATCTGCTGGAAATTAAAATCATAAGCAATGCCCAGCATTGATTCATAAAACACAGTAGTTGTCAATCAAATTAAATTTTTTATGAAGAGGTGACTAAAAACTTAGGCAAAGAGGTGGCTGCAGATGCAGTATATTTAGACTTTGCTGAAGTATTTGACACTGCTCCTTAAGTCTAGGTCTGTAGACTTAGAAAATTCAGTGTGTAAATTAATTGAAAACTGTCTTAAAAGGGAAGTATGAGCTTGTAAAAAAAACACTAATGCCCTGTACACACGAAGGATGTTGGCTCAAACTTGTCTTGCATACACACGGTCACACAAATGTTGGAAATTCCGAACGTCCAGAACGCGGTGACATACAACACATATGACAGGACTATAAAAAGGAAGTTCAATAGCCAGTGTGCCACCCTTTGGGCTCCTTCTGCTAATCTCGTGTTCATCTCGTGTTAGTAGAAGTTTGGTGAGAGACGATTTGCGCTTTTCAGCATCGTGCTTTTCAGTTTGTTTCTGCTTGTCAGTTTGTGCTTGTGGGTTCGTATCTGTTCTTCAGTGCCTGTTGTCAGTTCGTTCCTGTCTTTCAGTGCATTCTATTTAATAATTCGTATCTGTTTTTCAGTGTGTTCTTGTCTGCTCGTTTCTGATCAGTGCATTCTGTGCGTTCTGACCAGCCGACCGTTTTCGAGGCATGTTGCGGGTACGTACTCGTCGTAGAGTTCATGCTGTGCAAGGGCTTGGTGTTGGAGTTCTTGCTTTGACCCAAGTCCAGTCCATGAACAGGGCGAGGAGGAGTTCATGGATGAAGAATTGGTTGCTCCAGCGTGACCAATTCTCTCACATGCCTTTGTTGTGGGAGATCCGGGAGAATAATCCTGATGATTTCAGGAATTATCTCCGGATGACGGACCCCGTTTTTCACCATCTGTTGGCTTTGCTGTCCCCTTATATTACCAAGTAGGACACCTGCATGCGGCAAGCCATCACTCCCAAACAAAGGCTTGTCGCCACCTTTCGGTGCTTAGGGACGGGGAGAAGTCTGCAGGACTGGGATCTCCCCCCAGGCTCTGGGAATCATTATTCCAAAGACCTGTTCTGCCATAATTCAGGTCCTGCAGAAGGACTATATTAAGGTAAGTTTTATCCTTTAAGATTACATTCTATGTATTTAATGTTTGCTAATGTATTATATTTATTTCATCATTCCATAATTACCATGATTGTAATATAAATAGAAATGCTGTTGACTGCGCTACCCTACTACCTTAAAATCAAATACACCACTAGTTATGAATTTTGTGTATGCCCAAAACTGTTGTGCAACCAAAATTTCTATATTTCAATATAACATAAAAATTACCAAACTTATAATATCCAACTAAATATTTAAAGTGCAATGTGCCATTACAAAAATTTCATAGAAACTACAGGAAGCTTCCTGATGACGCAATCGAAATTGCGAAACGCGTAGAGGCTGCTGGGGAATTTTACCACATCGTCACGTCACTTCGGGCTGGGCGAGAGCGAGGTGTGGAATGCAAGCCGGCCAAAAACGAAGCTTACACCGCACGCCGGCCTAGGAACCATAGCACACTACTTTTTTACCCATTTCTAACTGCTGGAACAGCTTGGTGCCAGCTCATAAGCACCATAAAATGTGAGTGTATATATAAATATATATACATTTTAAATAAATAGCAATTACATATTGCGCAATAATCGTTGTTTATTTCCTATGAGGATGAATTTGGCTTGCCTATAGCAATTGGGGTCAGCAAGGAAAACGTTAAAGGTGGAGTGGTTATCCCTTTTAAATTAACCAAAGGCGCACACATACCAGCATGTGGTGAGTGGTCAATCCATGTGGTGGTGGTATTGTCACTCAAATGGTGGAAGTGTCACAAGGAGAAACGGATGATTAATCTGATAAGCACAAGGATTATCTAAAGAACAGTTCACAGGGCATCTTGTATTAATCAGCACGTTGCACATAGCACAAATTGGACATTGGAGCCTTTTATTTAATTAAGGATTGTGTTCCAATGTAGTTTCTATGAAATTTTTGTAATGGCACATTGCACTTTAAATATTTCGTTGGATATTATAAGTTTGGTAATTTTGAAGTTATATTGAAATATAAAAATTTTGGTTGCACAACAGTTTTGGGCATACACAAAATTCATAACTAGTGGTGTATTTGATTTTAAGGTAATAGGGTAGCGCAGTCAACAGCATTTCAATTTTATTTATATCACGTATTATTGATGAATTTTTTGAATGCAGCAACCAAATCAGTATTTAAATGTATTCATTTTAGAGTTACATATGCGCCGGTGACTCTCACATACTTACATGATTGTAATATGTTGTGAATGCCCTCTTTGTCCTTATGCATGCTGGAAGCTTTTACTGCTCCTTTTTTGTCCTTCATGCATATTTGCCTTTACTAACTTCCCCAGCATGCAATCCTGGGCCCATACACATCTAGCCTAGTCACTTAACAAAGTATTTTGTCAGCTCCATTGTAGTGCTTACCCTAAACACCCCCCTAAAATATGTACAAATGTTATTGTTGTCCTTAAATTCAGGCAGAGTGCAAGATTTTTTTGGGGGGGGACCAAACTCATTTGGAACCCTCCCTCCCCCCCAACCGCCAGTCAGTCGATACCAATCCTCTATCTGCTGACTTTTCCAAACCCATACACACTATACCTACCTCTTTTGTGGTCAGATTTATGGATGCATTCACCAAAGCATGTAGTGCAAGGGCCTGCCTGAATATTTTCAATGGTACTGTTTCAAGTTTTGTTCTCCTATTATCTTGAAGGGTAATTGCAGACTGTAAAAATGTGCTTCAATTTGTATAGTGTGTATTCCTATTTTTGTATTATGACACTTCTTACCTGTCCAGTGAGCTGACAATAGTGTAAGTAAGGAGGGGCTGGCCAAAGTAATACACATTATTTAGGCATTCAGCTCTCAATGAAGTGGAGAGGGTCACCTGTCCAAAACATCCCCCCACCCACCCACTAAAATCTTTACAATGGGCCATCAGAGGGGGTGAGGAATCTGATCAGTGGACCTTATACTTTTGTCTTTAAATACTCCTTAAAATAAATGTTATACTTATGTTGGCCAAGAATGTTTGTGTGTTATCTGCTTGCAATGTTATGTAAAAAAATTGTAATTTTTATTTTTCTTGTTTGACTCTACAGTTTCCTTCAAACCTACAGGAATGGCAGACTGTGGCCTCCCAGTTTGCCCGGCAGTGGGACTTCCCCAACTGTGGAGGGGCAATAGATGGGAAGCACGTCTACATAGTCCCACCCCCCAACCTGGGGTCATACTATTACAACTATAAGGGGATTAATAGTATTGTGTTGTTGGCGGTGGTGTCGGCGACATACGAGTTCCTGTATGTGGACGTGGGGAAAAATGGCCAGATGTCAGATGGTGGAGTCATTACCCAGACGGAGTTCTTCAGACGTCTCCAGAATGGCGGCTTGGGCTTGCCACCTCCGGAAGACAACGTGGCAGGACTCCCATTTCTTTTCGTGGCTGATGAAGCATTTGGTCTGGGTGACCATCTAATGCGGCCGTTCCCGATGAGGACCCTCACGCCAGACCAGAGGGTTTTTAATTACTGGCTGGCCAGAGCCAGAAGAGTGGTGAAGAATGCGTTTGGAATAATGGCCAGCTGGTTCCGCCTATTTCTCACAGCGATCAACATGGCGGAATATAATCTGAATCATATTGTCCTTGCATGCTGCATACTCCATAATTTCCTAAGGAAAAATGCAGCAAACTATGTGGCCTCAGTTGGGACTGAGGCCGGCTTTCAAAATCAAACAACCTTGATGACTCTTGAAGCTGGCCATCCTGGCTTGCCCCCCCCCAAAGCGCCCGCAAAGTAAGACAAAAGTATATAGAGTACTTTGCGGGTAGGGGGGCCATTGCTATGCCAGAAAATGTGTAAAACATTTTTTAAATAAATGTATTTTTTATAAACTGAACTCATATTTCATTTGATTTACTGCTTGTGTTTCTTATCTGTCTCCTAGGTTCTCCAATGGCCTTTTATTTTTGGCCATTATCTTCAATAGTGCAAACGTAATTTATTTGATACATGAGGTGACAATCTCTTCTTCAGCTAACTATTATGTTGTGGGTCTGCTTGACACATACATGTTTTTGTTGTTAAATTATGTAATGAATTAATGATAAAAATAATCATCCTTTTCAGCTCCATGAATTGCTTTGAGTCCCTAAAATGGCCTGATTGGGACAAATTTTAGGGCACTGTGGGGGTTATTTACTAAAGGCAAATCCACTTTGTACTACAAGTGCACTGCAAGGTGTTGCACCCACAAAACGCGTACATTGATGGCAGATAACACATGTTGACACACTGTGTGCATTTTCAAAATTTGGCTTTCAAATTACTTTAAAAATGTATGAAAAATAAAAAATATGGGGGGTTCCTGGTGTCCTCAGATGTCCCGATTCTTTTCTCCCCTATGTGAATAAAAAAAAAGGTATACTTAACAGACAGATATTTGAGGCAAGAAATGGTAATATGAAACATTGCTTCGAAGTGACGTACAATTGCCTGTTTTGGCAGAGTTCCAAGCTGAAGACATGATTTTTTCCCTTTCTTAAAGCTGGAACACTTACCTTTTTTTGGTAAAGTATTACACATGGAGAGACCCCTAGTATCCACTGGAGCACCTGTGTGAGACACCCTAAAAAAGGTGTTCTGGTGTTCCACACTAGTGCTCCTGCTTTCAGATGTGTAAACAGCTGCTGAGTGTCCTCTCCTTACACTGAATGAAGTTTGCATTTCATTCTAATTACAAACCCATCTAGACAAAAATGTACTAAAAATTCTTTTAATAGAAATATTCATGAACAAATGTAGTTAACCTGCAACGGCCAAAAACATCATATTAGTGGTCGAACGAATAATGTTTAATACGAATGATTACTGTGCCCAGGAACCTGAAACTTGCCATTTTTACCTGTACAACAGTAAAGAAAAGCACATGTACCAGCACGAAAGTAATAATAATAGGAACACACAACAAAATACTTACTTTTTTGCAGCACTCTCTTGATCCTTCTGTACTGATCCTGCTCCCTCTATTTGAGGTCTGACCAGCATTTCCTCAATTGCTCCTTGAATTGTCGTACCCCAAAATTCTTCAGACTTCTGACAACTTTGGTCATGATCTTGGCCTTTCTCACATTTAGGTTTCTGTATGGTCCATCCTTCCCATCATAGTAGGCCCTCTTCAACATGTAAACCATCTCCACCATCTCTACAAGGACATATTTGAGGCCTGAAATCTCCTCCTGGATTGGGACGTTTCTGGCTCCGGGCTTTCCTCGTCCTCCTCATTGCTGTTATTTTCACGCACCTGTTGTCTCTCCGCCATGTGCTCTCCCACTGCACCGAAAGAGAAGGGGCAGGGAATACACTAGAAAGAAGGTCAGGGGCAGAGTTTCACGCATGCGCAGTGTATTTAAAGCATAACACGTGTGCGTCGTACGTACAATCTGTGAGCGGAGGACGGAGTAGCGTAAGCACCGATCGTGCAAACGACAGTACAATTTTAACTTGGGACATCAGTGGTTAGTGGCCTATACTGCATTTATAGATTGAGGCATATATTGGAACAAGATTAGGAGAGTTTAGCCTGACATTAAGGTTTATCTTGTGTTGTATCTTGCAGAGAAAATGGATACATTTAATGACCATGACTTCCTCCCCAACTTTATTCATAAGTACAGGGAGCTGCCCTGTCTGTGGCAAGTGAAACACCAATTTTATAACAACAAACTAAAGAGGAAGGCAGCGCTGGATCAACTGTTCCCACGGCAGACATCACCTATTTGAAGTGCAAAATTGGTGGCCTGAGGAGCACATATAATAGGGAGCGCAAAAAGGTCCAGGATTCCATGAGATAAGGAGCAGCAGCAGATGACGTTTATGTCCCCAGGCTCTGGTACTATGACAGACTGCCATTTTTATCAGACCAGAGTGAACTCAGGCCATCACTATGTATAGGAGTGGGGTGAGCGTGGAACACTAATACTCCTACAGAGGCACCATCCCAGAAAGATATGTAAATATGCATCCAAAAACTTGTAGAGAAAAATGGGACTCTAATTGTGCCTTGGAGGAGTATAAACAAAATGAGATACAATATATTTATACAAGAGTAATTACATTTTTATTATTTAAAGAACAAAGTTTAAAATACATTACAATCTTGGTAATTCAATTTGAGTTCAGGGATGTGCTGGTTCCCAACAAATTATACAAGGAATGGGCTACGTGTTTCGCAGATATTCCGCTTCGTCAGGGCCTTGCGGATAGCACAGATGAAAGCGTCATGTGAATTCTACAAATGGAGTCTTAATTAGTACCTTACATCCCACGGGCTCCCAGGCCTCCTCTGTCCCATTGAGCTGGTGTTCTCCATGTGTGGTCCTTTTCGGTGAGTTGAGGGGCATGTCATTAAAACTTCGCATTTTGCATTTTATTAGATTGCCACATAAATATTTAATTCTATCTACTTGATTTTCCATACTAAATTCACTATAGGCAAAACATGACTGTACACCAATATATATATATATATAAAATTATCATTGTGTTTATATGTGCAAGATTTTTTAATAGAAATTTTTTTTTTAATATTTGTTGCAATGTATAGATTTCTATATATGAATCCATGTAAAGACAAACAGATCACCACATGTATGTTATTTGCATCATTATGTATTCATACTAATCAGATGATGTAAGGTACTAATTAAGACTCTATTTGTAGAATTCACATGATGCTTTCATCTGTGCTATCCGCAAGGCCCTGACGAGGCGGAAAATCCGCGAAATGCGTAGGCCATTCCTTGTATAATTTGTTGGGAACCAGCACATTCCTGAACTCAAATTGAATTACCAAGATTGTAATGTATTTTAAACTTTGTTTTTAAATAATAAAAATTTAGTTACTCTTGTATAAATATATTGTATCTCATTTTGTTTATACTCATTCGAGGCACAATTAGAGTCCCATTTCTCTCTGCAAGTTTTTTGACACATATTTTCAGGCCATCACTATCTACACTTCCTTCCACTCTTCTTTCCACCTCAGATGAGGCTTCCGATGTACAACCTGGGCCTTCTACCCAGGAAGAAGATGTGGAGGAGTCCAGCTTGAGCCAGGTATAGCATTGTTCAACATATTTCTTGTCCAAAAATGAATGATGTTAACTAGATGTTATTATTGATCACTAATTTCTGATTTAACAAAGTGGTTTACATATCAATAGACAATAATAGCCAAAAATGATTGGGACAAGAATGAAAAATGCTGGTGTCAGAACGATAGTCTTTTCTATTTGTTAACATTTAATTTGCAACAGTCATGAGCTCAAAATTGTGTTTGATTGATGACCAAAAAACTAAAACTATGTCCCATTTTCATACACAGGAAAATCTCAGCCAGGAGGAGGCCATGGAAAGTGCAGCCAGGAGGTGGCCCGTGGAAAATGGCAGCCAGGAGGTGGCCGTGCCCAGCAGCCTGACCGAATCCCAGGTTCCCCCCCCCACCTTCCAACAAAAAGGACCAGGAAGGCGAAGAACCTGGTGGAGTCAGCAACTAATTTGATTCGGCAGGTACTCACAATCACCCCTAGTGTCCAGGAGTCCTTTGCGTGTATGACAGCCAGTATAATGCAAGTAATGGAGGAGGGCCAATGCCTCATCTGTGAGGAGGTCATATTTCAGGCCCTAAATAAGGGGATGAGGGGCCAACTCACCAATGTCACGTCTGTGAGTTGGACCATATGACTCCTCCACCACCTCCAGCAACACCTCCAACACCACAGCCACAGCCTGGAAGGAAGCGTGCAAGGAAATGTTGAGCGTGATGGCCTGGGTTTGGTGTGGTCTGGCAAAAGACGCAGGCCGTTGTAAGACCACAGGCTTGGCACATACATGTCATCTGCTGCTGCTCCCGATCTCTTGGAGTCCAGGACCGGATTGTGCTCCCTATTAAATGGACTCCTCAGACTACCAATTTTGCCTGTCAAATAATTGATGTCTGCCCTGGGGTACAAAGGCTTCACAAATTCCAACTGTTTCTCCAGCGTTGCCTTCCTCTTTATTTTGTTAGGACCCCTTATAAATTTAAAAATTTTGTTTGGACAAATACTTGGCTATGTGTTTTACTTCAAAAAGTTCAGTGTGTTTGTGAGTAGGCAGGTACATTTCAAAAATACAATGTCAAATTAACAAGGGACACCAACACCAACCAACCTCTTTGAGGTAATAAATACAAGATAATAATGGTGTTGTGGTAACTTGACACACAAAATGACAAAAAATATTTGGGAGATCACTATAAAAAAAATAAAAATAAAGATTGTTCTGGAGATTTTGTGAAAAAAAAACAAACAAAAACAAAGAGTTCACGAGATCACGAGAATTAATAAGAAATCTGGTTGTCAGACCTCTGTGTAAATATCAGCAGCAAAGCAACTTCATTATTCTAGCATTATAAAGAAGAAGAGAATGCGCTGCAATGAAAGATTTAAACATTTACAGCGTGACGAATGTGCTATCTCCATTACGAATGCTAGTTTTACAAGACCGAGCGCTTCTGTTTCGTACTTGAATCTGAGCATGCATGGAATTTGGTGTGTCGGACTTGTGTACACATGCTCGGAATTTCCGACAACAAAGTTTTTGATCGGACAATTTGAGAACCTGCTCTCAAACATTTGTGTTCAGAAATTCTGACAGCAAATGTCCGAAGGAGCAAATACACAGTTGGACTTTCCGACAACAAGCTCACATCGAACATTTTCCATCGGAAATTCTGATCGGGGCATAATACTTACGTATGGATGCAGCATTGATCCGATGATGCATCTGTCCCCCGCTGGTTCTAACACTAAGAACTGAGCGATCAAACACAGCTGATTGCTCAGTTCTCAGCTTTCAGTGAGCTGAGATCCAGTGACTGTCAGATAAAGGCTTCTGGGTGGATCCTGACCATATAGTTGGGATCTTTTCAGAGCTTGGACCTGCTTTGTGATGTGAGCTGACAGTGGGTTTTAGCCTGCTGTTGGCTGAAAATGGGTCACAGAAATGCAGTTCATTCTGGCTATACTTTTCCCCTGGAGAAGTAAAGCCAATATGGCTTTGACTATACTTTTCCTACTTTACTTAAAGCATATCCAAAAACTAAAATTTCAGCTTAGCGACCCTTAAGTGTGGTATCTGTGTTAGTTTCCTATCCTTTAGTATTTTTTTCTTTTTTTTTTCACCTGCTCATTTGGCCAGTAGCACACTTCCTGTCATAGGGTATGTCCACTCTATGGAGGAGCAATGGAGCCACCCTTGGCCAGCAGCATTGTCAATCTGGGGAAAAGGTAGTGTCTAGATGTTTGAATGATTGATTAAATCAGTGATATCAATTGTATAATAGATTAATTTATGACAGTGCCTCCAATATAAAACAAAATATTAAATATAATTACTCTGACCAATTAATTATTACCTGAAAATCCAGGCTCAATGCAGATATTCAAAACATATGCAGAATTAAGATTTATTTTACAAATAAGTCACTAACAATTCCTCAACTCACACAGCTAATATATATATATATATGTTTGAAAAAAAGTATGTGAACCCCTAGACTAATAAGATCTCCAAGAGCTAATTGGAGTGAGGTGTCAGCCAACTTGAGTCCAATCAATGAGATGAGATTGGAGGTGTTGGTTACAGCTGCCCTGCCCTATAAAAAAACATACACCAGTTCTGGGTTTGCTTTTCACAAGAAGCATTGCCCGATGTGAATGATGCCTCTCACAAAAGAGCTCTCAGAAGACCTACGATTAAGAATTGTTTACTTGCATAAAGCTGGAAAGGGTTATAAAAGTATCTGCAAAAGCCTTGCTGTTCATCAGTCCATGGTAAGACAAATTATATCTATAATTATATCTATAAATGGAGAAAGTTCAGCACTGCTGCTACTCTCCCTAGGAGTGGGCATCCTTTAAAGATGACTGCAAGAGCACAGCACAGACTGCTCAATGAGGTGCAGAAGAGTGTCAGCTAAATACTTACAAGAGTCTCTGGCATATGCTAATATCCCCGTTAGCAAATCTACGATACGTATAACACTAAACAAGAATGGATTTCATGGGAGGATACCACAGAGGAAGCCACTGCTGTCCAAAACAAACATTGCTGCACGTTTACAGTTTGCACAAGAGCACCTGGATGTTCCACAGCAGTACTGGAAAAATATTTTGTGGACAGATGAAACCAAAGTTGAGTTGTTTGGAATAAACACACAACACTATGTTTGGAGAAAAAGAGGCATAGCACAGCACATCAAAACCTCATCCCAACTGTGAAGTATGGTGGTGAGGGCATCATGGTTTGGGGCTGCTTTGCTGCGTCAGGGCCTGGACGGATTGCTATCATCGAAGGAAAAATGAATTCCCAAGTTTATCAAGACATTTTGCAGGAGAACTTAAGGCCATCTGTCCACCAGCTGAAACTCAACAGAAGATGGGTATTGCAACAGGACAACGACCCAAAGCATAGAAGTAAATCAACAACAGAATGGCTTAAACAGAAGAAAAAATGCCTTCTGGAGTAGCCCTGTCAGAGTCCTGACCTCAACCCGATTGAGATGCTGTGGCATGACCTCAAGAAAACGATTCATACCAGACATCCCAATAATATTGCTGAACTGAAACAGTTCTGTAAAGAGGAATGGTCAAGAATTATTCCTGACTGTTGTGCACGTCTGATCTGCAACTACAGGAAACGTTTGGTTGAAGTTATTGCTGCCAAAGGAGGTTCAACCAGTTATTAAATCCAAGGGTTCACATACTTTTTCCACCTGTACTGTGAATGTTTACATGGTCTGCTCAATAAAAACATGGTAACATTTAATTCTTTGTGTGTTATTAGTTTAAGCAGACTGTGATTGTCTATTGTTGTGACTTAGATGAAGATCAGATCACATTTTATGACCAATTTGTGCAGAAATCCATATCATTCCAAAAGGGTTCACATACTTTTTATTTCAACTGTATAAAGATTTGGTTGCTCAATGACCAGGCCATTTTTTTGCGATACAGCACTGCGCCGCTTTACCTGACAATTGTGTGGTCCTGCGACGCTGTACCCAAACAAAATTGACATTCTTTTTTTCCCCACAAATTAGGCTTTCCTTTGGTGGTATTGTCTCACCTCTGCGTTTTTTATTTTTTATGCTATAAACAAAAGAAGAGCGATAATTTTGAAAAAAACCCACAATGGGGGTCATTTACTATAGAGCTGTGGCGCTAATTAGTGCTAATTACCGCAAATTAGCACTAATTAGCGCTAATTCACGGTAATTAGTGCTAATTAGCACTAAAACGGTATTCACTATAGCGCTGGTGAGAAAATACTCCCAAAATCGAATTTACTATAGTTCCCTGAAACCAAATAGCGCCCAAACCCTTGCGCTGCTAAAACCTGGAGTAGTGCACATGGAAATAATGTTTAGAGCATGATATAATTGGCTAAATAGTACTATAATATGCGGTAAGGGATGAGCTTCGTGTTCGAGTCGAACCCATGTTCGACTCGAACATCGGCTGTTCGACCGTCCGTCGAATTGCGAACGATATGGGCCGTTCGCGCCAAATTCGTGTGGCGCGTCACGGCCCATAATTCACTGCGGCATCGCAGTGCATTGCTGGCTGATGATTGGCCAAGCATGCACTATGACCCGCATGCTTGGCCAATCACAGCGCCGTCAGTAGAGAGAGCTGTAATTGGCCAAAGCCAGGGTGGCTTTGGCCAATTATGGCTCAGGGGATTTAGTACACACCCCACACTATATAAGGCCGCCTGCACGGCGGCCCTGTGTAGTGTGTGTTCCGGTGTGCTGAGCGATAGAGAGAGAGAGAGACAGTGTCATTTGATTTGAGTTAGATAGATTAGGCAGAACAGTCAGTCAGTTAGCTGCACTTACAGTGTATTGTGTATATATATGCATCCCAGGTGTTGCATATATATATATACACTGTATTCAGTTTAGCTAGATCCGTTCCTGTTATCTTCTATCTAGACTATTTACATTCAGTGCAGTGTGTCCTGCTCACAGTGTTCAGCTAGATCCGTTCCTGCTATTTACATTCAGTACAGTGCTTCCTGCTCACAGTGTTCAGCTATATCCGTTCCTGCTATTTACATTCAGTGCAGTGCGTGCTGCTCACAGTGTTCAGCTAGATCCGTTCCTGCTATTTACATTCAGTGCAGTGCGTCCTGCTCACAGTGTTCAGCTAGATCCGTTCCTGCTATTTACATTCAGTGCAGTGCGTCCTGCTCACAGTGTTCAGCTAGATCCGTTCCTGCTATTTACATTCAGTGCAGTGCGTGCTGCTCACAGTGTTCAGCTAGATCCGTTCCTGCTATTTACATTCAGTGCAGTGCGTCCTGCTCACAGTGTTCAGCTAGATCCGTTGCTGCTATTTACATTCAGTGCAGTGCGTCCTGCTCACAGTGTTCAGCTAGATCCGTTCCTGCTATATACATTTAGTGCAGTACGTCCTGCTCACAGTGTTCAGCTAGATCCGTTCCTGTTATCTTCCTACTGACAGGCAGGCTTGTCTGGTTACAGTATATAAAGCTACCTGAAGAAAATTACAGGTGTTCTTTTTGATCCTATTAGTACCACGGTCAGGCAGCTAGACTATTTACATTTAGTACAGTGTGTCCTGCTCACAGTGTTCAGCTAGATCCGTTCCTGTTATTTACATTCAGTGCAGTGCGTCCTGCTCACAGTGTTCAGCTAGATCCGTTCCTGCTATTTACATTCAGTGCAGTGCGTCCTGCTCACAGTGTTCAGCTAGATCCGTTCCTGCTATTTACATTCAGTGCAGTGCGTCCTGCTCACAGTGTTCAGCTAGATCCGTTCCTGCTATTTACATTCAGTGCAGTGCGTGCTGCTCACAGTGTTCAGCTAGATCCGTTCCTGCTATTTACATTCAGTGCAGTGCGTCCTGCTCACAGTGTTCAGCTAGATCCGTTCCTGCTATTTACATTCAGTGCAGTGCGTCCTGCTCACAGTGTTCAGCTAGATCCGTTGCTGCTATTTACATTCAGTGCAGTACGTCCTGCTCACAGTGTTCAGCTAGATCCGTTCCTGTTATCTTCCTACTGACAGGCAGGCTTGTCTGGTTACAGTATATAAAGCTACCTGAAGAAAATTACAGGTGTTCTTTTCGATCCTATTAGTACCACGGTCAGGCAGCTAGACTATTTACATTTAGTACAGTGTGTCCTGCTCACAGTGTTCAGCTAGATCCGTTCCTGTTATTTACATTCAGTGCAGTGCGTCCTGCTCACAGTGTTCAGCTAGATCCGTTGCTGCTATTTACATTCAGTGCAGTGCGTCCTGCTCACAGTGTTCAGCTAGATCCGTTCCTGCTATATACATTTAGTGCAGTACGTCCTGCTCACAGTGTTCAGCTAGATCCGTTCCTGTTATCTTCCTACTGACAGGCAGGCTTGTCTGGTTACAGTATATAAAGCTACCTGAAGAAAATTACAGGTGTTCTTTTTGATCCTATTAGTACCACGGTCAGGCAGCTAGACTATTTACATTTAGTACAGTGTGTCCTGCTCACAGTGTTCAGCTAGATCCGTTCCTGTTATTTACATTCAGTGCAGTGCGTCCTGCTCACAGTGTTCAGCTAGATCCGTTCCTGCTATTTACATTCAGTGCAGTGCGTCCTGCTCACAGTGTTCAGCTAGATCCGTTCCTGCTATTTACATTCAGTGCAGTGCGTCCTGCTCACAGTGTTCAGCTAGATCCGTTCCTGCTATTTACATTCAGTGCAGTGCGTGCTGCTCACAGTGTTCAGCTAGATCCGTTCCTGCTATTTACATTCAGTGCAGTGCGTCCTGCTCACAGTGTTCAGCTAGATCCGTTCCTGCTATTTACATTCAGTGCAGTGCGTCCTGCTCACAGTGTTCAGCTAGATCCGTTCCTGCTATATACATTTAGTGCAGTACGTCCTGCTCACAGTGTTCAGCTAGATCCGTTCCTGTTATCTTCCTACTGACAGGCAGGCTTGTCTGGTTACAGTATATAAAGCTACCTGAAGAAAATTACAGGTGTTCTATCCCAGCTTAGTGCAGCTACAGGCCATTAGTATGTCTGGAAGGCCAAGAAGGAGAGGCAGACAGTCACAAGCCAATAAGAGAGGGCAAGCAGGCTCTGTGTCTAGTGCTGGTCGTGGAGACGGTGCATCCTCATCAGCACGTGGCCATGGGACACGCTTGGCCTTTTTTTCGGCAGCTGGCCGTGTTGAGCCGCAACATGCGGAAGACTTGGTCGAGTGGATGACCAAGCCGTCCTCATCCTCCTCATCCTCTCTCACCCATGCCCAGGGTGCTTTGTCTGGCAAAGCAGCGGCCTCTTCCCTCAGCTCAATGTCATCAGTGACTCCTTCCCTAGCTCCACCATGTCCTCATGAGGATTCCCTCGAACTGTTTGACCACAGTGTTGGGTACATGCTCCAGGAGGATGCCCAGCGTTTGGAAGGCTCTGATGATGATACTGAGCTCAATGAAGGCAGTAACATGAGCACGGACAGAGGGGGTGCCCAAGAAGGACAGCAATCTGGCAGTCATGCTCCCCCTGCTGCAGCATACTGCCAGGTTTGCTCCAGTGATGAGGAGGGAGGGGATGATGAGGTCACTGACTCAACGTGGGTGCCTGATAGGAGAGAGGAGGAGGAGGAGGAGGAGGAGGAGGAGGAGGTGGCACATCACCAACTAGGCAGGATGCCCTCCAGGGGCCAGCCTAAGGGCAGCACATTGACTGCATCACACCCCAAAGCTCCACATGTGCAGGGCGCTGCAGTCTCTGCGCGTTATTCAAAAAGTTCTTTGGTGTGGGCCTTTTTTGAGACGAGTGCATCAGATCGCACCGCTGCTATTTGCAATATATGTCTCAAGCGTATCTCGCGTGGCCAAAACATCTCCCGCTTGGGTACCACATGCTTGACCAGACATATGTTGACCTGCCATGCAGTTCGTTGGCAAGCGTATCTAAAAGACCCACACCAAAGAACAAAGACGATCTCTCCTTGCTCCTCATCAGCTGAGATTTCCAACCCCACTAGACCTTCAGTCCTCTCTGCGACCTGCAGTGAGAGGAATGAAGGTGTAGAATTAGGTGTGTCACAGCCAAGTACTTATGGGCAATCTGCTTTTGGTACACCGACGTCAGATTGTACCAGGCAAATTTCCCTGCCCCAGCTGCTGCACCGCCGAAAGAAGTTTGCTCCCAGCCATCCACATGCCCAGCGGTTGAATGCTAGCTTGGCAAAATTGCTAGCACTTCAACTGCTGCCTTTTCAGTTGGTAGACTCTGCCCCCTTCCGTGAGTTTGTGGAATGTGCGGTTCCTCAGTGGCAGGTACCCAAACGCCACTTTTTCTCACGGAAGGCGATTCCGGCTCTCTACCGGCATGTGGAAGGCAATGTCCATGCCTCGCTGGACAGGGCGGTCAGCGGTAAGGTGCATATTACCGCTGACTCATGGTCCAGCAGGCATGGACAGGGACGTTACTTAAGTTTCACGGCGCATTGGGTGACTCTGCTGGCAGCTGGGAAGGATGCAGGACAAGGTGCAGTAGTGTTGGAGGTTGTTCCGCCACCACGCCTCCAAAATGCTGATTGTGACACACCTCTCTCCTCCACCCCCTCCTCTTCTTCTTCCTCCATGGCCTCTTCCTCGGAACCAGCGGTGCTCCGTAGGCGTTCAAGGGGCTACGCAAGTACGCAGGCCAAAAGATGCCATGCGGTGCTTGAGCTGGTGTGCTTGGGGGACAGGAGCCACACTGGGGCAGAGGTTCTGTCAGCTCTGCAGGGGCAGGTTCAGAGGTGGTTGACGCCACGCCAACTTAAGGCAGGAATGGTGGTTTGCGACAATGGCACCAACCTCCTCTCTGCCCTCCGACAGGGACAACTGACCCATGTGCCCTGTTTGGCTCACGTCCTTAACTTGGTGGTGCAGCGGTTCTTGGGCAGGTACCCGGGCTTACAGGATGTCCTGAGGCAGGCCAGGAAAGTCTGTGTGCATTTCCGCCGGTCATATAATGCCAGTGCTCGGCTGACGGACCTCCAAAAGGAGTTTAACCTGCCCAAGAACCGCCTAATCTGTGACATGCCCACCAGGTGGAACTCGACGTTGGCCATGCTGCAGCGGCTGCACACGCAGCAGAGGGCCATCAATGAGTACCTGTGCGACTATGGCACCAGGACAGGGTCAGGGGACCTTGGTTTTTTTTCCCCACGCCAGTGGGCCATGATCAGGGATGCATGCACTGTCCTGTCACCATTCGAGGAGGCCACGAGGATGGTGAGCACTGACAGTGCATGCATCAGTGACACTGTCCCCCTTGTCCACCTGTTGGAGCACACGCTGCGTGGAATAATGGACAGGGCACTTGAGGCAGAACAGAGGCAGGAAGAGGAGGACTTCCTTAGCTCTCAAGGCCCCCTTTATCCAGACAGTGTTCCTGCGTGCTCGCCGATCACACAGGAAGAGGACGAGGAGGAGGAGGAGGAGGAGGAGGAAGATTGTGTCAGTATGGAGGTGGAGCCTGGCACTCAGCATCAGCAGTCTTTAAGGGATCAGTCCCAAGGAACACATGGACTTGTACGTGGCTGGGAGGAGGTGGCTGCGGACGTTGTTGTCCTTAGTGACCCAGAGGACTCCGGACCGAATGCCTCAGCAAACCTACGCTGCATGGCCTCCCTGATCCTGCAAAGCCTGCGTAAGGATCCTCGTATTCGTGGTATCAAGGAGAAGGACCAATACTGGCTGGCAACCCTCCTTGATCCACGTTACAAGGGTAAGGTTGCGGACCTTATCTTGCCATCGCAGAGGGAGCAGAGGATGAAACATCTTCGGGAGGCCTTGCAGAAAGGTCTGTGCAACGCGTTCCCAGAGACTGGGAGGTTACAAACTCCTGTTTCTGGACAACGTGTTGCTGAGGCTTCGGTCAGTCAAAGAAGGAGCGGTGGAGAAGGTGGCCGTCTGACCGATGCGTTCAGACAATTTTTTGGTCCGCAGCCCCAAGGTATGATCGGTTCCAGCAACCATCGCCAGCGTCTGTTTTACATGGTGCAGGAATACCTAGGGGCAAGATCAGACTTGGACACCTTTCCCACCGAAAATCCTCTGGGTTACTGGGTCTTGAGGATGGATCACTGGCCAGAGCTTGCACAGTATGCAATTGAGCTACTGGCCTGTCCTGCATCCAGCGTTCTTTCGGAACGCACATTCAGTGCTGCTGGAGGCGTGGTAACCGATCACAGGGTGCGTCTGTCCACCGACTCGGTCGATCGGCTGACCTTCATAAAAATTAATCAGTCTTGGATCACCACCAGCTACCAAGCACCTGATGCAGATGTAACCGAATAATTTTTTTTGAAATCTCAGATCCCTTCAAAGACTGCCTATGCTGATGCTGAGTGACTATCCCTGAGTAATTATCCTCTTCCTCCTCAATCATCACGCTGATAGCTTGTAAGAACATTTTTGGTTCTGGGCGCCACCACCAGTGCCTAAGGCACAATTTTTCAGCCCCTGTTTAACAGGGGCGTGTAATTACAATTTTTGATGTAATACTTTGCAGCAGGGCTCGTTCCTGCATTCCAACTAGAGTGTCTGTGAGGGGTTGCAGTGTTGTGGCACCAGCACCAGTGCCTAAGACCCAATTTTTCAGCCCCTGTCTAACAGGGGCGTGTAATTACAATTTTTGATGCAATACTTTGCAGCAGGGCTTGTTCCTGCGTTTCAACTAGAGTGTCTGTGAGGGGTTGCAGTGTTGTGGCACCAGCACCAGTGCCTAAGACCCAATTTTTCTGCCCCTGTCTAACAGGGGCGTGTAATTACAATTTTTGATGCAATACTTTGCAGCAGGGCTCGTTCCTGCGTTCCAACTAGAGTGTCTGTGAGGGGTTGCAGTGTTGTGGCACCAGCACCAGTGCCTAAGGCCTAATTTTTCAGCTCCTGTTCAACAGGGGCATGTAATTACAATTCTTGATCTAATATTTCACAGCAGGGCCCTGTGAGGGCTTACAGTGTTTTGGCCACAGCAACACCTAAGGCCCAAATTTCTGCTGAGTATATAGGGCAGGACCCTACTTTCAAACATCTAACTTACAAACGACTCCTACTTGCAAACGGAAGGAGACAACAGGAAGTGAGATGAAATCTACCCCTAAGGAAGGGAAATTCTCTCCTGTAAGAGTTAATATGGGAAAACAATTTTTCCTTTCCACTGATGCTTTCCAATCCTTGTTCCACAAAAAAACCCAAATTTTCAAAAAACATTTTTCATTGGGACAAAAAAGTGAGGTGAAATCTTCTGAAGAGGAGGAAAGACGCAAAACAAATGTCACAGGGGTGATAACCCTTCCCTATGTTTTCCAAAAAGCTTAGAAAAGATTTTTTGGCTGGAGCTAAACACATTAAAAATGTTCAAAATTACAAACAGATTCTACTTAACAACAAACCTACAGTCCCTGTCTTGTTTGCACCGCCTGTATACTGCTGTTCAGAGTATATAGGGACCTTTCCTTATTTTAATTTGGGTGCGGGGTTCCCCTTAATATCCATACAAGACCCAAAGGGCCTGGTAATGGACTGGGGGGTACCCATGCCGTTTGTCTCACTGATTTTCATCCATATTGCCATGACCCGACATGACATTAAACCCGCAAGCAGTTTTAAATGAGATTTTTTCCTTTAAAAATGACATTTGGTGCAGGGACTGTTCTAAACATGGGAAACACGCGTCACTTTACAGGCATACTATAGACACCCCCCAGGTACGATATTTAAAGGAATATTTCACTTTTTTTTTTTTACTTTAAGCATCATTAAAATCACTGCTCCCGAAAAAACGGCCGTTTTTAAAAGTTTTTTTTGCATTGATACATGTCCCCTGGGGTAGGACCCGGGTCCCCAAACCCTTTTTAGGACAATACCATGCAAATTAGCCTTTAAAATGAGCACTTTTGATTTCGAACGTTCGAGTCCCATAGACGTCAATGGGGTTCTAACGTTCGTGCGAACTTGCGGTCCGTTCGCGGGTTCTGGTGCGAACCGAACCGGGGGGTGTTCGGCTCATCCCTATGCGGTATATTATTTAAAGTTAATCTGCTTTTAAACTGTGTGAAAAAGTGATTTCTACAGTGAAATATGTTTAAAAGTCTGAGAAGTGACAAATTCCACATTTTGGACAACTAGGTGCCAACACAACTGAGCATGCTCAGACCTGAAAATAACTCTCATTTTAACTCAAGTGTCTTTTTTACCCGGTGCTATAGTAAATACCAAAATGAGAGCTAATTAGAGAGCATTTTTTTAAAATGAAAATCTGCTCTATTTTAGTCAAAATTAAGTTTCAGCCATTGATTCTAATGGAACAATTCTAAGTTTCACAAAAAAACCTTTTAATGTTGAGATGAAATGTATCTTTCTGTGAAATAAGTTTTCCTTTGCAACATTGCTGCTTCTACTTAAAATATTTTGTTTTTAAGAATGCTAGAATGTGGAATGTTTTGATGTTTTGGTAAAATATTTTTCTCTGTCACTTTCACTTGTTACTCTCAAGCCCCATACACACTATCAGATTTTCTGCTGATTTTTGTCTTCAGATTTACCAAAACCATGTAGTGCAAGGGCCTGCCTGATTGCATACAAATTGAAACTCCTAAGGTTTGACCTCATATTATATGGTTTTGGTAAATCTGAAGGAAAAAATCAGCGGAAAATCTGATAGTGTGTATGGGGCTTCAATCTCACAACAATCTTTACCTAAACTCACACAGGTATCTTTACAATCCACAAACAATACCATTGCTGATGCAAATTTAAAATGAATCACAATTTTTTGTGCTTTTTATTATTTCCAAATATTCATAATTTGAGCCCAAACAATTTTATATGTGTACAAACATCAGAAAGCAAAATGTAATTCCCAAAAATTTGAGGGTAATATTCTACTCTCACCCACAAAAAAACACCAAATATCACAGAATAAATCAAGAAGAATAACTCTTGAGTAATGTAATTCCATCACCTGTATGTCCAAAGAAATGCAGTATTTATGTGTTTTTATGTGTATTTATGTGTAGTTATGTGTAGGAGGCTCTCACATATGGCAGCTCTGTGGCTTAGAGGTTAGAACTTCTGCTAAGCATCCCTGAGGGTCTGGGTTCAAATCCCAACCATGTTGCTTCATGTAGAGAAGTTGTCTCATCTCCCAGGTCCTATAACCATGTCTAAATGTAGTATTTATGTGTAGGAGCATTCCACCACCATTGTAAGTCTTTTCCAGATACACTATTTAGCCAAAAGTATTGGGACGCCTGCCTTTACACACACATGAACTTTTTTTTAACAGAGAAACACACACATGAACTTTAATGGCAGCCCAGTCTTAGTCCGTAAGGTTAAAATTTGATTTGGCCCACCCTTTGCAGCTAGAACAGCTTCTGGGAAGGCTGTCCACAAGGTTTAGTGTGTCTATGGGAATGTTTTATCATTCTTCCAGAAGTGCATTTGTGAGGCCAAGCACTGATGTTGGATGAGAAGGCCTGGCTCGCAGTCTCTACTCTAATTCAGCCAAAGGGTGTTCTATCGGGTTGAGGCCAGGACTCTGTGCAGGCCAGTCAAGTTTCTCCACCCTGAACCTGCTCATCCATGTCTTTATGGACCTTGCTTTGTGCACTGGTGTGCAGTCATGTTGGAACAGGAAGGGGCTTTCCCCAAACTGTTCCCACAAAGTTGGGAGCATGAAATTGTCCAAAATGTCTTGGTATGCTAACGCCTTAAGAGTTCCCTTAACTGGAACTAAGAGGCCAAGACCAACCCCTGAAAAACAACCCCACATCATAATCCCCCCTCCACCAAATCATTTGGACCAGTGCACCAAGCAAGGTCCATAAAGACATGAATGAGGGAGTTTGGGGTGGAGGAACTTGACTGGCCTGGACAGAGTCCTGACCTCAACACAACAGAGCACCTTGGGGATGAATTAGAGAGGAGACTGTAGGTCAGGCCTTCTCATCCAACATCAGTGCCTGACCTCACAAATGCACTTGGAAGAATGGTCAAACATTCCCATAGACACACTCCTAAACCTTGTGGACAAGAAGAGTTGAAGCTGTTATAGCTGCAAAGGGTGGGCCAAATGAGTTTTGAACCCAATACTAATACTGGGATGCCATTATAGTTCATGTGCGTTTAAAGGCAGGCATCCCAATACTTAGGCCAATATATTTTATATTGCTTGTGACACTGAGCATGGCTATGGACTTAGGGCTGGTTCACACCACATAGATGCAGCAAACATGGGTGGGGCTGCCTGGTAGCTAAGTGGGTAGCAGTTCTGTCTAGCAGCACCTGAGATGTTGGTTCAATTCCCCAACATGCTAATCCTTGTGTTGAAGTTTATATGTTCTCCCTGTGTGGGTTTCTCACCACAATCCAAAGACATGCTGGCATTATTTTTGTCTCCTATCGAAATAGGTTCTAATGTAAGAAAGTTAATTTTGGACTTTAGATTGGAAGCTCATTGCAGCCAGGGACTGATGTTAATGTTTATTAGCACTAATCATGCCCAGGGACTTGGACATTTCAAATTTTAGGGTTACAGCAGTCAGTGTGAAATACCTTACACATCCCACCTTGCAGTGAGAATAATTAATAAAGTAATTTAGTGTTAATCTGTGCTCTAATACTACTTTTTTAAGCTGAGCCATTTCTTCACTTAATAAACTTATATCAGTGGTAGTAAGGTTAGTAATCTTATCTACAATTCTAGTGTAATTATTTATTCTTTTCATTGCTTCAATTCCCCATCCAGTCCAGGAAGGGAACCATGACCATGCCATGTCACCTGGTGGTTATTAAACCATTAAGAAACCTTTGTTTCACCAGTTGTGTAGATGGACTTGCAGTTACTCCCACCTTCCATTTCGCTTAACCGCCTCCAATAAGCCCCCGCGGCTTCCTCTTTCCCTTGCTTAGCATTTATAAGTATGTCTGGTTTGGGGCAATTTTTCCTTCAATTTCTAACAAACCTCCCTTCCACTAACCATCTTACCTAGATTTTTGACGTCTACACCACATTCTTTAAGTATATAGCCAGACATGTTGCTTCCCACTGCTTTAATAAGAAGCTGATGAATGTCAGTAGCAGAAGCCTCATATACTTCCTGTGCAGCGCTAAGTTTGTTTGCAAACCTAATTGGATTCTTTCTAGGATCTCCCAATCCCTCTAATATGGCTCTCATTTCTTGGGGACTAAAAGGTACATGCCATTTAATTTGAGACTTACTGTCAATAGCATTACCTTCAAAACTAATTGGGTTCTGACAGGATAAACTGCAACAGATTGCTCTGTGCCAGGGGCAGAAGGGGTGGCGTAATTTGGAAATTATGGTTTGCTCCGGAAGTTCAGACTCTATCTCTTTCTCTGGCCAAAGCCTTAAGTTCAGAGAGATCTAGTTTTGCATATGTGCCTTTTGATTTATGCCAATCATCTGTTTCTAGGATACGAGCCAAATCCCTCTTTGTAGGTTGATATGGGGCTGTTAAACCTCTGCTCTCTACTATAT
The DNA here is from genome assembly GCA_037952925.1 of Lithobates clamitans. Taxonomy (NCBI): domain Eukaryota; kingdom Metazoa; phylum Chordata; class Amphibia; order Anura; family Ranidae; genus Lithobates; species Lithobates clamitans. The sequence goes on from JBBGZY010000449.1 coordinate 16,990,590, forward strand.
TGCCCAGATCATCTTTTGTGTGTTCCATGTAATATAATTCTTGTGCTTTTGTGCGTGGACCCCTTAAAGACAAACTGGCAGTCACATAAGGTGGGGGTCCACCTCTACGGAGTCCTCTGGCCAAACGTAGTAATCTTGGGCAGTACTTTTATTAAACATCTCCATCAAGCCAGTTTGATTTGCTACTTTAGCTTCTGTCTCACATGTGCAAGCTATTCTCCACGTTCCCTCACTGCACAGTAGTGGGCCATAATCGTGAAGAAAAGTTTGCCATACTTGTAAATCAAAACTCCCTTCAGATTTTAAAGGTTTAGTTGTTCCCTTTTTCCATTCTACCCATTTTTCTAGGGGCTCAGTATAGGCGGAACCGTACCTTCGGTTCATATATTCTCTAGCGCTCATCTTGCACTGGGCATTTTCTGAAGGCCTCTCTCCCTTCATTCCCTTAATTAATTTAATGCCCATAATGACTGGCCAGTCTTCTCTACTTGTGCCTATACCCTCTTGCCTCTAAAACGAATAGTACAGCAAATCTGCAGATTTACAAGAATAGTCTTCACTTATCTACGTGGATAGAAGGGGTTTATGATAATAGACAAAACACTCATTAAGAGACCCTCCTCGTCTCTTCTCTTCTCTGTGAGTTTTATCTGACCCTACCATGCGCCTCTGATCCAGGTCGCCCACAAGGAGTCAACGCAGCGAACTACAGAGGATTCTCCCTATCCACACACAGTCCAACCCATGAAGGGGGACACAAACACATTCACACACACACACACACGTTACCCAACCAGAAAGGTCCAAGAGTGGCCTGGTTTCCTTGAGAACCGACAGATAGGATACATAGGAAAGGCAGAAATATAGCAAGCTTAAGGACAGCTTACCTAGCTGGCATTTAGAGGTCTGCGTTCCCGATGATCCAGATCAAAGCAAGGTTCCTTCTGGAAACTCTGCCAAACTCCTGATATTTGACTCGCCAAAACTGTTATGGAATTATTTCTGAGTGGGACTCGAAAACAGAGTTAATACTGCAGCTGCAGGAACAGATTCACAGGACTTAATGACTGTGCTTAAAATGTCTGTTCAGTATGAAAATGTATTATTACATGTTATTTTATACATAGATAAGAAAGGGGTGGTGTGAGATGTTATTAAAAACTATCAAAGAGAAATATGTTATTAAAAGCTAGCGAATAGAACAATTGCAAAAGTAAAACCTTGAGAGGGGAGGGGGAGTAGGGACAGAGAGAGAGCGCTTTTAGTAGAAGATGTTTCTATGTGTTAAGTGAAGGTTACAGAACACATTTCAACAGTGAGAACAAAATGGAGTCTCTAGTGCTTAAGTGAACAATACAGTGAATGTCCATGTCACTTCGGAGATGTGTGAACCGGCTCCATTGAGAGCTGAGCACAATCTCCTGACATGTTACATTAAACAAGCAAAATCATCCAGATAATAACTTAAAATACTGAGCAAAGTATACTATAAGTGAGGAATTATTGTTGTTTGTTTAAGATCCACAGCCAGGTAGGACTTTCAAGGAGATCGATCGACCATCTCAGACAGAGAGAGTGAGCAGTATGAGAGCATGCTGATGAGAATGGTGATAGGGATGGATTGTGATGAATGGATGGATATGGATGAAGTTCCCTTAGATGCAGATAGAGCTGATATGGACCAAGCTGGGGATCGAGATGAAGATGGGCCTCCTTTCTCTGAGCTTCCTCTTGTATTTCCCACTGTCTTAATCTAGGACCTATGCCAGAGGGTGTAGTTTGTAATATGTACCCACCTCTCATAGGAGGGTAATATTACTAAGTAACTATTTGTTTGCAGAGTCAATAACTTAACCACTAGATGGCACTCTAAGACTGGAAATCCCTATATTAGGTTTTCTGGCAATAAAAGGTGGATTTTTTTAAAATTCAATCTTATAGCTGGTAAATTATTTTTATCCCTAGATTGAATTAAATGTCATTTTATTTAGAGCAGAGGTCTGAAACTGGCGGTCCTCCAGCTGTTGCAAAACTACAAGTTTCATCATGCCTCTGCCTGTGGGAGTCATGCTTGTAAGCCCTGACATGTTTGTAAGGGACTTGTAGTTTCGCAATAGCCGGAGGGCCACCAGTTGGAGACACCTGATATATATATACACACACACAGTTAGGTCCATATATATTTGGACACAGGCACAATTTTAGATTTTTTTAGGTATTTACCAAAACATATTCAAGCTATAGTTATATAATTCATGCGGGCTGAAAGTCCACATTCTCAGGTTTAATTTGAGGGTATGTACATCCAAATTGGAGGAAGGGTTTAGGAATTACAGCTCTTAAGACAAGCCATCCCCCTTTTCAAGGGACCAAAAGTACCAGTAATTAGACAATTGAATCAAAAGCTGTTTCATGGCCAGGTGTGGGCTACTCCTTCGTTATTTATTCATCAATTAAGCAGGTAAAAGGTCTGGAGTTGATTCTAAGTGTGTTATTTGCATTTGGAATCTATTGCTGTGAACCTACATCATGCGTTCAAAGGAGCTGTCCATGCAAGTAAAACAGGCCATCAGAGAGATAGCAGCAAGAAACAAGGACGTACTGGTGAGCTCAGCAACATAAAAAGGCCTGGATGTCTACGGAAGACAACAATGATGGCTGATCGCAGGATCCTCTTTATGGTAAAGAAAAATCCATTCACAACACCCAGACAAGGACACTCTCCAGGAGGTGGGCGCATCATTGTCAAAGTCTACAATCAAGAGAAGACTTCACCAGAGCAAATACAGAGGGTTCACCACAAGGTGCAAACCATTCATAAGCCTGAAGAATAGAAAGGCCAGATTAGACTTTGCCAAAAAACATCTAAAAAAGCCATACCAGTTCTGGAAAAGCATCCTTTGGACGGATGAAACTAAGATGAATCTGTAGCAGAATGAGGGAAGAAAAAAGTGTTGAGAAAGCTTGGAACAGCTCATGATCCAAAGCACAAAACATCATCTATAAAACATGGTGGAGGCAGTGTTATGGCATGGTAATGCATAGCTTTCAGTGGCACTGGGGCATTGGTATTTATTGATGATGACAGAAGCAGCCAAATGAATTCTTCAGTGTTTAGAGATATACTGTCAGCCCAGATTCAGCCAAATGCAGCAAAGTTGATTGGACGGCGCTTCACAGCAGATGGACAATGATCCAAAACACACTGCAAAACAATACAGGAGCTTTTGAAGGAAAAGAAGTGGAATATTCTGCAATGGCCGAGTCAATCACCTGATCTCAACCCAATTGAGCATGCATTTCACTTGCTGGAGGCAAAACAAAAGGCAGAAAGGCCAACAAACAAAGAACAACTGAAGACAGCTGCAGTTAGAGCTTAGCAAAGCATCAGAAAGGAGGAAACCCAGTCTTTGCTAATGTCCATGGGTTCCAGATTTTAAGCAGTCATTGCCAGTAAAGGATTCTCATCAAAATATTAAAAATCAACATTTTATTTATGATTATATTAATTTGTTAAATTACATTTGAGCCCTTGAAATGGGGGGACTGTGTATAAAAATGGTTGCAGTTCCTAAAATCTGTACTTGATATTTATGTTCAACCCCTTTAACCACTTGCCGACCGCCGCACGCCGATGTGCGTCCTAAGCTGCCATAACCCCGGTATCCCAGTTTTCGTGCGGCAGTCGGCTTTCTGATGAAAGTGGTCTCTGCGGTGGATTCGCGGCAAGATCACTTTTATCGGTGGCGGAAGAGGGGCCCCCCTCCCGCCGGGATCCAGTGCCCTCTGCCGCTTACTGGAGCCGTCGGTAGCGGCGGATGCGATCGCGTCTGTCTTCTTGCTGTGCCTGGAGACGAGTGAGGCAAAGATGGCGCCCACTTGTTTCCATGACATTGCAGGGCGGAAGCGACGTCAAAACGTCACTTCCGCCCATACGTCTTAAAGGCACATTTTTTTCAATGTCATTTTTTTTATGACTTTTTTTTCATTTTCATTTTCATTTTCAGATCTCATATTTAAGAGGTCCTGTCCTGTTTACATTCCTTGTAATAGGAATAAAAGTGACACATTTTTTTTAAACAGTGTAAAAATAAATAAAATCATGTAAAATAAATAATAAAAATAAATTCTTTTTTTTTTTAAACCCCCCACCCCGACGAGCTCGCGCGCAGAAGCGAACGCATACGTGAGTAGCGCCTGCATATATATAAATATATATATTTATATAAAATTATAAATAGTTATAAATAATGCAACAAACACCAGGAATGTGTATTAATTCCTGGTGTTTGTTGCATTATTTATATTTTTTGTGTAATTTTATCCAGTGATCCATGTTAACATATTAATTTTACTCCATAAAATGTTGGGATACACTTTCCATTTCCATCTTTCTTCCAATAATATATTGATTTTGAAATGCATGTAATTCTTATAATAAGGATTGCAATCAAATATAAAATATGGTAATAGTATCCTAATCATGATTGAGTCCTTTTGTATATCAGTATGCGTTATATATATATATATATATATATATATATATATATATGTATATCGAACCAGTAATGTTCCTTTTATAGTTTTTTCCAAAAGTGTCTCCAAAAGTATCAATTATTTTGTCTTATAAAATATTAAAATGAAGATATAGAAATGTTAAATTCACTTCTCCTTTAATTCTAAGACATTTATAAAGATTACAGAATGTTGACTTTTTGTTAATGGTTTAGGCCTTCTCAAGAAGAAACAATAGAAGTCTCTGTAAGTAAAATGAGTATACAGGAGTGTTGACTCTTGATCAGTTGTGTACATAAACTCTTCACAATAGTAACATTTATAAGTTCTGAAGGCCTTGTAAACATAGAAGAGCCGTTTTAATGGAGAGTGTGTTTTCTTTAATCATAATACTGGTTAGTTTGTTAATGTCTTGCAAACATAAGACAGTTTCAGTCTAATGCCACGTACACACGATCGGACATTCAGACAACATAATCCATGTTTTTTTTCCGACAGATGTTGGCTCAAACTTGTCTTGCATACACACGGTCACACAAAGTTGGTCGGAAATTCCGTCAAGAATGCGGTTGACCTGTCTTCGGGACAGCTAGCTAAACCTCCTTATCCCAATAACTGTAGATACCATATTTCTTTGATCTCAGTTTTATTAGAACAAGCCAGGTGAAACTACAAATAACAGAAATAGACTTCAATAAGTATAATATTGCATACAATACAGCATACATTGCAGAAACAAAGATGTACAATACAAGATGTGATAGTAAAAACTTACTCTTTAAGTTTTCTAAGGGGTGATGGCGATAGATTGAGAAAGACATGACTTGCTTCCTGCAATGTGTTGAAAAGAATGGTGGATGGTTCACTTCCTGTTAAGATTCTACCTAGAATTCCCTGCTTGCTGACAACTTCCTCAACTACACATACAGTAAACAATTACACAGAACTGCAGCAATACCAAAAAGGAACACTAGATGGAGCCTGCACACCACATATGATTATCTTAAGTAAATTACACACGTTGCATGTAAATTTGACAACACAGGTACAAACAATCACCAAGACACCTGGTGGACAGAACAGTGGTGATGTACAACACTTACGATGAGCCGAGAAAAATGAAGTTCAATAGCCAATGCGGCTCTTCTGCTTGATTCTGAGCATGCGTGGAACTTTGTGCGTCGGAATTGTGTAAAGACGATCGGAATTTCTGACAACGGATTTTGTTGTCGGAAAATTTGAGAACCAGATCTCAAATTTTGTGCGACGGAAATTCCGATGGAAACTGTCCGATGGAGCCTACACACGGTCGGAATTTCCAACAAAAGGCTCCCATCGAACATTTTCCATCGGAAAATCCGACCGTGTGTATGAGGCATAAGATGGGTCTAAGTATGCCGTGTTGCATATGAAAAAATATCCTATCAAATTGACAACTTTGTATATGTATAAAAAAAAAATATTTTCATTTTCTTTCTGCATTTTCCAGAAACTAGGGGCAAAAAAATTAAGTCTTCAAAAGACTCACCATGCCACCATGGTGTTTCCACGGTCTTGGTGGTCCAGATTCTCTGAAAATGTGGAAGATAGTCAGGAAAATGAATGCTTTATATATGCACCTGGAAAGCCCGAAGTTACTTTTTGGATTTTGGGCCTCTCTATTTGGTTAGGCTGTGAAAAGGTCTCACACGTGGTATTGCCATACTTGGGAGGAATAGTAGAACATAAACATAAAAATGTGAATGCTAGTTACTCGCTAGGGGGAGAACCTCTGGGGGAATCCAGGATGGAAAAAGATCGGGGGGTCCTAGTAGATCACACACCCAGCAATGGCATGCAATACCAAGCTGCAGAAAGCAAAGCTAGTAGAGTATTACCATGCATAATAAAAGGGAATTTACTCCAGAGATAAAACAATAATCCTGCCACTTTATAAAACTCTGGTTTGGCCACGTCTGGAGTATGCTGTCCACTTCTGGTCCCTCAGAGGAGAAGTGCGGGAAATGGAGAGGGTCCAGAGAAGGGCAACAAAGTTAATAAGGGGACTGGAGGACCTCAATTACAAGGAACGAATACAAACATTAAACGTGTTCTCTCTGGAGAAGAGACGCTTGAGAGGTGATATTAGAGCAATATATAAATACCTCAATGATGATTCTGCCATAGGAAATAAACTATTCAGTCTCAGGGAGTGTAAGAAGTGTAAGAAGACACTGGGCCACTCAATAAAATTGGAGGGGAAACGGTTTAACTTTAAACTGCGTCTGGGGTTTTTCACTGTCAGGGCGGTAAGGATGTGAAATGCACTTCCACAATTGGTGGTGTCAGCAGGAAGTATTGATAGTTTTAAAAAACTCTTGGATGGGTATCTTAGCAAACACAGTATACAGGGCTATGGGAAATTATTTTTAATATGAACATACACCCACACAGGTTGAACTGGATGGACTTGTGTCTTTATTCAACCTTATCAATTATGTAATTATGTAACATGTTTTGGGGTGTAATTCTAAGTATGTCTATGCTGTGTGTTAAAAATATCTTAATAATTGACAACTTTGTATAAAAAAAAAAAAACACTGTCATTTTCATTTTGCATTTTCCAAAAACATTTGGCAAAAATATGAAGTCTTCAAAAGACTCATCATGCCTCTAAGATAATACCTTGGGGTGTTTGCTTTCCAAAATGTGGTCATTTCCACTGTCCTGGTGCTCCAAGGCCTCAAAAATTGTGATAGCAGCAAATTCCAGTTAAAAGTGGTAAAAGTGGAGCAATCATCAAGGTACACACCTGGTACTCTGGGAATGTGTGTGGGGGGGGGGGGGGGGAGACGATCTTCCGCAGTAGGCGTACACCCAGTGGTGTATTTAGGTTTTGTGCTGCCCTTGGCCTGACTAAACTCACACACCCCCTAATTTAAATATGACCCACCCCTTACTGTCAAGGCCACACCCCTTCCTTTTTAAAACCCGTCCTGTCATCTTCATGGGAGGGGGACAGAGAGGAACGCCACGTGAGGAGGACAGAGGGACGCTGCGGGAGGAGGACACAGGGCCGCGGGAGGAGGATAGAGAGGGATGCCGCGGGATGAGGACAGAGAGAGACGTTGTGGTAGTCAATAAGGCCTAGAGCATAGCAGGTTAGGCACTTCCTAATGGCTCAGTCTCTAGGAACAGTAATGGATAATGGCCAACAGCCACTCTTACCAGACCCAGCAAAACCGCAACAGTGATCCCTCTGGCTGGACGTACGCTCACTCTGGGTTGCCCAGGCCGACTCTAATCAGTAGTGTAGCATGTCTGTACCCTGGCAGTGGCTCTGTCCTTCTCCCCCTATGGTGGTGCGGGTACAGCATGGCTCCCTCTCTGGTGGTGCGGCTACAGCGTGGCTCGCTCTCTGGTGGTGCAAATACAGCGTGGCTCTCTCTCTGGTGGTGCAGGTACAGTGTGGCTCCCTCTCTGGTGATGCGGGTACAGCGTGGCTCTCTTTCTGGTGATGCGGGTACAGCGTGGCTCCCTGGTGGTGTGGGTACAGCGTGGCTCCCTCTCTGGTGGTGCGGATACAGCATGGCTCCCTCTCTGGTGGTGCGGGTACAGCATGGCTCTCTCTCTGGTGGTGCGGGTACAGAGTGTCTGTCTCTGGTGGTGCGGGTACAGAGTGTCTCTCGCTCTGGTGGTGCAGGTACAGTGTGGCTCCCTCTCTGCTGGTGTGGGTACAGCGTGGCTCTCTCTCTGGTGGTGCGGGTACAGCGTGGCTCTCTCTCTCTCTCTGGCTTCCCTCTGCACAGTCCTCTTTTTTACTCTTCTCCTGTAGCACTCTATTTTTTGCCGGGTTCCAGGTTCTCTCTCTCCCCCCTCCAGTGTTCATGCAGGCTGGGGGACTGTAGCCTGCTGTCTGTAGATACACTGAGGAGGCCAGTTATCTGGGACTACATTTACCATGATGCCTCCCCCCCGTGTCTTCTGATTGGCCCTCTGCTGTGGCCAATGAAGAGGGAATCAGAGCAGGCAGGAAGCCGGTCAGCTTCGCGGAGAACCTGATTAGAGCTACTCTCTTCTCCTGTTCAGCTGACAGGAGAAAGGGGAGGGGGCAAGCAGGGGAGATACACAGATGCAGTGCAGCTCTCCTCTCCCTGTCACAGCGCCGCTGGCAAACAGAGCAGGGGAAGACAAAACTGCTTTGCCGGGGGGGGGGGGGGGCGGCTACGGCACATACTACTGCTGCTTCCTGGTGTCACCTAGGTGCGGTCCACCCTCCTCCACCCCCATAGCGATGCCAGTGCCAATGGATTCATATGTACTCCCCTGATGGTGGCCCAGCGTGCGGGAGCCGGGTGCTGAGGCTTTTATTCATGGGGGGTGTCGGCCTAGGCCAAAATACAGCACTGAATACACTAAGGTAAGGGGAGTGGTTACAGATATAAGGGGGAAACCTTTATATCAGTACCCCCTTACATTATTGTATTCACTCCCCCCTACATCAGGCACTGTAACTGGCACTGTAACAGCCAGTAGGTGGACCCTGGGGAATGTTGATGGTCAGGCCTGAGTTGGGGGGCAGGCCTAAAGCTGTGTAATGGGCTGCCCTGACTAAATTCAGTTACTGTGATGCACAAGCCTTGTAAAGTAAACAAAAAATGTATTTACCTTCCCTGACTGATCCAAATCTCACACGCTCTCTCTCCCAGACAATGCAGCTCACATTAGGAGAGATTCGGCAGCAGAGGCAATACTGCCAATCCAGAAAGCACTAGGTGTGGTCAGGAACTGACTGGCAAACTACTGGCTTCTGAATCATCAGTGGTCCTCTGAAGCCTACATGAGTGGCATCTCTGCAGTGAATTCAAGAGCAATGCAACGATGTTGCACACCATTAATGAAGGATGAATTAAAGGATAAGTCCAGCCTGAGCTTTTTAGGCTGGGCTTCTCCTATCGATCACAGGAGTGCAATTCGTTATGCACTCCTGTGACCCGGTTTCAGCGGAGAGCGGTCTGAAGTCTGCTCTCTGGTGACATTACTGGAATCAGTCATGACAACTTAGGAAGTCTGGATCTGCCAGCTGCGTGGACAGATGGCAGTCTGCCTGGACTGCCTGGATTGATGGCAGTTTTTTATAGTTACAAAAAAGGTGTAAAAAGAGAAAAAAGAAAAAAAAAGCCAAAAATAGTTGTCGTTTTATTTTATTGTTCTTGTTCTTTTACTGTATTTTATACTATACTGCTATACTGTAATGTTTTATTGTTAACCATTGTTTGCTTTGCATGTACGTCATTCAGCTGCAGCACTGATCTGTTTATTCTGACAGCAATGGGGTTTGCTCTCACAATACGTAAATCAGTGACTCCAGCGCTGTAGGAGGTGATTTCACCAATGCAGATAAAAAAAAAGAGCATATATGGCGAAGCATAGGGGCTGGGGTGGACAGAGGGAGGATTGCGCCTATGCTTCAACATATATTTCTTTTCACTTTTCTTGGCAGAGATTTATTATTCCACATCGATCGATGTAAATGGAGGAATCTGTTAGGTTGAACGAAAAAAAAGAACATTGCATGTATGCCTGTCATTAGAAGTGGGTGGATGCAGGGCGGTATATTCTCCGCACACTTTTTCTTACAGAGATTTCTTCATCCACATCTATCAATGTGAACGGAGGAATCTGTTAGGTTCTCCTTCTTTGTTCAGCCCAATTACAATATATGCCCAACAAGGACCAGCAACGTACTGGTATGTCGCTGGACTTTGGTTATTTGTTGCCACAGTTTTTTGGAAAATGAAGAAAGAAAAGGAAAATTTATTTTTTCTTTTTTTTTAATTTGCAAAACTTTGTGACAAAAAGTGAGATCTGCAAAATACTCAACATGCCTCTCAGCAAATAGCTTGGGGTGTCTATTTTCAGAAAAGGGGTAATTTGGGGGGTGGTTGCGCTATCTTGGCATTTCACAGCTTCCGATAGCTGTGATAGGTAGTGAGGAAGTGAAATTAGCAATTTACGCCCTTAGAAAGCCAGAATGTATTTTGGTGTGTAATTCCACATATATCCATGGCATGTGGCAAAACATAAAATATTTCATGGACTCGACATGCCTCTCAGCAAATAGCTTGGTTTGTCTACTTTTCAAAAAGGGATCATTTGGGGGGGGGGGGGTTGTGCCATCTTGCCATTTCAGGGCCTCTGAAACTGTGATAGGTAGTGAGGAAGTGAAATGAGTAATTTTTGCCCTTAGGCTTAAAGCTCATCTGATTCCTCCCCCCCTCCGGTGCCACAATTGGCGCCTTTCAGGGGGGAGGGGGGTGCAGATACCGGTCTACTACAGGTATTTGCACCCACTTCCTGGAATAGACTCCCGTGGTAGTCACGCTCCTTCCCGCACCCCCCGCTGTCTCCTTGGAAACACACAGGTCCCAGCAGATAGCGGGGACCACTTAGGACGCGCAGCGCAACTCACGCATGCACAGTAGGGAACCGGGAAGTGATGCCGCAATGCTTCACTTCCTGATTCCCTCACAGAGAATGGCGGCGGTAGCAACCGAGAGCCGAGCTGGACTCCAGGACAGGTGAGTGTCCATTTATTAAAAGTCAGCAGCTGCAGTATTTGTAGCTGCTGGCTTTTAAAAAATTTTTTTAGGTGGACTCCCTCTTTAATGTACACGGGATGTTTTTACAACCTCTCCTAAATGATTTAACTTGACAGATAGTAAGTTTAAAACGTCCGTTTTGCCGTGTTTACATGCTGCGTTTAGCTGCGTTTTGCCGCATTTGAAAAAAAATCATTAATTTTTTTACAAAATAGCCAAAAATGAAAAACGAAACATGGCTCAACGTGAGTTGCCACGTTTAGAAGCGTTTTAAAACTCAGCGCCTGAACTAATTTTTTTACTTTCCAAAAAAGGCCTCTAAACTCAACTGCCTAGAAATGACTATAAAAGACCCTGTGTACATGTACTGATAAGAGAACATAGAGGAGAGTTTAGGAGCAGTTGAAAAAAATGCCCAACTGCTCCTAAACGTCGGTTTAGCAGCAGTGGTGTACATGAGGCCTAAGAAATCCTGAAGGAGGTAATTGTTTTTCGGGGTGCTGTGCGCGGCTGGGCTCCCAAAAAGTCTCACACATGTGGTATCCCCATACTCAGGATATGCAGCAGAATGTATTTTGGGGTGTAATTCCACATATACCAATGGCATGTGTGAGTAATATATTATTTCAGCGACAACTTTGTGTAAAAATGTATTTTTTAGTAATTTTTCAATAAACTGTGGGCTCAACATGCCTCTCAGCAAATTCCTTGGGGTGTCTACTTTCCAAAAAGGGGTCATTTGGAGGGAGGGTTGTACTGCTCTGCCATTTTAGTACCTCAAGAAATGAGATAGGCAGTCAGAAAGTAAAAGCTCTGCGTAAATTCCAGTAAATACACCATAGCTTGTAGACGCTATAACTTTTGCGCAAACCAATAAATATACGCTTATTGAATTTTTTTTTACCAAAGACATGTGGCTGAATACATTTTGGCCTAAATGTATGACAAAAATTGAGTTTATTGGATATTTTTTTTAACAAAAATTAGAAAATTTCACTTTTTTCAATGTTACCTGTCTTTTTTCGTTTATATCGCAAAAAATAAAAATCCCAGTTGTGATCAAATACTACCAAAAGAAAGCTCTATTTGTGGAGAAAAAAAAGGATGTAAATTTCATTTGGGTGCAGCATTGCATGACCACGCAATTACTATTTAAAATAGCACAGTGGCAAATTGCAAAAAATGCTCTGGTCAGGAAGAGGGTGAAACCTTCCGAAGGTCAAGTGGTTAAGCTATGGAAAAAAAAAAACTGGAAGCCGATTGGTTTCTATGCAGATCTGCACCAGATTATGCACTCTCCAGTTTTAGTAAATCAACCCCATAGTGTTTTTACAAGCTAAATGTCATCCAGTTAGGTTTTAGGCCTGATTCCCACCTATGCATTTTTAGTGCTTTTTGCATTTTGACGATTTGCACTACAGTTCATAAAACATGGTTTCCTGTGGAACACGTTCTGTAGTGCAAATCTGCAAAATGCAAAAAGCACTAAAAAAGGCATAAGTGTGAATCAGGCCTTAGATCTATTTTAGGATAAGATAACAAAAGCCACAACAATTCAATTCATTAGGATAAAATATTTTAGATATTTCTTACTGGTGATCATTGTCTCATGTAGGTTGTGTCTAACTAGTTATAGAAAACAGGTGGTTTTAAACAGCTGGCTAAATTGGTTTTATGCATTGTCAGTTTAGGCAATAAAAGAGCTAACATTTATTATTATTATAATACAGGATTTATATAGCGCCAACAGTTTACGCAGTGCTTTACAATATAAAAGGAAGACAATACAGTTATAATGCAATAAAATACAAGAGGATTAAGAGGGCCCTGCTCAGAAGAGCTTACAATCTAATAGGGTGGGGCAGGCGGTACAAAAGGTTGTAACTGTGGGGAATGAGCTGATGGAAGTGGTAGGAGATTAATTGGAGACGTGATAGGCTTTCCTGAAGAGATGAGTTTTCAGAGATCACCTGAAGGTAGCAAGAGTAGGGGACAGCCGGACAGGTTGAGGTAGCGAATTCCAGAGGATGGAAGAGGCTCCGGAGAAATCCTGGAGACGAGCATGGGAGGAGGAAACGAGAGAGCTTGAGAGCAGGAGGTCTTGAGAAGAACAGAGAGGACGATTTGGGTGATATTTGGAGACAAGATTGGTGATGTAGCTTGGGGCAAATTTGTGAATGGCTTTGTATGTTGTGGTTAGTATTTTGAATTTAATTCACTGGGTGATTGGGAGCCAGTGTAGGGATTGGAGGAGAGGGTTGGCAGACACTGAGCGGTTGGTAAGGTGTATAAGTCTGGCAGCAGCTTTCATGATAGACTGAAGAGGGGATAACCTATGGAGAGGCAGGCCAATGAGAAGGGAGTTACAATAGTCAAGGCGAGAGATAACGAGGGAGTGAATGAGGAGCTTGGTGGTTTCATTTGTTAAAAAGGGGCGAATTTTAGAGATGTTACGGAGGTGAATTCTACAAACATTTGACAACTATTGGATTTGAGGCTGAAATGACAAGTCAGAGTCTAGGATTACACCTAGTACCCTGGCCTGAGGGGAGGGACTGATGGTTGCTTTGTTGATTTTGATAGAAAAGTCATGGAGGGGGGCACGGGCGGGGGGGAATATTAATAGCTCAGTTTTAGAGAGATTTAGTTTAAGGAAGTGGTGCGACATCAATGCTGATATGTCAGTTAGTAATGCGAGAGGAGACTGAAGTAGTGAGGTGAGGAGTAGACAGATAGATTTGGGTGTCATCAGCGTATAAGTGGTATTGCAAGCCGTGGGCGGTTATCAAGTGACCAAGGGAGGAGGTGTAGATAGAGAAGAGAAGGTGTCCAAGAACAGAGCCTTGGGGGACCCCCACAGAAAGGGGCAATGGAGAGGAGGAGACAGAGTTGTAGGTTAAACTGAAGGAGCGCTGTGATAAATAGACAGAGAACCAGGATAGAGCAGAATCTCGGAGGCCAAGAGAATGTAGTTTATTGAGAAGGAGCGGGTGGTCAACAGTATCAAAGGCCGCAGAGAGGTCAAGTAGTAGGAGTATGGAGTACCGGCTGTTGGTTTTAGCAGTTAGCAAATCATTAGTGAGTTTTAGTAAAGCAGTTTCCGTGGAGTGCTGCGAGCGAAAGCCAGACTGTAAGGGGTCAAGAAGGTTATTTTCACTGAGGTAGAAGCTAAGACGGTTGTAGACTAAGCGTTCTAGAAGTTTAGCGGTGAATGGGAGAAATTAGATGGGTCTTAAGTTGTTCAGGTTGGTAGAGTCCAGTCAAAGCTTTTTAAGTATGGGAGTGATCTGCACATGTTTTAGAGGGGAGGGGAAGGGGAGAGGGAGAGATTGAAGATGTGAGTGAGGGAGCATAGGATAGAAGAAGAGGGTGACCGTAGTAGTTGTGAGGGAACAGGATCCAAGGCACAAATGGTTAGGTGGGCATCTGAGAAAAGTTTTGTAACCTCTTCCGTAGTAGCCAATTCAAAAGAGGAGAGTGTTGAATGTGCTGTTAGGCAAGGTATGTTGGGTGGGGAAGATGTACGCACAGTAGAGGTGTCCTCACAAATTGCATCAATCTTGTCTTTGAAGTGATTGGCAATCTCTTGGGCAGTGAGTGAGTTAGTAGGTAGAGGGGGTGGGGGACAAAGCAGAGAGTTAAAGGTTGAGAAGAGCCGACAGGGACTGGATGACAAGGAATTAATAAGAGAGACAAAGTAGGCTTGTTTGGCATCATGGAGGCATGAATTGCATTTTAGAAGGGCAGATTTATATAGGGTGAAGTCTTGCAAGCATTTGGTTTTATGCCACAGTCGTTCAAGAGCACAGCATTTATGGCTAGGCTCCACAAACACTAGACAAAAGATGCATTGTGATCATCAGGAAACTATAGGTAGTGATGGCACAACATAATTGAAAATGTTAAAAAGGGCACCTTAATCAACATAAAATATTGGAGCTGTACGCAAGACTGTTTTTCTTTTGAAACGCCATCTCCAAATGATGTTCAGTTCTTTTATTACCTGTAGTAGTTTTTATATGCTGGGTTGCCTGTCTGTTCTATAAATAAAGCCTCCCACGCAGAGCAGGAAGGCACTGCCCAAAAACAGGAAGGAATTTTCAAAGTGGACAATGCAAACTGTTTATGGATGATTTGAAAGCCACTCCTTTTTAACGTCAATTGCCAACAAAAAAGCATTCTATTCACATAATCTCTGTTATTCTGGAAGGCAAATAGAGTTACAAATCTTCATACCATCAGAGTACAGTCTGTAAACAAATAAAAAAGAATCAGAATGTATTACATTCATAAGGTGTTTAGTTTTATGGTTATGGTTATAATGAAGAATTTTTTTAGAGTTGTGTATTTTATTGTCAATCTCTAATCAAGGTCACTGGTTGCAATCTTGATAATGGTTTAAGCCTTCTGAAACAAATGTTTAATTGTGGAAGAAGTGAATTAGTAGACTTATGTAATTTTCCATTAAGGATGTACAATATTAGTATTGTGAGATAAAGCTATGTATAGTAACCAGCCCTCAAAATTTCCACTCGCCTGCTCGCATTGGACTTTGAGAAACTATGGCTGCCTGTGAGCGGGGGAGCGAGCACCGCCGGCAGGCAGGTTGTATGGGAGCCGTTCTCCCAGCGATCGGAGGGGAAGAGAGAGAAGAGCCGCCGCCCGGATGATCAGAGTGCCGGGAACATAACAGCTTTCATTTCAATAGCTGTGTGTTCCCCGCTGCATGCCGTCACATACATCCCACACAATGGGTACTTTGATAGACAGATCATCCGTCCAATCCTGGGACGGGTGATCTGTCTATCAAAGTTCCTCGGACAAGGGGGAGGGGCTGTATTTGATGGCGCGGCGGGGAAAACACAGCTATTGAAATTAAAGCTGTTATGTTCCTGGAGCTCTTATCATCCGGGCGGTGGCTCTCCTTTCTCTTCCCCTGCACAGGTAGGCTGCACTGGGGCACAGGCAGCATTGGGGACACAGGCCGCATTGGTGGCACAGGCCACACTGGCGGGCACAGGCCGCACTGGCGGACGCAAGCTGCATTGGTGGACACGGGCAGGCTGCATTGGTGGATACGGGCAGGCTGCATTGGTAGACACGGGCAGGCTGCATTGATGGACATGGATAAAGTTGTTGTTAATATTTATTTTTATAACTTAATTCTGCATAAAACATTTAAGTGACATTTCATGAGGTAATTTATGAGGGCGTGTTTAGAGGGGGGATTAGGGGTGGGGCAGGGTAGGGGTTGGGCGGGGCACCTGATGGCGAGTAACCCTTGAGGCCTGGCTAGTAGCTCGGAACTTGAAATTTTGATCCCTGGTATAGTACATATTTATATAATACCAATTATAGCCCAACTCCGGGCACATAAAAAACTATCCCCTGCAGTAGGGCTGGGTCTGCACATTTTGGTCTAGGGCAAGGGTAGGCAACCTTTTGAGCACAGTGTGCCAAAAAATGTTTTCAAATAAATTGAGCATGCCGATTTTATAACAAAAAAAATGTCAACTTCACACTCTCAATCATGAAAAGGATTTTTTATAAAGTAAATGCCGTAAACTACTTTAGTAGTGAGAAATTAACATCCTGCACTCTCACACCTCCGATCAGCCCCAATTCCTGCAACTCCACACCTCAGATCACTGTCCCCCCTGCAAATCTGTTTCACCCGTGTACCCCCTTGCTCATCTGCCCCACCTCTGTAACCCCCTGCACATCTGTCCCACCACTGTACTACCCTGCACATCTGCTCCTCCACTGTAGAGTGCTGCCATAAGAATGACAGCACACTAAATAGTCTCTCGTCTGCCCTACCACTGTACCCCCTGCTCATCTGCCCCACCACTGTAACCTCCATGCTCATCTGCAGCACCACTGTAACCCCCCTACTCATCTGCCCCACCATTGTAATCCCTGTACATCTGCCCCACCACTGTAACCCCCTCCACATCTGCCCCACCACTATACCACCCTGCTCTTCTGTCCCACTACTGTAACCCCCTGCTCATCTGCCCCACCAATGTTCCCCCTTTCTCATCTGCTCCACCACTGTACCTCCATGCATATCTGCTCCACCACTGAACCATCTTCTCATCTGTCTGAACACTGAACTCATCTGCTTCTCCACTGTAACTCCCTTTCTCATCTTCCCCACGACATGTGTTCCATCCATTCCATCCTTTCTCCTCTGCACATCTGCCCCACCTCTGTAACCCCCTGCTCATCTTTCCCACCATTGTAACTCCCTTATCATCTGGCCCAACACTGAACCCCCCTGCTTATCTGTCCCACCACTGTAACCCCCTGCTCATCTGCCCCATCACCGTACCCCCCTGCTTTTCTGTCCAATCGCTAAACCCCCTTCTCATCTTTCCCGCCACTTTACCTCTTGCACATCTGCCCCACCACTGTACCCCCTTTGCTCTTCTGTCCCACCACTGTAACCGCCCTGCTCTTCCGTCCCACCACTGTAACCCCCCTGCTCATCTGCCCCATCAATGTACTCCTTTCTCATGTGCCCCACCACTCTACCTCCTTGCACATCTGCTCCATCGCCCTATCCCCATGCTCTTCTGTCTCACTACTGAATCACCTTCTCATGTGTCCTAACACTGAACCCATCTGCTGCACCAATATAACCCGCTTTCTCATCTGCTCTACCAATGTACCTCCTGCACATCTGTCTCACCTCTGTACCCCCTGCTCTTCTTCCCCACCTCTGTTCCCCCTGCTCTCCTGACCCACCACTGTAACCCCCTGCTCATCTCCCCTACCAATACACCTCCTTTCACATCTTGCCCCACTGCTCTCCCTCTCTGCTTTTCTGCCCCAACACTGTACCCCCCTGCTCATCTGAGCCAAAACTAAACCCCCCTGCTCATCTGGCCCATCACTGTATCCCCCTGCTCTTCTGTCCCACTGCTGAACCCCCTTCTCATCTCGTCCACCACTGTATCTCCCTGCACATCTGCCCCACCGATGTACCCTCCTGCTCTTCTTTTCCACCTCTGAACCCCTCCGGCTCATTTTTCCCACCGCTGTACCCTCCTGCTTGTCTGCTCCACTGCTGTACCCTCTTCTTGCGTGATATTCAGAGTGGTGAAAGGAAACAAAGATGAGACACATCTACCTGTCCTGGCACACTCATCCTGCTGATCCAAATCTCACATCCAGCCCACGTGCTTGTATGTGATGTCAGTGCCTCCCCCTCAGTGCAGGTGTGGCGTGGGGAGATCTGAAATTGGAATGCATTAGTGTCTCACTGACACTTCCCTCCCCATCAGCAGAGCAGTGCAGGGAGTAGAGTGCCGGCAAAAGATTCTTCGCTAGGGGTTGCCTACCTCTGGTCTAGGTTGAACAATAAAAGAAAATACACTTTCTCTGCTCCTCCCCACAGCTAGACCAGTCCCTGCAGCTTTTCCACCCAAGCCCTCTAGGGTCCTGACATTATCAATACCAAGCCAGGGTCCATAGATCTTTGGTGAGCACCATCTGCAAGGGGAGCAGAGTATCAGGTAAGTAAAAGTGATTGTCCATCATATAGAAGCATAGTGCTACAACCCATGGACTCTATGTAAGGTACAGGGTTTGCATCCCCTGTGCCAAGACCAAAGCTGGACCCCCTGCTGAAACATACAACCAAATAGAGAAAGGTTGGCACCTGGGTGTTCAATGATTAAACAAATCTTCTTTGTTGCGAACGCATTAGGAACAAGAAGGATCCAATAAATCAAAAGATCCTGGTGTGTTTCTGCCCTTATGGGCCTTAATCATAGCAAACGCCATAAGAATGACAGCACTCTAAATAGTTTCTCTCTGGATTCACAAGGAAGGCAGCATCAGAATTAACCCCTTCATCTATATTATGGGTTCTCTAACTGGAGGTCCTGGGAAAATTAACCTCTTGGATGATAACATAGAAAAATCCAGAGGAGTAAAAAACTGTTAAAAATTACAAGAATCGTAACAAATGAAGACATAAAAAAAATTAACAAATAAAACTGAACCCAAGTTGCAAAATGTAGCAAGTGGGATCAGCAAATCAAAGGGGGTGGAAAACAGGTGTAATATTAAAGAAAGGCGACAGTGGAGATGCAGATCTATGTTCCATCTGAGGTTTAACCCCTGCGGGACTCTAGTCTGAAATTTAAATATACACCTCGCCTCCCTTTGTAACAATTTACATTGACTATCTCCCTTTTAGAAGCCGGAACCACCTGCTCCATACCATAAAATCTTAAAGAGGAGGTATCCCCTCCATGTCGCTTTTTAACCATTTGCCGACCGCCTAACGCAGTTATACTGAGGCAGAATGGCACGGGCAGGCAAAATCACGTACCTGGTACGTGATCTGCCTCCCGTGGGCGGGGGGCACATCACGCCCCCCCCCCCCGGTGCCTGAGGCGGTTGCCTTCATTAGGGGAGCGATCCAGTCTGAGGCCACTCATTCGTGGCCACCCCCTCGCGATCGCTCCCAACGAATGAAAATCTTCCTCTGCTGCTGTAATGTAAACAGCAGCAGAGGAAGTGATGTCATCTCTCCTCGAGCCGGTCTTTTTGTTCCGGCGTCGAGGACAGAAGACATCAATGTGAGTTGCAGCATCACTACACTTACAGTAGAACACGCAGGCACACTTTTCACCCCCCATCACCCCCCTGTACCCCCTGTCACAGTGACACCAATAGCAGTTTTTTTTTTGCATTGGTGTCAGTTTGTGACAATTATAAGTGGTAGGGCAGTTAGGGTTAGCCCCCTTTAGGTCTAGGGTACCCCCCTAACCCCCCCCAATAAAGTTTCAACCCCTTGATCACCCCTCGTCGCCAGTGTCACTAAGCGATCGTTTTTCTGATCGCTGTAATAGTGTCACAGGTGACGCTAGTTAGGGAGGTAAGTATATAGTTTCGCCGTCAGCGTTTTATAGTGACAGGGACCCCCATATACTACCTAAGAAGGGTTTTAACCCCCTGATTGCCCCCTAGTTAACCCTTTCACCAGTGATCACCGTATAACTGTTATGGGTGATGCTGGTTAGTTAGTTTGTTTATTATAGTTTCCGGGCACCCGCCGTTTATTACCTTATAAAGGTTTAACCCCCTAATCGCCCGGCGGTGATATAAGTTAAGTTTTAGGGTCAGATAAGGTCTGCGTCGCCCCAGTACCGCTAACACCCACGCACGCACCATACACCTCCCTTAGTGGTATAGTATCAATATCTGATCCGATCAGATCTATACTAGCGTCCCCAGCAGTTTAGGGTTCCCAAAAACGCAGTGTTAGCGGGATCAGCCCAGATACCTGCTAGCAGCTGCATTTTGCCCCTCGGCCCAGCCCTGCCCACCCAGGTGCAGTATCGATCGATCACTGTCACTTACAAAACACTAAACACACATAACTGCAGCATTTGCAGAGTCAGGCCTGATCCCTGCGATCGCAAACAGTTTTTGTTGGTAGCATTTTGATATAGTCGCTAACAGTCAGGAGCTTTTTTGCCTGTGAGTCTCACTAGTGTACCACTAAATTTAGAGCCCAAAATGGCAAATCGAAGGTACACTAGCGAAGAGGCCTACACGTTTCTGAGCATGACAGATAGTGAAGAGGAAGTCACTCATCTGTCAGATTCAAGCTCAGAATACGATCCTGTAGACGACAGCGGCTCCATGACAGATAGCTCTGACGACGGAGTTGTGGTCCCTGCCAAGGTCAGGCATACCAGACCCCGAACTTCTTCTTCTGTCCTTGATGTGCAAGAACCGCAGGTCCCTCGTATGGAGCAGAGAAGTACTAGCGCCGCAATTCCTTCTGGTGAACTGGCAAGCACCAGCGGCCTAGTACACCCTGGTCGTACATCCAGCACTGCAGTAACACGTGGTGACGTGGCGAGTCCCATAAGTGCAGTTCAAGCTTGCGAGGTGGCAAGCAGAAGTAGTGTCCTGCTGCCACCAAGAAGACGAACACAGGCCCGTCGTGCCCTTCCTGCTGCATTCGCCAATCCTAATTGGGAACCCACCACTTCTGCAGCACCCGTACTTCTCCCATTCACTGGCCAACCCGGCATTCAGGTGGAAACAGTTTATGTTACGTCTTTGGATTTTTATTCGCTGTTTTTCACCGATGATCTCTATAGATCTATTGTGGACCAAAGCAATTTGTACGCTGGTCAACACATCAAGAGATGGGAAACCAATAACGGTTTCTGAATTTAAGATCTTTCTGGGCCTTTCCCTCCTCATGGGCATAACCAAAAAGAGTGAGTTGTGGTTATATTGGTCCACTGACCCAATTCACCATATGCCCCTGTTCTCTGCTTCCATGGCCAGGGCACGATACAAGCAGATTTTGAGGTTCATGCACTTCAACAACAATGAACTCTGTCGTCCTCGTGGAGACCCTGAATATGATTGGCTCTACAAAATTCGGCCCCCCTCGTAAACCACTTCAACCAACGTTTTGCAGACTTGTTTACTCCCCATCAAGTTGTCTGTGTTGATGAGTCCCTGATAAGGTTTTCTGGCTGCTTGTCATTCAAACAGTACCTTCCCAGCAAGCGTGCCAGATACAGGGTCAAGATGTATAAGCCCTGTGACAGGGCCACAGGCTATATATGTAGTTTTATGGTTTACGAGGGAAAAGATAGTCACATAGAGCCGACAAACTGCCCTGACTACATAGGAAGCGCTGGCAAGATTGTGTGGCACTTGGTGTCACCCTTATTCGGAAAGGGGTACTACTTGTAAGTGGACAATTATTACACGAGCGTGCCACTTTTTAGTCACCTTTTTGATCATCAGATTGGAGCATGTGGCACCGTGCGACCTAAGCGGCTTGTAGATTCCCGTCTTAGGCTGGGGGAGAGAGCCTGCTTGCAGTGTAACAATTTGCTCGCTATGAAGTGGAGGGATAAGAAGAATGTTTTCGTTCTTACCTCCCTTCATGCAGGCACGACAGTCCAAATTACTACGCGACTGGTGTTGTGGAGAAACCCCTCTGTGTCCACGAATATAACCTTAACATGGGAGGGGTGGACCTCAACGTACCTAGTTGCCCGTAAGGCCAGACGCTGGTACAAAAAAGTGTCTGTTTATTTATTTCAATTGGCTTTGCTGAACGCTCATCTGCTATACAGAGCTTCAGGATGGACTGGATCCTTCCTTAAATTCCAGGAAGAGATCATCAGAGCCCTTCTGTTTTCAGAGGGTGCTCCACCTCACCTTCCCCAACCAAATGCAGTAAGCCAGCTGCATGAGAGGCATTTTCTTTATGTCCTCCCGAGTACCCCTACCCAACAAGCCCCCAAAAAAAGATGTCGTGTCTGCAGCAAGCGCGGATATAGGCGTGACACCCAGTATTATTGTCCCTCCTGTCCTGACAATCCTGGTCTTTGCATTGGTGAATGTTTTGAACGCTACCATACACTAGTTGCGTATTAGCGTTGGGTAGAGCACTGCACAGACTAGGACACACTTTCACAGGGTCTCCCAAGATGCCATCGCATTTTGAGAGACCAAAACCTGGTACCAGTTACAAAAGTTAAAGTTACAAAAAAAGTGTAAAAAAAGCAAAAAAAAAATTTTAAAAAATATATAAAATAAAAAAAACAAAAATAGTTGTCGTTTTATTGTTCTCTCTCTATTCTCTCTCTATTGTTCTGCTCTTTTTTACTGTATTCTATTCTGCAATGTTTTATTGTTATTATGTTTTTATCATGTTTGCTTTTTAGGTATGCAATTTTTTTTATACTTTACTGTTTACTGTGTTTTATTGTTAACCATTTTTTGCTTAGCAGGTACGCCATTAAGTTGCAGCGCGGATTTATTCATCTTGACAGCAACAGCATTTGCTCCCACGATATATAAAGCCGTGACTCCAGCACTGTCGGAGGTGATTTCACCACCACAGTTACATACTTCAGCATATATGCCAAAGCGTGGGGGCAGCAGTGGGTGGAGGAGCGATTTGCTCCTACCTTTTGTGGGAGGATGCCCCCATGCTTCAGCATATTTATATTTTAGGCACAGGTTGCGTTAAATGTTTAATTTTTTACTATTTTTTTTGTATTTGCTTTGCAGGTATGGTAAGTCTTACTGTTACACTGTAATGTTACTTTGTTTTTGTTAACCATCATTTGCTTAGCAGGTACGCCATTCAGTTGCAGCACGGATTTATTCATCTTGACAGCAACAGCGTTTGCTCCCACGATACATAAAGCTGTGACTCCAGCGCTGTCGGAGGTGATTTCACCACCACAGTTACATACTTCAGCATATATGCCGAAGCGTGGGGGCAGCAGTGGGCGGAGGAGCGATTTGCTCCTACCTTTTGCGGGAGGATGCCCCCATGCTTCGGCATATTTATATTTTAGGCACAGGTTGTGTTAAATGTTTAATTTTTTACTATTTTTTTTTGTATTTGCTTTGCAGGTATGGTAATAGGGCGTACACACGGTCGGACTTTGTTCGGACATTCCGACAACAAAATCCTAGGATTTTTTCCGACGGATGTTGGCTCAAACTTGTTTTGTCTACACACGGTCGCACAAAGTTGTTGGAAAATCCGATCGTTCTAAACGCGGTGACGTAAAACACGTACGTCGGGACTATAAACGGGGCAGTGGCCAATAGCTTTCATCTCCTTATTTATTCTGAGCATGCGTGGCACTTTGTCCGTCGGATTTGTGTACACACGATCGGAATTTCCGACAACGGATTTTGTTGTTGGAAAATTTTATCTCCTGCTCTCCAACTTTGTGTGTCGGAAAATCCGATGGAAAATGTCCGATGGAGCCCACACACGGTCGGAATTTCCAACAACACGCTCCGATCGGACATTTTCCATCGGAAAATACGACCGTGTGTACGGGGCATTAGTCTTACTGTTATACTGTAATGTTACTTTGTTTTTTTTTTTGTTAACCATCATTTGCTTAGTAGGTACGCCATTCAGTTGCAGCGCGGATTTATTCATCTTGACAGCAACAGCGTTTGCTCCCACAATACATAAAGCCGTGACTCCAGCGCTGTCGGAGGTGATTTCACCACCACAGTTACATACTTCAGCATATATGCCGAAGCGCGGGGGCAGCAGTGGGCAGAGGAGCGATTTGCTCCTACCTTTTGCGGGAGGATGCCCCCATGCTTCGGCATATATAAACGGTGCATGTATGCCCATCATTAGAAGTGGGTGGATGAAGGGAGGTATTCTAATGGTGGGCATACAAACCGATCAATATCTTTTTTTTCGTTCAACCCACAGGCTGCATGAAAAAAAGTTTACAATATATGCCCAACAAGGACCAGCAGCGTACTGGTATGTTGCTGGACTTTGAGTGGTTATACCAGATGCCTGCAGGTTTAGGTATCATTTTGGTATCATTCTTTTCAGCCAGTGGTCGGCTTTCATGTAAAAGCAATCCTAGCAGCTAATTAGCCTCTAGACTGCTTTTACAAGCAGTGGGAGGGAATCCCCCCCCACCGTCTTCCATGTTTTTCTCTGGCTCTCCTGTCCCAACAGGAAACCTGAGAATGCAGCCGGTGATTCAGCCAGCTGACCATAGAGCTTATCAGAGACCAGAATGGCTCCAAACATCTCTATGGCCTAAGAAACCGGACGCTACGAGCATTTCATGACTTAGATTTCGCCGGATGTAAACAGCGCCATTGGGAAATTGGGAAAGCATTTTATCACACCGATCTTGGTGTGGCCAGATGTTTTGAGGGCAGAGGAGAGATCTAGGTTCTAATAGACCCCAATTTTTTCAAAAAAAGAGTACCTGTCACTACCTATTGTTATCATAGGGGATATTTACATTCCCTGAGATAACAATAAAAATGATAAAAAAAAAAAAAATGAAAGGAACAGTTTAAAAATAAGATAAAAAAGCAAAAAAAAAAAAAAAAGTACCCCTGCCCCCCCTGCTCTCACGCAAAGGTGAATGCAAGCGTTGGTCTGGTGTCAAATGTAAACAGCAATTGCACCATGCATGTGAGGTATCACCGCGAAGGTCAGATCGAGGGCAGTAATTTTAGCAGTAGACCTCCTCTGTAAATTTAAAGTGGTAACCTGTAAAGGCTTTTAAAAATGTATTTAGTTTGTCGCCACTGCACGTTTGTGCGCAATTTTAAAGCATGTCATGTTTGGTATCCATGTACTTGGCCTAAGATCATCTTTTTTATTCCATCAAACATTTGGGCAATATAGTGTGTTTTAGTGCATTAAAATTTTAAAAAGTGTGTTTTTTTCCCCAAAAAATGCATTTGAAAAATCGCTGCGCAAATACTGTGTGAAAAAAAATGAAACACCCAACATTTTAATCTGTGGGGCATTTGCTTTAAAAAAATATATAATGTTTGGGGGTTCAAAGTAATTTTCTTGCAAAACAAAATAATTTTTTCATGTAAACAAAAAGTGTCAGAAAGGGCTTTGTCTTCAAGTGGTTAGAAGAGTGGGTGATGTGTGACATAAGCTTCTAAATGTTGTGCATAAAATGCCAGGAGAGTTCAAACCCCCCCAAATGACCCCATTTTGGAAAGTAGACACGCCAAGCTATTTGCTGAGAGGCATGTAGAGTCCATGGAATATTTTATATTGTGACACAAATTGTGGGAAAATTACAAACTTTTTTTATTTTTATTTTTTTTTGCACAAAGTTGTCACTAAATGATATATTGCTTACACCCCAAAATACATTCTGCTGCTTCTCCTGAGTACGGGGATACCAGATGTGTGGGACTTTTTGGGAGCCTAGCCGCATATGGGGCCCCGAAACCAAGCGCCGCCTTCAGGCTTTCTAAGGGCGTAAATTTTTGATTTCACTCTTCACTGCCTATCACAGTTTCGGAGGGAGGTCATTGAATGCCCAGGTGGCAAACCCCCCCCCCCCCAAATGACCCTATTTTGGAAAGTAGACACCCCAAGCTATTTGCTGAGAGGTATAGTGAGTATTTTGCAGACCTCACTTTTTGTCACAAAGTTTTGAAAATTGAAAAAAGAAAAATCATTTTTTTTTCTTAGTTTTGTCAGTGGATCCACGCTACAGGATATATTTGCAACTGCAGCCCCCCTATGTAGGCAGGGGACACTAACGTGTACCCTCAAAAGGATAGATATAAAAATAGGGAGTGGCGCTGTGCATAAAGGATGTGTTGATATATAATGATTATCTAATAATGATGATAGATGTGTCTATGTGATATACTATAGGGAACGGCAATAAACAATAACGCTTTGGATGCAATGGTATATATCCCACATAAAAATGCTGATTAATAAAATAATTTTTTTTTTTTATATAAGTAAATATTAAGTGCAGCTGTAATCCCATATGCAAAGATAAACACTAATAATCCCTAGTGGTGTAGTGTAATGTGAATGATAAGTGGTAAGTGCAAAAGTGTCAGGTGCAGTCCAATTGTCAGTGTTCCAGCACCTGCTGAATGGCGTGGGATTGGCCGCGGCATGTACTGCACCCAGATATAAGGCGTTGAGAGGACCAAGATGGCAGTGCCTCCGATGACGTCCGTGTGACGAAACGCGTAAGGCGGGACTATCTTGGCACGCACAACGTCACTTCCTGTTATCGTGGTTTTTGCTAGCTGACCGGAGGAACGCAAGCGGTAGTTGCGAACAACGCTGCGTCCCGGGACAGCAAGGGAAGACAGAGAGCTTGTACGCTCCCTCCTCTCTTTTTTAATACCTACATTTCATTCCTTGGAATTAGCTACGCTCCATGGACTGTATGAGCATCTATAAATAAACGCATTTTAATGGAGTTACGCTATGTGGATCAATTCTTTTATTACATATAACACTTTGGAGCGGATGTCCGGCTGGAAATAGGATCACAACAGGGGACTATCATCTTCCCCCATCTCCTTCCTTTGCACGAGTGGCTGATCTGGATCGAGGAACTGAATTGGAGGGGATATCAACATACAGGGATTCGATCGGCACCCGGATTTGATTGGCACCTGGTATATAAACATCTTATGCTTATACCCCTGCAGGGGTATAGCGTTCCGGTGAGTGGAATCACACCAGGGGGAGTTGGTTTTAAAATATCTGGAAGAAGTCGGGTGGAAGACATCATATGAACTTTTTGTTATTTCACATGAGACTTATTGCTGTTATTAATTGTATCACCACCAGTCTATTAGAGACACATTCATATTAGTTTTTATTTCTATATTTTGTATTAAATTTCACTCATATATATATATACCTTATATATATATTTTTCACACATCCTTTTGTATTTTCAGCACTTCACCATAGAGGGTTGTGAACACCCTCTACCTTATATAATTTCTTATATATATACCTCTTATATATATATATATTTTTCACACACATCTCTTTGCATCTTTAGTTCTTCACCATAGAGGGTTGCTGATACCCTCCACCTTATATATTACTTAATATTTACTTATATCAAAAAAAAAAAAAATATTTTATTTTATTAATCAGCATTTTTATGTGGGATATATACCATTGCATCCAAAGCGTTATTGTTTATTGCCGTTCCCTATAGTATATCACATAGACACATCTATCATCATTAATAGATAATCATTATATATCAACACATCCTTTATGCACAGCGCCACTCCCTATTTTTATATCTAAATTTTTTTTCTTGTCTTTCTTCATTTTCAAAAACAAATGAGAGCTGCAAAATACTCACCATGCCTCTCAGCAAATAGCTTGGGATGTCCACTTTCCAAAATGGGGTAATTTGGGGGGGGGTTGTGCTATCTTGGCCTTCAAAACTGTGATAGGTAGTGAGGAGTGAAGGAGTGAGGCGGTGAATCAAAAATTTACGCCCTTAGAAATCCTGAAGGCGGTGCTTGGTTTCGGGGCCCCATATGCGGCTAGGCTCCCAAAAAGTCCCACACATCTGGTATCCCCGTACTCAGGAGAAGCAGCAGAATGTATTTTGGGGTGTAATTCCACACATGCCCATGGCATGTTTGAGCAATATATCATTTAGTGACAACTTTGAGCAAAAAAAAATAAAAATAAAAAAAGTTTGTAATTTTCCCGCAACTTGTGTCAAAATATAAAATATTCCATGGACTCAACATACCTCTCAGCAAATAGCTTGAGGTGTCTACTTTCCAAAATGGGGTCATTTGGGGGGTTTGTGCCATCTTGGCATTTTATGGCCTTCAAAACTGTGATAGGTAGTGAGGAGTGAAATCAAAAATTTACGCCCTTAGAAATCCTGAAGGCGGTGCTTGGTTTTCGGGGCCCCGTATGCGGCTAGGCTCCCAAAAAGTCCCACACATGTGGTATCCCCATACTCAGGAGAAGCAGCTAAATGTATTTTGGGGTGCAATTCCACATATGCCCATGGCCTGTGTGAGCAATATATCATTTAGTGACAACTTTTTGTAATTTTTTTTTTTTTGTCATTATTCAATCACTTGGGACAAAAAAAATATTCAATGGGCTCCTGAGTATGGGGATACCACATGTGTGAGACTTTTTTTGGGAGCCGAGCTGCGTACGGGGCCCCGAAAACCAATCACCACCTTCAGGATTTCTAAGGGCGTAAATTTTTGATTTCACTCCTACCTATCACAGTTTCGAAGGCCATAAAATGCCAAGATGGCACAACCCCCCCCCCCCCAATGACCCCATTTTGGAAAGTAGACACCCCAAGCTATTTGCTGGGAGGTATGGTGAGTATTTTGCAGACCTCACTTTTTGTCACAAAGTTTTGAAAATTGAAAAAAGATAAAAAGAAATTTTTCTTTTTTTTCTTCATTTTCAAAAACAAATGAGAGCTGCAAAATACTCACCATGCCTCTCAGCAAAAAGCTTGGGGTGTCTACTTTCCAAAATGATTTACACTTGTCTTAGTGTTGTGTTGGCTGCTACTAGATATATGTCAGCGTGATATACACCAATTTTTTCTATCTCTCATCGGTTGCTCAAATCACTGAACCTGGAAGTGGGGGGTCCTGAATGAGACCCCCTCAGGCTAACACATTTTGAAGGACTGGCCTTCTTCTTCAGGGGCTCTGAAGAAGGCCAGTCCTTCAAACCGCATGAAAAAAAGAGATTGGTGGGTATGCCCACCATTAGGATACCTGCCTTCATCCACCCACTTCTAATGATGGGCATACATGCACCATTTATATATGCCGAAGCATGGGAGCATCCGCTCCAAAAGTTAGGAGCAAGTTGCGCCTCCGCCACTGTTGCCCCCATGCTTCGGCATATATCACCTCCGACAGCGCTGGAGTCACGGCTTTATGTATCGTGGGAGCAAACGCTGTTGCTGTCAAGATAAATAAATCCGCGCTGCAGCTGAATGGCGTACCTGAAGACAAAAAAATGGTTAACAATAAAACACAGTAAACAGTAAAGTATAAAAAATTGCATACCTGTAAAGCAAACATGATAAAACATAATAACAATAAAACATAGCAGAATAGAATACAGTAAAAAAGAGCAGAACAATAGAGAGAGAATAGAGAGAAGGAGAATAATAAAATGACAACTATTTTTGTTTTTTTATTTTATATATTTTATTTATTTTTTTTACACTTTTTTTTGTAACTGTCACTTTTATAACTGTAACCGGTTCCAGGTTCGGGTCTCTCAAAATGCGATGGCATCTTTGGAGACCCTTTGAAAGTGTGCCTAGTCTGTGCAATGCTGTACCCTACGCTAATACTCAACTAGGGTATGGTAGCGTTCAAAACATTCACCAATCCAAAGACCAGGATTGTCAGGACAGGAGGGACAATAATAGCGGGTGTCACGCCTATATCCGTGCTTGCTGCAGACACAACATCTTTTTTGGGGGGGTTCGTTGGGTAGGGGTACTCGGGAGGACATAAAGAAAATGCCTCTCATGCAGCCGACTGCATTTGGTTGGGGATGTAAATGGGGGAAGTACGGGTGCTGCAGAAGTGATGGGTTCTCAATTAGGATTGGCGAATGCAGCAGGAAGGGCATTATGGGCACGACGGGCCTGTGTTTGTCGTCTTCTTGGTGGCAGCGGGACACTACTTGTGCTTGCCACCTCACGAGCTTGAACTGCACTTATGGGACTCGCCACGTCACCAAGTGTTACTGCAGTGCTGGTTTGACTATGACCGGGGTGTACTAGGCTGGTGCTCGCCAGTTCACCAAAACGCTACCAAAAAAACTGTTGGCGATCGCAGGGATCAGGCCTGACTCTGCCAATCGCTGCAGTTATGTGTTTAGTGTTTTGTAAGTGACAGTGATCAATCGATACTGCACTTGGGTGGGCTGGGCTGGGCGGAGGGGCAAAACGCAGGTGCTAGCAGGTATCTGGGCTGATCCTGCTAACACTGCCTTTTTGGGAACCCTAAACTGCTGGGGACGCTAGTATAGATCTGATCAGATCAGATATTGATCCGTTCAGATACTATACCACTAAGGGAGGTGTACGGTGCATGCGTGGGTGTTAGCGCTACTGGCACTAACCTGACGCTGCCTGGGGCTGGTGCTTGCCAGTTCACCAAAACGCTACCCAAAAACTGTTAGCGATTGCAGGTATCAGGCCTGACTCTGCGAACGCTGCAGTTATGCGTTTATTGTTTTGTAAAGGACAGTGATCGATCGATACTGCACTTGGGTGGGCTGGGCTGGGCCGAGCGGAGGGGCAAAACCCAGGTGCTAGCAGGTATCTGGGCTGATCCTGCTAACACTGCGTTTTTGGAAACCCTAAACTGCTGGGGACACTAGTCAGAGCCGTCTTTAATATCGATTGGACCCTGGGCAAAACTTTTCTTGGCCCCCCCCCCCCCCATGCAGTTTCGCTCTCCACCTGCTCGGAGCCATACAATAAATAGCAGCTAGACTCAAAATCAGTTTACTGAATCAGATCAGGCAGCTATTGCGATTTGTTGCCAGAGGTTACAGTGTATCATTACCGCTCACTGACTGGTTGCTAGAGGTTACAGGGTATCATTACCGCTCACTGACTGGTTGCTAGAGATTACAGCACACATTACGGCTCACTAGTTGCTAGAGGTTACAGCACATGATTTCTGCTTTTTAATTGGTTGCTAGAGATTACTGTGGGTATCACCTCAGGGGGGCATGATATACATATCAATGCCGCCAGCCGCCCCTATTTACATATGAATTCTATCACTATTTACATACGAATGCCGATAATTTACATGTAAACACAGGATCTGCAGGTGAGTCATCTTTACACAACAATAGGGCAGAGCTGGTCAGCGTTAGTAGCCGCACTTCACACTGAGATATCGGGACACAGCACGGGACTAAAACCTCAAGGTAGAAGGGTATTTAAACCAGGATAGTTGGCAAGTATGAGGCAGCTGCTTTGGGCCCCACAACAATGACAGGGCCCAGGGCAGCTGCCCCTTTTGCCCTGCCTTAAAAACGGCCCTGACGCTAGTATAGATCTGATCGTATCAGATATTGATCCGTTCAGATACTGTACCACTAAGGGAGGTGTATGCTGCGTGCCTGGGTGTTAGCAGTACTGGCACTAACCTGACGCTGCCTGCGGCGACGCAGACCCTATCTGACCCTAAAACCTAACTTATATCATCGCCGGGCGATCAGGGGGCTAAACCTTTATTAGGTAATAAACGGTGGGTGCCCTGACACTATAAAAAATAAACTAACTAACCAGCGTCAACCGTAACAGTTATACGGTGATCACTGGTGAAAGGGTTAACTAGGGGGCAATCAAGGGGTTAAAACCTTTATTAGGTAGTATATGGGGGTCCCTGACGCTATAAAACGCTGACGGCGAACCTATATATTTACCTCCCTAACTAGCATCAACAGTGACACTAATACAGCGATCAGAAAAATGATCGCTTAGTGACACTGGTGACGGGGGGGTGATCAAGGGGTTAAAACTTTATTAGGGGGCTTTAGGGGGGTACCCTAGACCTAAAGGGAGCTAACACTAACTGCCCTACCACTTCTAACTGTCACAAACTGACACCAATGCAGTAATCAGAAAAAAAAAAACTACTATTGGTGTCACTGTGACCCGGGGGGGGGGGGGGGTGATCGGGGGGTGAAAAGTGTGCCTAGTGTGCTAGTGTGTTTTACTGTAATTGTGGTGTTTGTGCACTTACTCAGATGTCTTCTCTCCTTGGCGCGGGAACGGAAAATACCGACCCGAGGAGCGATGACATCACTTCCTCTGCCGCTGTTTACTATACAGCAGCAGAGGAAGATTCTCATTCATTGGGAGCGATCGTGAGGGGGTGGCCACGAATGAGTGGTCTCCCCCTCAGCCTGGATTGCTCCCCTAACGATGCCGACCACCCCGGGCACCGGGGGGGGGTACCAGGTATGTGATTTTGCCTGCCCGTGCCATTCTGCCGCAGTATATCTGCATTAGGCGGTCAGCAAGTGGTTAACTTATGTCTGTGAGTAGACATCTTTATGATTTTATTCATATCTTTTAATAAATCTGTTGGGTAATGCACCAGGGCAGTGAGCCCTCTTTTCTTTTTCTATTCTCACAGTACTGTCAGGATGACCCCAGTCCTAGAGGGCAGCAAAGCATCTATGAGATTATCCATGATTTGACCAGGCACCTGTGGCACTACACAGTCAGCTGACTCTAGCACCAGAGTATGTTGTTCTTTTCATTTAGTGTTCTGACATGAACCTGGTCATTCCTCTGCCCTTCTTCTGCCTGTATCCATAGAGCTTAATCCAGGGGTGTCCAAACTTTTTTCAAAGAGGGCTAGATTTGATTAAGTGAACATGCGTGAGGGCCGAACATTTTGCCTGACATTCTTTGAACCATTAAAATGAAATGCAAATTAAGTAATACACTGCCCAACAAGAATTCTCTTGCCTTTGTGGCGGTGTGTGTGGTGAAGAGTCTAAGACCCCTTTCATAAGAAAAAACAGCAAAAAGGCGCCTCTTAGTTAGATTGTAGTATTTAATGGCAAAAAGGGCATTAAAAACAATCACATTTCATGACATATTAGTCCGGTGCAGGGGATAGCAGTGAAAGCCATGGATGATCTCTGCAGTTGTAGGTGGAAGGGAGCCTTGTTATTCTGTATTGTCTGCCGTTTGTGGAGCGTATACTTCCGGGATCCGACCGTGATCCAGAACGAGGCTTGCACCTCAGCCAGGCAATCGAGGGGAGGGCTGGAACGCAGAGTCAGTAGTATGTGCTGTACTGCCGTTAAGCAAGTCGAAAACGCGTTGCTTAACGGCAGTACAGCGTATACTACTGACTCTGCGTTCCAGCCCTCCCCTCGATTGCCTGGCTGAGGTGCAAGCCTCGTTCTGGATCACGGTCGGATCCCGGAAGTATACGCTCCACAAACGGCAGACAATACAGAATAACAAGGCTCCCTTCCACCTACAACTGCAGAGATCATCCATGGCTTTTACTGCTATCCCCTGCACCGGACTAATATGTCATGAAATGTGATTGTTTTTAATGCCCTTTTTGCCATTAAATACTACAATCTAACTAAGAGGCGCCTTTTTGCTGTTTTTTCTTTTTTACATATTGGAGTGGCTTCACCTCCTCTTGCAAGGCTGCCCTACAAATAGACTGTACATCTCTCACTAGGAGCTGCAATATTGCTCAAAGGACTAATTTGATGATTTGCATTGTGTTTTTGAGTTATATTGAGACCTGCGCTGCTATCTGTTGATTTATTTGTTAAGACCCCTTTCACACTGAGCCGCCCTGGGCGTCAGCGGTAAAGCGTTGCTTTACCGTCGTTTTAACTGTGTTATTCGGCCACTAGCAGCCGAAAAGGCGCTTTGCCGGCGGTATAGCAGCGCTGCCCCATTGTTTTCAATGGGCAGGGGTGCTTTAGGAGCAGTGAGTTCACCACTCCTAATGCACTCCAAAGAAGCTGCTGGCAGGACTTTTCCTGACGCCCTGCCAGCGCACCGCTCCAGTGTGAAAGCCCTTGGGCTTTCACACTGGAGTGAATGGAGCCGCTGCTTCAGGGCGCCTTGCAGGCACTATTTTTAACGCTATAGCGCCTGCAAAGCGCCTCAGTGTGAAAGGGGTCTTAGAATGAGCTCGGGTGTGTTATTTGGATATATTGTATTTATTGGTGTATAACACACACAGGTGTATAACACACACCTTCACTTTAAGAGGGAAGTTTCAGGAAAAAACTTAAATTTTCGATAAAGAACTGTAAAGCAAAATAAGGGTCAGTGCCCATCAATGCAGCCTAATCAGTGCCCATCTGCAGCCTCACTATTGCCATGAATGCAGCCTCACCATTGCCATTAATGCAACCTCTGAATGCAGCCTCACTATAGCCGTGAATGCAGCCTAACCATTGCCATGAATGCAGCCTAACCATTGCCATTAATGCAGCCTCACCATTGCCATGAATGCAGCCTCACCATTGCCATGAATGCAGCCTCACCATTGCCATGAATGCAGCCTCACCATTGCCATGAATGCAGCCTAACCATTGCCATAAATGCAGCCTCTGAATGCAGCCTCGCCATTGACCTCAATGCAGCCTCACAACAGACATGAATGCAGCCTCTGAATGCAGCCTCACCATTGCCATGAATGCAGCCTCACTATTGCCATGAATGAAGCCTTACCATTGCCATGAATGCAGCCTAACCATTGACATGAATGCAGCTTCACCATTGACATGAATGCAGCCTCACCACTGACATGAATTCAGCCTCACCGGTGACATGAATGCAGCCTCTAAATGCAGGCTCACCATTGCCATAAATGCACACTCACCATTGCCGTGAATGCAGCCTCACCATTGCCATGAATGCAGCCTCACCATTGCCATGAATGCAGCCTCACCATTGACATGAATGCAGCCTCACCATTGACATGAATGCAGCCTCACCATTGACATGAATGCAGCCTCTGAATGCAGCCTCACCATTGCCATGAATGCAGCCTCACCATTGCCATGAATGTAGCCTCTGAATGCAGCCTCATCATTGCCATGAATTCAGCCTCTGAATGCAGCCTCACCATTGCCATGAATGCAGTCTCACCACTGCCTTGAAAGCAGCCTCACTATTGCCATGAATGCAGCCTCATTATTGCCATTAATGCAGCCTCACCATTGCCATGAATGCAGCCTCTAAATTCAGCCTCACCATTGCCATCAGTGCAGCCTGATAGATTCCCATCTGCAGCCTCGGAGGGGGCAGGGAGGGGGCGGGACGAGCGCCAACAGATTACATACAGAAGAATCTCCTGTTTACTGGGCAGCTTTTTTAATATAAAGTCCCGCCTCCTATGATAGACAGAACAGTCATCCAATGCCAGCCCAGGAAACGAGACTTCCTTTTACAAATGCCGCTGAGTAAACATGATATTCTCCTGTATGTAATCTAACAGCACTCATCCCGCCCCCTTCCTGTCCCCTCCGAGGCTGCCATATCGATAAACACGGTATATATCTTTTGTGGCCCCCAACAAATTCCAGAGTGCTGCGTGGCGCTTGGGGATTCGTTGGGGGCCACAAAAGATATATCTATTCAAATTACCAGTGGGGCTGCATTCGACCGGAACGCAGAGCGGACTTTGGACATGCCTGGCTTAATCCAAGCAGAGTTTTTTGTTCTGTGTAGTGTTTATATTATACTGCAATCAGTTATGATTCTTTTGACTCTTTCTGCTGTCAGGGTTATTTGTCGTAGTAAATCCTCAGCAGGTGACTATTTTATGTTACTGAATCTTTCAGTAAATAAGATTCAACTGATTTACTTGACTGTGTGTTTCCAAGTATCTTTTGTCACAACAAGAACCCAGAGTGTCAGAGGAATCAGAGGACTTGCAAGGTCAGGCCAACCAGTGGGATACAGATCCTTTAGGCAGCCCTCATGGGGGTAGCACTATCCACAGGTTGATTATAAGCTTACCTGTAGGTTAAATGAATATCTCTTAAATATGCACCGTTTAGGAGATATTGTAGTAGGCAGCAGCTGGTGAAGGCGCATTGGCTCTGAAGAAACGGCATACCCCTGCTGTTCCTTTCAAGCTCTGTGCCGTGGGTGTGACTCCTGCGAGCATGCGCATGAAGCCAGAAGGAAGACCGAGTGAAAGTGGAAACCCTGTCACCAGTGACAGCGTGCCTTGGTAAGAGCAAATCAGTGCATTTTTATAGCACTGATTGCTGTATAAATGACAATGGTCCCAAATATGTGTCAAAAATGTCCGATGTGCCCGCCATTATGTCGCAGTCACAATAAAAATAGCTGATCGCCGCCATTACTAGTAAAAAAAAAATTAATAAAAATGCCATAAAACTATCCCCTATTTTGTAAACGCTATAACTTTTGCGGGAACCAATCAATGCTTATTGCGATTTTTTTTTACCAAAAATATGTAGAAGAATACGTATCGGCCTAAACTGAGGAAAAAAATGTTTTTTTAATTATTTTTTGGGGATATTTATTATAGTAAAAAGTAAAAAATTATGCATTTTTTTCAAAATTGTCGCTATTTTCTTGTTTATAGCGCAATAGTCAATTTTGTTTGGGAGCCACGTCGCACGACCGCGCAATTGTCAGTTAAAGCGACGCAGTGCCGAATCGCAAAAAGTGCTCTGGTCAGGAGGGGGGTAAATTCTTCCGGGGCTGAAGCGGTTAAGAAAATCTTCAATGACCTCCATTGATATGCTAAGTTCACACTGAATCTTGTTTAACCAGTCTATACAAAACAGTTGCTTACACAAGCACACAGACACAACACAGATACAAGCTGTTTAAAAGCTAACTTTTACTTGTACATTTCTCTTAATCGATGCTCTACTATTACCACTGACTTTAGCCTTATTATCTCAGCACGCAGGCCACATTGAGCTTCTATTGCAACAGAGAGCTATTTCACTCTCACGTCTGAAAAAAATAAATAAACTAAATAAAATTTAAAAAAAAAATCTATATTTCTCCCACTTTCTCCTCAAAGATGTGTGGTTTATCCTGTCAATCTGAAGGCTACATCAAATAACTAAGGGCGATCAGCCCCTCACTCGCCGGCACACTTGACCAAATACACAGGCCTGAAACAATTTGCACTAGCAATACAATAAACGTTAACACATATACATATACCAGCCAAAAATCGTACCAGATTTTGCGCGTCCGCTCACTGATGAAATATTTAATAGAACTTTCAGGACCAATCAAGCAGGGCTTCAGAGTTCACGAACCAGCGCAAATCTTGTCCACAGTAGAGAAGGCTTTCAGTTCTAGGTGTAGTTGATTCCTTAGCTTATAAGGACTCAAGACAAACATACATAAGGGTTTGGATTCTGTGCAGAAATAAATTCCACACGCCTTCTGGGGTGCCAGTTGAAATAAAATCAAAAATAAATATTATCCGAGGGTGGTTACAGATTCCCTCTATTTATTCCATGTTAGCTAGTCTATTAAAACTCTGACAATGTTACTGTTGATAGCACAATAATATAAGGTAAATTAAAACAAACCCACTGCTTAATAAAACAACGTCTTATTTATTTCCCAAGAAAATGCTAACATGAAAATACTATAGAGCATATAACAAAAGAACATCAAATATACTTATCGCAAGGCTGTCCCTAGACACAGTCTCATCAGCTGGGCTCAAGATGATGGTAACAAAGAGAGCCATGAGGCTCAGAGTACCATCAGGCACGAGCCAAGAGCGAAAAAGGGACAATTTCCCTTCTGTGTGCACTTTTTACACATTCATTCAGACTAACTCGTAACCACCCCCCACTAGCCTCCTGTCCAATGAGATATTGTCAAGAGGTAGTCCTTTTAATATATTATATTTCTGTCCGTCCTGCTGTATTGGCCTCTAGGGTCAGTTGTCCATGTATCATGTCTATGTGCTCTGGGTCAATCTTCAGTGCCTGTTGATCCTTTGATCTTTGAAACCCACCTTCATCAATCATCCTGGCAGCCATGGCCCTCTTTGAAGCATGCTTGCATAGCGTTATCACACCAGTCAATTTGGAGCCAAGCTTTTGTTATAGAGGCCTGACTTCTTCTTTCAGATGAATATTCTGATATGCTACAAAGCTTTGATGTGCAACTTGTTACATTCCAGATAGCCCCCAAGAATGCGAAGGCTTGGCATAGCCATAGTTCATATTTCCTTGTCAAAAGAAGTTTATTGAGTATACAATATTATAAAGATACAT
This sequence comes from Lithobates clamitans, assembly GCA_037952925.1. NCBI lineage: Eukaryota > Metazoa > Chordata > Amphibia > Anura > Ranidae > Lithobates > Lithobates clamitans. The sequence continues at coordinate 17,028,834 of JBBGZY010000449.1, forward strand.
AAAGTAAGTTTACAAGGATCTATAAAGTAAGCTCATTGTTTTACAGTAGGGTTTATATAGGTAAATATCATGAAATTTCAAATATTAAACATTGGGTTCACGTAAACCTAAATTAAAGATATATATCATTTCCTTAGTTACTTTTGTAGGTATTTAAATGATTTATACCTACTATACATATTGTTTACAGGTAGAGTGTATATAGGTCAAATAAATTCTGATAATGAGCTTTAATCGTAAGGTGGAAAAAAGGAAAGAGAAAGAAGAAAAAGGGTAGAAAGGCAGAGGTATGGTTCACAAGGTTGTCCCGCTCGTCAGTTTATTATTCTTTTTAGTTCTCTTTGAAGCCTTAGAATGGGTGTCTCTGTAAGTCATTTAATCTGTTACCATGGCAACAGGACAGCCATAGTTCATATTTCAAACACCTTTTGTATTATGTAATAAAACATGTTGCCTTCCAACACATAGGTTCTAAGACCCAGTCTTTATAGAAATTGTGGCAACTTGTCCACAGGCAGTTTTTACTTACCAGGACACAGGACACAGAAGTAGAATCCAAAGTAGTTTAAAGGAGAAATATGGGATTTTTTTTCCATAATCATATTTACCTAGGTGGATGCAGCATCGGTTCGATGCTGCATCTGTCCCCCGCCGCCTCTGCACTGAGAACCGAGCAATCGGCGATGTTCGGTTCTCTCGGCTCCCCAAACGGAGAGCTACTGCCTGTCAATTAGCAGCTCTCCTACTCTGCTCCTCCATGCTCACTGGAGCTCTAACCTGTGGAGGGGCAGGGAGTGGCCGTCTCAGCCTCTGGTGGATCCAGACTCCCAGAGTCTAGATGACGCGGAGCCTGGACTGATCTGTGTGACCTCAGCAGAGAGCGGACATCAGACCGCTCTCAGCTGAAAACGGGTCACAGGAGTGCAAAACGAATTGCACTCCTGTGACCCATAGGAGAGGTCCAGCCAAACGAGCTCAGGTTGGACTTCTCCTTTAATGCAGGTAGACATATACAGAAGATGTTTTTTCAGCAGTGCTTTGTACAGTGCTGCTCTTTCCTTTTTCTCTGAACACTACCACTCTTTTCTCTGTTTGTAAAGTACTGTTCTTTTTTTCCTCTCTCTTTCTCTCTCTGTATAATATTATTAATCTAAGAGAAGTCAAACTTGCTGCCAGTGTTGGATTACCAAATAGGAAGTGTGAGCACCTGCCTATTGGCTCCACGCCATTCAAGGGCCCCACGACAGCATATCAAAATAATATTGATTCGATCTTGAAAGAAAATTACAATAAAGCTTTCTTTAATTGTTAAAAAAAAGATAGAGAAAAATGAATCAACTGAAAGAAACAAAAACTTTCTATTAAAAGACACTATAGAGAAAATACTGTATTAATGTAATGTACCCAATAATAACTTAAAGTACATAAACCATAGACATCAGGTTCATATTACAGTTTGTCTCCTAAAAGCTCATCTTATTTCAGCTGTCAGTTTGTAAACATTTTTGCTGCAACCTAAATACGTGTAATGTTCAGTAATGCTGGTCATCTCCATCTAGCATGCAACATGCACAATAATTAGTTCAATGTTATCCCACTAGAGCGCACGCAAGAGAAACTTCCAGAAACCTACGAGGGGGACCCATGATTTTGACAGTCTAGGGGCCTCCACAAAGTTTAATCCAGCACTTATTGTTGCTCCTGTTTTTTTAAACAGAATACAAGTGCAGTGGGAGTGGGAGTTCTCTTAATCAGATATTTCCTTCTTCATCTATTGAATTTGTTAGTTCAAAGAACTGTCAAAGTTGGCAACTGCAAATCATGTGAAAGAGGCAATTTTTGTAATAGAGCAAAGTCAATTGCATGGTGCCACCTAGCTATTAAAGTAAGGTACCACAGTTGCTGTTTTACAACACAATGAAAACTATGCTGAGGAGCAAGATACTAATAAGTAACAGTACATTTCTTGAATTCAATTTGTACATTTTTTCTAAAAATAAGGGCAAAAGCCCAATTACACAAGCTTGAAAACACATTTGTTGTTATGTTCAAGCAGTAAAACAGCAATAGAGAAATGCTTACTTACAAATATCTTTAATCATTTTATAACTATATACACTTGTTTTTTTTTTCTTTAAAATACTTGTTTTCAGCATTTTTCTTCCCTGTTGCATTTCAGTGCTGCTGATCCCCTGCATCCTATTTGAAACCAAATCTTGTCAACAGGTATGCATTCCAGCCTCCATGCCTGCAGAGCATCTCTTAGGGTGGGTTTCTTACAGTGACATCAGTGGCCCAAGTCCAGCATATTGTATGTTGAAATGGCTGCATATAGTCTTCATTAGAGGCCACAATGACAGGGTGACCGATTGTGTTCTTTCCAATTTTAGTCAACCCCACTGTGTTGCTTCTTAAAGGGGGTTGTAAAGGCAGGTTTTTTTACCTTAATGCATTCTATGCATTAAAGCAGAACTCTGGGATCGGCAAAAAATCCCCCATTAGTACACCCCCCTACACAAAACAGTTATTACATTTGTGAAATTCCTTACCATTGAAGAGAAAAGTCGAATTGGATTTTCAGGAAGTCAGCTCTGTAGTTCAAAAAATGCATCATGTATTCTGCCAAGGAGGAGCTGTTAGAACAGTGATTACATCATATCCTCTTCTCTCTCTCTCTCTACACTGTAATAAAACTACATTTCCCATCATGCTTTTGTGAATGTGGAAGGATACGCTAGTCCTGTACATGTTAAATGTGAACAAGCCCACTTCAACATAAATCACACCCCTCATTCTGCAGCCAGCCACACTACTCAGTAACACACAACAGGATAGGTAGGTTACAGCCTTATAAATGCAAAGCATGTTTGTGCTCTCCCCCTCCAGCCACAGCAGGAGATAAACATATTGCCCTTACTTGCTTTATGTAATCATTACTGAACTGTACACACATCCCATAATGATAGGGCTGCAACTAACGATTATTTCCATAATCGATTAGTTGGCCGATTATTGTTTCGATTAATCGATTAATCGGTTAATAATCTTAAAAAAAAAGTGTGGTGTATAATTTAGTTAATATGTAAAGTTTTAAAAAGGGCAATTTATTCCTAAATATCTCTATGCAGAGGTAAATATAATAACCAACTATATGGTTAGGAAGCAAAATATCTAATCCACTCCGAGAAAAACAGACAGAAGAGATATATACTGTATATACTATTAGAGGAGATATATACTGTATATACTATTAAAATGTGATTCTGGTAAATATCAGAGTCCCGAGATCAAATTTTTTTATTTAACAATGTCTTCCTTCAAGAAAAAAAAAAATGTTATTTTAAGAACGTTCGTTCGATTTACCAATTGTTAGTGGGGTCAAATCGACGTTCATTTTCAACCACAGTGATGGGAAAATTTTGAAATAATAGCAAAATTCTTGCTCTTGTCTTTTCAGACAGTGTATGTGGTTTTCGTTTAGAAATTACATTCATTTTAAAAACAGAATGTTAAAAACCAAGTGACAATTTCAAAGAACGTTCTTTCATTCAGCGAATGTACAAAGGTTTTTCGTCCGAATAATCTCGTCTGAATATTTTGTCTAAAAATTGATCGGTGTGGCCAGCATAAGGCTCGGTACTCACCTATGCAGTTTGCTTTTGATCTGTTTCTGCAGTGCTTTTTGCTGTGCGTTTTGACTTTTGCGCACGTGATTGTGCTGCAATTTGCGTTTTTGCATTTATTTTTGGCCAATTTGTTGTTGGGAAGATTAAAAAAAACAAAAACTGCTGCAATATTTACATGCTTTTCTGCAACTTTTCCATTGAAGTATATTGAACCATAAAAAGCACCGTTTTGCACTAAAAAAAAGTCCCTGGCGCTTTCCAAATACGCAGCGGCTAAAAAAAGCATAGATGAGAACGTGTCCCATAGGAAACCATGTAAATGGACTGTAGTGGGTTTCTGCAAAAAGCACTAAACACATAGATGTGAACCAGGTCTAATTAACATAATGGGGTTAAAAAAACTAAAATTAGCCCTTTAAAGTACAAAAAAAAACAGATAATCAATACTGTAAAGGGGTTCTTTTTTTTTACTGTAGAACTGTGAAAGTAATATTTACAGGAGCGATTATTTGCTCTTTTTGTACTATAAAGGGCTCGTTTTAGTTTTTTTAACCCCATTATGTTACTGGCCGATTAATCGATTATGAAAATAGTAATCGATTAATTTCATAATCGATTAGTTGTCGATTAATCGATTAGTTGTTTCAGCCCTATATTATACACACTGTACTCTGCTATAATTCAGTATTAGAAATATTCTTCCTCCTGCTGTAGCTTTGAGATCTTTCTAACAGCAATCAGAGCTTCAGTGCCCATAAGTTCAGCCTCATCAGTGGCCATATGTGCGGTCTCATCAGTGGCCATATGTGCGGTCTCATCAGTGGCCATATGTGCAGTCTCATCAGTGCCCAAATGTGCGGTCTCATCAGTGCCCAAATGTGCGGTCTCCTCAGTGCCCAAATGTGCGGTCTCATCAGTACCCAAATGTGCGGTCTCATCAGTGCCCAAATGTGCGGTCTCATCAGAGCCCAAATGTGCGGTCTCATCAGAGCCCATAAGTGCCGTCTCATCAGGGCCCAAATGTACGGTCTCATCAGAGCTCAAATGTGCGGTCTCATCAGAGCCCATAAGCGCGGTCTCATCAGAGCCCATAAGCGCGGTCTCATCAGAGCCCATAAGCGCGGTCTCATCAGAGCCCATAAGTGCGGTCTCATCGGAGCCCAAATGTGCGGTCTCATCGGAGCCCAAATATGCGGTCTCATCAGAGCCCAAATGTGCGGTCTCATCAGAGCCCAAATGTGCAGTCTCATCAGAGCCCAAATGTGCGGTTTACCAGTACACAGTACCAGTTCTGTGTACTTTTGCCAGTTTACAGGCACACACAACATGAGATATGAAGACTGATTTTGTTTTGTGTGCTGGTTTTTTAAACTCCTATCAACCTATACCTTTTTTGATCTTTGGGTCCTAACATTTTAAGTTTTTCCACCAAATCCTGACACCCAATTCACTGTTAGTTTACCATTGAATCTAAACATATCTTCCCAGTACAATACTTAACAGATTTAAGTTCTTTGCTGTGCATACATTTCTTATCTCCTTCTAAGGGCACATTAGGAACACAACAGCAACAAACTGGCACAAGACGCTCTTTTACAGAGACTATTCCCCATTGTCAGCACCAGTCGGGTCTCTCGTTAACCTATAAAACACTGGCATAGTGACCCTCAGCTCACAGTAACAATAGGAATACAAGAAGAGTAAAAATGTCAGCACTCACTACACTATAGGGAGAATCAAAAAAATAATTAAAAAACTTGTCTCTGCAGTACTGTTGTTTTTCATTCAGATTACAGCATCAACAGAAAGGTTAAACATGAGAAAGGAGAAACTAAACACACAGAAGAAAGTTAGCTAAATATCGCTTAAACCGTCGGGCAATCAACCTCTGACGATGTCAACCTCTGACATTTGGTATACCTCAAATCTTTTGTCTGTCCAGGACAGCAGGGACGTCCATGTTACTTTAGGCAACGCCCCAAGTGCCTCTGTCTTTGAGCATCGGGTTTTTATACAATATTATACAATCAATTCCCAATGTCGGCAATTACAACTCATTGAACCAGAATCAAACAGAAAGAGAAGAAGAAGACTTTTAGAAAGAATTAAGTATAATTTAAATTATCTTACCTCTCAAACATCAGGAGGACTAGATCACGTAGGTTCGAAACCAGACGGTGAATCCGGGTCCTAGGCCCCTGCCCCTATTTCACCATTAACGTTGAGTGGGGGGACTTTGATTCTCAGTGAGCTTTAAAGTGCGATACTCACCAAGGTCTTTGTCGGGACCATCCGACCCGGGATGCACTTGTTGGTTCCGGTCCAAAGGACCTGTCAGGGCTTGGCTCAGCCCTTCCTTCTCTGAGCTGGCCACTCAGCTGTCAGCTAATTGCCAGCTCCCATCTCTCTCCACAGTTACCCAACTGTTGTTGATTCTGCTCATCAGTCCTGCCTACTTAAAGCCATCCAGCTCACTTGATCCCTGCCTTCGCCTTTGTCAACATCACAGAGACTTTCTCCTGCATTCCTGTTGAAGACTTGCTTGGCTGACGTCCCTTCTGGCTCCTGATCCTGCTTGCGGTACTACTACGTTCATCTCTGGCTCTCTGACATTGGCTTGGCTGACTACCCGATCCGGTTACTGAACTCTGGCTTGTTTTGACCACGCTTACTCTGTTTACCTTTTTATTATTATTATTAAACAAGTATGATTTAACTATACGTCTGTCTCGGTCTGATTCATGGTTCCTGATAGTAGGCGAAGGCCATGAATTCAGAAGATACAGTCAATCCACTTGTTGGTAATATTTTTTCCAGATTGGATGAGCAAGATCACCGCATGGATCAGTTTGCCATGGTGTTACAAAGGCTGCTGAGTCACAGGGCTCACCTGGAATCTCCCACTGTGGCTGCTCCGGTACAACCCGAGTTGCAGGCCGTCCCTGCTGCCCCAGTCTCTGTGCAGGCAACTGCCTCGAGTATTAACCCTATAAGAGGTATGTCTGGTTCCGCACCGCTTCCCCAGCGATTTGGGGGTGATCCAGTTCAATGCAGAGGGTTTCTCAAACAGGTTGAAATATACTTTGAGATGCTGCCCTATGCGTTTCCCACGGACAGAAGCAAAGTAGGTTTCGTGATATCTTTGCTTTCTGAGAGAGCCTTGGCAAACCCTCTATGGGAGACGCAAAAACCTGTTGTCTTGAGTTACCCTGAGTTTGTGGCTTCCTTTAAAAGGGTATTTGACGTTCCCGCACACTCCGCTTCTACTGCCAAGTGCCTCATGTCCATCAAACAGAGTACGAGAACTGTTGTCGACTACGCCATTGAATTCTGTACTCTGGCAGCAGAGGTTGCTTGGAACAATGAGGCCCTCGTGGCTGCCTTTTCTTATGGTCTCTTGGATTCCATCAAGGATGAGATAGCAGCCCGAGATATACCCACTGAGCTGGAGAAGTTGATCACGTTTGCCATTCTCATTGACTCCAGACTAAGAGAAAGACTCTCTTTTAAGGAGCGCTTGCGGAAGCCTCCTGTACGTTTGCCTCCGAGCTTTGCAGTCCCACCCATGCCTCCCTCACCTCCCATGCTTCCTGTACCAAGTCGGTCAGTAAAGATGAACCCATGAACTTGGGCTTTACGCGCCTCTCTGCGGATAAGAGAACCTTTAGGAGGAGGGAGAGATTGTGCCTTTATTGTGGCCAGGCAGGTCACTTTTTGAAGTCTTGTCCTAACATCCAGAGAACGCCTGAACCTTGAGGTCCTGTCATAGACAGACCTTAGGTGGTGTTGTTTCGTTCCTAGTTATCCAGAAGGATAAGCCCCTGGTTTCGGTCACCCTTTCTTGGGCTGAGTCGTCCATTGAGATACAGGCTCTAATCGACTCTGGGCTGCAGGCCTGTTCATTGATGCTGCCTTTGTATCACAGCACTCGATTCCGATGCAGCTGCATGACACTCCACTTGCCATTGACGGGAGACCTCTACAGCCTGCCCATGTAACTCATGAGACGGTTCTGTTGTCTATGGTCGTAGGGGCTCTTCACCATGAGATAATCCAATTCCAAGTTATTTCCTCACCTAGGTTTCTGCTGGTTATTGGTTATCCTTGGTTACAGAGGCACAACCCCTCTTTTGTTTGGCTCCGTGCTGAGGTTCTCTCCTGGTCATCACCACAATGCAGTGAGACATGCTTCTGGAAGGTAGCCAAGGTCCTGTGCACCTCTTCTTTCTCCTCCCTGGCAGGGGAGTACCATGATTTTAGCGATGTCTTTGACAAAGGTCAAGACAATTGACCTTTAACCTGGTGCCATACCCCCTCGTGGCCGGGTTTACCCTTTGTCGGTCTTGGAGGATAAGGCCATGGAGAAGTATGGTGCAGATGCACTTTCTCGAGGTTTCATCCGCAAATACTCGTCTCCTGCTGGTGCTGGTTTCTTCTTTGTGAAGAAGAAGAGTGGTGAACTGAGACCTTGTATGGATTATAGGGGCCTCAATCGTTTCACGATTAAGAATGCCTACCTAATTCCATTGATTACAGAGTTATTTGACCGCCTCAAGGGAGCAACAGTTTTCACAAAGCTTGATTTCAGAGGGGCATACAATCTCGTGCAGATTAAAGAGGGCCATAGACATGTGCACACTGAAATATTTCGTTTCGGAATTTCGTTTTCGTTCGAAAAATAAATTTATTTAGTTACTCCCGAAATTTGTTTTTATTTATTTCGTTTTTCGTTAAAAATTGCATTAGTCCGAAAATCCAAATTAAGGTCGAACCTGTCATTGAAGGCTTATGGTGTCTGTCGAATGTTCAAAGAAGATTCGACGGAGCAGCTAAACTGTACAACGCCGTATAGTTTACCTGCTCCGTCGGATCTTCTTAGAACTTTCAACAGACACCATCAGCCAAAGTACATGTGTACTTAGTTCTAGCTATTTTACTGCTCGTCCTCTTTGATTACAATCAGCCAATAACATTCATCATCATCATCATTTTTATTTATCTTTTCTCCCCTACGTCGAATCTTTTCTCTCTATGTCGAATCTTTTCTCTCTATGTAGTATAATCTTGGACTAATAGAGTTAAGGCTAGGCACATTAGACCAGTGTTTCTCAACTCCAGTCCTCTCAACAGGTCATGTTTTCAGGATTTCCATTATTTTGCGCAGGTGATTTGATTAGCTTCACTGCCTTAGTAATTACCACACCCGTTTCCTCTAAGGGAAATCCTGAAAACCTGACCTGTTGGGGCGCCTTGAGGACTGGAGTTGAGAAACACTGCATTAGACCACAGGTTTGATGGACACAGATTGTTATTGTCATCATCATGTCGAATCTCCTATCTATATCGAACTGTTGTAGCAACAAAAACGAGAATAAAGCATTTGTTTATGTCAGATCTTTCATTTTTCAGATTCTGCACTTTCGTTATCGTTTGTTAAAATGATAACGAAAATACCTGAAATTCGGACAAAAATGCATTCGGACGAAAACGAATGCACATGTCTAGCCATGAGTGGAAAACTGCGTTTAATACCAGAACAGGCCATTATGAGTACCTCGTAATGCCTTTTGACCTTTGTGAAGCCCCGGCAGTTTTCCAGGAATTTATTAACGATGTCCTCCGAGATTTTTTGTAGTTATATGTGGTGGTTTATCTCAACTATATCCTCATCTATTTTCCAAGTCCCTGGAGAGCCACCACACAGACGTCTGTCATGTGCTTCAGAAACTAAGAGAGAACAATCTCTATTGTAAATTGAAGAAGTGTGAATTCCATTGTGAACAGGTTAAATTCCTGGGTTATGTCATTTCCACTGCTGGTTTTTCGATGGACCCAGAGAAACTTTCAGCAGTCCTACAGTGGCCCCGACCCATAGGTTTACGTCCTCTGCAGCGTTTTCTTGGCTTTGTCAACTATTATCGGAAGTTTATTCGTAACTTCTCGTCTCTGGTCAAGCCCCTGACTAATATGACCAGAAAGGACGGTAACCCACAGAGTTGGTTTTCGGAGTCCATTAAGGCCTTTGAGAGTCTCAAGGCTGCCTTTTGTTTCTGCTCCTGTGTTGGCACATCCTGATCCTACATTACCTTTTATCCTTGAGGTTGATGCTTCTGAGACTGGCGTTGGCACCCTTCTGTCTCAACGTCCTACTTCTGAGAGCGCTATGCATCCTTGTGGCTACTTTTCCAAGAAATTGTCACCTGCGGAGTGCAATTACGAGATTGGTGACAGAGAGCTGTTGGCGATCATTTTAGCCCTAAAAGAATGGAGACATCTCCTCGAAGGTACCACTGTACCGGTTCTCATACTTACTGATCATAAGAATCTCACATTCTTGTCTGAGGCTAAACGCCTATCTCCCAGAAGGGTGCGATGGGCTCTTTTCTTGTCAAGTTTCAAATTACATTGTCTCATTCTTACCTGGTACTAAGAATGTAAGAGCTGACGCCTTGTCACGACAATTTTCCTCCACTTCCAAGTTGGAGTCAGTTCTGGTTCCTATGATTCCTCCTGATCGTATTCTGGCTACGGTTCGCACCAGTCTTACTTCTCCTTTGGGTGACAAAATTCTTGATGCTCAGGTCCATGCTCCTCCTGAGAAACCTTGTGACCGCTGCTTTGTCCCGGAGAGTCTCCGTACTGCCGTGCTCCAGACTTACCATTCTCCCAAGGCAGCTGGCCACCCTGGGAAGAATCAACTCGTTTGGGCCATTTCCCAACAATTCTGGTGGCCTAGTCTACGGACTGATGTAATGACTTCATAGCTGCCTGTTCCGTGTGTGCTCAGAGTAAGACTCAAAGACACCTTCCAGTGGGCCTCCTACAACCCATACCCAATGGAAAGAGGCCCGGGACCCACATGTCTATGGATTTAATTGTGGAGTTAACAAACTCCCAAGGCAACACTGTTATCCTTATGGTGGTTGACCGGTTCTCAAAGATGTGTCATTGTATTCCACTTAAGAATTTGCCCACTTCTGAGGAACTGGCTTCCATTTTTGCTCGGGAGATCTTTCGCTTACATGGGCTACCCAAGGTGATTGTCTCGGACAGGGGTAGTCAGTCGGTGTCCCGGTTCTGGCGAGCCTTTTGTGCACAGTTGGGAATTCAGCTTGCTTTCTCCTCTGCGTATCACCCACAGTCTAATGGGGCCGCAGAACAAGCCAATCAGTCCTTGGAGCAATTCCTACATTGCTATATTTCTGACCATCATAACAACTGGTCAGACCTATTACCGTGGGCAGAGTTTGCTCACAACAGTGCCTTGAATTTGGCTTCCCAATTGTCCCCGTTTATAGCGAATTATGGTTTCCAACCTTCCATGTTGCCTGACTCATTTGTTCCGCAGAGTATTCCTGCGTTAGAGGAGCATCTCCATGGTCTTCGTTCCACTTGAACAAATTATTACAGCGCACACATGCAAAAAAGACATTTACCTCCTACAAGGCTTATTTAAAACACCCAGACATTTTCAAAAAACATTATCAAAGAATATGGGGATTTGGTCACACCATATTGCCATATGGTGCTTAAGCCCACTTACTGTGACAAAGTACCCCATGATTAGTGGGTCCTACACTAGCCATAGACTGGGAGATCCTGCTTCTCTGAACCATGGGAGCAATACACTCCTCTATATGGGAGAACTTGAGGTCTCCACCCATGACACAGGTGGACACTAATGAGAGGCACTGATGAGGAAGTGGGGTGCTCCTCGCCCAAAAGGATTTGGTCAGAATTCATACAATAGACAAACAAGATATTTGGGGGGCACACCCTAAAAAATGCATTAAAGATGGTGCAGCCATAAGACCATACAACAGAACAAAATATTACAGTGCACACATGCAAAAAAGACATTTACCTCCTGCAGGGCTTATTTAAAACACCCAGACATTTTCAAAAAACATTATCAAAGAATAAGGGGATTTGGTCACACCATACTGCTATATGGTGCTTAAGCCCACTTACTGCGACAAAGTACCCCATGATTAGTGGGTCCTACACTATTAAAACCTTTGGTCTGCAACTGCTTTACCACCTTGGTGCCACGTCATCACCCTGTACAGGTTGAGAACCATGAGGAATATGAAGTACAATCCATTGTTGACTCCTGTAGGTTCCGTGGGCGCATACATTACCTGGTGCATTGGAAAAGGTACGGTCCGGAGGAACGCTCTTGGGTCTCATCCTCGGACGTACATGCCCCTGTCCTCCTCCGTGATTTCCATAGGATGTTTTCCCCTCAAGCCTAGTGGTCCCCCGAGGGGGAGGGGTTGTTGAGGAGGGGCTACTGTCAGGGCTGGGCTCAGCCCTTCCTTCTCTGAGCTGGCCGCTCAGCTGTCGGCTAATTTCCAGCTCCCATCTCTCTCCACAGTTACCCAGCTGTTGTTTATTCTGCTCGTCAGTCCTGCCTACTTAAAGCCATCCAGCTCACTTGATCTCTGCCTTTATCTTTGTCAACATCATAGAGACTTTCTCCTGCGCTCCTGTTGAAGACTTGCTCGGCTGACGTCCCTTCTGGCTCCTGATCCTGCTTGCTGTACTACTACAGTTAGTTCCATATATATTTGGGCACAGGCAAAATTTTAGATTTATTCAGGCTATAGTTATATATGATATGGGCTGAAAGTGCACACTCTCAAGTTTATTTTGAGGGTATGTGCATCCAAATCGGAGGAAGGGTTTCTAAATTACAGCTCTTAAGAATAGCCACCCCCCTATTTCAAGGGACCAAAATAAATTGGACAATTGAATCAAAAGCTGTTTCATGGCCAGGTGTGGGCTATTCCTTATTTCTTCATCAATTAAGCAGGTAAAAGGTCTGGAGTTGATTCTAATGGGGCATACACACGGTCAGACTTTTCGTCTACAAAAGTCCAACGGACGCCGACGGACTAAAGCTGGCTGGTAATCCGATCGTGTGTGGGCTTCCCCGGACTTTCAGCTGACTTTTTCAGCCTCAAATCCGACGGACTTTAGATTTGAAACATGCTTCAAATCTTTACGTCGTAACTACGACGGACCCCGAAATCCGCTCGTCTGTGTGCTAGTCCGACGGACAAAAACCCACGCTAGGGCAGCTATTGGCTACTGGCTATGAACTTCCTTATTTTAGTCTGGTGTACGTCATCACGTACGAATCCGTTGGACTTTTGTGTGGTCGTGTGTAGGCAAGTCCGTTCGTTAGAAAGTCTGCCACAAGTCCGCCGCAAGTCTGCCGAAAGTCCTCCGGAAGTCTGTTGGACAGGCTGTCGGACTTTTGTAGACGAAAAGTCCGACCGTGTGTATGCCCCATAAGTGTGGTATTTGCATTTGGAATCTATTGCTGTGAACCTACATCATGCATTCAAAAGAGCTGTCCATGCAAGTGAACAGGCCATTGTAAGACTTCAAAAAACAAAACAAAAATCCATCAGAGAGATAGCAGCAACATTAGGAGTGGCCAAATCAACAGTTTGGTATATTCTGAGGAAACAAGAATGCACTGGTGAGCTCAGCAGCATAAAAAGGCCTGGACGTCCACGGAAGACAACAGTGGTGGATGATTGCAGGATCCACTCTATGGTAAAGTAAAACCCATTCACAACATCCAGACAAGTTAAGGACACTCTCCAGGAGGTGGGCATATCATTGTCAAAGTCTACAATCAAGAAAAGACTTCACAAGAGCAAATACAGAGGGTTCACCACAAGGTGAAAATCATTCTGAAGAATAGAAAAGCAAGATTAGACTTTGCCAAAAAACATCTAAAAAAGCCAGACAGTTCTGGAAAAGCATTCTTTGGACGGATGAAACTAAGATTAATCTGTACCAGAATGAGAGGAAGAAAAAGTGTGGAGAAGGCTTGGAACAGCACATGATCCAAAGCATACATCATCTGTAAAACACGGTGGAGGCAGTGTGATGGCATGGGCATGCATGACTTCCAGTGGCACTGGGTCATTGGTTTTTATTGATGATATGACAGAAGACAGAAGCAGGCGGATGAATTCTGCAGTGTTTAGAGATATACTGTGAGCCTGATTCAGCCAAATGCAGCAAAGTTGATTGGAGGGCGTTTCACGGTACAGATGGATTATGATCCAAAACACACTGGAAAGCAACCCGGGAGATTTTGAAGGAAAATAAATGGAATATTCTGCAATGGTCAATCACCTGATCTCAACCCAATTGAGCATGCATTTCACTTGCTGAAGGCAAAACTAAAGGCAGGAAGACCCACAAACAAAGAACTACAGAAGACAGCTGCAGTTAGAGCCTGGTAAAGCATCAGGAAGGAGGAAACCCAATCTTTGGTAATGTCTATGGGTTCGAGACTTCAGGCAGTCATTGCCAGTAAAGGATTCTCAACAAAATATTAAAAATTAACATTTTATTTACGATTATATTAATTTGTCCAATTACATTTGAGCCCCTGAAAATGGGAAGCTGTGTATAAAAATGGTTGCAGTTCCTAAAATTTGTACTCGATATCCATGTTCAATCCCTTGAATTAAAGCTGAAAGTCTGCACTTCAAATTCATTTGGATTGTTTTGTTTTTATTTTATTCTGGTGACATACAAAGCCAAAAGTATGAAAATTGTACCTGTGTCCAAATACATATGGACCTAACTGTACGTTCATCTCTGCCTCTCTGACATTGGCTTGGCTGACTACCCGATCCGGTTGCTGAACTCTGGCTTGTTTTGACTATGCTTACTCTGTTTACCTTTTTATTATTATTATTAAACAAGTGTGATTTAACTATACTTCTGTCTCAGTCTGATTCATGGTTCCTGATAGGACCAAAATGTTAGGATTATTCTTCTCCTATGATCAGTCAAACTCCAGGTGTATTGAAAAGAAGACAATTTATTTCAGATGTGTGACACAAAAGGATGATGCTTACAAGCCAAAAGATGCAGTAAGAATCACACAGAGCGATGTACAGCCCCCCTCTAATACTTACAATAATACAGTTGTAATGATTCTATTTAGGGATGCACCAAATGGGTTTTTTGGTGCCGAAACCGATACCGAAAATAAATCTTCCTTGATCCTGAAAACCAAAACCGATACCGAAAGTGACTGTTTTTAAAAATATTTTTATACAGGAAATGGTCAGCGACTGGGGACATGGTACAGGAGATGGTCAGAGACTGCAGAGATGGTACAGGAGATGATCAGAGACTGCAGAGATGGTACAGGAGATGATCAGAGACTGCAGAGATGGTACAGGAGATGGTCAGAGACTGAGGACATGGTACAGGAGATGGTCAGAGACTGAGGACATGGTACAGGAGATGGTCAGAGACTACAGACATGGTACAGGAGATGGTCAGATATTGGGGACATGGTACAGGAGATGGTCAGAGACTGCAGACATGGTACAGGAGATGGTCAGAGACTGGGGACATGGTACAGGAGATGGTCAGACTGCAGACATTGTACAGGAGATGGTCAGAGACTGAGGACATGGTACAGGAAATGGTTAACGACTGGGGACATGGTACAGGAGATGGTCAGAGACTGCAGACATGGTACAGGAGATAGTCAGAGACTGGGGACATGGTCAGAGAGTCAGAGACTGCGGACATGATACAAGAGATCAATGCAGCCTCACCAGTGCCCATCAGATGCAGCCAGCCAGTGTCCCGATTGCAGCCAGTGTCCCCAGTAGTGCAGCCTGTGTCCCCATTGCAGCCTGTGCCCCCAGTAGTGCAGCCAGTGTCCCCAGTAGTGCAGCCAGTGTCCCCAGTAGTGCAGCCTGTGTACACAGTAGTGCAGCCTGTGTCCCCATTGCAGCCTGTGCCCCCAGTAGTGCAGCCTGTGTCCACAGTAGTGCAGCCTGTGTCCCCATTGCAGCCTGTGCCCCCAGTAGTGCAGCCAGTGTCCCCATTGCAGCCTGTGTCCCCAGTAGTGCAGCCAGTGTCCCCAGTAGTGCAGCCAGTGTCCCCAGTAGTGCAGCCAGTGTCCCCAGTAGTGCAGCCAGTGTCCACAGTAGTGCAGCCAGTTTCCCCAGTAGTGCAGCCTGTGTCCCCAGTAGTGCAGCCTGTGTCCCCAATAGTGCAGGCAGTGTCCCCATTGCAGCCTGTGTCCCCAGTAGTGCAGCCTGTGTCCCCAGTAGTGCAGCCTGTGTCCCCAGTAGTGCAGCCTGTGTCCCCAGTAGTGCAGCCTGTGTCCACAGTAGTGCAGCCTGTGTCCACAGTAGTGCAGCCTGTGTCCCCAGTAGTGCAGCCAGTGTCCCCAGTAGTGCAGCCAGTGTCCCCATTACAGCCTGTGTCCCCAGTAGTGCAGCCTGTGTCCCCAGTAGTGCAGCCTGTGTCCCCAGTAGTGCAGCCTGTGTCCCCATTGCAGCCTGTGTCCCCAGTGCAGCCTGTGTCCACAGTAGCGCAGCCTGTGTCCACAGTAGTGCAGCCTGTGTCCCCAGTAGTGCAGCCAGTGTCCCCAGTAGTGCAGCCAGTGTCCCCAGTAGTGCAGCCTGTGTCCCCAGTAGTGCAGCCTGTGTCCCCATTGCAGCCTGTGTCAACAGTAGTGCAGCCTGTGTCCACAGTAGTGCAGCCAGTGTCCCCAGTAGTGCAGCCAGTGTCCCCAGTGGTGCATCCAGTGTCCCCAGTGGTGCATCCAGTGTCCCCATTGCAGCCCCTGCCCCCAGTAGTGCAACCAGTGTCCCCATTGCAGCCTGTGTCCCCAGTAGTGCAACCTGTGTCCACAGTAGTGCAGCCTGTGCCCCCAGTAGTGCAGCCTGTGCCCCCAGTAGTGCAGCCTGTGTCCACAGTAGTGCAGCCTGTGTCCCCATTGCAGCCTGTGCCCCCAGTAGTGCAACCAGTGTCCCCAGTAGTGCAGCCAGTGTCCCAATTGCAGCCTGTGTCCCCAGTAGTGCAGCCTGTGTCCCCAGTAGTGCAGCATGTGTCCCCAGTAGTGCAGCCTGTGTCCCTGTTGCAGCCTGTGTCCCCGTTGCAGCCTGTGTCCCAATTACAGCCAGTGTCCCCAGTAGCGCAGCCTGTGTCCCCATTGCAGCCTGTGTCTCCAGTAGTGCAGCCTGTGTCCCCGTTGCAGCCTATGTCCCCATTGCAGCCAGTGTCCCCAGTAGTGCAGCCTGTGTCCCCATTGCAGTCAGTGAAGGGAGAGGAGAGCCGCCGCCTGTTTGATTACAGCTCCGGGAACATCACAGCTTTCGTTTCAATAGCTGTGTGTTCCCCGCTGCGCATTGGACAGGTGATCTGTCTATCAAAGTGCCCGGACAAGGGGGAGGGGCTGTATGTGATGGCGAGCAGCGTGGAACACACAGCTATTGAAATGAAAGCTGTGATGTTCCCGGCGCAGTGGCAGCGGCTCTCCTCTCCCCTTTGATATAGGAAGCCCCCCTGATAGGCGGAACCATTTTCGGCGCCAGTATCAGCAAGAATTCTCTTTCTGCTTTTTGCCGAAAGGGCCCTTTTCAGCCGATATGTTTCGGTGGCCGAAATTTCAGTGCATCCCTAATTCTATTGGCTGAGTAAACACCGATAGCCTCCTGGTACAGAATGGTACATACTTTATTTTCTAACGTTTTAGAAAATAGCTTGTTAGACAAGCTTGTTAGACAAAGACAAAAAGAAGTTAATGCAAACATGTGCTTAAAAGCCATCTTAAAATCAGTCTCAGTTCTAATAGTCACACAATAAACATTTAAAATTTTTCTAACAGGGGGCCCAAAATTTCTGATGGCTGCCTTGTTTGTAAGTACTGTTTCATAACTGGCTTTGTACACACTGCTTTGTAACTGGCTTTGTATACAGTGCTTTGTAACTGGCTTTGTATACAGTGCTTTGTAACTGGCTTTGTACACACTGCTTTGTAACTGGCTTTGTACACGCTGCTTTGTAACTGGCTTTGTACACGTTGCTTTGTAACTGGCTTTGTACATGCTGCTTTGTATATGGCTTTGTACATGGCTTTGTACATGCTGCTTTGTATATGGCTTTGTACATGCTGCTTTGTATATGGCTTTGTACATGCTGCTTTGTATATGGCTTTGTACATGCTGCTTTGTAACTGGCTTTGTACATGCTGCTTTGTAACTGGCTTTGTACATGCTGCTTTGTACATGCTGCTTTGTATATGGCTTTGTACATGCTGCTTTGTACATGCTGCTTTGTATATGGCTTTGTACATGCTGCTTTGTAACAGGCTTTGTAACTGGCTTTGTATACACTGCTTTGTAACTGGCTTTGTACACGCTGCTTTGTAACTGGCTTTGTACATGCTGCTTTGTAACTGGCTTTGTACATGCTGCTTTGTAACTGGCTTTGTACATGCTGCTTTGTAACTGGCTTTGTACACACTGCTTTGTAACTGGCTTTGTACACGCTGCTTTGTAACTGGCTTTGTATACAGTGCTTTGTAATGCGCTTCTTACACACTGTAACTGGCTTTGTAGGTACTACTTTGTAACTGGCTTTGCATGTACTACATTGTAACTGGCTTTGAATGTACTACATTGTAACTGGCTTTGCACGTACTACTTTGTAACTGGCTTTACATGTAGCACTTTGTAACTGGCTTTGCAAGTACTACGTTGTAATTGGTTTTGTAAGTACTGCTATGCTTTGTGAGTACTATTTTGTAACTGGCTTTCTAACTACTACATTAAAACTTTTAAAGCAACCTACAACTTTATAAAAGGGTTTGGTAACTACTGCTTTAGAAATTCTGGTTCTAAAGTACTCAAACCCTGTTCTAAATGTAAACATGACATTGGCAGGGAAGGGGTTAAATGTGTTCCCTAGGTGTCTTCTTACTGTAGGGGGGATGGGTTTACTGGGACATGACAGAGATCACTGTTCCCGATCACTGGGAACAGAAGATCTCTGAGATGTTCCCTGTCAGAATGGGGATCTGCTTGTTTACACTGGCAGATCCCCATTTTGCCTCCTTACTAGGCAATCCCGGGTCGCTGGCAGACATCCGCCCACAACTGTGCCTGCACGAGCCGCCGTACAGGTATATGGCGATCCGTGCAGGAGAGCCAACCTGCCGCCGTATAATGACTGCAGCTGGCCGGCAAGTGGTTAATTACAGGCTTTAGTCTGTTGGGATATATCTACTAATGTTGCACATCTAGACTTTGCAATATTTGCACTCTTCTTTGCAGAACTGCTCAAGTTCAGTTAAATTTGAGCCAATGGCTCCCGCTGCTGTCTCAGTCAATGAGAAGAGAGAGACCAGGAACAGCCGAGGCTCTTGTGCACTCACCACTGGATTGAGAGGGGGTTCAGGTAAGTATTAGAGCGGCTGAGGGGGAGCAACACACAGAAGGTTATTTAGCTTCATACATAAAATGTATGAAGGTAAAAAAAAAAAACTTCAGCCTTTATAACCACTTTAGAGAAGAACTGCAGTCTGCTCACATAACAATTTGTAAAAAAAACATCTTTGCCATTCTGAAGCTTCTCTCCAACCACTTTGCATATTATTTTATATATACTGTGATTCTGTACTTACCAAATATGCTGCAGAAATCTCCCTCCACAAAGTCTGGCTGCATCCATTTTAACTGTGGGCAGCTGAAGCTGGTGTCAGGGACAGGAGTAGTGTCCCCATCGCTGGTGTCAGGGGGAGGAGTAGTGTCCCCATCGCTGGTGTCAGGGGGAGGAGTAGTGTCCCCATCGCTGGTGTCAGGGGGAGGAGTAGTGTCCCCATCGCTGGCGTCAGGGGGAGGAGTAGTGTCCCCATCGCTGGTGTCAGGGGGAGGAGTAGTGTCCCCATCGCTGGTGTCAGGGGGAGGAGTAGTGTCCCCATCGCTGGTGTCAGGGGGAGGAGTAGTGTCCCCAACGCAGCTGTCAGGGGGAGGAGTAGTGTCCCCAACGCAGCTGTCAGGGGGAGGAGTAGTGTCCCCATCGCAGCTGTCAGGGGGAGGAGTAGTGTCCCCAACACGCAGCTGTCAGGGGGAGGAGTAGTGTCCCCAACACGCAGCTGTCAGGGGGAGGAGTAGTGTCCCCAGGGAGTAGCGTCCCCATAGCTGGTGTCAGGGGGAGGAGTAGCGTTCACTTCCTGGATTTACACATACGCACACCTCCAGCTCTGCAGCCCTGAAGCTCTCATTAGCCCTTTTATGACTCACACCCCCCCGCCCCCCATCCTGGCAAACTCTCCAGAGTGAGAGACAAAGCTGTGCATGATGTCATAAGCCTAGACTTTTTTCCAGACAAGAAACAGGAAGTGGGCTGTATAAGGCATTTACTGGCAGAAAAAAAATGTTTTACTATCCAAAGTTAAAATAAGGGCAGAAGATTTAATAGATGGAAAGATAAAAAATGACTGAAGGTCTGCTTTAAAGTGACTGTAATAAAGATAAAAATAAATAAATAAATAAAATAAAACAACAAACATATCATACTTACCTCCACTGTGCAGCTTGTTTTGCACAGAGTGGCCCCTGGTCTTCTGGGGTCCCTCTGCAGTTCTCGCGGCTCCTCTCCACAACTAATAACCTCCTCTGAGAAGCTCTTCCCCGAGGGGGTTACCTTGTGGGCATGCTCCCGAGTCCAGCATTCGGCGTCCATAGAGGCCGAATGCAGGACTCAGCCCCGCCCCCTGGCGCTCGTGTCATTGGATTTGATTGACAGCAGCGGGAGCCAATGGCTGCGCTGCTATCAATCTATCCAATTAACAGCCGAGAACCCCAGGCAGAGATACAGCGTGTCCCTGTGGGTCAAGTTCGAGGGGTCAGGTTAGTAAAATGGGGGGGGGGGGCGGTCACTGACAGGTGTTTTTTCATCTAAATGTATAGGGTGCATTTAGGTGAAAAAAACACGAACCTTTACAACCCCTTTAAGTTATTACTAAAAGCATTAATAATGGAATGCAGAGGCAACTATTTATTATGACAAAGAGTACATACATTTATAGAGTGTTACAGATACAATCATAATGCTGATGCGGCCCATGATAAAAACGAAGTACCTGCTCCCCCCAAAAAAAGTATCATGGGAATGTGGCAGAGGAGGGGAAAGGAGCAGAACTTCCCTTTTTGGGTGAAGTTCCACTTTAACGCACACGACACAAGCGCTGTGGTGTGAACAGGACACACTTTGTTCTTACAGCGACCTGCATTCTCCCAGTGCGGTATAAAACCCCTTGTCACTGCACGATGTGTGAACTGCCGGATGTGTGAACAGGGCCTTATAAACGTTACCGGGATTGTTTTCTTCTTCCACAAACAGACCTTCCCCACAACTGCTTTCTAACACAAGACTCCGGAGAAGTATCCGCACTCCGCGTACGGACAACTACACAGGCTGCAGCACCAGCAGGTTACCATGGCTAGGCATGTTACAAATCATGGAAACGCCCCAACTTGTACCGCCCATTTCCAGCATCCTCCCTCTGTGATTGGCTGAGGCGCACTGTTCCTGCACATGCAGGGCGGACTAAAAGAGTTGACAATTAGCGATTGGTTAGCTATACCGTGCTTTGGCGAAAGGGTGGTGTTATTGTCCAATGGAGGGAGAGTAGGCGTGGTCGCGTCTTTATTTCCTAATAATGACTTCCTGCTTTGTTAGACTGCCTGCTGACAGACTTGTATCGTGCTTCCTGTCATACAATCCTTGTATATGGGGTTTGTCAAGGTAACTGGTGTATTCTCCGTCACATTGTGCGGTGTCCTGAGAGGAGCGATTATTAATGACGATGACTGTTTTACAGATGAGCCGCTGGGACCCGGCCGTGGTGGTCCCTATGTGTGGGACGGGGGTCCTCGTGACCTCTGTGGCGCTGGAAGTGTTGTATGTCCTCCTGTCCAATCCGAGCGCTGCTCAGCTCCCTCTGCTGCTCTTCTCCTCCTATCTTCTCTTCAATGTACTGGGGAACATGCTGAAGTTTGTCCAGACTAATTCCACCATCGCAGGGGTCTTCCTGGAGCATGACAATGTGGGCCAAGGATGGCTGTAAGTATCACCTTTGCTGTCTCATAATTGCAGCATGCTAAATTCACTTTACACAGTCTCATCTTCATTACTAACCTCTACCTCAGAGATCTCCATACAAAGGACCAGGGTTTAGGGGATGATCAGACTGTGGCAAGTGGGAGTAGAAAATTCTCCAGGTGTCAGGGGGAGGAGTAGCGTCCCCATCGCAGGTGTCAGGGGGAGGAGTAGCGTCCCCATCGCAGGTGTCAGGGGGAGGAGTAGCGTCCCCATCGCAGGTGTCAGGGGGAGGAGTAGCGTCCCCATCGCAGGTGTCAGGGGGAGGAGTAACGTCCCCATCGCAGGTGTCAGGGGGAGGAGTAACGTCCCCATCGCAGGTGTCAGGGGGAGGAGTAGCGTCCCCATCGCAGGTGTCAGGGGGAGGAGTAGCGTCCCCATCGCTGGTGTCAGGGGGAGGAGTAGCGTCCCCATCGCTGGTGTCAGGGGGAGGAGTAGCGTCCCCATCGCTGGTGTCAGGGGGAGGAGTAGCGTCCCCATCGCTGGTGTCAAGGGGAGGAGTAGCGTCCCCATCGCTGGTGTCAGGGGGAGGAGTAGCGTCCCCATCGCTGGTGTCAAGGGGAGGAGTAGCGTCCCCATCGCTGGTGTCAGGGGGAGGAGTAGCGTCCCCATCGCTGGTGTCAGGGGGAGGAGTAGCGTCCCCATCGCTGGTGTCAGGGGGAGGAGTAGCGTCCCCATCGCTGGTGTCAGGGGGAGGAGTAGCGTCCCCATCGCTGGTGTCAGGGGGAGGAGTAGCGTCCCCATCGCTGGTGTCAGGGGGAGGAGTAGCGTCCCCATCGCTGGTGTCAGGGGGAGGAGTAGCGTCCCCATCGCTGGTGTCAGGGGGAGGAGTAGCGTCCCCATCGCTGGTGTCAGGGGGAGGAGTAGCGTCCCCAGGGAGTAGCGTCCCCATCGCTGGTGTCAGGGGGAGGAGTAGCGTCCCCATCGCTGGTGTCAGGGGGAGGAGTAGCGTCCCCATCGCTGGTGTCAGGGGGAGGAGTAGCGTCCCCATCGCTGGTGTCAGGGGGAGGAGTAGCGTCCCCATCGCAGGTGTCAGGGGGAGGAGTAGCGTCCCCATCGCAGGTGTCAGGGGGAGGAGTAGCGCCCCCATCGCAGGTGTCAGGGGGAGGAGTAACGTCCCCATCGCAGGTGTCAGGGGGAGGAGTAACGTCCCCATCGCAGGTGTCAGGGGGAGGAGTAGCGTCCCCATCGCAGGTGTCAGGGGGAGGAGTAGCGTCCCCATCGCAGGTGTCAGGGGGAGGAGTAGCGTCCCCATCGCAGGTGTCAGGGGGAGGAGTAGCGTCCCCATCGCTGGTGTCAGGGGGAGGAGTAGCGTCCCCATCGCTGGTGTCAAGGGGAGGAGTAGCGTCCCCAGGAAGTAGCGTCCCCATCGCTGGTGTCAGGGGGAGGAGTAGCGTCCCCATCGCTGGTGTCAGGGGGAGGAGTAGCGTCCCCATTGCTGGTGTCAGGGGGAGGAGTAGCGTCCCCATCGCTGGTGTCAGGGGGAGGAGTAGCGTCCCCATCGCTGGTGTCAGGGGGAGGAGTAGCGTCCCCATCGCTGGTGTCAGGGGGAGGAGTAGCGTCCCCATCGCTGGTGTCAGGGGGAGGAGTAGCGTCCCCATCGCTGGTGTCAGGGGGAGGAGTAGCGTCCCCATCGCAGGTGTCAGGGGGAGGAGTAGCGTCCCCATCGCAGGTGTCAGGGGGAGGAGAAGCGTCCCCATCGCAGGTGTCAGGGGGAGGAGTAGCGTCCCCATCGCTGGTGTCAGGGGGAGGAGTAGCGTCCCCATCGCAGGTGTCAGGGGGAGGAGTAGCGTCCCCATCGCTGGTGTCAGGGGGAGGAGTAGCGTCCCCATCGCTGGTGTCAGGGGGAGGAGTAGCGTCCCCATCGCTGGTGTCAGGGGGAGGCGTAGCGTCCCCATAGCTGGTGTCAGGGGGAGGAGTAGCGTCCCCATCGCAGGTGTCAGGGGGAGGAGTAGCGTCCCCATCGCAGGTGTCAGGGGGAGGAGTAGCGTCCCCATCGCAGGTGTCAGGGGGAGGAGTAGCGTCCCCATCGCTGGTGTCAGGGGGAGGAGTAGCGTCCCCATCGCTGGTGTCAGGGGGAGGTGTAGCGTCCCCATCGCTGGTGTCAGGGGGAGGAGTAGCGTCCCCATCGCTGGTGTCAGGGGGAGGAGTAGCGTCCCCATCGCTGGTGTCAGGGGGAGGAGTAGCGTCCCCATCGCTGGTGTCAGGGGGAGGAGTAGCGTCCCCATCGCTGGTGTCAGGGGGAGGAGTAGCGTCCCCATCGCTGGTGTCAGGGGGAGGAGTAGCGTCCCCATCGCTGGTGTCAGGGGGAGGAGTAGCGTCCCCATCGCTGGTGTCAGGGGGAGGAGTAGCGTCCCCATCGCTGGTGTCAGGGGGAGGAGTAGTGTCCCCATAGCTGGTGTCAGGGGGAGGAGTAGCGTCCCCATCGCTGGTGTCAGGGGGAGGAGTAGCGTCCCCATTGCAGGTGTCAGGAGTAGCGGCCCCATCGCAGCTGTCAGGGGGAGGAGTATCGTCCCCATCGCTGGTGTCAGGGGGAGGAGTAGCGTCCCCATCGCTGGTGTCAGGGGGAGGAGTAGCGTCCCCATCGCAGGTGTCAGGGGGAGGAGTAGCGTCCCCATCGCAGGTGTCAGGGGGAGGAGTAGCGTCCCCATCGCTGGTGTCAGGGGGAGGAGTAGCGTCCCCATCGCAGGTGTCAGGGGGAGGAGTAGCGTCCCCATCGCAGGTGTCAGGGGGAGGAGTAGCGTCCCCATCGCAGGTGTCAGGGGGAGGAGTAGCGTCCCCATCGCAGGTGTCAGGGGGAGGAGTAGCGTCCCCATCGCAGGTGTCAGGGGGAGGAGTAGCGTCCCCATCGCAGGTGTCAGGGGGAGGAGTAGCGTCCCCATCGCAGGTGTCAGGGGGAGGAGTAGCGTCCCCATCGCAGGTGTCAGGGGGAGGAGTAGCGTCCCCATCGCAGGTGTCAGGGGGAGGAGTAGCGTCCCCATCGCAGGTGTCAGGGGGAGGAGTAGCGTCCCCATCGCCGGTGTCAGGGGGAGGAGTAGCGTCCCCATCGCCGGTGTCAGGGGGAGGAGTAGCGTCGCCATCGCCGGTGTCAGGGGGAGGAGTAGCGTCGCCATCGCCGGTGTCAGGGGGAGGAGTAGCGTCGCCATCGCCGGTGTCAGGGGGAGGAGTAGCGTCGCCATCGCCGGTGTCAGGGGGAGGCGTAGCGTCGCCATCGCCGGTGTCAGGGGGAGGAGTAGCGTCGCCATCGCCGGTGTCAGGGGGAGGAGTAGCGCCGCCATCGCCGGTGTCAGGGGGAGGAGTAGCGTCGCCATCGCCGGTGTCAGGGGGAGGAGTAGCGCCGCCATCGCCGGTGTCAGGGGGAGGAGTAGCGTCCCGTTCAAAAACGGATAGGCTCAAATCGTAGCTGTGATCTGAACAGGAATCTCCCTCTAAGATGAGGAATTCCCTTTTGGGAATTTTTTGGGCGGAGAGGGGGGAGGGGGTTATTGGGGAGGGGAAGGGGGGTATTTGGGAACTCACACACTCAGAATGCAGGGTTCAGGACTGTGCATTCTGAAAGAAAAACAGGGTTTAGGGGTGTGCTTTGTGCTCAGAATGCAGGGGGAAGGGGGGTGATGTGAAGGGTGGTAGAGGACACTGCTATGGGGGTGACTCTGCCCGTCAACAGTGTCCTCTACACCTTTCACATCAACCCCCCCCCCCCGCAGCTCCTCCTCCCACCCTCCATCCTGAGCTGTGCTTCCTCCCGGTCTCTGCTGTTCACTGATGATGGCAGCAGAGGAGATCGAAGGCGGGAGGGAGAGAGAAGAAGCAGGACATAGAAGGTGGTGGAGGAGGCTTGAGGCTGGGAGGAGAGACAAGGACCAACACTTAGAAGGCGGGGGTTGGCAGCGCAGGAACCTGTTTATGGTCTACCTGTCACCTGCCTGCAGTCGACAGGTGGACTGCGATCAACGGGTTGCTAACCCCCCCCTGCCCTACACCCTCCCCACTCTCCCAGTCCCCACTGTACTTACCTCCATGGGTGATGAGCTGTCCCCATGCAGCTGGTGAAGCAGTACGGAGATTTGAAATTCCCACTCTTCTTCCCCTTCTTTCTGTAGGACTTCCAGGATGGATCAGTGTGATTCTGATTGGTTAGCGCGCACTTCACATGACTGCTTTGACCATCAGAATCACTCTGATCCATCACACATGCCCCACCGAAAGAAGGGGAAGAAGAGCAGGGATTTTAAATCCCCAGACTGATATATTACCTCCCTGTGCAGTGACAGCTCACCACCCCAAGAGTTAGGTACAACCGCGTCCGGGGGGATGGGGAGAGTGTACAGTGTTCATTTTTTCTGAAAGGTAAAATTGCACTTTATGCATAAAAGTATTGAAAACGAGGTTTAAAAAACCCATGTTGTATGTGTATGTATCTCTATCAGAATTGAGTCCATCATTCAGCCCTAGAGCATATGTAAAAAAAAGCATCCCAAACAGAAGGGAGAGGAAAGAAAAGGAGGGCTTACTGAATGATAGATCTACTCATCACTAATTAGTAAAGTATAACCACTTTATTCTAGTAACAAAAGTTTAAAACATGGTAAATGACTATGGTCTTTACCACTTCACTACCCGGCCAATGTCAAATGACGTCCACATATGGGATCTTCCATCCTGGGTGGACGTCATATGACGGGCTGGGCTTCCCGGCAGTCTAGGGGGTGCGCGCCCGCCACGTTGCTCGGGACCCGGTGCGTGTGCCCGGCTGCCGCGATGTCCGCCGGGCACCCGCAATTGCCCATTAACCGGGCCGGACCATGGATCTGTGCGTGTAAACGCACAGATCCATGTCCTGTCAGTTGAGAGGAGACCGATCTGTGTTCCCAGTAAAGAGGAACACTGATCGGTCTCCTCCCCTTGTACGTCCCCGCCCTCTACAGTTATAATCACTCCCCTAGGAAACATTTAACCCCTCGTCTCACCCTAGTGGTTAACCCCTTCCCTGCCTGTCACATTTATACAGTAATCAATGCAATTTTATAGCATTGATCGCTGTATAAATGTGAATGTTTCCAAAAATGTGTCCGCCATAATGTCGCAGTCATGAAAAAAAAATCGCGATCGCCGCTATTATTGTGATTTTTTTTTTTTTTTTTTTTTTTTTTTTTTTTTTTACCAAAAATATGTAGAAGAATACGTATCGGCCGAAACTGAGGAAAAAATGTGTTCTTCTTTTTTTTTTTTTTAAAAATGGGATATTTATTATAGCAAAAAGTAAAAAATGTGTTTTTTTTTTTTGTTTGTTTTTTTTTTAAATTGTCGTTCTTCTTTTGTTTATAGCGCAAAAAATAAAAACCGTAGAGGTGATCAAATACCACCAAAAGAAAGCTCTATTTGTGGGGAAAAAAGGACGTCAATTTTGTTTGGGTACAACGTCGCATAACCGCGCAATTGTCGTTTAAAGTGTGACAGTGCTGAAAACTAAAAATTGGTCTGGGAAGGAAGGGGGTGAAAATGCCCTGTATTGAACCGGTTAAATTGGGAACTTGCTAACATATATTTTAGCTAGCCACTGATGGGCAAGCCAAAAGAATTCACACACATGTAGGACATATACAACATAAAACATGTAACAATTAACTCAGAAACGTCCGGGCGCCAGGTGAATTACCTTAGAGTTGCCGCTTCTCCATAAACTGGGGTTCGTACAGGTCTACAAATACTGGGCCTTGAGTCCTTCCATTATGCCGGTCAAGTAGAAAAGCTCTCCATCTACTTCCTGGAAGACTTGCCAACTCAATGGGGGATGCAATCGTGGCTTCCGGGTGGAAATGACGTCAACGCGTTTCGCAATACTATTGCATAGCTTCGTCTGGACGTTAACGAGATGTACGAGGGTTCCTTTTAACATAGTTCACCCCTCATATGTATCCACCCCTACTTCACAACATTTTTAAAGGAGACTCACATGTGGTGAAAAGAGAAGCTTAAATTTACGTCTATTGTTAAACACGATCATTGAATGCATTCTTAGCAGTTTTCAAGCTGTAGTGTTCCGTGGATACTCTCCATGTATCCACCTGTATATGAAATATGTTGTTTAATAGTTTATTTAAGGACAGAGGGAGAGGAGACATTCATATATATACAGGAAAAAGACAGAGACCTAAAGATATAGTAATACTGTAACAGCCAACTTAGTGGAATAGAGCTTCAGTCAAACCCAGAGGCTAAAAACTAAAGTATAAACCTAAAAAGGTATCCATCCACTAAGTCTCAAGAAAGCTGCAAATTCAATTCATTGTTAAGGCCTATTGGCACAAGGGAGTCTAAAAATCCACCATTTTTTCTTTTGGAGTAAGATCCGATCAAAGTCACCTCTCCTTTAGTGAGTATATACAGTCAGGTCCATAAATATTGGGACATCAACACAATTCTAATCTTTTTGGCTCTATACATTACCATAATGGATTTGAAATGAAACGAACAAGATGTGCTTTAACTGCAGATCTTCAGCTTTAATTTGAGGGTATTTACATCCAAATCAGGTGAATGGTGTATGAATTACAACAGTTTATATATGTGCCTCCCACTTTTTAAAGGACCAAAAGTAATGGTTCAGATTAACAATCATCCATTAAACGTTCACTTTTTAATACTTGGCTGCAAATCCTTTGCAGTCAATTACAGCCTGAAGTCTGGAACGCATAGACATCACCAGACGCTGGGTTTCATCCCTGGTGATGCTCTGCCAGGCCTCTACTGCAACTGTCTTCAGTTCCTGCTTGTTCTTGGGGCATTTTCCCTTCAGTTTTGTCTTCAGCAAGTGAAATGCATGCTCAGTCGGATTCAGGTCAGGTGATTGACTTGGCCATTGCATAACATTCAACTCCTTACCCTTAAACTTTTGCTGCTTTTAGCAGTATGCTTCGTGTCGTTGTCCATCTGCACTGTGAAGCGCCGTCCAATGAGTTCTGAAGCATTTTGCTGAATATGAGCAGATAATATTGCCCAAAATACCTTCAGAATCATCCTACTGCTTTTGTCAGCAGTCACATCAATAAATATAAGAGAACCAGTTCCATTGGCAGCCATACATGCCCATGCCATGACACTACCACCACCATGCTTCACTGATGAGGTGGTATGCTTTGGATCATGAGCAGTTCATTTCCTTCTCCATACTCTTCTCTTCCCATCACTCTGGTTCAAGTTGATCTTGGTCTCATCTGTCCATAGGATGTTGTTCAAGAACTGTAAAGCCTTTTTTTAGATGTTGTTTGGCAAACTCTAATCTGGCCTTCCTGTTTGAGGCTCTGTATTTACTCTGGTGAAGTCTTCTCTTGATTGTTGACCTTGAGACACACACACACATACACCTACCTCCTGGAGAGTGTTCTTGATCTGGCCAACTGTTATGAAGGGTGTTTTCTTCACCAGGGAAAGAATTCTTCGATCATCCACCACAGTTGTTTTCCATGGTCTTCCAGGGCTTTTGGTGTTGCTGAGCCTTCTTTATTTTTAAGGATGTTCCAAACAGTTGATTTGGCCACACCTAATGTTTTTGTCTCTCTGATGGGTTTGTTTTTTCAGCCTGTAATAAATTGATCTGCCTGGGGGCAAGTGGGAAACTTGATAGGTTAATCGCCTTCATGTCTACTCCTTTAGTACTGTCAGTGGTCCCTCTGGTTTCTCTGACTTCTCGCCCGGGCACTGCCTTTGCCTGTGTTACGGTCTATCTGTTTTGGTTGTCTGGGGGTCTGTTGTTTTCGGCTGGTCGAGTTGTTTAGCTGTTGCTGTTGGTCTCCCGAAAAAAAAAAAAAGTCACTGATCTAGATAAGTTTTCGTCATCGGTATCACTTTGAGATCTTGCCCCTCTAGAATTTCCCCATCGGGTTCTACTTCTATTTCAGCATATTGTGAGGTCGAAGATTTCCCCTTTTTCCCAGTCCCCCAAGTCATGTCTAAATTTGGATTGTTTAGTGATCTTCAGATTATACTGTGTCTTTTCAACCTCTCTTTCTTAAAGTGGTTGTAAACCCTAACAACACACTTTTTTTTGCTACAAGTAAGCCTATAATAAGGCTTACCTGTAGCTACCCTGGATATGAAAGACAAAAATAGAACATTTCCATAGCTCAACTCACCAACCAGTCTGCCAACAGACCAAATTAACCTGTCCAACGTCTGCGTTTAAAAACAGGGGTTTCGTTAGCACGCATTGCAAATATAAGCTGCAAGGCCTCTTCACGGCACCCTGTGTATGCTTGCAGTCCTAACACTAATGAATTTATAAGCATCTCCACAATGGAAGCACATGCATTAAATGGATAGATGAGGGGCAGGTGGGCCTGAAGGCAGCCCAATACCCCTTAAAGGAAGGCCTTCACAGCAAGGAGCACATGGAAGGGCAAACACATGAAAGACAAACAGAACATTCCATAGCTTAACTCACCAACCAGTCTACCAACTGACCAAATTAACGTGTCAAACAGTCTGCGTTAAAAACAGGGGTTTAGTTAGCACGCATTTGCATACGCATGCATAAGCTGCAAGGCCTCTTCACAACACCCTTTGAATGCTTGCATTTCTAATGCTAATGAATTTAGAAGCATCTCCACAATGGAAGCACATGCCTGAATGGTTTAGGAGATATCCCCTGTATTTGCATGTGCCAACGTCATCGGCACATGCACACTGAAGCAATGGCACGTACGTGCCGTTGCTTCAGTGAGTGTGCCGTTCCCGACGACTCTTGCGCGCATGCGCAGGAGTGACATCATCGTGGCTCCGGCCAATCACAGCGCCGGAGCCCATGATACCCGGAAAGTAATTCTGGGAGCGATGTCGGGCGCCAGAGTGGTGTACAAGGACGGCTGCGGGGCTTCGAACTCAAGTAATTCCTAATGAGCTAGTATGCAATGCTTACTAGTTCATTATTCCTTTGTCTTGCAGGGTTTTTTTTTTCTTGGGTTTACAGCCACTTTAAGGATGTCATTCTGTTTTTGTAATTCCTCTATCTTTAAGGGGTTCCAAGCCTTGAGAGCTCATCTAGTTGGATCCTTTCCTCTGGCTATCAATTTCATTACAGCCACCCCATGTTCAATGCACAGCGCCTTCCATTTATCGTAATCTCGCATTGTGGAGAGGCTGTGCTGGAATTGCCTTGTCCCTTATTCCCCTCGGGACTATTTTATGTTCTATATAGGTTTCTAGGAAGGAAACATCCCATTTACTATTAAGATGTTTTGTCAATAGTTTATGTTCTTTAAAACGGGTTTTGGTTTCTTCTTCCTAGCTTGGGATAGAAACTGAATCTATCTTAAATGCTTTTCGGATTTCCTGATCAATGTCCTCACCAATTACAAATGCCATCCCTACAGATTTCTGTTTTCCAAAAGACACAATATGTAAAGCAATATGTAAGTTCTTAAACCATAGCTGTCAAATCGCCTCACAAGTGGATCATCTGTAATCCTAATCAATTAAGCATAAAAGTATTGAAAATGAGGCTTAAAAAACCCATGTTGTATGTATATGTATATGTGTATCTATCAGAATTGAGTATATCATTCAGCCCTAGAGCATTTTTATCAGTACATTTTAAACCTCTGATTTTGGGGTTAATGGACTTTCCCTGAACAAAAAACACAATCACTGTTAGAAAATTTGTTCGAGAAAATGTTTCCTTCCTGCGTCTTCAAATTCTCTGATCACTGCTTTCGAAAATGAACACCAATTTGACTCTGCTAATGGCAGGGTGGATTTGATTTAAAGCAAGTCGATTTAAATTCCTAGTAAAAAGGCTTGATTTAAATCATAATTTTTAAAGAGCAACTGTCATCTCTGTCCCGCAGCGGCTCCTCCTCTGACTCGCTGTTGACTCACCGACGGTCCCATTCACTTTAATGGGACGGCTGGTGATGCGACAGTGACACAACAAGGTGAGGGACGTGGCGGGAGCAGGTGAGTGGATGCCCGCTAACAGGCGCTGCCATGATGGATCTGAAATGACAGGTGCTCTTTAAATGTAAGGACTTCTTCTTGCTGGTAGTTAGAATCTTTAATATTTACAAACAAAATGAAGGTTTCCTATTCAGAATAATAAGCTGTTAGGTTAGTTCAATCATACAGTTTGTAGTGTACATAGATTTTCAAAACAATGGAATAAAGGAATATTCCCGAACTTTGTTATATCTCATGGTTACTGTGAAATTGTGTGAATGCAAAAATGCAGTGCATATTATTCCAGCTCGCAAATGAATGATTTTACCAAAAATGTAAATATTGCAGAATATACAGCCTCATGCTACATAACTAAGCTCTGTTTCATGCAGAATAAACTATAGAAAGATTTACTCCAAAAACATTTTATTAAAATAAATTTAATAAAAAGCCAAAAAATCGACTTAAATCAAAGTCAGG
This sequence comes from Lithobates clamitans, assembly GCA_037952925.1. Lineage (NCBI taxonomy): Eukaryota > Metazoa > Chordata > Amphibia > Anura > Ranidae > Lithobates > Lithobates clamitans. Next base: position 17,060,822 of record JBBGZY010000449.1, read on the forward strand.
TGGGGGCGTGGCATGAACAGACACGCTGACTGAGCGTGCTGCTCTGTGATCCTCAGGCTCCAGGAAGATGGGCAGCGGTGTTTAGCGGGCTCCTGACCAGTCACGGCATGTCCATACACAGCTGCACTCCCGCTGGGCGGTGGAGGAAAGAGCCAGGCGAACGGGCTTAGAGCCTACCTTGTGGCGCAGAGCGTGGATCCAGGGAGTTCAAGTGGGAGAATTGCGGCCCAGGAGGGAAGGCGGTTCGACTCCCCTGACCTGAAGGGAGGACCGGACGTGATCCCCCTGCACAGGGCCGAGGAGTGACAGGCTTGGGAAGGGGAGTTGCGTTATCTGGCAGAGGCCGTGTATCCCTAAGCCCGGGGCAGGGTTGCATGGTCCTGGAGAGGGACCCCTTGGGAAAAGGTAGAGACCCTGTGGCTCGCGTGGGTGAAGTTGTGGACCCGAAGGGCGAACTTGCTGGAGGGGATCCGAACCCTCAGGAGGTGGAGGCAATGCCAAGAGAGATGGCTGAACCCTTGGAAGGTGAAAGCTTTGGTACTACAAAGCCCAGCAGTGAATCTGCTTTTTTTATTGTGAAAGTTAGAAAATCTAGAATCACGCTAAACATAGAAGTGAAATATGTGTTCTCATATACAAATCAAATGAATGAACGGTCATATACCTGGTGAATAAAATACTAAGAATATAAACAAAATAAATACAGGATATACACAATCAATGTTAGACAACCCCACCTCAGTGTGTGGGAAAGTCAAAAACAATAATCTTGTGACAGTGTCGAAAAATAAAAAATATAGATAAACCACAATGAGTGTCCAAGTGAGCCTAAACGGCAATAACACCCATGATTAAAAGGTCCAACCATACATGGTACCGCTTTTTAAAATAGTAGAAAAAAACTTGTGAGGAAATCCACCACCACCGGTAAGTAAGGGGTTACTGCTTACCAAAAGCCCACGATCCCCCACTACAGAGGATTACGGGAAGCCTGTGTATAGAAAAGCCTTGCAAGACACATCAAGTGGATCAGCTGTTCTCAGTAGAGTGGGGATGATGCTGCAATCTCCAAAGTACCCTAACAAGGCTCCTAACATTCAAAACTCTCCTCATGCCGTTTGGGGATCATGGTTGAATACACATGGTGGGGAAAGAAATGAACGCTCCATGGTGTAAAATCTTTTTGTTTATCAAATAGTAAAAAATATATGCACTCACATGAGAAGCAGAAAGATAAGCCTTTAAGTCTGGTGCGCCGGTAGCACACAGACCAACCCGTCCTGCTGGAACGATCAATCACAATACAAGGTGACGTCAGCGCGTCGCTCCTCCCTACGCGGCGTTTCGTAATAGGTTACGTCGTCCAGGGGCACCTATGGTTGATTTTTGAAGGTGCACAAATTGCTTTATTATCATATAGAACTCTTATGCAACGAAGAATGATTAAACCCTTGTTGCAAGTTTTGCGAGCAGCTGAGATTAAATATCGTTGGGGATATCCCATTCAAGGTTATAGCCACACGGAATAGGAAAACAGTAACACTTAAAGCTAAAGATGATATGCAACACTTCACAGAGCCCCCTTTTGGTGGACTTTCTGGATTGGAGACTGAATAATTGTAAACCAGCACTACAACAACCAGAACGATGGCAACACGTGTCTGTTTAAAGGTCGACAGAAGATCGATGTGGAGAGATGGGACTATAATTTGGTCTCAGGACATGCCTGAATAGGGGGATAAAGTTAAAAAGGTTAAGAGGGAAGGAGCAGATTGCCTAGAATTTATTGGGGGGGGGGGGGGTTGCTGTTTTTGCTCTCTTTCCCTCTGTTCTCTCTTCCTTCCCTTTTTTTTTTTTTTTTTTTTTATTTATTTTTTTCCTTACCCCTTCTTAGGGGATATTGGAGGCAATGTGCTGAAATACCGCTAAATAAGAATGTTAGAATATAAATGCAAGCCCGGGTTTCACGAGGTACTCTGTTCATGTTTTTATCCATCTTTCCCCCATTAGGCCAGTCTGGTCCCGAGATAAGGGACTATGTTTTCTGCCGGGGGGGGGACTCTACACGGACTCCTCCTCCCTTTTAGGGGGACGTGCCATAGACAGTGGCACAGTAGGTTATTGGTTTTTGTGTGTGGTGTGTTTTTGTTTTTGTTTTGTTTTTTTTTCTCACCAGATGCATCCAAGGCGAGAGGGTTCGGAAGGCTGGGAATAGACACCGATCAGGCGCAGCAGCTTAGTAAGAGATTCATGGAAGTAGTGAGAGAATGATAGGTAGAATGAAGATTGGATCGTATAATGTGAGAGGGCTCTGTTCGATTGGTAATGAACTACGTCACGTGAAGGCAGAGATGGTATTTCTGCAAGAGAATTATTTCATGGCAGGGTCGACCCCTCGTATGCCTTTTTTTTTTTTTTTTTCCATATAATCAATGGTTCCATGCACCCTCATCCATCTCTAGGGCCAGAGGAGAGTTACAATAGCTATTCATAAACAATGCCCCTTAGTACCGACAGAAATGAGAGCAGACCCTGAAGGCCGTTTTCTTTTTGTTAAGGGCAAGATCCATGGTCAGTGTTATACCCACGCTACTATATATGCTCCCAATAATCACACCGTTAAATTTCTATCTAAAACTTTTGACATTCTGGGGGGGGGGGGGGGGGGGTGGTTCGGGGAAGGTTTACTGGTGGTGGGAGGGGATTTTAACATTACCTTGGACCTCAGTTTAGACACCTCTTCGGGGAAAACCTTTTGTGTCTCTTAAGGCATGTTAAACAGCGCCTTCGCTCTCTGCATTTGGTGGACAGTTGGAGAGTGTTGCACGAGCGGGGACAGGGATTTCGGCTATTATTCCAAAACACATCATGTATATTCAAGGATCGATATGTTGGTCGATCAATATTATTTGAATTATGTAAATTCATCAACTATTGAGTCAATCACCATATCAGACCATACCCCAATAAGCTTAATGATATGTCCGGCATTGATTGGGGGCATGGAAAGAACATGGCGATTGAATGAATCTATTTTGGATGATAAACAGAGGGTGCAATCCCTGTCTTGCACATTAGCATTATATTTTGAGACCGATACATCAGAGGAGGTGTCAGACCAAGTGGTATGGGAAGCCCTTAAGGCGGTTATCAGAGGGGAATTAATTTTCAATGGGGTTGGGCATTAGAAAAAGACAGAAAGAAATGGTTGAGCTTCTAGAGGAAATACATAAACTTGAAATTAGACACAAGGCCCATTAAAACCTAGGGATGCGCAGAGACTAGAGAAACTTCAGATAGATTTTAAAGTGCTTCTTGATCAAAAAGTTCAAAATAAACACAGATTTTTTTGCCCACCGTTTCTATGAACAAGGGTGGGAGACTATTGGCTAGACAATTAAAGAAATAACAGGATCTACACCATGTTCACGCTATAAAGGTAGGTGATAAGCGGATAGTGGACACCCAAGCAATAACAGCTGAATTCTGCTGCTTTTATGGGTCTCTATATAATATAGACAGTTCCTGTGGGGGCGATGGATGGTGGGTATGCGGACAGAATTTGAGAGTATCTTGAGGCCTCAGAGTTGCAAGCTATTTCATCTGCGACCCTAGAGGAAATGGAAAAAGCAATTTCTATTGAAGAGTTGGGAGGAGCAATTGCAGCTTTGCCATTGGGTAAAAGCCCAGGACCAGATATGTATAATAAAATTATTATAAAAAGTTTTCCTCAATCCTGTTGGCTCCTCCTGTGCAAATACCTTAATTCTGTTTCGGTCTCTAACCCTTGCCTCCAGAGGCACTGTCGGCTTATGTGACGGTTCTCCCGAAATCAGGGAAGGATCCTCAGTGCTGTGCCAGCTACAGACCCATCTCCCTCCTCAACTCTGACACTAAACTCCTGGCTAAAATCTGGCCCTTAGGTTACATTTGGCTGGCAAAAGACCAGAGCACTTTTTGCAATTCGGCACTGCATCGATTTTAACTGACAATTGCGCGGTCGTGCGACTTGGCTCCCAAACAAAGTTGACGTCCTTTTTTCCCCACAAATAGAGCTTTCTTTTAGTGGTATTTGATCACCTCTGTGGTTTTTATTTTTGCGCTATAAACAAAAAAAATAGCGACAATTTTGAACAAAGCGCAGTATTTACTTTTTTGCTATGAAAAATATACCCAAAAAATATATGAAAAAAACATTTTTCTCCTCAGTTAAGGCCGATACGTATTCTTCTACATATTTTTGTTTAAAAAAAAAAAAAAAAAAATCACAATAAGCGTTTATTGATTGGTTTGCGCAAACGTTATAGCGTCTACAAAATAGGGGATAGTTTTATGGCATTTCTATTAATTATTTTTTTTTACTAGCAATGGCGGCAATCAGCGATATTTATTTTTTTTTATATCATGACTGCGACACTATGGCGGACAGATCGGACACTTTTGAGACCATTCACATTTATACAGCCATCAGTGCGATTAAAAATGCATTGATTACTGTGTAAATGTGACTGGCAGTGAAGGGGTAAACCACTAGGGGGCGCTGTAGGGGTTAGGTGTGTCCTAGGGAGTGATTCTAACTGTGGGGGGCTGGGCTATGTGTGACACGACACTGATCACCGCTCCCGATTTACAGGGAGCTGTGATCACTGTCAGTGTCACTAGGCAGAATGGGGAAATGCTGGTTTACACCAGCATCTCCCCGTTCTTCCTCTCCGTGAGACAATTGTGGGCCTCACAAAATATTTATTTTTAACCCGCTTGCCGACGGGCTCACGCCGATATACGTCGGCAGAAGGGCAGGTACAGGCATATTGATGTACCTGTACGTTGCCCTTTTAAGGAGCGCCCCCGCGAGCTCCGTGAGTGTGATCGCAGGACCCACGATCACACTCTCGCAGAGCTCGTGGCGGACACTTCTTAAAGGGCAACTTACAGGTACATTAATATGCCTGTACGTGCCCTTCTGCCGACGTATATCGGCGTGAGCCGGTCGGCAAGCGGTTAAAATAAATATTGAGAGATAAGTGTTGATGCCAAGCCATGTGCCACAATTCTTTCCTTTTGTTTGGCGCCTCGATTCTATATTCTATTTGGGGATTTATATCTCTTCAGATTTAAAGTGTCTATATGATTTAAATTATTGACCTTTGGTGGTATCTATATTAAAAGACTTGGAGAAGTCACACTCTGACATGGTTTGGCATTTTAAATGCGCTTAAAGTGTGTGTGTGTGTGTATGTATGTATGTATGTATGTATGTATAATATATAATTTGTTTTCTTCTTCCTGAACACGATCTGATCAGGGATCCGGTGTGTTTTCTGGGGGGGGGGTTTGTGTTTAATGATGGGATTTATATTGATACCTTGTGCAATGTGTACTTTTATGTTGTATGTTGGAGAGATAGAGAATAAAATAGCAGTCGTTGCAATACTTTGTCACACCGTATTTGCACAGTGGTCTTGCAAGCGTACTTTTTTTGGAAAAAATACACTTATTTTGAATTAAAAAAACAGTAAAGTTGGCACTTTTTTTTTTTTTTAAATTGTGAAAGATAATGTTACGCCGAGTAAATTGATACCCAACATGTCACACTTCAAACTTGCGCCCGCTCGTGGAATGGCGACAAAACTTTTACCCTCAAAAATCTCCATAGGCGACGTTTCAAAAATTCTACAGGTTGCATGTTTTAAGTTACAGAGGAGGTCTAGAATTATTGCTCTCTCTACCGATCGGGGCGAAACCTCACATGTGTGTTTGAACACCATTCTCATATGCAGGTGCTACTCATGTATACGTTCGTTTTTGCGCGCGAGCTCGGCGGGACGGGGCGCGTTTAAAAAAATTTATTTCTTTTTTTTCTTATTTTACCTTTTTATTTTTACACTGTTTTTAAAAAAAAATTGTGTCACTTTTATTCCTATTACAAGGAATGTAAACATCCCTTGTAATAGAAAAAAAGCATGACAGGACCACCTGTCCATTTCCATCTGCTCTGATTCGCCAGATGGATGGGGAATAGGACCACCATCCGTCTATTTTTGGCAGACGATTGGATGGCAGTGGGTGTCAGTGGACCGCTGACATCTGCCGCTCCATAGTAGAGACTGGAGGGTCCAATCGGATCTGCCTGTCAGTTTTTCAGCTTGTGTAAAAGGGGCCTTAAGCCTCGTAAACACGTTACGATTGTTGGCAGGGGATTGTCTGTTGACAGACTGTTGTCCTAAAATCTTACCGTTAGTACGCTCCTTTTTGATAATTGTCCAATTTTCTGCCAACAAATGTTGGATGACAGGCTAGTAAATTTTTGGCGGACGACGGTTTGACGTCAGATTTTCGTATGGTCAGGACACAAATTCGTCAAACAAAAGTACAAACACACATGCCTGGAATCAGTGCTCACCAAACACGAAATTAGCAGAAGGGGCCCAATGGGTGGCGCTCAAGAGCCGAGTTTCCTCGTAGTACGTCACTATGTTCGTGTTTGTGGCACGACAATTGTGTACCGTTAGTATGCAAGACAAGATCCTGGCACACGCCCTTTTGACAAAAATCAGACGCTCGGTTGGCCAACACTTGTACCGTGTGTATGAGGCTTTAGAGTCAGAGATTTGTGTGAAGGAAGTGTAAAGGACACTATTTTTGATCTCTTTTTCTGAAAATGCTAGTGCCCTGGATGTTGAGTTCATCCAGTGGTTGCAGTACATTCTATGCCAATATTTTGCAAGTGTGAAATTTTGGAGTTCTGATTTTCCGGCTCTCGTGCTTATTTTTGGTCAGTGTCTCAAAGTACTGAAGCCAGATAGAGCCAGGCACTGGCATTTTCAGAAGATCAGTTATGGAAACCCCATATTTCTTTCAGTGCAGGTTTTAATAGAACCAGCTACAGGAAGACATTTTAAGCTCTTTATTAAACTGTTTGTGCACATATCAGTCATTTTTTTCTGACTTGTTTGTATCTTTATTTTAGATACTGCTATACCTGCCAGACACACATTCCACCGAGATGTCATCACTGCTATACCTGCAATGTGTGTGTCCTTCGGCGTGATCACCATTGTACATTACTTGGAAAGTGTGTTGGCTTCTCCAGCTACAGATATTTCCTCTGTACTCTGTTCTATGGGTGGTTGGCACTACTTCTTGCCACCATACTTAATGCGGATATATTTATAGGTCTTCTTCACGAGGGATTAAGCCTCCACAGCTTCTTTCTCCTTCTTATGCCTTGGATGATGTTGATTTTGGGTAAATATGACTTTTTTTTTTTTCCTTTTATAATCCATTATAACTAAAGGGTAAACATCTTGGCTGAAACCCATAGGCCTCATTCACACGAACGACCAAGGAGGGGGGTAAAAAACAGGCAGATGAGCTGCGGTTTTACTTCCTACCTAAAAGTTTAGATACAGCCACTCAGGCTTTGCTTTATAGTGGTGATCGGCGGGCAGTACAGTCACCAAAATCAACTCCCTTTTAGAATGGGGACATAGTGCAGCTGAGAGCCACCCAGGTCATATCCAGAGGTAGCTATCAACCAGAGAAAGGGTATACTGACTCCAGTACCATTGAATTACAGCTATATGAATAGTATCCGATGTACTTATTGAAAAGAAAGGACATAAGTACTTTTAGCCTACCGAAAAATAATACATTTTCTCAAACATATTAAAAGGCATGCCTGTAATAGGTCTATCACCTAAAAGTGATTCTAAAAGTAAAACGCTTTTTACCTGCCCTACATTAAAGAGGAGTTCCACCCGGGGGGTCGGGTTAAAAGAAAAAAGGAAAAGTCAGCAGCTACAAATACTGCAGCTGCTGACTTTTAATTGGACACTTACCTGTCCCAGGGTCCAGCGATGCGGGGGATCGAAGCCCCGCTCGTCTCCCCCCTCCGTTCAGCGGCGCCGGCATTGCAACTGTGGGCGCCGGGCTGTGGCTTCACAGCCTGGCACCCACTGCGCGAGCGGCGCCGCGCGCCGTGATTGGCCGCTCAGTCACCCGGAACCTGTAATGGGTCCCAGATGATTGACAGCGGCGAGGGAGCAGAGCGGAGCCCTTCCTGTGCCGAGGGGGAAGTGATGTCACCCGCCCAGGCACTGGAAGGGGCAGACTACGAGGGACCCCCTAGCAACAGGCCTATTTAGAGGTAAGTTAAAAAAAAAAATATCCAAATTTTTTTTGTTTTTTTAGGATTTTTCAAGTATTTTTGTTTTTTTGGGTGGAACCCCACTTTAAGGTAAAAAAAAATTGCCACTTGCTGTGCACCAAGCCATTGGCTCTTGTTGCTGTCAGTCAAATCATGCGAGCAGGGGGTGGGGCCATGCAACAGTGTCCCAGTGGGCGCACAAAGCGCGTCTCAGAATCAAGCTAGCATGTCTGTCCCTATAGTGAGTACAGAGCGCACAAAGCATGTGACTATAAGATGTTTATTATTTTAATTTAAAAAACTGCCTTTAAATCCACTTGGTCAAATATAGCTAGGCAACCAGAACTTTTAGAAAAAGGTCAGCAGTTGCAGCCCACTTACTTTTTACTGTTGTTCTTTAAAACTTGTTGCTTGGTGACATCACAGGCAGATAGAAATGTAATGCATATCGGCCATTAGAGTGATCAGGCATGTGCATCAAGGAACAAAGTTTTGGATTATGAAGTAAACGCCTGGACCGAGGTATCGGGGAAGAGACAGGACCCACAGGAGCTGTTGCTTTCTTACAGCAAATGTGTGAGCTCTGTGAAGCAGGCAGTAGTTTAAACGTGGACCTGGGAAACACTGTGACCTCAGCATTTGTAATACTTTCGTTTATCACAAGACAATTACTACTTGGAGGCCTCAGTATCTGCTTTGGCTTGGAACTATGACCTGTCCCTACAATTCATTAATCCAATGCTGACTGCACTACTGTACCTCTGTTGGCTGCTTACATTTTTTAAATTGAATTACTGAATAGTAGGGAGGAGAGCACCACTTAGATATAGGCAAAAATGGAAGCTTGCATTTAGCATAGGTTTCCAGTGCACACTGAAAATTTATTTTTGTATACAAATGTGATGACTGCACCTAGGAGACACCCTTAGCTTATTCTCAAATGAATTCTGTAGCAAATCAGAGATGGAATGTCTGCTATGGGATTGGTGAACTGGAGCAAAAATCAGTGTTCTATCTTTTGTGGAATTGTCATTGCAGTTTTGTGATGTCTGTGTTACTGCAATGACTCAAGACTTACAGATTTTCTTTTCAGGAGTTTATTGTCTATGGTGTCCATAATATACTGGTGTTATGCAGTTGTAATTTCAAATGGCTCTTCTTTTCCACAGGTCAAGTCAAAGCGTCCACCTTTATATTTGCCTTTGTGGCTGACACTTGTATTGTGGGATTCCTATTCTGCTTTGCATTCCTTACTTTTCATCTCATTCTTCTAAGCCGTGGAACTACTACAAAAGAGTGGTTTGGTGGTCATGCAACAGAATATGATAATGGCTGGAAGAAAAATTTTAAGAACTTCTTAGGAGAGCGATGGTACCTAGTTTGGTTATCGCCTTGGATACAATCAAGATTGCCTGGAGATGGTATCAATTTTAAACTTGGGCATCTCTCTACTACTGTACCATCCATGAAGTCTACCCAATAGCTTGTGTGAAGTATGTGTGAACCCCCAGCTCTGCCATTGTTGGGTATGTGATTAATTCAAGCCTTATAACTTTAAATCTCAATTTTCCACAGGGAATGTAAATATTTAATATATGAAATGAGCCACTTTGAGATGAAGTGCAGAAATTATTAAAAGCTAAGGTCACCTTTGGTAAAAAAAAAAATAATAAATGCACTGCAGGTAAAAATGTGCACTTATTTACATATTTTTTATTTTTTTTACACAGGACCTTGTAAAGCATTGCACCTGCAATCAGTGGATCGTGGGTACAATGTCATGCTCCGGCAGACATTGCCTTCAGCTCTCTGCCGATACCACTGAAAAACAGTTGGTGAGCTGCTGGAGGTGTTGATGGATTACGAGGGTGCTGATTTAATATGCTCATAGTCCATAGTCCACACAGCTAAGGGTGCTCCCTGTGATCGGGAGCTATGATCAGTGACTCGTCACACACAGCCCCTCCCCCCCCCCCCCCCCCCACAGTTAGAAACACTCCCTAGGACACACTTAACCCTTCCCTAGCCCCCTAGTGGTTAACCCCTTCGCTGCCAGTGTCATTTTTACAGTAATCAGTGCACTGATTGCTGTAAAAATGACAATGGTCCCAAAAATGTGTCAAAAGTGTCCGCCATAATGTCCCAGTCACGATAAAAATCGCAGATCGCCGCCATTACTAATTAAAAAAAAAATGAATAAAAATGCCATAAAACGAACCCCTATTTTGTAGCTATAACTTTTGCGCAAAACCAATCGATAAACGCTTATTGCGATTATTTTTTTTTTTTTACCAAAAATATGTAGAAGAATACGTATCGGCCTAAATTGAGGGAAAAAAATGTTTTTATATATTTTTTGGGGATATTTATTATAGCAAAAAGTAAAAAATACCTTTTTTTTCAAAATTGTTGCTCTATCTTTGTTTATAGCGCAAAAAATAAAAAGCACAGAGGTAATCAAATATACCACCAAAAGAAAGCTCTATTTGTGGGGAAAAAAGGACGTCAATTTTGTTTGGGAGCCACGTCGCACGACCACGCATTTGTCAGTTAAAGCGACACAGTGCCGAATCGCAAAAAGTGCTCAGCGAAATGGTCCGGGGCTTAAGTGGTTAAGAACTACAAGTCAGTCAGCTGCCATTGGCAGAAAGGACTTGTTTTTTGACTCGCAGATTCCCGCGCAGCCACGTTGCTTTCAAAATGTGACAGCTGGTGTCGGAAGACTCCCCCGCCTGCTGTCACATGGGGAAGGCAGGGTTATGTGATTTAAACTTACAATGATCTTGCGCATAACCTAGCAATCCATCATCAATCAAAGATTATTAAATTATTGCAATAGTGTGAAATAACTTTCAATAAATGTTAATAAAAATAGTGACGCAATTCAGCTGAATAAGTGCAAAAAAAGTCCTTAAGTAGAAATAATTCAGTAGTTCATGATGGTGTACATTAAGTATTAATAGACTTGACAATTTATCCAATGAGTGAAACCGCTGACACCACACCAAAGTGTCACAGAACTCTCACCTCATAATCATAGATTAAATGCCTTTGGAAATCCAATAGGATAAGTTTTATTTCCAGGATCCCAGAAACACCAGTAAGGTATTATAGATCAAGAAATTTCACCCCTTGTAACCGATATTACAATCCACATGTAAGGTAAATAAGCCTCCAATAGTGCATTACCATGATAAAGAGTTTATTAAATAAAATACCTGGTTACGTGAAATCAGCAGCAAGCGCACCAAACGGAGACAAACATTCGATGTTTAGCGCCACCTCGCAAGTCACTTCCATGGTATACTCCGGCCACGCCCTACGCGTTACATCACGTGACTTCCTCAGGCCCCTGAGGAAGTCACATGACGCAGGGCGTGGCCGCAGTATACCGCAGACCGGAAGTGACGTGCGAGGTGGCCTGAAATGCCAGATGAATGATACTTCATCTACACTATCTTGAACTACTGGATTATTTCTACGTATGGACTTTTTTGCACGCATTCAACTGAAGTGTGTCACTATTTTTATGAACATTTATTGAAAGTTATTTCACATTATTGCAGTAATTTAATAATCTTTGATGGATTGCTAGGTTATGCGCAAGATCATTGTAACTTTAATTGACTCTTATTGGTGTAGCTGTGAACACTATTAGGTTTTGCTGCATTTCCACTTTAGTATTTTTATTTATTTTAGTTCACTAATAGTAGAGCAGAGGACCACCATAAATAAAGGGTTATGTGATTACCAACGTTACATGTTGCATCATCAATATGGGTGTTGGTAAAGACTTTTATTGACCATGCAGCCAAAGAGCCGATGGCATATGGCCATTATTATATCTCAGATAATTTTGCAGGGGCAGAGCAAATTCAAAGACAAAGTAAAGCAAGCCAACAGTAACCTTACCTTGTCTTCATAGTACCCTCTTGTCTCTCCATTGCGCTGCTGGAGGTTCCTATGAAAAAAAAAAACAGTAGTGCAGCGCTAGGTGCCCAAAAAAAAACTTCTGCCGAACTGTAACATGGAGTGAGGGGGCTCCTGCCTAGGGATATGTAACTACCTAATTTCAGTGTAAATGTTGATCTAGTAAAGGCACAGGTTGACTGAGATGTAGCATCTGTATTGAACAAAGTAAACTGTTAGAACTGTTAAAAGAGAAAATATTGTGCTCGATGCAAAAAAACATGTAATGTCTAGAGCTGCATCTACCATCCACCAGATCACATAGTGATATCAAATATACAAAAAAGTCCACTATCTCTCAAATTAAAGTGATCTTAAAGAATGATTCCGTTCGAGCAAACGGTACTGGTTTCTCAAGGGGGTTATCTGGTCGAGTTGATCACTGGAGACATCCGGAAGTTTATGATTGGTGTCTCTGCTGGTGTTTCACTGTTCTGCCCCGTACACCCGAGCAGATTTTCCGTCGGAAAAATCTTGGATGGTTTTTCCGACGGAATTCCACTCAAGCTTGGCTTGCATACACACGGTCACAAAAGTTCTCTGAACTTGCGACCGTCAAGAACGTAGTGACGTACAACACTACGATGAGCCGAGAAAATTATGTTCAATGCTTCCGAGCATGCATCGAATTGTGTAGGAATTTTGCGCATCTGAATTCGTTCAGACGATCGCATTTTCGGATAGGAACTTTTCCCAACCAAAAAATAGAGAACATGCTCTCAATCTATTGCTGGCTGGAATTCCGGCAGCAAAAGACCGATGGAGTATACACACGGTCGCATTTTCCGACAAAAAGCTCTCATCTGAGATTTACTGGCGGAATTTCCGATCGTGTGTCCGCGGCATAAAAAGCTGGAATCCTGTCTGATTGATTTTTTTTTTTTAATTAATTTATTTTTTTATTTCTTTCTTCCAAGGATCGTGCATCCTGCTAGTGGAAGGCTGGAATCCTATACTTACCTTAACTTAATCCGTTGTCGAAATTTCCGATCGTGTGTACACAAATCCGACACACAAAGTGCCACGCATGCTCAGAATAAATTAAGAGACGAAAGTTATTGGCTACTGCCCCATTTATAGTCCCGACGTATGTGTCTTATGTCACTGAGTTCAGAACGATCGGATTTTCCGACAACTTTGTGTGGCCGTGTGTATGCAAGACAAGTTTGAGCCAACATCCGTCGGAAAAAATCCATGGATTTTGTTGTCGGAATGTCCGATCAATGTCCGACCGTGTGTACGGGGCATTAGACAGCCTATTCCAATGAATTCACTGCCTTAGTGCAACGCAAGTTAATGAGACATAATGTGTTAATGTGCGTGCCTTAAAGCACTGCAGCAATGTGCACACAGCCTAATCCCCCATATTTTACTGGGGAGTTACAAAAGAGGCTGTTTAGAATATTTGAAAATTAGCAAATGGGTTGAAAAAAACATGTTTTCCTATATCAGTCGCCTAATTCTGACTTTTTTCTGATTTGCATTTTACTACACCTCCATGAGCCTAGTATTATGTGATCTTTTGGCATCCCAAAATTTCACGGGCCAACATGTAAACAGTGACACCCACACAGACCTGGAGCTTTATCACTGCACCAAACTACTCTTCCAGATGTTCAGAGCTGAAAATGGCACATCCAAGCCATACAGTTTGTGTGCTCTTTGCAAACAAGTGGTATCTCCTGTAGTTGATTTGAAAGTGGAAAAAGGCTCGGAGAGTTCCATCAGGCTGATGCACAGGCTCGTAATCCCAGAAGACTGTCGTCATCACACGCTGGTGGAACATTTGCCGCCTTTTAATTTCTGCTTTTTCTTTTTTACTTTTAATTTGTCTACCTTGCTATTGTTCCCCTCTGTTATAAGCAGTACTATTGTGTGGCAGCCATCTTGTTTTTGCACCAGAAGAAAGATGAGAACATTCAGATATGCATGCATATACCGAAATCTCTAGGTCCTTTTGACACCATTATAACATGCTGGCACAGTGCTGTGCCATCCATTCTGAATGGCACCCCAACACACCTTGCCAACATGTGGTGCGCTGACAAAAATGACACACGCACCTTTTTTAAGGTGCCTTTTGGTGTGTGGTTTATCCCATTAAAAAAGCAGAACTAAACCTCTCTGGCAATTAGATGCCTGTGAGTTCCCTTTCCAGTGCTGATATCTTCTGCCTGACTTCATCTGGGTTTGAGGTATTCATCTATTTGGATTGGCTAAGCTGGGATGATGTTCATTCATCCCAGCACCAAGATGAGCCCAGAATGTACCCATGCACAGCTATGTACCTTCAAAAGCAGGGATATGCAATTAGCAGACCTCCTGCTGTTGCAAAACTACAAGTCCTGTCATGCTTGTGGCTGTCAGTCTTGCTATGCCTCATGGGACTTGTAGTTCTGCAACAGCTGGAGGTCTGCTAATTGCATATGCCTGTTCTAAAGCATTTTGTGAGGAGGAAGGTAAGAATCCCCTATTGCAGAAAAGGACATACTATGGGGGAGATATACTAAAACTGGAGCACACCGAGTATGGTGTAGCAGAAACCAGTTTCCAGGTATCATTTTCAAAGCTTATATGAACAAGCTAATGTTAGAAATTGATTGGTTACTATGCACAGCTGCACTAGATTCTGAGTGCTCCAGTTTTAATAAATATCCCCCTATGTGTCAACTGCAATAAAACTTCCTGTTTCCTCCTACCAAGTTTTTAATTTAAGGGTCAAGTTCTATTTTAATGCAGTGTCCAATAATGCATCCTAGCAACGTAAATGGGCCTTTTATAAGTACCTTGACATTGCGCTCATTATCAGTTCTGGACATAAGCTGGTAGCAGGATTAACCAATGTGCTAATAACTACTGGCAATTTTGGCCTTGGGACTTTTGGAGAGTGGTGCCAAGTAAAAAAATAACAATGTGTTTAAAATATTACAAATTTTATTTCCTATTAAAATCAGACATTTTGACATAATAAATATTTTCATAAAAACATATGCCAGTGTGCATATATTGTTGGTAATGGTGTATACCCAAAATTACAGAAGCATTGAAGTTGTTATATTCTGAAAGCTGTAGTCTCTATGAGTTTTGTAGGGCAACGCCCACTTTATCAGGAGACCGTCAAAATTTGGTTTGTGTGTGTCTGTGGAAAGACCACGTTATAAACAAAATAACATACAGGGAAAGTTATGAAGTGTCGGGCGCCACTGTTGCCCCGCTGTGACGTTGCGCGCATGCGCCGCAGCTGTTAACTTACCGCATCACTGCGGTGTTTCACCGCCATGAGCGGCATGGCAAGGGGTTTGGCTGTGTATACAGCCGGGCCCTAATTACATGATGCATGGTGGGGGGCTGGTCCCTGGGTCGGCACAACCTTTAAAAGGGTTTAGTCAACTTTGGTCTTTTCTCTATTTCCTGCGACTCCAGTGGAACCACTCCACTGTGGCTCTCTGACTGCTTTATATAAAGTATGGCAAAAAAAAAAGTGTGTGTATATGTGATATATATATTTTCATCACTTCACATCCACTATTTTGTTTTTGTATGCTTTATATCGTTATATCAGTCATCTTACTTTAATATGGTAACGGTCGCCATTATTACATCGTTGCCTTCACTTTTTAGTCCATTATTCTACATCACTTATCCCACTGGATTTTATCTGGTGCTACATAATTGATGGTGTGCACTGTGCCTTTTATGAATTTTTATTGCTCCAACTAATGTGTAAGTATGATGTGTGTGTGTTTTTTTTTTTTTGGGGGGGGGGGGGGGGGGTTTAAGGTTTTTTTTTTTTTTTTTTTTTCTCATTTTCATATGAGGGGATCTACACTATGTTGAGTGGTCCCAAAATTGAAATCGATTACTTCATAACTTTCCCTATATGTTGTTTTGTTTATAGCGTGGCCTTTCCACAGATACGCACAAACCAAATTTTGTCTGACTCCTGATGAAGTGGGCGTTGCCCTACAAAACATGTAGAGACTATAGCTTTAAGAATATTACATCTTCAGTGCTTCTGTAATTTTGGGTATACACCATTACCAACAATATATGCACACTGGGATATGTGGTGTGTTGTGTGTTTTTTTTTTTTTTTTTTTTTTTTTTATGACAAATATTTGTCAAAATTTTGTATTTTTGTATTTTTATTTTTTTTTAAACATTATTTTATTTTACTTGGCACCACTTTCCAAAAGTCCCATGGGCAAATTTTATTATCATTATATATTTTTTTTTTTTTTTTTAGTTCTACTAAATAATAGGGACTAAGTGCTACATTGGTCTAAGCTTATATGGCCTTCTTTCTCTTTTTAACTACTGCCATTTTACTTTTCAACATGATCACATTACCGAGCTCTGAAAATTTTTCTTGTATTGTAAAATTTTTCTCTTCACTTTTTAACTTTGTAAGACTACCCAATGAATTCTACTTTTAATTTATCCACCTGCGCTCTTCATAAAACTTTAAACTCAACTATCTTTCCTGTCATTTGGGCCCTGTTCACACTTGAGCGACGCATTTGCACGTTTTTGAATGGTCTTCCCTCCACTCTAAAGCCGCGTACACACGGATGGACTTTTCGACCGGACTGGTCCGATGGAACAAATCCGTCAGACAATCCAACCTTGTGTGGGCTTCAGCTGACTTTTTCTGTCAAAAATCAGACGGACTTTAGAACATGTTTCAAATCTTTCCAATGGACTCGAGTCAGTTCGTCTGTATGCTAGTCCTGGCTATGAACTTCCTTATTCTAGTCCCTTCGTACGTCATCACGTTCAAACCAATGGACTTTCAACCGGACTTTAGTCAGTTCATGTGTGGGCAAATCCGGCCATTCGAAAGTCCGTAGTCGAAAGTCTGTCGGAAAGACCATTGGACCTTTTGATGCTGAAAAGTCCGCTGGTGAGTACGCGGCATAAGGCTGCATTCACAACTGAGCGTTTCGTTTTCAGACTGAAAGTTGGGTATTTGTGCCGCGATTTTGCACAGGTCAAAAGGTCACCAATGTAAAAAGCAGAAAAATGCCTGTAATCTGCCCAAAAAGAAGCTCTTATTTTTTCTTGAGCTTCAGGCTACAAAACACTCAGATGTGAACAGGGGCCATTTAAATGAATGGGATTTTGCTTGTTGGGCATTTTACAAACTGAAAATGCTCAGGTGTGAATGCAGCCTTAACACACAAGGAAGCTCATGTACCAAACATTAGCACTAAACAAGTTTTTTTTTTTTTTTTTTTTTTTTTTTTAACCACATTGTTGTTGTGGCAAAATCGCATCACCTTTGGAGTGTCTTTGGGAATGAATGGCTCCGTGTTGCACATTTTACCACGATTTGGAATTGTGGGCAGAATCACCACAATTCTGCCAGTGATTCCAAACCGCCAAGTGTGAACAGGGCATTAAAGAAAGTTGGTATTGATGTCAACTGTACCGAATGCAATACTTTTGTTGAATGCATGATCTTACAAATATTTTATATATTCCTGCTTTAGGTACAAGACCAAGCATGCACCAGAAGAACTGCTGGGCGTCCTTTTAATATCTGGATGTGTAGAGGAACATGTTTGTACTTTGATGCATGTACAGCTGGCTGTAAATGATTATTTGATGCCTTTTAGTAAGATGATATTTTCAGAGCCTACATACCTTCTCTTGGAAAATAACTATTTTAATGCAAGGTGACTTCTGTCATCTCAAAGTAAACCTTTAACATCTTTAAGGCCTTTTATGAAAAATGCACTTACATCTGTTTCGAGGGCGATACTTTCATTTGTTCAATCAGTCCGATAGACATGAGATAATCTCACCTGATCGTATTGATTATTATCATATCAGGAATTACCATATTTCTATGGGCACTATGCAGCCCACAGTAGGCTGAGGCAAAGGAGCAGCTTCCTTTTAAAAATATTGGCCACATTTTTTTTTCCTCCATTATTTTTAGACTCTTCATGTAATATAAGGTTAATTACACATTATCACAATATTCTATGCCAGTTTAGAATCAGGATAACGTCTATCATTTCTTTTTATTTTTGGAGAAGAGACACCAGTAGACAGGTGTTGCTTATGGTCCCAACAAATATGTGCCTGAAGGCTCCAGTGGTGAAAATCCAGCCCTGACAAATGTGTACATGTGTTTTATTGTTCATTTTAAAGACTGGCTGTTGAATGATCAAATTTATATCATATGCCATTTCATGTCTAAAAGCACGTTTTTACAGGTCTTGGTATTTAGCATCTGTATAAACACTAGACAAATGGTTGTGTGGGGTGCAAGACAGATTTTTGCTTGCACAATTTTCCTTCCTGCCTATTATCTGCACAGGTAGGTAAAGAGGGTGGGGGGTATGACTTACCCCCTACTCGTAGGGAAACTAAGTGACAATTCAATTTAAAATAGTCAAATGTGTATCATTCATTGTATGATAACATAAAACCTAATATTACAGTTGGCTTTGCTAATGGGAAATAAAATTGATAGCTTCTATGACCAATCAGTATTCCAGCTGCAACCTGTATGCAAAACATAGTTTTTACACTACATGTATGGGCAAATCTAATATAAATGACTAAATATATATAGGTATCTGATTGTATAACTGATTAGGCAATATACAAAATCCAGTCATCGGGTGACTAAAGTATACTTACAATGGTAATCACACACCATCAGCCCCAATTCCAGGCTGCCCTCAGATTTGTTATACACTGCACTATCGTTACTTTCCAAAACCACAATTCAACAAATAACTCTTGACAAATCCACAGGCAGTTTCAAACACTGTAGAAAAAAGTCCACATACAATTCTGTTTTCAACTTGGCTAAAAAATAATCTTGATGCTTATTCATTTGGCCATGCAATCAAATCTGTTAAAGAGGAACTATCCTCACTCTGGCTGCTGAGATGCGAAGTCCTGGAGCTTCCCATCGGCTGCTGACATCTTAGAGTGGCTGGCTTCCGGGTATCGAGTGCCGGTTGCTTTTATTGGCCTGTTTGGGGATGATGTCGCTCCCGCACATGAGCGGGAGTTCTGGCATCTTTGGCATTGCCAAATTTCTACAGTGAGCTGTTTGTGTTTAGCTTACTGTACAGGGGCATACAGACAGGTAATTTCAATGCAGAAGAGACAAAGCATGTCTCTTTTGGATTAAAAATCATGCCTGTTCACCTTTTCCACTTTAAAGATCAAACTGTCACAGGAGGTAGCGAGATAGTCCTATGTTAGCTATGACTAGAATGACTCAGGCTTGCTTCCTCCCTCATGTTGACTGAATGGAGTGGTAATGGAAGAGAAAGGCAAGCATTTGCTTCCAGGGAGAATGGCCTTAACATGAGCTTGTTATGTTGCTCTGCTTGGGCAAAGTACTGGTTCACTTTATTGAAGAATTACAGTTTTAAGCATTTTTTACATAGTTTTGACCAATGTAACTATGCATATACCAAATCTGTCCAATCAGAGAACGCTTTGCACTCTTTGAGGGAATGCAAAGTGATCTGAATGGCTCCCATGCCAAGCACCAACTGTGCTCACAGTGCAGCAAGGCTGCCACTCAGTATGGGACCTGGAAGATAGTGGAGATCACTGGAGTAGCAGTGTCTGCTACAGTGATTTCCAGCTTGAGGGATTTCACAGGCATGGCATATACATATCATCTTTTTCTTTTTTCTTTTTCTTCTCTACAATTAAAGCATTTGGAAAAGTATTTTGCACACGTTCACTGGCAAGCACATATTAATTCCATACCCAACTGACCAATTAGAAAGTTTACATCTCTTTAAGTAATAGCTGACAATTGATCCCAAAGAGACAGTGGGACGAGGATATCTCTACGCAAGAGAAACGGCTTCCCTTTACTTACAGTACTGCTGTCAGATGGGCACACCTGTCAATCCCCCATCAGTCATATAGTCAAATACAGTATATTCCACTTGTAGGTTAAATACATGGTAATGATTCAAATTAGTAGGGCATCATGATATGTTATCCAAGCTGCATGTATGGGGAATCTAATCCAAGAGCTGTAACAACCTTGTCGAGAGAGCACATCTATGAGTATAGAGTAAATTTGGGGAAAAAGTGCCTCATGCACTATAGCATTTTCGTATAACTAGGAGTCCCATGTAAGGTCTGCCACTCACCGCTCCGTATAGAGTCCTATAAGTTTTCTCAGGGGTGACATTCAAATGAGTTCCAATATCCTCACAGGGACTGGACATCACCCTTTTTCATCCCATTGCGTGTGCTGTTCGTTTTTTGCTTTTACCCTATTTATGTACAGTATATCAAGGTTCTATTGGAATAATCATTTATGCCGGTGCATTGCAGTGACTGCACTAAGCAGGGTAGCTCCTGGTACCCTTGCACACACCACTATATGTAGGGGAGCTCCTGGTCACCTATGTGGCACATTTGGATAACACAAGTCCCTTTTGTATGTATCTATGTATGTTCACTGATATTTAAATATATACTTTACTATTGATGTGGTGTGCTTTGACTTATCAATACTTACCTTTACTTTTGTAGACAGTTCTCTGATATACCTGATGCTGTCCTGAGGAAGCAGGCTGTATTTAACTTGTGAAACATCTAGAGATTCCCTCGCCCCACTGGCCATTGGAATCAGCTATGTTGAAATCTAATTTGTAATATACTGTGATGATAATTGGTCAGTGGAGAAAATGAGGTATAGTGTACGGTATTAATATGTGCTTTTCAGTAACTGTGTGCAAACTGATACTCCCAAATGTCAATTTTATAAAAGAACAAAGTACATTTTTTTTCAATTGTTAATATCGCTAAATAAATTTGATATTTTTATATAGCTGTGTATTGGTGCCTCAAAAGTCAGACATCTTGATTCTTGTGAAAAAACATTTACTGTATATTTAAAAACTTTGTTGCACATGAGAAATGGATCTCATAATATCGCAGGTGACATACTTGTATATGCACACAAATACTGGATTTTTGATTATTTAACAAAAGTTGGCTAATTAAATTGTATGTTGCATCTGTTAAAAAATGGTTGATGTTCAGCATCTGAACACTATCCCTGGAATTCAAAGACTGGTGCAGACAGATTTTGTGAAAGTGTCTCTCGTGCATCTTAAAAGTGGCACCGCGTGTGCCAAATTCATGTACCTGTCTAGAACCTGTGCTTTTATTTTGCCGCATGGTTCACCACTTCTAGAGCACAAGAGAGACACTTTCACGAAACCTGTCTGCATCAGGGTCTTTGTACGCCAAAAGAGATTTGGTCTTAATTAGCCCCACTTTTGTAAGATATGAACTGTATTTTATTTTGAATTTGGCACAGGCATTGCGCCACAATGTACATGGCACATTTTGTAATTACCTGAATTTAGCACACGGGTCGCTGTCAGAACCAAAAGTCTCGCAGCTGCTTCATGAATTTGGCACAATACACAAACAAGAGTAGTTAGTGCCAGAAAAGTAGTATCTGCTAATATTGAATTCCCTCCTATATGAAGTAAACTAGACACAGTACAGATCACTGAGATTCCTATAGGCAGAGTGAGTCTGGCTACTATGGGACAGTATGCTTCTGTATATGCTTAGCGTGTAAGCAATTATAGCCAAATATGTAGGTACAGTATATACACCAATTTTCATGCTCATAGATGCAGATATGTTTAGGCTATACAGTATATTCCTCCTTTTATACACCAATATATTTATGAAAATCTCAAATAAAATTGTATAAACATGTCCATCCACAGTTACTGTCGCTTAATACTTTAGATGTGTGCTAAAAATGAACAGTTAAAGAATGCTACCCCCACATTTTATATTCACTTCCCCAGACTGACCACACTTCTCTCCAAATCTGCCCTCAGTGCTCCTTCATCTAGAGTGGGGGCACTCTAATACTGGAGGTGTGTTACTGGTGAGATCACCAGGTGAAAACCAAGGGGGAAAAAACGTTAAAAGAGAACTAATGCAGCTACCACATCTAATGACTGGTAAGCTGCAATATATTACAGTTTTGGGTTAAATAGAGCTTTAAGAAATATGTGCAATATGTAAAATTCACTACTTGGTGGCACTGAATAATAAAACTGCATATATACAAGATGCTCAATAGTAAAAAAAAAAAAAAGGGGGGGGTTTTATCTACATTCTAAAAAGAATTTTAAAGAAGAATATATACAGTATGTTAAAATCTCCTACATTATCTAGTGGTAAAAAGGTTCAAACATTGTATAAGAGATAGTCCCATACCAAGGACATGTGAACAGAATTAACCTCATCCATTACTCAAGATGCATAGATGTTGCATATGCACACGCACATATAAAACAATATAGCGTGTAGTTGGACCAACTGACTAATAATAAAATGTATACAGGATACTAGGAGTGTATCCAGGAGGGCAGGTATATTTCCCCACTATTTGGATTGTGGTCTCTTTAAGGGAGAGCTCAAGGGATATTGTTAGTACTCAGGTTCTTACCCATGTAGGGTGAGGAATTTTGGGGTAGTCCGGTCAGAGAGGCGTGGACTGATTTTAAGTACTCTCTGGTTTGGTAAATCTTCATTAGAGACCAATAATTTTGAAGGTTCGAAGAGTTTTGGGAGTAAAGAACCTTCAAACCCTGATTGCAGGGGTTCTAAAGGGTATAAACCACATTGCAAGAGGAGTCTTAAGAAGCAGCAGGTAGGAAGCTGCAGGTGTCTATAAGGTAGTGTGGTGTGGTTCACAGCTGCGAACAAGGGTGAACGCTCCAGAGACTGAGACTCTAGTTTTGCTGAGATCCTGTGGCTTGTCCTGTACCCCAAAACAAGTGGGAACCCTAAATCCCAGTGTGGGACCAAGAGACTGGCAGTGAGCCGTGCTGTATGGTTTTCTTTATACCAGGACTGTGAACTGTTTGCTGTATTTTTGCTGAAGAAACCTATTGTGTTTACCTGTTTTGAGAGATCAATAAAGACTATTTACTGTCACAAGTAGCTTTTTGGTGATCTCGGACCCTCCATATGACAGATGATATAAAAAAAAAAAAAAAAAGGATTGATTATGGTGTCAAAAGTGAAAATCCTAAAGTTTCTCACAGACACATAAACCACATGGCAAATGATAAATTTTAAAAAAAGTTCTATTACATATGCTTTTTTTTTTTTTTCTCCCCCCTTTTAACATAACATGGGCATAGTGTTAACCATTTTGCTTGAGCCTACCTTACCAGCAACCTGTTGGGGACTACAAAGCAAACAATAACAGTTGATCTAATGCACATGTTGCTCAGGCATTTGTTACATATTATGCAGTAAAGCTTACAAGAGCTAGCAGTTATGAATATATAATATAGAGCACCGCTTACAGAGCGCAGCGGTCTGGAATATGTACTAACCAAGCATCTTACAAGGTGTAGCAGTCAGGAGTATATAGCATACAATGTAGCTTACACAGGGCAGTTATCAGAAGTATGTAACATACACCTAGGACTAAGACTTTGGACCAAAACTTTTCACCTGTACCTTTTTAGTAGGTTTACCATGGACAGGACAGTCTTTTTCCCAATTAATATTTGGCATGACCATCCTTTGCCTTTAAAAGGGCACCAATTCTAGGTACACTTGCACATAGTTTTTGAAGTATCCCAACAGGTAGGTTGTTGTAAACATCTTGGGGAAACAACCATGGATCTTCTGTCGATGTAGGCTGCCTCAAATCCTTCTGTCTCTTCAGGTAATTCCTGACAGACTCAATCATGTTAAGATCAGGGCTCTGTGGGGGCCAAACAATCACTTCCAGGACTCTTTGTTGTTCTTTTTATGCTGAAGATAGTTCTTAAAGACTTTGCCTACATGTTTAAAGTTGTTGTCCTGATGCAGAATACATTCAGGGCCAATCACACACCTCCCTGATGGTATAGCATGATCGATAAGTATCTTCCTGTATTTCTCAGCATTGAGGACATCACTGATCCTGACCAAATCTCCAACTCCATTTGCAGAAATGCAGTTCAAAACTTGCATGGAACCTCCACAGTGCTTCACTGTTGCCTACTGACACTCACTATTGCAGCCCTTCGGCGAACAAACTGCCTCCTGCTGCAGCCAAATATTTCAAATTTTAACTCCTCAGTCCATAACAGCAGAGGACCACCATGTTCCTTGAGCGTAGAACCACTGGTGATAAGAAAAAAAAGTAGATGCCTTTTATTCCGCTAATGCTAAGGAATATATAATTAACAAGTTCATTACTTGCCATACAAAGTATGTAACCTACCTTTTAACCACTTCACCCCCGGAAGGATTTCCCCCCCTTAATGACCAGGCCATTTTTCGGATACGGCACTGCTTCGCTTTTCCTGACAATTGCGTGCTCGTGCAACGTTGTACCCAAACAAAATTTATGTCCTCCCCCCCACACACACACACACAAATAGAGCTTTCTTTTGGGGGTATTTGATAACCTCTGCAGTTTTGTTTTTTTTGCGCTATAAACAAAAGAAAAAAAAAAGAATTTTGAAAAAAAAACTAAATTGTTTACTTTCTGCTATAATACATATCTACAAAAATATATTAAAAAACGAATTTATTCATCAGTTTAGGCCAATATGTATTCTGCTACATATTTTTGGTAAAAAAAAAGTCGCGATAAGCGTATATTGATTGGTTTGCGCAAAAGTTATCGCGTCCACAAACTATGGGAAAGATTTATGGACTTTTATTTTTTTTACAGGTAATGGCGGCCATCTGCGATTTTTAGAGGGGCTGTGACATTGCGGCGGACAAATCTGACCCTAAGAGACTTTTTGGGGGACCAGTGACGTTATTACATTGATCAGTTAAAAAAAAAAATGCACTGATCAATGTATAAATGACACTGGCAGGGAAGGGGTTAACTGTGTTCCCTGGGTGTGTTCTAATTGTGTGGGGGCTGGGCTCCCTGTAACACCACAGAGATTGCTGTTCCCGATCACTGGGAACAGCAGATCTCCATGATGTCTCCTGTCAGAATGGGGATCCGCCTAATAGGCATATAACCGTTCTGCCTCTGTGTACCATGATTGCGGGTCGCTATCAGACATCGAGTCCGCGGACGAGCTCCCGCGGCATGCAGTGGGCACGCACCCACAGTGTCATATGCACGGAGGTACTCCGGTTTTCGCAATCAAGCCGACCTTCCGCATTATTTATACAATGGCTGGTCGGCAAGTGGTTAACATGTCACTGTGGTCTGAAATACGTGAGAAGGACTACTAGATGTTTGTCGAAACGTATTAATGAACATGTAAATAATATAAAAAAGGGATTTAAGCTACATAGTGTATCTAATTATTTTAGACTTGTACATAATAAGGATCCTCCTCTTTTGAATTGTTATGGAATAGATATGGTGTTTAGACATTAGTGAGGTAATGAATGACATTAAACAGCAGATATCCCAAAAACAAGACCAGGTAGATACTGTATATGAGCTTGATACACTCATGCCATCTGGTCTCAATATCGCTAAAGACCTTAACTGCTTCCTAGCGAATGTTTACAAATAATATATTTTTTTATACACTTTGCTTAACATTATCTTTTGGCTTGGTCTATTATGTGGTTTTTATGTTTGTTCCATTAACCTCATTTGTATAGGTATAATTGCTGTATATAGTTAATTTATAGGCTTGTACGTATAATAATTATCAAGATATATACTTATTCATTCATTTTGTGTGGTTAGGTCACATACCTCTCATATGGAATAATATATTCTGTTCCATATCTCCTCGTTTAGTAAGCTTAATGAACACTAGATGGCAGAGTTGCTAAATAAGTCATGGTTTAGGCAGATATAGGATTTTGATTGCCATATATTAAATAATAATTTATCAATCTACGATTTTTAAGGGTATATAGTTTTAAGATTGTTAATGGATTTATAATTATTGCAGACTCATGGATGGTATTTTTTATATTTTTTTATTTTGTAGATTCATATATGTGATTAACGTTGGAATTTTTCGTGTTTTTTTTTTTTTTTTTTTAATATATTTTTTTTCTATTGTATGATGTAAATAGTATATGGTATGTTTAGGTTGGTTGGGGAATCCGAGATACACAGCTTGTTTATAAATGGGATTTAATGTCCTGTCTCTGGGAAAGTTTACTATTTTGACCAATGAGAATAGACTAGTTGCTTTGCGCACTGGTGCACAGTCATGTTGGAACAGGAAGGGGCCATCCCCAAACTGTTTCCATAAAGTTGGGAGCATGAAATTGTCCAAAAAATCTTGGTAGGCTGATGCCTTAAGAGTTCCCTTCACTGGAACTAAGGGCCAGACCCAACCACTGAAAAACCCCAAACCAATATCTCCCCTTCACCAAATGATTTAGACCAGTGCACAAAGCAAGGTCCATAAAGACATGGATGAGTGAGGTTGGGGTGGAGGAACTTGACTGGCCTGCACAGAGTCCTAACCTCAACCCGATAGAACATCTTTGGGATGAATTAGAGTGGAGACTGCGAGCCAGGCCTTCTTTCAAATAATTTTAATTTTGTAGATAAAACAAAAATCATACAAATCAAAAACAGATATGCCATATACTTTTTCAACAAATACAGACTTTGAAATGTAGACATATATCTTTTCATAATGGGGACAGATATAAAAAAGAAATATATGAAGCGAGCCAGGCCTTCTTGTCCAACATCCAGTGCCTGACCTCACAAATGCGCTTCTGGAAGAATGGTCAAACATTGCCTTAGACACTCCTAAACCTTGTGGACAGCCTTCCCAGAAGAGTTGAAGCTGTTATATGCAAAGGGTGGGCCGACTCAATATTAAACCCTATGGACTAAGACTGGGATGCCATTAAAGTTCATGTGCGTGTAAAGGCACGTGTCACAAAACATTTGCTAATGTATGTTTTATATTTGAATATGGTTTGCATATGAATTATTTATGGTTAAGGTATTGCCTACTTTCATTATTCATATACTACATTGTGGGTTTTTTTGCACTTTAAGAGGTAGCAGCCTTAGTTATAATTGTGCATTTATTTATTGTTTATTTTTTTGGTTGGGTTGGCGCCCCTTTATATCAATTAAAGTCCAAAACATCTGCTGCCATTTTTCTACATCCCAGTTTCTATGTTTTCATGCATAGTTGAGGTGTTTAACCTTCTTTCCACATCTTCCTAGTAGTCCATTGATCTGTCTGCTCTCACATAACTGCCTGCCCATGTGAGACAGAGCCTGCAGGAGCTGGACATTGCACCCACAATCTCCTGATTGCAAGTGCAATGCTCTACAGGCTCCTTAGAAAAAATAATAAACTCACATTTTTTTTTACCTGCAAAAAAAAAAAAAAAAAAAAGTACATGTATTTTTTTTTTTTTTTTTTTAACCGCTTGCTGCCCGCTGGCTGTCATATGACGGCCAGGTGGCGCGGCTCTCGTTCTCAGAGGGCGTCATATGACGCCCTCACCTTCCCTATCCACCAGGGGGCGCGCACATGCCGCCAGCGGCAATCGCGTGCGCCCGCCCTGTCACTGGGCACCCGATGCGCATGCTCCGCGGCCGCAATGTCTGCTGGGCACCTGCGATTCCCCGGTAACACAGCAGGACCGTGGATCCGTGTGTGTAAACACACAGATCCACGTCTTGTCAGAGAGGAGACCGATGTGTGTTCTCAGTATAGAGCAACACCGATCGGGCTCCTCCCCTTGTGAGTCCCCTCCCCCTTCAGTTAGAAACACTCCCTACAACATAATTAACCCCTCGATCACCCCCTAGTGTTAACCCCTTCCCTGCCAGTCACATTTATACAGTAATCAGTGCATTTTTATAGCACGGATTGCTGTATAAATGTGAATGGTCCCAAAAATGTGTCAAAAGTGTCCGATATCTCTGCCACAATATCGCAGTCATGAAAAAAAAAAAAATTAATAAAAAAAAAAAATTCGCAGATCGCCGCCATTACTATTACTAAAAATAATAAAAGTGCTATAAATCTATCCCCTATTTTGTAGACGCTATAACTTTTGCGCAAACCAATCAATATACGCTTATTGCTATTTCTTTTTTTTTTTTTATCAAAAATATGTAGAAGAATACATATCGGCCTAAACTGAGGAAAAAATTTGTTTAAAAAAAAAATTGGATATTTATTATAGCAAAAAGTAAAAAATATTGTGGTGTTTTTTTCAAAATTGTCGCTCTTCTTTTGTTTATAGCACAAAAAATAAAAAACGCAGAGGTGATCAAATACCACCAATAGAAAGCTCTATTTGTGGGGAAAAAAATAATAAAAATTTCATTTGGGTACAGTGTTGCATTACCGCGCAATTGTCATTCAAAATGTGACAGCACTGAAAGCTGAAAAATGGCCTGGGCAGGAAGGGGGTGAAAGTGCCCTGTATTGAGATGGTTAAAAGGTGAACTTGTCCATTGTGTTTCCTTGGCCAACCACTGCGTCTACAGTTCCCAACATTGCCTGTTTCCATGTGATTCTTCAAAAGAGCTTCCCCAGTATGCTTTGAAATCTTTGTCTGGGACCTCTCTGATGCAGTTTAACCACTTGACCTCTGGAAGATTTTGCTCCCCTCATGACCAGGCCATTTTTTTGCTATTTGGTACTGCGCTACTTTAACCGCTTGAAGACCAAGCCTTTTCTGGCACCTTTTCTTTAAGTTTAAAGTGGTATTTTTTTGCTAGAAAATTTACTTACCCAAACATTTTTGTTTATTTTGTGCACGCGAGAGTGGAGGAATGGGGGCGATTAAAAAAAAAAAAAAATTCTTATTTATTTTAGTTTTACCATGTCTCTCTTTATTTTTGTTTATTTTTTTTATCACTATTAAGAAAGAAATGCGCAAAGAAACCGCTACAAATAACAATAAATATTGCTGTGAACAAATTCTCTAAAACGTGATATGAAAAATTGAGTAGTGTATCAAAAAACAAATAGTCCATGTGATATAAAAAAATAGATGAATAAAACCAAAAGTGAATTTATCAAAAACAGAATATCCCAAAATGATCCTTCCAAATTTAGGAGATGCAAAAATTCTTCACTTAATCTCAAAAAGCAGGACTCATATACAATCGAATCATCTGGAATACGGAGCATAAAAAGGAAATACAAACTGCTTACCAGATCCGTTGGATCTCAAATGATAGAGATCAGAAGGGCTTGTGCATTAGCCTGCCGGCAGGGGAACTCACAGTGATTTAAAGCAGAGAGGAATCCACCTGTTTATCCAGGAATCGGCAAGAACAAAACTTCACTCTCCGGGACACTCTCATAGAAGCCAGGATCTGGGTATTCTCATGTAAGGAGGAATACAAGAGGGCTTCATGATGCAGTATGTCCCAGCAAAGGTATTCATTTTTTAAAAAAATCATACAGTCCATAAATTCAAGCAGGTAAGAAAAGCAGGTTTGAATCAGCCACAGTGTCTACCAGTCAGCTGTTCAGCGTGGTGATGTCACAGGCTCATGCTCCACCCGACATGTTTCCCCTTAACAGGCATCCACTGGGGACGAAGATCATGCCTGGACATCAGCACACCACACTTAAATACCGTTCAGGCAGGAGAGACACAGGAAGTAAGCATTTAGCCTGATACAACATGTGTCACTGGTTAAATCATTAAAAATTAGACAAATTTTATATAAAATAATATAGAAACTATCCTTAGAACTAATAATAGGTATTTTAAACCTTAAACACATAGAAGAAAACTAAAACAAATTTTAAAATATAAAAAAAAATGAATATATAGAAAAACATACATACATACATACATATACAAAAAATATATATACATATATATTTCCCTCTGATTGTAATATATCTAAAATTAGGAAAAAGATACATATTCGATTTTGGATTGTTTTAAAAACTTATCAGCATGTTAGTAAATCAAGATAAAATAGGGGATCTTTTAACCACTTCCCGCCCGCCCTATAGCGGATTGACGTCCGGGAAGTGGTTCTGTTATCCTGACTTGGTGTCATATGACGTCCAGCAGGATAACATGCCGCCAGGCGCCCCCAGGGGCGCGCATCGCGGCGATCGGTGGAGTGGTGTGTCAGCCTGACATACCGCTACACCGATCTTGGTAAAGAGCCTCCGGCGGAGGCTCTTTACCACGTGATCAGCCGTGTCCAATCACGGCTGATCACGCTGTCATTGGGAAGAGCCGTTGATCGGCTCTTCCTCACTCGCGTCTGATAGACGCGAGTAGAGGAGAGCCGATCGGCGGCTCTCCTGGCAGGGGGGGGTCGGCGCTGATTGTTTATCAGTGCAGCCCCCCTCAGATCACCACACTGGACCACCACTGAATGGGCAACATGTGGATGGCCAGGTATGTACCCCATGGCCATCCACATGTGCCCAATCAGTGCCCACAAATGGGCACTGATTGGCACCATTATGTCCAAGATCTGCCCAGCAATGCCACCAATGTTTTATAAGTGCCACCTGTCATTGCCCTTCGGTGCCACCTGTCAGTGTCCATCTGTGCCCACCTATCAGTGCCACCCATATGTACCAATCAATGCCACCTACGAGTGCCCATCAGTGCCGCCTATGAGTGCCCATCAGTGCCACCTCATTGGTGCCACCTCATCGGTGCCCATCAGTGCCGCCGTATCAGTGCCCGTCAGTGCAGACATATCAGTGCCCATCATTGAAGGAGAAAACGTACTTATTTACAAAAAATGTTAACAGAAACAAATAAAAACTTGGGTTTTTTTCGAAAATTTTCGGTCTTTTTTTATTTGTTGCGCAAAAAATAAAAACCGCAGAGGTGATCAAATACCACCAAAAGAAAGCTCTATTTGTGGGAACAAAATAATAAAAAATTTGTTTGGGTACAGTGATGGATGACCGCGCAATTGTCATTCAAATTGCGACAGCGCTGAAAGCTGAAAATTGGCCTGGGCGGGAAGGTGTCTAAGTGGCTGGTATTGAAGTGGTTAAATAAAAGAGGGATATTTCATGCAACACAAGCTCAACTATTATCTATGAAGCAGTTTGTATCCCACTCAATATTCAAGCCCCAGGGGCTGTAGCACTGGAGGTCATATATCCATTTAGTCTCACGACGTGAAATATGTCTTTTAAGGTTGTCACCCCTCCAGTGCGGAACATATTTTTCTATAGCTATGACTTGGAGTAGTAAACTATTTTGGTTATGACATAGACAAAAATGTCTAGACACACTATGACCAAAGAATCCTCTTTTATTATAGCTTGCGTGTTCGCCTATTCTGATGTTAAGGGCCCTAGTGGTCCTGCCTACATACTGTAACCCACATGGGCAAGCCAGTAGGTACACAACTCCTACAGTTCCACAAGTAATAAATTCTTGTATATTAAATGATTTTGTTGTAACATTAGATTTGAAATATGTGGTTCTAATGGTTTCTGAATTCTTACACACTTTACATCTTTTACAGGGAAAGAAACCTTTCAGGTTTCCAAACATGTACACTTTAGGGGGTAAGTCAATTGCACTGGGTACCAATTTATCTTTTAGGGTATAACCTCTTCTGTATATCACATTAGGTTTGTCTGGAAGTACTGGCCCCAGAATTTGGTCTCCCTTTAGCACTTTCCAATGTTTCTTCATTATTCTATTCCCCCACCAATGTTGGGAAGAGAATGTAGTAATAAAAGGCCACTTAAAGAAGGAATTATCTTGCTTCCTAGTTGTACTGTTTTTGTACTGTGCATTTTTTTTTTTTTTTGGTTGGGTTGGCGCCCCTTTTATATCAATTAAAACATCTGCTGCCTTTTTTCTACATCCCAGTTTCTATGTTTCCGTGCATAGTTGAAGTGTTTACCCTTCTTTCCACATCTTGTGAGCTTCCTAGTAGTCCATTGATCTGTCTGCTCTCATGTAACTGCCTGCCCATGTGATACAGAACCTGCAGGAGCTGGACATTGCACCCACAATCTGCTGATTGCAGGTGCAATGCTCTACAGGCTCCTTAGAAAAAATAATAAACGCACGTTTTTTTACCTGCAAAAAAAAATGTACATGTATTTTTTTTTAAAAGGTGAACTTGTCCATTGTGTTTCCTTGGCCAACCACTGCATCTACAGTTCCCAACATTGCCTGTTTCCATGTGATTCTTCAAAAGAGCTTCCCCAGTCTGCTTTGAAATCTTTGTCTGGGAGAGACCTTGCTGATGCAGTTTAACCACTTGACCTCTGGAAGATTTTGCTCCCCTCATGACAAGGCCATTTTTTTGCTATTTGGCACTGCGCCCTGCTCACTTTAGGTTGCCCGTGGCGCACCTTTAGTGGCTGCTTTTTTTCACCATCTCCAGCGCTTGGGGGGCTCGGTATGATGCTCATGGCTGGCCAGTTTGGATGGTTAACTTGCTGGGTTGTGGCGCTCCCTGCCCACTTTAGGTTGCTGGTGCTTGACGTTAGGGGTGGTTTTGTGGCGGCGCTCCCCACATTGGCCTCTCCCAGTGCAGGGTCTCACACCCCGGTCTCCCTTCATAACCTTTTGTACGCAACCACATGCTTTTTGGCTTTCATGCCCTTATTCACAATTCAACAGGTATGTTTTCTTTTCACCCCCTCTTCACTCACCTTTTCCTTCTTTGTTCCGTCTTCCTTTCCCTCTGGCTATTCCTTTGACTGCCCTGGTCTTTCTTACAGGTTCTTTTATTTTATTTTCAATTCTCTCTCATCACTTTCTCTCCTTCCTCTCTTCTTCCCTTTAACTATCTATACCCCACTTCTTCCTTAATTGTTCTTCACTCTTTCTTACCCTCTGTACACCTCATCATCTTTACTCACTCAGGTAATGTTTGTTTTTAAAGGGTTTTTCTCTCCATTGAGGTCACTTTTATCACCCACATGCGTTTATTTCCCCCACCCTGACCCATTCTGGGGGTTTCTCTCTGCTGGGTTTCATCGCCCGGACACGCTCCCTCAGCTTCGGGATATGGCATTTCTGGCTGGCTTGACATTCATGGCTGCACCACCATTGCGCAGATATATTTGTAAGTCCGTGGTCCAAATGTATTAATGTGGGCTTTCATGTTTTACATTTGCCTACTTGCTTTTCAAACTATTTAAATACTGCTGTTTTTCCCTATTCATAGATGGTCACTAAGGTTCTGCTCCTTATGAGTGGCTATAAGGTCCCGAAACACGTAGCGCTTACAACTACAGTTATGTGTACACAATCATCAACTATGTATGGACATTCCAATTTCATTTAATTTCTGATTCTGCTACTTTTTCCTAGTGACACTTTTTTGTGTCACATGTTTATCTATTTATTATTTTTTTGCAAAGAAGTCCTTGTTGGACGATATTTTTTATGGAATATAAATTATCATTATATAGCTATGTGCCTAAGTATGTAAATATATGAATATTTGAATGATTTACAAAAAACTGCCATTTTATCCAATTTATACTTTTGCTCCCGTGTGCCTCATTTAAAGTCCCGCATTTTGTTCTCTTTTTTACTTTAATATTGAACTGGGATGGAGGAGGCGTTTTGAACGGCCTCACTATCCTCATTTAAAGTCCCAATACTCCATTTCTTCTCTTCTTTTTAACTAAAAAACTGAAAATGGCCCACTACGCCCATGGAAATAGAGCTAGGAAATTGTTGGCGCATAAGCTCAAAAGCCATAGGCATAAGATTAAAATTCCCTACATCTTACACCCCCTGAACCAAAACAAATTGCATCATCCGCAAGATATAGCGGATGCCTTTAGCCATTACTATGGCACCGTCTATAACCTAAAAGAAGATATAGAAACATGTCAACCCCAACACTGAATTGATTAACAACTTCCTACAGCAAATATCCCTACCAACATTATCCCCAGAACAACTTGAATCACTGAACCTGCCATTTACTGTTACAGAAATCCATAAAGCAATAGAAGCTCTCCCTGCAAATAAATCTCCAGGCCCAGATGGTTTTATAGGGCAATATTATCAGACATACAAACTTATTATTATTATCACCCTACACAGAGAAACTTCAATGCTGCTGCGGTCTCTTCTTCCTTTCCCCCAGAAATGCTTAACACTCTAATAGTAACTCTACCCAAGCCAGGGAAAGAAGAGAACACACCTGCAAACTTCAGACCCCTTTCACTTTTAAATTCCGACTTAAAATTGTACGCTAAACTCCTAGCCAATCACCTAATAAACATTCTGCCCCTTCTGATGCACCCAGACCAGACTGGCTTTACCAAGGCTCGTCAAACCTACGACGCTACCAGGAGGCTGACAAACATCGTCAGGAGTACTATCCAAACCATTTAACATTACGAATGGAACCCGCCAAGGTTGCCCCCTCTCCCCACTAATCTTCAACTTATTAACCGGTTCCCGACCGCTGCACGCCGATGTACGTCGACAAAATAGCATGGGTGGGCAAATGGGCGTACCTGTATGTCCTGCCCTCCCCATGGGTGGGGGGCACACTTCCCGCTGCGGTCGGGTTTCTTAGGGGAGCGATCAGTCCCCCGGGGCCAGACCAGTGATTTATGGTCTGGACCTGGTGATCGCTCCTAACCAATGAAAACCTTCCCCTGCCTGTGTAAGTGTAAACACAGACAGGAGGAAGTGATGTCATCTCTCCTTGTGGAGTCTTTTCGATTCCAGTGAGAGAGCGGAGACATCTAACCATGAGTTGCACCAACAGCACACTGACATCAACACACATAGGTGCACTTTCCACCCCCCGATCGCCCCCCAGTTAACCCTTTCACTCCCTGTCACTGTGTCACCAATTGCAGTTTTCACATTTTTCACTGATCACTGCATTCGTGTCATTTGTGACTGAAAAAAGTGTTAGGGCAGTTAGTAATAGCCCCCATTAGGTCTAGGTTACCCCCCCTAATAAAGTTTAACCCCTTGATCGCCCCCAGTTAACCCTTTCACTCCCTGTCGCCAGTGTCACTAATCGATCGCCGTATTTGTGTCACTGGTGACGCTAGTTAGCCAGTTAGGTGAGTTGTTTCACCGTCAGGTTTTTATAGTTCAAAAACAACCCAACGGGCAATTTTGCGCTTGCTCACCAATAATTAAGCTGCTAACACTACATAAGAATAATGCCCAATAGATCAAAATTATAAACAAAATGTGTAGCGCTGAAGGAAAAATTGAGGCACTTACAAAATGGCAAGATATAAAATCAGTGCCCTGTATACAGTATGACAAAAATATAACATTAAAATCATACAGGTAAACATATATAATGTATTATAGAAAAGTCCGTGAATGGAAGACTGAATGGGTCACCAATGTTGAGTAATATATGCACCACCTTCACCGACTAAAGGCCACAAAGTCTCTATGTAGACAACAGATGACCGATATGTTGCAATTCAAACATATCCCGGATATATAATGTATGGATGAGTCAATTCCAGTGCATCACACCACAGTGTCTTTACACCCGTGCAAGTCACTCAGATAATATAGTTGAAGGCTTACCAGAGGGTTTGAACCCTAAACAGTATACACTGTGAGGGTCAAACCAACTTTGATTGCTCACTGGCAATAATGGGAAGACATTCACATCATGAAGAGATCACAGGGGTTCCGTGAGGCTGTATCTTCTCCAGAAATGATCAAACATCGTCCCATGTGTGGCTCATAAAGGATATAGAAAGAGCCACATAGTGTGATACCGTAAAAGTAATGATTTATTAAAAAGAAGGATTTACACTTACATGATAAGGACGGATAAAAAGCGCTTATGCATAAAAAGGCAGCAGTGGAGTCCTCCCGACGCGTTTCGCTTTACTGTGATCCAAGGGTTGCTAGTCTGGTGGTTTACAGGTTGATAAAAGGCCTGCTTTATGATGTCTGGCTGCAAACTTGTTAAAAAAAAAAAAACTGGACTCACTCACTCCTCCCCCCCCCTCACGGACACCTAAGTGCACTTCCTCTTTTGTGTGAGTGTGTGTAAAAAAAAAAATTCTGATCAGAACGTTAAGAATACTGTTTGTTTTGACCAACTGTACTTTGTAGTAAATAAGGTAAAGGTATAAGTTGTTTTATATGTGTGTGTGTGTGTGTGTGTATGTGTATATGTTTATTTATTTATTTCCTGTTTGGAGAGTTTAGACTTTGTTTGCTGTTTTATATAGATTTTGGCAAAGTTCGATAGTAGAATTACCAGTCTTGTATTCTAAACTCAAGGAAAAAAATAGAGACATGGGGAATAGTTTCCCCATTAGAAGGAGATAAGAAATGTATGCATAGCAAATAACCAAAATCTGTTAAATATTGTGCTAAGTGGGAAAGGAAGTTGGGATTCAATGGTAAACTAACTGTGAAAGGGTGTCAGGAGTTGGTGGATAAGCTTAAATTGTTAGGACCCAAAGATAAAAAAAAAAAAAGAAGTATGGATTAGAAATGGCGGAATACTGGTTTGAGCACGCTAGAATTAGAGTAGAAGGAAGGAGAACAAAAGAGAAATGCCAAGCCCAACTGCCCCTAGTGGACAAAGAGGCAGACAAAACTGTCAGCCCCTAACTATGACTGTTTTTAAACCATGGACTGAGAGTGACGTGCAGAAGGCTACCGAGCATATTAAACATCCTAAGTTTGGGGCCCCAGAGATCATTGAAAATATGGAAGGTCTGAGGAACAGTTATAGGCTAAACGGGGTCGAAGTGGAAAGGACCTTAAGGAGGGTTCTAGGATCAGATTGGGCATCAGTAAAGGGAAATTGGGACCCCTGTGTAGCCACAGTGCCCCCTCAACAAAGAGGGGAACCACTGGCCCTTGATAGCAAAGATTTGACAGATTGACTGCCTTCTATCAGAGATGCAATCTCCGATGGGTATAACGAACTGACTGGCAAAAGATTAATATGACTGTAAAGGAAGACAAGGAAAGTGTCAGTGATTATCTAAATAAACTACGAGAAGTTTTTAAAGTGTTCTCTGGGCTCCCCAAAGCTGAGGATGTGAATAGTGCATATCAACAACAGCTAAAGATAGCTTTTGTTAATGGATTAAAACAGGATCATAAAGGATTATATTGTTAAAAACATGGTTACTTACCGAACTGCATTAGTTTTAGATGTTTTGCAATATGTTAAGCATTCTGAGAAGTATTTGAAAGTGATGGAAAAACAATGTGAAAGAAAAGGTTTTTGTGCAAGGTGATGAAGGAGATACCCCCTTAAGAAGGAAGCAGAGGAAGGTATAGCCCCTGCAATACCCCTCTTTTCCTGTTAAGAAGGCTCCGCCTTCCACAGGCTGGAGAATGGTACAGGATTTACAAGCTGTTAACCAGGCAGTTATACCAAGGGCATAAGGTAAATAAAACTAAACTCCAATTGTGGCAACAGCAGGTTAAATACTTAGGTTATAATATCTCAAAAGAAGGTCGACACCTGGATGAGGAGAGAATTTGAGCCCTCCACCAGGTGCCGAAGCCAGAAACAAAGAAACAAATGATGTCTTTTTTGGGTATGACAAATTTTTGAAGAGCTTGGATCCCCGGGTATTTAATACTGACTGCGCCCCGTTGGTCCATACATTTGAGCCCAGCACGACACCTTTACTGCATGACAATACTTTTGACACAACGTCACTTAACAATACAGAGATGTACTACATTAAACCCATCCACACTGCTACCACTTCCTACTGATGGTCATAAACATGACTGTACTGCTGCCATCACTGAAAAGGTACTGCCATGAAGTGATTGGAAAGATGTACCGTTATCTAACCCTGACATGACACTTTTTGTTGATGGCTCCAGTACGAAAAATCCAGATGGCACAAGTGTAACTGGATATGCAGAAGTGACACATGACAGAACAGGAAATCATAGAGATAGATCATACAGTCCTTACTGATATACAGCAGAATATATCCCCTGGGGAGAAATAATATCGGAAAACAAAAGGTTGCACAATAATAGATAACATCTACACATCACCTGAAGGAAAGCTGGTATTGCCAAAATCCTTATTTAGGTATGCAGCAGTATTGACACATGGAGTAACTCATGTGTCAAACAGGGGGATGACTGAGATGTTAAATAAGGTATGTACAGCCTATGGTTTCACAAACTACTAAAAAAAAAAAACTTTTTGTTCTCAATGCATTATATGTGCAAGACACAATGCTCAGGGAGGCATAAGACCACAGAAAGGGAAGTTCCCCACACCGCAATATCCATTCCAACACATTTGCATGGATTTTATTGAATTAGACAAATGTGAAAAGGAAGAAATATTGTTTGGAAATCATTGATGCATTGACCACATGGGTAGAGATATTCCCCACAAGAAGTGCTGACGCCTTAACAGTATCCAAAGCCTTACTAAAAGATATCATTTCACAATTTGGGATACCAGAGAAGATTTATAGCGATAATGGTCCACATTTTGTAAATCAGACTATAAAACACCTAACAAAAGTGATGGGTATAGAAGTAAAGAATCACTGTGCATATCACCCTCAGTCAGCAGGGCTCGAAGAAAGACATAATGGGATATTAAAGAGCAAGCTAAAAAAGGCTATGGAAGAGACAGGGAAAAATTGGATGTACTGTCTCCCACTAGCTATTTTAAGCATGCACATCACCCTCACTAAAGAGGGGCTGAGTCCATTTGAAATGATGTATGGTAGACCTTATAAAATACCTTTATTACCAAATGAAACCCACACAGAGGAAGGGGAGAGAACCTTAGCAGAATACATGTCAAGGTTATTAAAACAGAAACAAATTAACCAAGAGTGTTCCATTCCAGAAGGAGAGCCCATAGGAGAAGACAAAGTACAAATCGGGTGCTCATCAAGGTGATCAAAAAGAAGCATTGGCACTCCCCTAAGTTGGACGGGCCATATCAAGTACTCCTTACTACTCCCACTGCAGTAAGAATTGCTGAAAGGAGTATCTGGATTCACTAATCCCACTGTAAAAAGGTAAATATAGGCAGAGTAGGGACAGAAAGACTGAAGGAGGGGGAAAGTCCAAATACAAAGGGAGGCAGATAAAAGGTCTGCTTGCCTCAACCTTGGTGAAGAAAAGGCCCTATTTAGGCCCCCCTCACTTCAGATAGGATGGTAGGGATTTTGTTCCTCGTGGGAGCATTGGTGACTCTAGGAGAGGCCTCTATACGGGGAGGTAGGAGACACGGAAGGATAGTGGAACCAATCAATTGGGAAGAGACAGAAAGAGCATTGAACCTCACCTTTGTTGAAGGAACCACCAGTACTATACAGGTGGATTTCTGGCAGATGACAGATTGTGGAGATAAGGTAGAAGCAAGTAAGCTGACCGGGCAGATAAATACGTGTGCTACCTGGCTGGAACTACCGGGTGTACTATTTGGGATTTAGTCATGTGGATAAATGCAGCAGGATTGGGGATATGAGATCCCAGCAGCAGGAGATTTAAAGAATAGATTAACCATAACTAAAGCGGCCCACTCTCCCTGTACAGAATCAAAGAAATGCAATATATTATTGATTTCCCTGAAGGACCCAAAACTAGAAGATCAGCGGTTATACCGTGTAGGAGCTTGGATATCAGGAACTGACCCTTTGGGAAAATTCTTCCTTGAAGTCAAACCAAAGAATGAGACAAACAAGAAGAAAGAATTAGATAATGAGGACCGACTTAAAGTAGAGGTATTAGGATCCACAGTGAGATTCACCAATGTCACAGTGGAAAAAGCTATAACATTAGAAACAGGATACCAGGATAAGAATGAATGGCTTGAATGGTTAATCTATACTGCTACAGTACTTTTTCCCTTAAATAACAATATAGATCCAGATGGTTTAGGGTGTATGCTAAAGCTATATCAAAAAACATACAAACCTGACACCAACACTCCCTGTCATACATTAAGTTTGTTGTTTCCCCAGGTTCAGAGATCTCAGATACCCCCTGCTGTCACCGCATACCCTGACAACTTTACTTGTTTTGCATTTCCGGGGAATGAGAGTGGCAAAGATTTGGGGTCTTTACCGGATGACTACTGCATGGAGAGGATTAACAAAATAGTAAAGGGAGAGGGTGACAACTGGGTTGAGCACGATACCCAGAGGGCGGACGTCTGGTGGTTATACGAAGACAAGAGGCTCAGAGCGAGCATCCCAGCCAATTCCCGAGGGGATTGTGCCCTGGTACAGCTGGCAATGCCTCTGCGCTTACTGTCAGAGTCCCCTTGGAAGACGGGTCACCGGAGGAGCAGAAGGGACACCTCTCCTGCGGGGTCTTTTGACCCCCAGATCTATATAGATGAGATTGGGGTTCCGTGTGGAGTGCCAAGCGAGTTTAAGACTAGGAACCAAGTGGCAGCTGGATTTGAGTCTCTTCTCTGGTGGGTGACAGTAAACAAAATATGTTGACTGGATTAACTATATATATTATAACCAACAAAGGTTTGTAAACTACACCCGGGATGCAGTTAAGGGATTGACAGAGCAATTAGCCCCTACCTCTCTGACGGCATGGCAGAATAGGATGGCATTGGATATGGTCCTAGCAGAAAGAGGAGGGGTCTGTAAAATGTTTGGTGGTATGTGTTGCACCTTTATTTCTAACATTACAGCTCCTGGAGGAACCGTAACTAGAGCCCTTAAAGGATTAACGGCTTTATCGAATGAATTAGCAGAAAACTGGGGTATTGATGATCCATTCACAAATTGGCTTGACGGTTGGTTTGGGAAATGGACTGGACTTGCCAAGGTCAAGGACTTGCTAAGGTCTGAAAACCCAGTTGTGGAACGGACCTGCATTGAAGTAATAAATTGAGG
Organism: Lithobates clamitans; assembly: GCA_037952925.1. Taxonomy (NCBI): domain Eukaryota; kingdom Metazoa; phylum Chordata; class Amphibia; order Anura; family Ranidae; genus Lithobates; species Lithobates clamitans. The sequence continues at coordinate 17,101,709 of JBBGZY010000449.1, forward strand.
AAGCAAATATAGATATCAGAGGAGGGAATGATAAGAAATATGTAAAGAATTACAAGTGATATCAACATTTGCCTTGTTCCTTCTATGCTTTTTTCTAGCTAAAATGGCGCTGACTTATTGTTTATGCAATCTGCTTAGTTCCGACCAACACCTACAACAATATTTAAAGAACTAGCAAAAGTTTACCATATTAGGACATATTGTGTAAAGACACGCTGGATTTGACAAATAAAGCTGACGATGCACCATGAGTCACCAGTGTGCCTTAGCCAATGGTAGCTTGCCAAATACTGCTATAAAATGACATGTGTAAAAGGGTTCCTGTGTGACTCTGCTGGAAATCCTTGCTGTGTACAGAGCTCACCCCTATGTATCGGTACATTTGTAATAAATCTGTCTTCTAATCAACATGACTGGAGTTGACTGATTAGTGAGAGAATGGAATTTTACCGACAGGGAGAGAGCCTGCTTGCAGTGTAATAACTTGCTCGCTGTGAAGTGGAGGGATAATAAGAATGTTTTCGTTCTTTCCTCCCTTCATGCAGACATGATGGTCCAAATTCCTACGGTGACTGGTGTTGTGGAGAAACCCCTCTGTGTCCACGAATATAACCTTAATATGGGAGGAGTGGACCTCAATGGCCAATTGTTGGCGCAGCACCTAATTGCCCGTAAGGCCAGACGCTGGTACAAAAAAGTCTCTGTATACTTATTTCAATTGGCTCTGCTGAATGCTTATGTGCTATACAAAGCTTCAGGACGAACTGGATCCTTCCTTAAATTCCAGGAAGAGATCATCACAGCCCTTCTGTTTCCAGACAGTGCTGTGGCCCAACTTCCCAACGCAAATACAGTAAGCCGGCTGCATGGGAGGCATTTTCCCTATGTCCTCCCTGGTAACCCTACCCAACGAGCCCCCCACAGAAAATGTTGTGTCTGTAGAAAGCGCGGATATAGGCGTGACACCCGCTATTATTGTCCCTCCTGTCCTGACCATTCTGGTCTTTGCATTGGTGAATGTTTTAAACGCTACCACATACTAGTGGTGTTTTAGCGTAGGGTACAGCACTGCACAGACTAGGACACACATTTATAGGGTCTCCAAAGATGCCATCGCATTTTGGGAGACCCCAACCTGGAACCATACCGTTACAGTTACAAAAAAAAGTGTAAAATAAAAAATAAAAAAAACAAAAATAGTTGTTGTTTTATTATTGTCTCTCTCTCTATTCTCTTCCTATTGTTCTGCTCTTTTTTACTGTACTCTACAAAGCAATGTTTTATTGTTACTATGTTTTATCATGTTTGCTTTTCAGGTAATTCTTTTATACTTTACTGTTTACTGTGTTTTATTGTTAACCATTTTTTTATTTTCAGGTATGCCATTCAGCTGCAGAATGGGCTTATTTATCTTGACAGCAACAGCGTTTGCTCCCATGATATGTAAAGCCGTGACTCCAACGCTGTCAGAGGTGATTTCACCACCACATTTATGAGAGCATATATGCCGAAGCATGGGGGCAGGGGTGGAGGAGCGATTTGCTCATAACATTAGGGGCGGATGCCCCCATGCTTCGGCATATATTTTTTGGGCACAGATTGTGTAAAAAAAGTTTTATTTTTACTATGTTTTATTGTATTTGCTTTGCAGGTATGACAAGTCTTACTGTTATACTGTAATGTTACTTTGTTTTATTGTTAACCATCATTTGCTTAGCAGGTACGCCATTCAGCTGCAGCACTGATTTATTTATCTTGATAGCAACAGCGTTTGCTCCCACAATACGTAAATCAGCGACTCCATCGCTGTAGGAGATGATTTCACCACCACAGTTAAAAGAAAATGGTGCATGTATGCCCATCAATAGAAGTGGGTGGATGAAGGGCGGCATTCTAATGGTGGGCATACCCACCGATCAATATCTTTTTTTTGTTCAGCCCACAGGCTGCATGAAAAAAAGAACATTACAATGTATGCCCAACAAGGACCAGCAACGTACTGGTATGTTGCTGGACTTTGAGTGGTTATACCAGAATGATGCCTGCAAGTTTAGGTATCATCTTGGTATCATTCTTTTCAGCCAGCAGTCGGCTTTCATGTAAAAGCAATCCTAGTGACTAATTAGCCTCTAGACTGCTTTTATTAGCAGTGGGAGGAAATGTTTCCCCCCTCCCTCCCTCTTTCATGGTTTTCTCGGGCTCTCCTGTCCCAACAGGGAACCCGAGAATGCAGCCGGTGGTTCTGCTAGCTCACCATAGAACTCATCAGAGACCAGAATGGCTCCAATCATCTCTATGGCCTAAGAAACCGGAAGCTCACTTAGGTTTCGCCGGATATAAACAGTGCCATTGGGAAATTGGCAAAGCATTTTATCACACCGATCTTGGTGTGGTCAGATGCTTTGAGTGCAGAGGAGAGATCTAGGGTCTAATAGACCCAATTTTTGTCAAAAAAGAGTACCTGTCACTACCTATTGCTATCATAGGGGTTATTTACATTCCCTGAGATAACAATAAAAATGATAAAAAAAAAAAAAAATTAAAGGAACGGTTGAAAAATATAATAATAAAGCAAAATAAATAATAAAGAATAAAAAAAGCACCCCTGTCCCCCCACCCCCCCGCGTGCGCTCACGCGCAAAGGTGAACGCAAGCGTCGGTCTGGTGTCATATGTAAACAGCAATTGCACCATGCATGTGAGGTATCACCGAGAAGGTCAGATCGAGGGCAGTAATTTTAGCAGTAGACCTTCTCTGTAAATCTAAAATGGTAACCTGTAAAGGCTTTTAAAAATGTATGTAGTTTGTTGCCGCTGCACAATTTTAAAGCATGTCGTGTTTGGTATCCATGTACTCGGCATAAGATCATCTTTTTTACTTCATCAAACATTTGGACAATATAGTGTGTTTTAGTGCATTAAAATAAAAAAAGTGTGTATATTCCAAAGAAATTGCGTTTGAAAAATCGCTGTGTAAATACTGTGTGAAAAAAAAATTGCAACACCCACTATTTTAATCTGTAGGGCCTTTGCTTTAAAAAATATACATATAATGGATGGGGGTTCAAATTAATTTTCTTGCACAAAAAAAAAAAAATCTTTTCATGTAAACAAAAAGTGTCAGAAAGGGCGCAGGAGCTGGGTACTTCCTACACTCCAGAACAATGGCAAAAAGTACTACAAATGACATACTCCACAACCAAAAGTATTAATCTATGGGAATTAACTCAAAAAATACTCCTACACTAGTACCTAACCCCATTCATAATATCTAAATTTGACACCCACGCCTCCCCACTTTGCTGGCGGAATTGGGGTTCTATAGGTACATTGTACCACATACTGTGGGACTGTCCTTGCATACGCACCCTCTGGAACAAAGTATTTGCACTGTTGGCACAAATACTGAATCTACGAATCTCCAAGACCCCAGGTTTAGCTATTTTATCTTTTGGAATAGAATCCTTCCCAAAAACCACTAGAATGACTCACACTCTACTGAGCACTAGACTATAGATCATGAGACACTGGAAAGACCGGGAATTACCCAGGATTAGTGAAGTAGTTCTGACGACCAACACACATGCCACATACGAACTAATGTTTGCCTCCTCACAAGGTAGACATCAAATAGCACACATACACTGGAAACCGTGGACTGACTGGTATCAACTTAAAGGCTCTGAATATCATTCATGATTTGCATATCTAAAAAGTGAAATAACAGATTGTGTAGATGTATGTTTCTTTTTTTATTTAATCTTGTTTGATCTGGTTCAATTTTCTTTATTTTTATTTACATTTTTTTCTCTCTTCTTAATTTTATTGCCAAAATTCCTCACCTTCTTACTCATGGCATTGTCAAGATCTCTAATCTTAGTTTGATAATACACGGTATATTGCAGAATATCTGAGGATACTGTATCTACAATAAAGAGAGCATAGGGAACTCTCTATCCTAGACACAGATTGCTCCCATATGGGGGGTCGGGGTTGGAGGTCTACCTTTTATCAAAGCATGGTCACAATTACTAAAGAACATATATGATAAGAAGGTCATCAATATACACGTCTAAATAAGCACCTATTAAATGCTTAGAGTAAAGAAGCAGAGATTGATAATTTGTTATTTCATTACATTATTTCTTTATAACACTTGTATACTATGTACCATAACATAAAAAATTCAATAAAAAACTATTGAAAACATTCCTGGATATGCCCATTATATAGTCAGTATAGCTGATCCTGGGCCCTTTATTCCCCTATGTATGGTCTATCCTCCTATCCTTGGCTGGCTGGTCCCTCCACCCCCCACCTAGCCTGCTTGTCCATCTGGGCGCCAGGATGGGGGAGTGTACTGGACGGAATTTCCCCGCCTCAACCCCGGGGGAGACAAACATATCTAGGCTATGTTCATCCTAATACAGTAGCAATGGGTATATACCCATTGGATACCCTACAGGTTAGTACTATCATTAGCTCTCTTTATTCTAACTAGAGAGCCTAATACACTATATAGGTATCTGACATAGGTAAATTTACTTAATTATTTTCCATTTTTACTTATTTTTTAGCATCCTACTCCTGATGATTGGCTTTAAACGCCATGAAACGCGTTGAGTCCATACTCAAGGGTGCCAGGTTTACAACGAGTTTCAATATTATGAATTCATTTTACCATGTTGTTTATAATTATTTATTATTACCAATTTTGTACATTATTCTTCATAATTTTTGTCTGTACCAATCATGTCCTCCTATGTATAAACATTAAATATGTGACTATTGTGCATCGAATATGTCTATATCGTGCCTATATTGTACACAAGAAATATTTTGTTTTGTTCATTATAGGGACTACCCTTAGGGGATTGGTTACTACCAATAAGTTGACATTCCATATTTGCAGAGACATACACCTCATTTAAAGTCCCATAATTGGTTCTTTTAATGCTCCTTTTTATAATGTCCCAGGGATGGAGGTGAGTCTCTGTTCTTCTATGTTTGGGCGGATGTGGGTCACATTTCAGTTTCTTTTATTCAATTCTTTTCAAATATATTTAGGGTGGAAGACACCCATTTCCTGATGTGACCCCCTATGCCCAACATATTATTTTCAGTTATATCCATTATCCACACATATCCATAGACCTTATTATAGTTCTAACATAGGTTATATTTCATTATATTATTATATTATTATAATTTTTCCAGCAAGACTATCCATATTTAATTCCTATGTCCATACAATCATCTTTGTTCTTATTAGTTTTAGGCTCTCCTTCTAGGGGTTTTATACTAGTTTGTCCTACTTCCCCTAGTTTGATGTCCATGGCCACGGGTTTGTGGTCTCGCTCCAGGGTTGCGAAGTGCCTAGTTCCTCCCCCTCGCCCGTCCCCTATGTGACGGGGTAGGGGTTGACCTCTGCACCTCGACGTCATGCTCGCACACCCTCTCGCACGGCCCTCTTTTGTGTGCCGATCGAGGGGTGTGTATGTTTGTCATCTCACGCTGCGGCGACCACGGAGCGTATCTCTCCTCCTCGCCGCTCAGCGTGCACGCATGACGTTGGCGGGGTCCAGCCCCCTTTTGGCGGGTATTTCAGTCGGGAGGGAGCTTTGCGCCATTCACATATCATCACCACCTGGTTGTAACAACTATATTCATCTCCATTTTGACCCAGGTATGTAAGGGCTTCTCCAGGACTTGACACTTACTCCTTTTGTATATATATTTATTTAATACATGAAACTACATCTACTTAGCCCCCTTTTTTGTATGCATTATAGGATTCCTATGGACACTTCATTCCTGGATATGCCCATTATATAGTCAGTATACCTGATCCTGGGCCCTTTATTCCCCTATGTATGGTCTATCCTCCTATCCTTGGCTGGCTGGTCCCTCCACCCCCCACCTAGCCTGCTTGTCCATCTGGGCGCCAGGATGGGGGGAGTGTACTGGACGGAATTTCCCCACCTCAACCCCGGGGGAGACAAACATATCTAGGCTATGTTCATCCTAATACAGTAGCAATGGGTATATACCCATTGGATACCCTACAGGTTAGTACTATCATTAGCTCTCTTTATTCTAACTAGAGAGCCTAATACACTATATAGGTATCTGACATAGGTAAATTTACGTAATTATTTTCCATTTTTACTTATTTTTTAGCATCCTACTCCTGATGATTGGCTTTAAACGCCATGAAACGCGTTGAGTCCATACTCAAGGGTGCCAGGTTTACAGCGAGTTTCAATATTATGAATTCATTTTACCATGTTATTTATAATTATTTATTATTACCAATTTTGTACATTATTCTTCATTATTGTTGTCTGTACCAATCATGTCCTCCTATGTATAAACATTAAATATGTGACTATTGCGCATCGAATATGTCTATATCGTGCCTATATTGTACACAAGAAATATTTTGTCTTGTTCATTATAGGGACTACCCTTAGGGGATTGGTTACTACCAATAAGTTGACATTCCATATTTGCAGAGACATACACCTCATTTAAAGTCCCATAATTGGTTCTTTTAATGCTCTTTTTTATAATGTCCTAGGGATGGAGGTGAGTCTCTGTTCTTCTATGTTTGGGCGGATGTGGGTCACATTTCAGTTTCTTTTATTCAATTCTTTTCAAATATATTTAGGGTGGAAGACACCCATTTCCTGATGTGACCCCCTATGCCCAACATATTATTTTCAGTTATATCCATTATCCATACATATCCATAGACCTTATTATAGTTCTAACATAGGTTATATTTCATTATATTATTATATTATTATAATTTTTCCAGCAAGACTATCCATATTTAATTCCTATGTCCATACAATCATCTTTGTTCTTATTAGTTTTAGGCTCCCCTTCTAGGGGTTTTATACTAGTTTGTCCTACTTCCCCTAGTTTGATGTCCATGGCCATGGGTTTGTGGTCTCGCTCCGGGGTTGCGAGGTGCCTAGTTCCTCCCCCTCGCCCGTCCCCTATGTGACGGGGTAGGGGTTGACCTCTGCACCTCGATGTCATGCTCACACACCCTCTCGCACGGCCCTCTTTTGTGTGCCGGTCGAGGGGTGTGTATGTTTGTCATCTCACGCTGCGGCGACCACGGAGCGTATCTCTCCTCCTTGCCGCTCAGCGTGCACGCATGACGTTGGCGGGGTCCTGCCCCCTTTTGGCGGGTATTTCAGCCGGGAGGGAGCTTTGCGCCATTCACATATCATCACCACCTGGTTGTGACAACTATATTCATCTCCATTTTGACCCAGGTATGTAAGGGCTTCTCCAGGACTTGACACTTACTCCTTTTGTATATATATTTATTTAATACATGAAACTACATCTACTTAGCCCCCTTTTTTGTATGCATTAGTCCATTTTTTTTGCATAATGTGAAAGATGAAGTTACGCCGAGTAAATAGATACCTAACATCTCACACTTCAAAATTGCACACGCTCGTGGAATGGCGCCAAACTTTGGTACTTAAAAATCCCCATAGGCGATGCTTTCAATTTTCTTACTGGTTACATGTGTTGGGTTACAGAGGAGGTCTAGAGCTAGAATTATTGCTCTCACTCTAACGTTCGAGGCGATACCTCACATGTGTGGTTTGAACTCTGTTTTTATATGTGGGCGGGACTTACGTATGCATTCGCTTCTGCGTGCAAGCACACGGGGACAGGGGCGCTTTAAATCTTTAATTTTTGTTTCATAACATTGCGTCCGGCCTCCGAACGATCATAGAGACTCCGGTGACCAACTGATCCGCTGGAAATTTCTATTGTTAACATCCGGGGCCAGCGGATCCTGTCTCCGACTCACTGATGGAAGCGGTGAGTCGGTAGAAGCACCGGAGGGCAGCGGGAGGGGGTCATCCCCTCTAGTCGCCCGTAAGAACGATAAAGCGATCATTCTTATGGTGTAGGAAATCGCCGGCTGAAAAAGCCAATATCTGAATGATGTCTGTAGCTGCAAGCATCTTTCAGATATACCCCCCGCAAAGTCAAGGACGTCATATGACTTACCTTGGGCAGGAAGAGGTTAACAAGACACGTGGCCACTCATTGAAATTAGAAGAAAAGAGGTTTAAACTTAAAGCAAAACTCGCTGTACTTACCTATTCTGCACCCGGTCTCCAGCAGCGTATGCTGTGTGCAGGAGAGGACCGACAATGGCTGTTAAATGAATAGGAAGTGACGTCTTCTATAGACTTACTATGGGGCTTCCTTTGTCGGATGCCTCTCCTGCACCTGCCTCCCCAGCAAAGCTGCAGCTGACAGCTGATGCCAGGACCGGACCAGATTGGCAGCAGGACAGGTAAATACAGTGATTTTTGCTTTTCAGGGTTAGATAGATTAGGTTTAGAATGTGGCACAGTGCAGGTTTAGTGATAGTTAGACTTTGCCTGGACTTCTCCTTTAAGTCAAAATGTACTAGTATGCACCGCATACTAGCACATTATGACAGACTTACCTCTAAAGTGGATCCCTCCTGCGCAGTGCTGTCATGGATCCCCGGCACTGTCACCTTCCCCCAGTCTTCCAGGTTTGCGGGCTCTGGCTGTATGAATGGCCGGGACTACGGTGACTTCACTCCCGCACTCCGGCACACAGCTCTGAAGTTACAGCACAGTATGCTGTCCCTTCAGAGCGCATGCCCTGGGGATGTCACTGGCAGCATCCCTTGTGAATATCTCCTAAACAGTGCAAGATTAGGAGATATTCACTGTACCTACAGATAAACCAATAATAAGGGACACAAGTTCTAAAGTGGAGTTTACCTCCATTTTAAGGTGGAAGCACAGGATGGGGGAAAGAGAAGTACCCCTATGCAACCAAAACCACAGACAACAAAGCAAGAAACAAATAAACTAAGAAAAAAAAAAACAGAAAAAAATTTAAAATATAACAAAAAACACAAACCAGTACTAAAGCACACACCTCAGGATAAGAACTAACAAAATTAAATGAAACAAAACAAGACAAAAACAAAAAAGGATGACAAAATAATAAAAAAAAAAAAAAGGGGGGGGGGGAGAAAGAACGACAGAAAAAAACAGAAAAGCATAACAAAAAACACAACCCAATGTCAGAACAAATACCCCAAAGTGAAAACTAACAAAGCAAGAGACAAGAGTCAAATAAAACAAAAAATCAAACAAGATAAAGTAAGGCAATACAGAAATCAAATAAAGCAAAAATAAAATAAAACAAAAAAAATAAATACATATTCAGCGGGTGTATAGCATGAAATCTAATGTAAACATTCTAATATACATCAAAATTCTCCTTACTCCTTATGGCTGACATATGTGGAACAGGTTTGCAGTGATGATCAAGATACTATTGCAATCACGCTAAAAATTAGTTTTTTTACACAAAGTTGTCCATTTATAAGATATTTCTAACACATAGCATGTACATACCAAAAAGTGACAGGTATAGGTGTAGCGCTAAATCAAAATTACAATAAAGCAAATGTATAGAAAATACAGTCCATAAATTAAATATTGCAATCCATCCAAAGACTTCCAATTAGAAAGAAAGAAGGAGAGCCGTCACTGACACCCAATAGGACTGCCTCTTACCGCCATTGTGTAAGATATGCACATTGAGCAAACATCTGAAGAGCCAGTTCCACAATTCTTAATCATCCGCTGGGCCCTCTCATTGGACTAGGAATCCTGATTCACAGACCCCCAGAGACTAGAATGGCTGTATTTTTCCAACCCCGACCGGGAGATGAACTCCACAGACACATTCAGTGGTTACATATGAGGGGATGAAAAAATATTCTCATTGCGCAAACATCTGTAAAATATAACGATTTGACAAAAGATTAGGTATACAACTCACATTAGGTAAATGAAAATAGGCATGAGCAAAAAGGAAAGTGTCCAGCGCCTTCTACCCACAAGATGTCGCCACTCCTCTATTCACAATGCGTCCCTCGTTGGCCCAACGTTTCGTCACAAATGTGCGTCCTCAGGGGCGTGGTGACGACGTGTGATGCTGTAATTTATAGGAGTGGGTCAATCTGCAAAGCCGAATGTCGTGTGCATTCCATTAGGTGGAAGAACACATAACGTGATATACGGGACGGAGGTAGGAATCTCCTGACCCATGCTCTGCCCACCCGGAAGTTATATGCGTTCCACCGGAGGGACGCAAAGAGCCTCCGTCTATTGGACAGCATTAGTAACAGGAAACGTGCGCTCCATCAGGCGGAAGCAGTGATCTCCCAGCCCATGAGACGCACCAAAACATATTGTATAAAATATATGAGACAGGAGTGATATGACCCCTGCCCATACAATCACCTACCCAGAAGTAACATGCGTACCCCCGCATAACCTTTTTCAAGGTTATAGTGCCAAGACAGTTTTCTTTTTTTACATTGTATTTATTTTAAACATAGGACATGCTCGAGAACATACATAAGAAGAGAAAAAAAAACTGCACTAATCTGGATGATTTTGACAGAGAAGCCTCTATCCTCAGGGATTGGTTCCTTGAAAAAGGTTATAGTGCAAATAAATTAGATGTTGCACTTGATCTGGCTCGAACAAAGAATAGGGAAGATATGCTGGTAGTTAGGCCAAAAACACAGGATGACTCTTTCAAATTTTCCTTTTTTACTGGCTATTCCAACCAGCATTATGATATTAAAAAAAATCATACAGAAACATTGCAAAGTCCTACAAGGTGATCAGGTTTTGGGCCCTATTATACCCGAGCAACCACAAGTAGTCTATTGGGGAGTCCCTCCATTGAGGCTACAGGTGGCTCCAAATATAGTTGACCCTCCAAAAAAGGTGTCTTTTTTCCAAACCATGGGAGGTTTTTATCCATGTAGGAGATGTCCTATTTATTTGTAAGTTGAGCATCAATAGAAGTAGAAGAACGGATTCCTTCCAATCAACCTCTACCCAGGAGACCTTTCCAATCAAACCTTTCATCACGTGCACCACAAAATATGTGATTTACGTGATTAGGTGTCCATGCGGTATGCAATATATTGGATGTACAAAGCGCATGCTCCATATTAGACTCAGTAAACATGTGGCTAATTTCAAACGCGGCTTTCCGAAGCATAGTTTATCCAAACATTATGCTTTGAAGCATGATTGCAATCCAAATGGCACTAGTTTTTTGGGCATGGATAAATTTTGTGGACATTGAAGATGTAGCCATATGGTTGGAGAGGTAGCCATATGGTTAGAGAGGTTTTACGTTTAGAAATGAAATGGATCTATCAAGCTCAAACATATGCTCCCTTTGGTATGAACATCGAGTGGGACATCAACGCATTTATCAACAATGTTTAGTTGTTTTTTTGCCATTTGTTGACGCGTTGGTTTTGTCCTTTCCGGTGTACTTCTTATGCCGCGTACACATGGTCAGACTTTTCGGCTACAAAAGTCCGACAGCCCGTCCGACAGACTTTCAACAAACTTTCGATGGACTTTTGACGAACTTTCAACTGACTTTCAAACGACTGGACTTGCCTACACATGATCACACCAAAGTCCGACGGATTCGTACGTGATGACGTACACCGGACTAAAATAAGGAAGTTGATAGCCAGTAGCCAATAGCTGCCCTAGCTTGGGTTTTTGTCCATCGGGCTAGCATACAGACGAGCGGATTTCTGAGTCCGGCGGAGTTACGACGTAAAGATTTGAAGCATGTTCCAAATCTAAAGTCCATCAGATTTGCGACTGGAAAAGTCCGCTGAAGGTCCGGTGAAGCCCACACACGATCGGATTGTCCGCCGGATTTGGTCCGTCGGCGTCCGTCGGACAAGTCCGGACGAAAAGTTTGACCGTGTGTACGCGGCATTAGGGTTACTTAGTGACTTGGTGTTTTTGTTTTTTGTTTTTTTGTATTTTTTTTTTTTTTTTTTTTTTAAGGGTTTGTGTCATTTCATATGATATATATTTTTTGCTTGTATATTGCTTGTTGCCACAAGAGGTCGCCACTCCTTGATGTCTAGATGCATTCATAATCCCTCTTCCCATATAAACATTCTTTATGTATTTTACTTTCCTAAAAAAAAGATTTCTTTTAAATAATTATTTCATTTGGGATTTGTATCTAATTGGTTAACCCACTTAACCCAAAATATTTTTTGTGTTTTTTAAAATTTTGTTTGGAATTTTATTTTTAGAAGCCTTATTTTAATATTGTTTTCTATTCTGATGTGTGAGAGGAGTTTTTTTTTACTTCTCTTGTTTGGATCTCATAACGTTTCTTAATAGTTCGTAAACCCCCTTTTTGTGAAGTGATGTCCAATTGGCTGAGGTTTCTCACTTCCGCCCGGGGGTACGCATGTTACTTCTGGGTGGGTGATTGTATGGGCAGGGGGTCATATCACTCCCGTCCCATATATTTTATACAATGTGTTTTGGTGCGTCTCATGGGCTGGGAGATCACTGCTTCCGCCTGATGGAGCGCACACATTTCCTACTAAAGCTGTCCGATAGACGGAGGCTCTTTGCGTCCGTCGGGTGGAACGCATATAACTTCCGGGTGAGCGGAGCATGGGTTGGGAGATTCCTACCTCCGTCCCGTATATCACATGTTATGTGTTCTGGCGCGTCATTGGTTGGAGGCTGATCGCTTCCGCCTAATGGAACGCACACGAGATCCGGCTTTGCAGATTCACCCACTCCCATAAATTATAGCGTCACACGTCGTCACCACGCCCCTGAGGACGCACGCTCATGACGAAACGTTGGGCCAACGAGGGACGAGTGACGCATTGCGAATAGAGGAGTGGCGACATCTTGTGGGTAGGAAGTGCTGAATGCTTTCCTTTTTGCTCATGCCTATTTTCATTTACCTAATGTGAGTTGTATACCTAATCTTTTGTCAAATCGTCATATTTTATGGATGTTTGCACAATGAGAATATTTTTTTATCCCCTCATATGTAACCACTGAGTGTGTCTGTGGAGTTCATCTCCCGGTCGGGGTTGGAAAAATATAGCCATCCTAGTCTCTGGGGGTCTGTGAATCAGGATTCCTAGTCCAATGAGAGGGCCCAGCGGATGATTAAGAATTGTGGAACTGGCTCTTCAGATGTTTGCTCAATGTGCATATCTTACACACTTGCGGTAAGAGGCAGTCTTATTGGGTGTCGGTGATGGTTCTCCTTCTTTCTTTCTAATTGGAAGTCTTTGGATGGATTGCAATATTTCATTTATGGACTGTACTTTCTATACATTTGCTTTATTGTCATTTTGATTTAGCTCTACACCTATACCTGTCAGTTTTTGCTATTGTAGCCAACAATATTGTGTTAGCTGCTTCTTTTATTTTATTTAGTTTTGAGTGCAGCACATTTTTTCTTTTTTAATGTACATACCAAAAAGTACACATTCTGCTACTCCTCCTAAGTATGGAGATGCCACATGTGTGAGACTTTACCACAGCCTTGCCACATACAGAGGCCCAACACACAGGGAGCACTGTCAGGTGTTCTAGGAGCATGTTACACTATTATATTAATTTCCGATTAACTATCACATTTTTGAAGACCCTTTATATTTCTAACACATAGCATGCACTTACCAAGATTTACACCCCAAAATACATTCTGCTGAAAAGATTACCTGGTTTTAGTAGTGCAGTTGTCCACAGAGGAGAGCATTGCTCCAGGCAGCTGGCAGGGATGTGGTCAGTAGGGATGAGCTTTGAGTTTGAGTCGAACTCATGTTCGACTCGAACATCGGCTGTTCGCAAGTTCGCCCAACAGCGAACAATTTGGGGTGTTCGCGGCAAATTCCAATGCTGCAGAACACCCTTTAAAAGTCTATGGGAGAAATCAAAAGTGCTAATTTTAAAGGCTTATATGCAAGTTATTGTCATAAAAAGTGTTTGGGGGCCTGGGTCCTGTCCCAGGGGACATGGATCAATGCAAAAAAAAGTTTTAAAAACGGCCGTTTGTTTAAGAGCAGTGATTTTTATAATGCTTAAAGTGAAACAGTAAAAGTGTAATATCCCTTTAAATTTCATAGCTGGGGGGTGTCTATAGTATGCCTGTAAAGGGGCACATGTTTCCCGTGTTTAGAACAGTCTGACAGCAAAATGACATTTCAAAGGAAAAAAAGTCATTTAAAACTACTCGCGGCTATTGCATTGCCTGTCCGACAATACACATAGAAGTTCATTGATAAAAACGGTATGGGAATTCCCCACAGGGGAACCCCGGCCAAAGTTTAAAAAAAAAATGACGTGGGGGTTCCCCCTAAATTCCATACAAGACCCTTCAGGTCTGGTATGGATATTAAGGGAAACCCCGCGCCAAAATTAAAAAAAAAAAACGGCGTGGGGTCCCCCCAAAAATCCATACCAGACCCTTATCCGAGCACGCAACCTGGCTGAACCATACCAGGCCACATGCCCTCAACATTGAGAGGGTGCTTTGAGGTAGCCCCCCAAAACACTTTGTCTCCATGTTGATGAGGACAAGGGCCTCATCCCCACAACCCTGGCTGGTGGTTGTGGGGGTCTGCGGGCGGGGGGCTTATCGGAATCTGGAAGCCCCCTTTAACAAGGGGACCCGCAGATCCTGGCCCTCCCCCCTGTGTGAAATGGTAAGGGGGTACTGTACCCCTACCATTTCACTAAAAAACTGTCAAAAATGTTAAAAATGACAAGAGACAGTTTTTGACAATTCCTTTATTTAAATGCTTCTTCTTTCTTCTATCTTCCTTCATCTTCTTCTGGTTCTTTTGGTTCTTCTGGTTCTTCCTCCGGTGTTCTCGTCCAGCATCTCCCCCGCGGCGTCTTCTTCCCTTCTTCTCCTCCGGCCGCTCCGCATCCATGGCATGGAGGGAGGCTTCCGCTCTTCTCTTCATCTTCTTCTCTTCTTCATCTTCTTCTCTTCTTCATCTTCTTCTCCGGGCCGCTCCGCATCCATGCTGGCATGGAGGGAGGCTCCTGCTGTGTGACGCTTCTCCGCTTCTGACGGTTCTTAAATAACTAATGAAGGGGACAAGTGACTCATCCACGCAGATATTTTTGTCAGGGATAAATAATTGGGTGAATTTCTCAGAGAAAAAATTTAGAAGTGGCCCAATTTTATACAATTTATCATTTGCTGAGTCATTTAGAGGAGGGCACTGGGTCGTTGTAATGAAGGAACCACATAATCGTTAGATATCTTGTTCTTGGCATAATGGATGAGTAGATTGGCATGTGGTGGGGGTGGGTGGATCAGTATGAGTGCAATTTTTTTTTTCAGTGAGTCCCAAAAAAGATTCTAAATTCCTCCACTTAATTTTCTCCACTTATAGGAAGAGGACGAGGAGGAGGAGGAAGAGGAGGATTGTGTCAGCATGGAGGTGGAGCCTGGCACTCCGCATCAGCAGCAGTCTTTAAGGGATCATTTACAGTCCCAAGAAACCCATGGACTTGTACGTGGCTGGGAGGAGGTGGCTGCGGATCATGTCGTCCTTAGTGACCCAGAGGACTCCGTACCGAATGCCTCAGCAAACCTACGCTGCATGGCCTCCCTGATCCTGCAAAGCCTGCGGAAGGATCCTCGTATTCGTGGTATCAAGGAGAGGGATCAATACTGGCTGGCAACCCTCCTTGATCCATGTTACAAGGGTAAGGTTGCGGACCTTATCTTGCCATTGCAGAGCGAGCAGAGGATGAAACATCTTCGGGAGGCCTTGCAGAAAGGTCTGTGCAACGCGTTCCCAGAGACTGGGAGGTTACAAACTCCTGTTCCTGGACAACGTGTTGCTGAGGCTTCGGTCAGTCAAAGGAGCGGTGGAGAAGGTGGCCGTCTGACCGATGCGTTCAGACAATTTTTTAGTCCGCAGCCCCAAGTTAAAATTGGTTCCAGCAACCATCGCCAGCGTCTGTTTTACATGGTGCAGGAATACCTAGGGGCAAGATCTGACTTGGACACCTTTTCCACCGAAAATCCTCTGGGTTACTGGGTCTTGAGGATGGATCACTGGCTAGAGCTTGCACAGTATGCAATTGAGCTACTGGCCTGCCCTGCATCCAGCGTTCTTTCGGAACACACATTCAGTGCTGCTGGAGGATTTGTAACCGATCACAGGGTGCTCCTGTCCACCGACTCAGTCGATCGACTGACCTTCATAAAAATGAATCAGTCTTGGATCACCACCAGCTACCAAACACCTGATGCTGATGTAACCGAATAATTTTTTTTGAAATGTCAGATCCCTTCAAGACTGCCTATGCTGATGCTAAGTGACTATCCTGTTATGCTAAGTGACTATCCTCTTCCTCCTCAATGATCATGCTGATAGCTTGGAAGAATATTTTTGGTTCTGGGTGCCGCCACCAGTGGCTAAGGCCCAATTTTCAGCCCCTGTTTAACAGGGGCGTGTAATTACAATTTTTGATGCAATAATTTGCAGCAGGGCTCGTTCCTGCACTCCAACTAGAGTATCTGTGAGGGGTTTCAGAGTTGTGGCACCAGCACCAGTGCCTAAGACCCAATTTTTCAGCCCCTGTTTAGCGGGGGCGTTTAATTAAATTTTTTGATGCAATATTTTACAGGAGGGCTCATTCCTGCGCTCCAACTAGAGTATCTGTGAGGGGTTGCAGTGTTGTGGTACCAGTGCCTAAGGCCCAATTTTTCTACACCTGTTCAACAGGGACATGTAAATACAATTCTTGAGCTAATATTTCACAGCAGGGCCCGTTCCTGCACCCACCAAGAGTAACTGTGAGGACTTTCAGTGTTGTGGCTCCAGCACCACCACCTCCAAAGGCCCAATTTTTCTGACCCTGTTCAACAGGGGCATCTTATTACAATTCTTGATCTAATATTTCACAGCAGAGCCCATTCCTGCGCCCACCAAGAGTAACTGTGAGGGCTTACAGTGTTGTGGCAACACCAACACCTAAGGCCCCAATTTCTGCAGAGTATATAGGGAAGACCCCTACTTTCAAACATCCAACTTACAAATGACTCCTACTTGCAAACGAAAGGAGACAACAGGAAGTGAGATGAAATCCACCTCTAGGAAGGGAAATTCTGTCCTGTAATATGAGTTAATATGGGAAAAACGTTCTCCTTTCCACTGATGCTTTATCACCAATCCTTGTTTCACTAAAAACCCCAAATTGTCAAAAAACATTTGTCATTGGGACAGATTTTTTGGCTGGAGCTACACTTTAAAAATGTACCAGTTCAAAATTACAAACAGATTGTACTTAACAACAAACCTACAGTCCCTGTCTTGTTTGCACCGCCTGTATACTGCTGTTCAGAGGGCCTGGGGCCCCGCGCCTTTCCTTTTTTTAATTTGGGTGCGGGGTTCCCCTTAATATCCATACAAGACCCAAAGGGCCTGGTAATGGACTGGGAGGGGGGGGGGGGGTACCCATGCCATTTGTCTCACTGATTTTCATCCATATTACTGGGACCGGACATTAAAGCTGTAAGCAGTTTTAAATGACTTTTATTCCTTTAAAAATGTCATTTTGTGCAGGGACTGTTCTAAGCACGAGAAACACACGCCACTTTACAGGCATACTATAGACAACCCCCAGGTACGATATTTAAAGGAATATTTCACTTTTTTCTTTCACTTTAAGCATCATTAAAATCACTGCTCCCAAAAAAACTGACGTTTTTAAAACTTTTTTTTGCATTGATACATGTCCCCTGGGGCAGGACCCGGGTCCCCAAACCCTTTTTAAGACAATACCATGCAAATTAGCCTTTAAAATTAGCACTTTTGATTTTGAACGTTCGAGTCCTATAGACTTCAATGGGGTTCTAAAGTTTGCGCAAATTTTTGGTCCATTCGCAGGTTCTGGTGCGAACCGAACCAGGGGGTGTTTGGCTCATCCCTAGTGCAGATATATGAAAATACTTTTTTTGTCGGTTTTATATTATTGTTACAAATAAATAATGTTTACCAACCATTCTACCTCCACAAGTCAATTACCTCATTTAAAGTCCCACATTTCTTTTTCTTTTTATGTACTCGTACCTGCGATGGAGGTACATATAATGTGCCTCATTTAAAGTCCCAAACTCCCCCCTCTCGATTACTTCCCCAATTAATAGACCTACTTACAATGACAAAAATATAACCTACAATTAAAGCCCCGTCATTATACAGAAAGCGACAAAAAAACATAAGGTTCTTTGCCTGGCAGATCTTACCCATACAGCGGACACAGAATCAAGATCCCAAACACAGAACAGCAAAAATGTTCAAAAAACATGAAGTATCTTTGTCTTACCATAGGCCGGCCTTTGCTGGTCTGGTTCTGGATGTCTCTTCCCCCCCGAGGTCCGCTGAGTTAGGAAGATCTGTTGGCCTCCTACCTGGCTCGTCAAACTGTCAGTGAAATTCTAAGCTTCTCCCTATAAGCAAATAATTTCCTTGCGCTTAAAAGCACAAATACAGCTCTCTCATATAATGCAAAGTATATATAATATAAAGTAACACAGACACAGATGCTGGTATCACCTTGAGCTTAGCTGAATCCTCGAGAGCATAGCCAGCTCTTTTTTTTTTTCCAATAATGTTTATTGAGTTTAACAGGTAAAAAAAAATACAATGTACATTCCGCAAATATTGAAAAGTAGAAACATATCACGGCCAACATGGCCTGCAAAATTTTACAGGAAGAAAATGTCAACTCCACTATTCCAGCATGAAGTGAACCTTGGTTGGTTTATTGTTTACTTCTAGCTCTTCCTGATTTCACTCACATACAACGTTAGGCATTATAGAAAATATCATAGCTTGGAGTTATGGCTATACTATAAACATGAATAAAAAGGAAGGTGGTAGCTTCAGAATCAGCCAATCAGACACTTGTATTCTTTCAAAAGAACCAATCACACTTACACATGTATATATTCAAATAGAAATACAGTAGTGACGTGTGCAGGCGGTTGTGTTCAGAGCCATGCGGCAAGCCTTTTGTGAGACACAAAAGGACATGACTCTGAACACGATCGTGTGCACATTCCCACTGCTACCAATGACACGAGCCATACTCTATCATGGCTCAGTGGGCCATAATTTTGCATGGTTATGCTATGGTTCCCATGTAGATCTACTTACTTAGGAGTTCAGAAGCGGTTGCCATGGAGTGGCCAGTCCCTTGGTGAGGCATAAACAAACATCCTTAAAAGAGCAAACAGATCTGCCGCGTCCACGGGAAGGTTTCCGCAGCCAATGGTCTTCCAACAACGTCTGTATGTGCGAATACGCTCACTTGAGCGCATTACAGCAAAACGGACACTGGGGGACATCTGACAACATACATTTTTTTTTAATTGGAAAACCAACTTTATTGAAAAGTATATGCATGGTACATCAATTGGTATAAGCCAGCATGGCCAAAACAGTAGTACGTACATAAACACATTGAAATATCTGTGTGACATAAGGCGAAATACCCATTGGGGGTGGAACCAGTACTTAATAAAGAACAGGAGAGAGAAAAGGAAAAAAAAAGGGGGGGAGGAGGGATACACATATCAAGTACACGTTTCACCATCTGCTAACCATCTGTTCCAGACCTTCTCATACTTAAAGTGGGGTTCCACCCAAAAAAACAAAAATACCTCAAAAATTCTAAAAAAAAAAACAAAAAAAAACATTTGGATATTTTTTTTTTTCACTTACCTCTAAATGCCTGTTGCTAGGTGGTCCCTCGTAGTCTGCCCCTTCCTTTGCCTGGGCTGGCGACATCACTTCCCCCTCGGCACAGGAAGGGCTCTGCTCTGCTCCCTCCCTCCTGTCAATCATCTGGGACTCATTACAGGTCCCAGGTGATTGAGCGGCCAATCACGGCGCGCGGCGCCGCTGGCGCATGCGCAGTGGGTGCCAGGCTGTGAAGCCACAGCCCGGCGCCCACAGTTGAAATGACGAGCAGAGTGGGGGGACGAGTGGGGCTTCGATCCCCCGCATCGCTGGACCCAGGGACAGGTAAGTGTCCAATTAAAAGTCAGCAGCTGCAGTATTTGTAGCTGCTGACTTTAAATTTTTTTTTTTTTTTGACGGCCTCCCTGGGTGGTACTCCTCTTTAAGCGGGCACCCTCTATGTACATAGATCAGCTTCTTATATGGAAGAGTATCGTTAATCCCTTTTTTCCAGCACTGGATTGTAGGGGGTAGGGCCTGCATCCAAATGCGAGCCACTACTTTTCTCGCCATGAATAGCGTCTCATGTAGAAAGGTACGGAGGTGTTTGTCAGCGTCTAAGTCTGGCAGCAGACCGAGCAGGCGCATCTTTGGGTCTAGGGTAGCAGGAGAGCTCGTCGTGCAAGAAACGAACCACCTGTATCTAGTATGCTTGTATAGTTGGACAGGACCATATGAGGTGATAGAGGGAGCCTGGGGTTTGGTCGCATAGGTGGCACCCTGGGTTGTACGTGGGTTTGTAACGCGCTACCCTCTGAGGAGTCAGATACGTTGTATGTATAATATACAACTGCTTGAGGCGGTCTGACAGTTTGGGGGAAACTCTTTTCACGTCATCCAAAATTTCTTCCCAATCCTCATTCTCAATTACTCCAACATCCACTTCCCATCTAGTCTTGGCAGTATAGTCTAATGCTGTGGTACTAGGGAGGCGGATGGCGGAGTAGAGGGTAGAAATTAGTTTGGCTGGTTCAGTACCTGTGACTGTCTCTACAATAGAGGGGACTGCCAGGGATGGGTTGGAGCCAGTAAACTGGCTTTGTATAGCATGGCGGAGTTGTAGATACCTGAAGAAAAGGCAATTGGAGGGGGGGGGAATTCATCCTTTAGCGATTGGAAAGTTTTAAGTCCTGTAGTGGTCATGATCTGGTGTATGTACAGGATCCCATGGCGTATTCACGCCGCTGGGTCTGGAATGGACAATAATTCAGGTAAGTGTGTGTTGAACCAGAGAGGGGTGTGAGAGTGGTGACAACATACATTAATAAAAATTTCCACAACAGCATCAACCAGCCAAAATGTCTGAGGTCGTGAGAGGTGCTTCCGCGTTGGAGGCCCTATGTCAGCAGATGATGGCTCTTACACAAGCAGCTGGAAGGACGCTTTTACTCCCTCACTACCTCCATGACTTCTGCGGATCCTAACCAAGCTACTAGCTCCACTGTCTCTGCTCCAAAGGCCAGTTCTCCTGCTACAGCCGCACCTACTGTGGGATTACCCCCTCCAGGGCCCAGAATCCCCACTCCTGAGTGCTTTTCAGGTGACCAACGGAAATTCAAGACCTTCAAAAATGCCTGTGAACTTTACTTTTTCGCTTGAGACCGCCAAGGTGGGTTTCATCATCTCAGTCTTATCAGATGAGCCACAGTCCTGGGCTCATAACCATCTTGAGCAACAGAACTTGGTACTGGATTCTTTTGCCACCTTCTTTGAAGCTATGGCCACCATAAATGATGGTCCACAGTGGACTGCTACCACCGAGTCTGCCCTTCATGCTCTAGTACAAGGCAGACGACCTGTAGAGGATTATATTGGGGAGTTTCCCAAGTGGTCAGCTGATACGGGGTGGAATGATGCCGCCCTGAAACAACAGTTCCGGAAAGGCTTATCCGAGACTCTCAAGGATGAGTTAGCTAGGATCGAGGCTCTTGCGTCGTTAGAGAATATCATCCAAGTCTCTATCCAACTAGACTGACGCTGCGGGAGCGACGGTCCGAACACACTCAGAGCTTCCAGCTGGGGTTACATGGGTAATACCCGTGGTTCAAGGACCAACAATCCCAGTCTCTGTTCCCCAGTCTACCAATACTTCTGATGGGGAATCATGCAAATTGGCCTACTCTGCCCTGCTTTAACTCCTGAAGAGAGAGCACACAGATGACAAGGTACTGTGGAGCTTCGGGCCACTTCCTTCGCAGTTGTCCTGTTCGCCCAAGTAAGTCCAGCCTTCCACACCCCTTGTCCCCCCAGTTATCCGGGACTGTATACACTTATGTAATTTTCCCCATCTCTCTGCAAGTGGCTGGAAAGGAAGTCAAGCTGTGGGCGATCGTTGACTCTGAAGCCTGTAGTTGTTTATTGGATATCAACCTCACCAAGAACTTGCGCATACCCCTGAAACTAAAGGAACAAAAACTTTTTTTTTTGTTTCAATAGTTTTTATTAATATTTTAGTACATACAACAGAATTATTATTTATCGATATCAATGCTGAACAAAGAAGCGTTGCAAATACATAAAAGAGATTGATATTACACGTACACAGTGCAATGAGGTGAGAAGAGTTAGAGCATACAGTTTACAATACAAGATACCAATAAATTGCGTGAATAAGCAGTATTTAGGGCGATAAGTTGAGTGTGAGTTCTGGGTCTGTTTATGGACGGCACTGAGGAAGTTCAGTAGATCTAAGGACGAACTCTCCCCGGGTACCCCACTGGGATCATTCTGTATCCCTGAGAGAGTTCAGCCCCACTATCATAGATTAGGGATAGTAATCACACTCAAGGTAGGGGAAAGACGTCAGTTTTTGAGTACCATGAGAGCCAGGACGACCATTTGCTGAGTGTAGGAGGGAGGCATCCGTTCGAGGAGGCTAGCATGCGTTTGTATGTGCAGTGGAGGTCAGTGAGATCTAATACTTCAGTGATCGTAGGGGGAAGGGGATTTTTCCATTTTCTAGTAACTGATAGTCTGGCTGCCAGAAGTATGTGATTTAGTGAGGTCTGTGGGTTTGTAGGAAGTTGGTCTATTCCTAGGGATAGAAGTGCCATTGCTGGGTTCAGCAGAATGTGGATTTGGACACAGAATATTTTTGTCTAGTACAGAAGACGTTTAGGGCAGCTCCATAGAGTATGTAGGAGGTCTCCCCTAAACCCGCATTGTCTCCAGCAAGCATCGGAGAGGTGGGAGCTAAACTTGGATAGTGTTACAGGGGTGTAATACCATCGGAGAGTGATTTTTGCCGATAATTCTCATAGCGTGGAGCAGTTGGAGGATTTCTGATTAAGTTTACATGCTTTTTGCCACTGGATTGTGGTGAAAGATTGGTGTAAATCCGATTCCCATTTCATGTGGGACTGGGATTTAACAAAGGCAAGCTAAAGGAACAAAAACTGGACATACATTTAGCATATGGTACTGCTCCCAGCTCTGGACCTGTCACTCAGGAGACTATCCCTGTCCTTGCCACCATGGATGGAGGCCATCAGGAATTTCTCCGCTTTGACGTCATCAGGTCTCCTATATTCCCAGCTATCCTGGGGATACCCACAACCCACAAATCAATTGGCCCAAGGGAGAAATCATCTTCTCATCTCCCTACTGTCGCCAACACTGTGGTGTCCCCACGCCTGTCAACCCTTCAGTGTGTCTCTCCGTTTAACCTACACCAGATCCCTGTCATGCCATCCCTTCGGCCTACCTTGATTTCCTTGATGTCTTTGACAAGAAAGATGCTTATGTCCTGCTCCAACATCGGTCCTACGACTGCCCAATTGAGTTGCTACCTGGAGCAGAAGTACCCTTCGGGTGAATCTTTCCTCTATCCGACCTGGAGGCCCTCTGACAATACATAGATGAAAACCTAGCCAAAAGATTAATCCGCCCCTCCTCTTCGTCTGCTGGAGCCAGCATCTTCTTTGTCGAGAAGAAGGATCATTCTCTCAGACTATGCATTGACTATAGGAACCTTAAAAAAAATTACCATCAAGAACAGATACCCACTCCCTCTTGTTCCTGAGTTATTCCAAAGGTTCTGAACAGTTCGGGTTTTCACAAAGTTGAACCTACGGGGAGCCTATAACCTGGTTTGTATTAGGGAAGGTGACGAGTGGAAGACCACATTCTGAACATGCTTTGGGCACTTTGAGTACCTTGTATCTTGTGAATGACATTTTCAGGGAATACCTTGATCTGTTCTTAATCATCTATCTGGACAACATACTAATTTTCTCAGCCTCACTTGAACTCCATCAGGAGCACGACAGAAAAGTGTTAAATACCTTAAGAACCCATGGTTTATACGTCAAAGTAGAGAAGTGCGAGTTTGAGAAACAATCTATCCAGTTCTTAGTACTCATAATCTCTACTTAGGGGATCTCCATGGATCCTCAGAAGGTCTCGGCAATCTTGGAATGGCCTGCACCTTCTGACAGGAAAGGGGTCCAGAGGTTTGTGGGCTTCGCTAACTTTTACAGGAAATTCATTGGAAATTTCTCGACTATCATCGCCCCGATCACCCAGCTCACCCGCCTACACTCACGCTTCTCCTGGAACCAGGATTCTCAAACAGCCTTTGAACAGCTGAAGGCTCTTTTCATCTCTACTCCCGTGTTGCAACACCCTGACCCAGCTCTTCCCTTTGTCCTCGAGGTGGACGAATCCGAAGTAGCTACGGGAACCGGGCTCTCTCAGCACCACGGCGCAAAGGCCCTGCTTCACCCAGTAGCCTTTTGCTCCAGGAAACTGAATCCAGCTGAGAGAAACTATGATGTGGGTGACAGAGAACTCCTGGCAATTAAAATCGCCCTCGAAGAATGGAGGTACCTGCTGGAGGGTGCTAACCACCCAATTATGATTTTCACAGATCACAGAAACTCTGTAATATCTATGATCTGCAAAACGCCTAAGAACTCGACAAGCCAGATGGGCCTTATACTTTTCAAGATTTAATTCCAAAAACGGAAAAACCGATGCTCTGTCCAGGATGTTCTCTGAATCTACTGAATGTGCTCCTCCAAGCACCATCTTATCTGCCCAAAATGTTTTGCTAATTCAACCCAGCCTAAAGGCATCCATTGAACAAGCTTCTGCATCTTGCCCCAAATCCAAACATGAGTCATTAAGGAGGCTGGATGGATTACTTTGGCACCAGGACAAAATCTTCGTACCGCAGGGAGCAAGGTCTCAGGTTCTCAGGACTTTCCATGACCACCAACTTGCAGGGCACTTTGGGGCCCGTAAAACTAACAAGCTCATTCAGTGGTCCTTTTGGTGGCCTAACCTCAGTCGGGACTGCAGGTCCTATGTCAAGTCATGCACGATATGTGTATGTAGCAAAGGCGCCAAAGCCAAAGCCAAAGCCTAGGGGTTATTGAGACCCCTGCCTATTCCTAATCGCCCATGGGAGATGATCTTTATGGATTTTATTGTTGGCCTTCCTCCCTCTGAAAGATTCACGACCATCCTGGTTGTGGTAGACCGACTATGCAAAATGGCCCACTTCAAACAAATGATTGGTACTCCCTCTGCGACCGAAACAGATCATATTTTTATTGAGGAGATCATCAGGCTTCACAGACTCCCAAAGAACATCATTTCGGGGGGTGCAATTTACCTCCGGGTTTTGGAGAGCCCTGTGTAAAGCCTTGGAAGTGGAACTCTGCCTATCATCCGCCTATCACCCCCAAAGTAATGAGTAAATGGAACGCACAAACCAAACCCTGGAGCAATACTTCTGCTGCTTTTAAGCTTTTTCGCAATAAAAATGGGCATCCCTGCTCCCACTGGCAGAATTTGCCTATAAAAACTTTGTCCATTCAGCTAAAAACCAGTCCCCATTCTGGGCCAATTTTGGATTCCACCCTGCTGCCCTGCCTGAAACCATGCTTGAAACTACTGTACCCGCCTTGCAGGACAGACTGGTTTTCATACAAAACAATTATCAGCTCCTCCAGGAGTCCATACAGAAAGCCCAAGTGGATTACAAAAAACACTTCAATCGGAAACGGAGGGGGGGAATCCTGCCTTCAAGGTAGAGGACAAAGTGTGGCTGTCTACTGCCAACCTGAAATTGGCCTGCCCTGCGTGGAAGCTAGGGCCAAGGTATATTGGCCCCTTTCAGATCAAACGGGAAATAAACACAGTGGCGTATGAACTGTCTCTGCCTGACTTATAAAGGATCCATGGGGTCTTTCACACCTCCTTGCTTAAACCAACTATTCCAGATCCATTTCCAGGGAGAGCCGAGCCACCTCCGCCACCTGTGACTAATGGAGAGGACACAAGATTTGAGGTAGGATCAATCCTGGACTGCAGGAAGCGAGGGGGACAAACCCAATTCCTAATTGAATGGAAAGGGTATCCACCCAAAGAGAGCTCCTGGGAACCCGTAGCCAATGTACATGCCCCCAGAATCCTCCTAGAGTTTCAGGCCAAATACCCAGAGAAAATTGCCCAAATGGGCATCCGGGGGGCTGCCCATCGGGGGGGGCACTGTCAGGGAACCAACAGCAGGAAAAGGGCTCTAGAACCCAGCATCTCTACCAGCACCTATGGCAGGAGAAGGACTTTAAGAACCACTAGATTTGAAAAACACCCTTGCTCGCTGTACTGTATCTATGGAGAAGCAGCATTGTGATTCTAAGACAGGAATTTGCTAGGACTACAAACCTCCATTTTTATAACCTAAAGGGGAGTTGTTTTGTAGTCTACAGATAGAATTGGAAACAATGCTAACAGTCAGCGGAAGCAGAGACAACACCAAGTTATCGCTAGATCTCTGGCAGGATTGACATGCTTTTTGTTGAACTTTTGAACAAAATGCTTTCAGTGGTATAGTGGTAACAGACCAAAAGAGAACAAATAGGAATAGTTAAATGTTGGGATTTGCATACACTCAAACTTTAGCATGGTCAGCTAACCCAGATCTGTCCAGGTTCCACTGTACATTTTGTGATTAACTGATTGCTTCCTTAGCTATACAGAGAAGGGAGCTACACATCCCCCATGTGCACCAGGACTCAGAATCATTCAAGCTGGAGAAAAATATTTGGATATCAACAATTTAAATGAACGACAAAGGTTTTGGAAATCCCTATAGTATTAAAAACAAAACTGTACACTGAATTTGGAAATAACCATGAGACGCAGATTTGGTGGACCTGAACATATAAGCTTGGAAAATAGCAAACACAAAGCAAAGCTGATTGACATCAGTTGTACAATATTTGCTAAGGGATAATGTTACTTGCCCAGTCTCCTAGAAGTGTGTTTAGAGGGAGAGGCTTGGCTTCCATTATGTTATGTATGAGGTGTGGCAATACTTAGGGGCACAGTTGTTGTACACATTAGCTAATCTATACCTAACATCGCAGGGCTACAGCATGATTCTCTTTCTATTATTGAGTGCGTTACTGTCATGCTATAATTGTGAAATTATTAAAAAGGAAAATGTTCCCAGTCTTGGTAGCTGGATAACGTTACCACTGGATGCAGAGAAAGTAACTAAACTGACAACGTTTATAGAGGACGCTTGGTATGAAGACAGTTACAGTCTATATTGGTATAAGGTTAAGACGCTACATGCCTCTATGCAGGTAAAAAAATACATTTTATGTTTCTTGCAAATTATGATAGTGTTTTCTAATTAGATTGCATATTTTAAGCTTCTTCTGCTGATAAACAGTTGTGATCAACCTCTACTTAAAATAGGCTATTCTGCATGGTCAAGAGATATCCAAAATACGGAACTCTATATGAACTAATCAGGATTTTTTTTTTAATTGATTGCCTTAGTGATTGTTGTTTTTTTACTGTATTATTCTTTCTGGCTTATTGCTGAGAGCCCAGAATACATGATTGAGGAATACAAAGCAATTGGGGGGGTCTAGGGGATTTCAAGTTTAGAATGTTGACATTTTTACCTAGGATAGATAGCTACTAATTATAAATGGAATTTTGGTGATAACATTAACACTCATAGATAATCTAAATTAGTTAAGGCGGTATTGAACCCAAAAACAAAAATCTAATTTATTGCACCTTATTAATTCTTAGATGTAATGGTTTCATTTGCTTTTTATGCTTTTTTTTCCTTTATTTTCACCTGTTGATCCTGCCAGTAAGTCTGTTATTTTTCAAGTTTCGTTAAAAGACAAAGCTGTCCAGCCAAGTGGCAGAGACAAACTATTTTACACTGCCAATAGTCAGATTTTATTCAGTCATGTATTATCTTTATCCCAAGGAAAAAAAATTGTAACTACTTCAATACTGAACACTTTTAGCCCCCTTCCTGCCCAGGTCAATTTTCAGCTCTCAGCGCTGTCATGCGTTGAATGACAATTGGTGGTCATGCAATACTTTATCCATATGAAATTTTTATCATTTTTTTTCCACACAAATAGAGCTTTATTTTGGTGGTATTTAATAACAATTGTTTTTTTTTGCTAAATAAATAAAAAAAATTGCTGAAAATGTTTTGGGGAAAAAATTGTTTTTCTTTATTTATTTGTAAAATTTTATAACAGAAGTGATCTTTCTTCATAAATGTAGCAATAAAAAAGAAATAAAAGTGGAACTTTTAAGGTGCTCTCTGACCCTCAGAAAAAATTACTCATGCACAGCTTAACATAAAAAGCATTGAATATTTTATTAAAAAATATTAAAACCAGGAAATACACACAAAAAAAATCAATGAATAGATATCTCATAGAACATTCAGCACAGTGAGCCCCAAAACACCTTCCTAAATTAAAAAAAACAATTCTGTGCAGCATATGGTAGTAGTAATATGTTAAATTAAATGATAAAGAAGGAAGGAAGGTATTTTTTCCCAACACATTTCACTGGATGGGCTTCTTCAGGGATTTAAATAGGGTGCACTGTTGATGTAAAACCTATTATATAGTTTATACAGATAATTGATTTTATGTTCACATGACAATATGCATTATATACTACCATCCAAGTTAAGAAAATACCAAAACTTTACCACTACTGACGATCATCCCAAAACCACACGACCAAATAGGGAGCGGAACAATTAGATAGAGACAGAAAAAAGGCACAATGGTGGTGTCCCTCCTGGGAAGCCAGAGGACACGAATAAAAAAGGGGGGGGGGATCGGGGAGAGCAGAGCAATCGCTCCAACCCACAGTATGATCTGTAAACCAAATAACAAACAAAGGTATGTGTATATGAAAAATCACTATCAATTTTCGTAATAAAAAGTTCAGGCCGGGGCAGTAAGTGGGGGATTTATACATCCCACACAAAAAAACAACCTTGTCAATACCTTAATTAGTACACACTAATTAAAGAAAAAAAAACAGCTCCACATCAAACCTGAAATATTACTACCACCAACACACAATCAAACAATAATCATATATGTCAAAATACCTTATGTGTGGTTGCCGGGGTCAAAGCCAGCCCGCAGATGATAGACAGACAAATGTGAGGCAATATAACCAGGTGCCTTAAAATTAAATAATCAGGGCAGAATAGTTAGCCTCTAATGCCACTACACATTATATATAACATCTCACAATGGTTTTATCAATTAATATATTAGTAAAATATCTCATACAACTTGCCTTTGTAGATAACAGAGCTCCAGATGGTGGGCAATGGTGCTAATTCAAACAGCCAGGCATTCCTAAATCAGTCAGCCAAGCAGGTGAAGATGTTAACATCAAGCTATTCAATGACACCACACACTTAGTGAGCCATGTATTTAGAGAATATTAGGTTAATGACCCCGTATATACCTCAATGTCCAGCCTATAGCAATACATCCTCATCCCAAGAAAACAGCAAGACACTGATCTTGGTTCACTCCAGATATGGTACAGGAGATGGTCAGAGACTGAGGACATGGTACAGGAGATGGTCAGAGACTGCAGACAGGGTACAGGAGATGGTCAGAGACTGCAGACATAGTACAGGAGATGGTCAGAGACTGAGGACATGGTACAGGAGATGGTCAGAGACTGAGGACATGGTACAGGAGATGGTCAGAGACTGCAGACAGGGTACAGGAGATGGTTAGAGACTGAGGACATGGTACAGGAGATGGTCAGAGACTGAGGACATGGTACAGGAGATGGTCAGAGACTGCAGAGAGGGTACAGGAGATGGTCAGAGACTGAGGACATGGTACAGGAGATGGTCAGAGACTGCAGACATGGTACAGGAGATGGTCAGAGACTGGGGACATGGTACAGTAGATGGTCAGAGACTGAGGACATGATACAGGAGATGGTCAGAGACTGGGGACATGGTACAGGAGATGGTCAGAGTCAGAAGGATCCCAATCAGCTTTGATTATACCACTGCAGCGCTTTCATGTGCGTTTAAAAAAAATGCAGAGTGCTGCATATTTATGTGCTGCAAATGCACATGAAAATGCACAAACATGACTTTGACTGGAACCACATGAGTGTGGTGCGTTTTTTTCCCTGTCACATTTTCTATGCACGTTTTTAGACGTGCTACCATTAGATCAGTATGCGTGTTTTATGAAGGCGCATCAAAGAGGTGGTATGCAGGAGTTTGATGCAATTTCATGAAAACATTTACTTTTTACTCTGCCATGGCATGCTGGGAGTTGTAGTGCTACCTTAAACTTGTTGCTCCTCTTCCATCCAGAGCATGCTGAGACCTGTAGCCCCCTCCGCCATCACCTCTCCAGGCAGCAAGAAGTGAATGTAGCTCCCCAATGTAACACAGAAGGCAAAAAAAAAACTGACAGGGGCTAGATTCCTCCCATCCAAAATGAAAAAAAAAATCACCTATAGCTCTACTTTAACCACTTCAATACTGGGCATTTTCACGCCCCTCTTGCCCAGGCCAATTTTCAGTTTCAGTGCTGTCACAATTTGAATGACAATTGTGCGGTCATGAAACACTGTAACCAAAGAAAATGTCTATCATTTTTTTGAGACAAATAGAACTTTCTATTGGTGGTATTGGTGGTATTTAATCACCACTGTGTTTTTTATTTTTTGCTAAACAAAGGAAAAAAAGACTGAACATTTTGGAAAAAAATCATTTCCTGACAGACTCCATGGCAGCCTACGTGTGGGTTTACCCCGCCTCCTCTCCAATGCTATAGGACCCCATTCCCATAAATGAGTACTCACCACTAGCTACTGCGTTCCTTTTTTGTCCTCCTCCAATGGACCTACACAAGTTGTTCGCGTCCGGTCGGACGGATCCAGGATCATGGCATACCTTTTGCGGTGCAGCTCAGGGCCCAGCCACGGGCGGGCGAGTAGCAGGTAGAGGCTGATGTTTACCCTTTTGGTGGAAGGATGGTCGCCTCTGTATGCCGGACGTCCAGGGACATCAGCGGCTGGCAAGGTCGGAAGCTTAAAGTGTTTTCTCCATGGCAGGTTTTTCTGTGTTCTGTCCGTTTTCCCCTAGGTCTCCTGGCTCTGGCTATGACCGTCGCGGTCTCTGTTGGGACCGTTTTCCCCCTCATGGTGGCTGGAGCGCTTGTGCGTTCCAGCTCGCCTCAGCTCTTCCGGGTTCAGCCGTCCGCACTGCTCGCGCATGCGCGGTAGCCTCCTCGGGTCCGAGGCTTGGCTGGCGTGTGCGCAGAGCGGCGGAACGCTCGGCAATCCGCACATGCGCAGTACGGTCACCGTCCGACGGCGCAGGCGCGAGGTCGGGCGGTGACGTCATGGGCGGGGGACTTAAATTCGGCTCATGAACTCCTTCACAGTGGGAATGCCTCACAGTGAGTAGGAGTAGAGCGGTTTTTCTTCCCCATCTCCAGCCCTGGTCTGCTTTAGGTGAGTGCCTGTTTAAACTTTGTATTTTATATAAAAAAAAAAAGATAAAGAAGGAAAAAGGGGAGTTAAAATGCCATTTATATATGTTTACCTTTTAAAAAAAAAAGAAAAAAAATAAAAAAAATAAAAAAAAAGAAAAATTTTTTTTCTGTAAAAGATTGAATAAGTTATATGTTTTTACGTCCAGTTATAAGAAGGGTTTTTTCGTCTGGACACACACTGCAAGTGTACTCTGAATGTATTTGTGGGGCAGAATGACCCTTTTTTCTTACTGGTATTTCGGCCCGTTCAGGCCGCCTTTTTCTGCAGACTAACCGTACTGTGTCGCTCTTCATATGGAAGTCTTGGACAATTCACCGCCTTTAAGTGGCCAGCCCTCACGCACAAGGTATGTGCTTATGAGGGGAGGGGTTGAGAGTCAGTCGCATTGTGAATTGCGTTATCTGATGTTGGTCTCGCCTTTTTCCCCCTCCCTACTGTGTTTTTTCTCCCAGCTCTTCCAGATCGGACCCTCAAATTGTGGTCCAGAATGACAGAGACCTTGCCAGGCCACAACACCAGTCACCTTCAAGATCCAGGCATGACTCTACGTCTGGAAACCACCACAAGGGGAGACGCTCTCATTTCTCTTCCAGACACCGCTCCCAACGCCACGACAGCCGCTCTGACCGTAGAGCCTGCTGGGGATGTGGAACACGAGTTCCGGAGGTCAAGTCACTGTGTGACCGTTGCTATGCCCGGGCGACCAGGGAGAAAGAATCGGAGAACCAGCGTCTGGAAACTCTCGTCAAACACGTGGTACAGCAGTCCCTGAAGGAGCTGGATCCTCCCCACACATTGAGCCAGTCTACTACACTATCTGGCCCCCCGGCTGATGAATCCCGTGAAGACCCGGGCACTTCACAGCCGTACGTGGCCTCCCTTGACTCCTCAGATGATGATCCTCAGGAAGAAGAGGAAGTCGGAGGTTTTGATTTCAGTATGGTGTCACCTTTAATTAAGGCAATCAAGGAGGCTCTTAAATGGGAGGACCCCTCTACTCCCCCGGCCAAGCAGAAGAAATTCTTCAAGCATTTGGGGAAAGAACGTGCAAGTTTCCCGCTCCTTTCTGAGCTAAAAGAAATCATTGATGAGGAATGGAGTAAGACGGACAGGAAGTCCTCTATGACAAATAAGACCTCCAGATTATATCCCTTCAAGTCAGAAGAGGTGAAGTATCTGGAGAATGCTCCCCTTGTAGACGCAGCTCTAATGCGTCTAGCTAAGCATATTACACTTCCCTTGGAAGATGCAGTGTCCTTCAAGGATGGTCTTGAAAGAAGGATCGACCAAGACTTGAAGAGGATTTACGGGTTGGCCGGAACGGCCTGCAAACCTGCTTTTGCTCTGGCAGCCATGTCAAAAGCCATGGAGGCCTGGACGGAGAATGTGGATTCCTTCCTTAAAGGGGTTTCAGAAGAGCTAGTGGGAAGTTCAGCAGCTGCAGAATTGAAGCTAGCGGCGGTATTCTTGGGGGAGGCATCCATTGACTTGATTCGCCTTTTGGCGCGAATTATGCTGTCATCGGTCACGGCCAAACAGGCCTTATGGTTACGTCCTTGGCTTGCTGACCCTGTTTCCAAACAAGCTTGGTGTAAAATTCCCTTCGAGGGATCTTCGCTGTTTGGCAATAAGCTAGACGATGCCATAACACGAGCCACGGGTGGCAAGTCGGGGTTTCTCCCCCAGGACAGGCGCCTTCTTGGTCGGAAGAAGCCGCAGTTCAGAAGACGCTCTCCGGAGCGCTCTAGGGAAGCTCGCTCCTACAAGCCCGGTAGGGACTTCAGAAAGAATTGGAGCAGGGGCCAGACATCTTTTCGCAAGTCCACTAAAGGCCAGGCATCCAGCGGCCGTGAACAGGCGAGGTCTTTTTGAGATTGAGCCCGCCCAGGCGGGTCGGGTGGGGGCACGGCTGCGCCTCTTCCGGCACGTCTGGGTGGCCTCGATCTCGGACTTTTGGGTAATAAAGACGGTCTCGACAGGTCACAGATGGACTTTCTCCAGTGCTCCGCCCCCCAGATTTGTCCCCACTCTTCTGCCCCGGTCGGAAGAACAAAAGCAAGTGCTATTGTCCTATGTGGATCTCCTGAAGTCTCAAGGAGCAGTGGTGTGCGTCCCGAGGGACGAGTGGTTTCAGGGAATATACTCCCCTCTCTTCCTGGTTCAAAAGAAGAGTGGCTCTTGGCGCCCGGTTATAGACCTGACCTACCTCAACGAGTTTATAGAGCCAGGGAAATTCAAGATGGAAACGCTGTCGGCTATTCAGCAAGCTATTCAGCCAGGCGATTGGATGATTTCCATCGACTTAAAGGACGCTTATTTTCACGTCCTGATAGAGGAAGGGTTTCACAAATACCTCCGTTTCCAAGTAGGGCAAGATCATCTTCAGTTTATCTGCCTCCCCTTCGGATTGACAACGTCCCCCCTTGGTCTTCTCAAAAATCCTTCTGGCCACGGTAGCTCACATAAGACTGAAGGGGGTACGTCTTTACCACTACCTCGACGACCTCCTGGTGTTGTCGCAAAGCAGGGAACAGCTGCTGGCCCATCGAGAACAGGTGATCTCCACCCTTTCCAGTTTTGGGTGGCTCCTGAACTTGGCAAAAAGTCATCTAAAACCAACGCAACGCCTAATATACCTAGAAGCTCAGTTCGACACTGTAAGAGGCACCATTTCCCTTCCACTACAGAAAATTCCGGTGGTACGAGACAGGATTTCTCGGGCTGTACATGCCTCACACCTAAAAGCCTCTCAGTGTCTGGAAATTATCGGTACAATGGTTTCTACGACGCCCATGGTCAAGTGAGCCTTGTGGAGGTTACGTCCCATCCAGTCGGGGTTTCTGCAGCAATGGAGAACAGGGGACAAGAGTCAAGTCATCCGGGTGACCTCGTCAATGAGGAACAGCCTCTTTTGGTGGCTTCAACGCAAGAATCTCCTGGCATGTCATTCCATCGTTCCCATCTCCTGGGTCACGGTGACGACCGACGCCAGCGGGACGGGTTGGGGGGCCCTCTGCGGCTCGAACCTCGCCCAAGGCAAGTGGGACTCCTGCCATGCAGTCCCAGGTTCGAACGTTCTAGAACTCAGGGCGGCCTGGTGTGCTCTACAGGCCTTCTCTCATCTACTGAAAGGGAAGTCAATACTATTAAGAATGGACAACACAACGGCTGTCGCCTACGTGAAGAGGCAAGGGGGTACCCGGAGTCCCACTCTCCTTCGAGAAGTCGAGCCCATCCTTTCATGGGCACAGAAGAATCTTTGCAATATCTCGGCAGTGTTCATCCCAGGAGTCCAGAATGCTCAAGCGGCCTTCCTTTCACGCACCGAACTGGACAACAACGAGTGGTCTCTTCATATGGAGACGTTCAGATGGGTCTCCTCACTGGGGATCAACCCCTAGGTAGATCTGTTCGCCTCGCGCCACAACTTCAAACTGGAGAAATTTTACACCAGAGGCCGTTGCAGTCAGGCTCTCGGGTCAGATGCACTGACAGACCTTTGGAGGTTCAGCAATGCATATGCCTTCCCGCCGCTTCCAGTCATCCTGAGATTCCTGCAGAGACTCCGTTCAGAGACGGCCGAAGTGTTGATGATAGCTCCATACTGGCCGAACAGACCCTGGTTCCCTCTCCTTGTCCAACTCAGCTTCAGGGACCCGGTGCCTCTCCCTCTCAGGCCGGACCTTCTTTCCCAGGGGTCAGTCCTACACCCGTGCCCAGCAGTGCTGAGACTGATGGTCTGGTTCTTGAGAGGGAGAGGCTAATCTCGCTTGGTTGCGCTCCTACAGTAATATCAACTCTCATGAGTTCAAAAAGATCCAGCACAAATAGAGTTTACAGCAGAATCTGGTCTAAATTTGTGGATTTTTGCTCCTCTAGCGGCAGGTCTTTTAGACACCCGGGGTGCAAGATATACTCAGCTTCCTGCAAACAGGCTTAGATCTACCATTATCCATCAGCTCGCTTAGGGTTCAGGTCTCTGCACTGTCGGCCTTCTCTGGGTCCTCCTGGGCAACTAATCCACTAGTTCGACAATTTTTTCGTGGCGCTTCAAGGCTCAAGCCTCAAAGGAAATCCAGGTTCCCCAAATGGGACCTGCCACTTGTCTTAGACTCAATCTCCGGACTCAGTACTTCGGGGCCTTCCCCGCTCTCTATCAAGGACTTCTCAGCTAAAGTAGTCTTTCTAGTAGCTATCACATCTGCAAAAAGAGTTTCTGAGATTGGCTCTCTGGGTTGTGAAGAACCCTTCTTAACATTCTTCCCGGATCGGGTGGTACTTATCCCAATGCTGGGTTCTAACCCAAAAGTGTCCTCTGTGTTC
This sequence comes from Lithobates clamitans, assembly GCA_037952925.1. Classification (NCBI taxonomy): domain Eukaryota; kingdom Metazoa; phylum Chordata; class Amphibia; order Anura; family Ranidae; genus Lithobates; species Lithobates clamitans. The sequence goes on from JBBGZY010000449.1 coordinate 17,137,559, forward strand.
CATGATAATCAAGAGATAGTCTTGCCCACGTTTAGGTCTCTGGAGTCCTCTGAGATTCATCCTCTGGATGTAGGGGAAGCAATTAAAGAATATCTGACAATGACTTCTCCCTTCAGGCGTTCTGACCATCTATTCATCCTACACTCGGGAAGTAACAAAGGAAAGAAAGCCTCAGTTAGGACACTCGCTACTTGGATTGTTCAAACTATTCAACAAGCATACAGGGCGAAGGGCTTGGCTCCTCCACAGGCGGTGACAGCTCACTCCACCAGAGGAATGGCAGCTTCATGGGCGGCAGCTCGACATGTGGCCCCAGACACCATTTGCAAAGCAGCCTCGTGGGCCTCTATTAACACTTTCATGTCTCATTACTGTATTGAGCCTGCTTCATTATCCTCTGTAGACTTTGGTTTGAGAATCCTATCGGTTGATAGGACAAATTAAAATTTTTGTTTGATTCAGCATACCCACCCGTGTGGTTGGCTAGTTATTTCCCACACGTAGGCTGCCATGGAGTCTGTCAGGAAAAAGGAAAATTTATTATCAAATACTTACCGTAATTTTCCTTTCCTGATGGCAGACGGAGTTCCCACCCATTGGTCAAAGAGTAGGCTAGTTACGGAACGCAGTAGCTAGTGGTGAGTACTCATTTATGGGAATGGGGTCCTATAGCATTGGAGAGGAGGCGGGGTAAACCCACACGTAGGCTGCCATGGAGTCCATCAGGAAAGGAAAATTACGGTAAGTACTTGATAATAAATTTTCCTTTTTTTCTTAGTTTCTGTTATAAAATTTTTGCAAATAAGCAATTTTTCTCCTTTGCTGATGTGCGCTGATAAGGCTGCACCAATGGGCACTGATAGGCACTGATTGACACTGATTGGGATGCACTGATAATCAGGACACTGATGCCCCCTGTGACACTGGCCGGTTACCAGCTCTCCCCTCCTTATGCTGTGACAGCGTGTGAGGAAAAGAATGCCAATAACCGGCAAGTCTCTTTACATGTGACCAGCTGTGATTGGAGACAGCTGATCACATGGTAAAGGGCCGCAGTGATTTACCATGATATGAATCTGCGATCAGCTGTGTCTGAAGTATAATTCCTATTTCTGTAGTATGCTTTGGCGCTGGGCGAACCTTTCCTCAGCCTGAACCCCCACTTTTATCCACCCATGCTGCTGATTTCCAGCTGTTACGCTGGATGCGGAGTGGGGTTGGGGGATGGGCTCCATTTTGCCTATTTATAACCTGGAGTGAACCAAGATCAGTGTCTTGCTGTTTTCTTGGGATGAGGATGTATTGCTATAGGCTGGACATTGAGGTATGTACGGGGTCATTACCTAATATTTTCTATATACATGGCTCACTAAGTGTGTGGTGTCATTGAATAGCTTTATGTTAATATCTTCACCTGTTTGGCTGCATTTGAATCAGTAAAGAAAAATGCCTGAATGCCTAAAAGCATGGTGTTTTTTCAGCACAAGGGGTGCCGAAAAAACACAATGCTTTTAGGCATTCAGGCATTTTTCTTTACTGATTCAAATGCAGCCCATTGCTTTTAATGGGCCTGTACACACGGGCACATAAACTTGAGTATGAACTAAACGAGATGAGTATAGATCAGTAAAAAAAAATAATTCAAAAATTTGCATTGCCGGTCAATGTTTTTACACGCATATACTCGCATATCCACTTCCCTTCATTTAAAAAAATCTCAAATTATTACGTGTGTGTACATGTACGCATGAATACACCCTCAATTTTTTTATGCCAGGAATATCTGATGTTCATATATTAGTACCGTGTGCAAGTACCCTTATCACAGCTATTGTTTCAGGTAAAAAAATGTCCACAAATGGCAGCAGTGACTTCAGAGTAATATTTCTAGAAGCAAAATGACTGTATATCCCTTGAGTTATCAATCAAAGTTAGCAGTATATGTGACAGGCAATATAAATAACTCATGGACCTCCTCCAAAATTCAGCAGGCATTCCACATTTCATAGTTGAGTAAAACAATAGATACCAGATAATTCTGCGCTCTGTGCCCATTACAAGACATAGTAGTAGGGATAAGTCGAACACCCCCCCCCCCCCCCGCAGCAGAATATGCAACAAGGCAAAAAGTTTGTGCGAAGTCTATTGGACGCAGAAGTGAAAAATCAAAAGTGCTAATTTTAAAGGCTTATATGCAAGTTATTACCATAAAAAGTGTTTGGGGACCTGGATTCTGCCCCAGGGGACATGTATTAATGCAAAAAAAAGTTTTAAAGACGGAAGCTTTTTCAGGAGCAATGATTTTAATCTCTTCATCCCCGGAAGGATTTACCCCCTTCCTGACCAGAGCATTTTTTGCGATTCGGCACGATTTCGCTTTAGCTGAAAATTGCGTGGTCGTGCGACGTTGTACCCATACAAAATTGACGTCCTTTTTTTCCCACAAATAGAGCTTTCTTTTGGTGGTATTTGATCACCTTTGCGCTTTTTATTTTTTGCGTTATAAACAACAAAAAAAGAGTGACAATTTTGAAAAAATTTTTACTTTTTGCTATAATAAATATCCCCAAAAGAACTATAAAAAAACACATTTCTTCCACAGTTTAGGTCGATATGTATTTTTATACACATATTTGGTAAAAAAAGATTGCAATAAGTGTATATTGATTGGTTTGCGCAAAAGTTATAGCGTCTACAAAATAGGGGATAGATTTATGGCATTTTTATTATAATTTTTTTTTTTTACTAGTAATGGCGGCGATCTGCCATTTTTATCATGACTGAGACATTGCGGCAGACAGATCGGATACTTTTGACACTATTTTGGGACCATTGACATTTATACAGCGATCAGAGCTAAAAATAGCCACTGATTACTGTATAAATGTCACTGGCAGGGAAGGGGTTAAACACAAGTGGGCGATCAAGGGGTTAAGTGTGTTCCCTGGATGTGATCTAACTGTAGGGGGGATGGGCTCACTACAACATGACAGAGATCACTGCTCCCGATGACAGGGCGCAGTAGCTCCCTGTCATGTTGCTAGGCAGAACAGGGAAATGCTTTGTTTGCATAGGCATCTCCCCGTTCTGCCTCTCATCACCGCAATCGCAGGCCGTCGGCGAACATTGAGATCGCAGGACCCATGGGAACGCTCCCGTGGTGCACGGCGCGCGCTAAGCAGGGTTTTCAAAGGGGTGTATGGGTACGCCCTCTTGCCTGCCCGTGCCGTTCTACCAACGTAAATCGTTGTGCGGCGGTCGGCAGGTGGTTAATAATGCTTTAAGTGAAATAATAAAAATGAAATATTTCTTTAAATATCGTGCCTGGGGGGTCTCCTTAGTCTGCATGTAAAGCACTTTGGGTCTGGTATGAATATTAAGGGGACCCTGTGCCAAAAATACCAAAAAAATGGTGTGGATGTCCCCACAAAAATCCATACCAGACCCTTCAGGTCTGGTATGGATACTAAGGGGAACCCTGCACCAAAATAAAAAAAATGGCATAAGGGTCCCCCAGGCTCCCAGACACTATATACTCTGAACAGCAGTATATATACTATACGGCCTGCCCTATATACTCTGCACAAAAATTGGGCCTTAGGTGTTGGTGGTGCCAGAACACTGTAACCCCTCACAGTTACTCTTGTTGGGAGCAGGAACGGGCCCTGCTGTGAAATATTATATAAAAAATGTTAAATACATGCCCCTGTTAAACAGGGGCAGAAAAATCGGGCCTTGGGTGGTGGTGCCACAACACCGTAACACCTCATAGTTACTCTTGTTGGGCACAGGAATAGGCCCTGCTGTGAAATATTTTATCAAAAATTATACTTACAATTTTGCAATACATAGGTTGCAAACAGCAACTATGCGATCTGCTGCACACGTGTCGAAAAAGGCCCACACCAAGGAACTTTTAAAAGTCAGCAGGGAGTCAGCAGCGCCCTGCACCTGTGGAGCTATGCGGGTAGATGGAACAGGGTCGCTACCCTTAAGCTGCCCCCTAGAGGACATCCTGCCTCGTTGGAGTTGTGCCTCCTCCTCCTCTCTTCTCTCAGGCACCCAAGTACAGTCAGTGACCTCATCATCCCCTCCCTCCTCGTCGCTGCAGCAAACTTGGCAGTATGCTGCAGCTGGGTGAACATGACTGCCAGTTTCTTGTCCTTCTGTGGCACCCCCTCTCTCTAGGCTCACGTTACTCCCTTCCTCAACCTGTGAACCAACATCAGAGCCTTCAAATCGATGCGCATCCTCCAGCAGCATATAACTGACACTGTGGTTGAATAATTCTGGGGACTCCTCCGTGCATGATGGTGGGGCTACAGAAGTAGTGACTGTGGACAAGGAGCCGGTGGAATAGGTGGCTTTGGAAGCTGCGTTGGAAAGCAAACTACTCTGAGCCTGGGTAACAGAGGATGAGGAGGATTAGGACGGCTTCATTATCCACTCCACCAACTCTTATGCATGTTGGGGCTCAATAACAGGGCCAGCAGCAGAAAATAAAGACAAGCGTGCCCTATGGCCCCCAGCAGAGGATGCACCATGTCCACAATCACCACTGTTGACTGTAGACACAGAGGCTGCTTGCCTTCTTTTAGTGGCTTGTGAGCATCTGCCTCTCCTTGGTGGCCTTCCGGAAATGATGAAATGATGTATTTTTTGTTTTGCAAAACCCCACTATACTATATTATATACTGTGCACACCGCCTGAAGTGTATTAGAAACTATACAGCACTGAATGCACTGTATATATAGGCTACACTGAATGCAGAGTATGTATATATAAATATATACAGTTGCAATCAAAAGTATGTGAACCCTTTTGGAATGATATGGATTTCTGCACAAATTAGTCATAAAATGTGATTTGATCTTCATCTAAGTCATAACAATAGACAATCACAGTCTGCTTAAACTAATAACACACAAAGAATTAAATGTTACCATGTTTTTATTGAACACAACATGTAAACATTCACAGTGCAGGTGGAAAAAGTATGTAAACCCCTAGACTAATGAGATCTCCAAGAGCTAATTGGAGTGAGGTGTCAGCCAACTTGAGTCAAATCAATGAGATGAGATTGGAGGTGTTGGTTACGGCTGTCCTGCCCTATAAAAAACACATACTAGTTCTGGGTTTGCTTTTCACAAGAAGCATTGCCTGATGTGAATGATGCCTTGCACAAAAGAGCTCTCAGAAGACTTACGATGAAGAATTGTTGACTTGCATAAAGCTGGAAAGGGTTATAAAAGTATCTCCAAAAGCCTTGCTTTTCATCAGTCCACGGTAAGACAAATTGTCTATAAATGGAGAAAGTTCAGCACTGCTGCTTCTTTCCCTAGGAGTGGGTGTCCTGTAAAGATCACTGCAAGACTACAGTGCAGACTGCTCAGTGAGGTGAAGAAGAATCCTAGAGTGTCAGCTAAAGACTTACAAAAGTCTCTGGCATATGCTAACATCCCTGTTAGCGAATCTACGATACGTAAAACACTAAACAAGAATGGATTTTATGGGAGGATACCACAGAGGAAGCCGCTGCTGACCAACAGTTTGCACAAGAGCAATTGGATGTTCCACAGCAGTACTGGCAAAATATTCTGTGGACAGATGAAACCAAAGTTGAGTTGTTTGGAAGAAACACACAAACACTATGTGTGGAGAAAAAGAGGCACAGCACACCAACATCAAAACCTCATCCCAACTGTGAAGTATGGTGGTGGGGGCATCATGGTTTGGAGCTGCTTTGCTGCGTCAGGGCCTGGACAGATTGCTATCATCGAAGGAAAAATGAATTCCCAAGTTTATCAAGACATTTTGCAGGAGAACTTAAGGCCATCTGTCCACCAGCTGAAGCTCAACAGAAGATGGGTGTTGCAACAGGACAACGACCCAAAGCATAGAAGTAAATCAACAACAGAATGGCTTAAACAGAAGAAAATATGCCTTCTGGAGTGGCCCAGAGTCCTGACCTTAACCTGATTGAGATGCTGTGGCATGACCTCAAGAAAGTGATTCATACCAGACATCCCAAGAATATTGCTGAACTGAAACAGTTCTGTAAAGAGGAATGGTCAAGAATTACTCCTGATTGTTGTGCACGTCTGATCTGCAACTACAGGAAATGTTTGTGAATTAAGAAAAAAGTCCGGACAGCCGCACACCAGGATAATATAATCCAACGAAATTTATTTTTTGTAAAATCAGGAACAAATCATGTACAAAGCACCATGGATAGAATGTACAGATAATCAGCTAACGCGTTTCACGCTCTGCGGAGCGCTTACTCATAGCTGAGGAAATGTTTGGTTGAAGTTATTGCTGCCAAAGGAGGTTCAACCAGTTATTAAATCCAAGGGGTTCACATACTTTTTCTACCTGCACCGTGAATGTTTACATGGTGTGTTCAATAAAAACATGGTAACATTTAATTCTTTGTGTGTTATTAGTTGAAGCAGACTGTGATTGTCTATTGTTGTGACTTAGATGAAGATCAGATCACATTTTATGACCAATTTCTGCAGAAATCCATATCATTCCAAAAGGGTTCACATACTTTTTATTGCAACTGTATAAATATATTAGACTATATATATATATATATATATATATATATATATATATATATAAATTACTTGTCATGGTTATGCAGTAATGTTAATCTGTCAACTTACCTCTCCATGTGTTCAGATAAAGAGGCAAGCCACTCTCGCCTGGCTGCTTAACCACCTTAATACAGGGCACTTACATCCCCTTCCTGCCCAGGACATTTTTCAGCTTTCAGCGCTGTCACACTTTAAATGACATTTGTGGTCATGCTACACTGTAACCATGTGAAATTGTTATCATTTTCTTCACACAAATAGAGCTTTCTTTTGGTGGTATTTAATCATTATTTTTTCCTAAAAAAAAAAAAGACCAAAAATTTTGGAAAAAAAAAAGTTTTTCTTAGTTTCTGTCAGTAAATTTTGTAAATAAATAATTTTTCTCCTTCACAATGGGCGCTGATGAGACAGCACTGATGGGCACTGATAGGCTGCACTGATGGGCACTGATGAGGTGGCACTTATGGGCACTGATAAAGCGGCACTGATTAGGTGGCACTGATGAGCACTGATAGGTGGCACTGATAGGGACTGGGCACAGATAGGCACTGGTGGGCACAGATAGGCAGCATGGATAGACGGCATTGATGGGCAGCAGTGATGGGCATTGATGGGGCAGCACTGATAGCCAGCACTGACTGGAATCCCTAATGGCCACTGATTGCTAGTACTTGTGGGCACTGATTGCTGGCACTGGTGGGCACTGATTGCTGGCAGTGGTGGGAAATCATTGCTGGCACTGGTGGGCACTTAATTGTAATCAGGGCACTGTTGATCAGTGCCCTGATTACATACCTAGCTGTCCCCTGTGAGGAGATGCTGCTGATCAGCTCTCCTCCCCTCACACTCTGACAGTGTGAGGCGAGGAGCACTGATTACCGGCATCTCCGTGTTTACATGTGACCGGCTGTGATTGGACACAGCCGATCACATGGTTATAGAGCCGCAGCCGCGGCTCTTTACACAGATCTTACACAGATCTGTCTTAGCAACATGGCGCAGCCGCGAATGCCATACTGCGTGCCCCCAGGGCGCGTGAGAGCAGTATTTCTGAGAAGCCGTCAGATGACATCCACCCAGAACGAAAGAGGCGCACCACCCAGCCGTCATTTGACGGTGGGCGGGCGGCAAGGGGTTAAGTTATCTCTCCTCAAAGCATGGCTCCACCCCAGCCCCTATCAGGGAAATCTATATTAACCTGTGCACTGCAAGCCAGCTCTGCTGATCAATATTGTGTGTTTTGGCTTCCGTGTGCTCATTGCTCTGTGTCCTACGTCTGATCCTGTTCACCAACCTTGGCTTGTCCTTGTCTGCTTCATATCCCGACCTTTGGCGTGTTCTTTGACTATCCCTATCTGCTTGTTGCCCTGACCTTTTGGCTTATCTCCTGACTATCCTTTGTTGTCGTAGTCTGATGCTTCCTCTCTACCATCCTGTACTCTACAGTGAGCATGAGCTGGGAGACCCTGAGGGCCGCGACCCGGAGCCAGACTGCAGCGAAGTCTATCCCCACCATAAGAGGGTGCTCCAGAGTACCTGCTTTCCTCAACACCCAGGGCTCCATCCGCAGCAGTCAGCCATAGGGTCCACTACCTAGCGGTGCACTCTTGTCAGAAACCATGAATCAGACTGAGACAGAAGTACAGTTAAATCACATGTGTTTATAATAAGAAAAAAAGGTAGACAGAGTAAACGTAGTCAAAACATAGCCAGAGTTCATGAACCGGAACGGATAGTCAGACAAGCCAAAACATCAAGGAGCCAGAGATGAGCGTAGTAGAACAGCAAGCAGGATTTGGAGCCAGAAGGAATGTCAGCCAAACAAGTCTTTAACAGGAACACAGGAGAGCATATCTAGAGATGTGACCAAGGCGAAGGCAGAGATCATCTGGGCTTGACGGCTTAAGTAGGCAGGACTGACAAGCAGGGTATCATCAACAGGTGAGTCACTGTGGAGAGATAGGAGCTTGCAATTAGCCAACAGCTGAGCAGCCAGCTCAGAAAAGGAAGGGCTGAGCCCAGCCCTGACAGTACCCGCTTCTCAATGACCCCTCCCCCTCGGAGGACCACCAGGCTTGAGGGGAAAATGTCTATGGAAATCATGGAGGAGGACAGGTACGTCCGAGAATGAGACCCAAAAGCGTTCCTCCCGACCGTACCCTTTCTAATGCACCAGGTACTGTATGCGCCCACAGAACCTACGGAAGTCAACAATGAACTGTACTTCATACTTCTCATGGTTCTCAACCTGTACAGGGTAAGGACGAGGCACCGAGGTGGTAAAGTGGTTGCAGACCAAAGGTTTTAATAAGGAGACATGAAATACATTTGAAATATGCATATTAGAAGGAAGGTCTAATGCATAAGCCACTGGGTTAATCCTGCAAAGAATATGGAAAGGCCCAATAAACTGAGGTAAGAACTTCAGAGAGGGAACACGAAGTCGGAGGTTGCGAGATGACAGCCAGACCCTGTCCCCAACCTGGTAGGAAGGCGCAGGCAGGCGTCTGCGGTCAGCATGGAGTCTGTACCTATCATTAGCATGTCGCAAGGCCTCCTGGACTTGTGCCCAAGTGGAACGAAGACCACGGAGATGCTCCTCTAACACAGAAATACTCTGCGGAACAAACAAGTCAGGCAACATGGAAGGTTGGAAACCATACTTCGCCATAAATGGGGACAATCGGGAAGCAGAATTCAAGGCACTTTTGTGAGCACACTCCGTCTACAGTAAGAGGTCTGACCAGTTGTTATGATAGTCAGAAATATAGCAACAAAGGAATTGCTCCAAGGACTGATTGGCTCGTTCTGCGGCCCCATTAGACTGCGGATGATATGCAGAGGAGAAAGCAAGCTGAGTTCCAGGCTGTAGAGGTCTCCCATCAAGAGCCTCAATGGCAAGTGGAGTGTCATGCATCTGCAGCAGAATCGAGTGCTTCGATACAAAGGCACCATCAATGAACAGGCCTGCAGCCCCAGAGTCAATTAGAGCCTGTATCTCGATGGACGACTCAGCCCAAAAAAGGGTAATCGAAACCAGGGGCTTATCCTTCTGGATAACTGAGGACGAAACAAAGCCGCCTAAGGTCTGTCCGTGACAGGACCTCAAGGTTCGGGCATTCCCTGGACGGGTAGGACAAGACTTCAAAAAGTGACCTGCCTGGCAACAATAAAGGTACAATCTCTCCCTCCTCCTAAGGGTTCTCTCATCCGCTGAGAGTCGCTCGAAGCCCAAGTGCATGGGTTCATCTTCACAGACCGACTCGGTTCCAGGAGGCATGGGAGGTGAGGGAGGCAAGGGTGGGACTGCAAAGTTCGGAGACAAATGTACAGGAGACTTCAGCAAGCGCTCCTTAAAATGAAGTCTTTCTCTGAGTCTGGAGTCAATGAGGATGGCACGTGATCAACTTCTCCAGCTCAGTGGGTTTATCTTGGGCTGCTATCTCATCCTTGATGGTATCCGAGAGATCATGAGAAAAAGCAGCCAAGAGGGCCTCATTGTTCCGAGCAACCTCTGCTGCCAGAGTACGGAATTCAATGGCGTAGTCGGCAACAGTTCTTGTACCCTGTTTGATGGACATGAGGCAAATGGCAGCAGAGGCGGAGCGTGCGGGCACGTCAAATACCCTTTTAGAAGAAACCACAAACTCAGGGTAACTCAAGACAACAGGTTTTTGCGTCTCCCATAGAGGGTTTGCCCACGCTATGGCTCTCTCAGAAAGCAAAGATATACTTTGCTTATGTCCGCGGGAATCTTCTGGGGCAGCATCTCAAAGTATATCTCAACCTGGTTGAGAAACCCTCTGCATTGGACTGGATCGCCCCCAAATCACTGGGGAAATGGAGCGTAACCAGACATACCTCTTATAGAGGTAATACTCGAGGCGGGTGCCTGCAACACAGGTTGTACTGGAGCAGCCACAGTGGGAGATTCCAGGTGAGCCATGCGACTCAGGAGCATTTGTAACGCCATGGCAAACTAATCCATGCGGTGAGCCTGCTCATCCAATCTGGAAAAAATATTACCAACGAGTGGATTGACTGCATCTTCTGAATTCATGGCCTTCGCCTACTGTCAGAAACCATTAATCAGACTGACACAGAAGTACAGTTAACTCACACTTTATTAATAATAATAATAAAAAAAGGTAGAGTAAAGGTAGTCAAAATATAGCCAGAGTTCAGGAACTGGAACGGATAGTAAGACAAGCCAAAACATCAGGGAGCCAGAGACGAGCGTAGTAGAACAGCAAGCAGGATCTGGAGCTAGAAGGAATGTCAGCCAAGCAAGTCTTTAACAGGAACACAGGAGAGCGTCTCTAGAGATGTGACCAAGACGAAGGCAGAGATCATCTGGGCTGGACGGCTTAAGTAGGCATGACTGACAAGCAGGATATCATCAACAGGTACATCACTGTGGAGAGATAGGAGCTTGCAATTAGCCAACAGCTGAACGGCCAGCTTAGAGAAGGAAGGGCTGAGCCCAGCCCTGACAACTCCAGACCCCCATGGAGTGCATCTGTCACCTGGACTCAGATGACCTGACATTAAATACACCGCCTGAAGTGCATTAGAAACAGTACACCACCGAATGCACTGTAGATGTAGGCTACACTGAATGCAGAGAGTATATATATATATATATATATATATATATATATACACACACACACACTGCATGCACTGCCTGAATATAGAATAAACACTGAATATAAAGTCTATGCTAAATGCAGAGTTTTATATATATATATATATATATATATATACACAGTATATATAGTGGGGACGGAAAGTATTCAGACCCCTTAAACTTTTCACTCTTTGTTATATTGCAGCCATTTGCTAAAATCATTTGAGTTCATTTTTTCCTCATTAATATACACACCCCATATTGACAGAAAAACACAGAATTGTTAACATTTTTGCAGATTTATTAAAAAAGAAAAACGGAACTATCACATGGTCCTATTCAGACCCTTTGCTGTGACACTCATAAGGTGCTGTCCATTTCTTCTGATCATCCTTGAGATGGTTCTACACCTTCATTTGAGTCCAGATGTGTTTGATTATACTCATTGGAAAAGCCACACACCTGTGGCTTAAATAAGACCTTACAGCTCACAGTGCATGTCAGAGCAAGTGAGAATCATGAGGTCAAAGGAACTGCCTGAAGAGCTCAGAGACAGAATTGTGGCAAGGCACAGATCTGGCCAAGGTTACAAAAAAATTTCTGCTGCACTTAAGGTTCCTAAGAGCACAGTGGCCTCCATAATCCTTAAATGGAAGATGTTTGGGACGACCAGAACCCTTCCTAGAGCTGGCCGTCTGGCCAAACTGAGCTATCGGGGGAGAAGAGCCTTGGTGAGAGAGGTAAAGAAGAACCCTAAGATCACTGTGGCTAAGCTCCAGAGATGCAGTCGGGAGATGGGAGAAAGTTGTAAAAAGTCAACCATCACTGCAGCCCTCCACCAGTCGGGGCTTTATGGCAGAGTGGCCCGACGGAAGCCTCTCCTCAGTTCAAGACACACGAAAGCCCGCGTGGAGTTTGCTAAAAAAACACCTGAAGGACTCCAAGATGGTGAGAAATAAGATTCTCTGGTCTGATGAGACCAGGATAGAACTTTTTGGCTTTAATTCTAAGCGGTATGTGTGGAGAAAACCAGGCACTGCTCATCACCTGTCCAATACAGTCCCAACAGTGAAGCATGGTGGTGGCAGCATCATGCTGTGGGGGTGTCTTTCAGCTGCAGGGACAGGACAACTGGTTGCAATCGCGCAAAAGATGAATGTGGCCAAGTACAGGGATATCCTGGATGAAAACCTTCTCCAGAGTGCTCAGGACCTCAGACTGGGCCGAAAGTTTACGATCCAACAGGACAATGACCCTAAGCATACAGCTAATATAACGAAGGAGTGGCTTCACAACAACTCTGTGACTGTTCTTGAATGGCCCAGCCAGAGCCCTGACTTAAACCCAATTGAGCATCTCTGGAGAGACCTAGAAATGGCTGTCCACCAACGTTTACCATCCAACCTGACAGAACTGGAGAGGTTCTGCAAGGAGGAATGGCAGAGGATCCCCAAATCCAGGTGTGAAAAACTTGTTGCATCTTTCCAAAAAAAGACTCATGGCTGTATGAGATCAAAAGAGTGCTTCTACTAAATACTGAGCAAAGGGTCTGAATACTTAGGACCATGTGATATTTCATTTTTTCTTTTTTTAATAAATCTGCAAAAATGTCAACAATTCTGTGTTTTTCTGTCAATATGGGGTGCTGTGTGTACATTAATGAGGAAAAAAATGAACTTAAATGATTTTAGCAAATGGCTGCAATATAACAAAGAGTGAAACATTTAAGGGGGTCTGAATACTTTCCGTCCCCACTGTATGTATATATATATATATATATATATATATATATACATACACACATACACACATACACACACACACACACACACACACACACACTAGACTGATATATATATAGATATATATCAAAATCAAATACACTGCCACTAACTGAATAACCTGCCTGCTTAATCTAACTCAAGCTATCTCTCTGTCCACGCCAAAAACACTACACTCGGCCGCTATGTAAACAGCCTTATATAGTGTGGGGCGTGGACTTAGTCCCCCTGAGCCATGATTGGCCAAAGGCACACTGCACTGCACGGTTTTCAGAGCTCCCCGAGCAGAGAGCTGTAGACTGTTAGTCACAGCTCTCTGCTCTGCCCCCTCCTCGCTCATTGGAGCGCTGGGCAGTGTGTGTGTGTGTGTTGCGGGGGGGGGGGCAGGGGAGGCTGGCTCAGCCTCTCAGCAGCTCGCTGAGAGGCTGAGCCAGATGTCAGTCCAGGCACCTTGCGGATCCCGACTCCATGGTCCTGATAAGGCAATGCCTGGACTGACAGCAGAGACGTCAGCAGAGAGCGGAAAATGGGTAACAGGAGTGCAAAACGAACTGCTCTCCTGTGATCCACAGGAGAAGTCCAGCCAAACGAGCTTTGGCTGGACTTCTCCTTTAATTGTCAAGCTTGTACCTGCCCTGAAAAAAGTATAGGCCATTAACTAAAGGCCTATAACTAAAATTTTGGATAGAACAAGATAGGGTTAAAACCCATGTCAGGTTTCTTGTTTTCCATCGGTGTCCCACTAAGGACACAGATTTCACTTCCTGTCTCATAGCCAAAACAGGAAGTGAAAGAAAATCCCTCCAAAGTGATGAATCCCTGGTTGTCCCCAGGCTCACCAGAATTAGTATCCCATTGGAAGATTTCCCTTATATTACTTTTCTGGAGACAACCCAAAATGTAGGATTTATTTTTACTTTCACATTCAGAGATACCTGTAAACATGACAATCTCTTTACAGTGGGCACAGACAGCTATAGAAATCTGACAGGTGTCCTGAACCCCCAGCACTCTATGCAAAACTTAAAAAAAGTTTTGCCATTAGTTATATATTAACCCTTTCTCTGCCAGAGCTGTGTATTTTTGCAAAGTTTAAAATTCATTTTAGGTCTGAAGATTAGTTAAAACCCCCAAATATTTAATATTTTCTGAAAGCAGACAGACTAGAGAATAAAATAGTGGTATTTCCAATATTTTATGTCATAGGAAAAAAAAAGGGCTTTTATTTATGCCTGAAGCTTGCCTTTCTTGTGTTGACTTATATTAGTGATACTGTATATTATCTCTTCTCAGTCAACACCATGAGCAGTATTTTTGAAGTATATCTATACTGAGGAAATGTGGAGGTTGCGGAAGTTGATCACCCCCTTATGAAAATATTAGATCCGTGGCCGTTGTCTGACCAAAGTAATTTTTGTCAGCAATACCTCACTTACCTGGGACAAGTACGCAGATCAGAATCTCTGACTTTACTCTAATGCCCCGTACACACGGTCGGATTTTCCGACGGAAAATGTGTGATAGGACCTTGTTGTCGGAAATTCCGACCGTGTGTAGGCTCCATCACACATTTTCCATCGGATTTTCCGACACACAAAGCTTGAGAGCAGGCTATAAAATTTTCCGACAACAAAATCCGTTGTCAGAATTTCCGATCGTGTGTACACAAATCCGACGCACAAAGTGCCACGCATGCTCAGAATAAATAAAGAGATGAAAGCTATTGGCTACTGCCCCGTTTATAGTCCCGACGTACGTGTTTTACGTCACCGCGTTCAGAACGATTGGATTTTCCGACAACTTTGTGTGACCGTGTGTATGCAAGACAAGTTTAAGCCAACATCCGTCGGAAAAAATCCATGGATTTTGTTGTCGGAATGTCCGATCAATGTCTGACCGTGTGTACAGGGCATAACTGTTGTGATTTGCATGCTTGTTCTGGGCCAACACTTAAAAAAATATTGAAGCCACAGTGATAGTCAGGCAACCAGAACTTTTAGAAGAAAGACAGTGGCAGTCTCACTATTTTTCCTAATATATTTATAATATGTTACCAACAGTTTATATTTTATCTATCAACGGGTGCTATTCTTAAATTCTTTCAGCATTTGTTTACCAGGATTATACATAGATGTTAGTGGTTTCCAGAATAGTTAGATTGTGTGCTTTATTGAAAAAAAAAAGGGATTTAATTAGGAACTGTTTATGAAAAAATAGAGGAAATGGTTAATAAATAAGTAAAGTGCCTCCTTCACATTTTCCAGCTGCAGTGTATATTTACCAAATGATTAAATGAGACTTCTGCTAAGTAAACAGAAGGACTTATTTTATCCACATTTAAATAATGTTCTTCCCCGTCACCTTTTGCAAAATGTTCTAGACTTTTTAAGGCATTGTTTCAGTAGACAAGCATATTATTCTATTTTGTCGGGTCTTATTTAAAGGCCAAGTCATTTTTTTCCTTGTCAAAAGAAGTTTATTGAGTATACAATGTTATAAAGATATATAAACCAAGTCATTTTTTTAAAGGTTCCACTTCTGTGTGTATAACTTACCCACATACATTTGCCTACCACAGTGAGGCTTTATTCGCACTTGGAGTTTCTGGAACGCGCATCAAAGCGCACAGAAAACACACATTTTGCTATGCATTTCAAAAATGTCGTGCTTGTGGTTCTTTTAATGGTTAGTGGCATTGTTAGCAGACACGCATTTTACCTTATGGCAAACATGCTACAAATGCGCCAAAACACACAGTGAAAAACGCAGCAAGCACTATGCCGGAAAACATTCTGGAGCTTCTTTAAAACATTTCTCCTGCATAGGGCAGCCCTATGCGCAACACTCGGAAAACAAAACACACAAGTGAGTTCCTCTACGTCAGTGGTCTCCAAACTGTGGCCCGGGAGCTGGATGTGGCCCTTTGCTTGCCTTTATCCTGCCCCTGGGGCACTATTCCTCCCACTGACATTAATAATAGGGCACTATTCCTCCAGCTGATAGCAACAAAGGCGTGCTATTATTCCTAGTGATACCAACAATGGGGTGCTATTCCTACCATTGAAACCAATTATGGGATTATGCGTACTCCTACTGACGGCACGGCAATATTTACTCCCACCAACCACAGTCTAGCCCCCCCAAAGCCTGAAGGATAGTAAACTTAAGGTGACCAGATTTTTAAAATGAAATCCGGGGACATATTTTTTTTTTTACTTGTAATGGCATCAATCCACGACTCTTTGCCCGCCGCCGCCTGCCTCACAGCCTGTCAAGTCTAAAGCCCCATAAACACTATCAGATTTTCTGCTGATTTTTTCTTTCAGATTTACCAAAACCATATAATATGAGGTCAAACCTTAGGAGTTTCAATTTGTATGCAATCAGGTAGGCCCTTGCACTACATGGTTTTGGTAAATCTGAAGACAAAAATCAGCAGAAAATCTGATAGTGTGTATGGGGCTTTACTCTTCAGGCCCCGACTACTACTGGGTGGGGAGCAGAGGAGCAGAGGAAGAACACTCCACCAGGGAAGGCAAGGAGATAAGCAGGCAGGCGGCTGGCCGGGACTTGAGCCAAGGCAGAAGAACATGCGAGTGGAGCTGAATGGGCATGCGCCCGAAACTGAAGAAATAGTCCCTCCGCTCCGACCAGCACATGATCATCAGAAAGGGGCACAGATAATGGAAAAAAATAAACCCCCATAAGCTAGTAGGAGCGGCAGAGGAGGGGGGGGTGCAATTCGGATTTTTTCTTTTTATTCTGCACGGGCTGTCTTTGAAATTGCCCCAGCCCCTGTTCAAATCCAATCAGGGGACAAAACTGGGGACAGACTTGGTCCGGGGACAGTGTCCTCAATCCGGGGACTGTCCCCAGAAATCGGGTATGTCTGGTCACCCTAGTAAACTGGCCCTTTGTTTAGAAAGTTTGGAAACCCTTGCTCATACTCGTGTAGAACAAGTGTTTACAATATGTGTATGTAAATGCAGCCTATAGGACCTATTTATAATGTTTCTTTCCGAATGTCTAAGCATTTGCGCAAGCTGAATGAATAATACCCTAATATTTGTAACAGTTTCATTGTTGCCTTTTGCTGGGTAAATGTAACATTCCCTAACATTCAGTCCTAATAGAAAAACAGCTTAAGAACATTCAACAAAGAGATTTCACATTCACCAACAGAGAAAATAGCCTACACTATAGGCTTCGACCAGCAGGAGAAATAAAGTGAGGGACAGTGTTGGCTTGTGTTCTTTTTGGGGGGGGTGCTTGCAACCCCCCCATCCCCCAGAGCGGCCGGCAGCACCTCCCCCCCCCCCAACTGTTTGCCGGTCAGCTTGGCACTTACCCCATCTAGGGGGGTAGAGGGTGGCAGGCAGCCTGCAGCGTGTGGCTCCTCCTCTCCTCCTAGGCGTCCAATAGGATTGCTTGTCCTTTCAGCCAATGGGATGACGGTATCAAACACCCCCTTCCTGATTGGCTGGGAGGAGGATCAGTGTTACAATAGCGAATGTTCATTCACTGTTGTTACACACCTGGTTGGGCTCCGAGCGCATTCTCTGTGCCCCGAGCCCACCCTATTTTGAAGCCTATTAGAGCCTCTGGCTCTAATAAGGTGCTTCAAAAAAACACCCACCCTGCATTTTAAAAAGGGGCCTGATGCATAGATAGGGGGTGGTGGTGATGGATGGGGGGGCGGCGACTGTGCGCCCTAAATGGATGGGCCGCCCCTGGTGAGGGAGACTGTACTGTCTTTGGAGAGTCCTGTGCAAACAGCAGAATGAATCTCTAGCAGCAGTGTGAAGCAAGACATTTAGCAGTGGCACAACTACTAATGTGACAGCTCTCTCCTGGTTGTTAGGGAGGCAGCACCCCATTGGCGTCCTAACAACCAGTGACTCATCTCTGCCTCGCACATTCAGTTGTCATCTAAGGATTCCTGACTGAAAAGTGAATGTAAACAGTGGAGATAGTGTAAAGTTAAAAAAATTGCACAGGGTCCTTCTCCAATTCCATACCACACTCTTTGAGTCTGGTATGGATTTTAAGGGGGAAACTCAAACAAAAAACAACAACAAAAACATGTGAGGTCCCCTACAAGATCTATACCAGACCCTTATGTGAGCATACAGCCTGGGTGGCCAGGAAAGGGGGGTAAGAGTGTGCAGCTCCCCTTCGCTGAACCTTACCAGGCCATGTACCCTTAACATGATGAGGGTACCTTGCCAGGGGGATCCCTTGGCAAAGCATCCTGTCTCCTTGTTGATGAAGGCAAGGGCCTAATTCCCACAACCCTTGCAAGGTGATTGTGAGGGTCTGTGGACAAGGGACTTTGGAATCTGGAAGTCTCATTTAAAAACATAGGGTCCCCAGATAATGATTTAACCCCCCTTATTCATTCACAAAAAAATGTAATGGTAAATAAACACACAAAAGCACACGCACTTTTGAACAAGTCCTTTTGTTATAAAAATGTACCATGATGTTAATCCATCCTCAATTATGTCATGCAGTGATGTTAATCGCAATGCCTGATGCTTGCCAAACCTGTCCAGTGAAAAAAAAAAGGTAGCACGTCGACATGTCCAAACCTATCACTTGAATCCCATTGAATGTCATCTTAAGGTCCCTGCTGCTGCAATATAAGCACAGGGGCGAGGTTTCGGGGTGACATTGACCATATATGGTCACTGGTGTCATGGGAATCCCACTGATATCTCTAGCTCCTCTTTCTGGTGTGTGTATCTCCATATAAAACTTTTTTTTAGTTCTTGATAGAGAAAGGATGGTAAATTTTTTCCCTCAGTTTTTTCTTTTACAAGAGTTTTATTCATTTCAATGGAAGTCTACCTAAAACAAAACTCAAATCCCTTCAGTTCTATGAACCCTCACTTCACCAGAAGATTACAACGGCAGGGGTGGGGGGGCATCCGAGGAGAAAGATTTCGCTTAAAGAAGGACATAGCAGCACTTAGGGCTGGGACAAGGGGTGTGCAGGAGGAACGGCTACCCCGCGCACTGTGGTATTATGAGGGGGGGGGAATTGTGTTGGGAAGGGGAATTTGGGGGGTGCTAGAGCTTGTGATTTGGGGGGATTTGTGTAGGGAAGGGCGATGGTGGAAGAGGATTTGTGCTAGAAGGAGGGATTTTAGCTAGAAGATTTGTGCTAGAAGAGGTGATTTGGTGAAGGGGGAGGGGGTTTATGCTAGCAGGGGAATATTTTTTGCGGGGGGGGGTTGTGCTAGTAGGGATGATGGGGGTATTTGTACTAGAAGTGGAAATTGGGGGGGTGCATTTGTTTTAGGAGGGTGGATAGATGGAATTTATGCTGTGAGGGGGGATTTGGGGTGGGGGAAAAGGATGTGTATTGGGAGGGGAAATTTGAGGGGTAGAGGATTTGTGCTAAGAGGTGGTACCATGTTTTGCGCCGCAGTGGAGCCGTTTTTTGTTTACATCTGGCCGCCAAGTTGAGCCATGGGCGGTTCACGTGGTGCACGTCCAGGCTCCTTCTTTCTCTTGGGGTGCGCGTGACGTTGGTGGTAGCCCCTCCCCCTGGGGCGCATTTAGGATCACTCTTGGAGCGCAGTTCCCCTCTCCTCACAGACACGACAGCATGTTCACCGCTTGGAAGCGTCTTACTACTTCTATCTTAGGTAAACCCATACAATACTCAACTTCTATGCTTCTTTAACATGCTCTATTTCTCTTCTAGCTCTTCTATTGCACTGTTCATTGTTACTTTTCCCAGTACTTACTTAGTATACCCAGGTGGTTCACTTTACTATTTTTGCCACACATCCCCCACATCTAATTCCTTTTTTTTTTTTTTTTTTTTTTATATCTGTCACATTTCTCACACATTTTTTCACATCACATATTCTTACTACATTTATTTACTTTTTTTAATTCATTTTATTATTATTCATTATTTTTCATTTTTTATTTTTTATTTTTATTTTTATTCATTTTTATCTATTTTTTAACTATATTCATATTTATTTTATTTTCTCACTTCACATACAATACTTTATTTTTTTACTCAGCTCCAAATCTCTATTTACCATTTTTATTAATTCACGGTCACCTCATCCATCCTTACAGATTATACCGCAATCCGGTCACCTCATCCATCCTTACAAAATATACCGTAATCCCCATCTTCTCTATCATCTGGGCTACACTTTGGAGAATAAGGATCTGCGTCTTTTTGGGGGGCCTGACAGTGCGTCCCTTTGGGTGTGGGGTAAATGGCCACCTCAGCTCCCGGGACAGACTATCCCCACAGTCCGTTCTGTTCATGGTGCTTGCTGTCGTTATTTGTTGGAACGTAAGTACATAGGGTTTATAGCCCTGATCTGTCCTGTTGTACTTACCCTAACATCGGGACTAACCTACACGTCATGTGTGTGTTCTTTACAGATATTTTATATTATCCTTCCCCTGAAGAAGTGTTCTCTACACAGAAACGCGTCAGGCTCTAAGGATATAGTTATGGGCCCCACTGGGCTCCAAGGACATAGCTATGTGCCCTACTAGGATACTCCTCTATTTATGGACATGTCATATTTTTTATCTTTTTGTACTATTCAAAGCTGCTAACTGTCATGTATACTCATTGTTTTATATACAACTTTCATCTATTTATTATTGTGACATCTTGACTATACATAATTGCGAACATGACCGTACCACTTACACACATGTACAAATGTGTCAATACTTACTCAGTGACTTTCTTATATGTATTACATCATTGTCATGAATTTATTTACTCTGTATTCCAACAATAAAACATGTTCTACATTTATCTACACGAGTCAACCACCTCATTTAAAGTCCCAACTTCCTTTTTTGTTTCTTTGTGCTAAGAGGAGTGTTTTTTTGGGGGGGGGTTGCAGAAAGAGAGGATTGGAGCTGGGGGGGGGGCAAAGATTTGTCCTGGGAGGAGGAGCAATGTATGCTTAGGGGTAATCATGCAGATTGGTGCTCAATTTTTTTGCGGGGCGGGTGGGTTTGCTGACGTATATTACACATACATACATATCATACATAATACTCATACATCTTGGGGGGGCTAATGTTGACTAGACCTGATCAACAGTACTGTATGAAACACTGCAGAATGCTTACTGTGATTTATGTCCACTTTATACTCTGTTTATTCTATTTATTCTAAGGTTCAAAATAGGATCATTTATCAGATCGATTTAGTTTTTGAGCCAACTGGATGCCTAAAAGAAGAAGATTTTGAAGCCTGTAAAAAGCCAGCCTTGGAAGACATGGAGGTACTGCTGTTGTTTTTTTTTTTTTCTTTTTTTTGAAAATTAGTTTTGATTACCTTGTTACAGAATGGCAATTTTGTGGTTGAAATAACAAAATTTTAAAGAGAACCTGTCACGAGCCTAACGAATTGAGGGATAAAGCATAAAAAAAAAGTACGTATTTATCGGCGTATAACACGCACTTTTTTCCCCTGAAAACGGAGGGAAAACAGTGCCTGCGTGTTATTCACCGATATTGTTTTTTTACCAACGGGGGAGGGGGGGTTTGCCCCGGGAGCCACACATTGGGAGGTGTCAGGCCAGCTGCCCCACTTCTCCTGGCCATGGGATAGCGCTGTCTGCATAGTCTAAAGTTGAGAAAAAATCACTTGCCAGCCCCTTGTCCTTCTCCTACTGCTTCTCCTGTGTCATTGTCATTGTAAAACAAAGCTTTTAAATACTTTAATAGCTCCAGTTTTTTTCTTGCTGCTCTCCTCCTCCAGCTCCTCCTCCTCCTCCTCGGAGTGTAGCTTCAGATTGGAGGAGGAGAGCAGTCACATGACCATCTAGGAAACGTCAGAGGAGTGCAGTCATGTGACCGGGTCAGTAAAAAAACTGAACTATTGAGGTATTTAAAAGCTTCGTTTTACAATGACACTGACACAGGTGGAGCAGTTTAGAAGGGGCTGGCAGTGATTTTTTCTTAACTGTAGAGTATGCTGTCAGTGCTGTCCCAGGAGACTGGAGGTCTCCTGGAAGTGCAGGGGGGCTTTGTATTGTGCAAAGGTGGGGGCTGTGTAATGTGCAGAGGTGGGGGGCTGGGTACTGTGCAGAGGGAGGGGGCTGTGAATTGTAAAAGGGGCTATGAAAAAAAATTACCTTAAACTTCCCTCTTAAAATTGGGGCGCGTGTTATACACCTGTGCGTATTATACGCTGATAAATATGGTATATCAAAGATGTCTCCAGTAGCTGAGATATATATATATATATATATATATATATATATATATATATACAGTATCTCACAAAAGTGAGTACACCCCTCACATTTTTGTAAATATTTTATTATATCTTTTCATGTGTCAACACTGAAGAAATGACACTTTGCTACAATGTAAAGTAGTGAGTGTACAGCTTGTATAACGGTGTAAATTCGCTGTCCCCCCAAAATAACTCAACACACAGCCATTAATGTCTAAACTGCTGGCAACAAAAGTGAGTATACCTCTAAGTTAAAATGTCAAAATTGGGCCCAATTAGCCATTTTCCCTCCCCGCTGTCATGTAACTTGTTAGTGTTACAAGGGCTCAGGTGTGAATGGGGAGCAGGTGTGTTAAATTTGGTGTTATTGCTCTCACTCATACTGGTCAATGGAAGTTCAAGATGGCACCTTGTGGCAAAGAACTCACTGAGGATCTGAAAAAAATCATTTTTGCGCTACATAAAGATGGCCTAGGCAATAAGAAGATTGCCAAGACCCTGAAACTAAGCTGCAGCACGGTGGCCAAGACCATACAGCAGTTTAACAGGACAGGTTTGACTCAGAACAGGCCTCGCCATGGTCGACCAAAGAAGTTAAGTGCATGTGCTCAGCTTCATATCCAGAGGTTGTCTTTGGGAAATAGACATGTGAGTGCTACCAGCATGGCTGCAGAGGTTGAAGGGGTGAAGGGTCAGCCTGTCAGAGCTCAGACCATACGCCGCACACAGCATCAATTTGGTCTGCATGGCTGTCTTCCCAGAGGGAAGCCTCTTCTAAAGATGATGCACAAGAAAGCCCGCAAACATTTTGGTGAAGACAAGCAGACCAAGGACATGGATTACTAGAACCATGTCCTGTGGTCTGATGAGACCAAGATAAACATATTTGGTTCAGATGGTGTCAAGCGTGTGTGGTGGCAACCAGGTTAGGAGTACAAAGACAAGTGTGTTTGCCTACAGTCAAGCATGGCGGTGGGAGTGTCATGGTCTGGGGCTGCATGAGTGCTGCCGGCACTGGGGAGCTACAGTTCATGAAGGGAACCATGAATGCCAACATGCAAAGACATGCTGGTAGGTTAATTGGATCCTGTCTAAATTGTCCCTAGTATGTATGAATGTGAGTTAGGGACCTTAGATTGTAAGCTCCTTGAGGGTAGGGACTGATGTGAATGTACAATGTATATGTAAAGCGCTGCGTAAATTGACGGCGTTATATAAGTACCTGAAATAAATAAAAAAAAATAAATGTACTGTGACACACTGAAGCAGAGCATGATCCTTCCCTTCGGAGACTGGGCCACAGGGCAGTATTCCAACATAACGGCCCCAAGCACACCTCCAAGACGACCACTGTCTTTCTAAAGAAGCTGAGGGTAAAGGTGATGGACTGGCCAAGCACGTCTCCAGACCTAAACCCTATTGAGCATCTGTGGGGCATCCTCAAACGGAAAGTGGAGGAGCGCAAGATATCTCCACCAGCTCAGTGATGTCGTCATGGAGGAGTGGAATAGGACTCCAGTGGCAGCCTGTGAAGCTCTGTTGAACTCCATGCCCAAGAGGGTTAAGACAGTGCTGAAAAATAATGGTGGCCACACAAAATATTGACACTTTGGGCCCAATTTGAACATTTTCACTTAGGGGTGTACTCACTTTTGTTGCCAGCGGTTTAGACATTAATGGCTGTGTGTTTAGTTATTTTGAGGGGACAGAAAATTTACACTGTTATACAAGCTGTACACTCACTACTTTACATTGTAGCAAAGTGTAATTTCTTCAGTGTTGTCACATGAAAAGATATAATAAAATATTTACAAAAATGTGAGGGGTGTACTCACTTTTGTGAGATAATATATATATATATATATCTCATTGTACCATGCCCCATTTTTGCAGCTGCTATTTATAGGAAATGGTATCTCTGACATTTTGAAATTTTAGATGACTGATAATGACCATCATATCATCATACCATACCCAATCATAATTTGGTATTCTCACTTCCTAGGTATGAGGTAAGTATGACCATGGCTCCAATTCACACTGAAAGGTTGCTGTTGTATTTTTGAACTGTGGTCCTATGCCTTGTGCACATGGCCAGATTTATGTTTCCTGCTCTCTAGGCCAACTGCCTTGTGCTCTTCTCCTTCTACCACAATTAACTAGATAGTTTTAGTATCACAATACCAAGCTCATGAGTCTTAATCACTTCTGCTGTGAGCCTGATTTCAGATTTTACAGTAGGTGATATGAATAAAATAATCCAATATTAAGTATTCTCAAAATACAGCATAGAATAAAATTCTCCACACTATACTGGTATCACCAGTGCAGTGGCCACACTAGATTGGTGTCACCGAATAATGCCTAATACACTATACTGGTGTCACCAATATAGTGCCCACTACACACACTGGACTCAGTGGTGTAGTACCCACACTACACTGAGTTGGCATTGTAGTGTGCCTTACACTGATGTCAGCTGTGAAAAAAGTGTGGCCACATTTTGTTAAATTGTGGCACGACCTAAATGGGAAATTGTTAACCACTTTTCTACCGGGCATAAGATAGCATAAAATGGCAGTGGCTGCAATTTTTTTATGCTGCACAATATTTGCACAGCTGTTTATCAAACATGTTTTCAGGAAAAAATAAATTTAAATGAATTTTAGTGAAAGCAAACACAATATTATACCCATTTTTTGGTAAACTACAAAAGTCGAGTAAATTGATACCAAACATGTCAAGCCTTAAAACTGCTTGCTCCGGGAAATTGCAAAAAAACTATGGTACCCAAAATTCTCCATAGCATTTGAAAGCCTTTACAGATTATTAGTTTAGAGGTAACTATGGCTTATGGCCATAGAATTAGTACATTTATTCCAACGATCAAGATGATACTTCACGTGTAGTTTAATTTATGCTTACATACATAAGCGTGCCCTGCGCTGCACATTTGCATTGGAATATGCGCTGTGGCAACAGGGGTGCTTTGAATTTTCTTGAATTATTTTATCATAATTTTTAAAAAAAAATTCTTCATTTAACTTTAGTGCTATCACAAAGCGCTAAAAAGATGCTTATGTGAAAGAAGGGGGCGGGTGACAGGTCCTTTTTGTGGAGACAACAAGGATCTAATTGACCCCCCAATGTCTCCCCTGCCCTCCACTGCAGTTAATTAATCACAGATCATGCTTAATTTGTTGCTACCCTGGGTACAGTAGCTGGGGAATGGCAGCTGTGAACCCGAAAGTAACATAATACATATTGCTTTGGGGTACCCATACCTCCTCCTGTTGTTAATGTTATAGTAGTTTACTGCGGTCCCGGGCTCTCCGGAGGAACAGGAGAGCCTGGGAACTACTGCAGGTGTTGGGAGGTTCAGAACCTTCAGTTCCTTGTAAAAGTAATCAGATGGCTCCAGATCAGTTTTACCTGAAAGCCAATTGCTGGCTGTAAAAATCAGTACCAAGCTAACAGCAGCAGCCGAGAACTTGTTTTAACCCACAGAATACCAGAAAGTTTACAAACATACCTATGTAGAAAAGGAATTACATAGAATATTACCTTATACATTGCACACGCATACAGCAAAGAGTAAGTAATTTTTTACAGAGTGGCAGTAAATTGATATCTATAACATTGTAAAAAAAAATACCTTGGCATCAGTAATGGAAGTTACAGTGAAAGTATAGCAAAAATGTTTTATTTTGACCTACATGGATCAGGTGTAGCACAGACCCCAGACCAGGCTGGCTGTTTGATCCTTGCTCCATTCCCTGATAGGCAAATGACATCCAGGCACATTGTAGTTCACAGTCACTGAAGTCAGAAAACAGGCCACGCATGTCTTTTTGTAGTTTATTTGCTGGTTTAACTTGGTTGGGGTGTGGGTGAGCCTTGGGATACTCATAACTAGCAGGCATGCAACAGAGGACATTTGTGACTAATCTTCTTCTTCAGGGTGCAACCTCTCTCTTGAATTCAGAACTTACAACGCAGGCGGAATTCTCGGCAGAGGTATAACATGAGTTAAAAGAATTGTAGTGAGCTTTCCCAAAGGTAGCAAGGACAGTCTCCAGGATACTTGAGGCTAGTACTCACTGTGCCCTGGGTGCTCCGGAGGAGGGTCCCCAAGCTCTAGCTGGAGCTGGGCCCCCAAAAATAATTTCTTCCATCCCCAGGCTGCTGTTCTAGGCCCCAGACTATTTATACCCCTCTCGGTCCTCTGCTGTTCACTCTGCTGACCAGAGATTTGATGAGGTTTTATGAATATTCAGGCCACGGTTTACCTCTCCCATCCACTAAATTCCAGAACTCAGTGGAATACAAGGAGAAGTAGCGAAACCTGCACCAGCAGAATCCAGAACAGCCAAAAGCAACTGCTCCCCTGCTACAATGAAGCCAAAAAAAGTAATTCACCCCTGGCTATAGCAACCTAACTAGGAGGGTGCTACATAGGCAAGGTTTAAATCCCCTGTCTGAAGGTCTGAGTATGTAGGCCCTTTGCAAAATAATCTGGAGTGGTTGACTGGAGACAAAGAGAAGGCAAATGTATTAAATACCTTCTTCGAATGTGTGTGTTCAAGGGAGCATGGGGGAACTTATGCCTATAATGGGGATGATATTGACATAGCCCAAAATGATCCACAATGGCTCAAAATTGATATGGTCCATAAATATTTAGACAGCATAAAGGTGAATAAAGCACCTGGGTCAGATGGCATCCACCCACAGATCCTAAAAGAATTGAGCTCTGTCATTTTAAACCCATTGTTTCTAATTTTTAGGGACTCTTTAATGACTGGCATAGTACCACTGGACTGGCGTAAGGCCAATATGTATGTGGCGCCTATATTTAAAAAGGATCAAAGTATTTACCAAGTAACTATAGACCTGTTAGTTTATCTTCTATAGTTGGGAAGATACTGGAGAGTTTAATCAAAAACCACATAGATGAGTAACAGACAGCATGGATTCATGAAAGACAGAAGTTGTCAAACAAATCTGATTTCTTTTTATGAGGAGGTGAGCAAAACTTTGGACAGAAGGGTGGCTGTGGATGTGCTCAAAAGCGTTTGACAAAGTTCCCCACACATGGCTAATGTATAATAAGGTAAAGGCTACATGTTTAGAAAAATCAGTTTTTAAATGGATAGAAAACTGGCTAAAAGACCAAATTCAGAGAGTAGTGGTTAATGATTCACACTCTGAATGGTCTAGGGTTATCAGTGGTGTACCCCAAGGTTCAGTGTTGGGTCCCTTACTTTTTAATATATTTACAAATGATATAGGGAAATACAGTATAAAGGTATGCACTTGGGGCTAAGAATATGCATGCATCTTACATACTAGGAGAAGAACAGCTGGGAGAGTCAATGGTGGAGAAGAATCTGGGTGTTCTGGTAGATCATAGGCTTACTAATGGCAAGCAATGACAAACTGTGGTTTCCAAAATTAGCTAAATCTTTTTGTGTATTAAGAGAGGTGTAGACTCCAGAGAGAGAGAGAGAGAGAGAGAGAGAGAGAGAGAGAGAGACATAATTTTGCCCCTGTACAAATCATTAGTAAGACCTCATCTGGAATATGCAGTTCCGTTGTAGGCACCACTTCACAAAGGACATTGGCACAGTGCAGAGTAACCAAACTGATAGGAGGCATGGAGGAGCTCAGCTATGAGGAAGGATTAGAGGAACTGAATTAGTTCTCTCTTGAGAAGAGGAGATTAAGGGAGGATATGATCACCATATAAAAATACATAACTGGTCCATATAGTGAACTTGGTGTTGAGCTATTCGCTTTAGGGCCATCACAGAGAACAGGGGGGCACTCTTTATATCTAGAGGAAAAAAGATTTAATCTCCAAATACGGAAAGGCTTCTTCGCAGTAAGAGCTGTGCAAATGTGGAATAGACTCCCTCAAGAGGTGGTTATGGCCAGCTCAAGTTGTTTTAAAACGGTAGTAAACCACAGCTGGTGAAAAAGAAAAAAAAATACTGTTGTAATGTGCTAGTATGCATCGCATACATGAGTGGCCGGGGGCATGATAACGTCACTCCTGCACATACGCGGGAGCCGCCATGTATGGCACGGGCTCTGAAGGTGAGCTAGCTGCATGCACTCTCAATATCTCCTACACCAGGGGTAGGCAACCTCAGCTTTCCAGTGGTGAAACTACAAATCCCATCATGCCTCTGCCTCTAGGAGTCATCCCTGTGATTCTTAGGGTCTTGCAATGTCTCATGGGACTTGTAGTTTCAAAACAGCTGGAGGGCCGAGGTTGCCTACCCCTGTATTAAACAGTGCAAGTTTAGGAGTCAGAGTACCTACAGGTAAGCCTTATGATAGGCCTACCTGTAGGTATAAGTGGTGTAACAGAGTTTATTACCACTTTAAAAAAGGCCTGGAGTCTTTCCTAGATACAAATAATCTAACTGGATACTAACATTTATAGGTAAAATTGATCCAGGGAAAATCTGATTGCCTCTTGGGGGATCAGGAAGGATTTTTTTCCCCTACTGGGGCAAATTGGATCTTGCTTTATTGGGTTTTTTTTTTTTTTTTTTTACAAATCTTTTATTTATTCAAAAGACACGTTTCATGGCATCAGAAAAAAACACTGGTGAGAAAAGATAAGGGTCATAATGCAGAAACAATCGTATGCAGGATGCATGGGCAAAACACTAAGATCAAGGATGCAATCTAAATCCTACATACTGTATATGACATGAGTCATTCTAAAATTAGACAATAATTTGTCTCGTCGCCTATAGAGAAATATGAAACATGACAAAATACCAGGAACTGTTTAGATCTATTTTTACTTTTCAAAGTTGAAATCTAGAGAAAGAAAGAGAAGAAAATTTGAAATGGAGAAAGAGAGAGAGAGGAAAGAGAGGAAGGATAAAAGAGTGGGGAAGGGAGAGGGAGGGGAAGGGCAGAGGTGGGAGACTCGAGTCACATGACTTGACTCGAGTCAGACTCGAGTCACCTGTTTGAGGACCTGCGACTTGCTTGACAAAATTAAACAAATGACTCGACTTGACTTTGACTTGTCACTAATGACTTGCGACTTGACTTTGACTTGGGCTATTTGACTTGCAATGACTTGGCACCACCAGTGCTGTGTCTTGGCCTAGGCAAAAGCCGCCCCCCCACACAAAAGAAAGCTCCCCCCAAGTCCCGGCTTCGGGGTAGATCAGTATTTTGACTTAATTTGTGACTTGACCAAAATAAATGACTTGACTTGACTTGCTTGACTTCTAGCAGGGACTCGACTTGACTTGCTTGCTTTTCGCCACAGTAACTTGGGACTTGCTTGTGACTTGAAGGTTAAGACTTGAGACTTGCTTGTGACTTGCACATGTGTGACTTACTCCCATCACTGGGGAAGGGAGAGGGAGGGGAAGGGAGAGGGAGGGGGAGGGTTAGGGAGGGGAGTCAGGAGGTGGGTTTCATCTGTTGTATCATATTCAAGGAGTGCTTGCCCCTCTGCAGAGAGGACAAACTTGTTCCATAAGGTCCATATTTTTGAATATCATTCATGTTGATGCTTGGACGAAAGAATGAGGTCTTTAATTTTATTTATTTATTCAACTTTTTTAAGCCAAAGACCAGTGGTCCGTGACTGTGGACTTTTCCGACGGAGAGGAATACACATTTTGGCAGTGTCAAGGAGATGGCAGATAACAGATTCTTTTGTAAAATTTTGCTGGAATGTTGGAGGCGTGAAGCAGAAAAAAGGCTCCTGAATTGGACGTACTGTGAACTTTTGGATAATTTTTCGAACCTCTTTTTAAAACTGCTTGAGCTTGGGGCATTACCAAAAACCGTTCCTCCTGGCATCTCCAGCAGAGATCAGTAGTCATAGGATAGAATCTATGCAGTTGTGAGGGTGTATGATACCAACGTGTCATCATTTTAAAGTTAGTTTCTTGTATCCACGTACATATGGAGGTTTATATATGAAATGAGGGATATTGTTTTGTTGGCTCACAGAGAAAACCCCGTTAGACTTACCGGTAACTGTATTTCCAGGAACCTTCCAGGACAGCTACTTGAGAGATGAATGGCTCCGCCCCCTACAGGAAACACAAATCAGATACAATTTAAAAGGCCCCTCCCTTTCCTCTGACCCTCAGTTGTTTAGAAGATCAAGTAACCTCCACCAAAGGTGCACTCAGCAAAGGAAAAAAACAGAAACCATAAAACACACCACCACCAGGTAAACATGGTCGACCAGTGCAAAAATAGAATAGGGTGGGAGTGTAGACGCTGTCCTGGAAGGTTCCTGGAAATACCGTTACCGGTAAGTCTAACAGGGGTTTTCCCCCCTCACCTTCCAGGACAGCTACTTGAGAGGATAAGCAAGATTTTATACCTTAGGGAGGGACGACAGCCTGAAGAACTTTTCTACCAAAGGAAAGGTCCTGGCTGGAAAGCATCTGAACTCTATAATGTTTGACAAATGCATGAGAGGAGGACCAAACAGCAGCTTTAAAGACTTCTTCCCATGAAGCCCCTGCTCTTTCTGCCCATGATGTGGCCATGGATCTTGTTGAATGGGCCCTAATTCTAGAAGGAGGGGTGCGATCTGACGCTTTATATGCCTCACAGATAGCTCCCCTAATCCACCTAGCAATAGAACCTTTAGATGCTTTGGACCCTTTCTTGGGGCCACTGAACAAAACCAACAGTTGGGAGGAACTCCTAAACCCACTGGTCTTTTCTAGATAAAGCAGAAGACACCTCTTTACGTCTAAAAAACCAAACCTTTCCTCTTCTGTATTTTTGGGAGAGATGCAGAAACTAGGAAGGACTATCTCCTGGGATCTATGAAAGTTGGAAGAAACTTTGGTTAAATAGAGAGGATCAGATCTAATCACTACCCTGTCCTCAAGAATCCTCAGGAAGGGGTCTTTACAGGAAAGAGACTCTAGATCAGAAATCCTTCGCCCTGACGTAATAGCCAAAAGGAAGGACAACTTCAAAGAAATAATTTTCAGGGAAGCCTCATGCAAAGGCTCGAAAGGAACCCTTGTTAGAGCATTTAATACTAACGACAGATCCGAGGGAGGAATATGTTTGATGACCCTGGGATGTCTAGATCTGGCTAAAAGGATCCTCCTGATTAAGGGATCTTCCGCTAGTCTTCTCTCTGTTAATAAAAATAGGGCAGCAATCTGAACCCTAAGGATGCTGACAGAGAGCCCCTTTTCCACTCCCCCCTGCAAAAAATCCAATATACAGAGAGTGGAAAAAGAATCTAAACCAGTTTTCCTTTGCCAGGAAATAAAAGTTTTCCAAACTTTCCCATAGATTCTTCTTGTGACCAACTTACGGCTGTCCAGGATAGTTGAAATAACCCTCTCTGAACACCCCTTTAACTGTAGGATGCGCCGCTCAGCCTTCAGGCCGTCAAATGGAAGGTCTGAGGGTTTGGATGTAACACCGGTCCCTGATGGAGCAGATCCTTCCGAACTGGAAGGGGCCAGGGAGGATACACAGATAGGGCCTTCAGAGAGGAGAACCAACTCCTCCTGGGCCACCAGGGGGCAATCAGAACAACTTCTGCCCTGTCCTGAATAATTTTCCGAACCACTAGGGGCAAGAGGGGAAAAGGAGGGAAGGCATAGGCCAGAGTGAAGTCCCATGGGAAGGACAGAGCATCCGTCCCCAAGGACTCTGTTTCTCTCTCCAGAGAGAAGAACGCCAGCAGTTTCCTGTTGAGACTGGAGGCAAAAAGATCCACTGTGGGGAGACCCCATCTTAGCACCACCTCCTGGAACATGCCTTGATGTAGTTCCCAACCGCTGGAACTGATGCTCACCCTGCTCAAATAGTCCGCCAGCACATTTTCTGACCCCTTCATGTGGACTGCCCTTACTGAAGTGACATAGATCTCTGCCCAGGACAGAATCTGCTGTATTAAAGACAGAAGCAATTCTGAGCGAGTGCCCCCTTGCTTGTTCAGGTAGGCCACTGTTGTGGCATTGTCTGAAAATATCAATAGGTCTTTTGAATAGACCCTCTCTTCAAGAGATATAAGTGCTTTCCTCACAGCCAGAGGTTCTCTGAAATTTGAGGAGCGACCTGCTTCCTCTGGCAACCAGGCTCCCTGTGCTTGCCAGTCCTGTGAGTGAGCACCCCAACCCCACAGACTGGCGTCTGTGGTAATTTTGACCGGGGAATGTTGTGTCCAATCCTTCCCTCTCTGCAGATGTTCTCGCTGCTCCCACCAGGGGAGATCGAGAAAATTCCCTTCTGGTAATTTTACTAGCTGATCCAGAGAATCCTTCCTGCGATCCCAATGGAGTAAAAGAAAAGCCCGAAGGGGTCTGGAGTGCAATTGGGCTCAAGGCACCCCTGGAATGGCCGCAGTCATCAGACCCAGCAACTGCATGATCCGCCGATGATCTGAGGGAGCAGCTTGAAGGCCTGCACAGAGAGAATGTTCAAAATCTTCTCTTCGGGAAGATAAATTTTTAAGGAAACAGAGTCTATTAGATAACCCAGGAAAATTATGCTCTGTGAGGGTACCAGGCAAGATTTTTGCTGGTTGACGTTCCACTCTAATTTTTGAAAAGTCCGCAAAACCAACTGTAGTTCTTGAACAAGAGACTCCTTGTCTTGAGCAAAAATCAAAAAATCGTCTAGATATGGGACGATCGATATAACTGCAAACCTGAGGAAACTTTGGTGGCTCTGGCAGATTGGTACATGAAGATAAGCGTCCTGAAGGTCCAGGGTCACCATGAAGACCTCTGGCAACAACAGATTCCTTACCGAATAAATGTTCTCCATTCAGAAACATCTGAAAACTATGTATTTGTTCAGGACGCTTAAATTTATGACCATGCGAAAGCCGCCGGAAGCTTTCTTGACCAGAAAGACGTGAGCATAAAATCCCCGGAACTTCTGAATTTCTGGGACAGGAGAAATAACTCCCTCTGTTTCCCACACAGAAATCAAATTTAACATGGCTTGCCGTCTCTCTTGGTCTCCCGGCAGGTGGGTAAGAAAAAACTTCTGGGGAGGAAGACTTTTGAATTCCAGCCAGTAACCCTTTTCCAAAGTTTGAAGGATAAAGGAATTGGTGTAAATTTCTGCCCATTCCTTGATGAAATGGCACAATCTTCCCCCTACCCCAAACCTGGCGTCACTGGGTATTTTTGGAAGAGGCTGAAGGAGCAAAGGGAGCCCCCCCTTTTGCTTGTCTTTGTTAAAGGACCATTTCTTTTTAGTCTGTTGACTTTAAAATTAGCCTTGTTTTGGAAGTCACAAAAGGGCTTCTTATTCTGGGGCTTATTCCTTTGGGAAAAGGGGATTTGTTTACTTTTCTCAGAGGAACGAGCTAAGACCTCTTCTAAGGAAGAACCGAACAAGAGTTTGCCTTCGAAGGGAATGCCACAGAGCTTATTCCTGGAAGTAAGGTCACCTTCCCAAGATTTAAGCCAGATAGCTCGCCTAGCTGAATTAATGAGAGCAGAAGCTCCGGCTGCGGATTTCACTGAATCTGCTGCTGCATCAGCTAAGAAGGCGACTGACTTGGCAATGAGTGGGAGGGATTCTCTAATCTCTTCTTTGGGGGTGTCAGATGCAAGAAGATCATCCAGACGCTGAAATTTCTAGCCACACAGGTGGATTCTACTGCCGGGCCTAAGGAAAAAGCTGAAGCATCTCAGGCCTTATGTAGCAATGAGTCAGCCTTTCTATCCATTTGATCTTTAAGGACCCCAGAATCTTCAAAAGAAAGATCTGATCTTTTGGACACCTGCGACATAGGGGCATCTAATCTAGGACACTTAAAGAAAACCTCCTCAAATTCAGACTGAAAAGGAAATCTTCTTGTGTGTCCCCTGGATTGGAACAACCTTTCATCAGGTTCTTTCCATTCAGACAGAATCATGTCCCTAAGAGACTGGTGTACTGGAACAGTTTTTGATTTCCGTCCCTGTAGGCCCCTATACATTTTATCCAGATTGGGATTGTTGTGGCATCTCAATCTGCTCTGCGGTATATATTGCTTTTAGTAGTTCATCAATATCCTCGACTGGAAAAAGATACTTAGATGAGCTACCTGTATCCTTCTCTGATGCAGACTTTTCATCAGATGAAGAAACTGGATTCTCACCTTCTTCCAGATCAGAGGTATCTCTTGAACTAATGGTCTCAGATACTAACAAGAGAAGGGACCTGGCAGAGTTAGAAGGTTCTTGGGCTATGGGTCTAGCTGAGGAAGAGCCTAGACTAGTAACCCTGTCATTAAGTGACCGAAAGGAGTCCACTACCTTCTTCATAGTCATTAACTCCTTAAAAGAGGAAGACTCTGAACTAGCTCTGGGTGGAATACAATTCTCACAAAATAGCTTTTTATAACTATCAGAAAGCCTGACCCTACAGTTCCCACATTTCTTCTTCACCGGTTTGGCCTAGAAAAAAGCAGAAACAAGGACCATAAATAAAAAGGTTCCATACAAAAAAAGTCCCTTGCTGTAGACTATCCACAGACAAGGGCTTAGCTTGGGGGCAGTATGGGACCCGGATGCTGCCGCTGGTTCAATACAAGCGGATGCTCCATCTTCAGACCTGTCCTCAAGCTCCATGAAGCAAGCGGAGAACGGCCGTAGAGAAGACTGCTGCTGTACTGAAAAAAGTGCACTTAGAATGGCGTTTTTAGCACACTATATCACTGCAGCATGTCCTCAGTGTCTCCACGCCATGCTCCTTTAAAAAACTCGGCGTCCGGAAGTGTGTCATGTGACTTCCGGTTCCGGCGCCATCTTGCCGCGTCACCGGAAGTCCTCCTGACGCCATCTTGGTACACCGAAATGAAGCATTTAGGACACAGTTCCACGCAGCAGCGCTGGGGAAAAAAGGAAGGGAGTTGCCACTACTCACATAGGCAAGTAACCCTTAGAAATAGGAAACCAGGGACGTGACTGGAAGCTGCCCTGTATGGAAGCCAGAGCTCTTAGCTCTCCATCAGCCCACAGCCTAACGGCCCATTAAGGGGACTTTTAATACCTGTATATGGGTGGAAACAGGAGAACACGATCCTCTAAAACCAGAGGATCATCCCAACCACCTTAAGGCTCCTCTACGACCCTCCGAGGGTACTTTAAGCCACCTTTCACCTCCGACGACGGGATGGACAAGATGGCGCGACGACATCCGCTTCCTCTACGAGGCCGCCGCTACCGCCGAGCTCCCCACCACCAACGCATTCACAGAGCACATCAGCACTGGCTCGGGAGACAGGCGGGCTGCAACACAGGGACCCAGGTGTGGTGAGTCCA
The DNA here is from genome assembly GCA_037952925.1 of Lithobates clamitans. Taxonomy (NCBI): domain Eukaryota; kingdom Metazoa; phylum Chordata; class Amphibia; order Anura; family Ranidae; genus Lithobates; species Lithobates clamitans. Next base: position 17,173,112 of record JBBGZY010000449.1, read on the forward strand.
TCTCCGCCCCACACATCCCGGCTGAGCTGCAGCATGAACCCCGGGACACAGCACTAGGCCTCACTGCAGCCCCATATATACGCAGTGCTCTGAGGCCTTCCCACGGCTGCTGTGCACAGCCTCAGACCCGATCCTATCTGCGGGAGGAGCTGTATCCCCTACCCCCTCACTACAGTCGGGTGACTTTCCCCCGCTACCAGATCCAGAGTATGCCCGGGGCTCGGGAACCCTAACAGCAGAGCAAACTGGAGAATGTACTCCCCAACAGGCGCATTGTCCTGCCCCAGACTCTCCCCAGCCACAGAGACAATCTCGCCACAGTAACCCCAAATTCACAGAGCGGGGGATAGGCCAGGCAATGTCCTATGCTCAGGTGACCAGCTCCCCGAACTTGGCCCATATGGATGTGCTAGCAAACGGTCATCCCTCTTCTTCACAGATGCCTGTGTGGGGTAACTCGCAGGACCCCCAAATGCAGACCTGGGAGTCGCTACGACCTGCACCCCCCCTTGTACCTCAGCGAGAATCCTCTCCACCGCATCATCCACAACAACAAATGGGGGTTAATCCCCGATTTCAGCAGACCCCATCGTGGCAGGCCTGTCTCCGAGCCATCCCCACCAAAGAGGACTTTAAACTCCTTATCGAGGAGGTCAAATCTGCCTGCCGGGCAGAAATCCAAGTAATTCATCCTAACCTTAAACATCTCTCTGAGAGGGTGGAGATGGCAGAGGAGGAAATTCAAGAGACCAAACTGGCCGTGCATCGCACCCAACTACAGGGAGCTGACCACCATCTAATGCTCCAGAACATGCAGCGCCATATTGAAGATTTGGATAATAGGGGGCACAGAAACAACATCTGAGTTAGGGGCCTACCTGAATCAGAGGGTCCGGAAGATTTACACGAGATCCTGCAATCTTTATTCAACAATCTTTTGGGGGACCCCACAAATAAACCCATAGGGATGGATCGTGCACACCGTGCCCTGCGTCCTAAAGGACCTATCTCCAGACCCCGCGATGTTATATGCAGGGTCCATTCCTTCCCTTTAAAGGAAGACATCATGCGAAAAGCCTGCATCACCAAGAAGGTGGTCTATGAAAACACACCAATCCAGCTATACCCAGACCGTTCTTGGATTACTTTGCAGAAACGCAGACTCCTCCATCCTCTACTCATTTCACTACAAGAAAACAATATAATCTACCCCTGGGGTTTCCCTTTCAGCTTAACAGCCCGTTGACAAGGAAAATCAGCAGTATTGCGATTCCCTGAGGACTTGGACAATTTCTGCGACACCATGGAGATCCCTGTTCTCCGTCTTCAAGAATGGGATTTAGTGGAAACACCAATGTCACCCCCATCGGTCTGGTAGAAGATTCCTCCAACAAAACGCCCCAGAGAACGGGACTTTCCCAGAGGGTCTACTAAACCTAGGAATGGTTGACCGCCATATTAGTTTCTCCTGATATACCCATCAGCCTTATTTGCACTCCCCTTAGGCCTCATGCCCGTTATCTTGTTTAGTTCATTGGGCACCCCCTAATGGAGACTTGAAAGTGGTAATTTTTCTGATCACTAGACCCCCTATGGGATTACCTTACTAAAGTTCCTCTTTTTACTTTGTTAAGGTATTTCAGTACCGTCGTTTTTGTTTTTACTGTTCTCTATGTCCCCCCGGCCTGGGTCCTCATTGTGGGCTCTGACCGGGAGGACTTACTGGAACTTAATAGATCCCAGGCGGTTTGAACTGCTTGGGACTTCATGCCAATGTTTACTTTTAATTATTATGTTTCTAACTAATCTCTTTTTTTCCTCCTCTCCCTCTATCTCTTTCTCATCCACCCCTTCCCCCTCCCTGGTTCGCCATTGGTTCTGGATGATCACCTGGACGTACCCTACACATGGGTCCCTTCCTTTCCTGGATGTCGAGGCACTCTCGCGGCTGGATCAGCTAAGTAATCTTGAGCTCACACACACTCACGACCATGGCTAAGATTATGTCACTTAATGTCCACGGATTGAATTCAAATAAAAAAAGACATCTTGCGTTGAGAGAGCTCAGGCATTCTGGGACGGACGTTGTCCTGCTACAGGAAACGTATTTTAATAAAGGAGACGCCTTCACCTTTGCATCCAGACAATATCCTCAGGTTTACCAGGCATTTAGCCCCCGCAAGCGAGCAGGAGTGGCTATTCTATTAAAGGGGTTCCCCCTTTAAATGTTCTGAGTCTTTTGTAGATCCACGGGGACACTACATTATCTTGTGAGGTCAGTGGCACACACAGGCTGTCACTATCTGCACCCTATATGCCCCTAATACCCGACAAATCCATTTCCTATCTAAAGTATTTGCACGACTGTTTAGATCCCCTAATGAATATTTGATAATTGGTGGGGACTTTAATTTATCCCACTCGGTAGGTCTAGATCGCTACGTAATGAACCCCATAGACCCACAAACCCGCGCTGCTCGGGACTCAAAATTATTTCGACAAATCACCAGACGTTATGCCTTTTTTGATATATGGCGGGCCCTGCGACCGGGAGATAGACAATACACATTCTTTTCTGCCCCTCACCGCATGCACTCCTGTATAGACTATTTTTTGTCAACAATGCCACCCTTCGCGCCACTAAGGATGCCCAGATCCTACCTATTTCCTGGTCCGATCACGCTCCTGTAACTATGTCCTTAGAGATAGGCATCCCTTACCCCTAAACCATGTAACTGGCATTTAAATAATTTCCTCCTCCAACACATCCCATCTAAATCGGAACTAGAGTCCACATTGCAGAATTATTTTCTTGAAAATGACACCTCTGATGTCTCCCACTCTACTCTTTGGGAGGCCCACAAGGCGGTTCTCAGAGGGCGTTGTATAGTGATCTCCTCGGCCATGAAGAAAGATGTGAAAGCTTCTAAACTCTAAGATGAAAGAGATCTCAGAGCCCTAGAACTCCAATTACAAACTTCACCATCCATACCTCTCCTTAAAAAAATTGTCTGCTTACGTACTACCCTCCGAGACTTAGCAATAGGCCATGTAGAGAAGGCACTCCTTAGATTAAAACAAACCTACTATGACAAAGGCAACAAAGTCCACTCACTATTGGTGCGCAAATTGTCAGAACGCTCCCCCACGACCACCCACCACCAAATAAAAGATAGAAGAGATGCACTCTTATCACACCCTCAAGACATAGCTCGGGCCTTTGGGGAATTCTATACAGCCCTATATAATGACCCCGAGATTCCACAGGACCCTCTCCCCCCTGACCTGGCTGATCGTTTGCAACAATATTTGGAGGAAAGTGGAATTCCGAAGCTTCAGGCGTCGGACTTGCTTTCCCTCAATGCCCCTATCACGGTAGAAGAATTGACAGCCACCATTAAAATTTTGCCATCACATAAATCTCCGGTCCAGATGGCCTCCCCTATGAATATTACAAGACATTTCTCCCGATTCTCCTACCTCATTTGTGTAAGTTGTTTAATGCCTTTCTTCAACAAACCCCTATCCCGTCAGACAAGCAGAAGTCATACCTCACGTTAATCCCCAAACCTGACAAAGATCCTTCCTTATGCGCCAGTTATAGGCCAATCGCATTTCTAAACTCTGACCTAAAAATTTTTACTAAACTCCTCTCGATGCGATTGAACCTGATACACCCCTCTTTAATACATAAGGATCAGGTGGGCTTTGTCCCCCTCCATCAAGCAGGGGACAATACGAGATGGATTATTGACCTCATAGATGTGGCGAACAGGGACAAGTTGGAGACATTAGTCCTTGGGTTAGATGCCGAAAAGGCTTTTGACCGCCTTGGCTGGCCCTTCCTGTTCGCCACGTTGAAATGCATGGGGTTCCGGGGGCCCTTTTTTACAAGCTATTCGGCACCTATACACAAATCCCACATCTCAAGTGAAGACCCCCTTTGCCTTGTCATCTGCCTTTCCGATTGCGAATGGGACCCGCCAGGGGTGTCCACTCTCGCCACTATTATTTGCGCTATGTGTTGAGCCTCTGGCGGCTTCCGTTCGAAGAAACACGGACATACACGGGGTCCCGGTGCGGGGAAGGGAATTTAAACTAGCACTGTTCGCAGATGACATTATACTTACCCTGACCCAGCCTAGGATCTCACTTCCCAATTTACATGCCGAACTCGACCTTTTTCGATCTCTTTCTGGCTATAAAATAAACGCGGCTAAATCAGAGGCTTTACCTATCAATATCCCAGCAGCAGAGACCCAGCATCTACAGCAATGCTTTCCGTATCATTGGAAGACAACAGCCCTGAAATATTTGGGAGTTCAGATCACCCCTTCTTACACTTCCCTATACTGAGCCAACTTTCCTCCCTTGTTCAGGTCCATAAGGGATCTGTTACAAAATTGGAAGGTTTACCATATCGCCCTCCTGGGGAGGGTGGCCTCTGTTAAAATGACCATCCTTCCCAAACTTCTTTAGCTCTTCCAAACGCTCCCCATTCCAATTCCACACGCAGACTTGAGGAAACTTCAGGCAGATTTAGTGCGCTTCGTTTGGAATTATGGGAGGCATAGAATATCTCATTCAGTCTTAACGGCAGTGCGCTCAGAAGGAGGGTTGGCATTTCCTGACCTAAATAAATATTACCAAGCTGCCCAACTACGTGCCCTGGCCTCCTGGTTTCCCCAGCGGTCTTACAATAGATTGACAGAAATTGAAAAAATATGGATGGCACCCACACATCCAAATAGCATGCTCTGGGATGCAAATGTGGAGGTGAACTCGGCCCGGCTTCTGGGCCCCATGCTCCATCTTAGATCACTATGGCGTAGATTATCCCGAGTACATAAGCTGGGCTCAGAGAGGTCACTCCTCACGTCATTCCTTTACAATCCCAGAATGCCTGCAGATGTCAGATGTCTTTCCCATGGGCGAAAAGGAATTTATTCCACTTTGGTCATCTGGTGCATCCATGTACACGTAGAATGCTCTCATTTCTAGAACTTCAAAAGAAATTTGACTTACCCAGGTATTCTATATTTACCTGCAGATTAGACACTATGCCCAATCTTTCGCCCCGAACCTACAATTCTCAGCGCCAACTCCATTTGAGAGCTTGATGTTAGAGGGTTCGGCACGCCGAGGCTTAATTTCAGATATATACCGGGTGCTAAATTCCTATTGCTTTACCACCCAGGGTAAGCATGCATATATGCTTCGCTGGGAGAGGGTATTGGGAGAGGAAATCCCAGAAACGACATGGCGGACGATTTGGTCTCAGGCAGCTTAGAGTTCCTTTTGTACACTCTACAAGAAACAAAGTTCTCTTTTTTTGGCATCTGACGCCTGACGTTCTCCATGCCATTTACCCTTCCAGTTCGGATAGATACTGGCATTGTCAGGGAGACAGAGGGACCTTGTACCACATTTACTGGACGTGTCCTAAGATAGTGCCTTTCTGGACGGAGACGCAGCTTTTACTGACTCGCCTTTTAGGTGTGCAGGTTCCCAGAACCCCGAAATCATTCCTCCTTGGAGTTTCTGTTTTACAGATACCTAAACATTCTAAAAAAACTGCTTAGACATGTCCTGACGCCCGCAAAATGCCTTATTGCCCTTTATTGGAAACTACGGGACCCGCCTACTCAAACAGACCTATACACCAGAATAAAAGACATAGAGCTGATGGAAAAAATGACAACTAGATTGCAAGATAGATTGGAAGCACATGATGAGGTCTGGGAAGAATGGCATAGACGAGACGACCCGCCCTGAACCAATGGCTGAGCCTCCCCCTCCCTTCCCACCTTATTCTCTCTTTCTTTTCTCTACTGTACTCTTTTCTCTTTTTTCTCTTTAGATTTTGCTAAGCTCCATGTTGAAACCTACTTGTTAGCTACTGAATGTTACATGGAACTTGATACAAATCTTTTATATTTGGTTTATTATTTACTGATGTTTGATATCTGTCAGCTTTACTGCTGGACTGTTTGTACAAAGCAGTATCAATGTCCTCTTTATTCACCTGCATATATGTTTAATAAAAAAATGTTATGTGAAAAAAAAAAAAAAGAAATAGGGAACCCTTCTGGTACAGACTATCATCCAGAACTTGGCCACAACTAGTCCTGGATAAAACCAGAGAAGGGGGGTCCACCAACCACAGTTACCAGACCTTAAGAAAACAAAAAATGTATCGGTGCTCCTGGAGGGTCTGGAAACACAAAACAACTGAAGGTCAGAGGAAAGGGAGGGGCCTTTTAAACTGTATCTGATTTGTGTTTCCTGTAGAGGGCAGAGCCAATCATCTCTCAAGTAGCTGTCCTGGAAGGTGAGGGGGGAAAGTATGGTTGATTTCCTGCTCCCATTGAAATAGGCAAGGTAGTCGGAAGTCGTCTGGGGGAGCGATCAGTAATACATAGGTAAGGGAAAGCACGTGTAGTAATATGCCATCTTCAGTACAATATTTCTCGAGGGTAGTAGGTGGTCGACGGAAAGTAGCCAGGGGTGGTAAGGAATGTAGGAAATTATGGACTTGGAGAGCTCTCCAAAAGTCCAACCTAAAGAAGCCTTAGGGATTTGTAAGAGTAGTTAGGAAAGCCACCTTCGGACATTAGGAAATGAGAGGCTTGGAAACGGCCAGCCTTTGACAAATCCCGGAAAGTTCTATCTTGATAGCCTGGCGTGAAATGAGGGTGCCCCAATATTGGAAACAACGGGGATTATAAAGAGGAAAGCGAGGTCTGAAGAATAAGTCACGAGCGTATTCGTGTCGTGGGGCCAAGTCGGTGATGTTTCAAGGAGTGTGGTAACGAATTGTAGCACCATGGTGCCCTACAAAGGGATATTGCACTTTGAGCTTGCTCCAATTGAGGCCAGAGTTTAGTGTCTTAATGTCGACACCAGTCAATTAACCTACCTACAGTATCTCACAAAAGTGATGTACACCCCTCACATTTTTGTAATTTTATTATATCTTTTCATATGACAACACTGAAGAAATGACACTTGGCTACAATGTAGTAGTAGTGAGTGTACAGCTTGTATAACATTGTAAATTTGCTGTCCCCTCAAAATAACTCAACACATAGCCATTAATGTCTAAACTGCTGGCAACAAAAGTGAGTACACCCCTGAGTGAAAATGTCCAAATTGGGCCCAAAGTGTAAAAATTTTGTGTGGCCTCTTCCACTCCTCCATGACGACATCACAGAGCTGGTGGATGTTAGAGACCTTGCGCTCCTCCATCTTCTGTTTGAGGATGCCCCACAGATGCTCAATAGGGTTTAGGTTTGAAGACATGCTTGGCCAGGCCATCACCTTTACCCTCAGCTTCTTTAGCAAGGCAGTGGTCGTCTTGGAGGTGTGTTTGGGGTTATAATCATGTTGGAATACTGCCCTGTGGCCCATTCTCCGAAGGGAGTGGATCATGCTCTGCTTCAGTATGTTACAGTACATGTTGGCATTCACGGTTCCCTCAATGAACTGTAGCTCCCCAGTGCCGGCGGCACTCATGCAGCCCCAGACCATGACACTCCCACCACCATGCTTGACTGTAGGCAAGACACACTTGTCTTTGTACTCCTCACCTGGTTGCCGCCACACATGCTTGACACCAACCAAATAAGTTTATCTTGGTCTCATCAGACCACAGGACATGGTTCCAGTAATCCATGTCCTTAGTCTGCTTGTCTTCAGCAAACTGTTTGCGGGCTTTCTTGTGCATCATCTTTAGAAGAGACTTCCATCTGGGACAACAGTCATGCAGACCAATTTTATGCAGTGTGTGGCATATGGTTTGAGCACTGACAGGCTGACCCCCCCCACCCCTTCATTCTATGCAGCAATGCTGGCAGCACCCATACGTCTATTTCCCAAGGACAACCTTGGATATGATGCTGAGCACGTGCACTCAACTGCTTTGGTCGACCATGGCAAGGCCTGTTCTGAGTGGAACCTATCCTGTTAAACCGCCGTATGGTCTTGGTCACCACGCTGCAGCTCAGTTTCAGGGTCTTGCCAATCTTCTTATAGCCTAGGCCATCTTTATGTAGAGCAACATTTTTTTTTTCAGATCCTCAGAGAGTTCTTTGCCATGAGGTGCCATGTTCAACTTCCAGTGACCAGAGAGTTACATAGTTACATAGTAGGTGAGGTCAAAAAAAGACACAAGTCCATCAAGTCCAACCTATGTTTGTGATTATATGTCATTGTATATCCCTGTATGTTGAGGTCGTTCAGGTGCTTATCTAATAGTTTCTTCAATCTCTCGTGGCCCCCCGCTGAGACCACCACCTGTGGAAGGGAATTCCACATCCTTGCCACTCTTATGGTAAAGAACCCTCTACATCCCTATTGTGGGGTCACCATTATGGTATTTGTATTTTGAAATCATATCTCCTCTCAAGCGTCTCTTCTCCAGAGAGAATAAGTTCAGTGTTCGCAACCTTTCCTCATAACTAATATCCTCTAGACCCTTTATTAGCTTTGTTGCCCTTCTTTGTACTCGCTCCATTTCCAGTACATCCTTCCTGAGGACTGGTGCCCAGAACTGGACAGCATACTCTAGGTGCAGCAGGACCAGAGTCTTGTAGAGCGGGGGAATTATCGTTTTATCTCTGGAATTAATCCCCTTTTTAATGCATGCCAATATTCTGTTTGCTATGTTAGCAGCAGCTTGGCATTGCATGCCATTGCTGAGCCTATCAACTACTAGGACCCCCAGGTCCTTTTCCATCCTAGATTCCCCCAGAGGTTCTCCCACATTTCTACCAGAGCGATAACACCACATTTAACACACCTGCTTCCCATTCACATGAGAGACCTTAACACTAACAAGTCACATGACACAGAGGAGGGAAAATGGCTAATTGGGCCCAATTTGGACATTTTCACTTAGGGGTGTACTCACTTTTGTTGCCAGCGGTTTAAACATTAATGGCTGTGTGTTGAGTTATTTTGAGAGACAGCAAATGTACACTGTTATACAAGCTGTACACTCACTATTTTACATTGTAGCAGAGTGTTATTTATTCAGTGTTGTCACATGAAAAAGATATAATAAAATATTTACAAAAATGTAAGGGTTGTACTCACTTCTGTGAGATACTGTATGTTAGAGTGTGTGTGTGTATGTATGTATGTATGTATGTGAGTGTATGTATGCATGTATGTGAATATGTGTGTCAGATTATATGTATGTGTGTGTTTTCTCAAAATCCAAAAATTGGGGGTACTGTTGTGCTATGAATAAAGGGGTTGAAATTAATTATAGGGGGTGTATATGCTCATGATTTCTGCCCTTTGTATACTCCTGTTCCCTGCACTCTGTTCACTGGGATGTACTGGGATTACTTCTGACCCCTACACGCTGTGCATTACTTTTACTCTTGACCCCCCCTAAATTTGTTCTACACTGTTTGGGGTTCATCATCACCTTATTATCATACAAGGGAAAATCCCTTCTTATACATTTGTTACCAGAATAGATGTTCATTTTGTAAGATTCCCCCTCTCACCCCTTATTCTGGTAACACCTGCAGATTTTTGGATTTGCTTGTACTTTCTGTTCTGGCAATAGTGATCTCCAGGACAAATATAGAAAGTGAAAACAAGCAGAAATAAGAACCTGACCCATCCATACTGTATGCAAACCTAAAGCGGTTCTAAAGGAGGGGGGGTATTTTTTTACCTTAAAGTATGCTGACCAGACGTCTCCGGTTCCCAGGGACAGTCCCAGGATCTAGGACACTTTGTTTGGTCTGAATATGTCCCCGGTTCTGTCCCGGGATTCAGGGGCAGTGCCCATACCCATTGCTGACAGTCTAGCCCTAGCAGGACATGCAGCTGTGAGAATATCAATCCAGCACAGCAGGAATTGGTGGGCAACCCGGGACGTATATGGCCACAAGTGAGTGGAGCTGTCAAATCGAAGCTCTGATGTTGGCTGGGCGGGGCTGATATACAGAGCTCCGCCCCCTTTGTCAGACAACCTGTGCACAGACAAACAGTTGGCAGTTATACATTGGTGGGCAGGGAGGAGGGTGGCAGGGGGTGGGACAAAATGTAACTACTGTATGTGTACCAGCAGCGGTGTATAATTCAGGTTTATTATACATCGCTGTGGGTGCACATACAGTAGTTAAAATTGGTCCTACCCCCTACCACCTTCCTCCCCACCCACCAATGTATAAAAACTGTTTGTCAATGCAGGGTTGTCTAACGAAGGGGGCGGAGCTCCGCGTATTCCCACCAATCCGGACATCAGAGGTTGGACTTGACAGCTCCACTCTCTCACTGCTCAGGTCACTGCCTTAGGGCGCCAGAACGAGGGGGCAGTACAGTCGGAAACCCTGGGGGTGTGTTTGGACATCCATATTGGAGATCAGCATCTCCGTCCAGCATCCTTCCCTGGGGAGCTACTGACCTCCCCCTAAAGAGCAGCACATATAGAGAAACCACTGACCAGCTGTACAAGAGGAGGGGGAACAGTGTGGCCGGCAGATCCAGGATGGTGGAGCGGCACTCCCTCAGAGTTACCAAGCAGAGACACAGCTTCTGAAGGGAGCAGGTTTGCTCACTCTTCTATCAAAACTCCATCTCAACTATCTGCTGCTGCACCAGCCTCTTCTCCACCCTGCAAAATCTTCATGATTTCCGGAGCACACACAGACTGTATACCTCGGCACCCCCCTCAAACACTGAGCAAGGCTACTCAGCTACCTACAACTGCTTTCTGTTAACTAATGATGTACCAGAACAGTCTTTACACTAAATCCTGGCTGCTTTGCAGAGAGGCAGCAGAGCTCACAAATTAGATGTCTATGCTGTCGGGACTTTGGGGGGACTTAACTGAAATCTGGGGGGAAAATCCTTGCACTAGCCCTGGCAGCACACCCCCAGCTTGCCCACCAATCCTTGGCTGTGCTGGATGGATGTTCAGTTCACACTGCTGCATGTCTTACTAGGCTGCACTCATTTATTATACATCTGATGCCTGCATGCTTTCCTCGGCTCCTGTATGCTGGTAATCAATATTTTAGAAGAGAAGTTATGTTTAATTGGTGTCTTTGCAGTTTAACTAGTTCCTGAACCTTGCACTCTGTACAACGCACTCCTGAACCTTGCACTCTGTACGTAGCATCCTCCTAAGCCCTGCAATCTGTACGTAGCATCCTCCTGAGCCCTGGACTCTGTACGTAGCATCCTCCTGAGCCCTGGACTCTGTACGTAGCATCCTCCTGAGCCCTGCACTCTGTACGTAGCATCCTCCTGAGCCCTGCAATCTGTACATAGCATCCTCCTGAGCCCTGCACCCTGCATGTAGCATCCTTCTGAACGTAGCATCCTCCTGAATTCTGCACCCTGCACGTAGCATCCTCCTGCACGTAGCATCCTCCTGCACGTACCACCAGCAAACAGGGGGCACACTGACCACCAGCATACAGGGGCACACTAACCACCAATATGCAGGGCTAGTGGTTACCAGTATACAGAGGACATAACAAATCAAGTAAAACCACACTTAAAAAATGTCAAAAACAATAAGAGAATCTTGTTAGCTGGTTCCCTCATCTAATGCAAATCAGTCAAAAGCAAAAAATGCAGCGCTGCCCTACACGTCATCTATAAAATTGTACAAATGGTAACACCTATTAATGAATAGCCAGTGAAAGTCAAAAATGTATTGCAATATGAATATAGTAGTGATGGTGTCAGCCCCTCTGCCAAAATATTTTGAGAAATTGCAGAGCTTCAATGTGCAAATAATGGTGAAACCCCCTACATACAATATTAATAATAATAACAGAGATGCAAATCAACCAGTGTATTAGAACATAGTAGTGATGGTGTCACCCTCTATGGAAAAGGTAAGAAATATTGCAGAGCCGCATTGTGCAAATAGTGGTGAAACCCCTATATATAATCATAATAATAAAATGTAAAATGTGTACATCAATTGTACATTTTATTATTAATAACATATGAGGGTTTCACCACTATTTGCACATTACAGCTCTGCAATATTTCTTACCTCTTGCAGCGAGGGTCACACTATCACTACTATGTTCTAATACACTGGTTGATTTGCATCTCTGTTATTATTATTGTATGTAGGGGGTTTCACCATTATTTGCACATTGAAGCTCTGCAATTTCTCAAAATATTTTTGCAGAGGGGATGACACCATCACTACTATATTGCAATACATTGGTTGATTTGTACTGGATATTCATTTATAGGTGTTACCATTGCACTTATACGTCCATTTGTAGAATTGTATATAGGAAGTGCAGAGTTTTTTGGCTTTTTATTGGTATATAGAGGCCAGAACATATTGATCACCATTGTATGCCATGAAGAAACCTCCACTTTCTGACCGTGGCAACTTGCTGGCCACACCCACTTTTGACCACACCCACAGGTAGCACACCGCATTAGCACCCTCACTTTTACCTCAAGCACCACCATAGCACCCCCCCCCCCCCCAAAAAAAAAATTGTCTGGAGCCGCCCCTGCACGGTTTGGATTCGAATTTTGCCTCTCCATCCCTCCGTCCAAATTTTTTCTTATCTTATCTTCTTAAAATTTGGTAGTCATGTCCCAACAAATTCTAAGAACTAAGAACTATCTTTTTTTTATCTAATGGAGGAAATGTGAGAAATAACGTATATATTATACAATCATTCCATAAACACATATCACATACACTGCGTATATCATTTGAGGAAAACATGCTTATAAAATGGTTTACCATTTGCCAATAAAAAAAAAAAAATGTTCCCAGATTTAATTTTAAAAATCTGGTCACCTTACCTTAAAGTATAACTAAAGGCAAAACTTTTTTTTTTTGTTTTAGATAGAGTCGAGACAGATTAGAACACCTGTATGTTTTTATTGCTGTCTGTGTCCCCCGTTAAGGATATTCACCCCCTCAGTTTGACCTGTTTACCATTATCATTAAAAGCGAAAGTAAGAGAAAATCCCATATTTTGGGTTGTCCCCAGAAAAATAATAGAGGGGAAATGTTCCAATGGGAACACTAGTTCTGCTGACCTGGGGGTCCCCAAGAAATTCCCTTAATTTGCAGGGATTTCCTCTCACTTTCTGTTTGTATATGGGACAGGAAGTGAAGGGAAATCTCCGCAATGGGATACAGATGGCGAAAAAAAATCTAACAGGGGTTATAACCCTCCCTTGCTCTATCCAAAATGAAAAAACATTTTGCCTAGAGATCTACTTTGATGCATTGTATGCATTAAAGAATATGTAAACTAGACATGCATAGAACGAAAAAAATTGTTTTGTTTTGTTTTAAATAGTCAATGTAAGGGGAAGATCAGACATATGCCCCGTACACACGGTCGGATTTTCCGATGGAAAATGTCCGATCGGAGCGTGTTGTCGGAAATTCCGACCGTGTGTGGGCTCCATCGGACATTTTCCATCGGATTTTCCGACACACAAAGTTGGAGAGCAGGAGATAAAATTTTCCGACAACAAAATCCGTTGTCGGAAATTCCGATCGTGTGTACACAAATCCGACGGACAAAGTGCCACGCATGCTCAGAATAAATAAAGAGATAAAAGCTATTGGCCACTGCCCCGTTTATAGTCCCGACGTACGTGTTTTACGTCACCGCGTTCAGAACGATCGGATTTTCCGACAACTTTGTGTGACCGTGTGTATGCAAGACAAGTTTGAGCCAACATCCGTCGGAAAAAATCCTAGGATTTTGTTGTCGGAATGTCCGAACAAAGTCCGACCGTGTGTACGGGGCATTAGGACCTCTATAGATGGCCAAACGCAGAGACTCATACGACCCCAAGTGAGCCGCCTCTAATACTGTAGCTGAATCCCCATCATCTGAAGTTAACCAGCGATGGGCAAACACCATCTGACTTGGTAAATAATATTTCCACCAATCCGGCAAGGCTAGACCCCATGGCTCTTGCAATGCCTTTAGCCCTATTCTGGGTGGTTTAGGAGCCCATAGAAATGAGCTCGTGAATCCATCCAGTTTTTTTAAAAAGGATTTAGGAATCCATGTGGGAGCATGTCTTAAAAATATATAATATGACCGTAAGGATTTTCATCTTAAGTAGGTTAATCCTCCCTATCAGGGACAAGGGAAGCCTCTGCCAGGCCTGGTCTTTCTGTTTAAGAAAGGTCACTAGGGGTAACAGGTTAAGGGGAATATAATCAGCGATATTTGCCATGACTTTAATTCCCAAATATGTAATGGAAGAGACCCACCGCAGCGGCAGGTCAGGGTCCGCCACCTCCCTGGCCCCTTCGTCCAATGGCAGGATAGATGACTTATTCCAGTTAACTTTCAAACCCGAGAGTAGTGAAGTTATTCATAATGTTCAGTGCTGCTTTCAGCGATTGCCCTGGGTTTTTAAGGAACAACAGCAAGTCATCCGCATAAAGTGCCAAGCATTCATTTATGTTTCCTACTCTACGGCTGGATTCACACCTATGCATTTTTTGTGCTTTTTGCATTTTGCAGATTTGCTCTACAGAACGTGTTCCATAGGAAACCATGTTTAATGGACTGCAGTGCAAATCTGCAAAATGCAAAAAGCACTAAAACTGCATAGGTGTGAATCCAGCCTTATAGCCTCTACCTCCCAGGATGATCTAAGTGAAACCGCCAGTGGCTTCATTATGAGATCAAAGAGGAAAGAGGACAGGGGACACCCCTGCCTAGTGCCCCTACCCTCTGAAAAGAAAGGGGAAGTAGAGATGCCCAGCCATATCGCCACCCTAGGATTACTATACAATAAAGAGATCCATTGTCAGAAGACCAGACCGAAGCCCATCCTCTCCAGTACTAAACATATACTGCCAATCGACCGAATCGAGAGCTTTTTCAATGTCTATAGACACTATAATTCTAGTGGGGGAATCCAGATTCGGAAGTTGTAGGTGTGTAAAAAGTCTTCGTAAATTTGTGTCTGTAGACTTACCAGGCATAAAGCCCGTCTGGTCAATATCTACCAAGGAGGAAATAACTTAGCAAGCCTATTCGCCAACACTTTTGTTAATATTTTCTTGTACAAAGATTTTTATTGAACATAAACATCATCAAAAAGGATACAAAACACAGTGATGGACACACCAAGTGAACACATCTGCATTAAAATTGTGGATATATAACAAATATAACAGTATTAAACATAACAAATCTTACACGGTCCTGAAGTTCAGGAGAGTTTGCATAAGTTCTGCGGACTTTATGGATATGCTAACCTGCTAGATATTAGCAAAGTGTGCTTAAGGTTATGATGCCTATTACAGATTGGGTTGACTTTGGATGATTAACAACATAATATGAAAGAGACCATATGGAGCTGGGTAACACTTTCACTTTTGTTATTATTTTCAAACATATGTTTAAAAGGGCAATAGGCCAGTATGATGAATATTCCAGAGGGTCTTTACCAGGCTTTAACAATAGAATCATATATGCATCTAGTATCAAATCCGAAAGCCTTTGCTGTTTCAAGCAATGCTCTAAAAGTAAATTAAGTCTAGGAGCCAGCACATCCACATTAGTTTTGTAAAAGTCAGCAGGGAAACCACCAGGCCCGGGGGCCTTATGTGGAGGAAAAGCAAAAATAGCGATACTATCTCTTTAGTTGTAATCTTAGCGTCCAAAGCAACCCTATCTGCGTCGGACAATCTCGGGAGGACAAGACCTTCTAGGAGCATATCCAAGGCCACAAGGTCAGTGATTCTGTGTTTGAATTTTTTTTTTATGACTTGGTGTTATATCTTTCACTTGGATGTTAGAAGTTGCACTGAGTAAATACAGCTGGATAAAATAAAAACAGTGTCTGCCTTCATTTGGGGCTGCAAAGCAACAAAATGTGATTATTTTAAAGGGAGGTGATTCTTTTCTATTCCCACTGTATAGTCCTTTTAAATTTAAGCCATCAAGTTTATAGTTATCTTTGTTTTTGCCTTAGGCGGAATCGTGTCACTTTTATGCACAAGACAGTTTTTCAGATTCCTCCCCCATTTTGCTCTCCAGGACATGTGTAAGCATTTGATTCAAGAAATTCCTCCAGATTTCTTCAGTTATGCTCTCCAAGACCTATGAAGACATTTGATGTAAGAAATTCGTCCAGATTTTCTTAGTTATGCTCTTCAAGACTTGTGAACCAGAAATTCCTCCAGATTTTCCCAGTTGTGCTCTTCAAGACCCATGAAGACATTTGATGTATGAAATGCCTCCAGATTTCCCTGGTTACGATTTCCAAGATATGTAAAGACATTTGATGTAAGCAATTCTTTCAGATTCCTCCCCAGTAATAATCTCCAAGACATGCAAAGATGCATAATGTAGCTTCTCCCTTTTTTGTATTTCACTGCACCTTTGTGCATTTTCTTGAAGGTTTAGTATGATTTGGCCACTACAAGTGAAAGTCAAATCAATAACTGATTTTGTGGATTATTTTTGTTTCAACATTGTTATAAGTAAAGCTGCTGATGTGAATGTGAATCTGCAGAAAATCACCTGGTTCAAAAGTCCAAGCAAATCTGATTCATGGATTGTCAGATTATGTGCTGACTAAACACATTTTGCTCATAGGTATTCAGGTGATTTAAAATAGTTGTGCAGTTCTATTTGCCTGATCTTCAAATCGGTTTTCCATCACAGTCCAATACTATTAACTGTTGTTGTAGTTAATAAATGCCACTCTGTTGTACTATTGTTCAGCTATATCATTACTTAACCTAACAAATTCTACCCGTAATGTTGGTTATTACATTAAAGCAACTGTGCAACTAATAAAAAAAAAAATTGTATTCTTTAATTCTTTAATTTTTTTTTATGTCAAAATAAAATAATACATAAAGTAGAAAAGTAATAAAGGTATAAAGTATTCTCATGCATTTAGTGAAGCTAAACATAAACAAAGATATCTGTAGCATATTAAAACAAATGGGGTAAAACTTGTCTAAAACTTGAACTAAATCAGAACATTGTATTGTATCATCTTAGATAAAATTGAATAAACTTAAAGGGAGGTTGAGGAGGACTTAAAGTGGAAATTCTGCATAACACTATGTTTAAAAATGTCCCCTCCTGCTACATATGCTGCCTAACCTGTGTAAAATAATGAGAATATTTACATATTTTTAGTTTGCTCCGTTCACGTGATCTTCTGTGTCAGTGAGTGGTGGGTGCAGGGGAAAGGAGGGAATGTTTGACAGAGGCTGAGAATTCTGGGAGCAGTGATGGCACCCATAGGTTCCCATGTTCCAACTGTTGTCAGCGCTCTCTCTTCTCCCCTGCAGCCACCCTTCTCTGACAGAGGGGAGCTGGAGCTGTGGGATCACATGACCAGACCAAAGTGAGCTAAAAAATAGGTACGTATACACATTTTTTTTACACAAATTAGATAGCATAGGTAGCAGGTGGTGGTAGGTGACATTTTTAGACATAGTGTTATGCAGGAATTCTACTTTGATGGGTTTCACCATATTCCATTATCTTTAAAAGTGCAAAACAGAGTAAAATAAATAGAGAATAAAAATTTGAAATATAATAACAGGCGAAGAGGGGAAACATGATAAAGGTAAAAGAGGTTAGGAGAATATGTGAATGCACAAGGAGGGGAAGGG
Source organism: Lithobates clamitans (assembly GCA_037952925.1). Lineage (NCBI taxonomy): Eukaryota > Metazoa > Chordata > Amphibia > Anura > Ranidae > Lithobates > Lithobates clamitans. The sequence goes on from JBBGZY010000449.1 coordinate 17,190,750, forward strand.
AGAAATTCTGTAGGGGGGGTGGGGGGTTAGAACAAGAAGGGAATTTAGGTACAGATAAAATAACTGAAAAAGACAATCCTGGACAGTATTCGGGCAGTTCAAAGGGAGGACATACTGCATTTTTAATAAGGTATGGTATTCTAGTGTAGATTGAAAATGTATCTAATTCCGGGTTTTGCAGAATCACTCTTCTGTATGCTTTGTAGCTGCAATCGAGCATTCTATAATTTTAGTTTTGTCTATAATTAGTAGCCAAAGACCAATTTAATGAGGAGTGGTTGTTGCCAGCAAACTAGTATACAGGCGTTACTGGCATTTAGTAAATGTATAAGAAGTAGGGATAAACTTGGGATTGGTCCGAACCCATGCTTATCGAAAGCTGGAAGGAAGCTGTCAGTGCCAGCTAATCAGTTAGGGGATTCCCCGTCCCATGGTCCCACATACACTGTTGGAACCATATATGGTAACATTTGCTTAAAGCTTTGATTGCTCTAAAGAACCATGGTGGGAATTAAATGAGTTGGAGGAGTGGGAAGAAAATTCCAATGACTTCCTTATTGCACAGGCTCCACTAATCCTGAGCCTCCTCTGCCCAAATTTGCAATAATTCCTGCACTCCAACACCTAAAGGGCAAATTTGAGTAAAAAATTAACTTTGCTGCTCCCAAGGAGGAGCAGACGTAGATTTAGGCAACCGAAAAAAGAAGATTTTGGATCTTTCATTCTCTTCAATAGCTCTTCTCACCAACTCTTTGCTCTGGGTCTAGGTGACTAGCCTAAGAAATTAGTCCCAAATCTACACATCACTATTTACATTTTGAATAGCAGTCAATTCGACTTGGATGAGGTATATGCAGTCAGTGGGTTAAGCTAAAGACTTTTTTCCTTTTGTTCTTCTGTAAAGTTGATTTCCAGATCTTGTTGCATCACGGCAAGTAAGATAATAAGAAAAATGTAAGAGTAGATTAAATTGATAGGGTCTGGAGAAACCATACTGCATTGAAAAGGAAAAATAAAAAAAAATCCTAAATGGTGGTCAGAGGTGTCAAGGATTGTGATCCCCTAAAGGACTGTGTGAGAAAATCTTGCAATAGAATAGAATAGCTTTTTTAAGGGTCAAGGGGGTCTGTCATCAGCTAACTGTCAAATCTACCATTGTCTGTAAGTGTTTCAAGTGAAATCTGTCTGTATTAAGATGAAAAAAAAATCTCTCCTGAATACCAAGTGGAAATTTAGGGTTACCTGTAATTGTGGCCAGTAGAGATGAATCTAGTTCATCAAAAATGTGGAACATGCACTGGGAGATTTGGATGAGGGTGCTACAGATCAAGGGATGACTTGATATGTTGAGGGAGCCTCTTTTGCTCAGTTCCATTCTAGACCTCTGCAGTGGAATGTTCTGATGGCATGCGACAAGAGGACACAGTTGTTGAGCTCCATGTCCGTACATCCCAGAACGCTACAATCTCTGGATTGGTGGATGTCTCCTCAAAGTTTGGGGGCATGGAAGTTTTTTCTCCCCCTTTCTTAGAAGGTGCTGATGACAGACACCATCTTGATGGGTTGGGGTGGAGTTCTGGTTCCCATTTTGGTGCAGGTAACTTGGTCTCTGAGGCAGAGGTCACTGCCTATTAATATTCTGGAACTGCGGGCAATACATCTGGTGCTTTTGCATTGATCAGAAGAGCTGCAGGGTCTCCCAGTATAAATTTAGTTGGACAATGCCACGGCAGTGACATATATAAATCTTTAGGGGGCACCACAAGTCAATCAGCCCAGGAGGAGGTGGATCTCACATTCTTTTGGGCATAGCTTAATTTTCCTGCTCTGTCCGTGGTTTACATCCTGTGGGTGGGGAGGGGGAGAGACATTTTATCCTGCATGGTAGGCATTTACCTACCATGCAGGATAAAAAGGGTCTACTGAGCAGTAAAATCTATTATTTGTCAAAAACGCTTCTAAACGCAAACGCTCATAAAAGCCGCAAAACGTGCATAAACACGGCATGTAAAAGTGGCAAAACCGAAGTTTTTAATCATCGGTTACTAGCTGTCAAGTTTCAGTGTTCAGAAGAGGTTTTCAAACGTCCTGTGTGCCTAATGACACCATGGGAACTGTTCTCTCTGATTTGTGCCTTCCCTTTGTTACAGCTTCTTCCCTGTCTACCCCACAGGTTTCAGGTGGAAGAAATGGTGGCGATTTTGATTGCACCAGCTTTGCCAAGGGGAACATGGTGTTCAGACATCGCAAACATGTTATGTTGCAATCCTTGGACTCTTCGGGCTCACCTAGACCTCCTTTCACGGTACTATCTTCCACCCTTTAACGGCATGGCTATTGGGTGTCTTATACAGTTATTACCATGCTTTTGAGAGGTAGGAAGGCTACTTCAAGGAAGATTTACCACAGGACCTGGAAATCCTATGTGGCCTGGTGTGAGGCTAGGAAATTTCTTTTGTACATAGTGTCATGTACTGTATATTGTTCTTCCTGTCAAGCTGCCTTTTACCCCGTGGGATCTCAATTTGATGCTTTCGGTTTTATAGAGACCCCCATTTGGGACCTTCTCTTAGTCCTTTTGACACGGGAGAGTATTCCTGGCTGCCATTACTTTAGCAGGTAATGAAGGGTATTGGAATTGGCGGCTCTGTCTCTCAAGGAGCAGTTTCTGATACTTTACTATGACAAGGTGGTTCTTCATCCCCTACCGTTTTTTCTTTTTTGCCTAAAGGTGGATTCAGCCTTCTGTCTCAACCAGGACATTAGTCTTTTTTTCAGGCCTAAATTGCCATTTATTTTATTGATCTTAGGCTAACTGGTCTGTAATTCCCAGGGATGTATTTTGGCCCTTTTTTAAATATTGGTACTACATTGGCTTTTCTCCAATCAGCTGGTACCATTCCAGTTAGTAGACTGTCAGTAAAAATTAGGAACAATGGTCTGGCAATTACTTGACTAAGTTCCCTAAGGACCCCCGGGTGCAAGCCATCTGGTTCCGGTGACTTATTAATGTTAAGTTTTCCAAATCTATCTCTAATTCTGTCCTCTGTTAGCCATGAGGGTGCTTCCTGTGAGGTGTCATGAGGATAAACACTGCAGTTTTAGTTACTGAAGCCCCCCAAAGACTGAGAAGAATAAATTCAATACCTTCGCCATCTCCCCATCCTTTGTAACCAGATTTCCTTCCTCATTCTTTATGGGGCCAATATGGTCTGTCCTCCTTTTTTTACTGTGTATATACTTAAAGTGGAGTTCCACCCACTTTTACAACTCTTCAGCATCCCTCACTAAACTGTGCACTGTAAACAAATTGGATATTTTTAATTTTTTTTTCTCAACACCTACTGTATATCTGCTGTATTCATTTTTCACTTCCTCCTCCCTGGCCGTGGCCCATCGCATCATTTCCTGTTTGCAATGCCTTCTGGTAAGGGCAGCAACTTCCCCTGACACTGCCTTTGCTATGGGAACCTAACCTGAAACCTATTACACTGCTTGTGCTGCACTGAGCATGTGCGAAATCTGCAAGGATGAGATCCAGGAAGAACTACAGTCTGGCTTCAGATGCCCACACTTAAGATGGCCACGGCCTGCTGTAAGTTTATAAAATAACAAACTACTGCTATAAACTAACAAAACAGACCTTGGTTTACAGACTAACTTTACTAGAATACATTAAGCTTGTGTATTATAGGGGTATTTTTATTTAAAAAGTATAATTCCGACTGGAACACCACTTTAAAGAATTTCTTGGGATTTTTTTTTGCTCTCCTCCGCTAAGTGTCTTTTGTGTTCTATCTTAGCCGCCCTAATTGCACCCTTACATTTCTTGTTGCATGCTTTGTAAAGTCTGAATGTTCATGATGATTCCCCAGCCTTGTATTTTTTGAAGGCCTTCTCCTTTGCTTTTATATGCATTTTTACATTGGAGTTAAGCCATCCAGGATTTTTGTTCACTCTTTTAAATTTATTTCCCAATGGGATGCACCAACTCATGCCCTTATTTAATATGCTCTTAAAGCAAACCCATCTCTCCTCTGTGTTCTTTGTTCCTAAGATTTTATCCCAATTTATATCTTCTAGCAAGGTTCGTAGTTTGGGGAAGTTGTCTTTGTATTCCCCTTGTTTCCTATTTGTGTGATTTATACGGAAGCTAATTGACCTGTGATCGCTGTTTCCTAAATTGCCCCTTATTTCCACATCCGTGATCAGGTCTGTATTGTTGGTAATCAGTAGGTCTAGTAACGCTTTGTTTCTAGTTGGTGCATCTACCATCTGACCCATGAAATTGTCCTGCAAGACATTTAGGAACTGGCGAGCCTTAGACGAATGCACGGTTCCTTCCGCCCAGTCTATGCCTGGATAATTAAAATCTCCCATTATGATGACACTTCCCATCCTTGCTGCTAATCCAAATTGTTATAGAAGGTCCGTCTCCCCCTCCTCCCTCAGGTTAGGGGGCCTATAGCATGCTCCCAGTATTATTTTCCCCTTAGTTTCATCCCTTTGTAGTTCTACCCATAAGTATTCCACCTCCTCCCTAGCTCCCTTAGTGATGTCATCTCTCATCAAGTATTCCTGAGACTACCTTGGAGGTCCTTTTCCTTAAAGCGGGGGTCCACCTATCTATCGTTTTTTTTTTTGAGCTCATTCGCAAACTTTTCTTCTCATGATTATCTACTCACATGTTCTGTGTAATAAGTCCGGCTGTGTCCCATTTCGTTGTAAAGAATAACTTATAAAATTCACTGAAGGCGGTTTCCATCTTCATTGTGGGCATTTGAAGCCCACAAGCATGTATTTCCTGGATGCTGTGAATGCTGTGCTCCCAGCATTCACCGAGATGTTGTGATGATGCTATTGCACAATGCATGCTGGGAAGCCTGAGACTAGCTCCTAGGGGAGGTCTGGGAGAGGCTAGAAACACGCCTACTCCCATGGGAGGAAAACCAGGAAGTGCTAAGATTAGAAAAAAAAAAAAGGTAATTACGGTGATTTAAATTTTTTTACACAGCATGTCAGCATCTAGGCAAGGAAGAGAATGCATAGAGATAATGTTCAAAACTTGGGTGGAACCCCGCTTTAATTTAGCTCCTAAGTCCCTAAAATCGTTGTTTAGGACACTCCATCTGCCTGTCATTGGTGCCAATGTGCACCATGACAGCCGAGTCTTCCCCAGCCCCTCCCAGTAATCTGTCCACCAGATCCGTGATGTGTCGAACCTGAGCGCCCAGCAGACAGTTCAGCGCTTCAGGTCTTTGTGACAGATTGCCCTCTCTGTCTTAAGATTTGAGTCCCCTACCACTACAATCTTTCCTTTCCCTTCGCTTCCCCCCCACTCTCACTGGAGTTCTTCCCGTCAGCTAGGGGAGCCTCTCAGCGCCAGCAGTTCTGGTCCCTGACTGGTTTCACCAATGTCACTCAATGGAGCGTACTTATTGGGATGCTCCAGGATCGGCCTCCCTGGCACTTCCCCCTCTATCCTTCCTGTTACCCATCTACTCGTTTCTAGTGCCTGTACCTCTTTGTCTCCACCCGTCTCTGTGCTGGCCCCTGCTGGGTACGTTCCCAGCTCTCCTTTAGTGTGGGAGGGTCTTCTCGGTGCTGACAGTTGCTTCCCTAGATTCAGAACCTAGGCTTCCAGGGAAACAATGAGCTTACATGTTGCACAGCAGTATTCGCCCTAAATCAGATGATCAAGGATTGCATACATGCCACAAGAAAGTACACTGAGTCGCATCTCCACACCCGCCGGGCATCTCCACACCCGCCGGGCATCTTACCTAATAATTTAATGAGGATTGGCGATTATACCCTGTCAAAATTACTTAACAACTAGCTTTCTCACACTAATACTCAAGACATAGGTACTCGCTGCCCACGTGCACTCACAATACACAGGTACACACACTACTCAGACTACACTGGTACGCCCTGACACTAATACTCAATACAGCCCACGTGCACTTACAAAACACAGGTACACACTCACATTACACAGGTACATTGACCCGTTATAACGTCAGTCTAGTACTTCAGGAGACTGAAACCTTCTGTCCCCTGGTGATATATCTAAACCCCTATCCTCTCTTTATAATGCACTCCTGGGCAAGGATTCCCCCAAGGTAGAAAAACTATGGGAAAGTTGGCGGGCAGACATACCATCGTTAGATAAGGAGGGATGGGAGGACTGTCTAGATTATGGCCCTAAGCTAGTGATAGCATCCAAGGACAAGCTGATTCAGGTCAAATATATTCATAGGGTTTATTACACCCCACAGAGACTCCATCACATCTTCCCTGGGAGAGATCCCTTATGCCCTAAATGCAAGGTGCAACTCAGAACCTTCTTCCATATGTTCTGGGAGTGCCCCATTATAGCAATATTTTGGTCTGCGATTTTTGGAGAAATTAATACCAGATTGCAAATATCTATCCCGGTTTTGCCAGAACTAGCTCTGTTGGGGGTGTACGATGACGAACAGAGGCCCTATCATCTCAAACTATTAATTTCTTACCTTCTTTTTTACGCAAAAAAGGAGATCCTTATGAAGTGGATTGACTCTTCCCCTCCATCTGTTCCGGCCTGGGAAGCACAGATTGAGGCAGCTATTCCTATGTATAAAATGACGTATATAAACCGTGGTTATCCATGGAAATTCGAAAAAGTTTGGACTCCGTAGATGACCTCCTAGGGGCATACAGTATATCATGTTTCCTAGCTTATTGGGTGGGAGGGTTTTTTTTTTTTTTAATTTCCTAGAGGAAGGGAAGATGGAGGTATTTGGTAATTAGTATTGGAATCCTGCTTACGATGCCCTCCAGTTGTACACATTGAATTGAACTTACTTGTGCTAAAGCATGAATATCTAATATGTAGTGCTATGTATTGTGTCAATTGGTATTCTGTAACTTTACCTTCTCTGACAATAAAGCACCTCTATTTTTGTTTAAAAAAAAAAAAAAATACTTAACCTTTTAAAAAGGTAGAATTCCAGGCAAACAGATACTTTTTTTTGTGTATATGTACACTGTCTTACCTGCTAAAGGATTTGCACTTCTGCTCAGCCAGATTACCTCTACCAAACCACAGAGCACACATTTATTGATTTCAGTGTTCCTCTGCACCAATCTGGACAACAAATGAAAACCATACTCCTGTGTAGTGAGCGAGGAGGTGAACCAAGATGTGGTAGAGTCTTGGCTGTGAGTGTGGCAGAGTTGTGTGAATCAGAAGAGAGGGACTGGACAAATAACTTTGGCAGGAACAGTTCACACAAAAGGCATTTCATCTATGAGTTTACAATTAGTCCAAATAATAATTTTGTGTAATTTATTCAGGTTATAAAAAAAATATGCAATATTAGAAACAGACGTTTTTTGATAAATGTTTAATCAAATAGATATTAGAAGAATTCACCCTTCCCAAACAAAGCCAAGCAAAGTTATAATATTTGAAACCAAACTTCACAAAACTTTTCTGGTGACATGAAATCACTTTATATTAAATGTAGTAGAATACCATGCTTACAAATTCAGCAGCCAATTTAAAAACTTTATGTTTGCAAAACCACCACTGTGGTGATGCATAAATTCTAATAATGGTCCTAATAAAATATAAACATTTTCTTTGCAACAAAGAAAAAATGGCTTGCGCTAGCTAAAAGCAGTTTTTACATTTTAGAGATTGGAGCAACAGAAAGTTAAAATATAACCTCCCTCAAGATGATATATGAGGCTTAAGAGCCCCTTTAGACCTATGCATTTACCACAAGCCAAATCACACAAAACTCATTCAATGGTACCTCAACACAGTACAGAAGGCTCCAATAGACTTGCGTTGTAGCGCATCTTAACACACATGCCATGAGTTGCACTATATTGTGGTAAAATGGCACAGGTCCAGATTTTGATTGATTCTTTGCTGTGTGATGGCAGCCTATCCATAGTAAATGGGCTGTTGTAATGCCATGCACATAATGAGCATGGAGTACCCCACTACAACAGCTTTCAAAATGTCTAAAGGGGTACTTGAGGGCAAATAGTAGCAATCCCGCAAGTGGAAATGGTTGGACTAGAGGTAGAAAGTAGTACGGTAATTACGCTCACTGCTGTGCCCTGCTGCTTTAGATCTGTTACTTGAAAGTCCTGATCTATGTGTTGATGAAGTCCCGTCAGTGTGAAAGGTTTACACCTCTTTAAGGTTCTAAACACTATAGAGAAATTTCTGACAGGTGGATGATGGGGGAAAAAAAAAAATTACAGCTGGGATTTTCAAGTTGTAAATCACAAGAACAAGGACACCTATCTACAAGTAATTTACATACTACACTGTCCAACAATCGCTGCTCACATTAACAATACACCTGATTTATGAGAAAAACACCTTCTACTGATAGCAACCAGATTCAACAAAAACTTTTCTTTAGACACCTTTTAATCCCAGGTGCGATTAAGAGTGAACAAATAATCCCAGAGCAATCTATTCATAACACAAGGCAACAAACAAACTAAAAAAAACAAAACAAAAAAAAACAAAACAGAAAAACTGTCAGTTAAATTTTAAAATACAACATTTTATTCTTCTTAAAAGGTGTTTTCATGCTGTCGCTTTGACTTAAGAATATCTAAAATGATTTACAATAGCATATTAATATTGGTTAAAACATTCATCTATAACAAGTGTGTGGGCCAAATTACTGATGCAGGAAGAAAAGTGAACAAGTCATTTCAAACTGAATGCAATTTGAGAAGTAGCAATCCAATTTGTCAAAATGTCCAGATAAAACACCCATATTTGTAACTTTCAGGATTGGTGGGCAACATATAAATGAATGATAAACTTCAATAGCTGGGTTAGAGAGGACACCAAGGCAAACACAGGTTTACAAGAAGGCATCACACCATTCTTTAAGGCAGCCAAAGCAATCTCTTCCTTGTTTTGCATTTGCTCCACATGTATCTTTTAGCCAATCCTTAAAAAGTTCTTCATCCTTCTTCAGCACAAGGAACTGACCTAATAGAACATAAGCCTAAAAACAGTGAAATATAATGTATTAGTAAAGGTAAACAGGCTTCTTAAAGCAAAACTAAACCCAATCAATTTAAAGCGAAACCACACCCTCCTATACTTTACAACCAAGGATGCCATCTTGGTCTCTGATCTGCAGTTCCCATGGTGCTGCACATGTGATCGATTAATTTTGAAACAAAGGAAATTCCCCTAGTGGACTTTGAAGGCACATTTAAGAGAACATTTAGAAAAGTATATGAAGTAAAAAAATATTTATTTATTACAAAAAAATCATCGAGTGAATATCACACAATCACATAATTAAAAACAAGGAATGCAGTTCCATAGATACAAAACTAGTGATACCAATACATTTGCACCCGACGCGTTTCGGAGTTCAATGGGAAGAGAAGCCCATTAGTCGAGGGCGTATGAAAGTTTAGATCTGAGATCACACTGGGGCCAAATGTGTATCCTGGTCCGCCTATAGTATGGAGGACAGTAGCTGATGATGGGTGTGGATCAGGTAAGGCCCAGATAGCGTGTATCACAGCAGCTCACACCAATAGCGTCCTGTCTGCAGCAGATGACTGGTCATCAGCTACTGTCCTCCATACTATAGGCGGACCAGGATACACATTTGGCCCCAGTGTGATCTCAGAGCTAAACTTTCATACGCCCTCGACTAATGGGCTTCTCTTCCCATTGAAAGGAAGAATAAATTACCTCATATATCCATACCTATCTATTTCCACCTCGACAGTGGCTATATGAATATTCTTGTTATACTCTACTAAAGTTCTACACACCACGACCAGGGAACGCGTCTGATGGGCAGTATGTGTCAATACATCTATGTTCTTTTAAACTCTTTTTGGAATGCATAACCAATATCTATAGATACCAATAAAATTCTGTTGCAAATCCTACAATCACCCCTGAAGAAGGAGGCATAAGTAACTCCGAAACGCGTCGGGTGCAAATGTATTGGTATCACTAGTTTTGTATCTATGGAACTGCATTCCTTGTTTTTAATTATGTGATTGTGTGATATTCACTCGATGATTTTTTGTAATAAATAAATTGTTATTTACTTCATATACTTTTCTAAATATTCTCTTAAATGTGCCTTCAAAGTCCACTAGGGGAATTTCCTTTGTTTCAAATTTGAATCTAGGATGTGGCACAACTAGCAGATAATTGGTCGATCAAATCTTTTGCATGTGATCGATTAATAAACCAGCCATTTGATGGTTTGACAGTTTGGTTGAGAGAAAAAGGAGCTATGACAGTTATCATTCGTAGCAAGCCTTGAATAAAACTTTCAGAAAAACGTTAAATCGATGGGTTTAGTTCAGCTTTAACTGCTTCCAAAAACAGTTAGATTCAAGGCATGCCATGAATGATAACTGTCACAAGCACTTGTGCTCTAGACCAAACTGTCAAGTCATTAAATGGCTGGGGCCATAACTGATTACTTGTGCAGTACCATGGCAACTGCAGATCAAACAAAGGTCAACATGGCAGCTTCCTTTACTGCAAAGGATTGGAGGATTTATAAAAAACTTTATATCAAAGGTTTTGTGTATTTTCAGTGTGAATATATTTAGTTATTGCAGTATTTATTTTAATGTTGTTATTTAGACACATTGAAAATACTATACAACCCTTTCACTGCCAGATCTTTTTTTCCCCACTTTTGCATGCTAATAGGAATTTAATAATTCTTGGACATCTGGGTTACAATACAGTCTTCCAGGAGGATGGCCATCCTCTATATAACCTCCAGCTTCATCATGCCTCAGTTTTAAGTATGAGCTCAGGCGTGTTCGCAAACAGCACGTGAAGAGCCCGCCAGGAAGTCGTCACTGCGGAGCGCTAAATCACAAGCCCCGAGACATTGTCCCGATGCACGGCTGCAGAGATCGGGAAATGTATCACTGCCTGTGATTAGCGCTCCCCAGTGCCGACTTCCTGGCGGGCTCTGCATGTGCTGTTTGCGAACTCGCCTGGGCTCCTCCTTACTAAGTTTCATGAGCAAGCAGTACATAAGGACAATAACACACTCAATAGACTTCAGAAAACATGGATTTTTAAAACAGCTTACCTGTAAAATCCTTTTCTTGGAGTACATCACGGGACACAGAGCACTATAGTAATGACTATCTGGGTTATATGCTACCTTTAGGTGATTGGACACTGTACTCCAAGAAAAGGATTTTACAGGTAAGCCGTTTTAAAAATCCATTTTTCTTTATCGTACATCATGGGACACAGAGCACCATAGTAATGACTATCTGGGATGTCCTAAAGCAATGCATTTGAGGGGAGGGAACAAAGTATTCCAAGATCCCCTTCAGACCCAGGACTTATAAGGCCGCTTGCAGCACGCTGTGTCTCCCTTTGAGATCTAACGTCCAGCTGGTACAACCTGGTGAACGTATGAAATGAAGACCAAGCTGCCGCTTTGCAAACCTGAGCCATAGACACCTGTTGGCGCACTGCCCATGATGTACTAACTCCTCTAGTAGAGTGAGCTTTGAAATATCGAGGTGGAACCCTGCGTTTCAACTCATAAGCTTGGATAATGAGCTGGTTAATCCACCTAGAGATAGTTGAACTAGTTTCTGCCTGTCCCCTCTTAGGACCCTCTGGTAGGACAAAAAGGGAGTCAGTCTTCCGAACGGGAGCTGACATATTTAAGTAGACCGCTCTCACCACATCCAGTAAGTGAAGTGACTTTTCCTCTTTAGTCTTAGAGCCCATTCACACAGGGACGACTTGTCAGGCGACCTAGTCGCCTGACAAGTCGCCTCCCGTTCTGTACAATGGAACCGTTCTAATCGGAGCGACGCAAGTCGCTCCGACTTAGAAAAAGGTTTCTGTACGACTTTGGGGGCGACTTGCATAGACATCTATACAGAAGTCGTTTTGCAAGTCGCCGCGGAAGTCGTTTGCAGGTCGCCTCGCTGAGGCGACCTGCAAGTCGTGTTGCCCCTGTGTGAATGGGGTCTTAGGATTGGGAAAAAAGGAAGGTAAAAGGATATCCTGATTCAAATAAAAATTGGAAACCACCTTAGGTAAAAAATCTGGACGGGGCGCATCACCACCTTGTCCTGATGTAAAAATAGAAACGGTTCCTTACATGAAAGGGCGGCCAATTCAGACACCCTTCTAGCCGAAGTTATGGCTACCAGAAAAAACAATTTTCTGGTCAACGGGATTAAAGGGATATGTTTAATTGGTTCAAAGGGTTGAACCTGTAGGGCTGATAACACCAAGTTCAAGTCCCAAGGGCTTAAGGGAGGCTTAACTGGCGGTTTTAAGTGCAGTACCCCCTTCACGAAGGTTCACACTAAGGAATAAGAAGAAATTGGCCTTTGGAAAAAAAAAACGAGAAGGCCGAAATTTGTCCTTTAATGGTTCCTAAAGATAAGTTTAAATCAATTCCTGATTGAAGAAAGGCAAGGATCCTCCCAATCGCATACTTGCGAGGATGCCATCTCTTTTTCTCGCACCAGGAAATATACGATTTCCAGACCCTATGGTAGATACTTCTAGAAACTGGCTTTCTAGCATTAATCAGGGTAGATAAGACTGAACCTCTGATACCACGGTCCTTCAGTACCCTGGTCTCAATAGCCAGGCCATCAAATTCAGCGACCGTAAAGAAGGATGGTATATGGGACCATGAGATAACAGATCTGGACGGTCTGGGAGATATAGCGGGTCCTCCAGCGCCATCCTCACAATCTCTGAATACCAGGATCTCCTGGGCCACCAGGATCACTGTACTCTGCTCCTCCTGTATCCTGCGCAACAGGTGCAGCAGCAACTGGATCGGAGGCAAAGCATAAATCAGGGAATACCTGTCCCAGGGAACCACTAATGCATCCGTTCCGATAGGGAGAGGATCCCTGGTCCTGGATACAAACCTGTCCACCTTGGCATTGAATCTGGATGCTAGAAGAGCCACATCTGGCACCCCCAATGCTGGCAGATCTGAAGGAAAACTTCGGGGTGAAGAGACCACTCTCCCGGCAGTAACTGCTGGCGACTCAGGTAGTCTGCCCGCCAATTGTCCACCCCTGGAATAAAGACTGTCGACAAAAACGGCACGTCTCTCTGCCCAAGTTAATATGCGATTTACTTCTTTGGGCCGCCCGACTCCGGGTGCCCTCTTGGTGGTTGATGTATGCCACCACCGTGGAGTTGTCGGGACTGAATCCGGAAAGGAAATCCCTGCAGTCTGAATGTCCAAAATAGAAGAGCCAGGCGAGCTGCCCGAATCTCTAGCAGATTGATGGGTAAGGACTTCTCTGCCCGAGACCATATTCCCTGGACGGAAGCCTCTTCCAGGACTGCTTCCCAGCCTAGACGACCGTAGTTACTACCTTCCAGGTTACTGGTGGAAAGGATTTTCCGCCATTCAAGTTGCTGGTCTTTGACCACCAAGAGAGTTCCCCCTTTATCTTTAGGGATAGAGACATGGGATGATCCAAGGTTTGAATCGACTTGTCCCAGGCTTCCAGGATAGCTTTCTGGAACATCCTGGAGTGAAACTGCGCTGAAGGATGACACCATCTTGCCCAACAGCCTCATGCATAGACGAATCGAAGGACCTTCTATTGACTCTCTGAACCAGCTCCACTATAGAGCCGACTCTCAAGGGAGGTAGAATTACCTTTTCTTGGGTCGTGTCCAAGATCAGACCCCGATAAGTTAAGGCCTGAGCTGGACGAAGGGCCGATTTGTCCACATTTAGAATCCAGCCTAAAAACCTTAGGAAACGGACCGTAGTCATAATGTTTTCTACAAAGGTGGAGTAAGCTTGATCCCTTAACAAGAGGTTGTCCAGACATCCTACCACCGAGATCTTTTGGGACCTTAGGCAAGCCAACACTGGGGCCAGAACCTTTGTGAAGACCCGAGGGGCCGTGGCTAGGCCGAATGGAAGTGTCACAAACTGGAAATGACACCCTTCTACTGCAAATCGCAGGAATATTTGATGTGGACCAAAAATCAGTACATGCAGGTATGCGTCCTTGATGTCTATGGACGCTAAAAAAAAAATCTCCTTTTCTCAAGGAATGCGATTACTGAACGAACCGACTCCATCCGGAAAGTTCGGACATTAGAAAGGAATTGAGGGATTTGAGGTCCAAGATGGGCCTTACCTCTCCATTTGGCTTTGGCACTGTAAATAGGTTCGAGTAGAACTCCTTGTATCTTTCTTTTTGCGGAACCTTGATGATTACCTTCTGCCTTTCCAGCTGTTCTAAAGCCAGAAATAGGCCCCTCTTTTTCTCCGGGTCTGATGGAACCCTGGATACCAAATATCGAGTTGGGGGAAAATCCCGAAACTCTATTTGTAACCTTGAGATATGGTGGAAATAACCCACCTGTCCTGAACCAATCTTCCCCAAGCATCTGCAAATCACCGCAGTCTGCCCCCCAGCTTTTCCCTCCTGAGAGATTTTTTTGGATGTATTTGTCCAAATCCTCCCCAAATAGACACTCACCGAGAAAAGGAAAGGCCGCCAGTAGCCTCTTGCATGGCGTCTCGGCCGACCAATTCTTTAATCACAGTACCCTGCGCATATGGATTGAGAGTAGTGCAAACCGGGACATCTGCTGAATCGAGTCCTTTAACGCATCTACCGCAAAACAAAAAGCGCAAGGAAGTTCTGATAGTTCGTCAGAAACTTCCTCTTGAACAGGCAGGTTCCTGACCAATTTCTTAAAACGGTCCTTCACCATCTGACAAATACCGATAGCCACCACTGCCGGTTGTACTGCTGACCCAGCTACTGAAAAAGAAGCCTTTAGTAAGGATTCCAGCTTTTTACCTGCCGGATCCTTAAATCCCTGAGCATTATCCACTGGGCAGGTCAGACTTTTATTCACTGAAGAAATGGCAGGATCAACCAAAGGTGTATCCCACTTCTTCCTGAATTTTTCCTCCATAGGATATAAAAAAGAAAACCTTTTTTGGAGGCAAGTAAGTCCTGCCCAGGTGGTACCAGTCAGCGTAAATTACCTGTTCCAATTAAGGATGTAAAGGAAACGCCTGGGAACCTGGTTGAGGACGCAAAGACCCTAATGTAGAACAGGAGGGTTCTGGTCCCTGCACCGGAGGTAATTTAAATCCAGCTCTCACCATCTTGGCCAGGGACTGGATAAATAATTTTTGAGATTGAGAGGCTGAAATTGGTTCCTCAGAATCTGAATCCCCAGCCGAGGACTCTTCAGCCTCCCCTTCCTCTTTGTCTTTAATGGCCTCCTCCACCAAATCCTCTGCCTATTCTGGATCCAAATCACAGGGACCCATGCCAAAAGAATCCTGGTGCTCAAGTGTTTCACCACTGGGACCAGGCTCAGGGGAGGGAGATCTATGACGTTTCTTCCCTGTGTTACTGTAGCAATCATACCTGCTATCTTGCCTTCAAGGCCAGCTAGGGCTGATGCTAAAATCATCTTTAGTAGCATAGGCTGATGCAGGGATATTGGTAGTGGCCACTACGCCTGACAACTGTAATGGCTCAGCTAGGCCAAATGCCGCAGGTCTTTCAGGGGAGACTGATGCTGCAGAAACCTGAGGTTGATCTCCTATTTTTGTAGGAGTCCCTTTAACCCCTGGACTTGCCCTGCTCCCTTGTACCTCGTTTCCTGGAAGACATTGCTTACAAGTTTGAGGGAAAAAAAAGGCACTCCCTCTGAGTTATCTAGCTGGGTCCAGCATACAGCCGCCACCACAGCCTTACCAGTCTTCAACCTGTTGCAAATGTCCAAATTTACGCCCAGACCTCTGTGTCCCACCGCACACTAGGCTCTGTTGAGTTTAACTGACTAGCAGCAATGAACATGCAGGTGCGTAACCTCCCCTTATACCTGTGCGCAGCCCAGTGACGTACGCAGGGCCGTGTTTCTACTGCTCACGCGCACACTGCACGACGCGCACACACAGGCATGCCGCGACCTGGTGCGCGGGCTCCCGACGGACGCGGCACACACCGCCACGTGCGGGAGACACACATAAGCTGCACTTGTCAGCTTGCTCTGTAACTTCAGTAACCACTTGCAATGAGACACAGGGCCTACTAAGACACCCTATATTAGCAACAACAGAAATACTGATAGGCCTCCCAGAGGGAGTACTCACCAGTCCTCGCTGCAGGGCCTGCACAGGCCCAATCTTCCCCGATCACGGTGGGTATCGCCACTGAGGACCTTCAGGGACCGGGTCCCCCATTGAACGGGGTTCACACCCCTGGACCTGTAAAGCACCCTTTTGGTTCCCTTGGGCAAGAAAAGACCAGGGATACCATATAACAAGGGTCCAGCGCCTAAAAGGACACATTACAAGCAAAACCTTGTTCTTGAACCAGGGCTCGGGTACCATCCACTTTAGCTTTTAATGCCATCCGAATGGATCCGATATAACATCCTCATTGGGACATTTTTATTTGAAGAAACTTGAAGAGCTTCCGCAGCCGTGACCATCACCTTCAAGACACTGGCAAAAAACTAAAAAGGTACTTCCTGTATGGGAGGGGTTATATGGAAGAAACCTTCTTACTATTGGTTGCCAGTGTCCAATCACCTAAAGGTAGCATATAACCCAGATAGTCATTACTATGGTGCTCTGTGTCCTGTGATGTACGATAAAGAAAAAAGAATTTACAGTAAGTTCAAACATCTTATTTTCTTTATCGTCAATTGAGGGAAACAAGAATTAAATAGTTTTTGGACATTCAGGATGTCCAAAAGCAGCCCAGATGTAGAATTCATATTACAAGAATATCTGAAAGTATCAATGCTTGAATGAATGCTAGACAAAGCCGAAACAAGGAAAGTTACTAGAGCAAAAGCATTATGCCGTGTACATATGATCGCACTTGCCAACAGGATAACCTCCGTCGGCATTTCCAACGAAAAAATTTAGAACATATTCTCTAAGTCCGTCGGAAATGCCGACAGAAAAAGTCAGATGGGGCATACACACGGTCGGAATATCCGACCAAAAGCTCCCATCAGACTTTTTCTGTCGGAAATTCCGACCGTGTGTACGGGGCATAAGCCTTGGAACACCTAACCATTGACTTCAGGGAAGTAAGATAGGATAAACAAGGCAGGTTCAGAAAAAAGATCAACCAGACTAAAGCCAGAGGCTTAAAGTAATTGTAACAATTAAAAAAAAAAAAATAAAAAAAAAAAGGTTTATACTTAACGTGATTGTAAAGCGTTGATTTTGCTTTAAAAAAACATATCATACTTACCTCCACTGTGCAGTTCGTTTTGCACAGTGGCCCCGATCCTCGACTTCTGAGGTTCCTTGGCGGCTCCTCCCAGCATTGTATAACCCCCAAGAGAAGCGCTCTCCCGGGGGTTACCTTGTGGGCGCGCTCCCAAGTCCATCATTGGGTGTCCATAGATTCCGAATGTAGAAGTCGCCCCCCCCCCCCCCCCCAGGCGCCTGTGTCATTGGATTTGGTTGACAGCAGTGGGAGTAAATGGCTGCGCTGCTATCAATCTATCCAATCAAGAGCCGAGAACCCCGGGCAGAGGAAGAGCGCTTCTCCGCAATGAGAAATTCCAGGGCTCAGGTAAGTAAAAAACGGGGGGCTGGTCACTGCCAGGTGTTTTTTCACCTTGATTTGACTGACAGCAGCAGGAGCCAATGGCTCCTGCTGCCTCAGTAAATGCGTGAAAGCAGGAAGAGCCGCTACAAATGTAATATGCAAAGTACTAGGTAAGTATAAGGAGGGGTTGAGGGGCATACCTCTGCCTAAACATTTTTTACCTTAATGCAGGAAATGCATTAAGGTAAAAAAAAGTTTAGGCTTTAAAACCACTTTAAACAGAACTCCCTAAACCCTCGGCTTCAGGGAGAGCAAGATTCATGAGAAGATATTATCTGATAGACAAATAATCTCTTAAGGAGACATACTGGATGCGAGAAACCTCTCAGTAGTTACATCAAAAGGAAAGAGGCAAAATAAAACCATAAAAGTACGGAAAACAGAAGGGTAGTAACCCTGAAACCTTTGAAAGGAGGAGGTGGGGTGAACAGAAAGGCCAACTTGGTGCCAGTCCAAACTCAGACAAAGAATCGAGGGACAGCACGAGAAGACGGTGCACGTTAAATGGAAATCCCCAACAAACCGTAAATTCCTAAAAAGGGATGGCTATGGGGGCTCCCTCCCCTGAAGGAGTGCAACATCCAATGGGATAGGACTTCCAAGGGCATGGTGCTATAAGATTAGGAATCAGAGGGTTATGGTGCCCAAACTTGAGAAAAAAAAAAAAGCACAATGAAGTTCCATAGTTCCAGAAAGGGCAGCTAAAAAATTTGCTGGATTCAAAGGTCTTGAGTGGAAGCTACGAAGGGAAGCATGAGCATTCACACTGCAAGGAGGTAAAACTACAAGTGACCTAACAGGATATACAACTAGTGCTTCATTTGCCAACAAGGGGGTGTTCACTTAATGTTGAAGGCTGAGCAGATAAAAAGACTTCTGACCTTGAGATCTGCAGCTAAAGTGGGAAGTAGACTGTAATTGTCTGTGATCTGCCCCAACTTCCTAAGGGTGGCAGAATAACCTGAATGTCTAAAAATTACTAAATTCCTGTGTCCCTCATTGGACAATAGAGAAATGCGCATGTTTAGCTAGGAAACCACTTAAAACCCCAACTCTCAAAATAATATATACCGTATTTATCGGCGTATAACACGCACCCCAATTTAGGAGGGAATTTTAAGGAAAAAAAAAAAAAAAAACTTTTAGGAGGGAACTTGAAGGGAAAAAAAACTTACATTTAAATGCCTATCATTGCAGCCATGCCAGTCCAGCCTTGCCCCAGTCCAGCCTTGCCCAAGCCTCTGAGCTTCAAAATCGCCGACCGCGATTTGAAAAAGGCGCCGAAATACACAGCCGGTCCTCGGCTCTTCTCGGCAGGCTCTCGTTCACTTTCGGCTCCACTCGGGATGGGCGTGGCGGTGAGCGGAGCTATCCGAAACTAGCCGAGTATACTCGGCTAGGTTCGGGCGGCGCTCGAGTGAAACCGAAAGTGGCCAAGAAGAGCTGAGGACCGGCACTGTGTATTTCGGCGCCGGCAGCGCCATTTTCAAATCGCGGTCGGCGATTTTTTAGTTCTGACAGGTCGGGAACGCAGGGGATCGGCGTATAACACGCACCCACAATCTTCCCCTGATTTTAAGGGGAAAAAAGTGCGTGTTATACGCCAATACGGTATATTCTGAAAGCATAGACACTGTTAATAGATGAGGGTTGCAATTTTTGTGTTGCACGATATTTTTTTTTATCAAACTTATATTTTCAGTCAAAAATACTAAATTAATTTTAGTGCACACATAATCTCCAATAATCTTGCACTTTTGGCATCCATAAAAATCATAAGATCACTGCAAGCAGAAAGACCAGAGGCTGCTAGTATACTGTATACTAAATAAAAAAAAGTTTATAGTTCAGATTGCAGCAATGAGCTTGTCTTATCCCCTTGACTTCCACTATGTGTAATTCATCGTCAAAGATCATGAGACCCCCCAAGCCCAGTCTTTTCTATCACCTTAGGCTGATGTCAAAATGGTAAGGGAGCAAGGCAGGGGACCCCAGAAGAAGAGGTTGAGGGCCATTCTGTGCAAAACCATTGCATAGAGCAGGTAGATATAAAAATCTTTTTTCTTTTAGAAAAAAAAAAAAGGTGCTTTACAACTGCTGCAAGATAAACATCTCCACAGTGTCTGCACCTACAGAAGTCAGTGAGGACTTGTCTTAAAGCTAATTTTTAAGAACACAAACACTTTAATGTTCACAGACCAGGCACAGGTGGACAGTAATGAAAATCTCTGCTGAATAACAGACATCCAGTCAACTAGTGTTCTCAGTAGGATGTCTGAAACAACTGCAATTCTCACAGTACAGGTTTCTTAGACTCCATACACACACTATACAACTTTGTCTGATTTTCTTTAGATTTACCAAAACCATTTAGTGCAAGGGCCTGCCTGATTGCATACAAATTGAAACTCTAAAGCCTCGTACACACGATCTGATTGTTGGCCAACTGATCGTCTGATTTTTGTCCAAAGGGCGTGTGCCAGGAACTTGTCTTGCATACTAACAGTACACAATAGGTTGGAATAAATGGACTTGTGTCTTTTTTCAACCTCATCTACTAGGTAACTATGTAACAATTGTCGGCCAAAAAACATGAACGTAGTGACGCACTACAAGGAATTTCCGCTCCTGAGCGCCACTCTTTGGGCCCCTTCTGCCAATTTCGTGTTTGGTGAGCATTGATTCCAAGCATGAGGAATCAGTACACAAGTGTGACGGACTTGTGTACTGACCATCAGAAAATCTGACAACAGACCGTTGTCTGGCCAAAAATTTACTAGCATGTCATCCAACATTTGTTGGCAAAAAGTTGGAGAACAATTGTCAAAAGGAGCGAACGGTCAGATTTTAGGCCAACAGTCTGTCAACAGACAATCCCCTGCTAACAATCTGATCGTGTGTACGAGGCTTTAAGGTTTGACCTCATATTATATGGTATGGGTAAATCTGAAGGAAAAAAAAATCTACAGAAAATTGTAAAGTGTGTATCCAGCTTTAGTCACATATTCCTATAAAACAAAAGTTTTAAAGTGAATCTTTGCTTTGTCCATGAAGGTTTCTCCAGTTTACTCTAATGTTGGCTCCTGTAGCTGCTTACATAACTTCCACATCCTATGGAAATTGTTACATTTTACAACATCCTTGAACAAACATTAGATCTGTGTTTAAACAGTGCCTACATATAAAGGCGACACACTTGAACAAATGACATGTGAAATTGACATGGTTGTATTCACTCTCAAAATCTAAAATTAACAAAAGTAAAAAAAAAAAAAAAAAAAAAAAAAAAAAAGCCAAATTATCTGAAATCTATTTCACCATAAAGAAAATTATTTAGAAGTGGTGTAGATTTCAAACTGCTAATTTTCCAGGACTAGCTGTTCCAGAAAATTCAGTCCAACAGCTGACAGTTTAACCACTTAAGGACTGGAAGGATTTGCCCCCTTAATGACCAGGCCATTTTTTGCGATATGGCACTGTGTCGCTTTGACAACTGCGCGGTTCTGCGACATTATAACCAAACAAGATTGATGTCCTTTTTTCCCCCCACACATAGAGCTTTACATATAATTTTTTTTTACTTTTGGCTATAATAAATAATATCCAAAAAATAAAAATTAGAGATATAGATAGAGAGACAGACAGACATCTCTCATCATCAGTTTAGGCCAATATTTATTCTTATACATATTTTTAGTAAAAAAAATAAAAAAAATAAAATCGCAATAAGTTGTCTGTTTACATTGACATGTTCTTTCTCTCTGTGGAGTGATCGCGGGTGACCAGCGGCCATGCACATCAGCTTCGGCATCGCAGGCACCCCTTATTCCTAAAGCGGCCGATGTACACCTACGGGGATTCGTCCAGGAGAGCCAGCCTGCTGCAGTATGACGGCGGCTGGTCCTTAAGCGGTTAATGCAAGTTTGTGCATCTACAGTCAGACATTCTACAGACATCAATTTATCTGCATGTGATATGCGCCTGGAAATGTCTTTACTGTCCAAAAAGAGCATTTGAAGAATACGGCTTGCCCTTGGACATATAGGCATTTTGTGCTGTGGACTTATGAATCGAAATAGAGTTTCAAACTATAAAAGATAATAAAGCATAACTAAAAGGCAAAACTTTTTTTTAAGCTTTGGATAGAGTGGAGAGGGATTAGAATACGTGTCAGATTTTTATTGCTGCCTGTGTCCCCATTAGGGGGATTTCCCCTCTCTATTTGTCCTGGTGACCATCATCATAGAAAGTGAAAGAAAATCACAAAAAATTTCGGATTGTCCCCAGGACAGGAATAAAGGGAAAATCTTCCAATGGGGGACACTAGTTCTGGTGACAAACAAGGGTTTCCTTCCCTTTGGAGGTATTTCTCTTGAATTCTTGTTGTGGCCAAAAAACAGAAAGGGAAGGGAAATCACCCCAATGGGACACACATGACACAAACTGCCAGGAGGTTGTAACCCTCTATTACTCTATCCAAAATGAAAAGTTTTGGTTCCAGTTAGAGTTCAAATGATACTTAATGATAATATGAGGCTGTCTGAAAGTTGAAGCTGAAGCAGAAATTGATATTTTAAGCATCCAAAGCAAACTAGCAGCAAATCAATCAAGGAATGGCTCAAAAAACTAAAGCCTGGTACACACTAGAGTTTTTTTGTGCAACCCAGGGCAAACTGACAGCTCCGGTCAGGAGCCGCTGTACTAACCATGTGAGGTTAGTTCAGTAATCTTCCACGCTGAGCTGTTGTGCTCTGACAGGGGGACAGCCCCCCTGCCAGAATACTCTGACCAGCGCTCTTTGCCATTGGCTGAGAGCGCTGATCAGGAGTCGGTCAGCGGCTGGTTTTCCAGCATGCACGTGCGGCAGACTGACATACACATGGGCAGAATGTCGGCCGGTAAATGTCTCTGAGCATTCTGACCCTGTGTATGGGGTTTAACAGAGGATTATGGAAGAGCCTAATCAAAGCCCCGATCTGAATCCCAATAAAATGTTGTGGGTGGATTTAAAAAGGCAGTTCATGCAGGGAAACCAAAAAAACATCTAGTAACTTAAAGCGGAGTTCCACCCCATTTTACATCTTTTGCTCAATCACATTACAGCAATGTATTCAGTTATAAACGGAAACTTTTTTTTTTTTTTCCTTGTGTACCTGTGTTTTTGTCATGTCTTTCTCTGCTTCCTGTATGTGTCCACTGCGGATATGGGCGGGTATTTTGCGGCTAATTCGTCATTTCCTGTGTGCCGCACTGTCTCCTGGGAGCTGGTGTCATTGTTCCCAGGAGTCATTGCGGAGACCTGCCGCAAGTTCTCGTGGGATTTCGAAAGAGGTTGCCATCACAATGGGGCGGGAACTTTCGATGATGACGCGCGTTGTGATGGCAACCCTGAAGTTTACGACACTGCTTGCCGTAAACACTGAGCATGCGCGGGAAAGAGCGGTGAATGCTGGGAGCTCAGCATTCACCGGATCCCGGAAATCAATGCTTGTAGGCTTCACATGCCCACAAGCAAGATGGGAATGACCAAGATCACTTTTTATAAATACTTATTAGAAACGAAAACGGACAGCAGCAGATTTAAAAAACCGAAACAGTGAGTATTACTTTATTATTTTGAAAGTGTATGAATGACTACAAAAAAAAAAAAAAGTTGAATGGTCGCTGGAACCCCCCTTTAAGAAATTTTGCATGGAGAAGTGTTCAAAAAAAAATGTAACCACATTGATGTCAGAGACTGGAGGGTGGATATGAAAAGCACCCACGAGAAGTAATTTCTGCTAAAGGGGGCAATAGCAGCAAGGGTGTACTTACTTTTTCCTACATTACACCACTGCATGTATTAATGTTTTTGTTGAATAAATTATTGAAAAGGCAAAATTTCCCTTGTGTTTCATATCTATCTCTATACACACACGCACTCTGTACAGTACTTCAAGGTATATAACTCACTCCCTCTCCTTCCAGCAACATGTATACAGGCCACACAGCTACTAGATCTTTTTTTTTCTTTTCAAAAAAGTTATATTGTTTATGCCATGAATGGGGTGAAATGCATTAGGGAGGAGTGTAGTCTTGTGAAATGTGTTATGCCTGTTAAACAAAAACTTTTTGAAGAGAAAAAATACTTTGCCCCCAAAATGTATATTGTTAGAAAGTATATGTATGTAAAAAACTATTTTACAATACCAGCACACTCTAATATGATTTTTTGCATTAAGGCTAATCTTAAAGACACTCGAAAGAAAAAAAAAAAAAAAAAAAAAAACCTATACATTTTATGGTTACCTTATCAAAGCCTTTTTCATCGAGCCTCTGTCCTAGCACTTCGCCAATACCAGCTACACACTGAACAGACTTCTCTCCCATAGGCTCAGCCACAAAATCCCGATGCTTTTGCGATGTGGAAGACATCTTTAATGGTTTTATTCAAACTAGAAGAACAGATTTAATAAAAATAAGCATACACATTATAAAAATATTAAGCAAATAAACTGAATATGGAGGTGTATTAAAAAAAAAAAAAAAACACAACACCACACACACACTTCTAAAAAAGGTAAGGCGTAAGAAAAAAAAAAAAAAAAGTGGATGTCGGTGGTCTGAGCATGACTGAGTGAGGACGCACAGCACACGAGCTCCGAGCACTCCACCAGAGCTAGTACGGTCGGAGATCCTGGCATGAGTACAACTAAACAGCCAGAAACTGGAGAGATGAACATCACCAGAGTATTACATCGGCCTGACTACTGACTCTTAAAGCGGAGGTTCACACAAAAAATGAACCTCCGCTTTTCGGAACCCTCCCCCCCTCCAGTGTCACATTTGGCACCTTTCAGGGGGGGGGGGGGGGGGGGGGGAGGGGGTGCAGATACCTGTCTAAGACAGGTATTTGCACCCACTTCCGGCATAGACTCCCACGGGAGTCTATGCCTCTTTGCATCTCCACAGTGTGGTCTGCTGAGACACACACGGGTCCCAAAGACAGCGGGGACCAGTTAGGAAGCGCAGCGCGACTCGCGCATGCGCAGTAGGGAACCTGGGAAGTGAAGCCGCAGCGTTTCACTTCCTGATTCTCTTACAGAGATTGGTGGCGGCAGCACCCGAGGACCGAGGGACGATTTGGTCTCGGGTGCCGACATCGCTGGACCCTGGGACAGGTGAGTGTCCTTTTTTTAAAAGTCAGCAGCTGCAGTATTTGTAGCTGCTGACTTAAAAATTTTTTTTTTGGCGGGACTCCCTCTTTAAAGTGGAGCGCTGCCGAAATTTTATTATTTTTTTTAAAAGTCAGCAGCTACAAATACTGCAGCTGCTGACTTTTAAAAAACATGGACACTTACCTGTCCAGGGCGCCCGCGATGTCGGCACCCGAGGCCGAACCGTCTCTCCGTCCTCGGGTGCTGCCGCCTCCATCTTCGGTAAGGGAATCAGGAAGTGAAGCCGTGCGGCTTCACTTCCCGGTTCCCTACTGCGCATGCGCGAGTCGCACAGCGCAATACGGATAGCCCCTGCTGCCTCTGGGACCCGTGTGTTTCCCAGCAGGCAGCGGGGAGGGAGCAGGAAGTGGCGTAAATAACCGCAGATTCTGCAGCTATCTATGCCGGAAGTGGGTACAGATACCTGTAATATACAGGTATCTGTACCCCCCTCCCCCCTGAAAGGTGCCAACTGTGTCACCGGAGGGGGGGGGGAGGAATCCGATGAGTGGAAGTTCCACTTTAACTTGATGCAGCCGATCTAAAAATCCTCCTGACTGATCAGCTGGCTGCACAGTCTGAGCAGACGCTGAGGGGACTGTCTGTGGGATCGTTTGTAGATCTCGCCTGGAACACTGCCTGTGGATCAGCTCGGAGCTATCTAGGGGTTAGAGAGAAACGGCAACACAGCGGACTGGTAAGATATCCAGATTACGTCCGGAATAAGTCCAGAGAACAGAGAAGTGCAGTGGAGTGGATTGTATTCCTAGCATTCCTAGCAGAGCAGAGCGGAGGGGATACTAACACTGACTGTGAGCTTTGAACCCTGTGTCTGTCTGCCTGCTTGATTAGCTGGATCTGAGGACAAGGTTCCAGCATGTGTGATTGCCTGTGCTAAAAGCAGTGTTTGGAGGACTGGTTTCAGGCTGTGAAAAGTTAATGACTCATACATATTTGCATAATTTAATTTACATAATACTCTATAGACTGGCAATGTTATCATACATGCTGTTATATAAGCTGTGTCAGTGAACTCAGAACATATAGGATTCGTTATTCAGTGCTATCTACCGCCATCTAGTGTTACCCTGGAGATCACTCTGAAAACTCAACAGTATTATAAAGCACTATATGGTGTTTTGTATGTTATATTGCTCTAGCAACAACTGACCATACAAGAATCCAGTTATATCCAGGATCTCAAAAGCACAGCTCTGTGGTACTAGATTATACAATTCTACTATCAGCAAATTAAGGAGTTATGCTAAGTATATGAAACTTGCTTCCAGATATTTGTTATAATAACCATCATAACCGCTTGTTGGTTTGCTGGACTGTGTGACTGACTCGGGGACTATAATTCAGTTGTCTTAAGAAGAGTACGTCAACAGGCTGCTGGCAGATGCCTGTCCAAATTTGATAAAAAACAGTCTAAAGTGGATGCACATTATAGGATCCAGGAAAACTCACTAAGAAATCATATTGTTTAAGAGATGACCTTTGAGGTGGTGGCCTGAGTATGGCTGAGTGAGGACGTACATCACACAAGTTCTGAGCACCCCACCAAATACAGCAAGGCAGAGTGAGATAGTGAGCTGAGACAGTTACAGAGGCCGGATTTTTCGGTATGAGCTCAGCTAAACAGCGGGACACCAAGACTTCCCGCAAGGCAGCAAGGAATAGTGATATACAGCCGGGAATCAAACAACATTTCTCAGCCTTACAGGGACAGAAACCAGATACTAGATTAGCAAGCCTGAAGGGAGTGGGGCCAGTAAGAGCGGAGCAAGTAAGAGCGGACAAAGCCGTCCCGGGAGAAGGAGGTGGGGAAATGGCAAGTACACCACAAGCACGGAGGGTTGGAGGAGCCCCTGAAATGGTACTTCTCCGGCAGGAGCAGCATGTTATGGAGGAGGATTTAAGGTCCCTAATACAGGCCCTTCCTACGAAAACAGACATCGAGGTCCTCATTCACAAAGTGGAAGAAGCACACCGCATGGAGATGCAACAGGTACACACCGAGATACAACAGATAACAGACCGCCTTACAATAGGTGAGGAAACTGTGTCCTCTTTAGAGGAAAGGGTGGAGGCGTTGGAGGGGGAGAGTTGAGGCACATGAGGAGATGGTGGCAGATATGCACCTGCATATCGAAGATCTTGAGGACCGAAGCCGCCGATGCAATCTGCGGCTCAGAGGGGTCCCAGAAGCCATAGAACCGGAGAACCTCCAGGAGAAGGTAATGGGTATTTTCCATAAAATATTAGAGGGTAAAATCCTTGCCAACATGGACTTGGATAGGGTGCATAGGGCGATGGGCCCAAGATAATCAGACCCTCAGAGACCCCGAGACATTATTTGCCACCTCCACCGATATACACATAGGGAGACCCTGCTCCGGAGGGCATGGGAGGCAGGTACTATTGAAATAGAAGGGACTGTGGTGAAGATATTACCTGATCTATCTCGAGCGACACTGCGACGCAGAGTCCTGCTCCGTCCTGTGTTAAACAGTGTACGGAAAGAAGGGGGCACGTATAGATGGAAGTATCCTTTGGCAGTAAGGAAGGGCCTGCTAACATTTACCTTACGAGTACATAGTGACCTTCCAAAATTGTTTGCTTTCTTAAATGTGGAACCGTTCGAGGTACCGAATTGGCGATTACCATTGCCGCAGACATAAAACTAATGCCATACTGATGCCAGACAGGAAGACCGGTGGGGAGAGACAATAGTAGGTTTGTTTTTTCTGGCATTAGTATGAGAAGGGAGCAGCTTTAGGTACTCCAGGAACTCCAGAAGAAACTGCAGGAACCACCCACGTTTTTTTTTTTCTTCCTTTTATCCCTGGACATGTATACACATTTTTTTTTTCTTTCTTCCATATATTTGGGTTAGTGGGCTGATTGAATTAACAAATCAATTAGAGACTAAGCCAAGGTTACCCATGAAGAGAACTAGGAAGATATATGGAAACATGGAAAGAATATAAAAATAATTAATAATACAGGGAATAGAAGTAGTATGAAAAGTGAAAGAAGGTGATTGCAAGATTGAGTGAGGAATGAAAGAAAATAGGTAGAATCATTGGGAATAATTAAAGGAATTGGTAGAGCGGTGAGGGTGGGGGATTTAGGGAACATACACCTTATGTGTTAGGAGAGAAAAAAAAAAAAAAAAAAGGAAAAAAGGGGCAAGGGATAATTAGCAAGGCGTGATTTGATTAAGCTGGTTTGGAATGTTTTATATCACTGTTATATTTCAGTTATATCACGGTTATGTCACTGTTTTTTTTGTACTGTATGTACAGTACGTACAGTGATTGCACTTAGGGGAATCAGAACAATAGAAAGGTTAGGAGGTAGGTATAACAGGAAGAGGAGGAGATGGGATCAATGCACGAGAGGAATGAAACACAGGGGTAGACACTAATACAAAGGGTAGGGAATGGAAGTAGAGACTGGGAGTATTGGGGGGTAGGGTAAGGGGGGGGGGGGTCACAAGGAATTTAATATTTTATTTGGGTAACTGGTATTTGTTTGTTTTGTTTTTTTTGTTAGCGGTACACAATGAATAGAATATATAAAAGAATACGTAATAATACACAAATGTGGGGGGGGGGGGTATCTAGGGGTGCAACGGATCAAAAATCTCACGGATCGGATCGATCCTCGGATCAGAGTCACTGATCGGATCGGATCATTTTCAGATCAGAAAAAAAAAAAACCAAAAAAAAAAAAAAAAAAAAAAAAAAAAAAAAAAAAACCACAAATCTTGTTACACCCACCGAAGTTTTAGATTTAAAAGCTATTTTCAACACAAAACCGAGCTTATATGCATAAATACAGTATTTGTGCATATAAGCTCAGTTTTGTGTTGAAAATGGCTTTTAAATCTAAAACTCCGGTGGGTGTAACAAGATGTCCGCTTGCCCCCTTCTCACTCTCATTATTGTACTGTGCAGGAGCGTGTGGTGTAGCAAGATGGCGGCGACGAAACGTCACTTCCTGTCGAGACAGCGGCCGCTTTCGGGTGTACTAAGATGGCCGCCGGCTCCGGAGCTAGGGCGAAGCCGCGGCCTTTCCTATGGCTGAGGCCGAAAAGTGCTCCGCGGATCGCGGGTGTGCCGATCCGCGGAGGGTGATCCGTACGGATCACGGATCGGCAACGGTCCGTTGCACCCCTAGGAGTATCTGTGCCCTACTCCCGCCATCCCTATTAAAGAGAGTAGTGGGACTATTGTTGAATGATCCTCCCATCTTCTTTTTATTGAGCACCCCACTGTAATGTAATTACGTGAATGCTAAATATAAGGGAAGGAACGAACAGATAATAAAGAGTCCATGTGCCCATATTGTATAATTGAGATATAAGATAAGGGGGTAAAATAAGACATGGGCTGATGTACAAGAGAGAGGGATAGAGGAATACAGAAGATGTAAGGAATTATTGAATTAGTGAATTGTTACTTTTCCTCCGCTCCGGTCTCACCGCCCCCCCCCCCCTTTTTTTTTGAATCACTAGGAAGTTATAGTGGAAATGGTAAAGAGAATAAGCAAAGTGTGCTATTTTAATATTGGTGGAGTAGGCTCGGACTGGAGCAGCTGTGCTCAACCATAACCCCCTAATAGGTCAGCACTCAAATTGCCGTAGATCTGGAAATTGAGTGCTAAAAGCAGTAGTGCTTTAGGGATCTTCGGTGTGGTCGAAGGTAAACAACCGTCTCGAGGCCCTTTAGTGGGAAGGGAATTATTTAAAATTTTTGGGTTCAAAGGAGAGTTGATCATGGAAGGAGATTTAAATGTACCCCTGATACCCAAAGAAGGTACTTCATCAGGAGTATCTTCAGTGACACCTAAAGTAAGGAAGGGGATTTCCCAAGCAATGTCAGAGGCAAGAATGGTAGATGTGTGGCGATTATTCCATCCAAGGGAAAAAGATTATACTTTCTTTTCCAACCCACATAGAGTATACTCACATATTGATTTTTTTTTTGTACCACACAAACAATTACACTCAGTAAGTGAGGCCTCTATTGGTTTAATCACATGGTCAGATCATGCGCCAATCTTTTTAAAATACAACTTGACAGACAGACACCATACATCCACAAGGCTATGGAAACTTGATGAAAGCCTTCTTCAGGATCCCATAGTAAGGGAGGACGTCCAGAGGGAAATAGAATGGTTTCCAGATGAACGATAATTCAGATAGCCCCCCGGGAGTAATCTGGGAAACACATAAAGCAGTAATACGGGGAGTACTGATAAAACACGGAGCAAGAATAAAGAAGGAGAGGGAAGCCAAATTAACTATGCTACTGTCCAAAATCCAAGGCTTAGAGGCACAACATAAACATGCTCAGACTGCAGAAGTGAAACGAGAATTATTAAATGCCCGTAGACAAGTAACTGATCTATTACAATATAGATGGACGTAAATGAAGCTACGAGTTGGGCAATAAATGTGGCAGGCAACTTGCAGGCGCATTACGTGAAATGCATGCAAGGATGTTTATTCCCTCAGAGAGGAAAAGGGATGGGGAGGAGGTTGGGATGCCTGGACAGATAGCCGAGGTGTTTGGCGAGTTCTACTCTTCACTTTACAATTTGAATATGGACGCACCAGATCGAACAGCGATGGAGGAGTATCTAAAAGCAAGAGGAATGCCGTGCCTGACAACTAGCGCGCAGGAGGAGTTGGACTCGCCAATTACTTTAGAAGAGGTACAGAGAGGAATAGGATTAGCAAAAATGGGGAAGGCACCAGGACCAGGTGGGCTCTCGGCCCAGTACTATAAGTTATTTCATCAATATTGGGACCCTATCTGTTTAAAATGTTTAATGAGCTGGGGGGAGGGAGCCTCTTTCCATTCAGAGACATTAAGAGCTATGATAGCGGTGATTCCAAAAGAAGGAAAGGATCCAAAGCAATGTGGAAGTTATAGGCCAATATCCTTATTGAACGCAGATCTAAAAATATTCAGTAAAATTATAGACTACAACAGCAATTACCCTTCCAGATCCATCAGGATCAGGTAGGGTTTGTTCTAACAAGAGAAGCAAGGGATAATACCATCAAAACCCTGAATTTGATGCATATAGCAAACTCAACTAAGACTCCGTGTGTGTTCCTACGAACAGACGCGGAGAAGGCATTTGATAGGGTGGGATGAGGGTTCATGTTTGCAGTCCTTCGTCACATAAAACTGGGAGGGAAAATGATTAGATGGATTGCAGGCATGTATAAAGAACCTAAAGCTCAAGTGAAGGTAAACGGAGTAGTCTCCCTCCCATTTGCGATAAGGAATGGGACAAGGCAGGGATGCCCACTGTCCCCTTTATTGTTTGCACTGATACTGGAACCTCTGTTATGTAGAATTCGGCTTAAAAGGGAAATAACGGTAGGAGGAACTCAACATAAAGTTGCAGCATATGCAGATTTAATGGGTGGTAGGTGGAATGTCCTGATAGATACGGCACCTCATCCCTGAAAAGTAGTATATAAAAGGAGCAGGGAAAGTGGGACTATCACGATGCCATAACAAAATTAGAACAACAATTACTATAAAATTGTATTTTTATTAGTATAGAAATCTAAAAAAAAAAAAAAAAAATATATAAATAAATATATATATATATATATATAATTACATATACATATACATAAATTACATATACATCGTGAATAAATCAAACAAAATATACTGTGCAGTTTTAGATATTGACCGACACCAAGGATGTTGAAGGGTGATCGATAGTCAATTCATCTAGTCAACTAGTTTTGCCAATACATTGGCTTCATTAGGGGAGTAAACATAATAATACAAGGAAATAAAAACACGTGCCAGACTCCCAGGACACAGAGTGGGCTCCACCAAGCAGCTGGGGACAGTAGTCGAACGCAACCCTGTAATTTGCTACAGGTGGCCCAGAAGGGTGCCTGGAAGAACCTAATTGAACGCATAAAGAGCACAGGGAGATGCGCTAGGATGGATAACGATGCGGTTCTTGAATGTAGGAGTAAGAAAATGCATGTGTGACCAAGGAAACGTAGAGATGCATATGCCAATGATGGTAATAAGATACACAATATGCATAGGGTCCCACCGTTAGGAAAGCTGAACACGGTAGCCCCTCCAAGAAAATCCACCAAATGAATCCGACAGGCTTGCTTATCTTGATCAGACACAGCCAAGCCGCAGCGCATAACCAACAAACAAACAAATGCAGATGATATGCTCTTCCCAATGACCAATCCCATAATCTCACTCCCAAACTTATTTAGAGAAATTGAGACACACAGTACACTGTCATTTTTCAAGATAAATTTCTCTAAATCAGAGGCATTGGCGGTAGCTGTCCCAAAAGAAATGATGTAATTAAAAGCAGATTATAAATTTAAATGGGCAGATTAATTCCTGAAGTATCTAGGGACTTGTATAGCAGTGGACCCTTCTAAAACATATGAGCTTAATTTCCCGCCAGCGTTAAAAAAGGTGCAAGGCTTATTGGAGAGATGGCATAAGGGATTACATTCCTGGTTTGGAAGAAGCAATATAATTAGGATGAATATTCTACCAAAGATTCTGTACCTCCTTCAGGCAATCCCAACTGCAATCTCTAGGAAGTTCTTTAGAAATATACAAATATTATTTACAAAATTCATCTGGGCACACAAACATCCTAGGATCAGGAGGACATTGTTGTCCCTACCAAAACAAAACAGGGGGCTGGCTGTCCCAGATATATATAAATATTACCAGGCAGTACATTTGGGCCGCCTGTTGGATTGGTGCCGACATGGAGAACTTAAAATCTGGCCAGGATTGGAGCAAGCGCAGAGTGGGGAGTTACTGTATAGGGCCCCTTGGCGTTTTAAGGATTTGGCATCTAAAACTAAGACACACCCAACAATAGGACCCACCCTCCGTGTCTGTTATAACCTCTTTTTTAAGGGTAAGTTATCAACACAAGAATCACCCTTAGTACCTATAGTGGGGAACCCGCAATTCATATTAGGAACACAAAAAGGACCTTTTGACAAGATCTGGCAGATGGCCAACAGTGCAGGAATTGGTAGACAGAATCGGCCCCTTCCAATTAGATTTTTGGTCGGCGGTACAACTACGACATTATATATGTACTAGGGTACTGCCAAGTC
The DNA here is from genome assembly GCA_037952925.1 of Lithobates clamitans. Taxonomy (NCBI): domain Eukaryota; kingdom Metazoa; phylum Chordata; class Amphibia; order Anura; family Ranidae; genus Lithobates; species Lithobates clamitans. The sequence goes on from JBBGZY010000449.1 coordinate 17,223,765, forward strand.
CTCTGGATCGGAATCTGTTACCACTTGAGAAATACTGTATGGAGACTGAACCAATAAAGCATGCTGTCTCCAGAATGTATGCATTGTTGATTAAACCATCGGAGAACTATCAGGTACCTTTCCTCCGGATATGGGAAACAGATTTGGGGAGGACCTTTTCGGAGGAACAAAAAACAAATATATGATAAATTCAATATTTAAGATAGCAATATGTACCAAAATACAGGAAACTAATTAAAAAATCATTTCACAATGGTACAGAACCCCAGATAAACTTCAAAAATGTGTCCCGAATGCATCAGATAGATGCTGGCGATGCCAGATAAAACAGGGGACTTTGTTACATGTTTTTTGGTCTTGTCCCAGAGTGAGAACATTTTGGAGGGAGGTCCGGGAGATAATTCAAAAATTTAGAGATGTGGAAATACAGGAAGACCCAGCTTTTTTCCTTTTGCATCTGTCAGAGATTCCGGAGAAAATATATAGGAACTCTATTTTGTGTCATAAAGCATGCATCCAGCTTAAGTGGAAACAGGCACAACCCCCTACAGTGAGTATGTGGCTTAGGAAAGTAGAGGAAGTAAAACAGGATGGAAGACCTAGTCTGGACAACTAGAAAAAAAAAAAAAAAGGGAAATTTAAAAACGTGGTCGCCATGGAACTGTTTTATTTTTTCGGAGGAAGGGAAAAAAGGAATTGATACAAATTGATACGAATTTTACTTCACCAATTTAGACTATTGTGTTCTGATCCATCACATATTCAGATTAAAAAAAAAGCATTGAGAACTAAGGGCTGTAATGTAACAAACTGGTAAAAAGCCAAGGGGTGAATACTTTTGCAAGGCACTGTATATTACAGCGGGTAAAATAAGTATTGAACGTGTAACACAGGGGTGTCCAAACTTTTTTCAAAGAGGGCCAGATTTCATGAAGTGAACATGCGTGAGGGCCGACCATTTTGCCTGACTTTTTTTGAAACATTAAAATTAAATGCAAATGAAATATTTTATGCAAAGTTTATTGCAAAATGAAATACTATTCATTTCGTAACATTGATGACAATATATGATGATATATATCTTCTCAGGGTAACAATGAGCTCAGGCGTGTCATGTTTAAAAAAACATTTTTTATATATTATATATATATATATATATATATATATATATATATATATATATATATATATATATATATATATATATACACACATATACACACACACACATACATACATATTATCTTCTTTAGCCTCTGACCAATCCCCCAAGCACCTCTCGGGGTAAGGATGAGCTTGAGCGTTTATTATTTTTTTAAATAATAATCTTTTCTTTAGCCAGCCTAATCAACCAGTGCCCCTCACTGACTAAATGGAACCGCGTTCCGGTTTGATGTGGCCCCCACTTGGAATATATATATATATATATATTCCCCCCCCCCCCCCCCCCCCCAAGTATATCCATCTGTGGCCCCCAAGCTCGAGCATGTTTTGGTTTTTTTTTTCCTGTGAATATACCTATCTTCTTTAGCTGAACAAATCCCCGAGCGCCGCACTCATTGTTAAAAGTCGATGTGCCCGAGCCTGCAAGGAAGAAAGCTGACAGCGCGCAGCGCCACCACCAATCACAGGCACTGTGACATTTCCCCGATCTGCGGACTGCAGAGATCGGGAATAGTCACAGTGCTTTTGATTGGCTCTGCGCGCTGTCAGCTTCACTAACCAAACACTGCCACAAAGACCAAGGAACTCTCCAAACAAGTAAGGGTCAATGTTGTAGAGAAGTACAAGTCAGGGTTAGGTTATAAAAAAAAAAAAAAAAAAAAAAAAAAAAAACTCACGGAACGGGCAAGAAGGGCATTAATCAGAGAGGCAGCACAGAAACCTAAGGTAACCCTGGAGGAGCTGCAGAGCTCCACAGCAGAGACTGGAGTATCTGCACATAGGACGACAATAAGCCGTACGCTCCATAGAGTTGGGCTTTATAGCAGAGTGGCCAGAAGAAAGCCATTACAAAAAACAAAAATGGCACGTTTTGAGTTTGCGAAAAAGGCATGTGGGAGACTCACAAAATGTATGAAGAAGGGTGCTCTGGTCTGATGAGACTAAAATTTAACTTTTTGGCCAAAGAAAATGCTATGTCTGGCACAAACCCAACACATCACCCAAAGAACACCATCCCCACAGTGAAACATGGTGGTGGCAGCATATTGATGTGGGGATGTTTTCCAGCAGTCAGAGTTGAGGGAAAGATGGATGGTGCTAAATACAGGGATATTCTTGAGCAAAACCTGTACCACTCTGTGTGTGATTTGAGGCTAGGACTGTGGTTCACCTTCTTCCAGCAGGACAATGACCCCAAAAACACTGCTAAAGCAACACTTGAGTGGTTTAAGGGGAAACATGTAAATGTGTTGGAATGGCCTAGTCAAAGCCCAGACCCCAATTCAATAGAAAATCTGTGGTCAGACTTAAAGATTGCTGTTCACAAGCGCAAACCATCCAACTTGCTGGAGCAGTTTTGCACGAAGGAATGGACAAAAATCCCAGTGGTAAGATGTGGCAAGCTCATAGACTTATCCAAAGCGACTTGGAGCTGTGATAGCCGCCAAAGGCGACTCTACAAAGTATTGATTTTAAGGGGGTGAATAGTTATGCACATTGACTTTTTCTGTTATTTTGTCCTATTTGTTGTTTGCTTCACAATAAAGAAAAAAAAAAAAAAAAAATCTTTAAAGTTGTGGGCATATTCTGTAAATTAAATGCAAACGTCCCAAACAATCAAAAGGAAAAATAAAGTATCTTAAAAGCACCTGTTCACAAACTGTCAGTTTAAATTAGTTAAATATATTCCAGGTGCATAAAAATAGTGTGCATAGTCTTACAGATTGCTTTGTTTAAAAATCAGCTATAACCGAAGTAGAAAAGCCTGTTCCCTGTCAGCATGCCCTCTGCAGGGAAGCAGCTATCTCTCTGAAGAGATCTGATACACCCCTTCCTGAGCCAGAGCTCTCTAATCAGCTAGGAGAATGAGCATTGTAAATGGCAGAGCTATGGTTTTGACTCAGTAAGGAGCCTCTGCAATGAGACCATTCTGCAGCTGCTGGCAGGGCTGAGATACTCAGGACGTCTCTGCTTCGGAATTTTTTTTTTTAATGCCTTATTCAAATGGCCAAATTGGTTGTGCTGCAGGCAAGTACCTTGTGGAAAACTGTAACTTGGAGCCCAGATGTGTGTGGACAGTCACACCTGGGAAGCATGTACAAAGCAATGTCAGGCTAACAGCAGCTCCCTTGCCAGTATTCAGAAGTAATTACTGCAGTTAGGAAGAGATGATTGTCCCCTGACAACACAGCAACTGCATCACTGCTGCTTTGGCTGTGTAAATGACGTTTGAGATGTTGAACACCTTTATTGTAATACACCTGGGATAGATTTACAGGCTTGAAAATGAAGGTTTAATTGGATTTTACTGTCCCCATCACCAGCTTTTCCTTTCCTTGCTCTCCTGAATAGATATGAGCTTGGATTTCCTACAAACTCATCTCTACGCAGACCTTGAACTATTTTCTAATACATTTAGCTGTGGGCTGAGTCATACCCTGGTCTGCAGCACACAAACAAAAGGGCAGACTGCTGGTGACTTCAGTGGCCTTGTATGGACACATGCCTATGTTTAGTCAATGAGACTGATTAACCACTCAACCTCTGGAAGATTTATCCCCCTTCATCACCAGGCCATTTTTTGCGATATGGCGCTGCATTACTTTAACTGACAATTGTGTAGTCATGCAACGCTGCACCCAAATAAAATTTATGTCAATTGTTTCCCACAAATAGAGCTTTGTTTTGGTGGCATTTGATCATCTCTCTATTCACAAAGAGATCGTTCTTACATCCAGACACATTGCAATCCACAAGAAAATGGCCACCACAACTACTATTCCAGTCCTCTATTGCAGGGGTCCCCAACCTCCGGCCCGTGGCCTCTCTGCAGACAGGCCGCGGTTGCTGGGGGCAGAATAGGAGGGCAAGGGGGGTGGGCGGATGAGATCGCCGGGTGGATCAGAGAAGCGGGCTGGTGAGCAGAGATGACATCATCTCTCACCACCCGCATCACATCACCGCTCTTCTGCCCTCACAGCACGGGCCTCTTCAGTGTCGGAGGTGCGACAGGCATCTCACTCTTTTTGTGGCAGACAGCACTCTGGTGGCAGGCAGGTGACATTCCTCATCTGGAGGCAGGCAGCGTGGCAAGTGACACACTCAAGGCTCCCACTGATTCTGCATTATGGCGAGTTGAAGTACTTTATTTTATATTAAAATGTAATAATAGAAACAATGCCCTTCAATTATCCTGACACCATATCAACCATGGCATCGGGATGATTGAAGCGCCAACACCAGCAACTGCCCTGACAAATTGCCTGTGAAAAAAAAAAAAAAAAAAACACAAAAAACACACATACCCCTGTGCTATCCCCCGGGCCTTAGCACAATTTTCTTCCCCGCAGCCAGTGCCGAAAGAGGTTGTGGGCCACTGCTCCAGTGAATATCCAATGCCAGTGGTCACATAAAAAAAAAAAAAGGAAGACTGGCGATAACGTGGCTTCAACAAAATGGCCGCTGACAATGCGTCAAAAGGGCCCTTGAGACGGGAAGTGATGTGAGACACCATGCGATGCTGAGTATACTCTACACTTGCCGTTTTACTGAGTTAAATGCAAGAATCTTTCTTATTGCAAAAAAAGGTTACAATTTATGTGAGGCATGTTTGCTTTATTCTAACATGTTGCTGATCGGATGTACTGGAGGCATAAAGGGGTTGCAGGTGTCCTAAAGGGACCAGTGCCATAGTACCCTGGGTGTTTACCTACTGGAAGTGGAGAGTGTTGGAGTACCGCATTAGCCCATTGAACTTATTATTCCAATGCCTATAATAATTTCACATGAGGTGAGAGTTCTGTGAGCACGGGATCGTTGCAGAGGTGGACGTGCACCATATTGTTAATTTATTAAAACAAGTGAACAATATGCATTCTGCTACATATCTTTTGGTGAAATAAAAATCACAATAAATGGAAATTGATTGGTTTGCGCAAAAGTTATACACACACTGGAATTTTTTTTATACTAGCAATGGCAGCAATGAGAGACTTATAACCGGACTGCGGTATTGCGGCAGACAATCGGATACTGACACTTTGTGGGAACCAGTGATACCAATACAGTGCTAAAAATATGCACTGTCACTGTTCTAATGACACTGGCTGGGAATGGGTTAAACATCTAGGGCTAAATGTGTGCCTTGCCAGTGTTTTTGGGTACTGTGAGGTGCTTTTAACTAAAGGATGTGATGGATTTTCTTTCCCTGCTTTGCAGAGAAAGAAAATCCATCACAGTGGCGTTCTCCCTTTTTTTAAATAGTCAGAGCTTTGTCCATCCTCTCTTCCCGACGATCAACTAATCAAAGCAGAAGCGGTGTGCACCCCCTATGCAGAATCACACACATATGGCCGACCTGTAGCAGTAAATCTGCTATAGGGAGGTCATTAAGTGGTTAAATATGTGCACTGATAGAACCAGCACCCCGCCCCTTTGTGTGTACTGTGGGACAAAGAATGAACCAGCCTACAGCTCAGTGGATTAGAAAAGAGCGCAAATCTGGGGTTCAGATAGACGGTCGGAGGACATCCAAGCTCATCTCTACTCCTGGGGAAAAGAAGTGACACGCATGGTACCTTTGGGCCTAATTGATTATGTGATAGTACTGGTTCCTGGTCACTGCAGCACCATCACATGAGTAAGGGAAAGTCCTAAGTGCGTAGTGAAGTGCTATAGAGAAACAGGAATTCATCTCCACCAAAACCTGAACTTGTTGCATAAAGTACAACTCCTCTCCCCAGCATCCTGTACCAATCCCTAAAAGCAAAACCTGCACCAATTTTTGTCTGAAGATAAAAAAAAAATGTTATGCTTATTTGCTCCGTGCAATAATATTGTGCAAAGCAGTCCCAAACCACCTTCTTCTGGAGTCCCCTGCCGGTACTGTCCACTCCTCTAATGCCCCCTTAGCACGCCATATGTTGAGCACGCACGCATGCCTGAGCAGGGCTCTATGCTTCCTTAGACACACACAGTGCAGCTCAGTCACTTCCCTTACTCCCTCCTCATTGGATTTGACTGACAGCAGCAAGAGGAGCCTATGGCACCCGCAGCTCTCAGTGACAGCAGGAAGAGAAGAGCGCAGTGTTGGAGCAGCGAGAGGTGTCGGGTAAGTGTTTTGTGACAGGCGGTAGAACAGGCAGTAGGGTGTTTTTCTTTTTAAATAATGAAGAATGTTTAACCACTTCCTGCCCGCCATATAGTAAAAATAACAGTGGGTGGGATGCGCACTTGTTCTGGGACGATATCATGATGGCACCCCAGAACAGCCAATCTCGCGTGCAGCGATCCCACTGTGTCCCTAGGGCATGGTACAACCCGATCTTGGTAAAGAGCCGATGACGTGGCTTTGTCCAATCACAGCCGGTCACATGTAAACAAGGAAGTGCTGTTTATCGGCTCGCCTCACAGTGCCAGAGTGTGAGGAGCGCCAATCAGCGGCATCTCCTCGCAGGGGAGACCTGTACAGGTAATGAAGGGACTGATCATAAGTGCCCTGATTACAGTACAGCCCCAGCAGTGCCACCTTTCAGTGTCTGCTCATCAATGCCACCTATCAGTGCCCACCAGTGCCGCCTATCAGTGTGGCATTAGTGCATCCTCATCAGCGCACATAAGTGAAGGAGAAAAATCACTGACAAAAGCTAAGGAAAAAGTTTTTTTTTTTTAATAAAAAATAAAAAACCCAGCAGTGATTAAAGGGGTTCGTGTTTTTTCACCTTAATGCATCCTATGCATTAAGGTGAAAAAACACCTGTCAGTGACCAGCCCCCCCCCCCCTAGTTTTACTTACCTGACCCCTGGAACTTGTCCCACGTGGAAGCGCCGTCTGCTAGGGGGTTTTCGGCTGTTGATTGGATAGATTGATAGCAGCGCAGCCATTGGTTCCTGTATATATATATATATATATATATATATATATATATATATATATATACACACACACACACACACACACCCCCTCATCTGGAAGTGGTGATCTCTGGATCATGGCTGCAGCCGCCAGTGGGATTTTCTTTCAGTAATAACAGTAATCATGACAAATTGGGCGAATCTCCCCAACGGAGCACAGACAATAATATAGATATGTTTTTATCGGTCCAAAACAAATTGCCTTTAGTTATCCTTAGGCCAGAGAAGCAGACAACCCCGCCTTCCTTAGAACGCCGGTATCCTGCTCCCAGTCGTTGCCCTGTGCACGTCGTGTCTGTATGCTGTGCTGCCCTCCAGTGGTCGCTCCATCTAAACGTCCTTTCACTCATCAATATACAGACAGAGGTTGCGGTATATTACAGAAGTGCTGCAAACTGCCACTAAACAAACCGCTCACAAGGGCCGCCAGAACTTGTAATTCCTCAAAGCACACCGCCTTAAAGCCCGGGAACACTTCAAAGTCCCGAACCGTTTATATAAACGGATATGTCTTTCATCGAAGCGCCTGTATCTCACCTCTCACTGTACAAACACAGAATCCTCATAATAACTAAACAACATTAACGCACCTTTAAGAATGAGGTAGCTCCCTTCCCGCCAAGCCTCTCCACGACAAGAAGATCTACTTCCGGGGCCTAACACGCGGAAACCCGATGCACTTCCTGTAGGAAGAGAATGCGGAAGTTGACTGTACCCACGTGAGCAGCGTTCTGTGGGCAGCCATGTTCATCTGTCTTGTCATTAGAATTGAGTGTAAAGTCACCGGAAGACTCCAATCCCCCATTCTTTTCAACGGGCGGCCATCTTTGGACTCCAGAGACCAAGCCAGGGGTGGACGGTGCAGTAGCCTGAAAGTGGAAGGTAATTATCCGTTCAGAGCATGTTTGTCCCTTTCACTGGTATGTGAAATAGAACAATAGACAGTCGTTTCCATTTCTTTTTAATTCATTAACATGGCTTATTACGTTCACACACATGTATTAAAGGTTGTATTACAGTAAACGTGTTATAAGAAGTGCAGGGACAACCATAACTTCTTTTTGGGAATGCTGGTTGCCTGGCTGTTGTACTTACCTGACTGAACAATATACTGATGTAGAGGATCAAAGGCTTCATTCACCCCAGCCTGTATGCTTAAAAACCCATGTGTGGTGTGTAGTGATGGTGGGATGTATTGTTACAATTGATCACGCTCTTTAAATTTTTTTTAAACTCCATTGATGTGTTTATAGAATGACACTTCATTTAAATGAGAAGTACAGCCAAAGCCTTCTATGGATCACGGGAGTGCAGTTTGTTTTGTACTCCTGTGACCCGTTTTCAGCAGAGAGCGGTCTGAAGTGCGCTCTCTGCTGACGTCACAGAAGTCGGTCCAGGCACCGCGTCATCACGGCCACAGATCCCTGGACCGACACCCGGCTCAGACTCTCAGCGAGCCACTGAGAGCCTGAGCCGGATGCCCCCTTCCACAGCTCGGCACTAGGGTTGCCACCAGTCTGGGATTCACCCGGACAGTTCGGGTTTGGAATCATGCGTCCAGGTTTCAGACTGCCTGAAACCCGGACACATTATTCAGACTTGACTATGGCTTCCCAGCAGGATTGCTGGCTGCAGTTGTCTAAGCTGAGAGTGTCTGTTACACTCTTTCATTTTCCCCAAAGCCAGCACTAACATAACCCCCACCACACACCTCTTCCTCCCGCCCGCCCCTAGTCCTCTGTGTCTGCCCACACTCCAATCCCCAGAAAAGGAAAGTGGGGGCCAGAAGTTTGAAGTCCAGCAGCCTCAGATACATCTAGATGAGAGGTGCTGACTACCAAGGGGTGAGTGAGCTCACCATCCATCCCTGTTTGTGACTGAAGTCTACCCCCTTCTCTCTCCTGCCTCTGAGTGAGTCTACTAAGGTAAATCAGGGTTCTCAGGTCACCCTTTACACCAGAGGCCACAGTGTTCCTCCTTATGTCAGAGTCCTCTCTGTACATCAGAGTTCTCAGTGTTCACCCTTAAATCAGGGTTCCAAGAGCATCCCTTTTGTTAGAGTCCCCAGAGTTCTCCCTTATATCAGAGTCTCCCCTTACAGTGAAAAGGAACTCTGCAAGTTCAGATGTAAAATGTACAGTGAAGGGGAACTTTGTGGACTCTAATGTAAAGGGGGGCTCGTTTTATTAACTTCATATGATTAGAAATGTTATTTATTAGCAAAATATATGTATTAAAAAAATTGCTGTGCACCGCTAAAGTTGAAGAAAAGGTGGCAACCCTACTCGGCGCTCCAGTGAGCTGTGAATGACAGTCTACTCTGCTCTCTGCTGTGAGAACACCGCCGATCGCTCGGTTCTCAGTGTTTGAGGCGTCGGGAGGCAGATTTTGTATCCACCTAGGTAAGTATGATTCTTAAAAAAAAAAAAATGCTGCTTTTTTAACCCCTTCCTGCCAACCGTACGTAGATGTGCGTACTTGGCTTTCGGGGGTTATACCGGGATGATGCCCGCAGCTGCAGGCATCATCCCGGTACCGTTGTTTCGAGCGGGCGATCGGCTATCCGTATATAACAACCGATGCGGCTAAAAGCCGCTCAGCTGTTATACCGGAGGAGCGGGAGGGCCCCCCCCTCTCCTGCCGCTCTTACCGGGCCTCTGCGATCGGGAGGCCCGGTGTCCAATCGGCTGCCTCCGGCGGCTGTGGGCAGGCTGGAACGAAGCTGTGGGCGGCTTCGTTCCAGCCATCTCAATGTAAATGCAGAAGCGACGTCATGACGTCACTTCCCGTTTACTCGGCTGCCAAAGGCGCCGAATTTAAAAAAATACACAGTATTCAGAATAGCCGTTTTCGGCGATTTAATTACTTTGAAGTGCAGAGGAGGGATCGGGGGTCTTTAGACCCCCGATCCCTCCATAAAGAGTACCTGTCACCACCTATTACTGTCACAAGTGATGTTTACATTCCTTGTGACAGCAATAAAAGTAAAAAAAAAACAAACATTTTTTTTTAAACACAATTTATAAGTATAAAAATAAATAAAATAAATAACTAAAAAAAAAAAAATTTTTAAAGCGCCCCCGTCCCCTCGAGCTCGCGCAGCAAAGAAAACGCATACGGAAGTCGCGCCCGCATATGTAAACGGTGTTCAAATCACACATGTGAGGTATCGCCACGTTCGTCAGAGCGAGAGCAATAATTCTAGCCCTAGACCTCCTCTGTAACTCTAACCTGGTAACCGTAAAAAAAATTTAAAGCGTCGCCTATGGAAATTCATAGCTACCATAGTTTGTCGCCATTCCACGAGTGCATGCAATTATAAAGCGTGACATGTTTGGTATCTATTTACTCAGCGTAACATCATCTTTCACATTATACAAAAAAATTGGGGTAACTTTTCTGTTTGGATTTTTAAAAATTCATGGAAGTGTCCCTTTTCCAAAAATTTGCGTTTAAAACACTGCTGCACAAATACTGTATGATATAAAATATTGCAACAATCTCCATTTTATTCTCTAGATTCTCTGCTAAAAAAATATATATGATGTTTGGGGTTTTTTAAGTAATTTTCTAGCAAAAAATATGGATTTTAACTTGTAAACACCAAATTTCAAAAATAGGCTTAGTCATGAAAGGGTTAATGCTATACACCACAACGCAGTTACATGGTCAGGTTGAAAAAAAAGACACAAGTCTATCTAGTATAACCAATAGAGAAAAACAATCTAATAGAAAACCTCCATATACAAAATACCGACAGTTTTTTCGGAGAAAGGTGCAAAATAAAAAAAAAAACCCTATGAAGCATGATCCAATTTGCTCCAGTGCGGAAAAAAGTTCCTTCCTGATCCCCTAAGTGGCAATCGGATATTCCCTGGATCAACAATCTTATTACCTATTCACATCCAGTTATACTTTGTGCAATTAGGAAGCCATCCAACTCTTTTAAAAAACAATCCACTGAGCTGGCCAGAGCTGCTTCTTTAGGGAGTTTATTCCACATATTCACAGCTCTAACTGTGAAGAAGCCTTTCAAAATGTAGAGGTTTAATATCTTTTCCTACAGACGTAAAGAGTGCCCACTTATCCTTTATTGACCTGAAAGTGAATAACTCCACACCAAATTCAGAAAAGGCTCAGTGTGACAGCCAAACAACTGTTCGTCTCCTAATGTTTCAGATGAAGCACACACTTGTTTTGTATGATTGGGTTCTGTGCCATGACCTGCACTGACTGGCATAAATCGTGTCAATTCACAATATTGGCTAGTAAAATACTGGGTGGATGGTAGCCCTGTGTGTATGCTGACACCATAAATAATATGCCCCCTTTTTTTTTTAGGTTAAACCCACTGAAACGTTAAAGACTGTGTGTTTTACATGTCTGCAAAACCTCCGTGTTTTACATGTCAATCTGCTACTTCCATTTCTAAAACATGTCGAAAGCAACTAAACGAAAACATGTAGTGAAAGAGGTTCTACTTGACTATGTCCAACCTACAGAGAATCAGCGCATAGTAAAGGTCAGTATAATTTGCATATTTTCTATCTTCCGTCAGCAGGTTTTGCCAAAACTTTCCAACAAGAATCTTATAAAATGTATATGTTTTATTACCAATACATTAAAATTCATACATAAAATATAGGGCTGGTATATATAGCGTGTTGTCAAAAGTATTGGGACGCCCGCCTTTACATGCACATGAACTTTAATGGTATCACAGTCTTAGTTCAATATTGAGTTGGCCCACCCTTTGCAGCTATAACAGCTTCAACTCTTCTGGGAAGGCTGTCCACAAGGTTTAGGAGTGTGTCTATGGGAATGTTTGACCATTCTGCCAGAAGCGCATTTGTGAGGTTAGGCACTGATGAGGACGAGAAGGCCTGGCTCGCAGTCTGTACTCTAATTCATCCCAAAGTTGTTCTATCGGGTTGAGGTCAGGACTGTGCAGGCCAGTCAAGTTCCTCCACCTCAAACTCGCTCATCCATGTCTTTATGGATCTTGCTTTGTGCACTGGTGCACAGTCATTTGTAACAGGAAGGGGCCATCACCAAACTGTTCTCACAAAGTTGGGAGCATGAAATTGTCCAAAATGTCTTGGTATGCTGACGCCTTCAGAGTTCCCTTCACTGGAACTAAGGGGCCAAGCCCAACCCCTGAAAAACAACCCCACACCATAATCCCCCCATCCACCAATTGATTTGGACCAGTGTACAAAGCAAGGTCCATAAAGACATGGATGAGTTTGAGGTGGTGGAACTTGATGGGCCTGCAGAGTTCTGACGTCACCCCAATAGAGCACCTTTGGGATGAATTGGAGCGGAGACTGTGAGCCAGGCCTTCTCATCCACATCAGTGCCTGACCTGACAAATGCGCTTCTGGAAGAATGGTCAAACGCTCCAGTAGACCTAATCCTAAACCTTGTGGACAGCCTTTCCAGAAGAGTTGAAGCTGTTATAGTTGCAAAGGGTGGGCAAACTCAATATTGAACCCTACGGACTAAGACCGGGATGCCATTAAAGTTCATGTAGGTGTTAAAGCATACGTCCCAATACTTTTGACAATATAGTGTATATTGATCGCCTATTGCTACAGCATCCCCTCTACAACTCCATCATGCAGCATAATAAAGATAACACATTTCATATGGATTCTGCTTTGTTGCATAATGATGGAGTCAAAACCTTGACATATTTTGTTGGAGTGTTTTGGCAGTGCTCATAAAGTCCTTTGGTGGCTTTTTCGGTATTATGTACATATATCTAATTGAAAGGAGTGACGGTACCTCCTGGTAAGGATACAGGCATTTTCGCCTGCAGATATTGATTTTTATGTCTTCTTTTCCTAGCTCTTTTCTCTTGCTTTTATTTGATTGTGCGCCAATAACACGGATGATATTTTCCCCCAACACACGACAGTTGGGATGCTCTAGCCTTTAAAGTAATTGTAAAGGGAAAAGTTTTTATTTTATCTTAATGCACTCTCTGCCTTCAGATAATAAAAAACTTTAATAGTATCCCCCCCCCCCCCCAAATACTCACCTGAGCCCAATTTCAATCCAGCACTCTGCACTTTTGCAGCTTAGCTGAGAGCACTGGGAGCTATTGGCTCCTGCTGCTGTCAGTCAGTCAGTCAAGTCAAGAACGGACTGTGTGTCTGAATAGCCGCAAACAGTCCGGCTCGGGATTGAGCGTGCACAAGTGCCCCCCATAGGAAGCAGCTGCCTAAGGGGGCATTTGGTGGGGGAAAGAAGCCAGAAGTGCTAATGGGGGACCGGAGAAGGAGGATTGGGGCTGCTCTGTGCAAAACCATTGCACAGAGAATGTAAGTATGACGTTTGTTATTTTACTGCAAAAAAATAAGCTTTACAATAACTTTAAAGTATAACAAGCAAAAATTATTTTTAGTTTTGGACAGAATGGAGAGGGAATGGAATATCTTTCAGGTTTTTATTGCTGTCTATGTCCCTGTTAGGGAGATTCACCCTCCCTAATTGTCATGTTTACCATTATCCCCCAAAAAGTAATGGAGGGAAAATCTTCAAATGGGGACATTAGTTCTGGTGACAACCAAGGGTTCCTTCACTTTGGAGGGATTTTCTCTCACTTCTTCTTTTGGCTAAGGGACAAGAAATTAAGAAAAATCTTCCCACTGGGAAAACAAGATTAGAAGACGAATTCCATTTATTTGTATATTAAACCCTACACGCCAACTATATGCAAATATGCGGCCCCATTGGACTGGTCTTTTTTCCGTGGGGCTGCATATTTGTTTATCTCCCTTTGTGCTGGGAGCATGGCGTGCTCTCAGCACAGAGACCAGGTCTTACTGATAAATTATTATTATTATACAGGATTTATATAGCGCCAGCAGTTTGCGCAGCGCTTTACAACATGAGGGCAGACAGTACACTTACAATACAAATCAATACAGGAGGGATCAGAGGGCCCTGCTCGTTAGAGCTTACAATCTAGAAGGGATGGTCAAGGCTCTCAGCCTCCTCACCAGCATTACATCCTTACTTCCTGGACTCTGCACCCAGTAAAGTGGTTTATTTAGCCCACCCACTGTTCTCTGCAACTCCTCCAGGGACATCAGTGCTCAGACCTACAGATGACCCCTGCATCCTCAAGGTGAGTGGAACCCATATTGCTACTCTATACTGAACAGTCCTGACCCTCCCATCTCTCCTTTACTTGATCTAAATCTCGGCTAACAACCCCAGTGCCCTTACCCGCCGAAGTATTGTCCTTACCTAAGTCTGCTGGGGGTACTCGGGCCTATCAGGGGTGAACGGGGACTCAAGACCTGTCCTAGACGATACATGTGGTGATCTTGCTGCTCTGGTCCTCCAAGCCCCCCAGCTCACCCTCTGTGCCGAACCCGTAACCGCTCAACCAGCTACGTCTGCCGCCTCTTATTAACAGTCATGGCTCCGACGAAACCCAAGTCCGACACGGCTGCCAAACTGGATAATTATCGCTGACAGGATAAAGACAACATGGGGGAGGATGGTGGCGCCGCGTCGGAGGGGAGGGAGGTGGCGGGCGCGGACACGGATAGAGTGCTGGAAGCCATCTCTGCGCTCCAGGCCACCCTCACGACCAAAATTGAGGAGGTTAAGGTAGACGCCTCCCTGGTCCGACAAGACCTGCACAAGCTTAAAGAGCGAGTTAAGACATCTGAGACCAGACTAGGAGAGGTGGAGGACGCGATCCCGCCATTACAGAATACCTCTGAATGCATGCAATCCCAGATTAATCGACTCCTGGCAAAGCAAGATGACATGGAGAACAGGCTTCGTAGGTTCAACCTTCACTTCATTGGCCTACCGGAGGGGAAAGATCCCACCACATTTCTGGAACAATTACTAATTACAACATATGGCAGGGAGACCTTTTCGCCCACATTTGCTGTGGAAAGAGCGCATCGTATGCCCGCTAGGCCGCCACCACAAGGTGCTCCACCTCGAACATTTATCGCCAAATTGCTAAACTATAAAGATCGCGACACAACGCTGCGCATGGCAAGGTTGAAAGGTAATATACCCATTGACAACGTCAAGGTTGCCATCTTCCCTGATTTTTCCACCGAAGTACAGAAACGCAGACAAAACTTCACCGAAGCCAAGAGGCGCCTGCGCTTCAAAAATCTTAAATATTCAATGTTATTCCCGCACGTCTTCGTGTGGAGGATGATGGCCGAGCCGTTTTTTTTTTTTTTTTTAAACCCCCGAGGATGCCATTGCTTGGCTGGAGCGCCGAGACAACAGAAAAGAGAATGAATAACCCATCATACACAGTACATGATCGTGAACTGCGACAGGGGGTCACAGGCCTCTTTTCTTATAACATGAGAGACTTTGCTCTAAACACCTCAGGAGAAACTATATACTATCACTTATTATTTTGATGACCGGAGCCTCGGGTCAGTAATAGTCCTACAGAACACATGTATGGTGCAGCGTGACTTTGCCCCACGCATCTTTAGGGAAATCAGTCACCGAACCTGGAATGATGCCGTCCAACTACAATTACACACAGTTATCTATCCCAGGGACTATATACATCTATTTTCTTTATACATGATTCTGTGGGATATGTTTATTCTGGGCTCCAAAATACAGCGGCTACCTTAGTTTTTCCTTTTCTTTCAGATGAAGCTGACTGTTTTTTCCCGGATTTCAATTTCAGTTTTTTTTGGGAAGTATGCCCGCACAGGTTTGGGTTGGTGCAGGGCTGGGAGGGAGAGGGGGGGGGGAAATGTTTAAGTTACTTTTTAAAATGCAAGAAGTACTATGTTTGCACTTTCTGAATCAATATAGTTTTTTGAATAATATTGAAAATTTACCTTTGCTACTATGTTTTGTAGTACTGTACACACTCATACATAATTTTTGTATAAAGGTACTGGTGAGACTCAGGATACACACCTTAATATTGAAATTGATTTGTGAGAACTCCATATGGCGTCTATAAAATTCCTTACTTGGAATGTGAGGGGTTTGCGTGAACCACTTAAGAGGTCGGCAACCCTCGCATTCCTTAAACAGAGGGCTGATGTAATAGCATTGGTGGAAACCCGTATAGACAGCAAGCTACAGACGGCCCTACGTCGCCCCTGGGTAGGATGGGCATTTCACTCGACGTTTACATCCCATTCCAGACGTGTATCTATTTTAATTGCAAAATCCATACACTTTGAGTCAGGAGAGATATGCACAGACCCTCAGGGCAGATATGTTTTTATATCTGCAAAACTATACGGAGAACCCTTCCTAATCTTGGCTTTCTATGTCCCCCCTCCGTTCTCTATTACTATAATACTGGAGGGTATCTCCTTCATGGCAAGATACCCCACAGTGCAAGCAGTGTGGATGGTGGATTTTAATTCCACAATGAATAATACCCTAGACAGACTTCGCCCACTGACAGTAGCTGCAATGAGGACAAATGACACTAAACTACATAAAATAACCTCATCCATTCATTTAATTGATACGTGGAGACATAATTTTCCGCATACCAATGCCTATTCATGTTTCTCCTCCGCGCATAACTCGATGTCTCGAATAGATTTCATTCTGGTGTCTAAACAACTTTTACCTAGATTATTGACAGTGTCTTTTGGACCTAGGCTGTTGTCTGATCATAGCTTTTACTCCATTACTCTTAGCGTGTCCCTTGCCAAGCAGCAGCGGGCCTGGCGCTTGAACCCTTTTTGGTTGTCCTTGCTGCCAGAAGATGATATGCTTGAGGTGGAATGGACTCGATTTTTCACAGACAATGAACATTCTGCTCCCGAGCTAGTAGTGTGGGACACGTTTAAGTTGCATGCCCGAGCTGTCTTGACCTCATGCATTAATCAGATTAAAACAAACTCCGCGGAAGCCTTAGCTAAAGCAATCATAGAGCTATCCTCTTCAGAACAAGCATATATAGCTGACCCATCCATAACAAATGCCAATACACTTAAACTACAGACAAGAGTGGTGTCCCAGATGCATTATGTAAAAGCTAAACAGAAATTATTCTTCAATAGACAGAAGTGGTTTGAACATGGAGAAAAAGCAGGTAAATTGCTCGCATATCTTGTTCATAGTGAAGACAAACCCCCAATTGTAATTACACTTCACGATAAGGATAGACAGCCGATCACGGATCCTTTTGTCGTGTCCTCCAAGTTTAGAGATTTTTTTACAGAACTTTACACATCGACGGTCTCGGAGGATACGACAATAATGGATCAGTTTTTGAGCAACCTCATACTTCCACAACTCTCGGAGAGTCAAGTTGAACTTCTTGAGGCACCCCTCACGGTGGAGGAGATAAAGATTGCTATTGCAGACTTTGCTAGGTCCAAATCCCCGAGGTCTGATGGTTTGCCCATTGAATTTTATGCACACTTTTCTGAGATACTTACACCCAAACTGCTTACTCTTTATAACACTATGTTCAAAACATCAACATTACCTATATCCATGAAAGAGGCCACGATAGTACTAATACCCAAACCAGGGAAAGATTTAGGTTACCCTGAGTCATACCGCCCCATATCTTTACTCCAAGTAGATGTCAAAATATTAGCCATGGTACTCTCCAAACGTCTAAATCAAGTAATACTATCCTTTATACATGTGGATGAGTCAGGGTTTATGCCTGGCCGTAACACTTCCTTTAATTTAAGGAAGTTATTTATTAATCTCCAGGCCAAGCATGATAATGTGGGCGCAAGAGTGATAGTAACATTAGATACAGCCAAGGCATTTGATTCGGTTGAATGGAGATATCTATGGAGATGCATGGAGGGATACAGATTTGGGCCCAAATTTATCAGATGGGTGCAACTGTTATATCAGCAACCAACTGCCCGAGTGGTGGCCAATGGATGCCCCTCTCGGGAATTTGGCCTAAGCAGAGGTACGAGGCAGGGATGCCCGCTCTCGCCTTTGCTCTATGCTCTGGCATCGGAACCCCTCGCCGTGTCCATCCGTGCTAACCAGGAGATAATAGGTTTGACATTCGGATTCCTTACTGAGAAAATTAGCCTTTATACAGACGACACTCTCCTTTACCTGGCAGACCCTGGCCTATCTCTACACACAGCTCTTAACGTAATTGAGCAATGTGGGAAATTCTCGGGCTTGAGGATTAACTGGGGAAAGTCACAGATATTACCAATTGATAGTTTTCCACCTACAGAATCACAGTCTAATTTACTCCTTCAACGGGTAGGTATAATAAAATACCTTGGTGTTAAAATATCCAAGAATCCAGTAGACTATATTTCCTTGAATGTCGAACCATTATTCTCCCTAATTAAATCTAAGATCCAGGTCTGGTCCCGCCTCCCCTTGGGAATATGGGGTCGGGTCAATTTAATAAAGATGGTACTACTGCCTAAGGTACTGTACGTCTTATGGCATACTCCAGTATATCTACCCCTCAAGTATTTTAAATTATTAGAAACACTACTTAAACCATTTATATGGGGGAAATCTAGCCACAAACTCTCATGGCAAACACTTAAATTCAACGGACATGGGTGGAACAGCACTACCTGATTTTAACCATTATTATATTGCGTCACAGCTATCCCAACTATTTCACATTGATAAAACTGACAAGGAACGCTTTATTATTCTGCTGAGCCCCCGCTGGGTTCAGTATACTTGAGATCCAATAAACGGGATAGCAGTGGGTGTAGGGAACACACAGTCAAAAGATTATAGACATTCTTTGTTATATCACTACAGAGGCATATGGGAATTGGCTTCTTCTAAATTAGAGATATCACTATTTATTGACTATACACCACTTTGGCATAATAACAAGCTGCAGGAACTTAACGGAATCCAGAACTCAGATTTATGGGCAGCCAAGGGCATATACTATTTACACCATCTGTTCACAAACGGAATTTTTAAAACGTTTGAGGCACTTAAGATGGAGTTCCAAATTCCGAATCAAATGTTTTTTTGTTATCTGCAGATCCGTCATGCGATTCAAACGCAATTTTCACAGGGTCTTCCACAGCCCACCCCTAACTCTATTATAGCCATAGTCAAGGATACAGACTCAAAAAAACTCATTTCCTGTTTTTACAACATGTTATCCGCCCCTACCTCTGCAAAATTAGCTTACGCGTTGAAACCAAGATGGGAGAGGGAAGTTGGGGGGGGGATGGAGGATGAAGAGTGGGAGGAGGCCTTGGAAACATGCAAGTTGGTTTCACCCAAACTTTCAGACAGACTGTCCCAGATTTTTATACTTCATCGTGCATACCTCACTCCTCTTAGGGTAGCTAGATATAAAAGAAGTCAATTCACCACATGTTCAATATGTGGAACTGAAACAGGCACATTCTTTCATCTTATATGGTCTTGCCATAAGATACAAGAATACTGGAAGCAAATAGTTACCTTCTTACATGACGAAATGGGGTCCCCTTTAACCCTCGACCCAAAGCCATGCCTACTGGGGATTTTTCCAGATGTACTAGATAAATTCACACTAATATTCCTACATGAAACTTTATTCTCTGCTAGGAAAATTGCCAGACAATGGATGAGATCTGAACCCCCTCAATTGGTGGTCTGGAAAAGAGACATTAACACAACCCTTCCATATAAAAAATTCCTTTATATTAACAGAGGCTGTCCAAATAAATATAACAGAATATGGGATAGATGGTTTCAAGAGTCTACGACATGCACATAAACGGTGCCTATCCTGATACTTACTAGATATGGGTGTGGAAGTGTACGGACTATATCAGAACCTAAAGAACTAACTATATGATTGAAATATATGTGTATTATGTTCTTTGTGTATGGAATGTCTTCTACATGATGCCAAACAAGTGTACAAATGCTTTTTATGTATTATGTACAATCTTGCAAATAAAAAGTTTGTTATAACGTAAAAAAAAAAGAAGGGATGGTCAAGTGGAAACAAAAGGTAACAACTGTGGGTGATGAGCTGATGGAAAAAATGAAAATACAGTTGTTAGGTGTGGGTAGGGTAGGCTTCTCTGAAGAGAAGGGTTTTCAGGGATCGTCTAAAAGCTAATAAAGTAGGAGATAAGCGAACAGATTGAGTTAGGGCATTCCGTAGGATTGGAGAGGCTTTGGAAAAGTCCTGGAGGTGAGCATGGGAGGAGGTGACGAGGGAGCTAGAGAGTAGGAGGTCTTGAGAGGAACGAAGAGAACGAGTAGGTTGGTATTTAGAGACTAAGCTAGTGATGTAGCTGGGGGCGAAATTGTGGATGGATTTGTACATAGTTGTTAGAATTTTGAATGTAATTCTTTGGCCGAGCGGAAATATAAATACGGGACAGGATAAAGATCGGGACTATGGCTTCTAGCTTATCATCTGACATCACTTCTGGTGTGCCTCACTGGTGCTCTTCTGACCGTCCATCATCAGAGTGTTCACATTGCCACAGGCTGTCCTATAGCCAACTAGGAGAGCATTTTTTTTCACCACAGTTGGGGAATGGATGTATGCTTGCATTATACATTTATACTCGCCGGCTACTATATTAGTTACACCTGTTCGATTGCTTGGTAACACAAATTTCTAATCAGCCACTCACATGGCACCAACTCAATGCATTTGGCATCTAGACGTGGTGAAGACAAATTGCTGAAGTTCAAACTGAGCATTAGAATGGGGAAGAAAGGGGATTTAGGTGACTTTGAACATGGTATGGTTGTTGGAGCAAGACAGGCTGGTCTGAGTATTTCAAAAACTGCTGATCTACTGGGATTTTCTCGCACAACGATCTCTAGGATTTACAGAGAATGGTCCGAAAATGAGAAAATATCCAGTGAGCAGCAGTTTTATGGATGAAAATGCCTTGTTGATGTCAGAGGAGAACGGGCAGACTGGTTTGAGATAATAGGCACAATAGGAGCAACTACTAATTACAATAAGAGTCTCTCACTCACACACACACTCACACTCTATTGTTCAGGTTCCTCCTTTCATGTTGGAAAGGATAGAGGTATCCTCTGCAGAGAAGTAGTAAGTTTCTTTTGAGGAAAACAAAAGACTAGATCTTGCGGCTTCACCGTCAGGTCCCTGTTGTGCTCTCTTACTGGCCCGGCAGCAGGGGAAGGAGGAGGAGGGGGCCGCAGTGAGGTCAGACAGAAGTGGGGACAGAGTACCTGTCAAAAACAGCTACCCCCCCCCCCCCAAATGTGGCACCAAAGGGGGGGGGATCAAATAAGCTCAAGTTCCACTCTTGGGTGGAAGTCCGCTTTAAAGGCAGGATACAAGACTTTGCAGACTAGAAGGACAGATATTCTCTTCATATGATGGAGATCTATGGCATGCTGGATGAGCAGTCTTCATCTCTCCTTATCTTCATAACATAGAGGGAGGTGTTCTTGTTCAGAGGTAATTTGTGCAGTGCTGAACACACTGAACTGTGAAGACAATGCATAGTCCAAAGCTGTCTGAGACTCTCCTCCCGATTGGCTGAGACAGCAGTGGAGTGCCATTGGCTCCCGCTGCTGTCAAAGTCAGTGAGCCAATGAGGAGAGAGGGGCGGGGCCTCCGTGTCTAAATGGACACACAGTTGCGGCTCTGCTTGGGTACCCCCATAGCAAGCTGCTTGCTGTGGGGGCACTCGTCAAGAGGGAGGGGCCAGGAAAGCCGAAAGAGGGACCTGAGAAGAGGAGGATCAGGGCTGCTGTATGCAAAGCTCAAGTTCCACTCTTGGGTGGAAGTCTGCTTTAAAGGCAGGATACAAGACTTTGCAGACTAGAAGGACAGATAGTCTCTTCATATGATGGAGATCTATGGCATGCTGGATGAGCAGTCTTCATCTCTCCTTATCTTCATAACATAGAGGGAGGTGTTCTTGTTCAGAGGTAATTTGTGCAGTGCTGAACACACTGAACTGTGAAGACAATGCATAGTCCAAAGCTGTCTGAGACTCTCCTCCCGATCGGCTGAGACAGCAGTGGAGCGCCATCGGCTCCCGCTGCTGTCAAAGTCAGTGAGCCAATGAGGAGAGAGGGGCGGGGCCTCCGTGTCTAAATGGACACACAGTTGCGGCTCTGCTTGGTTACCCCCATAGCAAGCTGCTTGCTGTGGGGGCACTCGTCAAGAGGGAGGGGCCAGGAGAGCCGAAAGAGGGACCTGAGAAGAGGAGGATGAGAGCTGCTGTATGCAAAACCACTGCACAGAGCAGATAAGTATAACATGTTTGTTATTTCTAGGCAAAAAAAAAGAGACATCACTTTAATTATTTTTTTCTCTTCCTCTTCTGGGGTCCCCTGATGGCGATGTAGGCTTCTCCTAGACTTCGAGTACCCCCATAGCAAGCCGAATGCTGTGAGCGCACTCCTGCAGGCTCAATCCCGGGCTAGGTTGTGTGCGTCTATTGACACGCACAGTACGGCTCGGCCCCACTCTCTACTCATATGATTTGTTTGACAGCAGCAGGAGCCAAAGGGGGCCACTACATCAGCACAGCCCGTGAGAGCAAGGAGAGAGGAGAGGGCTGTTATAGATGGGCACAGCGCTGGATCGAGTGAGGATAATACGAGGAATGCAATAAGGAAAAAATGTCTTGGTTTTACAACCACTTTAATCGTGCTTGTTCATTGTCTTGTTTATTTCCCTTCCTATTCACCTTCTACCTCCTTTTCAAATGCTTCATTTGGATAATGCTTAATGTTTATGGTAAATGCACCTGGCTCAAACCCTTCCCTATGTGCATTCAGAGGTTTCGAAAGGATGGGAGCGTCACACCAGCTTGTACAGACTTTTTAAAAGAATTTTATTTTGTAACAGCCAATGCGTTTCGGGGGCTCAGCACTCTTCTCTGTGCATTCAGGGTATTGTTACCTCCTTCTTCTTTTTTTTTTTTTTTTTTTTTACTCTGTTGCCAGGCCTAATTTGTTCCTGTACCTTTCACGGGTTGTTTTTCATTCCCAGCTCTAAAAAAAAGATGTACTCAAAAATGTTTTAGGTTTGCAGCAAGGTGAACATTGTAGCTGAATAAGCGTTATACCTTAATTTAAATTCCCTTTCTGCTTTTTTTTTCTCTGATATCCAACTCATATGTCATATGTCAGTGCTTGAAATAGAGAATAATCGAGGCTCAGTTCGCTGTTAGCTGGCATTTTTTTTAGGGAGCTTCTGCTTAACATTGGCGAATACTCAATCTACAAGTAAATCATGACACGTTAGACTAAATTAGTGAAGTATATTCAGAAAGGCTTATAACAAAGAAGGCAAACATTTGTAGAGAGAGAAGGTATGTTATCCATGGCTCCATGGCCCTTGCTCTTCCATAAGATGTTTGCTTTTCTGACTCTAATGCCGCGTACACACGGTCGGACTTTTCGTCTACAAAAGTCCGACAGCCTGTCGACAGACTTTTGGCGGACTTGCGGTAGACTTTCTTACGAGCGGACTTGCCTACATACGATCACACAAAAGTCAGACGGATTCGTACGTGATGACGTACACCGGACTAAAATAAGGAAGTTGATAGCCAGTAGCCAATAGCTGCCCTAGCGTGGCTTTTTGCTCGTCGGACTAGCACACAGACGAGCGGATTTCGGGGTCCGTCGTAGTTACGACGTAAAGATTTGAAGCATGTTTCAAATCTAAAGTCCGTCAGATTTAAGGCTGGAAAAGTCCGCTGAAAGTCCGGGGAAGCCCACACACGATCGGATTGTCAGCCAGCTTTAGTCCGTCGGACTTTTGTAGATGAAAAGTCCGACCGTGTGTACGCGGCATTAGGGTCGGTTCACACTGAGGCAGCACGACTTACAGCGCGACTGCCTCAGGCGACCCAGGACATGACTCAGCGGCGACTTGCAAAACGACTTCTGTATAGAAGTCAATGCAAGTTGCCCCCAAAGTCGCACAGGAACCTTTTTCTAAGTCGGAGTTCCATTGCAGAGAACGGGATGCTAGTGTGAACCGTGGCTAACTTTCCATGGCTCTACTTGTGTGTGTTACTTTGGGGTTTTTTTGTTTATGTTTTTCAATTAGTAGCAGGCCATTGTACCATGATAGCCATTGGGGAAACAAGAAAATACAGAGATAAATGATAGCATTAGGTAATTTTGATATTCCTAAACCAAAAGCATTTAATAAGGCTTGGTGGGTAAAACCCATATCATTTATTTTTTTTTTTAAATTCATATCTTAGTTATAGCCAGTAAATATCGCTCCACTTTTTTGTGTATTATTTGCCATTGTAACTATTCTCGAGGATCTGTTTCACTTTTTTTTTTTTTGCAGGTTTTAGGTAGTCGTGGAAATAATCTCCATGAGGTAGAGACTGCAGAGGGTGAGAAGTTTTTAGCTAGCATGCCCACAAAATTCAGGAAGAACATTTGGATCAAGAGAGGTAATGAAATGTGTAACACTAAGCTACAGGGTTTTCGGTCTGTAGATAACTGCATTGGTGCCTTGTACAGTGTATTTTGGCAGTACAGTTAAAAAGTAAAACAACTTTACAACTAATATGTGCTTATTGAGCCCTAAGGGCAGGACTACCTATTGTATGTGATTAAGTAACCTATTGCCAATTGTTTCATTTTAACTAAGGGCAAAATGGCTAAAGCCCGCCATACATGGATTGAATATTAGCTGGTTCAGCGGGGAGTGGCCAAATTTTGATCTGTGTATGGTCCCTGTGGCTGTACAGAGATTGATCTTACCAGTCGACTTCTGTAACAACCACCCCATTGGATTTTCCCTCTCGATCAGCACTTAAGGCTATAACCTGCAATGCTGATTAGTTCTGATGGCAGAGACATCTCTCTGCTTTCAGAATGCAATAACTTAAAATCCTACAATATCCTCCAAGTATGTGGATGGGGGAATCAATCAACCTGCTGGTTGAAAGAAAAAAAACGACTCCCCTTTGGGCTGCTTGAGTGGATGGCATTCTTTGCAGTGCTGTGTCTTAGGATTGATTGCAACAAAGGACACCATATGCATGGAGTTTTGTACTCCCCGCGTGCTTTGTTTTTTTCCTACAATTCAAAACCTGCTGGGAGTTTTAACTGATTTCCCTATTAAAAATGGCACTTTGTTGAAAATATATAGACACAGTATATTCATATTACAGACCAAGCTGAGCCAGAAGGAGGGGTGCATAAATGTATCCCGCCAGCAATGTGGATATCAGCCCATGTACATGGTGAGGGTTGGTATATTTGGGACAGGAATCTACACTTTTTTTTTTTTCTTTTAGTTCTAAAACGGTTTATAAATATTAGTAAAAAGGAAAAAGAAATCAAACTGGTTACTAAAAGATAAGTGTCAGAACTAAATATATTTCAATATCTGCCAGATGTGATTTGGGGTCAAAACTGGCAAAGTGAGTATCAGAAGATTAAAGGATAAGTTCACTTTAAAAAAAAAAAAATATGCACATTTTATTGCAGGTAAAAAAACGTGCATTTACTATTTTTTTTTTTTTCTTTTTTCTAGGAGCCTGGAAAGCATTGTACCAGCAATACGTCGGGGCTTGTAGTTCATATATACACACACAGAGCACTGTGTGAATGAATGGTGCGGCCGTGACGGCGGAGCTCCGCACAGCTGCGCTGTTTTTGAAAAGTGACCACTAGTACAGGGAACTTCTCCCCATACTGTTGTCACAGGGAACGGTGAGCTGCTGCTGCAGTGGGAACATGTAACATGTTCCCAAGGGTGAACTTATCCTTTAGGCCTCATGCACATTAGACGTTATTAAAAACTCCTGTAGCGTTAGCTGTAGAAAGCTGTAGCTGTAGAATGAGTTTTGTAGCAGTTTTCAGCAAAACTATACTCCCGCAATGGCTTATGGCTCAAAAACACTGATAAATGCAGACAAGCCACGTTTTTCAGCTTTTATCAGTTAGGGCATTTTTACAGCTGAAAAACTCCTCTTAAAACCCACTAGTTCTGGGGGGTTTTCCAGCCAAAAAATGCTGATAACAGCCTATGTGTACATGGACACATAGAATAACATACTGGAGAGCTTACTGGCTGCAGAAAATAAAAATGTCCAGTGTACATGAGGCCTAAATGTCAGGGCTGAATATATTTAGGTAATTGCCATCTTACATTTTATGCAAAAGTTAATATGTATCTGTACTCGGTATACCAGCACATGTAAAAAAAAAAAAAAAAAAATTTTTTTCTTGTAGGAGATTTTGTTATTGTCGATCCAATTGCTGAAGGAGAAAAGGTAAAAGCTGAGATATCCTTTATCATCTATAAAGATCATCAGAGACTACTGCATAAAGAAGGCCTCTGGTAATGTTTTTTAATCATTATTTTTGTAAAAGTATTGGGTTGTGTTGTAAAACATTGAAAGCATGTTGTTATGCTTCGTCCACGTTGACAGTATTTTTCCTTGTTTTTGGACCAAACATGTCTTTTTTTTTTTTTTTTTTTTAAGGATATATCATTTTCTAAAAGCGAATCTGTACTTGTCTATTGCAGGGCAAAACAACAGGTTCGCTTAATGTCAGCCCTGTGCACTGCTTTATACATAATCCAAACAGATTATCCTTGTAGCACCACCTTAAATGGGTTACCATGGATAAATTATATTTCAAAAATAATGGAACAAAACCTTATGCATTTCTCAGTAAATATGAAAATACAAATAACCATCTGTTTTATAGTGGAACATATACATTTACTTAAAGCTATTAAAGACAAAAACATGTAAAACAAGATCACAGTAGGTATACCTACCTACATAAGCCCTCTAATTGTAATGTGAGTTCAGTTGGAGGTCTCGGGTTTTTAACAGATATACAGTAGGTATAGAAAAGAATCACCCCCCCCCCCTTTAAAATAATCACATTTTGCTGCTTTGCAGCCTGAAATGAAGACAGATACAGTTTTTGTTTTGTCCAGCTGTATTTACAGAGGGCAGCATATTTTTTGCAAGAATTTGATGGTATTTTGCCCCATCCATTTCTCTTCTATCCTGACAAGTGCTCCAGTCCTTGCTGCATAGAAACACCACCCTAACATTATATTACCACCTCCATGCTTTACTGTAGGAATGGTGTTATTTGGATGGTGAGCTGTATTGGATTTCTGCCAGAACACCTTATTCCATGTGGTCTCAGAATCTTCAAGGTGTGTTTTGAGGTGGTCAGATGAGACTAAATTTGAATTGGCCTCAACACCAAACGATATGTCTGGTAGAAATTCAGTACAGCTCACCATCCAAATAACACCATTCCTATAGTAAAGCATAGAGGTGGTAATATCCTGTTATGGGGGTGTTTCTCTGCAGCAGGGAATGGAGCACTTGTCAGGATAGAAGAAAAATGGATGGGGCAAAATACCATCAAATTCTTGAGGAAAATCTGCTGCCCTCTGCCAGAAAGTTGTTGATGAGCAAAAGGTTTACCTTACAGCATAACAATGACCCAAAGCACACAGCAAAAATGATCACACAGTGGTTGAAGGAGAAAAAGGTGAATGTCCTTGCATTGCCTAGTCAGAACCCAGACTTAAACCCCTTAATCTGTGGAATGACTTGAAGACCGCAGTTCACAAACAGTCGCTATCAAATTTAAAGTTTTTTTTTAAGGAGATTCAAGTCTTGTTTGTTATTTAAAAAAAAAAAGTCATACTTACCTGCTCTGTGCAGTGGTTTTGCATAGAACAACCTAGATTTTCCTCTTCTCGGGTCCCCCGCCAGATTTAATGGCTCCTGCTGAGTGCCCCCACAGCAAGCAGCTTACTATGGGGGCACTCGAGCCAGGCCATTGCTCTGTGTGTCTATTCAGACACATAGCTGTGGCTCGGCCCTGCCCCCCTCTCTCCTCATTGGCTCACAGACTTTGACAGCAGCGGGAGCCAATGGCATCTGCTGCTGTGTCTCAGCCAATCAGGAGGGAGAGTCCAGGACAGACAAATCTCTTGTGCAAAATCACTGAGGGGGGCTGCTGCACACAAAAGGTTTTTTTATCTTAATGCATACAATGCACCAAGATAAAAAAAACAAAAAACATTATACCTTTTAGAACCACTTTAACTGAACTTGAGCAGTTCTGCAAAAAGACTGGGTAAATATTGTAAAGTATAGATATGTAAAGTTAGTGGAGACATATCCCAACGAACTAAAGGCTGTAATTTAAAGAAAAATATGGTCCATCAAAATATTGACATAAGGTGGGTGATCCTTTTTCCAACTGTAATTCTGTTTTTTTGTTTTTGTTTTTTTGGGGGTTTTTTTCCTGACATTTGCGTGGTATATCTGTCACTTAGATGTTATAAGTTGCACTCATAAATACAGCTAGATAAAACAAAAACTGTGCCTGTCTTCATTCAGGCTGCAAAGCAGCAAAATGTGATTATTTTAAAGGGGGCGATTTTCTTCAATACCCACTGTACTTACTGTGCCTTTAAATAAATGTATATTTTCTTATATAAAAGTGGTGGCTATTTGTATGTTCAGATTTACTGAGAATTTCATGAGGGTTTGTTCCAGTATTTTTAAAATATGATTTTTGCCTGGTAGCTCACTTAAGGTGGTGCTACCAGAAAAAGTTGTTTGGATTGAGTTTTGATCCCCTGAGTTCCAGATAGATTATCATTCTTTCAGTGGTTTTGAAGTCTGGTGTGTAGTGTTGGTTTTTCTGCTTTATACATACCTTCGCTCCTCCCTCAACCAGTCCATTCACCCAGGGAACAAAGAGAAAAAGCTTAGAATGAGATTCAAGATACTTTGGTCAGAGCTTATCCAGGGAAAAGGAATCTCTTCCTGTCCAATGTGACAGAACGGGTATCTGGTAAATGGCTGCATTTAGGGAGGAAGGGAACAGAGTTTTTCCATCTACCCATATCCAAAAGTATTGATGTTTTACTTTGCTGGGGGTGGGGGAACCAAGGAAGGTGAATATATGCAGGAGGGGCCTGACTGTTATGTGAACTTGTTTACTTGAACATAGAACAGGCTCATTTTAACCACTTCTGGACCGCCTCACGTCAATATACGTCGTAAATTTGATGGGGGATAGCGTTGTTATGGCAGCAACTAGCTGCCATAACCCCGGTATCCTCGCGTTCGGCTGGCGGTCCGGCTTTTGATAAAAGTGGCCTCTGTGGCGTATTCGCAGCAAGATCACTTTTATCGGCAGCAGGAGAGGGGACCCCCTCCCGCCGTGCTCCGGTGCCCTCTGCTGCTTACCTTATCTGTCGGCAGAGGCAATCATATCTTCACCCTGGCTGGGCATAGAGACGAGTGAGGGGAAGATGGCCCCCACCCGTCTCAATAACAATGCAGGGCGGAAGCGACGTCAAAACGTCACTTCCGCTCAAAGCTCTTAAAGGGTCATTTTTTTTTTTTTTATATCACAAATTATTTATTTATTTTTTGCATTTAAGTGTAAATATGAGATCTGTGGTCTTTTTAACCCCAGATTTCATATTTAAGAGGTCCTGTCATGCTTTTATAATATAATAAAAGTGACACAATTTTTTTTTTTTTTTAACCACTTCAGCCCCGGAGGGATTTACCCCCTTCCTGACCAGAGCACTTTTTACAATTTGGCACTGCATCTCTTTAACTGCTAATTGCGCGGTCATGCAATGCTTTTCCCAAACGAAATTTGCATCCTTTTCTTCCCACAAATAGAGCTTTCTTTTGATGGTATTTGATCACCTCTGCCGTTTTTATTTTTTGCGCTATAAACAGAAAAAGACCGAAAATTTCGAAAAAAAAAATATTTTCTACTTTTTGTTATAAAAAAAGTCCAATAAACTCAATTTTAGTCATACATTTAGGCCAAGATATATTCAGCCACATGTCTTTAGTAAAAAAAATGTCAATAAGTGTATATTTGTTGGTTTGCGCAAAAGTTATAGTGTCTACAAACTAGGGTACATTTTCTGGAATTTACACAGCTTTTAGTTTATGACTGCCTATGTCATTTCTTGAGGTGCTAAAATGGCAGGGCAGTACAACCCCCCCCCCCCCCAAATGACCCCATTTTGGAAAGTAGACACCCCAAGGAAATTGCTGAGAGGCATGTTGAGCCCATTGAATATTAATTTTTTTTTGTCCCAAGTGATTGAATAATGACAACAAAAAAAAAATTACAAAAAGTTGTCACTAAATTATATATTGCTCACACAGGCCATGGGCATATGTGGAATTGCACCCCAAAATACATTCAGCTACTTCTCCTGAGTACGGGGATACTTTTTGGGAGCCTAGCTGCGTACGGGGCCCCGAAAACCAATCTCTGCCTTCAGGATTTCTAAGGGCGTAAATTTTTGATTTCACTCCTCACTACCTATCACAGTTTTGAAGGCCATAAAATGCTCAGATGGCACAACCCCCCCCCCCCCCAAATGACCCCATTTTGGAAAGTAGACACCTCAAGCTATTTGCTGAGAGGCATGTTGAGTCCATGGAATATTTTATATTTTGACACAAGTTGCGGGAAAGTGACAAATTTATTTATTTATTTATTTTTTTGCACAAAGTTGTCACTAAATGATATATTGCTCACACAGGCCATGGGCATATGTGGAATTGCACCCCAAAATACATTTAGCTACTTCTCCGGAGGACGGGGATACCACATGTGTGGGACTTTTTGGGAGCCTAGCCGCATACGGGGCCTCGAAAACCAATCTCTGCCTTCAGGATTTCTAAAGGTGTAAATTTTTGAATTTCACTCTTCACTGCCTATCACAGTTTCGGAGGCCATGGAATGCCCAGGTGGCACAAACCCCCCCAAATGACCCCATTTTGGAAAGTAGACACCCCAAGCTATTTGCTGAGAGGCATAGTGAGTATTTTGCAGCTCTCATTTGTTTTTGAAAATGAAGAAAGACCAGAAAAAAAAAATGTTTTTCTTTTTTCAATTATAAAAACTTTGTGACAAAAAGTGAGGTTTGCAAAATACTCACTATACCTCTCAGCAAATAGCTTGGGTGTCTACTTTCCAAAATAGGGTAATTTGGGGGGGTTTTGTGTAGAGGTCGACCGATATATCAGCCGATATTTGGCGTTTTTTACTTAATCGGCATCGGCCGATTGTGCTGATAAAAAAAGGCCGATTATAACTTCAGCGGTGTCTTACAAATGATATATATTTTTTAAAGCAAATGCCCTACAGATTAAAATGCATTTTTTGGGGAAAAAACACACTTTTTTTTCATTTTAATGCACTAAAACACACTATATTGCCCAAATGTTTGATTTAAATAAAAAAGATGATCTTAGGCCGAGTACATGGATACCAAACATGACATGCTTTAAAACGTGCAGTGGCAACAAAATAAGTACATTTTTAAAAGCCTTTACAGGTTACCACTTTAGATTTACAGAGGAGGTCTACTGCTAAAATGACTGCCCCCGATCTGACCTTTGCGGTGATACCTCACATGCATGGTGCAATTGCTGTTTATATTTGACGCCAAACCAACGCTTGCGTTCGCCTTAGCGCGACAGGGGTGCTTTTTTTTTTTGTTTTTTTTTTTTTTATTATTATTTTTTTTGCTTTTTTATCTTATTTTTAAACTGTTCCTTTCATTTATTTATTTATTTTTTTTAATCATTTTTATTGTTATCTGAGGGAATGTAAATATCCCCTATGATAGCAATAGGTAGTGACAGGTACTCTTTTTTGAAAACAATTGGGGTCTATTAGACCTTAGATCTCTCCTCTGCCCTCAAAGCATCTGACCACACCAAGATCAGTGTGATAAAATGCTTTCCCAATTTCCCAATAGCGCTGTTTACATCCGGCGAAATCTAAGTCATAAAATGCTCGTAGCTTCTGGTTTCTTAGGCCATAGAGATGTTTGGAGGCACTCTGGTCTCTGATCAGCTCTATGGTCAGCTGGCTGAATCACCGGCTGCATTCTCAGGTTCCCTGTTGAGACAGGAGAGCCAGAGAAAAACACGGAAGACGGTGAGGGGGGCATTCCCTCCCACTGCTTCTAAAAGCAGTCTAGAGGCTAATTAGCCGCTAGGATTGCTTTTACATGAAAGCCGACCGCTGGCTGAAAAGAATGATACCAAGATGATACCTAAACCTGCAGGCATCATTCTGGTATAACCACTCAAAGTCGTGAATGGCATACCTGAAGACAAAAAAATGGTTAACAATAAAACACAGTAAACGGTAAAGTATAAAAAATTGCATACCTGAAAAGCAAACATGATAAAACATAATAACAATAAAACATTGCAGAAAAGAATACAGTAAAAAGGAGCAGAACAATAGAGAGAGAGAGAACAATAAAACAACAATTTTTTTTTTAATTTTATATATATATTTTTATTTATTTATTTATTCATTTTTTTACACTTTTTTTTGTAACTAACTTTTATAACTGTAACCGGTTCCAGGTTCGGGTCTCTCAAAATGCGATGGCATCTTGGGAGACCCTGTGAAAGTGCGCCTAGTCTGTGCAATGCTGTACCCTACGCTAATAACTAGTGCATGGTAGCGTTCAAAACATTCACCAATGCAAAGACCAGGATTGTCAGGACAGGAGGGACAATAATAGCGGGTGTCACGCCTATATCCGCGCTTGCTGCAGACACAACATCTTTTTTGGGGGGGTTCGTTGGGTAGGAGTACTCGGAAGGACATAAAGAAAATGCCTCTCATGCAGCCGACTGTATTTGGTTGGGGATGTGAATGGGGGAAGTACGGGTGCTGCAGAAGTGGTGGGTTCCCAATTAGGATTGGCGAATGCAGCAGGAAGGGCACTATGGGCACGACGGGCCTGTGTTTGTCTTCTTGGTGGCAGCGGGACACTACTTGTGCTTGCCACCTCACCAGCTTGAACTGCACTTATGGGACTCGCCACGTCACCAAGTGTTACTGCAGTGCTGGTTTGACTACGACCGGGGTGTACTAGGCCGCTGGTGCTTGCCAGTTCACCAAAACGCTACCAAAAAAACTGTTAGCGATCGCAGGGATCAGGCCTGACTCTGCGAACGCTGCAGTTATGCGTTTAGTGTTTTGTAAGTGACAGTGATCGATCAATACTGCACTTGGGTGGGCTGAGCTGGGCTGGGCCGAGCGGAGGGGCAAAACGCAGGTGCTAGCAGGTATCTGGGCTGATACCGCTAACACTGCATTTTTGGGAACCCTAAACTGCTGGGGACGCTAGTATAGATCTGATCGGATCAGATATTGATCCGTTCAGATACTATACCACTAAGGGAGGCATATGCTGTGTGCGTGGGTGTTAGCGGTACTGGCGCTAATCTGACGCTGCCTGGGGCGACGCGTATCACCGCCGGGCGATCAGGGGGCTAAACCTTTATTCGGTAATAAACGGCGGGTGCCCTGACACTATAAAAAATAAACGAACTAACCAGCGTCACCCGTAGCGGTTATACGGTGATCAGTGGTGAAAGGGTTAACTAGGGGGCAATCAAGGGGTTAAAACCTTTATTAGATATTATATGGGGGTCCCTGTCGCTACAAAACGCTGACGGCGAACCTATATATTTACCTCCCTAACTAGCGTCACCAGCGACACTAATACAGCGATCAGAAAAATGATCGCTTAGCGACACTGGCGACGGGGGGTGATCAAGGGGTTAAAACTTTATTAGGGGGGGTACCCTAGACCTAAAGGGGGCTAACACAAACTGCCCTACCACACTAACTGTCACAAACTGACACCATGCAGTAATCAGAAAAAAACAAAACAAAAAATTGCTTGGTGTCGGTGTGACAGGGGGGGGGGGGATCGGGGGTGTATTGTGCGCCTGGCATGTTCTACTGTGATGTGTTGTGTTGGTGCACTCACATTGCAGTCTTCTCTCCTCGGCGCCGGAATGGTAAATGCCGAGCCGAGGAGAGATGACATCATTTCTTCCTCTGTGTACGATACAGAGGCAGGGAAATGATCGGATTGGCTAGGAGCGATCGCGAGGGGGGGGGGGGTCACAAATGGATGGCCTCCCCCTCACCTCCGATCGCCGGGGAAGATTTGCCGGCCGCCGCGGGCACCGGTGGGGGGGGGGGGTCCGATCGGACCCCCCACCCGCTGGCAGGCAAGGACGTAACTGTAAGTCCTTTTGCCTGCCCGTGCCATTCTGCCGACGTACATCGTCGTGCGGCGGTCGGCAACTGGTTAAAAAACAGTGTAAAAATAAAATATAAAATAAATAAGAAAAAAACATTTTTTAAATGTGCCCCGTCCCGCCGAGCTTGCGTGCAGGAGCGAAGGCATATGTGAGTAGCGCCCGCATATGAAAACGGTGTTCAAACCACACGTGAGGTATCGCCGTGATCAGTAGAGCGAGAGCAATAATTCTAGCCCTAGACCTCCTCTGTAACTTAAAACATTCAACCTGTAGAATTTTTTAAACGTCGCCTATGGAGATTTTTAAGGGTAAAAGTTTGTCGCCATTCCACGAGCGGGCGCAATTTTGAAGCATGACATGTTGGGTATCAATTTACTCGGCGTAACATTACGTAAGTCATTTTCTAGCAAAATAACCTGTTTTTAACTTGTAAACAACACATCTCAAAAAGAGGCTCGGTTCTTAAGTGGTTAAAGTATACATGACACAGATTCAAACTTGACATAAAGAGAACGTTAACTTTTATGAAAATCAAATGTCGCCACTATCGGTAGATCCAGAGATATAAACAACTAAGTTTTTAATAAATCTTACTTGTTCTCTAAGGTCCCAGGTCCCAGCCTGCCTTGTTGCCTTATAAACGTCCTTGTAGTATTTTAATATTATGGATGGCCTCATTCATGAATAGGGGGTAGGTAGGCCCAAGCTCAGTGTTTACATGAAAGCCAATTCTAAATGTTGGGAGTGTCTGCACAGAACTCCCTATTTAACTTCCAAGTGAAGTTATCTTAAATATTGCTGTCAGTCAATTTTTTATTTTTTTTAAACCTCATGCTTACAATTTACTTTAATTTTATATATTTGTTTTATTTTTAGGCCAGCTGCATTCAGTAAAGAAACTGAAAAAGTTGCCACAGACAAAGAGAGGTGAGATAAGTTGTTTTGATTGTATAATATATTGATGGGGACATACATGGTACTGATAGACCGATATTGGCAGCCAGATGTCCTAGGAATATGCTGTTTGTGCCTTACATCTGAAACTCATTTTTGATGTTTAATTTGAGAATTGCTACAATAAGGGAAAAAAGTATTTGATCCCTTGCAGATTTTGTACATTTGCTCACTGACAAAAAAACATCAGTCTATAATTTTAATAGTAGGTTTATTTTAACAGTGATAGACAGAATAACCAGAAAAATGCATTTAAAAAAAAAAAGTTAAAAAATGTTTTAATTGATTTGCATTTTGATGAGTGAAAGAGGTAGGTAGATAGGTTCCCAGATCAATCAGCAAGATTTCCCAGGTGTCGTCTATACAGGTAACAAGCTGAGATTAGGAGCACTCTCCCTTTAAAAGACACCTGTCCTCAGAAGCAATCAATCCGATTCCAATATCTCCACCATGGCCAAGACCAAAGAGCTGTCCAGGGATGTCAAGGACAAGATTGTAGACCTACGCAAGGCTGGATTGGGCTGCAGGACCATCGCCAAGCAGCTTGGTGAGAGGGTGACAACAGTTGGTGCAATTATTTGCAAATGGAAGAAACACAAAATAACTGTCAATCTACCTCGGTCTGGGGCTCCATGCAGGATCTCACCTCGTGGAGTTTCATTGGTCATAAAAACTATCAGGAATCAGCCCAGAACTACACGGGAGAACCTTGTGAACAATCTCAACGCAGCTGGGACCAAAGTCGCCAAGAAAACAATTGGTAACACACTATGCTGTGAAGGACTGAAATCCTGCAGCACCCACAAGGTCCCCCTGCTCAAGAAAGCGCATGTACAGGCCTGTCTGAAATTTGCTAATGCACATCTGAATGATTCAGAGAACTGGGTGAAAGTGTTGTGGTCAGATGAGACCAAAATCAAGCTCTTTGGCATCAATTCAATTAGGCATGTTTGAAGGAGGAGGAATGCTGCCTATGACCCCAAGAACACCATCCCCAGTTTCAAACATGGAGGTGGGAACATTATACTTTGGGGGTGTTTTTCTGCTAAGGGAATAGGACAACTTCACCCCATCAAAGGGACAATGAACAGGGCCATCTACCATCAAATCTTGGGTAAGAACCTCCTTCCCTCAGCCAGGGCATTGAAAATGGGCTGTGGGTGGGTATTCCAGCATGACAGTGACCCAAAATACACCGCCAAGGCAACAAAGGAGTGGCTCAAGAAAGGTCCTGGACTGGCTTAGCCAGTCTCCAGACCCTAATCCCATAGAAAATATGTGGAGGGAGCTATAGGTTTGAGTTAACAAATGTCAGCCTCGAAACCTTAATGACTTGGAGAGGATCTGCAAAGAGAAATGGGACAAAATCCCTCCCGAGATGTGTGTAAATCTGGTGGCCAATTACAAGAAACGTCTGACCTCTGTGATTGCCAACAAGGGTTTTGCCACGAGCACTAAGTTTTGTTTTGCGAAGGGGTCAAATTCTTATTTCACTCTTTAAAATGCAAATCGATTTTATAACTTTTTTGAAATGCATTTTCTGGATTTTTTTGTTCTGTCTCTCACTGTTAAAATAAACCTACCATTAAAATTATAGACTGATCATTTCTTTGTCAGTGGGCAAATGTACAAAATCAGCAGGGGATCAAATACTTTTTTCCGTCACTGTATCTTACGATATCTTCTCCTGAATTCTAAAAACAATTTTGATTCCTGACCCTACCATGTGAGAATGTTGCGTTACTTTACGTGTTCACATTTCTGCTATTTTGCCTCAATCCATCCTCTACAGATCGAAGGCAGAGGATAGGAGGAGGGGGATGAGAGCCACCTTAGGGGGATAGGGGACTTGGTTTTGCTGGAAACAGCAGCTTCCAAGGCTGATAGCATAGGAAGAGGTATACATTTGAAAGGTGGTAGGATTTTTTTGCTGTTCCTAGCTAATTGGCATGCACAGGGTGTACTTCCTGTTTAATGGAAAATATTTGTGACTGTGTTCTTGTAGACCTAGAGACTTGTGCAAGTTCTAAGGGTTGGAAAAATATTGTCATATAACCCAGTAAATATACCTTTTTGACAAAGCTTTTGCTTTGTTAAATATAGCACTACACTAAATTGAGCTGAGACTCAGTGGAGCATGCGGTCCTTGGCTTACTCATTCAGCAAGCCTAATTAATTGACAATTTAACAATTAAATTAATGAAAGGTAATGCATATATATATATTTTTTTTAATATCAAATATCTTCTATACCATAGCAAGAAAGAAGCAGCTGCAGAATCTATAGCTGGGGAGAAGTCAGGAGCAGAAGACAGCGATGAAGACTCAGAAGATGACAGTGATCTGTTTGTCAACACCAACCATGTCCAGTATGAGGAGAGTGAAGAGGAATCCGATAGTGATGCAGAAAGTGAACATGAGGAGGAAAAAGAGGAAAAATAATGTGCGATGCTCTTTGTTGAAAGAATGCTGAACTTTTCAGACATGACTTTAACCTGATTTAGTGCCTATAAAGGATATGGACTTAAAGGGCCAAGCTGTTTTGGAATAATACCAAATGTGGATATTTTTCTATGATCAAACTATAAAATGATCTTGCTTTGAGCTCAGACTGTGAAACAGTAGGTTAGTTCAGAAATTGTAACTTTTTGTTCTCATTATACATTCCTTAACCACTTCAATACTGGACACTTTTACCCCCTGCCCAGGCCAATTTTCAGATTTCAGCATTGTCACATTTTGACAATTACTCAGTCAATAAACAAAACAATACCAAAAATTTGGTGGGAAAAAAAATACTTTTTCTTAGTTTCTGCAAATAAATAATCTATCTTCATAAATGTATGCCAAAATATATTATGCTATATTTCTTTTGTAAAAATTAGCCAAATCGGTGTATATTATTTAGTCTGTGTGAAAGTTATAGAGTCTACAAACTATGGTATATATATTTGAAAATTGATCAGTACGGATAGCCTATCTCGTTCTTGAGGCCCCCTAAAATGTCAGGACAGTACAAATCCCCCCAAAATAACCCATTTTGCAAGTATAAACTCCAAAGTATGTAGTAAGAGGCATGGTGAGGTTTTTTCCCCTATTTCGTCTTTCAGGACAGCACACTTGAGAGACCTCAGCTCCTCCCTTCTTAGGAATCACTGCCTCCACCAGATCTTTAAGTCGCCCCTTCCCTCCAGCCCATCAGTTTTGGTGTTTCCTCCAGCAAGGAGACATCGCTAGGAACCTGGGCTGTTTCAGCTGGGGAGCCTGAGGCCGGTAATATCCTGGAAGGGAGAGACAGAGGTCTTTCATAAACAGCAGCAGGGCTGGGGTGTCCATTACCTGCAGTGGCATTGCGCTCCCTGTCCTCCCTTGGGGAATGTGGAGACCTGGGCGCTCGTTCTCCACTGCCTGGGGAAGGTGATGCGGAAGTGTCCGAGTCCCTCTCGCTGTAGGCGATCAGCAAGGAGCTCAAGGCTGGGTTGGATGACAGGTGACGTCATTTCTGGCGGGGAGGGCACTTCTGTTTGACCCGCGGCTTCTGGTTCCCGCCTGCGAGACGGAAAACGAGCGGCGCGACGGCTGGTGTGGGCTCCATTAAGGCTGTAGTGACAGCTAGAGGAGCAACCTGAGGCGGACCACTCCTCTGGCCTGAGGGATGTCGGAGACTGACGGTTCCCGTTCTGTGCCGGGTAACGCCAGCACCAGCCACACTAAGGTAAGTGGAACCCTGGGGTGGTGTTCCCTTACCATTTTGAACCGGATAGTGCATCCTCACGAGAATCAGATGGAGAGAAGGTGAATGGCGAATCCTCCAGAACCTCCCGATACAAACTCTCCTTGGAGGAAGTGGAAGAGCTCTTGGGAGCAATCCACACCACCCTAGGTATCCAAGAGGAGAAAAAATCTCTGTCTCTACATGATCGGATGTATGTGGTTCTTGGAGAGTAGAAGAAAAAGGTCTTTCCGGTACATGAGGTCCTAGTAGACACCATTAAAAAGGAATGGCGAGACCCAGAAAGAGCATTAAAGCGCAGATTCCCTTTTTCAGAGGATGAAGCTGCTGTATGGAACAAGTCACCTAGACTGGATGCAGCCTTTTCTCAGGTATCCAGAAAAACAGACTTGGCATTTGAAGATATGGGGGTGCTAGCAGACCCCATTGACAAGCGGATGGATTCTCTACTTAGAAAGTCCTGGGATTCCTCTCTAGGCAACCTTAAGCCTGCCATGGCTGTCACAGTGGTGGCACGTAACATGGAGCACTGGCTAACACATATAAAAGCTCATATTGAGTCTGGGACCGCTAAGGAGACGATTCTCTCCTCCTTCCCAATGCTTTTTAAAGGGAATCGCATACATTGCTGACGCCTCAGTGGAGTCGGTCCGCATGTCTGTTAGATCTTCTGCTTTGGCCAATTCAGCCAGGAGAGCTCTTTGGTTAAAAACCTGGCAAGGGGACAATGCATCAAAAATCAAGCTTTGCGGAGTCCCTTTCATGGGGGATTTACTGTTCGGTCCGGATCTGGAGGCTGTCCTTAATCGAACGACCAGCAAAAAAAAAAGGCCTTCCCCTTAAAGAAAAAGTTGGGAGAACAGCCTAAAAAGAAGACTCGCCCGCAAAGGAAGTTTAATTTTCTGAGAGCAGAGTATCAGAAAAAAGTTTGGACCAACAAGGGCAGAGGGCGCGGGGGAGCGATTTTTCACCCTCCTGAACAGCCCCAAGGACAGGTTAACCCCAGTGGGAGGAAGACTGGGGGCCTTCCTCCCACAGTGGGAGTCAGTGTCGTGGAATATCAGTGATCACATACCTGGACAACCTGCTCCTTTTTGCTCCTTCGCCGGAGCAGCTGGTCCAGGATTTGCAGATAGCAAGGAGTGTGTTGGAACATCTGGGATGGCTCTTAAATTTGGAGAAATCAAGCCTGGTTCCATCCCAGAGGATTACGTTCCTAGGTTACATCCTAGACTCAAACCAACAAAGTTTTTCTTCCCGAAGAAAAAATTTGCAAAGTAGACAGAACCTTGGCAGTTCTACAGGGCAATCAACAAATCTCCATAAAAAGGCCATTTCAGCCTTGGGTTTGCTGACAGCTGCCCTCCCAGCAGTAAGGTGGGCGGGATTGCACTTCCGCCCTTTCCCTCCCTGGACTCGGCGGTTTTCATTCCAGTGTGGGTAAAGAGATCCCTGTGGTGGTGGAGGAAGGCAGCAAACCTATCGCAGGGTCTGGAATGGGTACTTCCAGTATCCAAGATCGTTACAACAGAAGCAAGCGGCACAGGTTGGGGAGCACACCTGGGGGGTCGAGGACACCAGGCAGTCCTCGAACTGGAAAGAACTGAGGGCCATTTTTCTGGCTCTCAGAGCTTTCCAACAGGAGCTCCGGGGACATCATGTGCAGATCCACTCAGACAATTCCTCAGCAGTTGCTTACATCAACCAACAGGGGGGCACCAGAAGCGGCTCCCTTTGGGCTCTGACGGAAACAATTTTCAGTTGGGCCGAGGTCACGGTGCTCTCACTATTAGCAGTTCACCTAAAGGGGGAGTTAAACCAGAGAGCAGACTTCCTCAGCCGGAGGAAATTGAAGAAGAGCGACAGTCAGTCCTCAGTCAAGTCATCTACAAGATGATTATCCAGAAGTGGGGGGTCCCATGTGTGGACCTTTTCGCTTCTAGCGAGAACACAAAAGCTCCCCTCTTCTTTTCCCTGAATCGGTGGGACGCAGCGATAGGGGTGGACGCTCTGTCTCAGAGCTGGCATTTTTCCAAATGCTATGCCCTCCCCCCTCCTGTTCTGTTGCCCACGGTCTTGAGGAAATTCTAGTTAGAGGACACGACCCTGATCTTAATAGCGCCACACTGGCCCAGGAGGCCATGGTTCTCTGTCATAAAGAAGCTGGCAGTGGAACCACCTTGGATATTGCCGGTCAGGGAAGACCTACTCTATCAGGGCCCAATCTGCTGCCCTGAGGTGGAATCTGGCAGCCTGGCTACTGAAGAGGAGATGCTGAGAAGTAAGGGGTTTTCCGAAGGGTTGGTAACAACACTTCTAAATTCTAGGAAGGAAGAGACGCGCAAGATCTATTTGAAGGCCTGGAAGAAATTCAATTCTTGGTGCGCGGAGAGCTCCTTTAGTGTTCGCAGTCCAGTAGCAGTGCTAGAGTTCCTACAGAGTGGGGCAGACAAGGGTTTGGCCCTTAGTACCCTTAAAGGTCAGGTTTCGGCTTTAAGTGTATTCCTTGAACAACAGCTAGCAGTAAATCCTTGGATATCCAAGTTTTTTAGAGCTTTAAGTAGGCAGAGACTAGTCAGCTCGCACCCCTTTCCGGTATGGATAAAGAACGGGAAGTTGGGACTTTGAATGAGGTCAAGAACATTGTGGGAGTAGATTGATGAAAACAAAAAGTATATTTATTGAAAATAAAAGATGCATAAAAACATATCAATTGCATAACCACTTCAGGAGAGACATTGTAGTGAATATCAAACCATAAAAGTTCACACACACATAGTATGTGTGTATGCAACATGGGCATCAAGGGTACATTAAATATATATCGACTTGGCACCACATAGTGGTCACAACTGATTGTACAATACATTCAATAAATTTCATATATATACACATTGCAGCAGCCTAGGCGAAAAAAAAAAGTGACAATAGTATAAAGAAGTACACTGAGACCATGATTGAAAAAATGTATATGACATGTTCATTGGTGGAAGGTGTAATCTGAGCAGGAGTCTGCGTCATCAAATTGCCCCATGACATGTTCATTGATAGAAGGTGTAATATGAGCATGAATTTGCATCATCAAGTTGTCCGACGCGTTTCGTGTAAACCACTCATCAGGGGCTGATGCTGTGAGGTATCTAAAAGGTATGGTAGGATACTATTAATCCAATGATCACTAGTGGATGAGGGACAGGCAATTAAGCCCATCCTGTGTACTTACATGAAATGAGAGTTGGAAGGCATGAAAAGCCAGGGCCGAGACGGTAGCCTGTACCGGGAGCTGAGGTAGTGTGGCAGTGCTGCGGCGGGGTGGGCACATACCCAGACCACCCCCACATCCACAGATAATGGGTTGCCAGATGGAATGGTGAAACATGGTGTTATACCAGTGGAAGTAAAAACTGCCGGGAGGGATCTAAAATAAAAGGATGGAAAATCAGTGTATCATAGTATACTGATAGGATAGATGGAAGATAGTTTGCATCCAGTGAGAAAGTGAAACCAAAACAAGCAGGTGTAGACCTCAACCAGATAGCTTAAAAAGGATGGTACATAAGGGTGTCAGAAAAGACCAAAGAGCCCAGTATGCCAGAACCAATTGGTAGAAAGGAATGGCTGGCTAGCAGGATGAGGAGTAGAGTGGTATAGCAATATCTTACT
The DNA here is from genome assembly GCA_037952925.1 of Lithobates clamitans. Taxonomy (NCBI): domain Eukaryota; kingdom Metazoa; phylum Chordata; class Amphibia; order Anura; family Ranidae; genus Lithobates; species Lithobates clamitans. The sequence goes on from JBBGZY010000449.1 coordinate 17,266,254, forward strand.
TGTATCCCAGGCAGAGAAAAATAGATCACGTCCTGTAGCAAGGAGTAAAAAGTTTGATCTGGACAACCAAGCTGAGTGGGGGGAGGCCGGATATAGTCAATCCGCACACGTGCACGCTGACACACACCAGCGTCACGCAAGCTCGGCCAATGCAGGGAGGGGCTCCAGCACAGGTGGTGAAAACCGCCCACGGAGGACGCCCCAATGTCCGGCTGGCCGGCTGAGATGGACACAACTCCGACGTGCCATGACGCAAAAAATGCGTCATCACACATAGGGTAAAGGGCGTGGCGCCGATGCTCTGTGGGCACCCGCCCACCTCCCCAGAGGAGGGGGAAGGGGAGGGGGCACCCAGAGCGCATCGCAGCTCCCGGAAGTCAGACAGTGAAGCGGACCTGGATAGCTGAAATTGAAACTCAATCCCAGACTAATAGATGTGACAGTGTGTATCGCAAAGGGGAAAAGCTGCATCAACTCAAGGACACAAAAGGAATATGTCCTGAGATCATGCCAAGACCCGGACCTGGTGTATACAGGGCTTGAAACTCACACGTGGGTGGCAGGGGGACACTGACAGCCCTGTCCATGTGGAGGAACAATGTTCTTGACCTCATTCAAAGTCCCAACTTCCCGTTCTTTATCTTTGCAATAGGGATGGAGGCACATTGTGTATATGTGCCTCATTCAAAGTCCCAAACTCCCCGTTTTTCCTTTTCAAATTTAGGGATGGAGTTCCATGGACAGGGCTGTCAGTGTCCCCCTGCCACCCACGTGTGAGTTTCAAGCCCTGGATCTGTATACACCAGGTCCGGGTCTTGGCATGATCTCAGGACATATTCCTTTTGTGTCCTTGAGTTGATGCAGCTTTTCCCCTTTGCGATACACACTGTCACATCTATTAGTCTGGGATTGAGTTTCAATTTCAGCTATCCAGGTCCGCTTCACTGTCTGACTTCCGGGAGCTGCGATGCGCTCTGGGTGCCCCCTCCCCTTCCCCCTCCTCTGGGGACGTGGGCGGGTGCCCACAGAGCATCGGCGCCACGCCCTTTACCCTATGTGTGATGACGCATTTTTTGCGTCATGGCACGTCGGAGTTGTGTCCATCTCAGCCGGCCAGCCGGACATTGGGGCGTCCTCCGTGGGCAGTTTTCACCACCTGTGCTGGAGCCCCTCCCTGCATTGGCCGAGCTTGCGTGACGCTGGTGTGTGTCAGCGTGCACGTGTGCGGATTGACTATATCCAGCCTCAGCTTCATCCCCCACTCAGCTTGGTTGTCCAGATCAAACTTTTTACTCCTTGCTACAGGACGTGATCTATTTTTCTCTGCCTGGGATACAAGTAAGATATTGCTATACCACTCTACTCCTCATCCTGCTAGCCAGCCATTCCTTTCTACCAATTGGTTCTGGCATACTGGGCTCTTTGGTCTTTTCTGACACCCTTAGGTATTAGGGCTCATTCCACTAGAGCCATGGCAACGTCACAGCCAAATTGGGCTGGTGCTACACCCGATCAAATCTGCAGAGCAGCAACATGGTCAAGTTTTAAGACTTTCGTTAAGCACTACAGACTGGACTTATTGTCTGCCCAGGACCAGGCCTTTGGGCGTAAAGTTCTACAGGCAGTAGTCCCACCCTAGGGTAAGTGCTCGCTTATCCTCTCAAGTGTGCTGTCCTGAAAGATGAAATAGGGAAAATCGAAGTTACTTACCGGTAACGTTTTTCCAAGAGTCTTTCAGGACAGCACCGGTACCCACCCAAAATATTGTCTTGCCACTAGGACGTGAGAACATCAGGAATATGAGGTTGTTATGATGTGTTCTTATGTCTCCCTAGACTGGCCGGAGGTTCTCGTGCAAAAACTGACGAGCTGGAGGAAGGGGGCGACTTAAAGATCTGGTGGAGGCGGTGTTTCCTAAGAAGGGAGGAGCCGAAGTCTCAAGTGTGCTGTCCTGAAAGACTCTTGGAAAAAACGTTACTGGTAAGTAACTTTTTTTTGTCACTATTTGTAAAAAAATTTATTTATTTATTTTTTTTTTCACTTTTTATTTTACATACTGTCACCAGAGCGGTACAGTGTCACCATATGACTATGGTAAATAAATAAAATAAATAAAAATGTAAGGTTTTTTTTTTGTTTTTTTTCCTTGACAATTTTTTTTTTTTGTACATGCTGTCACCAGAGCAGCGACGCTACTTCTATGGGGAGGTAATCGGGTTTATTTTTTTCTTTACACTATGATTGCTTACGCAGTGATCATCACTGTAATAAGCAATCATTTTTACACTGTGAATGGCATCCATTCTTCTGTCCTTGTGTATTATTGTGATAGCTGTGATTTGCCACAGCTATCAAACGGCCCAGGTCCGCTGTGATTGGCCCTAATGCCATGTTATCACTGACCAATCACAGAGATCACAATGGCTGAACAATTGTTTACAACTGACATGGCTGTGATTGGTCACAGCAATCAAATGGCACCAGAGCTGCGCACAGCAGCCTGATGCAATGATGTATTTTGCCAGTGAGCACAGCAGGTCACAGATTGTGCTGCTACATGGTCCATAGGGCGCACAACCTGGAGGGCATCATATGATGTCCATCCAGGATAAGTGAACAGCCGAGCTACAGCACTGCGTCACTTTTAACTCAGTATTTCTCAATCCAGTCCTAAAGGCACCCCAAGAGGTCCTGTTTTCAGGATTTCTGTCAGATGAAAGGGCTGTGGTAATTACTAAGGCAGTGAAACTGATCAAATCACCTGTGCAAAAAATTGTAAAGCCTGAAAACATAACCTGTTGGTGCGCCTTGAGGACTGGAGTTGAAAAACACTGTTTTAACTGAAGATTGTGGGGGTTGTGCGACGTTGAACCCAAACAAAATTGATGTCCTTTTTTTTTTTTTTTCACCAAAACTAGAGCTTTCTTTTGGTGGTATTTGATCACTTCTGTGGTTTTTATTTTTTGTGCTATAAACAAAAAAGACTGACAGTTTTGAAAAAAAAACAATATTTTTTACTTTCTGCTAAAAAACATATCCAAACAAAAATATATATAAAAAAATGTATTCATCAGTTTATGCCAATATGTATTCTGCTACATATATTTGGTAAAAAAAAAAAAATCGCGTACAATGATTGGTTTGCGCAAAAGTTATACAAGTCTACAAAATAGGGGAAGATTGTTTTTTTTTATTATTGTTTTTACTAGTAATGGCAGGGATCAGCGATTTTTAGCAGGACTGCGACATTGCGACTGAAAAATCTGACCCTAATTGATGCTTTTTTGGTTACCAGTGACAGCAATATAGTCATCAGTGCTATAAAAATGCACTGATCACTATATAAATGCCACTGGCCAGGATGGGGTTAACACTAGGGGGTAAGTGTTCTCTAGGGAGGTGTTTCTAACTGTCAGGGGGATGGACTGACTGGGAGTACAGAGAGATCGCTGTTCCTGATCGCTATAAACAGCTGATCTCTCTCGCCTCTCCTGTCAGAACGGGGAGCCGCCCTTGTTTACATAGGCAGATCCCCGTTCTGCCTGCCTTTCCCACGATCGCAATGCACGCTCCTGAGGCAGTGCCACACAGACCGATGTACAGGTACGTCGGTTTGGGCTGCCTTGCCGCACTATATATGCGGAAGGCGGTCGGCAAGTGGTTAATGAAGGTACAACATTTAGAAACTCACATGGTTGATAATTAAAAGAGGCACATCTAAGTATGCAAGCACCTGGAATAAAGTTGTCCACATGGACCGTCCTCCGCACCTCTGGCTCTTACGGCTGTCAGTCTGCAATTGTGACCGGGAAGACTACCCTGCAGTAGAGCGTTCCAAAAGAGTGGCTTGAAGTGCTCGTGGAGCATAGCGTGGAAGGGGTGACATTGATGGTGGTTCGGAGGATGGTCTATATGGACAGCTTTACCCCGGATGCCTGCATACTTAGATGTGCCTGTTTTAACCTTCAACCATATGAGTTGCTAAATGTTGTACCTTCATTAAATGTAACCACATTGCTACACCTAGGGGCACCTCTCTTCTCTTTTATACTTGTGAGTTGTGACATGACGTTACTTGTACTGTATATAAAAACATTGCTTGTTTATCAAGTCAAAATGTAAAAAAAAAATAAAAAATTTGCTCGTCTTGCAAAACACTCTCAAACCAAGTTACTCTCAATCCAAGGTTTTACTGTACAGTTGATACTCGAAAAATTAGAATATCGTGCAAAAGTTCATTTATTTCACTAATCTCGGACACCTGTGATAATTAGATTGCCAGGTGAGCCCAATTAAAGGAAAAACTACTAAAGGAGGGTGTTCCACATTATTAAGCAGAGCACCATTTTCAAGCAATATGGGGAAGAAAAAGGATCTCTCTGCTGCCGAAAAGAATGAAATAGTTCAATGACTTGGACGAGGTATGAAAACATTAGATATTTCACAAAAACGTAAGCGTGATCATCGCACTATTAAGAGATTTGTGGCTGATTCAGAGTTTGGCGGGTTTTGTGCAGATAAAAGCACATTGAGGAAGATTTCTGCCAGATCCATGCATCGGATCAAGAGAGCAGCTGCTAAAACACCATTACATAGCAGAAAACAGATATTTGAAGCTGCTGGTGCCTCTGGAGTCCCACGGACATCAAGGTGTAGAGTCCTCCAGAGTCTTGCAACTGTGCATAAACCTTCCATTCGGCCACCACTAACCAGCCTCAAAAGCAGAAACGGCTGCATTGGGCAGAAAAATACATGAAGACTGATTTTCAAAAGTCCTTTTCACTGATGAGTGCCGTGCAACCCTGGATGATTCAGATGGATGGAGTAGTGGATGGTTGGTGGACAGCCACCCTGTTCCAACAAGGCTGCGACGTCAGCAAGGCGGTGATGGAGTCATGTTTTGGGCCGAAATCATGGGAAGAGAGCTGGTCGGCCCCTTTAGGGTCCCCGAAGGTGTAAAGATGACCTCTGCAAAGTATGTGGAGTTCCTAATGTAACACAAGCACTCCGCGCTAACCCCAAAGTGTGTGAAAATATATTTGTGAATGTAATTGAAAGTAAAGGTGCTGCAACCTAAAAAAACCTGAATATACGGTTCAATACAATGTGTAAATAACAATTAGTGCGCAACTTATACCATGCAAGTGTACTGATAGAAAATTTTGTGAAAATGATCAATAAACAATTACATATTTACGTATGATATTTGACATCCTAATGTGTCATAGCTAAGCTATAACCTAAATAAAAGTGATAATAAAATTAATAATAAAATCAATGTGACTAAAAAATATATTATAAAGTTGGAAAAATCAATCCTATAAGATATTGTCCATCAAGGGGCTTAGTAGCGTCCTTAACGGGTGACACCCCAAAATATATGTAAGATTTCACTGCAAATAGGATTTCACTGCAAATAATTCCTTCTGTCAAGAGGGGGTGTGTAATCTTCTTCTCAACTAACAGGCAAAGATGTACAAAGAAGCCGCTTACCAGATAGGAAGGACCCCTATTACAGAGATCATATGGGCTCAGGTATGCTGGATCACATAGGCAGGGACAGCTGATTCATACAGCTGACGGGATTGCTTCCTCATTAAGTGCTTCGGAACACTGTAATGCTGGCTCTGCGAGATGGAATGCTCTCCTTGCACTCTTTATCCAGATAAGATCACTCGTGGGATGTAAGATATTTAAAAGAGGAAAGAGAGGCGCTTCATAGTGCAGAAAGTTTAAAAATTCTCTTTTGTACTCAGAGTCTCATGTATACGTATTGGAAAGATCTGAGTGGAACGGGAAAAGTGACCTGGGGTGTGTCGAAAGTCACATGGTCAGTATGCCTAAAAGGGGGCATACCCAAATATAAGTAAAAGAGAAGAGATAGCCAGAAAAAGGGGAAGAGTGGTGGGACACGAGAGTCACCGTCGACGGGCAAGGAGGAAGGAGGGCGGGTTTAAATACATCCCGACTCCTCCTACAAAATCAGGCTGACCTGCGGTCAGCCTTCCATTTATTCCATATTGATGGACATCTGACATCTTAAAACGCTTTGGCAGAAACAAATTCAAATGAACAACACACAGCCGGGGCAGAAGCCAGCCAGCTGGAACGTGGTGACATCAGGTCCTAATGCTCCTAATGTAGAGTTCCTAACTGACCACTTCTTTCCCTAGTACAGGAGGAAGAACTATGCTTTCCGTAATAAAATCATCTTCATGCATGACAATGCACCATCATGCTGCAAAGAATACCATCTGCATCAATGGCTGCTATGGGGATAAAAGGAGAGAAAGTCATGGTGTGACCTCCATCCTCCCCTGCCTTCAATCCTATTGAGAACCTTTGGTGCATCCTCAAGCAAAAGATCTATGAGGGTGGGAGGCAGTTTACATCTAAACAGCAGCTCTGGGAGGCTATTATGACTTCTTGGAAACAAATTCAAGCAGAAACTGTCCAAAAACTCACAAGTTCAATGGATGCAAGACTTGGGAAGCTTCTATCAAATAAGGAGTCCTATGTTAAAATGTAATGTGACCTGTTAAAATGTTTAAAAAGTTAAAATGTTGTTCAAAGTTTGCTTGAAATAGCTTTTGATTTCAGTAAATATGCTGCAAACACAACAAATGACAATTTTCAGTTCTTTACAACCTATAAAGTGTTTTGAAACTTACTGTGCGTAATAATTTGGAACAGTGCATTGTAAGTTTTTTATTTAGAAAAAAACCCTGTTATCATTAGGAGGTTTTTTCAATAAAATTTGAATTGTACTCTTAATAGTTGATAACATAAGAATTATGCTGACTGCTGTTTACATCAATTATTTAGGTAAATGAGAAAAATATCATTGGTATAATAATTTGGAACAGGGTGTAATCATCACAATTATGACAAATCACGGCTTGCACTATCTTGCTTTGCATGTAATGAGTCTCTCTCATATATTAGTTTCACCTTTTAAGTTGCATTAATGAAATAAATGAACTTTTGCACGATATTCTAATTTTTCGAGTATCACCTGTATGTATTAAAGCATTTGTAAAGGTAGAAATAAACAATGGTTTTGCACAGAGCTATATGGAACCTCCTCTTCTTGGGTCCCCCCTCCAGCACTCTTGGCTCTGCTTTGTGTACCCCATAGAAAGCCGCTATCAGTTTTTAAATGAATGAATCCCTTTTACTTGGTGTGTTTTGTTTTTTGCTTTTTAAATCAACACATGATTTAGAAAAACGGAAAAAACAAACAAAGCAAAAAAACTTGAGCCCATCAGAGTCCCCTTACAAAAGAGTCTTCATCAAAGTGTTTTGACCAATTTTAAAAGGCTTTGCAGGGGAAATAGTGATCAGATGTGTAAGAAAACATTGTCTTATGCCACGTACACATGGGCAGACTTTCCGACCGGTCTGGTCCGACGGACCGAATCCAGCGGACAATCCGACCGTGTGTGGGCTGCATCGGACTTCCGACGGACCGTTTCGGTCGGAAATCCGACAGACTTTAGATTTGAAACTTGCTTTAAATCTTTACGTCATAACTCCACTGGACTCAGTTCCTGATGGAAAGCCCGTTCGTCTGTATGCTGGTCTGAAGGACCAGATACGACGCAAGGGCAGGGTACTACATCTCGCGCTCGCTGCAATAGGAAAAACTAATTTTCCTATTGCAGTGAGCGCAGGGCATACCAGGCCCTTAGGTCTGGTATTGATTTTAAGGGGAACCCCCTACGCCGAAAAAACGGCGTGGGGTCCCCCCAAAATCCATACCAGGCCCCGATCCGAGCACGCAGCCTGGCCGGTCAGGAAAGGGGGTGGGGACGAGTGAGCACCTCCCCTCCTGAACCATACCAGGCCGCATGCCCTCAACATGGGGGGTGGGTGCTTTGGGGGAGGGGGGCACCCTGCAGCCCCCCACCCCAAAGCACCTTGTCCCCATGTTGATGAGGACAAGGGCCTTTTCCCGACAACCCTGGCCGTTGGTTGTCGGGGTCTATGGGCGGGGGGCTTATCGGAATCCGGGAGCCCCTTTTAATAAGGGGGCCCCCAGATCCCGGCCCCCCACCCTATGTGGGCATGCTGGGACTGTGACGGCATAAGGGGGCAGGGTCACCGCCTATATAAGTCATAGCGGAGCGCTCAGACAGCATTACAGCCGGAGAGAGCGTCGTGTCAACATCAGAAGAAGAGAAGAGGGAAGAAGGCGACGCAGAAGTCCGGACCACCGCTAGCAAAAGAGCGGCAGATGATAGCGGAGGAGCTGGCAGAAGAACCTGATACTGGGAGAAGAGGTCGAACACCGAGAGAAGAGGCCGGAGAGAGCGGAGAAGAACCGGATGCGGGGAGAAGGGGCCGGAGGGACCCCCGAAGTCGGAAGAAGACCCCCAAAGTCGGAAGAAGACCCCCGGAGCTGTCTAATAAATTACTTTAAAAACCTGTGGTGTGTTTTTTTTATTGACACTTTTTCCCTAGGTGGATGGGTAGGGGTACGATGTACCCGATACTCATTCACATAGGGTGGGGGGCCAGGATCTGGGGGCCCCCTTATTAAAGGAGGCTCCCGGATTCCGATAAGCCCCCCGCCCGCAGACCCCGACAACCAACGGCCAGGGTTGTCGGGAAGAGGCCCTTGTCCTCATCAACATGGGGACCAGGTGCTTTGGGGGAGGGGGGCCCCCCTTCCCCCAAAGCACCCACCCCCATGTTAAGGGCATGTGGCCTGGTACAGTTCAGGAGGGGGGGGCGCTCGCTCGTCCCCACCCCCTTTCCTGACCGTCCGGGCTGCATGCTCGGATAGGGGTCTGGTATGAATTTTGGGGGGACCCCACACTGTTTTTTCGGCGTAGGGGGTTCCCCTTAAAATCCATACTAGACCTAAGGGCCTGGTATGCCCTGCGACGGGGCTCGCAAGGTGTCAATCTCACTGATAAAAGCGGTGAGATTGACTTCCTTTCGTTCAAAATGAACGGACTTGTCTGTGTGTGGGCAAGTCCGTTCATTAGGAAAGTCCGCCGTAACTCTGTCGGAAGTCCGTCAGGAAGACCAGCGGACCTAGTCTGCCAGAAAGTCCGGTCGTGTGTAGGCAAGTCCGTCTGTTCAGAAAGTCAGTCGGGAAGACCGTCGGACCTAGTTTCCCAGAAAGTCCAGTCGTGTGTACGCTGCATTACCGATTTTGTTCCTCTTGATAAATCACTACCAGAGGTGCCTGCAGCACTACCGTGCAGCAATCACATGCATTGCATGCAGTTGCAGGGCGATTTTGACCACATAAACCTGCATTAATCATGTTTGGTGGCAGCAATAGCAGCCAAATGCATCATGCTGTTAAATATTTGCCCCAAAGCACAACATCGCACCCGCAGTATGTCTACAGTAGTGAGTGACTGCATGTCAATTTTCAGGCGGCAGTCAGTGGAATGTTAAAAGTGTGGCACAACTGCCTGGTTTTACTGCCCCCTGGTTGCACGTGTGAAAGGTCTTACTGCGGCGACTGAAAACGTGACTCTTCAGCACTTATAAGATACAATGTTACAAGTCTCCTCTTGGAAGCTTTAACAGCGGCTGGTCAACAAAAATGCTATAGGACTCATTAGCAAGTGAGGGGCGTTAAAACCTTGTGGTTCAGCAGCCTTTTTTACAAACCCCCAACCACTCCCCTTTAGCTGCAGCAGCTGGGGGTGTACACATGCCATGGCTACTGGCGCAGCAGATATTATATAAGGTGTAGTTTTGGCAGGCATAGCGTCCATAAAGCACAACCCATTCAAATGAATGGGGCTGCTCTGCAAGCTCCCCACAACTGGGTGCAATGCACGCACGCAGTTCTGGCGCACTAGTGCAGAGTTCAAGGGATTGAAGCAGACTGTGAGGAGGTGATACGTCTCCTCATTGCCTGTCAAATGCTCTCTGAAGAGCGTCCCAAAGGCGAAACATTCTTCAGAGACCAAAGCTTGTGTGAGTGAGGCCTTAGAATTCTGCATTTGTGCCTGCGTTTCTGACTAGCCTACAGTGTCTATGGTGGTCTTTACTACTTCCCACTCCCCGGCCGTAAAATGACGGCTGGACGGTGCGGCTCTTGTTCTGGGTGGACGTCATATGACGGCCCTCCAGAACGACCATTCACGCGCGCCCATGGGGGCGCGCATCGTGGCGATCGGTGGTGCCGTGTGTCAGTCTGACACACTGCTACACCGATCTCGGCAAAGAGCTTTACCACATTATCAGCCGTGTCCAATCATGGCTGATCACGATGTAAACAGGAAGAGCCGTTAATCGGCTTTTCCTCACTCGCGTCTGATAGACGCGAGTAGAGGAGAGCCAATCGGCTGCTCTCCTGACAGAGGGGTCTGTGCTGATTGTTTATCAGTGCAAGCCCCCTTTGGATGCCCACTCAGGACCACCAGGATGCCGCCAGGACCACCAGGGATGCCACCACACTTGACCACCAGGTATGGCACCCTAGACCACCAGGGAAATGCCAATCAGTGCCCAGGCAGCTGCCAATTATTGCCCATCCCCAATGCCTGCCAGTGCCATCAGTGATGCCTATCAATGCCATCTATCAGTGCCGCATATCAGTGCCACCCATAAGTACCCATCAGTGCAGACTTTCAGTGCCCATCAGTTTTGCGTATCAGTGCCCACCAGTGCCACCCATGAGTGCCCAGTGCCGGCTATCAATGCCCATCAGTGCTGCATATCAGTGCCACCCATCAGTGCTGCCTACCAGTGCCCATGAGTAGTGCCACCTCATTGGTGCCACCTCATCAGTGCCGCCTTATCAGTGAAGGAGAAAACTTATTTATTTATTTACAAAATTTTATAACAGAAACAAACAAAAACTTTTTTTTTCAGAATTTTAGGTCTTTTTTTTATTATTTGTTTAGCAAAAAAATTAAAAATGCAGAGGTGATCAAATACCACCAAAAGAAAGCTCTATTTGTGGGAACAAAATTATAAAAATTCTGTTTGGCTACAGTGTAGCATGACCGCGCAATTGTGATTTAAACAGCGCTGAAAGCTGAAAATTGGCTTGTGCAGGAAGGGGGAGTAAGTGCCCTGTATTTAGGTGGTTAAAGTGTATGTAGACCCTAGCAGTGAACCCTTCTTATTTGATTTCATTTAATCTGTAAATATACCATTACAAGCGTTTTGTTCTGTTTTATAAGTGCAAAAAAACACCTTTCAATCCCGTCAGAAATCTTCTGAGTTGATAACCTCCTCTGCTCTCTCCCTGTGCTGACTGTTATTAGTTGTTCCTAGCTATTTCTGTGAACTACAAAACACCTCCCCCCAAGATATGGAGAACAGGGGGGGGGGGTTATTCTGTAGTCCTATAGTGCTAACCCTGCTTCCCCATCGATGCAATGCAGTTAGTGACCATTTTCAGCCCAGGACGTGTGGCAGGATCACCAGGTGAAAATAAAGTAAAACTAATGCAGAAACCACATCTAGGGACTAGTAAATTGCAATAGATTACATTTTTGCTCGTGTTTACATATACTTTTACTCATGCTGAATGGAAGATACTGTATGTATGCCAAAACAAACTTGTCTGACCTTTTATTTCTGAATGATTGGATCCCCGTGTATAGCGTAGGTTTAATGGCGCCCATACAGTTGTGCTCATATAAGTTTACATACCCTGGCAGAATTTATGATTTCTTGACCATTTTTCAGAGAATATGAATGATAACGCAAAAACTTTTTCTTTCATTCATGATTAGTGTTTGTCTGAAGCCATTTATTATCAATCAACTGAGTTTACTCTTTTTAAATCAATGACAACAGAAACTAGCCAAATGATCCTGATCAAAAGTTTACATACCCCAGTTCTTAATACCGTTTATTGTCCCCTCTAACATCAATGTCAGCTTGATGTCTTTTGTGGTATTTGTGGATGAGGCTCTTTATCTTCTCAGATGGTAAAGCTGCCCATTCCTCTTGGCAAAAAGCCTCCAGTTCCTGTAAATTCTTGGGCTGTCTTGCATGAACTGCATGTTTGAGATCTCCCCAGAGATCTCAAAGGTAGGGGAGGGAAGTTAGTGGTAATTAGTTAGGGGCGTTGCTAGGGGGTGGCTTTTGGGGCTATAGCCCCGAATCTGAGGCCAATAGCCCAGAGTCTCTGCAGGGGTCCCCAAGGGGAGGGGAGGCTCTCTGGAGACCCTTATGTAAGTGGGGGGGCTCTCTGGGGACCCTGATGTAAGGGAGAGGCTCTCCGAGGACCCTGATTTTAAGGCCTAGGCTATCTAGGGACCCAGATTTAAGGGGGAGGCTCTCTAGGGACCCTAATGTAAGGGGGCCTCTCTGGGAACCCTGATGTAAGTGGGAGGGGTCCTCTGGGTACCCTGATAGAAGGGGGAGGCTCTCTGAGGACTCTGATGTAAGGAGGAGGCTCTCTGGGGACCCTGATGTAAGCGGGGGGCTCTCTGGGGATATATATACACCCACACGTATATTACTGTATATACATGTGTATGCCCGCCCAAGCGTATGACTTTATTTACTACGCTGCTATGGGCTCTAGCCCCAAATATTTTGTAGACCTAGCAACGCCCCTGGTTAGCGGTAAGTAGTTAGGGGAAGGGATATGGGGGGGGGGGGGCTGCTGTTAGTTTGCCATTGTTAAAAAAATAAAAAATAAGGCTGGGTTTACACTAGTGCGAACTGGATGTGGTGTATGAGGAATTTCACAGCATCCAATTCGCATTACAGGAGACTTTGACAGGCTCTCAATGGAGCTGGTCCACACATTTCCAGGGCGGGCGTGGTCCTGTTCGTCTTTGGCTCCATTTCAGGTCTGAATTCAGGCAAAAATTCGGGCCTGATTAGCCCCTGCAATAGAGAACAGGGACGTGCCATACCCTTGTTGTGAGCCGCATACAAAGACAGTGTGAACCCAGCCTTAGTAGATATTTTGTCTTACATTGTAGCCAACATTAATGTGGGTCTTATTGTAGATGTGTCTAAAGCTGGTCTCATTCAAATGTCCATTTTACTATTCTTTAGTGATAGGCAAATCTGCCAGGGTTCAAGTCGGCAAATTTTGTTCGAAGTTCAGCTATCCTAAACTTAGAGAAGAACCCCATTGAAATGTTGTTAAATTCTGCCCACATAGCCATTGGAGACATTTACTAATTCCAAAATAAATTACAGTAGGGAGTTTTTTTTGTGCAGCTTCTATATTGACAATACACACATCCTTTAACCACTTAAGGACCGAGCCTCTTTTTGAGATGTGTTGTTTACAAGTTAAAAACATTTTTTTTCTAACACCCTAGAGAATAAAATGGTGGTCGCTGCATTACTTTCTGTCACACCGTATTTGCACAGCGGTCTTACAAGCGCACTTTTTTTTGGAATAAATACACAGCCCAAATAAATAGCCCATTTTTTTATATTGTAAAAGATAATGTTACACCAAAGTATGACAGGACCTATTAAATATGAGATCTGGGGTCAAAAAGACCTCAGATCTCATATTTACACTAAAATGCATTTAAAAAAAAAAAAAAAAAAAAAAGTTGTCATTAAAAAAAAAAAATATGTCCCTTTAAGAACTATGGGCGGAAGTGACGTTTTGACGTTGCTTCGGCCCTGCAATGTTATAGAGACGGGTGGGGGCCATCTTCCCCTCACTTGTCTCCATGCCCAGCAAGGGTGAAGATCTGATCACCTCCGCCGCTGCCGACGGCTCCGGTAAGCGGCGGAGGGCACCGGATCGCGGCGGGAGGGGAGGGCCCTGTCCCCTGTCCCACTGCCGATAAAAGTGATCTCGCAGCTAATCTGCTGCAGAGACCACTGTTATCGGAAAGTGGACCGCCGGCCGAACAAGAGGATACCGGGGTTATGGCAGCTAGCTGCTCCATAACAACAATATTTCTCTTCAAAGTAAGGACGTATATCGGCGTCCGGCAGTGGTTAGATAGCATGCTTGAAGAACAGAATATTACAAATTGCATGAGCAGCAACAGCATACGCATATTTGGTGGAATTTATTTTTTTCTTTTACAATCAGCTTGGCTTACACACAGCAGCAAAACCCCAATCTGATTTGCGTTGTTTTGAAAAAAGGTCTGTAACCTGCAGAGAGAAATTGGTCAGTAGTTTTATCAAGCCGCTGCCCAATTTCTATCCAATTCTAGAGTAATTAACAGACTGCAGGTGACACTGTGTAAAACTGGCCAGTAGCTGGGAATTGTTGATGTGGGAGAATTGTATGAAATGTACTAGAGAAAAAATACGGGCAGCTTTATTACTACAGTAAAAAAAGTTGACCAGCAGCAGGATAAATCTAAATAGCAAGGCTAGGCCCAAATTTACTATGGAAAAAGAGCACAGGATAGGGCTTCACTACAAGAATTAAGATAATGTAAAGGATACAGAAGTTTAAAATTTAAATTTACTAAATGACATAAAAAGATAATGTCCTTTCAGGGCCGGATTAACATAGGGGCTATTGGCGCTGCAGCTCCAGGCCCCTTAAGATAGGCCCATTTGCCAAAAAAAAAAAAAAAAGGGATCGACCTTAAGGGTCATGGCTTGGCGACGGGGGGCCACAGAGACCCCAAACTTGGGGGGGGGGGGGTATGTGGCTGAAGACATACCCCACCACTGGTCTAAATTTTGGGCTCCTATCATCTATGGTTCCGGAGAGATGGGGCTCCTTGCACAGCCTGTCAGAAGCAACATACAGAGCGGCCAGTTTAAATACAAGCTGGCACACTCTGCAGCAGACTGAGAGGAAGAGCTCACAGTGCCTCTCCTCACTTCTTGTCAGAGGCACTGAGCTTAATGGACAGCTTGGAGCCTGCAGAGTTTGACAGGCAGAACCGCCTGTCAAACTCGCCTATTGATTTCAATGGGGCCACTCTGCAACTGAAATCCAAACTCGCTTGCAGTAGCAGCATAGTCCAACAATGTAAAAATACTGTTCAGCAATGTACAAAAAAAACAAGGAGGCGGCAGTAGCACCTTATGAACGCCTGTCAGCTGCTGTTATATCATTCATTGAAAAGCAATCCACCACAGATCACTTTTCAGAGGGCCGTGAGCATTACCGCAAATGTGAAAGAAACTTGAAACACATCATCCATTTCACACTCACCACCAACCAGGTCACTCCCCAGCCACTTCCCATGTTAGCCAATAGCCACCTTCCGTCAACTTATATCACAGGTGACCATTTCCCAACCTGCAGATGACAGACCCAACTTCAAAGGATATCACTCCCAATTACTCCCCCCACCCGCTGATTGATTTCCCTCCATGACCACCTCACACCCCCATGCTGACAGACCTCTCTCCCCAGCCTGTCCCCACACATTCTCTCACCTGCTGACCTGTGGACGGGGGAATCACTTCCGCAGTGTTATTGTGTTCTGCCAGTGGGGAGCCTTCCCTACCCACAGAATACAATGATCAGTGTTGCTTACTATAGCTGGCAGCACTGATTGTTTTGGGAAAAAACTGACAGGCTGGTTGTACTCAAGTCGATTAATAGATTAACTTGTGTACAACCAGCTAGCCAATACATAGATTGACTATGGCTGGTCTGATTTCAATCCCTCCACACTCCTCTCCTGTACATACTGCTCACATTCATACCCTCCACACTCCTCTCCTGTACGTACTGCCCTCTGTCAAACCTTCCACACTTCTATACATAGTGCCCGCTGTCATACACTTCTCCTATACATAGTGCCCACTGTCATACCCTCCACACTTCTCTCCTATACAAAGTGCCCCCTGTCATACCACATCCCCCACAATCCTCTTCCCTACATACTGCCCACTTCTTTCCTGTACATAGTGCCCGCTGTCATACTCTCCACATTCCTTTCCTGTGCATACTGCCCACTGTCATACCCTCCACACTCCTCTCCTGTGCATACCGCCCACTGTCATACCCTCCACACTCCTCTCCTGTACATACTGCCCACTGTCATACCCTCCACTCTCCTCTCCTGTACATAGTGACCACTGTCATACCCTCCACACTCATCTCCTGTATATAGTGTGCCCACTGTTATACCCTCCTCATTCCTCTCCCTCATCTGCACATACTTCCCACTTTTATACCATCCATACTCCTCCCCTATGCTTTTTACCCACAAAAACAGTTCTTTAAAATTATATTGAATATCCTCAATATTACCAGCTCTAGAATGGGCACACTTCAACTAAAGGAACTCTTATCAGTCCTCATATTTGTTCTGCCCATTATTAGTACTCATTTAATTTGGTGATTATTATTGTGAGGTATATAGGAACATAGGGGATGTCAGCTACTCTAAGTATACCACTGGTAAAAAGTGTCCCTGAAAATATTTTTGAAATGTTGGCAACTATGCACTTGGGCACTGCCCAAGGGCCACCGGATCAGTAGGGGGCCCCATTTGAGGTTCCTGGGATCCTGTGATATTAAAGCAGTAGTAAACTTTGCTAACATTACTACTTTTTAGAGGCCCTGAGGTAGGTTATGCCATAATGTAATAGTATGTACAGCATATTAGCACATTAGGGTACACTTACCTGTCTGACTGAGCCCTCCAGCCCTGCACAGTGATCAATCCGGCAAGTCCCAGGTGCTTCCATCTTTATTCGGTCTTCCTTCCGGGTGCTGTGCCTTCAGTCACTTGCCTTGGCCGGGCTGCATTGCTGTCACTCCCGCGCATGCTCATGATGCACATCCTCTCTCTCATCCTCTCTCTCATCCTCTCTCCCTTACCCCTCACCCCTCCCTCTCTCTCTCATCCTCCCTCTCTCTTATTAATTGAATTTGTTATAACAAAACATTGTTTGCATTTTTATTTATTTATTTTTATAAAAAGCCCCACCAAAATCCT
Organism: Lithobates clamitans; assembly: GCA_037952925.1. NCBI lineage: Eukaryota > Metazoa > Chordata > Amphibia > Anura > Ranidae > Lithobates > Lithobates clamitans. The sequence continues at coordinate 17,283,092 of JBBGZY010000449.1, forward strand.
CAGCACCAGGCCCATGATGTTCTTAATCCGGCCCTGTGTCCTCCCCTCTGTAACCCAGACGATCGCCATATTTTCTTACCCCACTTCATTGGAGGTGTCTCATAGCTGCCTATTGGTCTGGGATTGTTGTTCCTTCTAGAATGGTTAAATAGTTTTAAAAAGTTGGAGGAAGCAAAACGTATAGATGTTGACCAAGACATGGTTTGAGTTGGCTCGAGCTATCTGATTAATTGTGAATGGAGTTTGGTGATGTGCGTTTAGGTTGTAATGCATAGACTCTCCATTTGTGTTATTGTCTGTCTAATATGACATCAGATGCTTATTCTATTGTGCCTGAATGCCTTGCTCTTGAATAAAATAAAGAAATAAAAAAAGAAGATAGTGTACCTTTATTTTATTATCATCCCTTTAGAGCTGTCATACCCTTTTATCATAGAACATTTGATCTACCAAAACTATAAAAACATAATTTTAATTTATATATGATTACATAAAATTATACGGAAAAAAAACAACCTACAAAACGGGGTGATATTTCCACTAACAGTACCCCAGCAATATACATAACATGGTGTTCCCATACATTTACCATTTACCCTTAGAGGTTAGTAAGAACATTGGAACATTCAAGCCATCTAGACATTTATCTTGCAAATATAAATAAAAATTTAATATAAAATATAAATAAAAATTAAATATATATAATAAATTATGTTTTTATAGTTTTGATATGCCAGCTTTTTGTATGGTAAACGGTATGACACCTCTAAATTCCCGATTTGATGCAATTGTTGCAATAGTCTAAGGCCTGGTTCCATAAAATGCACAGATGTGAGCATGACCCCTTATTACTGCAGATAAAAAGTATAAATCTGATTCTAATATTTGCCTCACTTAAAATGACAAAAAAATATGAATCTAGTACAAAGCAATGCAAAGTTGTTGAAAAACAAAAAAAGTCTTTATTCAATTTTAAATTCTGCCTTTTTTTTGTGACAGTGAAAAAAATGAATACACAAAATAAATAAAAGAGATAAAAAGTTAAATATTAACTGTTATTTGCCAAAAAATCACAGCTGATCAGGAGCTTTCCCATTAGGATTGCCACCTGTCCGGTTTTGACCCGGACAGTCCGGGTTTGGACACATGTGCCCGGTTTTCAAGCCACCTGAAACCCGGGCACATATAGCAGCAGTTCAACCTAGAGCGGCGCATCCCAATTCCCGTGCCCGCCATCAGTGTTACACATATATTACTACATGTGCGCTCCGCCTCCGAGCCGAGCTCAGCGATGGTCAGCAGGCGTACCTATTCAGCCTGTGATTGGCTGAATAGGTCATGTGCGGGCGGTGGACACGAGGGTCTGTGATTGGCCCGGTAGACTTGGTCACATGTGGAGGCGGGGCTGGACTGTGGGTGATCGTGGCCTTCCGGAGTCCCGCCTCCTTGCCTGGCGTGTGCTCTGCTGTCTCCTCGAGTCCTCATTGAGGTCACTTTCTCATCCGCCCTCTCACCCCCTCTGTCAGCCTGCCGCTTTCTGTCAGCCACTCCCCCCTCTGTAAGCCACTCCCCCTCCTGTCAGCTACCCCCCTCCTGTCAGCTACCCCCCTCTGTCAGTTACCCCCCCTCTGTCAGTTACCCCCTCTCTGTCAGTTACCCCCTCTCTGTCACTTACCCCCCCCTGTCAGTTACCCCCCTCTTTCAGCTCCCCTCCCCTATCAGCTACCCCCCGTCAGCTACTCCCCCCTCTACCCCCCTCTCTGTAAGCCACCCCCCTCTCTCTGTTAGGGCACCCTCTCTCTTACCACCTTTCTCTCTCACCCCCCTCCCTCTCAGCCCCCTTCTCTCTCCCCCCTCCCTCTGTCAGCTCCCCCCTCCCTCTGTCAGCTACTCCCCTCTCTGTCAGCTCCCCCCGTCAGCTACTCCCCTCTCTGTCAGCTCCCCCCTCTCTCTGTCAGCTACTTCCCTCTCTGTCCGCTTCTGTCACCTACTCCCCTCTCTGTCAGCTCTCCCCCCATCAGCTACTCCCCTCTCTGTCAGCTCCCCCCTCCCTCTGTCAGCTACTCCCCTCTCTGTCAGCTACTCTCCTCTCTGTCAGCTCCCCCCCCCTCTGTCAGCTACTCCCCTCTCTGTCAGCTACTCCCCTCTCTGTCAGCTACTCCCCTCTCTGTCAGCTACTCCCCTCTCTATCAGCTACTCCCCTCTCTGTCAGCGACCCCCCCTCTCTGTCAGCTACCCCCCCTCTCTGTCAGCTACCCCCCCTCTGTCAGCTCCCCCTCCCTCTGTTAGCTACTCCCCTCTCTGTCAGCTTCTGTCAGCTACTCCCCTCTCTGTCAGCTACTCCCCTCTCTGTCAGCTACTCCCCTCTCTGTCAGCTACCCCCCCTCTCTCAGCTACTCGCCTCTCTGTCAGCTACTCCCCTCTCTGTCAGCTACCCCCCTCTCTGTCAGCTACCCCCCCTGTCAGCTACCCCCCCTCTGTCAGCTCCCCCCTCCCTCTGTCAGCTACTCCCCTCTCTGTCAGCTTCTGTCAGCTACTCCCCTCTCTGTCAGCTACCCCCCCCCCGTCAGCTACTCCTCTCTCTGTCAGCTCCCCCCTCCCTCTGTCAGCTCCCCCCTCCCTCTGTCAGCTCCCCCCTCCCTCTGTCAGCTACTCCCCTCTCTGTCAGCTACTCCCCTCTCTTACAGCTACCCCCCTCTGTCAGCTATTCCCCTCTTTGTCAGCTACCCCCCCCTCTCTGTCAGCTACCCCCCCCTCTGTCAGCTACTCCCCTCTCTGTCAGCTCCCCCCTCCCTCTGTCAGCTACTTCCCTCTCTGTCAGCTACCCCCCCTCTGTCAGCTACTCCCCTCTCTGTCAGCTACCCCCTCCCTCTGTCAGCTACTCCCCTCTCTGTCAGCTACTCCCCTCTCTGTCAGCTACCCCCCTCTCTGTCAGCTACCCCCCTCTCTGTCAGCTACCCCCCCTCTCTGTCAGCTACTCCCCTCTCTGTCAGCTACCCCCCTCTGTCAGCTACTCCCCTCTCTGTCAGCTACCCCCCGTCAGCTACTCCTCTCTCTGTCAGCTTCTCCCCTCTCTGTCAGCTTCTCCCCTCTCTGTCAACTCCCCCCCTCCCTCTGTCAGCTACCCCCCTCTGTCAACTACCCCCCGTCAGCTACTCCTCTCTCTGTCAGCTATTCCCCTCTCGGTCAGCTCCCCCCTCCCTCTGTCAGCTACTCCCCTCTCTGTCAGCTCCCCCCGTCAGCTACTTCCCTCTCAGTCAGCTTCTGTCAGCTACTCCCCTCTCTGTCAGCTCTCCCCTCCCTCTGTCACCTACTCCCCTCTCTGTCAGCTCCTCCTCCCTCTGTCAGCTACTCCCCTCTCTGTCAGCTACTCCCCCCTCTGTCAGCTCCCCCCTCCCTCTGTCAGCTACTCCCCTCTGTCAGCTTCTGTCAGCTACTCCCCTCTCTGTCAGCTCCCCCCTCCCACTGTCAGCTACTCCCCTCTCTGTCAGCTCCCCCCTCCCTCTGTCAGCTACTCCCCTCTCTGTCAGCTACCCCCCCTCCCTCTGTCAGCTACCCCCCCTCTGTCAGCTCCCCCCTCCCTCTGTCAGCTCCCCCCTCCCTCTGTCAGCTCCCCCCTCCCTCTGTCAGCTACTCCCCTCTCTGTCAGCTACTCCCCTCTCTGTCAGCTCCCCCCTCCCTCTGTCAGCTACTCCCCTCTCTGTCAGCTCCCCCCTCCCTCTGTCAGCTACTCCCCTCTCTGTCAGCTACCCCCTCTGACAGCTACTCCCCTCTCTGTCAGCTACTCCCCTCTCTGTCAGCTACTCCCCTCTCTGTCAGCTACCCCCCCTCTCTGTCAGCTACCCCCCCTCTCTGTCAGCTACCCCAGTGTGAAAGCCCTCGGGCTTTCACACTGAACAAACAGCGGAGGCTGTTTAGGGGCGGTTTGCAGGCGGTATTTTTAGCGCAATAACGCCTGCAAACTGCACCAGTGTGAAAGGGGCCTAAGACTATGGGTGTGCTGGGGAGGCAGGAAAGGGCGTGGCTGCTGGGAGGTGTCCTGTGCACCGAAGGCTGTGATAGACATGAGAACAAGGCTCGTTCTCATTCTTTTACACAGCAAAAAAGCGGCATTACGCATGTGCAATGCCGCTAAGCATCAAGGGAATTATAGTTCCCATGAAGACGTGACTTTGCGGCAGGGCGCGCGCTCCAAAAACCGGAAGCCGAGAATATCTTACAGAGAGTCAAGGAGGAAGTGCAGAAAAAGAATACGTATATAACAGGTAAATCAAAAAATTCAGGAGAAATAACAGCTAGATTACTGATGTATGCTGCATATAGATAGCATATTGATTAAAAATGTTTTAGCTTTATAACCCCTTTAAGGACCGAGCCTCTTTCTGAGATTTGGTGTTTACAAGTTAAAATCTTTTTTTTTGCTTGAAAATTACTTAGAACCCCACAAACATTATATATTATTTTTTTTCTAGTGCCCTAGAGAAAAAAATGGCGGTCGTTGCAATACTTTCTGTCACACCGTATTTGCGCAGCACTTTTTTTGTAAAAAATACACTTTTTTTAATTAAAAATAAGAGAATAGTAAAGTTAGCCCAATTTCTTTTTATATTATGAAGGATGATGTTACGCTGAGTAAATTGATACCCAACATGTCACGCTTCAAAATCGTGGAATTGCGTCAAACTTTTACCCTTAAAAATCTCCAAAGGCGATGTTTAAAAAATTCTACAGGTTTCAAGTTTTGAGTTACATAGGAGGGCTATAATTATTGCTCGTGCTCTAACGATGGTGACGATACCTCACATGTGTGGTTTGAACACAGTTTTCACGTATGTGTTCGCTTCTGCATGCAAGCTCGGCGGGACAGGGTGCGTTAAAAATTTTTATTTTTTTTTCTTATTTATTTTACCTTTTATTTTTACACTGTTCTTTTAAAAAAAAATGTCACTTTTACTCCTATTACAAGGAATGTAAACATCCCTTGTATTAGAAAAAAAGCATGACAGGACCTCTTAAATATGATATCTGGGGTCAAAAAGATCTCAGATCTCATATTTACACTAAAATGCAATAAAAAAAAAATTAATGTGAAAATAAATATAAAAAATACCCCTTTAAGAGCTATGGGCGGAAGTGACGTTTTGACGTCGCTTCCGCCCTGCAATGTTATGGAGCTCGGTGGGGGCCATCTTCCCCTCACTCAGCTCCATACCTAACAGGGAAGAGGACACAATCGCTTTCACTACTGCCGGTGGCTCTGGTAAGCTGCAGAGGGCACTGGAGTGCGGCCCCTCTCCCACCACCGATAAAAGTGATCTTGCGGCAAATCCGCTGCAGAGACCACTTTTATCTGAAACCGGACCGCTCACTGAAGAAGAGGATACCCGGGTTAGGGCTACTAGCTGCTGCCATAACAACGATAATCTCCAGGATCTCCAGCACACAGTCGGTTAAAGAAATCCTTAAGCCCGGGTTCACACCTATGCGAATTAGATGCGGCTTACACCGCATTTTAAAATACATCCATATGAATGCATCTGGTTCACATATGTGCGTTGCATTCGCACTGCGCATTGCACAAAAAACGTGTGCGTTTTCTGGGCATTGCGGTGCGAATTACGAGCCCCTTATCTTCTATGGGAACGCATCTGCTTCGCAGATGCATTGCGTTCTGAACATGGATTTTCTCCTTCTCCTCACTACACCTCCCCCTCTCCCTACCCCTCTCCCTGCTCACTGATCCTGAGCTAAAACGCAGTGATTCCTTTGAACAGGAGATTTTTATCTCCCCAGTGAAACCTGAGCTTCAATTCGCACCGCACATGTGTGAAACCGGGCTAAAGTGGAAGTAAACCCATCGATTTACCATCGAGTTACCTTAAACAGTTACATTCCCGGCATGCCGGAAATGCTAACTGCCACATTGGTTGTGCTCTCAACCAAACTGTCAAACCATCCAATGGCTGGTGGCACAACTGATTACATAGCACTTGAAGATTAAACAAAGGCCAAGATGGCACCTTCGTTGGCTGAAAACGATAGGAGGGTTTACTTCCACTTTTACTCCTGTGCACTGTGTGTGTGTGTGTGTAGATTTTATCCCCTTCCTGACCAGAGCACTTTTTGAGATCCGGCACTGCGTCGTTTTAACTGACAATTGCACAGTCGTGCGACGTTGTACCCAAACAAAATTGATGTCCTTTTTTCCCCACAAATAGAGCTTTCTTTTGGTGGTATTTGATCATCTCTGTGGTTTTTATTTTTTGCGCTATAAACAAAAAAAGAGCGACAATTTTGAAAAAAACACAATATTTGATACTTTTTGCTATAATAAATACCCCATTTAAAAAAACGAAACAAAACATTTTTTCTCAGTTTAGACTGATATGTATTCTTCTACATATTTTTGTTAAAAAAAAAATCGCAATAAGCGTATATTGATTAGTTTGCGCAAAACTAATAGCGTCTTCAATATAGGGGATAGATTTCTACATTTTTATTTAATTATTTTTTTTACTAGTAATGGCGGCGATCTGCAATTTTTATTGTGACTGCGACATTATGGCGGACACATCGGACAATTTTGACACATTTTTGGGACCATTGGCATTAATACAGCGATCAGTGCAATAAAAATGCATTGATTACTGTAAAAATGTCACTGGCAGTGAATTGGTTAACACTAGGGGGTGATCAAGGGGTTAACTGTGTTCCCTAATGTGTGTTCTGAAGGGGGGAGGGGACTGACTAGGGGAGATGACAGATCGCTGTTCATACTTTTTATGAACAGACGATCTGTCACTTCTCCCCTCAGAGAACCGGGAGCTCTGTGTTTAAACACAGAGCTCCCGATTCTCACCATGTTACGAGAGACCGCGGGGCACTCGTATCGGTTCCGGGGGCGAGCAGCAGGCACGCACGCGAGCCCCTAGTGGCCACCTTTGGAGCTGACGTAACGCAACGGCGTTTCGCCTGCCTGTGCCATTCTGCCACAGTATAACTGCGGCGGCTGGTTGGCAAGCGGTTAAACAGCACAGTGCTGTTGTCTAAACTGTAAAAAAAACCTGGCTGAGCCTGCCTGGTTCTGCTCTACCCCTATAAACTTACCACTGTTTATCCTGGCTGCTGAGCCCTGACACCATGGTCAGTTTGCGTGCCTCCGTCATCCGCAGCTCTACTCTGTCCTCTCCCCTCCCTGCCTGTCAGTTGTGTGTGTCTGTGTGAGCTGTTTCCCCTCCCCCCCTCCTGCCACTATTAGTAGTACATTACATTTTAACAAATGTCACTGCCTGCCCAGCTCCTTTATCCAGAGATAATGCACAGTGCAAGTGTTTATTGAAAACAAAGCCTTTAAATACATTTTTCAGATATCTTCAAGCCAGTCACATGACTCCCGACTGCTCCGCTACTCCGATCCAGGGCTACAGCAGGAGGGGCCAAGTACCCTGCACGGCGTTCATGTGACCTCCCAGCTGACGTTAGAGGGAGAGCTTGGCTCCTCCCGCTGTAGCCCAGGGATCGGAGTAGCAAAGTTACCGGGAGTCACGTGACCGACCTGAAGATCTAAAAAAAAAGGTATTAAGAGGCATCTATTTCAGTAAACACCTACACTACCTGCATTATCACTGGATAAAGGAGAGGGACTGACAGTGAATTATTTTGTTATGGTTACAAACACTTTAAGGGGAGAAGGGAGAATGCAACAGTGAACATTTTAAAACAAATTTTAACTTAAAAAGTGGCACAAGTGCTTGAATAGTTTGGTGCAGACTATTGGACAATAATTGTAACTATCACATATCACTTTTAAACGGACTTGGTGTGGTTGACACAGCACATAGAACATGAGTAATGACATTCTTGATTTGGTGTATTAAAAATTCACCAATATTTACACTAAAAATGCTGTATTCCCTTTGGCCAATCATGGCTCAGGTGCTAAGTCCACGCCCCATACTATATAAGGCTTATGCTTACACGGCAGCGGTATATAGTGAATGAAGGAGATTAGGCAGGTAGTATAGTGGTGCAGTCAGTGTAGTATTATATATATAATACAGTTTAGAGTATATAGTGCAGTAAATATATAATACAGTTCAGAGTATATAGTGCAGTCTGTATAGTATATATAATGCAGTTCAGAGTATATAGTGCAGTTAGTGTAGTATATACAGTGGGGACAAAAAGTATTCAGACCCCCTTAAATTTTTCACTCTGTTATATTGCAGCCATTTGCTAAAATCATTCAAGTTCATTTTTTCCTCATTAATGTACACACAGCACCCCAAAGACAGAAAAACACAGAATTGTTGACATTTTTGCAGATTTATTAAAAAAGAAAAACTGAAATATCACATGGTCCTAAGTTTTCAAACCCTTTGCTGTGACATTCATATATTTAACTCAGGTGCTGTCCATTTCTTCTGATCATCCTTGAGATGGTTCTACACCTTCATTTGAGTCCAGCTGATATTGATTATACTGATTGGACATGATTAGGAAAGCCACACACCTGTCTATCTATATAAGACCTTACACCTCACAGTGCATGTCAGAGCAAATGAGAATCATGAGGTCAAAGGAACTACCTGAAGAGCTCAGAGACAGAATTGTGGCAAGGCACAGATCTGGCCAAGGTTGCAAAAACATTTCTGCTGCACTTAAGGTTCCTAAGAGCACAGTGGCCTCCAAAATCCTTAAATGGAAGACGTTTAGGATGACCAGAACCCTTCCTAGAGCTGGCCGTCCAGCCAAACTGAGCTATCGGGGGAGAAGAGCCTTGGTGAGAGAGGTAAAGAAGAACCCAAAGATCACTGTGGCTGAGCTCCAGAGATGCAGTCGGGAGATGGGAGAAAGTTGTAGAAAGTCAACCATCACTGCAGCCCTCCACAAGTCGGGGCTTTATGGCAGAGTGGCCCAACAGAAGCCTCTCCTCAGTGCAAGACACATGAAAACCCGCATGGAGTTTGCTAAAAAAAAAAACACCTGAAGGACTCCAAGATGGTGAGAAATAAGATTCTTTGGTCTGATGAGACCAAGATAGAACTTTTTGGCCTTAATTCTAAGCGGTATGTGTGGAGAAAACCAGGCACTGCTCGTCACCTGTCCAATACAGTCCCAACAGTGAAGCATGGTGGTGGCAGCATCATGCTGTAGGGGTGTTTTTCAGCTTCAGGGACAGGACGACTAGTTGCAATCGAGGGAAAGATTAATGCGGCCAAGTACAGGGATATCCTGGACAAAAACCTTCTCTAGAGTGCTCAGGACCTCAGACTGGGCCGAAGGTTTACCTTCCAACAAGACAATGACCCTAAGCACACAGCTAAAATAACGAAGGAGTGGCTTCACAACAACTCCGTGACTGTTCTTGAATGGCCCAGCCAGAGCCCTGACTTAAACCCAATTGAGCATCTCTGGAGAGACCTAAAAATGGCTGTCCACCAACGTTTACCATCCAACCTGACAGAACTGGACAGGATCTGCAAGGAGGAATGGCAGAGGATCCCCAAATCCAGGTGTGAAAAACTTGTTGCATCTTTCCCAAAAAGACTCATGGCTGTATTAGATCAAAAGGGTGCTTCTACTAAATACTGAGCAAAGGGTCTGAATACTTAGGTCCATGTGATATTTCAGTTTTTCTTTTTTAATAAATCTGCAAAAATGTCAACAATTCTGTTTTTCTGTCAATATGGGGTGCTGTGTGTACATTAATGAGGAAAAAAAATGAACTTAAATGATTTTAGCAAATGGCTGCAATATAACAAAGAGTGAAAAATTTAAGGGGGTCTTTATACTTTCCGTCCCCACTGTGTATGTATGTATATATATATATATATATATATATATATATATATATATATATATATATATATATACATATATATATATATATATAATACAGTTCAGAGTATATAGTGCAGTCTGTATAGTATATATAATGCAGTTCAGAGTGTATAGGGCAGTCTGTACAGTGCAGTTCAGAATATATAGCGTAGTCCGTATAGTATATATAACAATGTTCAGAGTATATAGCGCAGTTCGTGCAGTTTATATAATGCAGTTCAGAGTATATAGTGCAGTCCTTACAGTATATATAATACAGTTTGGAGTATATAGTGCAGTCCGTATAGTATATATAATGCAGTTCAGCGTATATAATGCAGGCCGTATAGTATATATAATGCAGTTCAGAGTATTGGAGATGTGGTTGGGAGGTCGTTGGTTGTAGTTATTTAGGTGTTTTTATTGGTACAATGGGTAGCATCATTTCCTGTGGAGGAATATTACTGGTAATAATGTTAATTCAATTTTAGCCTGATCTATGATGATTATTGACAGGTAGTAGTGTGAACTTGGTTTGAGTCCCGGGCCGCCCGCTTTGATTTATGGGTTAATCATGGTGGGGGTTGGTGACCTGTTTTATGAAATTTAAGTATGATCAATTATAATTAGTATTTAAGTTTTTTGCTCTTACTATTGGCCATTTGGGATTAAGACATTATGATTCACGTATGTTTCTTATTATGAAGCGTATAGAAAATGGATAATCAATGTGTGGCGGGCCAGGACTCAGAAGGAGGCTTGGTTAATTTTTATTGTATTTAAGGTGGAGACGCAGTACGCCACCCGTTCCCCAGGATGACATCAGTTGTGACGAAAGGCGTAGGGCGGAGCGGCGTGCTGACATCACCATCACTCTTGTGTCCAGACGAACGGGTTGTATTTAGTTGTGTACAGTGACACACCAAGTTTTAGGTGTTTATCTTTATTTTTATGCCCTGAATTTATGAATTTTACACGATAAAACCTCCTAAAGGGTTTTATACTATGTGGAGTCTCTTTCTTGGTACCAAACTTCATTCCTACTTGACGGGTGACAAGGGGAGTGCGGAGCAACGCTAAACCATGGACAAAGGCCCGGCTGGGTGTTAAGCCATATGAGTATACTGACCCCTATAACAAGGGGTCACCAGGAGCTGGTCTAGAGCTGGTGGTGGATTCACAGTGTTTGGTGATGGAGGATGGAACATGTCACCATTAAGATCGTTAACTTCACTTATCACTATTGTGGACTATCTTTTGCAATTTGCAATTGCATTTGTAATATTAGATCACTATGATTGTTTAACTTTACACATCACTATTGTGGACTATTTTTATTTTTTGCACCCCTCTTACACCATTGACTAAGAGTGTTTTTCAACTTATCATACCTCATGTGGATATTAAGGGTGTTTTCAAATTTTTCATTCACCTATTGATTTATTATTTGTCATTTATTAAGCATGATTTTACCATTTTCCAGTGCAGAGTATATAGTGCAGTTCGTATAGTATAATACAGTTCAGATTATATAGTGTAGTATATATAATACAGTTCAGAGTATATAGTGCAGTCCGTTTAAAAGGATGCAGTCTGGGATGGGTGTAGAACAAGAGGAATGGACCGTGGTGTCATGGGCAGTGGAGAAGGGCAGCTGCAGCCAGGAGGGCTGGCAGGGCCTGAGGATGAAAAAAAGGTAACAAAAACTGCGCTAAGATGAAATTAAATTGGCTGGAAGAAATAACCTCCAACCATTCAATTACTCGGGAGCTGCAATTCTCATGTATAACATCAATACAGAAAAGAAATTGGAAAAATTAGAATCACGCTACCCATAAAATTCTGACCAAGAATCAAAACAATATCATGGATAAGCAAATATTGTGAAAAATCATGGGTATAGCGTGAAAATAAAAATACATGTGATAAAGTAAAAAAAAAAAAAAATTACAATATAAAAATATATATAGTGCACAAACAACTCAATCAATAAAAGCCAAAATAAATGAGTCCATAAGTGTTCAATTGATAGAAAGGTGAACATCAATAATATTAAATTATATGTCCATAAATGTATAGTGGTGATAAGTTGGTTAAACTCCAAAATCTGGTGAAAAAAATTAAAAATCACCAGTGCATTGTGAAATAATGAATATGAATGAATTGTGAACAAGCCGTCCTCGAGCGCTGTGAGTAAAGAGCTGTGTTGAATCCACCACCAATCAGCAGAAATAAACTCTTACCAGATTTCCATGATCCCCTATAATCAGATCATCCCATGGATACCGTGGTACATAAAGGATATAAAACACTCCATAGTGTAAAACCCGGTAAAAATGTATTGTTTAACCACTTCAATACCAGGTACTTAGACACATTCCCTCCCAGGCCAATTTTCAGCTTTCAGCGCTGTCGCAATTTGAATGACAATTGCGCGGTCATGCTACACTGTACACAAACAAATTTTTTATCATTTTGTTCCCACAAATAGAGCTTTCCTTTTGGTAGTATTTGATCACCTCTGCGGTTTTTATTTTTTGCGCAACAAATAAAAAAAGACCGAAAATTTTGAAAATAAACAAGTTTTTCTTTGTTTCTGATAAAATTTTTTGTAAATAACTACGTTTTCTTCTTTAGGGACGGGCACTGATATGGCGGCACCAATGAGGTGGCACTGACGATGGGCACTGATAGGCAGCACCGATAGGTGGCACTGGTATGTGGCACTGATGGGCACTCATAGGTGGCACCGATGGGCACTCATAGGTGGCACTGAAGGGCACTTGTAGGTGGCATTGATGAGTACTTATGGGTGGCACTGATGGGCACTGACAGGTGGCACTGATGACACTGATTGGTGGCACTGATGACACTAATGGGTAACATTGCTGGGCATCACTGAAATATAATGGTGCCAATCAGTGCCCATTTGTGGGCACTGATTGGCACAGATTGGGCACACACTGTTCACATGTGGATGGCCATGGGGTACATACCTGGCCATCCACATGTTGCCCCCTTCCCTGGTGGACCTAGTGGCGTCCCTGGTGGTCAAGTGTGGTTATCTGAGGGGGGCTGTGCTGATAAACAATCAGTGCAGACCCCTCCTGTCAGGAGAGCCACCGATCGGCTCTCCTCTACACGCGTCTGTCAGACGTGAGTGAGGAAAAGCCGATCAATGGCTCTTCCTATTGACATCGTGATCAGCCGTGATTGGACACGGCTGATCACGTGGTAAAGAGCCTCCGCCGGAGGCTCTTTACTAAGATCGGTGGAGCGGTGTGTCAGACTGACACACCGCTCCACCGATCGCCGCCATGCGGTCACGTGGCGGCATGTTATCCAGCTGGACATCATATGACGCCCAGTCAGGATAACGGAACCACCGCCCGGCCGTCAATCTTCTATAGGCCGGGCGGGAAGTGGTTAAAAAAAAAAGTAGCACACTTACAATGTTGCAATATAGAAAAGGCCTGAAGTATGATGAGCCGGCCGAAACACAGACAACCCGTCCTTCTGGGTATGGGAATGGAGGGGACGTCAGTGCGTCAACTCCACCCTAGGGCCTGAGGATGGCTTACTGGGCACAGTAGCCGCATGTAGCACAGCTAGCACCAGAGACTTTCAATTTTGCTACACTATAGGGGCCCACGGTCCCTGCCTGCAAAGGGCAATTGCTAAGGCCTGACGGAGCTAGTGTCAGGCCTATCCACTTTGTTCTAGCTGTGCTTGAACATTAGAGAGGAAGCAATGTGCAGGAGGAGAGGGGAGTGAGCATTAGAGAGGAAGCGATGTGCAGGAGGAGAGGGGAGTATATACAGGCCTTTTTTCCTCCAGCACAACTCTTACTGCAGACCATTACTCCTCAGCTCCCCCAGCACTCTGAGAGGAGTGAGTGAACATTAGAGAGGAAGTGATGTGCAGGAGGAGAAGGGAATGAACATTAGAGAAGAAGCGATGTGCAGGAGAGAGGAGTGAACATTAGAAAGGAAGCAATGTGCAGGAGAAGAAATGAAGTGTATATACCCGAGTGTATATAGTTGTCACAGCAAGTTCTGCAAAATTCCATTGGGCATCCCATACTTCCTATATCCCATCCAAGTTCAAATCCCTCAATGAAACATTCTGTCTTGGAGTGTCTGGGAGGTGAATGTCAGGCCAGGCAGGGTGTCAGGTGGGCCACAATACTTAGCAGCCCATACAGGGGTACTGCTACATATACATAATACAGTGGAGCGTATATAGTGCAGTCTGTGTAGTATATATAATACAGTGGAGAGTATATAATACAGTTCAGAGTATATAGTGCAGTCCGTGTAGTATATATAATACAATTCAGGGTTCAAAGGCACGCCCGAGAGGACTGGGAGGATGCAGTCTGGGATGGGTGCAGAACAAAAGGAATAGACTGTGGTGTCATGGGCAGTGGAGAAGGGCAGCTGCAGCCAGGAGAGCTGGCAGGGCCTGAAGATGGCTTACTGGGCTCAGTAGCCACATGTAGGACAGCTAGCACCTGAGACTTTCTATTTTGCTACACTATAGGGACCCGCGGTCCCTGCCTGCAAATGGCAATTGCTAAGGCCTGGCTGAACCAGTGTCAGGCCTAACCACGCGGTGCTAGCTGTGCCTGGAAGCTCATGCAGAGTGCTGGGGGAGCTGAGGAGTAATGGTCTGCAGTAAGAGTTGTGCTGGAGGAAAAAAGGCCTGTATATACCTGAGAGTATATAAGTCCCAATTGATTGTCCCAAAATTCACCAATTGATTGTTCTAAAATTCACCAATTGATTGTTCTAAAATTCACTGGGCATCCCATACTTCCTATAACCTATCTAAGTTCAATCCCCTCAATAAAAAGAAAAACAAAGCTAATGGACTGTTCATTGCCTTGGAGTGACTGAGGATTGAATGCCGGGCTGGACAGGGTGACAGGTGGGCCACAACATTCAGCGGCCCCTACGGGGGTATATAATATAAATACTACAGTGGAGAGTATATAGTGCCATCAGTGTAGTATATATAATACATTGCAGAGTATATAGTGCAGTCAGTGTAGTATATATCATACAGTGGAGAATATACAATGCAGTTAGTGTAGTAAATATTATACAGTGTATTGAAGGGTTAAGGGGAACCCTATGACAGAATTAAGAAAAAAACAGCGTACAGTTCCCTCCAAAATCCATACCAGGCCCTTTGGGTTAGGTATAGATTTTAGGAGAACTCTATGCCAAAAGCACCTTGGCCCCATGTTGATGGGGACAAGAGCCTCTTCCTGATAACCCTGGCCATTGGTTGTCGGGGTCTGTGGGTGGGAGGGCTTATCGAAATCTGGAAGCCCCCTTTAACAAGGGGACCCCCAAATCCCGCCCCCTATGTGAATGGATAGCGGGTACATTGTATCCCTACCCATTCACCAACAAAAGTGTAAAAAAGTAAAAACCTCAACAGACAGTTTTTGACAATTCCCATGGGTAGGGGTACAATGTACCCAATACCTATTCACATAGGAGGGGGGGCAGGATCTGGGGCCCCTTGTTAAAGGGGGCTTCCACATTCCAATAATTCCCCCTCCAGCAGACCCCGACAACCAATGACCGGGGTTGTCGGGAAGAGGCGCTTGTCCCCATCAACATGAATGGTGAGGAGCATTGTCCAAATGCAAGGCAGTCTAAATTTTTTTCTTACCTTAGGTCTCATTTACACAGGCATACTGATCCATATGCCTGTGCATTGTGCCATACAGAGGTGCTCCGTGCAGGCAGCCTGTTGAAGCCAATGACAGGGAGTCGTATGGACTGAGGGGGGACCCTAATCTGTTTTTTTCCTTGATTTTTCATCTATATTTCCGGGAGCCGGTGTTCTGCCGAGAAAGTTCCGCTCGCCTGATAAGTTCCCCCCTCTACTGCGCAGGCGCTGCGCCTGCGCAGTAGGATCCGGCGGAAATAGCCGAAGCGGAATAGCTGAAAATCAGCTGTACATGGCGCCTGTAAGAGGGCCCCTGGCGGGCTCGCTTCGCTCGCCACGCTTCGCTCGCCACGCTTCGCTCGCCACGCTTCGCTCGCCACGCTTCGGGGACGGCCTCGCTTCGCTCGTCACGCTTCAGGCATGGCCTCGCTTGGCTCTTTTAGATTCCCCCTCTAGGTCCACTTGGATGGTAGGGAAGGAACCTGGACCCAGAGCGCAGGCGCCGTGTACAGCTGATTGTCGATCTTGAGCTTCGGCTATCTCCGGCGGCTGTTAATAGTTCGTACTGCGCAGGCGCTGCGCCTGCGCAGTATAGGGGGGAACTTATCCGCCGAGGGATTGCCAAGACACCGGCAATACATTAAAGCCGTGAGCAAGTTTAAATGACATTTTTCCCTTTAGAAATGTCATTTTGCTGCGGCACTGTACTACACATCGCACAGATGTGCCACTTTACAGGCAGACCAAGGCCCCCCCATCCCCCCCCCCCCCGGGCACGATATTTAACCGGTTCAGCCCCAGGAGGTTCTAGCCCCTTCCTTCCTGCGACGCTTTAACTGACAATTGCGCAGTCGTGCGACGTTGCACCCAAACAAAATTTACGTCCTTTTTTCCCCACAAATAGATGATTTGTATTCTTCTAAGTATTTTGGTAAAAAAAAAAAAAAAAATCGCAATAAGCGTATATTGATTGGTTTGCGCAAAAGTTATAGTGTCTACAAAATAAGGGGTAGATTTATAGCATTTTTATTAATTTTTTTTTTTACTAGTAATGGCGGCGATCTACGATTTTTATCGTAACTGCGACATTATGGCAGACACGTCGGACAATTTTGACACATTTTTGGGACCATGACAGCGGGCAGGTAATCTTCTCTTACTGTCATTTTTTAAAAAGAGACACGGACACGTTTCTGTGAATGAATGAACTACAAGTACTGTCAGCCACCGTGGCTGAAGGCTTGTAGTTCTGAATGAACAGCAAGGACGCTGATAAGCGCTCTCGCAGTTCATTCACAGGCCCTGCAGATTTCAACAAACAGCCCGGTACAGAGCGCTGCAGGGGTTGTCTGCAGAAGCCGGACAGTGCACCCCTGATCAGAAATACAATGTTTTCCAGGGTCCTGCGGGAAAAAATTATAAATGCGCATTTTTTTTCCTGCAAAAATATGTGCATTATTATTTTTTCAAGAAAGGTGAACTTATACTTTAAAGAGTCAGCAAGCACAGTGCCGTCTTTGTCCTATCTATCCTTTGACATTTTTTTCAGCACATTGTCATTGTTTTTGGGATGCCACCATACATAGAAAGGCACAGTGCTTTTTTTGCATTTTACGTTGCAGTCATTCTTTCATTTAACAAATGCATTTCTTCTTTTATGTACTGGAATTCCATCAGGCATCATTCCATTCATTTTCATATAATAAAAGTAGAAAAGTCTGTTCCCTGCCAAAATGCATCAAAGAAGGACCCTTGCTTTCTGTGTGTAAGCATTTTAATCTGTTCATAATTCTGAATATTACAGACAATAAATAAATCAGGAGAACAAACTCTCTATTATTTTCCATGAAGCGTGTTCAGCCTTTTAGTATTCCTTGTTTAAAAACATATCTATTACAAAGAAATGCAACAAAACTATAAAATAGTTAGTAGAAAACATTAACTGTAAAGTCAAATTTATTAGAAAGATATATATTTAAGGAAAAACACTGGTACTAGAAAATTGTATTACTATTTTTGAGTATTAAACATTTTCATATTCACATCAGCTTCCATGGATGTTTTTGGTTAGCTTTTTCAAACAACCGATAACAAATCCAGCTTAAGATGGTGTGTGAGAACACTGCTTCGGGAGTAAACAAAGTGCTGAAGATGTTCGAAATGCTTTAATGTCTTCTTTCAACACTTCTCAAAACAAGCTTTTAAATAAATCTTTGCTCTGAAACATTGGATAAAAAACTTGAAGATTGTAATACAAAGTGCCATATCAAGAGTATATGGTAATCACCTCTCGTCCTCCACCTCTGACCAGCAAAACTCTCTCCAAGCCTTCAGTCAACACCTCAAGAAATTCCATGTCTTTAAATTGAAATAAGGTTAAAGAACATAACGTTGAATTTAACATTTTGGTAAAATGCAGACTAAGTGAAAAAAAAAAAAGTAACTAAAACTAAAGTGATCAAAAATGTTAAAGAGACAAATCCTTTTTTTCCTTTGCTACTCAAAGCAAAACTAAACTCACTGATTTAATAAAACTTCATAAAACTCTGGTTAGATCACATCTGGAGTATTCCATCCAGTTCAGGTCACCAGTCCTAAGAAGGGATGTGCTGGAGCTGGAGAGAGTCCAGAGAAAAGCAACAAAATGAATAAGGGACCTGGAGGACATCAATTATGAGGAACGACTACAAGCACTAAATTTATTCACGCTGGAGAAGTGACACTTGAGAGGGGACATGTCAGAGATTTACAAATACCTCAATGGTGATCCCAGTGGAAAAAAATATTCAGTCTCAGGGAGTGTAAGAGGACACAGGGCCACACAATGAAATTGGAGGATAAGCAGTTTAACCATAAACTGTGCAGGGGGGTTTTCACTGTCAGGGCAATAAGGATGTGGAACTCTCTTTCACAATTGGTGGTGGCAGCCAGGAGTATGGATATTTTTAAAAGACTCTTGGACATGCATTATAAAGAACACAACATACAGGGATATGGGAAATAGTTATAGACACAGACACACGTACACCTACAATATAGAAAGGGGTATATTTGAAGCGCTTGGCACACAATCTGGGAAAGTCTGAGTGGGTAGGTGGTGCAAATAATGCAGGTGTGTATCTGGGCATAATATGTCAAAAAAATTAAAACAAATGAAAGTCCAAGAGGAGTCTCCAAAAGCAAGAGTCCTTGCAATGTAGATACTGGCAGCCAGCTGTCAGAGTTGAAGGAAAAAGGAAAGAGAAAGCAGCCCCAATCTATTAGCATATAATTTATTTAATCTCTTTTTCATTTTTATTCTTATGGATACTTACACTGGTTAAGGTATACTTTTCCTCCATATATAACCATTTTTTCTATTTTGTATTATTTTATATAAACAGTATTTCACAAAAGTGAATACACCCCTCACACTTTTGTAAATATTTGATTATATCTTTTCATGTGACAACACTGAATAAATGACACTTTTCTACAATGTAAAGTAGTGAGTGTACAGCTTGTACAACAGTGTAAATTTGCTGTCCCCTCAAAATAACTCAACACAGTCATTAATGTCTAAACCGCTGGCAAAAAAAGTGAGTACACCCTTAAGTGAAAATGTCCATATTGGGCCCAAAGTGTCAATATTTTGTGTGGCCACCATTATTTTCTAGCACTGCCTTAACCCTCTTGGGCATGGAGTTCACCAGAGCTTCACAAGTTGCCACTGGGGTCCTCTTCTACTCCTCCATGACAACATCACATAGCTGGTGGATGTTAGAGACCTTGCGCTCCTCCACCTTCCGTTTGAGCCACAGATGCTCAATAGGGTTTAGGTCTGGAGACACACTTGGCTAGTCCATCACCTTTACCCTCAGCTTCTTTAGCAAGGCAGTGGTTGTCTTGGAGGAGTGTTTGAAGTCGTTATGTTGGAATACTGCCACCCGGTGACGAAAACGGGTGACCCCGCCCCCCCTCTGATGCCATGTGACGTCAGAGGAAGGCGGGGTTGCCCGTTTATGTCACCGAGTGGCCCCGCCCTCAGCTATATAACGGCTGTCACCGAGAAGAAGCGTCGTCACTTGGCGGGAGCCTCCCGTGGAGGCGGAGCTGTTGCAGCTTTTTTTTTTCTTTTTTCGGCTCATCGGGCGGCGTGAGCTAGATCTACATCGTTGGACATTTTTATTTTTTATTAAAGGACTTGTCCCAAAGTGTCTCCTGTCTTTTTTACTATTTTTGACACTTTTTTAATGTGGAATGGTAGGGGTACAATGTACCTGTTACCAATTCACATAAGGAGGGGGCCGGGATCTGGGGGTCCCCTTGTTAAAGGGGGCTTCCAGATTCCAATAAGCCCTCCACCCGCAGACCCCCACAACCACTGGGCAAGGGTTGTGGGGATGAGGCCCCTGTCCCCATCAACATGGGGACAAGATGCTTTGAGGGGGACCCCAAAGCATCCTCCCCATGTTGAGGGCATGTGGCCTGGTACGGTTCAGGAGGGCGGGCACTCTCTCATCCTCCCTCTTTTCCTGCGGCCTGCCAGGTTTGCGTGCTCGGATAAGGGACTGGTATGGATTTTGGGGGGAACCCTACACCATTTTTTTTAAAATTTGGCACAGGGTTCACCGTATATTTCCTACCAGACCTGAAGGGCCTGGTATGGATTTTGGGGGGACCCTCACGCATTTAAAAAAAAAAATTTTTGGTTTAATTTTTTACAGATCAGTTTTGAATGACTTCTTTTCCTTTAGAAATGTCATTTTGAGGTGGTACTGTTCTAAACATGGGAAAACTACGCCACTTTACAGACATTATAACCCCCCCTCCCCCGGCACGATATTTAAAGGAATATTTCACTTTTATTGTTTCACTTTAAGCATTATTAAAATCACTGCTCCCGAAAAAACTGCAGTTTTTAAAACTTTTTTTTGCATTGAAACATGTCCCCTGGGGTAGGACCCGGGTCCCCAAACACTTTATGACAATAACTTGCATATACACCTTTTTAAAATGAGTACTTTTGATTTTTCATGTTCGTGTCCCATAGACTTTAATGGTGTTCATGCAATTTTTTTTGCCTGTTCGCAAATTCTGGTGTGAACCGAACCGGGTGGTCGGCTCATCCTTACTCACCACCCGCTCCAGCCCTGGAGCCTCGGATTGCCACTGTAGCAGCCCGGACTAGCGATCACCTGCATCTGCCTGCATGGACAGTAGAGACCCACGTGGACACTGTGCACCTATATTGCTTCTACCTCATGTGAGTCTATTACCGCATATTAAACTTGGTTTTATTCTATGCTGCACTTAAATCGGCCCTGCTCTCTCCTTTCCTTTTTACACGTACACCTAACACAGGTTAAACTGAATGAACTATTGTCTTCATTCAACCTTACCTACCATGTAAACTGTGCAACAAAAAATAAATAAAAAAAAGATTTCCGTATACAGTTGAACCTCGGATTACGAGCATAATCCATTCCAGGAGTATGCTCTCAATCCAAAGTACTCGCATATCAAAGCGAGTTTTCCCATTGAAGTCAATGGAAACGAAAATAATTTGTTCCGCATTGACTTCAATGGGGTGCAATACCACATGCGGCCAGAGGTGGGGGACGCTGGAGAGCCTTGGAAACGGACGAAAAGGCCAGCGGACACATCGGCTGACCTCGGCAAATGTCAGAAAGGCTCGGAAATGGAGTATTTCTGTGTCTTTTTGAGCATTGCCGAACAACAGTGATCGGCTGTAATCATCGCTGTTCGGCTCTGCTCGGTTCCGGTGCCCCCGCACGTCAGGCCAAATGCGGTACTGCAGGCCCTATTAGGTTGAATTCTGCTCATCTTGCGAGAGAACACTCGCAAACCGTGTTCCTCCGTGCTGCTGCTATAGGAATCACTGCACACTGACAAGAGCGTCACAGGCTCCTCTCCCCACCCGTATCGTCACTGGGCACGTGACTTTTTCAAGGGTCTTGCTGCAGCACGGAGGAACACAGTGATTTACTGACCATTTAACTTGAGAAATGCAATCTATATTCCAAACATCATGTGAGTGGATCTATTGGGGTCTCTGCTAAAAACATGTACTAGATGATATGTGCGCAATGGTTTTTTCCCACTTTTGTATTTCATATGAGGGAAAGCAATAGAAGCGAAGAATAAATGATCCAAGCCGGCGGATAAAAGGGATTAAGCCTATCTACTGCTGATTCACCTAGACTCACAAAACCCTGTTTTAACACGGATAGGAGGTATCATTTTTGCTTCTAATCAGTGAAGAAATCACCATTTTAATTTAGGTGTATTGGAACTCACAAAATTATAATCATTTTTAATTGTTTATAATTTTCACAATATTTTTTCACTTTATTTCATTATTATTCACAAGAACAGTGGTAAATTATTTTGGATTTATATCCCGGGAGGTCTTCAATAAGGAAATCACATTAGTTAATTTTAAACACATTGTATTTATATTTGTTTGTGGAATTCACTGCCTGTGTTATTGAAAAAGTTTGTAACAATGAATTCACTTTAGGATGTGACTTGTTAGCACATTGAAGTAGTAAGATATCCTTGAGATATTACGAGCGCATCACTTTATCTATATATTCCTATTATCAGTATAAAAAAAATGATTGTATTACAGATGCTAAATTGCATAAAATTTGCAGCCCGCCCATATATGCTTAGAAACAAAAAACAATGAGTACAGTCACGAATGCAACTGTTTGTGCACGTTTTGGACTTTTTATGCACTGAGCACGTTATGTATAAAATTGTGAGACAGGCATATTAAATAATTGATAACTTTATTTTTGGATTGTAGACACTGATGTTGTATTATTTGCACAGCATAGTGGGAGGTGGATAGTGCTGTGGTTGTTTATTGTTTTAATTTTTCAAGTAGCTTAAGAAACTTGTGAGCAGCAGTTGTTTTTACTATTTGTTTATTTGTGTTGACATACTGTACACATGATACTGGCATCAATACATTTTTATGTTCTTTGTTATCACATTTTCGTTTTAGCATACATTATAATTGTGTCACCATGTCTTGTAGTTAGGATTTACCCTTTGTCTGTTTCCTCTGCAAGTGGTGATAACATATGATGTTCAAGAATTATAATGAAATACTAGAAACATACCAATGTGAGAATTGTGGTCATTCTCCATTTTCTTGATGTCATTTATTCTGGCGAACAAAGCACCTATGCAGCAGGAGCCTGTGTGGATATCCACAAAATGAGAATACATGCTTATGTAGCATTAATTCAGCACCAAAGTTCCAACTAGTGCTCATAATGTAGTATTTTACTACTGCCCATAACAAAGTAACATTCATTCAGAGGAGAAAATAACTAAAAGAACATTCATTTTTTACCAATTCACACACAATTAATATACATGCAAATTCACTGGACAAATGGATATGAACATTTTTTTAATAAATAAACCTCTTAAAGTAAATGCTTTTTATTTAAGTACCACATCATCTATTTTTCTTGAAAAGTAGTAATTTATTGCATAAAATGTCCCGGAGATAAATATATAGACAACAGCAAACTTATGCTTAAAATTAGTAAGGGAGAATAAGTTTATGGCATTATAAAAAGAAATATGAATTCCCTTTGATGAAAGATGAAAACTGAGAATATTTTGCCTAACAATTAACACGTGGAAGAAAGACATTTCCATTTTTTTCCTTAGCATTTTTTTTTCTATGCATTGCATATTTTCATGTATAGTTTTTTTTTTTGGATAAAAACATGAAATAGTTATTTTTTAGATATATTTTTATTAAATTAACCTACTTAGTCTTAATCCTTTCGGTCTATATGGAGTAGGGACCTACGGAACAGCTTCCAGCTGGCCAAGTCGGTATGCTGTACGTACCTAGCATTCTTCCTTTTGCTATAAGGTCAATGTATAGCAAAACTGTTCAGCAGACTCTGCTGAGAAAACCGATAGCTGTAATTAGTGGCGACAAGCCATTCGTAAGAGATCTGACTAGTTGTTATGGTTAGAAATATAGCAAGGTAGGAATTGCTCCAAGGACTCATTGGCTCGTTCTGCGGCCCCATTAGACTGCAGGTGATACGCTGAGGAGAAAGCAAGCTGAATTCCCAACTGTGCACAGAAGGCTCACCAGAACCGGGACACAAACTGACTACCCCTGTCCGAGACAATCACCTTAGGTAGCCCATGTAAGCGAAAGATCTCCCGAGCAAATATGGAAGCCAGTTCCTTAGAAGAGGGCAACTTCTTAAGTAGAATACAATGAGACATTTTCGAGAACCGGTCAACCATTATAAAAAAACGTTGCTCCCTTGAGGCGGTCAAATAACTCTGTAATCAACAGAATTGGATAGGCATTTTTAATAGTGAAACGATTGAGACCTCTATAATCAATACAAAGTCTCAGTTCACCACTCTTCTTCTTCACAAAGAAGAATCCACCAGCAGGAGACGAGGATTTGTGGATGAAACCTTGAGAAAGTGCGTCTGCAACATACTCCTCCATGTCCTTATCCTCCATGACCGACAAAGGGTAAACCCGGCCACGAGGGGGTATGGCACCAGGTTGAAGGTCAACTGCGCAATCATACGACCAGTGTGGAGGCAAACTACTGGCTTGACCTTTGTCAAAGACATCACTAAAATTGTGGTACTCCTCCGGCAGGGAGGAGAGTGAAGAGGTGCACAGGACCTTGGCTACCTTCTGAAAGCATGTTTTACTGCATTGTGGCGACCAGGAGAGAACCTCAGCGTGGATCAATCAAAAAAGGGGTTGTGCCTCTGTAACCAAAGATAACCAATAACCAGGGGAATCTTAGGTGAGGAAATAACTTGGAATTGGATTATCTCATGGTGAAGAGCCCCTACGGCCATGAACAATGGAACAGTCTCATGAGTCACTTGGACAGGCTGTAGAGGTCTCCCGTCAAGAGACTCAGTGGCAAGTGGAGTGTCACGGAGCTGCAGCAGAATCGATACAAAGGCAGCATCAATGAACAGGCCTGGAGCCCCAGAGTCAATTAGAGCCTGTATCTCGACTGATGACTCAGCCCAAAAAAAGGTGACCGAAACCAGGGGCTTATCCTTCTGGATAACTGGGGACGAAACAACGCCACCTAAGGTCTGTCCGTGACAGGATCTCAAGGTTTGGGCATTCCCTGGACGGGTAGGACAAGACTTCAAAAAGTGACCTGCTCGGCCACAATAAAGGCACAATCTCTCCCTCCTCCTAAAGGTTCTCTCATCTGCTGACAGACTTGTGAAGCCCAAGTGCATGGGTTCATCTTTACTGACTGACTCAGGTACCAGGAGGCATGGGAGGTGAGGGAGGCACGGGTGGGACTGCAAAGCTCGGAGGCAAACGTACAGGAGGCTTCCGCAAGTGCTCCTTAAAAGAGAATCTTTCTCTGAGTCTGGAGTCAATGAGGATGGCAAACGTGATCAACTTCTCCAGCTCAGTGGGTATATCTCGGGCTGCTATCTCATCCTTGATAGAATCCGAGAGACCATGAGAAAAAGCAGCCACGAGGGCCTCATTGTTCCAAGCAACCTCTCTCTGCTGCCAGAGTACGGAATACAATGGTGTAGTCGGCAACAGTTCTCGTACTCTGTTTGATGGACATGAGGCACTTGGCAGCAGAAGCGGAGCGTGCAGGAACGTCAAATAGCCTTTTAAAAGAGGCCACAAACTCAGGGTAACTCAAGACAACAGGTTTTTGCATCTCTCATAGAGGGTTTGCCCAGGCCAAGGCTCTCTAAGAAAGCAAAGATATCACAAAACCTACTTTTCTTCTGAACGTGGGAAACACCTGGGGTAGCATCTCAAAGTATATCTCAACTTGGTAGAGAAACAATCTGCATTGAACTGGATCACCCCCAAATCACTGGGGAAGCAGAGCGGAACCAGACATACATCTTATAGAGGTAATACTCGAGGCGGGTGTCTGCACAGAGACTGGCGCAGCAGCAGGGACGGCCTGCAACTTAGGTAGTACCGGAGCAGCCACAGTGGAAGATTCCAGGTGAGCGTTTGTAATGCCATGGCAAACTGATCCATGCGGTGATCTTGCTCATCCAATCTGGAAAAAATATTCCCAACAAGTGGATTGACTGTATCTTCCGAATTCATGGCCTTCGCCTACTGTCAGAAACCATGAAATCATACCCAGACAGAAGTACAGTTAAATCACACTTGTTTAATAATAAAAATAAATAGAACAAATGTAGTCAGAACATAGCCAGAGTCCAGGAACTGGAAAAGATAGTTAGACAAGGCAAACATCAGGGAGCCGGAGATGAGCCTAGTAAAACAGCAAGCGGGATCTGGAGCCAGAAGGGATGTCAGCCAAGCAAGTCTCAACAGGAATGCAGGAGAGCGTCTCTGTGATGTTGACTAAGGCGAAGACAGAGCTCCTCTGGACTGGACGGCTTAAGTAGGCAGGACTGACTAGCAGGATATCAGCAACAGCTGAGTAACTGTGGAGAGATAGGAGCTGGCAATTAGCCGACAGCTAAGCGGCCAGCTCAGAGAAGGAAGGGCTGAGCCTAGCCCTGACACATACAATCTCGTGAGTATTAAGGAGGGCGACGAGTAGAAAACTGCGTTTTAATACCAGAACAGGCCATTAAGAGTACCTCGTAATGCCTTTTGGCTTTTTTAACGCCCTGGCAGTTTTCCAGGAATTCATTAACAATGTCCTCCGAGATTTGTTGCAGTTATGTGTGGTGGTTTATCTCGATGATATCCTCATATTTTCCAAGTCCCAGAAGAGACACCACAGAGATTTCTGTCGTGTGCTTCAGAAACTAAGAGAGAACAATCTCTATTGTAAATTGAAGAAGTGCGAGTTCCATCGTGAACAGGTTAAATTCCTGGGTTATATCATTTCCACTGCTGGTTTTTCGATGGACTCAGAGAAACTTTCTGCAGTCCTACTGTGACCCCGACCCGAGGGTTTACATATTCTGCAGCGTTTCCTGGGCTTTGCCAACTATTAACAGAAGTTTATTCGTAACTTCTCAACTCTGGTCAAGCCCCTGACTGATATGACCAGAAAGGATGGTAACCCACAGAGTTGGTCTCATTCTTACTGACCATAAGAATCTCACATTATTGTCTGAGGCTAAACGCCTCTCAAACAGCGCAATGGGCTCTTTTCTTGTCAAGTTTCACTTACACTGTCTCATTCTTACCCAGTACTAAGAATGTAAGGGCTGACGCCTAGTCACGACAATTTTCCTCCACTTCCAAGTTGAGTCGGTTCCGGTTCCTGTGATTCCACCTGATCGTATTCTGGCTACGGTTCGCACCAGTCTCACTTCTCCTTTGGGTGACAAAATTCTTGCTGCTCAGGTCCATGCTCCTCCTGAGAAACCTGGTGACCGTTGCTTTGTCCCAGAGAGTCTCCGTACTGCTGTGCTCTAGACTTTGGAAGAATCAACTCTTTTGGGCCATTTTCCAACAATTCTGGTGGCCTAGTCTACGTGCTGATGTAACCGCCTTCATAGCTGCCTGTTCCGTGTGTGCTCAGAGTAAGACTCCACAACATCTTCCAGTGGGCCTCCTACAACCCATACCCAATGGAGAGAGGCCCTGGACCCATCTGTCTATGGATTTTATTGTGGAGTTACCCAACTCCCAGGGCAACACAGTTATACTTATGGTGGTTGACAAGTTCTCAAAAATGTCTAGCTTCCATTTTTGCTCAGGAGATCTTTTGCTTACATGGGTTACCCAAGGTGATTGTCTCGGACAGGGGTAGTCAGTTTGTGTCCCGGTTCTGGCAAGCCTTTTGTGCACAGTTTGGAATTCAGCTTGCTTTTTCCTCTGCGTATCACCCGCAGTCTAATGGGGCCGCAGAACGAGCCAATCAGTCCTTGGAGCAATTCCTGCATTGCTATGTTTCTGACCATCATAACAACTAGTCAGACCTATTACCGTGGGCAGAGTTTGCCCACAATAGTCCCTTGAATTCTGCTATCAGATTGTCCCCGTTTATGGCGAACTATGGTTTCCAACCTTCCATGTTGCCCGACTATTTTGTTCCGCAGAGTATTCTTGCGTTAGAGGAGCATCTCCGTGGTCTTCGTTCCACTTGGGCACAAGTCCAGGTGGCTTTGCGACATGCTAATGATAGGTACAGACTCCATGCTGACTGCAGACGCCTGCCCGCGCCTTCCTACCAGCTTGGGGACAGGGTCTGGCTGTCATCTCGCAACCTCCGACTTCGTGTTCCCTCACTGAAGTTCGCACCTCGGTTTATTGAGCTTTCCATATTCTTTGCAGGATTAACCCAGTGGCTTACACAGTAGAAGTTCCTTCTAACATGCGTATTTCATGTCTCCTTATTAAAATCTTTGGTCTGCAACCGCTTTACCACCTTGGTGCCACGTCCTCACCCTGTACAGGTAGAGAACCATGAGAAGTATGAAGTACAGTCCATTGTTGACTCCCGTAGGTTCCGTGGGTGCATACAGTACCTGGTGCGTTGGAAGGGGTACGGTCCGGAGGAATGCTCTTTGGTCTCATCCTCGGACGTACATGCCCCTGTCCTCCTCCATGATTTCCATAGACATTTTACCCTCAAGCCTGGTGGTCCTCCAAGGGGGAGGGGTCGTTGAGGAGGGGGTACTGTCAGGGCTGGGCTCAGCCCTTCCTTCTCTGAGTTGGCAGCTCAGCTGTCGGCTAATTGCCAGCTCCCATCTCTCCACAGGTACTCAGCTATTGATAAGATCTTGCTCGTCAGTCCTGCCTACTTAAGCCGTCCAGCCCAGAGGATCTCTGCCTTCGCCTTAGTCAACATCACAGAGACGCTCTCCTGTGTTTTCCTATTAAAACACTTGCTTGGCTTACGCTCATCTCCGGCTCCCTGACGTTTGGCTTGTCTGACTATCCGTTTTGGATACTGAACTCTGTGAACTCTGGCTATGTTTTGACTACGTTTGTTCTATTTATTTTTATTATTAAACAAGTGTGATTTAACTGTACTTCTGTCTCAGTCTGATTTCATGGTTTCTGACACTTGCAAAGGTTTACCTGGGTTTAGTCTGAGACCTATGTTGCTTATTTGTCACATAGTGCATATTAAAGGGTAGCATCCAGCACCACCCTCTACATACTAAGCATGCCTACTTTGATGAATCATTGACTATGTTGGTTATGTCACATGAAAGTGTAGACATTTTTAAATATGTGTTATGAAAGACAAAAAAAAATGCAAAACGGATTCTTAAACAAGTATATTGTAAATTAAAGGCATTAAAGGCCTTTTATCTTGTGCTAGAAAAATATAGGGTTGGTCAAGGATTGATTTATCAGTATAAAGTTTTCACATACACAGTATTTTATGCTGTTTTTGAAAGGATACAATTTTCATCCCCATCTTTATTTTTAGGAGGTCCTGGCATGTTAAGCAGCACTAATTTGGCATTGTGTGATCTGGTTACTATCACCTCATTCAGCTTAACAGCTGTGTGCATCCTCCAAACATTAGACTGGTTACTACAGAGTTATTAAAGACAAAAAAATAAAAATTACTTGATTTACAAAAAGCTCATACAGGAGCATGGAGAGTAAAACATGTACCAAACAAAAAAACTGTTCCGCATTCATTATTTATGGGTATCAAATAGCAAAGAATAACATTTTCTTATATTCTTATATTGTACATGTACATTTATTGGCAACACATTTTTTTCTCATTTTTAGTAGTTCTCATAAAAGCCGATATACATATTGTTAAAATATCCTACACCAGACTGGGTAAAACATAAACAGGTTTTGTGCAGAGCAGGTGACCAACATTTTTATTTGGAAAACCAGAAAACCCCTCATCTGATTAACTTCAGCATTTTTAGATTTGCAGAAAACCCAGCCTATTTTTCTGAAACCAGCCTTTCTCAGCCAGGGTTCTGTGGAACTCTAGGGTTCCTCCAGAGGTTCCTTGTGCAATTAGCACCTTCAGCCTCTTAGATAAGCAACTACAGACAGCATTGATCATTTTAGCTATCTGTAAGGGGGAATTCTCCCCAGTGACCAGAAATGTAAGGGGCATCCTTTCAATTGACCATAGCACTAGTGAACCATGGTAGATAGAGTAATTATTAGCAAGGGTTCAATGAAACTGGAAAATTATTTAAAGGGCTCCTCCATGTCAAAAAGGTTGCTTTAAATTATGGGGGTCTGAAAACAGTTGCTATTCTGCAAAAAACAGACAATTCAAAAGGTGCCTACTTTTTAGCTTTTATTCCTGATACAATATATCACAGACTTTATGGTAATCCATTCTTTGTCCCTAGCAGGAAAAATAAGCAATTATTTTTAAAGCAGGCACAATAAGGATGCTTAACTTAACTTTCCCACTCTACCACCACCTGCTTCTGGGGACTCAAGAGCTTCTGGTGTAAAATTCAACTTCTCAACAAAAGACATTAAAGCAATACTAAGAAATATTCAAATATTAACTACTCCATGCTATTATTCCCTACAGCAAAACAATTTAAAAATAAAGTGTACCTAGGTAGAACAATAATCTAGGAATATTCTTTTAAAAAGGGAAAAAAAAAACACAAGCACTTGATATGATTGCCCCGGGACTAGATGGTTTTCCCTACAAATACTATAAAGCATTCTTTCCGATCCTTCTCCCACATATGGTGAAACATTTTATTGACTTCCTTCACAAAAATCCAGTACTATGGGGCATGCATGTCTAATATATCGCACTTATCCCAAAACCTGACAAGGATCACACTTTATGCTCCAATTGTAGACCCATTGCCCTATTAAACTTCGACTTGGAAATCTTCAATTATTGTCTCCTAAAGTGAACATGACCCTCCCCTCTTTAATACATAAGGACCAGGAAAGCTTTAGGTCATTTCAACATACAGGGGACAATACTAGAAAGATAACAGACCTAATAGGTATAGCTAACAGGGAGAGAAGAGAAGTACTCCTTCTGAGTTTAGATGCCGAAAAGACCATTGACAGATTGAGTTGGCCCTTTCTATTCACCAGATTGGAAAAAAAATTACACTCTTTGATCCAGTCTGTCATCTGATCAGTAACCACACCTTTGTCTGAACTAAATATTAGGAGCCATTTTAAATGGAAATGCGAACTCTTAACTTATTGGGAGAAGTCTCCATATCACCTGGTTATATACTTGGTGAACCCAGGTAATATTGGTTATCCAAATATTGGGCTAGAATAACAAGTATCGATAGGCGATTGGCCATTTTATAGGGATAGTTTTTAATATTTTATTGTACTATCACCCTACTGTACATCTTTTTTTTCTTTTGGGCCACCATGCTTATATGGAGTCTATACCGGATGGACCTTAATTAAGGTATTTTGGCTAGCTTCCAATCGCTAGTAAAATAAATAGATATTTTTTATATGGGTGACATATAGCCATTCAGAAGACAGAAGCTAAAAACGTCGCACACCGGAGCCCAGCCACTATATAAAGGCCTCAAGCTGAAGCCGTATCTTTATCTTTCTGTGTAGTGGCTGGGCTCCGGTGTGCAGCGTTTCCACCTTCTTTCTATTATTTTGCTTCTGTTAGCCGGGATGAGCTTGTTTGAACGCCAACACCCGTTTTGTACTTTGGACTGCAGGGGGAGGCTTTGTAGTGCTTAGAGCGGTGTTCCAAGTTCTTTGCATATGGGGTACAATGGGTGACATATATTATCGAATTACTTCTTACAGTGACCAATGGGGACCCTCCAGACATTCCTTTGCATGCATTCCCATAGCAGTGCCTAAAACCCTGTATTCTTTATGTAAGTGTTATTGCGTAATGTATTATTTATACCATGTATATGGTGATAAATGTGTAGTGAATAGTTTGTAATATCACAAGTTTATATATATTGCAGATGTCTATCTAAACAACATAAGAGAAATCAAAGATCACTGGGTACAGCGTTGCCTCCTCACACCTGTAAACCAGTAAATTGTCATACCACCATGTCGTAAATATGTGTAGTGCATGGCAATCATGAGCTTAAATCAGGCAAAATATTGCATCTTCACCACCTGTCAAACGCACTCGAATCGCTTTTCAGAGGAGCAGGTGTGCCTGCTGCACTTGTGAATGAGCCCTTATGCCGCGTACACACGGTCGGACTTTTCGACCGGATTTGTCCGACTGACCAATCCCGGCGGGCAATTCGATCGTGTGTGGGCTCCACCGGACCTTTAGCGGACTTTTCCAGTCGCAAATCTGACGGACTTTAGATTTGGAACTTGCTTCAAATCTTTACGTCGTAACTCCGCCGGACCTAGAAATCCGCTCGCCTGTATGCTAGTCCGACGGACAAAAACTGACGCTAGGGCAGCTATTGGCTACTGGCTATGAACTTCCTTATTTTAGTCCAGTGTACGTCATCACGTACAAATCAGTCGGACTTTGGTGTGATCGTGTGTAGGCAAGTCCGTTCGTTAGAAATTCCGCCGCAAGTCCGCCAAAAGTCTGTCGAAAGTCTGTCGGACGGGCTGTCGGACTTTTGTAGCCGAAAAGTCAGACCGTGTGTACGCGGCATAAGTTGCCTTCAGCAGCGGCACCCTTAGGGCTCATTCACACACAGTTGGGGGGTGATGAAACCCTGCGGTTTAATCGTGGTTTTACCACCCCCAATCCCTACCTTCTTTAGCTACTGAGGCTGCAGCCAAAATGTATACACATCCCGCAGCAGCAAATTAACCACCTGTTACTTTTGGTGGGTGCTACCATCTGCCAATTGTAAATGGGGGCACTCTACAAACGCGCTGAACTGCATGCTACTATGAGGTCCAAGGGGTTAAAGCAGGTGGTGAGAATGCAACACAACGCTGCCTGCTTTAACTCCTTGTTTGCTGTACTGCACAAGGTTGAAGAGCATTTGCAGAGCGGCC
Source organism: Lithobates clamitans (assembly GCA_037952925.1). NCBI lineage: Eukaryota > Metazoa > Chordata > Amphibia > Anura > Ranidae > Lithobates > Lithobates clamitans. The sequence goes on from JBBGZY010000449.1 coordinate 17,315,505, forward strand.
TCATTCACTTGACTGGGTCATGCTTGACAGGTGCTACACCCACCAACCATGACAGGGCATAGAACTCCTGCTGCTACATGTGTACACCCCTGGCCACTGCAGCTAAAAGGGGGCGCTGTTGAGGCGGGGGTGGTAAAAACATGTCTTAACCAAAATGCAAATGTAAATGAATACTAATGCCACATACAGACGATCGGATTTTCCGACAACAAAAACCGTGGATTTTTTCCCGAAGGATGTTGGCTCAAACTTGTCTTGCATACACAGGGTCACACAAATGTTGTCGGAAATTCCGAACGTCAAGAACGCTGTGGCATACAACACATACAACGAGCCGAGAAAAATAAAGTTCAATAGCCAGTGCCGCTCTTCTGCTTGATTCCAAGCATGCGTGGAATTTTGTGCATCTAAATTCTCTACACACGCTTGGAATTTATGACAATGGATTTTGTTGTCTGAAAATTTGAGATCCAGCTCTCAAACATCTGTTGTCGGAAATTCCGACAGCAAATGTCCGATGGAGCCTACACATAGTCAGAATTTTCGGATTACCTGCATCGTGGGTGCAGCGCAGTTCATATGCAACTTTCCTGGCTTAGCTGTGCTTTCAGGTCAGTGTGAAGCAATACACAGGGCATAATAGTATAGGGCTGCTTTCACACTGTTGCGCTGCAATTTTCCCACACCGCAGATGCAGTGCAGTGTACCTACAGCTTACCTGCGGGGTTGGGTGCATTTAGCAATACTCCTCTATTATATCCTACAGGTGTGGTGCACTTTCTGAAAGCTCACCAGAACTCCTGCATTCAGAAAGTGCACCAAAAATGCAGGATGTAATTGAAATCTATTGCTAAAATGCAGCAAACTTGCAGGTAAGCTGTAGGTATAATGCACTGCACCTGTGGTGTGGGTAAACTGCAGCACATCAGTGTGAAAGCAGCCCTATACTATTAAGCCCGGTGTATTGCATCACACTGATCTGAAGATCTCTTCTTTCCTGCTGATGGCACCACTCTTCTTTCCCGCTAGCTGGGATAAGTGGCTCTTGCTCCCTACTACAGCTCCAACTTTAGTCCCTCTGCATTGTACTCTGTGTGATGCTTTGGGAAGGTGGGGTCAGCAAGCCCAGACCATGATCTACCAGTCACCTGGACTGGCGATCTATGGGTTGCTGACCTCCGCTATACAGAATTTAATAAAAAGTCCAAATATGGCTCTTTTCTAAGACCAAACAAACTTACGGTTTAATATTAACAAGGTCCCTGAAGTGCTCTGATACATTGATTTTGCTCCACTTCTCAATGCTGTACTTATTGTTGGTCCAAGTCTTTTGAATTTTCCCAGGCTCCATTTCAATGTCCTCTTCATCTGAATAAGAGCTCTCAAGATTGATAAAAGAATGTCTGTCCTTTATTAACTGGACCTGATTGATATAAAAATGTATGGATATGTATAGGTATATTATCTAGACATATCAAGTTTACACTACACACAAAACACAGTTCTTTTGAATAAATACAAATGCATTTCAAATTCTATAAAATGCATGCAAACAGAAATAAAGGATGTCCCAAAGTGAAATCTGCAAACTGAAAAAAAAAGGTATTTTTTTGTACTTCTAAAATAATTTTCTCCAGTATCCCACTGGGGAACATAATACTCTGTTTTTTTAATGTATGGGGATAGTTGCCACTTCTAGGAGGTTGGATACCAGGCAATTATAAGTGCCACAAACTCATCTAGTAGCTATACCCCTGCATATCTGACACAAAAGTATCAAAATCAGAGAAGAACCGGAAGTGTAACCAAAACGTCCACATAATAGTGTGGGATTCACTTTTATCAGCATCCCACGCTACCATACGTTCATTTGTCCCCCACAAGTTTGTCATAGAGATGGAGAATCTTATCCTAAAAAGGGGGCACGTACCCCAAATGTGTGTCATGGTGCCCGGGGCCTGCAAGCATCTCCAGCATATATCCGATACATTAGGATCAAATTTATGTAGGGCAGCGATACCACCTAGATACAATGTGATAATTTGAATTTGGATAAGAAATCTGAACCAGTATCTGATATATCTGGGATAGCGGGTGCTCTGGTCTGTCAGATCATTTTAGCATTTATATATTATCTGTGTGTTTAAGGTTGATGCGACTTGGACCATTTGTTAGCGATTTTCCAGTTTAATAAATATTAATCAAGCATTTTGAGAGGACATGTTGCAAAAATAACGTGGGTTCAGGCAGACCACAGTGGAAAGAAAAAATTTTGCTTTGATTCATAGTTAAATGTAATAATTTATAGGATAGAAAATCCTTATCAGAATGTCGATGGGAGGCATATTTAAAAGCATGCACAAAGAATATTATGATCATCTTACACAATTTCTATGAAAGACAGTTATTGAATATTAAAAGGGACTGAAGAAGTTTCTAAAGCAACTGAACATTTGAAACAGGAAAAAAAAAGGGGGTTGAAGTACACACTAAGGAACTAAACAAAAATCTGTATACAAATGAGTACAACACAGATATGCCTACATGATTAGTACAACAGTAGAAGATGAATGGCTAAGCAAAGTTAGATCTGGAAGCAATCGTACACCTATGGGCTGAACCAGATCTATGAAGACAACCCATAAGCTAACTGTTTTTGAAAGAAGAAATAGTTTGCTGTAATGGATTTTCCTGGACACACATAATTGTTTTCCTGAGACATGGGTGGTGCTGGAGACCTGCAGTGCATAAATATGTAATACTTGACTACTGTAGGTTTTTTGTGTACATGATAGGTTAGTTGCAAAAAATTACTATGCAGCAATCCAATATTTTGACTGCAGTCTTGTGTCTAAAGCTAGAATCCCTGCCCTGACAGAACCTTAGGAGAGAAAGTGAATTTAATTATGGAAATGCAGAATGAAAATGAGTCAGTTGATGTTTTTGCGTGGTTAATAAAATTACCTACCTCGTGATCTCTTTGAGTCTTAGTGAGTCGTATTTGCTTTAGCATCTTAGAGCGCTGTTCCATCATTAGAGTCCTCTCATAAGTGTAGGCAGAGATGTCACTGTTATGCTACAAAGATATAACCGTGTCTTTATAGCAGCTTTGCAAAATGTATGTCAAAATGCATTTTCTTAAAGGCCAAGTTTACCTTTGGAACATGTTACACTCGTATTTAGGGTGTAACGCATATTTAGGGTGTAACACATGACATTTTCCATTACGCATAATACCCCAACCACCCCCCCACCCCATCCCAGACCTGCACGTGCTGTGACTTTTCAAAATCAGAGTGGCTGTGGGGTCTCTGTCTGCACAACCGCATAATTTATTCACAGGAATCAAGTCCTATCTGTTCCCTTGCCTGATGAGCAGGATCGTAGTCCATTCACTTTTCCTGCAGCTCTGAAACTGGCAGCCTGAACATAGGTACAGGCTCTGAGCTGTAGGAAGAGTCTGCAAGGAACTGGACATTGCTCCCATGATCCACTGTTCGGGGTGCAATACTCTGCAGGTGTCTGTGAAAAATACAATAAATGCACATTTTTTTCCTGCAATGTGCATTTATTTTATTTTTTTCACAAAGATCAAGATATTTCACAAATAACATATCCTTTAAAAAATATTTAAGTTTTGGGTCATGTTTTGTTGATTTAGTTTGTTTTAATCAGTTTTATGATTTTTTACTATTTATATAAAATATTTATTTTACAAATAAACATTTAATACTGGGTGCCTCCTTGACAAACTTTTTTTGCAGAGCAACCAGGAATTTTCAAATACAGTCCAGCTGCAATTGTCCCTTTGTGTCTCTGAATGAATAAAATTGCATTTGGCTGCATATCAAAATGATAGGGAGATAGAAAGTAATAGTCATCCCTCGGTCGATATAGTTCTGTAACCAAGTTAAGTAATCACTGTTGGGGGGCGTGGCCTGACGCAACATGGTGTAAGACGTTTGGTCCCTGAGCTCCTTCCAGTACCCCTGTTCTAGCAACAATCCTGAGCCACCTGCACGGGGCAGCCGGCTGGACTGTCTCCCTGGACCACCTGGGACAGAAAGTTCTGACCCCTGAGGAGGAGGAACGTTCGGCGTCTCGAACGGAGCGGCGTTCTCCCGCTCGGCGGCAACAAAAATCGAGACCGCGGCTTCGGGCCTACTACCGGAGGTCGCGGCCATCTTGGTCCTCCCTACTTACGGCCTTGCCTAAAACATACCACACCACACAGGCACTATATAGCCTTCTTAGAAGTCTGGACTGCACCCTTCCTTCTGTCTGCTACCCTAATTACCCATCAGGGGCCCGGGGAAGCTGACGCACACAACCGGCCTAGTGTGCAGCCTGAGCCTACACATGATGATCGGCGGCCATCTTGGTACACCTACCCCTTATGTCTGAACTGGGAATATGGTCTGTGGCTTTGCCGTCCCCGTCTAGACAGTGCCTTCTCATTCCCTATCTCTGCCAGTGCATCTGAAAAGGAAGGGGGTGAAACCTCTCACATTGACTCTGCAAGATCAGCTCCTGACCACAGACCCAGCAAACGAGGCCGTTATGCCATTTCACCAGCTTTTATCTACCCGGCCATGAGCTATCGAAAAAGAGGCAAGTACAAGGCATCTCTCAAGCCAAACCCGGCGGCACAAATTGACCGATATCTAAAAGAAAAGTCCAGTTCAAGCCAGGAGGATCGTGCTGGGATAACACGTGGCGAGGCCTGCTCGCCATCTGCAACACCTGACAGCATGGCGGCTTCACAGAGTACAAGTTCACAGGCCCTCACGGGGATCCCGAATCTGCTAAACCCATCGCTGATCAGCCAACCGGCAACAGGCCCGTCTTTGCAGCTACCTAGCGATGACTCCGACATTAGAGCATTGCTGAGGGCTCTGCCCACTAAAGCAGACATGGAAGCTCTCCCCACCAAGGCGGACATTGAGGCACTTGTCCTGAGAGTGGAGGAGCAGCACCGCCGTGACCTGCAGGAGGTTCGTGCAGAGGTACAAGAGATAGATGAGCGGCTAACTAGAGAGGAGGCCTCAATGGGGGCTCTGGAGACTCGAGTAACACTACTGGAAAGATCGCAGCAGAGATATCAGGAACAGCTAGCGGAGGTACAGCTGCACGCCGAAGACTTAGAGAACCGTAGCCGGCGCCAAAACATACGGTTTAGAGGCATACCAGAAGCTACCGGCCCGGAGAATCTAACAGAAACAGTGAGGGCAATAATACACACAATACTAGATGGTGCCCTTCCCGCCTCCCTGGAGTTTGACAGGGTACACAGAGCGCTTGGCCCAAAACATGCGGACATGGAACTTCCCCGCGATGTGTTATGCCGTCTTCACCGGTACAGTCACAAGGAACAGATCATGCGCGCAGCGCGGCTCAAGGGCCCGGTGGACTTTGATGGTGCACAGATCTCCGTGTATCCAGATGTGTCCCGTGCAACCCTCTTGAGGAGAGCAATGCTGAAGCCATTGCTGGAGAGAATAAGCCGAGCAGGACTGTCATACCGATGGGGATTCCCTATACAACTGACCGTCCGGAAAGGAAACGAATCCTTTACTCTACGCCGACATGCCGAACTCCCGGACCTTTTTGCCTTCCTGGGAATGGAGCCGGTTCTGCTGCGGGACTGGCTTGGTCCCATACCGAGCAGGGATTTCCGTCCGGCCCTCCAGAACGCTTCATTGGGTCTCCCTCGTCGATCGACAAGGCGCAGACAAAGAGAGCACACCCCGATAAGAAGTGGGGATCCGGAGCCGTGAGACCAGAGATCCCATACATGTAAGTGACTGACAGCGAGAGGTGACTGTGCTGCGGGACTCGTAATGTTTCTCATGGCAATCAACAGGCTCAGGGATACTGAATTCTTTCCCCTCCCCTCTGGAAGCCGACTTTTTTGGGGATCCGCTCTGATCCCGATAATGTCCCTCATCTGCCCCTTACATTTTTCTTTTATGATCAGGAGATTAATACTGCCGATCCCTTCTCCTTTCCAGGACTGTGATATGTGGCCACATTAGAAATACTACATCCCCCCTCTCCCGGGGTATGCCATGGAGTGTTCCACCCGATACGCAACCATATCATCAAGTAGATAGGAGACTCCAGCTGAGAGGAGGTAGCGGTTTTATGGGGTGGTTTGGCTGTCCTGAGACAACATGGACCATGAACTACTGCAAAAGTCTGAAAATGCTCATTACAGGTCAAGAGGACAACCACTAACAAAAATTTTTTTCACAGCAAATTGAGAGGACTCTAACCCCCTCTTGACGGCTAGGAATAAACAGGTGGAAGGTATTATGTGTCTGGGAGGTGGAGGCACTGAAGGGGAGGGATGAGGGGGGTCTAGAACATAGCAGGAGATGGGGAACAGGATGCGCATTTGCTGTAGACGTGCAGCGTGGCACCGCCTCTTAGTGAATAACGGATTGGCACAGGGGCTTTCTGTTAATGGGGGGTCCCTTGTGTCGCCATGGTCAGAGATGAGGCGCCCTCCCGGTGAGAGTCACGCCGGGAAAGGGAACACGCTCAGAAAGATGGCTGTTGCGGGGCTGCACGTCAGATTCCAGTTACACCAAGGAAACCAGCGAATGACGCATGGGGGGGGGGGGGGTGAGTCTGTTACTGTTATAAATATATGATCCCTATAGCACAGATATGCTCTAAGTTATGCTGGTTATTACACTGTTATGCCTCATCGGCTCTCTGAGGAGTGCTGAATCTCGCCTGCTGCACACTCATATAGTTAGACGGATACAAGGGTTTCCCAGTGTGACATCACTGGAATGTAATTAACTGATTGCAAGCAATGGGGTGTAGCGGGCGACGGAGGCATTCCTCCTAAGTCATAATTCTCAATCTGTATTTTGTCATATAGATAGCAGGATAAAAGTTCAAGATACTGTTGCTTTTATGCAGGTTCATGATAAATTCTCGTTTCCCAGTTTCAATTTTTCTAGTAATATATGCTTGTGCAGGATGGTTCACTTTTCTTATATTTGTTCTTTTTTTACATATGGGTCTGGTTGGGGAGCTCTTGACCACGGTTGTGATCAGCCACTACCCCAATTAGGATAACACCCCTCTGGGGCTTGGTTTGGTAGTCCTAAGGGTGTTCTGAGACTAAGTCTCCCAAACGCTAAAGGCGTTTTAGTTTCTTCTTCCACCCACCCTTTTTTTTTTTTTTTTTTTTCTGGGTGCACTGATACTTTAGTGACCCACTTTCTACTTTTCTGCCTTCTCTTTCTGCTTTTTTCTACTTACCTTTCCCAATCTCCTCCCCCTCTTCTTCCTTTTTTTTTTTTTTTTTTTCTTATTTATACCCCTTTCTTGGGCCTAGCCCGCATCATGGACTCCAGAGATACTCTCCGATTAATGTCTATCAACGTCAAGGGACTTAATACCCCTGAGAAAAGATCTATGGTCTTAGCCAATTTGAAACAAACAAAGGCCCATATATGCTTTTTACAGGAAACCCATTTTCGAGCCGATGCAATACCAAGACTTCACGATCGCTTTTTCCCAACCGCATACCATGGGTGCTCGTCCGAATCTAAGTCAAAGGGGGTTAGCATTTTAATACGTGCCGCAACGCCGTGGACACTGAAAGACCAGTGGAATGACAATGAGGGACGAACATTAATGGTGAAGGGAACCTTGGGCAGCTCCTTGGTAACTCTAGTGAATTTGTACTTCCCCAACACTGGTCAGATTAGATTCCTTGAGTCTATCCTGACGAAACTACAGGACTTTGCTGAGGGGGAAGTGGTGTTGGGGGGAGACCTCAACTTCACTATGGACCCATACCTAGACGCGTCGAGGCAAACTTCCCAAATCTCTTATGCAGCACTCAAGCGCTTAAAAAGGAATTTTCATGCCTTTCACTTGGTCGACGTGTGGAGGGTGCTGAACCCGACACAGAGGGACTACACCTTCTATTCTCACCCTCATGATTCCTATACGAGAATCGATCTTTTTATGCTTCCCCAATCCATGCTATCTAGGGTAAGATCGGCAACTATAGGGCCCATCACTTTCTCAGACCACGCTCCAGTCTTTGTTGACATAGACCTCATACCACATGTGCCTAGACAATGGCAGTGGAAGCTTAATGACTCATTACTTCAAGAGCCTGAGGTGGTGGAGGAGGTGGCGAGGGAACTTAGAAACTTTTTTTTAGATAATATAGGCCCGGATAGTACACCCCAGATGATCTGGGAGGCACACAAGTGCACTATCAGAGGAATTCTAATAAAAATTGGTACTCGCCTCAAGAAGGCGAGGTCTCAACAAATCCTTGAACTCTTAGATAAAATTAGGGTACTGGAATCCATACACAAACAATCCCTTGCACCTCAAACGCTTTTGGAGCTTACAACTCTGAGAAATCAATTGAGATCACTGGCGATGTTCAAAGCTAAGGCAGTGATCGCGAAATGCAAACGCACTTTCTACGAGCACAGCAACAAATGTGGTAAATTGCTAGCAAGGGCCTTGAGAGCCCAGAGGGCACAAACGTTCATACCTGAGCTCATGGGAAAACAGGGCCACAAAGTACATACTACGGAGGACATTGCGGAACAGTTCCGCAAATATTATACTTCTTTATATAACCTTCCACAACAAGTGTCGGCTAGTGACAAAATAAGAGAAAGAGAGGCTATACGACAATACATCCAGAAGTCGGGTCTCCCTCGGCTGCCTGATGAGGCATTAGCAACTATGGAGGAACCTATATCGGAGGAGGAGGTAGCATTGGCCATCACCCGCATGCAAAAAGGTAAAGCCCCGGGCCCAGACGGATACTCGCTGACATACTATAAGACATTCGGGGGTATCCTGACACCACACTTTCTTGCGGCCTATAATAACACTGGGGAGGGGACGAGTCTCCCTCAGGATTCATTACGGGCATTCATTTCGGTGATTCCAAAGGAGGAGAAAGATCCGTTGCACTGCCAGAATTATAGGCCTATATCCCCCCTTAATGTGGATCTAAAGATCTTTACCAAAATTCTATCCATGAGATTATCGGAATGGATCCCGTCAATTATCCACTCAGACCAGGTCGGTTTTGTGCCCTCCAGAGAGGCGAGGGATAACACCACGAAAGCAATCAACCTTATTCACGCAGCACGAATGAAGGGAATCCCGATGTTACTTCTCTCTACCGACGCCGAAAAGGCGTTCGATAGGGTGAACTGGCCCTTCTTGACCGAGACCCTTTATCACATAGGATTGGGACAGAGGATGATGAACTGGATGTTAGCTATATATTCTAGACCATCGGCTCAGGTGAAAGTAAACGGACTATTGTCCTCCCCTTTTGATATTGCCAACGGGACAAGGCAGGGATGTCCCTTATCCCCTTTAATATTTATCTTAGCATTGGAGCCCTTTCTCCGTACGGTGAGAGACAATCCCAACATATCAGGGCTACAACTGAAGGACTCATTGTCTCCCAAAATAGCGGCCTTCGCGGACGACCTGCTCTTCTTTATATCGAATCCCCTAGTCTCCATACCTAACTTGATGTCAGAGCTCAGGGCATACGGTAAATTATCTAATTTTAAAGTTAACTTCCAAAAATCGGAAGCCCTGAACATATCCATGCCGAGTTCATTGGCTAAACTGCTGCAAACAGACTTTCCCTTTAAGTGGGCGGATTCATGTATCAAATACTTGGGCATCCGTCTACCAAAGAAGGTGGAAGACGTATTCACTTTTAATTTTCCCCCCTTGCTGAGAGACATTAAAAAAGATCTGCAGAAGTGGCAATCGGGTTTGTTCTCCTGGTTTGGTAGATGTAGCATAGTAAAGATGAATGTTATGCCCCGCATTTTATACTATCTTCAGACTCTACCCATTAGGATTCCAAAGGCTTTCCTAAGAGCAGCAAAATAGGGAGTTGACCCTGTTCATTTGGGCCAGAAAGCCCCCGCGGCTCGCTCAATCAATCCTACGGTTGCCAAAAATGCTCGGTGGAATCGCTCTTCCAGATGTGGCTCTCTATCATTCAGCTTGCCATTTGACAAGAATAATTGACTGGTGTCGCCATGGGACACTAAAACAATGGATTCAAATAGAGAAGTGCCTGACGGATATGGAGCTAGAGGGACTGCCATGGTGTCAGCAGAATCTACCAGTCCGCATAACGGACCATCCTACAGTGGGTGAGACGTGGCGAATGGCCCAAAAAATATTTAGAGAACATTCGATTGTGCCCGCTCCCTCACCACTAACCCCAGTAACGGATAACCCTGCCTTTAGCCCAGGAGTGAACGAACCCAGATTCCAAACTCTTAAGGGGCATAACAGATCGCAGCTCCGTCACTTCATTAGGAATGGGAAATGGATGACCAGGGAGGAACTAATGGATGATTCCCTCCTGGCGAGTCTTTCTTTTTGGCAAAAGGTCCAATTAGCGCATTTTCTTAGAGCACAGCCCTCACCAGCACCTTTCTTGCGAGCATTGACAGCATTCAAACTTCTTTGTTCGGAGCAGGAGCCGTTGCGCCATGCCATTTCCTTAACTTACCAGCTCCTCATCTCACCCCCCGAGGGATTTAGACCCCCTTATCTAGCTAAGTGGGAACGTGTCTTGGGAATAAAGCTAAACGAGAGACAGGCAGAGAGAATATTTCTCTTTACCTATAAGACTTCGATCTGTGCGGCCCAACAGGAAGCGGGGTTCAAGGTCCTATCACATTGGTATTTTACACCAGACAGAGTGCATCGGATGTTTCCTCAGAGCACGGATGTCTGCTGGAGGTGTGGGGAGGAAGAGGGCTCTCTTCTTCACATATTCTGGTCTTGTAGGCTTCTTGCACCTTTCTGGTCAGAAGTACACCGGATCACACAGAAGTTTACAGATAGGGAGCTGCCCAGGACACCCGAATTCTTTTTATTACACCATCATGAAATACCAAGCAAGGCATACAGGAAATCAATCCTGCCCTCATTGACTACGGCGGCGAAAAGTTGTATCCCCCTATTCTGGAAAAAGACGGAGCCCCCGGGTATTGTGGTATGGTTGAAAAAGATAGTTGATATTCACAAAATGGAGGACCTTGTGGCCATGGACCAGGGACGTAGAGAACAGTTCTCTAAGAAGTGGTATTATTGGCTCCAATTTTTCTACTCAGAAGAGTATGCAAGGCTGGCGGCCTAGATATTTAGTAAGTTGGAGAAATTGAATGTGGAGACACTGCGGGCGGGGCTCAAGAGGGGGGGCTCTCCCACTTCCCCCTTCCCCCCCCCCCTTTTTTTTTTTTTTTCCTCTCTCTTTTCTTTCCCTCTTGCTCTCTCATCTCTCTTTCTCATCCCTCTTCCTTCCCCTCGCTCTCTATACTTTCCTTGTTTCCTTCTTTTTCCGTTCTTAGTTTATCTTTGTTCGCATAATACGGTCTACAGATAAGGGAAAAGGAGGAAGAACATAGAAAATCAAGAAAAGAAAATACAACAAGAGGTAATACGTAATATTAAACCTGGCACAGCAGGCCTCCTTGAATTGTAAACCGGTCAACTAGGGTGAAATTGTATAGGAGTATACACGTTATCAGGTTATATTGCTAGTCAGTAAGGATTAATCAGTAGAACTGTATGTAAAATGTGGAAAATTGATGTGCCCATTCTATTGATGTTTGTATATTGCTGTTTGCATGCCTCTTTGCAAATAAAGAATTTAAAAAAAAAAAAAAAAAAAAGTAATCACTGTTAGGTTATCACTTGACATAGTTCTACGGTATATTAAACGTTTTCTCATGCAAGACTATAAGATTGCATTCTCTTGATTCATGACATTGTTAACAAGGATACGAATCTATATCTACCCACAATATGCATGTCATATTGTATATATGCAGTAACAATACACACTATATATAACTTTTTTTTAATCAAACGTTAAAGCTGCATTATCGCATATACATAAGTGCCATCTCTCACCATTTCAACAACTTCCACCTCAGCTTCAATCCTCAAATGATAAAGGAAAGTTGCAAGGTCTTTCTTCATTTGGATGCTGTTGTCTTCCATTTGCGCTACAGTAAAAATTCTCATTTTGCACTTTTTCCAAACCTATAAGGGGGAAATAAAAGCATAAACAAGATATGATTCTTTACCTGATAGTCATCTGCTTCCTCATCTTTTACCAGCGAAAAGATTATTTGTCAAAAATAAAAATTATATGGTCAGTGATCATTTTAAAAGAGAATCTGTATCTTATTTTTAATTTTTTCCTTTTAAATAAACTGTTAATTTTCACACAGGATTTACAGTATCTCACAAAAGTGAGTACACCCCTCACATTTTTGTAAATATTTTATTATATCTTTTCACGTGACAACACTGAAGAAATCACACTTTGCTACAGTGTAAAGTAGTTAGTGTACAGCTTATATAACAGTGTAAATTTGCTGTCCCCTCGAAATAACACACAATAATGTCTAAACCGCTGGCAACAAAAGTGAGTACACCCCTAAGTGAAAATGTCCAAATTGGGCCCAAAGAGTCAATATTTTGTGTAGCCACCATTATTTTCCAGCACTGCCTTAACCCTCTTGAGCATAGAGTTCACCAGAGCTTTGCAGTCCTCTTCCACTCCTCCATGAAGCCATCAGGTTGCTGGTGGATGTTAAAGACCTTGCACTCCTCCACCTTCTGTTTGGGATGCCCCACAGATGCTCAATAGGGTTTAGGTCTGCTGACATGCTTGGCCAGTCCATCACCTTTACCCTCAGCTTCCTTAGCAAGACAGTGGTCATCTTAGTTACAAAGTTACATAGTAGGTGAGGATGAAAAAAGACACAAGTCCATCAAGTTCAACCTATGTGTGATTATGTGTCAGTATTACATTATATATCCCTGTATGTTGCGGTCATTCAGGTGCTTATCTAATAGTTTCTTGAAGCTATCAATGCTCCCCGCTGAGACCACCGCCTGTGGAAGGGAATTCCATATCCTTGCCGCTCTTACAGTAAAGAACCCTCTACGTAGTTTAAGGTTAAACCTCTTTTCTTCTAATTTTAATGAGTGGCCACGAGTCTTGTTAAACTCTTTTCTGCGAAAAAGTTTTATCCCTATTGTGGGGTCACCAGTACGGTATTTGTAAATTGAAATCATATCCCCTCTCAAGCGTCTCTTCTCCAGAGAGAATAAGTTCAGTGCTCGCAACCTTTCCTCATAACTAAGATCCTCCAGACCCTTTATTAGATTTGTTGCCCTTCTTTGTACTCGCTCCATTTCCAGTGCATCCTTACGGAGGACTGGTGCCCAGAACAGGACAGCATACTCCAGGTGCAACCGAACCAGAGCCTTGTAGAGTGGGAGAATTATCGTTTTATCTCTAGAGTTGATCCCCCTTTTAATGCATGCCAATATTCTGTTTGCTTTGTTAGCAGCAGCTTGGCATTGCATGCCATTGCTGAGCCTATCATCTACTAGGACCCCCAGGTCCTTTTCCATCCTAGATTCCCCCAGAGGTTCCCCCCCAGTGTATAGATTGCATTCATATTTTTGCCACCCAAATGCATTATTTTACATTTTTCTACATTGAACCTCATTTGCCATGTAGTCGCCCACCCCATTAATTTGGTCAGGTCTTTTTGCAAGGTTTCCAGATCCTGCGGAGAAGTTATTGCCCTGCTTAGCTTAGTATCGTCTGCAAATACAGAGATTGAACTGTTTATCCCATCCTCCAGATCGTTTATGAACAAATTAAATAGGATTGGTCCCAGCACAGAACCCTGGGGAAACCCACTACCCACCCCTGACCATTCTGAGTACTCCCCATTTATCACCACCCTCTGAACTCGCCCTTGTAGCCAGTTTTCAATCCATGTACTCACCCTATGGTCCATGCCAACGCACCTTATTTTGTACAGTAAACGTTTATGGGGAACTGTGTCAAATGCTTTTGCAAAATCCAGATACACCACGTCTACGGGCCTTCCTTTATCTAGATGGCAACTCACCTCCTCATAGAAGGGTAATAGATTGGTTTGGCAAGAACGATTCTTCATGAATCCATGCTGATTACTGCTAATGATACCGTTCTTATTACTAAAATCTTGTATATAGTCCCTTATCACCCCCTCCAAGAGTTCACATACTATTGATGTTAGGCTAACTGGTCTTTAATTCCCAGGGATGTATTTTGGGCCCTTTTTAAATATTGGTGCTACATTGGCTTTTCTCCAATCAGCTGGTACCATTCCAGTCAGTAGACTATCTGTAAAAAACAACGGTCTGGCAATCACTTGACTGAGTTCCCCAAGTACCCTCGGATGCAAGCCATCTGGTCCCGGTGATTTATTAATGTTAAGTTTCTCAAGTTTAATTTTAATTCTGTCCTCTGTTAACCATGGAGGTGCTTCCTGTGTTGTGTCATGAGGATAAACACTGCAGTTTTGGTTACTGAAGCCCCCCGATTCACTCGTGAAGACTGAGGAGAAGAATAAATTCAATACCTTCGTCATCTCCCCATCCTTTGTAACCAGATGTCCTTCCACATTCTTTATGGGGCCAATATGGTCTGTCCTCCCTTTTTTACTATTTACATACTTAAAGAATTTCTTGGGATTTTTTTTGCTCTCCTCCGCTATGTGTCTTTCATGTTCTATCTTAGCTGTCCTAATTGCACCCTTACATTTCTTGTTGCATTCTTTATAATGTCTGAATGCTGAGGATGATCCCTCATTCTTGTATTTTTTTGAAGGCCTTCTCCTTTGCTTTTATATGCACTTTTACATTGGAGTTAAGCCATCCAGGACATTTGTTCGCTCTTAAATTTATTACCCAATGGGATACATTGGCTAATGCCCTTATTTAATATGCTCTTATCCAAATATCATTAAAAATCATAGCTTACTTCAACATAACTTGCAAAAAGTATGTATAGAGCCTGAGTGGAAACTACATGGCGCCAAGTGCCTTATACATTCTAATGACATTCTAACCACTGAAACTTATGACACAGATAGTTTTAACAAAAAGAGCATGATCTATGCCTACAAAAACTTTCATTATTCAAAGCTACAATGAAAGCTGCATGTGTATGTATATATACCTAGATTATTAGTGTAAGACACTCGTCCTCACATTTATAAAGTCAGTGAATCCAATAGAAGGAGGAAAGAGAGGGGGGGCCAAGGATGATAATAAAAGCCCACTTGACCCTGCGAGACGAGGCGCGACCCTATGAGTAAGAGCATTGTGGGGTATTTTTTGTATATATTTATTGTAACTATTATCTGAAGATCAAATATTAGTGTCACCCAGGGGCACCATACCTGATAACAGTCATACCTTATGATGGAAAGATGGATGCTATTCATTCACAGGCAGTGGTGGTGTGCGATCAAACAAGTTGCCACTAAAAAGTAAAGTGTGTAAGAAGAGGGGCATTTTATTGATATAATGGTATATATATGAGCGTAATCATTAATAAACTAAGATGTAATTATTTAAATGTACAAAATGGATTATTGATCAGAGCTCATCTCATAGTCATTCATATTTATAAGAAAGGGTCTCAGACTATAAAAAATTAAGTTGAAAATCAAGATACATAGTATATCGCCCCATGATGGACTGTTTATAATAATATTTGATTCACAATTATAATATTACAGGATTGAAAGCAGTGACATAAGCTTTATAGATAAAAGTTTTGTGTTATGCATTATGTTCACCAGATGGATCAAAACTTGATGATCAAGAATAACTACTAAATAGACTGAAACTAAGCCAGTAGAGTATAAAATCTCAAAAATTCCAATGAAGTAGCCATAAAATATTGAGATTGCAATAAGAGGGCGAGAGATCTAAGTAACCATGGATAGAGGGTAGTAAAAAGAGCATAAGTGAATGTGATCATACCTTATAGATGTAAGAGGACACAATGCAGCATCCAACCTGATGGTGGATGTTGGTGTGTGCTCCACAATGCCTGTGTTTTATACTGACACCCCGCCAATCACAGACGCAGCCGATCAGAATCAGCTGCGTTCGAGATTAAGGAGGGAGGTATGGGGACAATGCACCATTGGCTTCCTGAGTCGAGCGTGCACGCCCCCTTCCCGAACTGCGCATACTCGAAGACGAGCGTGGCGAAATGACGGCCTGCACCCACGGCCCACCGACAGTAGCCTTACCGGCGTATAGCGCATGCGCGCCAGAGAAGCAAGATGGCGGCCAGACAGAATTAATCTGTCTGAACGGCCAGCCATATAAAAGCCGCCCCAGATTGTCAAATCTGGGCGGCTTTGTGTGCCGGGCATGTAGGATGAAATCCGGGGAGGCCGACCACTACAAGCACAAACAGGGGGGAATAAAAGAGAAAAAAACGTATATTAGTTGGGTAAATTTAATCTTGTAAAGAAAAAGATTAGGTGCAATGAACAGCACCACCTAGAGGTAGAAAAAAACAATTATGTTTTAAATAGGGAGATATATGTGACGGGACAGATTAACGAGGACAGAATTCCTGCTCATAGCACTGACAGAAAAGCAACAACCATAGTTATTAGTTTAAATGTCATTTAGTACAATACTAGATTAGATATATATATGGCAAACTTCCAATTTATTACATGGAGACAATAATACACCTGCAATAATTCTCATGATGCAAAACAGTATAACAATTTAATAAATGTACACCATATTTGTTCATTATATTTGTACACAATAACATCACATTGAAACCAAACTACATTGTCCCTAAAATGCTGAGGCTGAAAAGTTTAAATGGATGGACAGCCATTATTCGAAGAGAAAAATAACTATCTCTTATAAAACAAAAAAGGGGAAAAGGGAAGGGGTAACTCCATCTCGAGTTGCCTGGTGTAGCAGATTCCTATCTCTCCGTGCCACCGGATGAGAACCCCTCCAAAAAGGGCTTGAAACATACGGCCTTGTTGAGGCCGGGAGGTGAAGTGGCTTTAAGGATGTATTCACTGCAGATTCAGCTGGAGGAGGGTTTTGTTCCAGTCACCCCCTCTGGAGCTGGGGTGGACACGATCTAAAATCAGAAATTTGATTCTGTGAAATCTGCCTCCATGCACCGTACTTGTATGGCAGTCCAAAGGCAAATCGGGATTGTTTGTTTCCATACTTCTAATGTGTCTATAGGCCCATTTCCAAAACTCAAGTTTTGTCTTGCCTTTATAAAAGCAACTGCAATCACAACATAGCATATAGACAACATCAATGGTTTTGCAGTTTGCAAAATGTTTTGGACGGAATATCTGGCCATTTGGGAGTATAGGATTCCTAGTAGTGTGCATATATTTACAATATCTGCAGGTACCGCATCCAGTAATAACATATGCCAGTATTTTTTAATGATGCTGTTTACTTTAGATTGTTGATTACTGTATTGTGTGATAATGCGGATAGGGTTGGTGTTGTTTTTGGGCTTTTGAGTATGTAATAATTCACTTCTGTCACGTTACATAAACGCATTGATAGGCCCTTTTCAGGGAGGTGTGAGAATAGCCCCTCCGAAGTAGCCTATCGCGTAGCTGTAAGGCCCGAATTTGAAAATCTTGTTCCCCAGAACAATTCCGCTTTATCCTCAAGTACTGACTATACGGTACTGAATTTACTAACGTTTGGGGATGAAAGCTCGAAGCATGAAGTATGCTGTTACCAGCAGTAGATTTCCTGTACAAATTACTACGCAATTTGCCATCATTGTCCCGAAAGACCTCAACATCGAAAAAAGATATTCGCGCTCTGTCAAAACTCACAGTAAAATTCAGGTTGAATTCATTTTTATTCATTCTTTCTAGGAAGTGCTGCAATGATTCAGTGGGGCCATCCCAAATAATGAAAATATCATCTATGTAACGGAACCATGATGTAATATGGTCTACATAGGTATACATAGATAAAGAATAATCAAAATATAGCATCTTTTCCCACTCCTCCAGATACAGGTTTGAGTAGGATGTGGCGCATGACGTCCCCCATAGCCACGCCCTGTATCTGGAGGTAGTGGGAACCGAAAAAAGAAAATACATTATGTTGCAAGATGAATTCTAGGAGGGAAAGAATGAAACAATTATATGAGGGATTTCCATCGCTATCCACACCTATAATGTGTTGAATGGCTGCAAGGCCTTTAGAATGAGGAATCGAGCTATATAAAGCCTCAACGTCAATCGTGACTAATATAGCGTGTTCCGGAATGTACAGATCTTCAAGAATTTTTAGGAAATTAATAGTGTCTTTCACAAAAGATGGCAATGAACTGACAAATGGCTTGATCATCAAGTTTTGCGCCATCTGGTGGACATAATGCATAACACAAAACTTTTATCTATAAAGCTTATGTCACTGCTTTCAATCCTGTAATATTATAATTATGGTTTAAATATACTATACATCTTGATTTTCATCTTAATTTTTTATAGTCTGAGAGCCTTTCTTATTAATATGACTGACTATGAGATATGATCATCATATGATGATTCTTACACACTTTACTTTATAGTGGCAACTTGTTTGATCGCACACCACCACTGCCTGTGAATGAATAGCATCCATCTTTCCATCATAAGGTATGACTGTTATCAGGTATGGTGCCCCTGGGTGAAACTAATATTTGATCTTCAGATAATAGTTACATTGAATACAAAACACAAAATACAAAAAATATCTCACAATGCTCTTACTCATAGGGTCACGCCTCTTCTCGACTTCAGCATGTTGGGTGATTACCCATCCTTGGGTTGATCCGACCACTTTTCAACAAGCACATCCACATTTCAAAAAGCCCAGACGGGCAGATCCAGGACACAACTAGGCTCAATTTTCCTGTTTTTAATACTTTTGGAAAGTTCATACATAAGACAGTTTCAGAAATATGTAAGTGCATGTCATCATTACCAATATTGTATTTTTGTTATCCAGCTTTTTGGCTATTAAGATTATATGCCTAAAACCGACTTGTTAATATATTATAGACATATGATTGATTATTTCAAGCGCCCTGAAGAAGGAGATTTCGGAAACTCTGTAACTTGTAGGGTGAACTATACAGTAATATTGTCAATTATTATATGACTGTCAGTATATATATATATATATATATATGCATTGTTGCTAACATTCCTCTTTTATTCTGTATCTCACGCAAGAATCTTTGTTATTAATAAAATTTATACTTTTCTACATATTTTGGAATTTCAGTGCCTTTAAAGTCCAGTTAGGGGAATATTCCTTTTTCGAATTAACTTTGTACAGTAAACATTTATGGGGAACTCTATCAAATGCCTTTGCTAAATCCAGATACACCACATCTACGGGCTTTCCTTTATCTAGATGGCAGCTCACCTCCTCAAAGAAAGTTTATAGATTGGTTTGGCAAGAACGATTCTTCATGAATCCATGCTGATTACTGCTAATATTATCGTTGTCATTAATAAAATCTTGTATATAGTCCCTTATCATCCCCTCCAAGAGCTTGCATAATATTGATGTTAGGCTAACTGGTCTGTAATTCCCAGGGATGTATCTTGGCCCTTTTTTAAATACTGGTGCTCCTTAGTAACAAGATTACCTTCATCATTCTTTATGGGGCCAATATGGTCTGTCCTCCCTCTCTTACTATTTATATACTTAAAGAATTTCTTGAGATTTTTTTTACTCTCCTCCGCTATTTGCCTTTTGTGTTCTATCTTAGCTGCCCTGATTGCACCCTTTTATTTCTTGTTGCATTCTTTGTAAAGTTGGAATGCTGATGATGATCCCTTTCTGTTTAACCGCCTCAATACAGGACACTTTCACCTCCTCTTCGCCTAGGCAATTTTTTAATTTTCAGCACTGTTACACTTTGAATGACAATTCCTCAACACTGTACCCAAATTACATTTGTATCATTTGAGACAGATAGAGCTTTCTTTTGGTGGTAATCATCACTGGATTGTTTTTTTTTGTTATATAAACGAAAAAAAAAATCTTGTTTCTTAGTTTGTTAAAATTTTTAGCAAATAAATAATCTTTCGTCACAAATTCAGGCCAAGACGTATTCTGCTACTTTTCTTTGGTAAAAAAAATCCCCCAAATCAGTGTATATTATAAAGTCTGTGTAAAAGCTATAGAGGGGGGTCAGCGATCTACCAGTAGGTGACTGGTAGTTTGCAGTCTCAGCCTGTGACCCCTCATTCCAGAGCATCAAACAGAGTGCAATGCAGAGGAACTACTTGTAAAGTTAAAGCTGCAGTATGGAGCAAGAGCCGCATAAGCCAATGCCTCCTCTGTAGTGCTGGCTCCTGTCCCATGCAGAGTTTTACCAACTGCACTCCACCTCTTATCCCGGCTAGCGGTCTCCAGAGTGGCACCACCAGCAGGAAAGAAGAGATCTTCAGGTCAGTGTGAAACAATACACTGGACAAAAAATATATAGGGCTGCTCTCGCACAGATATGCTGCAGTGTACCCACTGCGGGTGCAGTGTATCTGCAGCTTTCCTGCGAGTTTGCTGCATTTAGCCTTTGACTTCTATTATATCCTGCGTGTTTGGTGCACTTTCTAGAAGCACACCAAAACTTAGTTTAGGTGTGGTTTCACAAAGTGCACCACACCTGCAGGATATAATAGAAGTCTATGGCAAAGCGCAGCTAACCCAGGAAAGTTGCAGATGCACTGCGCTGCACCTGTGAGGCAGGTAAACTACAGCACATCAGTGTGAAAGCAGCCTTATAGAACAGTAAGTGTACATTTGTAGTTTGGGTGTGGTTAAACCCCATAGTTAAGATGTTTTTATCACCCCAACCACACCCCCTTTAGCTACAGTGGCCAGGGCTTTACACGTGTCGCAGTCACAGCAGGAGTTATACGCCCTGTCATGGTTGGTGGGTGTAGCACCTGCCAAGCATGACCCATTCAAGTGAAAGAGGCCACTCTGCAAATGCCCTGCAACCTTGTGCATTACATAAAACAAGGGGTTAAAGCAGGTAGTGTTGTTGCTTTCTTAGCACTTGCTTTAACTCTTTGGACCCCGCAGAAGCATGCAGTTGTGGGGCACTTACAGAGTGGCCCCATTTACTTCAATGGTTTGCAATTGGCAGGCGGTAGCACCCACCAAAAGCAACATGGGGCTTAATTCCTGCTGTGGGATGTGTACATCTTTGGCCGCTGCCTCAGTAGCTAAAGGGGATAGAGATTGGGGCGGTAAAACCGCAACTCAACCACAGGGTTTTACCAACCCCCAACTTTACGTGAATGAGCCCTAAGGGTGCTATTGCCAGATCTAACTAAGAGCTCATTGACATGTGCATCAGGCACTGCTGCTCTTCTGAAAAGTGATCCAAGTGTGCTTGACAGGTGGTGAAGAGGCGGGTGTCACAGTGTTGTAGTGGGTAGCACTCTTGCCTAGCAGTAAGAAGGGTCGCTGGTTCGAATCCTAAACACGACACTACCTGCCTGGAGTTTGCATGTTCTCCCTGTGTCTGCGTGGGTTTCCTCCGGGTACTCCGGTTTCCTCCCACACTCCAAAGACATGCTGGTAGGTTAATTGGATCCTGTCTAAATTGGCCCTAGTATGTATGAATGTGAGTTAGGGACCTTACATTGTAAGCTCCTTGAGGGTGTAGGGACTGATGTGAATGTATAATGTATATGTAAAGCGCTGCGTAAACTGATGGCGCTATATAAGTACCTGAAATAAATAAAATAAAATAAATACATTATGATGGCTCCATATCACCTGATTTAAAGACATGATTGCAGTGAGGTAGTACAGCAATTAGAGGTTTAAATCAGGTGTCAGGAGGTAACACTGCACGCAGTGATCTTTGAATTCTCCCATGTGGTTCAGGTAGATCTCCACCTCTTTAAGGTGGCCTAACCCTGTTATAGCGTCTACAATGTATGTTACATATATATTAAAAAGTTGATCAATCCTGATGTACTGACTGCCCATCTCATTTCCTAAGATCCTAAAATGCCAGGACAGTACCCCCTTTTGAAAAGCGGACAGTCCAAAGTGTTTCGTTTTTTGAAGTTGTAATTTTTTGTCAAAATATTTTAGAAAATTACGAAAGTAAATATAATTTGTTTATTTTTTACAAAGTTGTAATTTTAATAAGTTATGTCTCACACACGGCATAGGCAAACTTGGAATTGCACCCCAAAACACATTCTGTTATGCCTTCTGAGTATTGGGATACCACATGTGTGAGACTTTTACAGCCTAGGTGTAT
Organism: Lithobates clamitans; assembly: GCA_037952925.1. Lineage (NCBI taxonomy): Eukaryota > Metazoa > Chordata > Amphibia > Anura > Ranidae > Lithobates > Lithobates clamitans. Next base: position 17,337,730 of record JBBGZY010000449.1, read on the forward strand.
AGAAGGGCCAGAAATCGAAGGAGCACCTTTGGGCTTTCATGGAGTAAAAATTAGGAATCTAATTTCCTAACTACCTATTACATTTCATAGCCCTTTGAGCACCAAGACAGTGGAAACACCCAATAACCAACCACATTTGGAAAGCAAATGCCATAAAGAAGCATAGTGAATCTTGAAGACTTTTTTTACATTTTTGCAGAATGAAAATAATGTATTTTTTTTTATTCACAAAGTTGTCAATTTAATACAATATTTCTCACACATGGGCATACTTCGAATTACACCCCAAAACACATTCTGATACTCGTTTTGAGTATGGCGATACCACATGTTTGAGTGGGTGGCAGTGGTTAGGGACACTGCCTGCTGACCGCCTGTAAAAAAATATATCTTTTTTTTTTTTACAATTTATTTTTTTCTTCAAAGTTTATTAATTTTTGTACATAGTGTCCCTATGGTGACACTGTACTACTTTGGGAAGGTCATCTGGATTTTTTTTTTCTTTTACACTGATGATCACTGTAACAGCAATCATTTTAACTGTCATGAATGGCTTTCATTTCATAAAATGACAAAAAAATGTAATAACTCCCTTCATACCAGTAAATCAGTCTGCATCATACCTTATGTTGCTTTAACAGAAATGGCAGCAGCATAAGCATTCCACCGTCATGCACAATCCACCAGATATCAATATTTCCTTCTAAATAATGCTCGTGGTTACTTGGATAGAAGGGCACATTTTTTGGGACCATGAGTGCCAAATGAGCAGCAGTTGTGCACCGTACAGTTTCTGGAAATACAAATAGCACAGTTATCTTTCCATTCCTTCAAAAATGTCTAAATACATAGCACAATTTTTTTGCTTGTATCCTTCTCTGTTCATTTGATATAACATTTTTAGTATGAATATTAACAAAAATATATATATAAAAAAAAAATCTCCACAACATTAAGGCCGGCCATACACAGAGCGAATTTCTTTTCTGCAATCATGAGTTGCAGGAAAGAAATTTGCTCGATTCCCCTAACAAGACAGACAGTGTTGATGCGGAAATCCCTCCTGCTGGGCCATTGTCTTCTCCCGCTGGCAGGGCGGAGGAAGCCGTCCCCGCCAGGAGAAGACCGTGATTATTGCTAGTGGCTATAGCAGCTGCTAACAATAATCATAGGTAAAACTTGGCATGCTGGTCGTACCCAAGTTGATCAACTTGGTACATTCAGCCTGCCCATATACGGTTAAAATCTTGGCCAATTCCTGCAGAACCGACTGAGATTCGAACCATGCCTAAGGCTAATCATTCTTTGGTCCCAAGATAAGGACTGGGAGGGCTAATTACTCTCTTTGAGATAACACAGGAAGCATAATTCCTGGTTCACACTTATGCGATGCAGGAAATGCACAAAATTCGCTGAATTTTCCTGCATCGTATCACACTCTAAGCAATCTCATGGCATCCATGCGATCTGATGCGGGTGTCAATGTTATCTTAATGACATCCCGAAAATGATCGCAGTGTGAACACCCATGCAATGAGATTCAGCTGCGGGGGAAAAAAGGGCCCTGTACCATTTTGGTGTGAATGCGATTTCAGCCATACAAACTATATGGCTGAACTGTGCGAATCACATGCAGTGTCTGCATCGCACCAGTGTGAACCCATACACAGGACGGCTCAATTTGGTGACTTTATCAACAGTGTTTTTTGCACTTATCATACATACGTATATATAAAAATGCCTTCCATTAGTATATTAAAACAGACCAAAAGGGAGCAAATAATTTGATTTTTTATATATGCCTGTAAAATCCTTTTACTTGTATTACATTACATTACAACTGAAACTTGCATCAACAGAAGTCCTAACATCAACTTGATAAAAAGTAAGCACAGAAGACCAAGTTGTTGCCTTGCAAAGCTGTGCAACAGAGGCTTGATACTGAAATGCCCTAAACAACCTTGCAATCGTGGATCTTGAGGCCAAACAAAGATTGAATCTGATGTTATAAAGGCTGCAATGTTAACTCTTACAGTTTACGCCATGTCCAAACAAAGGAGAGCAGTATACTTTAGGCTTTTAGAAGAAGGGCATAGGAAGGGCAAAACAATATCCTTATTTAAATGGATGCCAGACACCACCTTTAGTAAAAAGGAAACATTTGGATGCTTCACCACATTGTTTTTATGTAGAATCGAAAAAGGTTCCTTACAAGGACAGGATGGCCAGTTCCTAAACCCACCTGGCAGAGGTAATAGCCAATAGAAATACCACCTAATGGTCCTGGATCGGTTCAAATGGTGGCTTTTGTGCAACCAAAAGAAGGTCCCACAGCATCACTGGTGTCCACCAAAGTAGGCCTATATGAGCAACTCTTTCAAAATAAAAATAAAAATAAAAACTTTGTCAAGGAGTAAGAGGCTATCGGTCTCTAGAACCGAGACCTGTCCTTTCAAGGTACTTAAGGCCAATTTGTGGTCCAGACCTGATTGAAGAAAAACCAACCCGTAGAATAATGGTGAGGGTGGAAGTTCCCTTTCTGCAGGAGGGAAATATAAACTGCTCTAAGCTCTAATATGCTGATAAGCCTCTGTCAGAGTTTAAGTCTCTTAGTCCTAGTACCGCTTTTCAGCTCGAAAGGCTGGCATCCATTGTGAGAACTTTCCAGTTCAGTGGAAGAAAGCATTCCTAAATGCATAAAATATAACTGGATTTTAACATTTATAAGTAATACCACCAGAGATTTTTGATCCAAGGCATATCCGACTGCCTCTTGGGGAGAACAGGAATACTTCATTTCCCCCACTGGAGCAGATTGGTTCATGCTGTATAAGTTTTTGTTTGCCTTTGCCTGGATGTGGGTTTAGGATTGGAAAGCAATGGTTATGCATATCGCAGTTACCCAGCTACAGGCATTATCACCCTGGTACAACCACCTGAGCAAAATGACTCACAGGTAACGTGATGTGGAGGGCAAGTGGTAGACGGAGTGCTTTACTTCAGATCTTTTTGTGTTTATTTGCCAAAATTACCAGTGGCTGACTCCCAGTGCTGAAATTAAATGTATCAATGTTTCAGTTTTATACAGTACATCTGGATTATTGCATATTTTGTACTTCCAAGCGTACAAAATTGAAATTTGCATATTAAATTACCATTCACATCTTTTGCCATATTTAGTATGTATATGTAGGATAGGTCCTGATTTAATTTCAGAAAATGCTTACCAATGAAGGTTTTCCATGACTGAGGATCTTCACTTTGTCTCCAGCCATATGGCCATCCCAGCATAACAGTATTATGTTTCATCCCTCCAAGTCCACATGATTGGATCAGATGTGAAATACCTTCTTTCACTTTGTTGGAAACTACAACCTGACAAAAGCCTTTCACTTTTTCTATTTCCATCATATTTTTAATAGTCTGAAAGAATAAAAAAATAAAAACTCAGCACTGCACTACATGTAATTATTAGCTTAAAGTATAACACATTATACAGTATGCACAGACCAATGCAATCTATATAGAATATCATGCTACACTAGCACTCACCATCCTAACAAAATCTATAGAGAATATACTGTACTTACTGTATATTTGTTGAACGCTGAAACAAAAAGACAAATAAGCTCTCACATACTCAATTTCTTATAATCATAATTTTGGAAATCATTTTTTTTATGTCAGATTAAATTCATACAAATGTAAAAATAAAACATTCAAAATCAGGTAACATTATACAGTGTGAATAATCTCTCTTTAAAGCTGCTGCCCTACTAAATACGGAGGGTAACCCCCTCGGCACATTCACAGAACACCTTCCATTCTTCTCAATAAATGCAAAGTGTTTTCGGATTGGAAGAAATGGAGAGGTGGCAAGATGCAATTACAAGGTTTGCCTAGAATATGCCTTGTGTTTATTAAAAAAAAACAAAAAACATGGGATTCTGTGAATAGCGCCTGTGCTGAATGAGAACCCCCTGTGTTCACTATGCAGCAGGGCAGCTGTTCAGCAAGGTACCAGGATAACAGTGGCAATCACTGTAGTACTGTAGTAGCAGCGATTGTTACAGTAATTTGCAGTTTCCACAGTTCCTGGGGATCCCAGAGGTATGGCATTGTCCAAGCTGAACCAATGAAATCATGCTATAAAACTCATACCTTCAATTTTAACCACTTGAAGACCGGCATGGTAAACCCCCCTCTTGTCCAGGCCATTTTTCAATATTCAGTACTATGATACTTTGACAAGTACTTGGTCATGCAACAATGTACCCAAATGAGTTTTATATAATTTTGTTCAGACAGCTAAGCTTTCTTTTAATACAATTTAATCATCACTTTTTTTTTAACTAAAGAAAAATGATCAAAAAAGTTAAATAGGTAGTAGTTAAAAAAAAAAAAAAACAATTTCCATGGATCGCTGCATTATTCAATCAACCTAAAGCATATATTAAATACGCAGGCTCTAAATCAGATGCATTTATTATAGGAAGGGGCACAAGACAAGTGTGCCCTCTTTCTCCTCTTCTATTCGCCATGCTTATTCAACCATTGGCCCAGAGAATTAGAACTGATCCTTCCATTACAGGCATAGAACTAGGTGGATATCATCATAAATTGTGTTTATTTGCAGATGGTAGTCTATTCCTATCCTCCCACAAATCTCTATCACTAATCTTATGAACATCCTAAGCAGGGTTTCAGCTATTTCAGGTCTTAAAGTTAATATGCAGAAATCAACAGCAAATTTTGACACTTCCTCTCTAAATACAAAGATTGCTATGACAAAACTGTCAATTTTCGAAAAAATTAGCTTGAATGATCCACATTGTAGGGGAAGGATTTTGTCACTCTTTTCGCAATTGCTTACTAAACCTGATGCATCCCCACCTTCTTATGTGGCCAAATGGGAAAATTATCTATGTTGTACTATTGATACAGCAGAATGGTCTGAGATATGGTCCATAACAAAATCTTCCTCACCAAATGTAACAGCAGTTGGGACTGCATACAAAGTACTCACACTATGGTACTTAGTTCCAGCTAGTATCTCTAAATATGTTCCAGATCAATTGGCTTCCAGTTTCCATGGCTGTTCAGAGCTGGGTTCACATTTACACATATGGTGGAAATGTCCAGTGGTACAAGAATTTTGGGAATCAATTTTTATGCTTGCCTCAGCAATGTACGAAAACACTATTACACCTGACCTAGCATTGGCCCTTCTAAACTTAAGTCCAAAAATTCTACAACAAAAACAGCTTAAACACTTCCCACCTGGCCTATAGCAGAATGACGGCCAGGCAGTGGTTCAGTTATCCTGACTGGGCGCCATATGACGTCCAGCAGGATAACCGTTGGCGTGCGCATCGTGGCTATCGGTGGTGTGGCGTGTCAGTCTGACACACCGCTACACCGTTCTTGGTGAAGAGCATCTGATGGAGGCTCTTTACCATGTGATCAGCCATGTCCAATCATGGCTGATCACAAAGTAAACAGGAAGAGCCGTTGATCGGCTTTTCCTCACTCGCGTCTGACAGACGCATGTAGAGGAGAGCCGATCGACGGCTCTCCTGACAGGGGGGTCTGTGCTGATTGTTTATCAGCGCAGCCACCCCTCGCGGATGCCCGCCCAGGACCACCAGGACAACCAGACCACCAGGGATGCCCACAAAGGTACCCCAAAAGGTATAAAAAGAAAAATAGCTGCGCTAAATAGTTTATGGTGATCCAGAACGAAGTGCAAGTCAGGTACTTTACAATTAGTCCATAAATCACACAAATGTGCATATAAGTGAATAGATGAAACTTAAAAGTAATACATGATCCTCGACCACCATTAGTGCACCAGACACCAAATAAATTGCTTACCAGAAGGCAAGCTGATTGAGCTTGCGGCTATAAACCCAGCCAGGACCTTTAACCAGGGGATTCTGAGGCGACAATTCCAAAATGGTCTGTGTAGTAGAGGGGAGATATTTAGAGACCTCTCAAGGTGAACAATGGAGGAGAGAACCCTCTGTTTCATTTTCTGGGTGACATCTGATACTTAATCCATCAACCTTGCACGATCGAGCCAATCCGGCCGACGGCTGCTTATCTCATGTGTATCATGCATGTGTACCTTGCAATTTACATTTTTTACCATGATACCTGTAATGACATTTTTTACTATATGTATCATTTCAGTGGCTTGGCTATGATTCATGTTGTTTATGTTTGCATGACAATTTTAAGACTGCATTTACTCTGTCAATTGTTGGCTAACCACATTCACCTCATTTAAAGTCCCAGAGCGATTCCTGTATTTTGTTGCATATATTGGGATGGAGGTGGTTTGCGGGTGACACAGACCTTTTCCTTTTTGTCATATATTGAGGGGAGGACTACTTTACGCTAACCTTTCTTTATTATGGTTTTTATATATTTATACCTTGTACAACCTCAAATCCAAAAAAGTTGTGTAAAATCTGTAAAAACAGAATGGAATGATTTGCAACTCTCAAACACATATTTTATTCACAATCAAAAATAGAAAACCTCTCACATGTTTAAACTAAGAAAATGTAACATTTTAAGAAAAAGAAAATATAATTTTGAAATAAATGGCAGCAACATGTCTCAAAAGAGTTGGGTTGGGGTGACGAAAAGCTGGCAAAGTAAGGCAAAGTTCACACTAGCATTGAAAGCAGGCATTTGAGGGGCATTTTTAATGCTGCTCAAACACCCATGCAAATGATACTATGTACAGCACACAGTGCTGTTCACATTATCAAAACATGAAGCGTTAGCGTCATGTCGCTTCAAAATTGAAGCCACATGTTGAGTCAGGAGGAGCTTGAAACCTTTCAACGTCTCCCATTCAAGTCTACGGTAACTCTCCACAAATGCACTGGCAGGCGTTTGTGGCAAGGTTGCGGTGAGGGCTGTGGCGCGTTAAAATTAGGTTTTTAAAAAATCATGCAGCAGGAATATAATGTCCCACACTGCCCTGTAATGATAGAGGAGAGCATAGAATGTTCTGCAGTCACTCCCTTCGGGCTTCCTATCAGCGTTCAGTTCAAAAGGCTGCATCTCTGATGGTATAAGGGTGCATGAAATGGGCAGCTTGCATATCAGGAAAGGCACCATCAATGCTGAAAGATCCGGGTTTTAAAGCATCATATGCTCCCATCTAGATTATTTCTTTTTCAGGGAAGGCTTTGCATATTTCAGCAGGACAATGCTAAACTGCATACTGCATCTATGACAACTGCATGGCTTTGTAGTAGAAGAGTCTGGGTGCTTAAAGCGGGGTTCCACCCAAATTTTGAACATCATCTCTATGCATTCTCTTCCTTGCCTAGATGCTGACATGCTGTGTAAAAAAATTTAAATCGCCGTAATTACCTTTTTTTTCCTAATCTTCTTAGCACTTCCTGGTTTTCCTCCCATGGGAGTAGGCGTGTTTCTAGCCTCTCCCAGACCTCCCACAGTCCCCTGGGAGCTAGTCTCAGGCTTCCCAGCATGCATTGTGCAACAGCGTCATCACTACATCTCTGCTCCCAGCATTCACCGCATCCAGGAAACACATGCTTGTGGGCTTCAAATGCCCACAATGAAGATGGAAACCGCCTTCAGTGAATTTTATAAGTTATTCTTTACAACGAAATCGGACACAGGCGGACTTATTACACAGAACATGTGAGTAGATAATCATGAGAAGAAAAGTTTGTGAATGAACTCCAAAAAAAAAAAACGATAGATAGGTGGACCCCCGCTTTAACTGGCCTGCCTGCAGTTCAGACCTTTTACCAATTGAAAATATTTGGCGATGGAAGACCTTGTTCTTTCGGCACGACACCAACAGGAGCGATACTCCAAGATCTGGTCACTCTGGAACGTCTTTATCCTTTCTGATGAAGGAAGAGCCATCCTTGACGGCGATTAGAACAAATAAACTCACCCCACCAAATAGGGGCTATACAGACTATGAAGCACCCATGGGCCTTACCATATCACCCCCGCGTCTGGAGGGTTCACACGAGGTATATCTCCGCACCCCCCCCTTATTTTCCTTCCCCCCTTCTCCCTCCACTCCTTACCAACACCTCTCACCCACCCTTTCGCCTTCTTCTTTCTTTTCCCTTTCGTTTATTTCTCTATTCTCTTTCCTGGTTATTTGGACCCGGACTTCCAAGATACTTCTCCAATATATAAAATTATAAAATCGATTAGGACTGGTCTGGGACCCTATTAGGGGCAGCATAAATGGGTCACTAGTTTTACCACCTCGAGTACATTCAATATCAGGGCACTGCCCTAAACATCCTCGTTACGAGAGTCACACCAGTCAGACCGTCATGATACCCTATATGTAGCAATGTGATCTCGCCTGTAGTTTGTTTGCAATGTTATGTATCACAACTTATTGCATGTGTACAGATGTTTAACCTTGATCATGTTCTTTGAATAAATAAAATATTTGTAAAAAAAAGAAAATATTTGGCGCTCTTGAAGAAACCATTCCCCTGGGAATAACTTCTGGCGACTTAAGTAGTTCACCTGCCAGTTCTCTATTCCCGGAATAAAGACTGCTGATAGGCACTGAATATTTCTTTCTGTCCAAGTTAGAATATTGTTCACCTCCCTCTGCGCTGAGAGACTCTTGGTGCCCCCTTGGTGATTGATATAGGCCACAGCCGTGGCATTAACGGATTGGATCCTGACAGGACAATCCCTTAATCTGGAAGTCCAGGTCTTTAGAGCCAGACGCACTGCCCGAATCTCTAGGATGTTGATGGGCAAGGCTTTTTTGGTTCTTGAACATTCTCCTTGGACAGTTGTCTTCTCTGTCGTTACCACTTTCCAGATAACTGGTCTGAAGGATTTACCTTTTAGTAGATTTTTTTTTTTTTTTTTACAGAAAAAGTTTAAGTTTCAAGATATACCTAGTTAAGCAGTGATACAATCTCATCGACTACACAGTAAGCACCTGGATATAATACAGTATAATCTGTAGGGGGAGGGGGAGTTCCAGACATCTGAGTTGGGGCGGGTAAGAGGAGAGAAAAGAAAAGGGGGGGTGGGGAAGGGAAGGGCCAGGAGGAAGGCAGCAGGTTCCTCCACCATCGTGTCAAAATTGTACCCTTGTTGCACCTCTTTCTACCCAAATCTGACCTATTGCTTTTGTCCGGGTCCTAATCCAGTGGCAACTGCCGCTCATGTACCCATGCTGCCCACAGCTTGTCAAATTTTTTAGGGCAATTGCGTCCCATGTATGTCAGTTTATATAATGGCAGCGCTAAGTCTATCAGCGTTTGCCATTGTTGTACCATGGGAGGAAGGGGCTTGTTCCAATGTAGTAAAATTGCTTCTCTAGCATAGAAGGCCCCGTAAAATACAAAAAGTTTTTTAGATTGTGAGGCCTCCAGGGTGTTGCAGACACCTAGCAACAGTGGTATTGGGTCACAGGGGACCCTCAGTTTGCCTATGGAGTTTATCACCGTGACGACGCACATCCAAAAGGGCCTGATCTGCGGGCACAACCAAACTACATGGAAAAAGGAAAAAAGGATCCGACCTCAGTATTACATCTATAGGACGTCGGTCGTCTATCAGGGTAGATTCTACCAAGTCTCTCCGGGGAGTAGTAGACCCGATGTAGAAACTTCAGCTGAGTGAAGCGATCCCTGGCCAAGATCAACAATGGGATGTATTGCTGGATGCCCTCCTCCCAGTCCTCGTCAGCCATCTCCGGGATGTCCAATTGCCATACCGAAAACAGCCGGAAGACTTTGGAGGTGTCCAGGCTCGCCAAGATTGAGTATAGAGTGGAAAGAGTTCCACCCATTCCCGAGGCTCTCTGCGCAGCCTCGATTGCGTGAACTTCCAGGTTTATAGTTTGTGGAAATTGGACCTAAAACACGTGGCATAACTGTAAATATCTAAAGAACATACAGTTAGGTAGGGACCGGATTCTTTTAAGGTCGTCAAAGCTGAGCAGCCTCCTGTCAGATACAATGTCACCCAGGGTTTTAATTTCAAACCGTGCCCAAATCACTGGGTCAAGGATGGTTTCAAAATGGGACAATCGAGGGTTTCCCCACAATGGGGTGTGTAGGGACAAGGTGTCTGGTTTTTCCACCTTGGACCGCACAGCGCCCCATACCTTTAGAGTGGTACCCATAGGGGCGGTAATACGGGGGTTGGACCGGGGTCCACGGTGTATCAGGTTCCTTAGCTCGGCATAGGAGCCCAACAGAGCTGACTCAAGAGTGGCCGCCGGGTTGGCTGACTCCTCAGAGAGCTACCAGTGGACCGTGACTAGGACCGCAGCCCAATAGTATTTAACAAAGTAGGGCAGTGCCAGGCCTCCTAGGGACATCGGGAGTTGCAGGGTCGTTTTTGCTATTCTTGGTGTATTACCTTGCCAGAGAAACGTTGTAATTATGCTGTCCAGTTTTTTAAAGAAGGCTAGCGTTATAGGAATCAGGGTTTGCCTGAAGAGGTATAAAAATTTGGGAAGAATTGTCATTTTAATTAGATTGACCCTATCAACTAGTGTGAGGGGTAGCGTTTTCCAGGCTGCGTATCTTCTGGACATGGAGACCACGGGGGTCAGGTTAAGGTTGGTATATTTTGACAAGTCTTTGTGGATATTGACACCCAGGTATTTAAACTGGGAGACTATCTGTAGTGCGAGGGATAGTGGAAACAGGACAGACTTTCCCCAGTTGATACAAATGCCCAAGAACCTGCCAAACGTATCTATGATGGATAAGGCCATTCCCAGGGAGTCTCTGTCATTTCTCAGATACAAGAGGGTATCGTCGGCGTAGAGAGAGATCCGTTCTTGTATTGGGCCCATCGGTATTCCATCCACTGTCTCTGAGGAGCGCAGGAGACTCGCCATCGGCTCAATAGCCAGCGGAAAGAGGGTCGGGGACAGCCCTGTCTCGTGCCTCTGCATAGCTGGAAGGGTGAGGACAGGGTGGCTTACTCTAGCCTTCGGAGAGCTGTACAGGGCCTGAACCCATGAGATGAAATTAGGTCCAAAACCAAATCAGCGCAGGACCTCCCACAGATAGGCCCACTCCCCCGAATCGAATGCTTTTTCAGCATCAAGAGAGGACCACCGCGTCCGATGGAGTGAGAGAATCAGCGAATGCCAGAACTGCATACAGCCTCCGGAGATTAATATCTGTCCCTTTACTGGGCATGAACCCCGATTGATCCTCGTGAATCAGGGTGAGGATGGCTTAATTCATCCTACCAGCCAGAACCTTGGCGAGTATCTTAATGTCAACATTAAGTAAAAGGATATGGGCCGGTAGGATGTGCATAGTTCCGGGTCTTTGTCTGGCTTGGGGATTACTACAATGATAGCCTCGGCCATGGAGGCCGGGAGAACTCCCCCTCCAAGGCCTGAGACACCATGTCATGTAATTTAGGTAGCAGTTGTTCACCATACTGACGGTAGAATTCCGTTGGTAGCCCGTCTGTCCAGGGGGTCTTTCCCGCCTGTAGGGTGCCTAGAGATTGCTGTATATCTCCTTGAGTGTAATTGGGGCGTCCAGTCTGTCCCTATCTGTGTCAGTGAGTTTAGGAAAGGTGATTTGGTCCAGATAATCGCCCAGTTCTTCAGTGGAGTACGTCGCTCTGGAGGAGTATAGGGACTTATAGTAAGAGGTAAAATGGGCATTTATGGCCTGATGGTCCGTCACCACCGCCCCCACATCGTCTTAGATGCGGGCTATACTGGTAACCTGCTGTTGTTCCCTATCTAACCATGCAAGGAGCCTACCAGGTTTTTCCCCCTGCTCAAAAATTCGCTGCATTTGTGCCAGTTGGCATTTTTTGGCCTTGGTAACTCTCAGAAGGACCACTTCCCAATAGGCAGCCTGCAAGTCCAGACAAGTGATCGGGTTTTTGGTTAGGACATATTGATACTCTAGGGAGCAAGCTCTAGACTCAGCCTCCTCTACAGTCACAGCTGCGTCCCGACGTGCTCGGACATAAGCCTTAAAGCTGTCCCAGACCCCCTCAGGAGAGGCCGTGCGGTCATTCAGCAGCCAGAATTCAGAGATATGTTTGGCCACTTCAAAGTCTATAGTAGGGTGTTGAAATCCAGTATCGGGAGAGACGCCACACCCTCTCAGACGCTAAAGTCAGCGTCTGGAGGCAACAGAGTAGAGGAGCATGGTCTGATATGCCTCGTGGGAGCATCTCAACCTTACTCACCCTTGACAAAAGCCCAGGGCTAGCGTATATCAGGTCTATCCACGAGAGGGTGTGATGTGTGGTTGAGTGGCAGGCAAAGGCACGCTCATCTGGGTGCCTCCACCACCAGACATCTATCAGACCATACAGGGAGGCCCAGCTAGACAGGGGGGATCCCACAGCAGTGCTTGCGGCTAAGTTTGTCTATGGAGGGACTCGGAAGCATATTAAAGTCCCCGGCTACAATTATATTATCAGTTGCATATGTAGACATGATTGTGACCAGCGTCTTCAATAATGAGGTGGTAGCAGGTGGAGGTATATACACTCCTACTATAAGCATTTCAAGTGTATCGATTATTGCATTCAGTATCACGTACCTACCCCCTGGGTCAAGTTTCAAATCCAGTAATAAGAAAGTCAGGGTCTTATGTACCAGGATGCTAACCCCGCTAGCATAGCTAGAGTAGGTAGCATGGTAATAATGTCCCACCCATGTTTTTTTGAGGCTCATGATCCTGCTACCTACCAGGTGGGTTTCCTGGAGGATGCATATTTATGGGTTGTGTTGTTTAAGGAAGGCCATGACGAGGGAGCGTTTAATTTTGTCATTGAGGCCCTTGATGTTCCAGGAGACAATTCTTAGGGGGCCATGTAAGGTGTCTCTGTAAATTATTCACAGGATAGACATGTGGTCTATGACCCAGAGGGGGGGTGTCCACCTCTCCTGCCACCAGCTCCACAGTCAGTCTCCCCAGCCCCCCACCCACCAACCAAATCCCAGGTACAACATGTATCATAAGAGAGGAACCACTGCATTTACCGAACTGAAACAGAAAGAAAGAAGGAGACAAAAAAAAGAAAAAGCATGTAGCCAAACCCCTCCCCCCACCCCACACACCTATTGAAAATGCTAACATGGAGTGCTTAATCCCCTCAATTTAACTTACACAACCAATAATCCCCACACAATATAGGAAATTCTCCTATAGGAACAGTGAGACGAGCTAACAACTGAGAAGTGCATTATAATCGTGTGATCTACATGCCCGCAGGCCGTAGCCTAGGTTACCTGCATGGATATTTCAACAAAAAACGTGATTGCAGGTCATGCAAAATAAAAGTAAATAAAACCAGAGAAAATAGAAAAAAAGATTTTTTTGCAAAAAGAACTCTAGTTGTGCCCTATGGGTGTAGGCTGATTGTGGTGCCAGCAGCAATTATGAAAGAAAAGTGGTTCGGCCCATCTCCAGTGTACTCCTCATTGCTTGCACAAGACAAAGAGTTCTCCTGGGTCTATCCATCCCAGGGCAGACCACACGTAGTCAGCCAGCAGGATGGAGGCTTGCTGGGAGAGGTTTTATGGGCTGTTCCAAGAACTTTAATTAACCAAGTTCAGGGCTTTTTTTCGAGGAATAGGTACATGAAACCACCCTCCCCAGTCAACTCCCTGCCCTGACCCTGACCCCCCGCCCCCAATCCCGCCATTCCTCAAGGAAGAGAAGTGATGCAAAATAATGGGTGTGGGCAAGGCTCAGAACGGAGTTTTGCACACAATGCAAAGTTAAGGAAAGTGTAACACCAGTACTGGACACAGGAGTGCGTATAGTGCAGTGCTGAGGAGTGTGTACCAAACTTTTCTAAATCATCATGCATTGTTATGGCAAAAAAATAAAAAATAAAAAATAAATACAGTGTCATGGGAAAAAATGTCCTGTTACATAAGCTAAATGTGTGTTGAAAACTGGTTCCTTAAAGGAATTGTAAAGGCAGAAGGTTTTTCATCTTAATCCATTAAGATAAAAAGCCTTCTGTGTATAGCAGCCTCCCCAGCACCCTCTAATACTTATATGAGCCACATCTCGGTCCAGCGATGCCCACGAGTCCCTCGGCCATCTGAGACTCTCCCTACATATTGGCTGAGACACGGCAGCGGCACCATTGGCTCTTGCGGCTGTCACTCAAATTCAGTTAGCCAATCAGGAGAGAGAGGGGATGATGCCGAACGGCAGCTCCGTGTCTGAATGGATACACAGAGCTGCAGCCTGGCTCGGGTGCCTCATAGCAAGCTGCTTGCTGTGGGGGCATTCGACTGAAGGGAGGGGCCAGGAGCAGTAAAGAGGGACCCGAGAAGAGGAGAATCCAGGCTGCTCTGTGCAAAACCACTACACAGAGAAGTATATTTGTTGCTTGTTTTTTGTTTTTTTTTTGTTTTTTAAATGAGACATTACAATCACTTTAAGGAAAATAAAGTTGTTACCTGTTCAGCAGCTTGCAGCTCCCCATAGCTGTCCAAAAAGTTCCCCTGCATTACAGTACCAACAATGGTCAACCCCTTTCCAGCTTTCAATTGAGAGGCAAAAGTAAGCAAACGTGGATATTTGACATGTAGATCCTCATCTAGTTTTAGGAGAACTAGCAATTGTGGCCTGGTGAAAGCAAAAAAAAAACAATTTTAACATTACCACACATTAAAGCACATTGAAATATTTTGTGTAAGCACTGCATAAATTGATAGCGCTATATAAAGTAAGTACCAAGAATAAATAAATGTGATAAACAATATTCAAAGTGAGTGCTGTCCTAATCATACATTGATCAGCCACCTAATATTGACTAGGTCCCCCTTTTGCTGCCCATTGCAGCATAGACACCACTAGACCTCTGAAGGTATACTGTGGTTTCTGGCACCAAGCCGTCAGTAGCAGATCACATTAAAGCCAAAACTAGTGCCAGCAGGGCCAAAGGCAGAACCACAAACTGAAAATGTTGTTCTTCCACCGCAAAGTGTAGACTGCGTTGATGAAGCAGAAATACAGGGATGTGGAGGTAGGCATCTTAAATGCCCACCAGGGCCAGGAAATCCCTCAAATGGAAGGATACAACCACTTACAAATTCAGTATGGAACTTTTGAACATGTAAAAAAAAAATCTTCAGTTTCAGAATGGGCCATACAATGCCATTTGGCTTGGGCACCATGAAAAGGTTGAAATAGTAACCTTTCTGATTCTGGATCAAGGGCATTGACCCCCTGAAAGTGCAACTGACCCAGTACAGCAAAACAAGGCTGCATTTTTGTTGGGTGCGGTAGGCACTCCTAATGGCATTAAGCATGTAGGAAACAAGATGCGAAACCCCAGCTTGTATCCTCTGGACTCACAATATTTTGGACCCATACATTAGAGATTTCTCAAATCCATACTGCCAAGCATAGTACCACTTGCAGAAGTGGGGTTGCCCCTTCATTGGCAACAAGGTTTATTGCCAGAATAAACAATAAAGCTAATTGATGGTGAAAAAAATTAAATATAAATTTGCTGCTGCTATCACCTATATGTTTCCACAAAAAAACTGAATCAAACAATAAAATGTGATAGCGCTGCTGGTAAACCAAATACATAAACTAAATCAACATATAAATAACAATAAAGTCCACGAAGTGCACAAAGTTCAATTGGAGTCCATTTGTTACATAGATGTGAAAAATCTTCCTATAAAAAGGTGCAAAAAAGGACTTTTCTAATCCAACGTGCTTCACTGAGACTCCACACCACTCTGTAGAGTGCTCCCATCGCCAAGTGCAATGCACGCTCACCTCCTTGTTAGACCCTGCGGGGGGTCAAGCACACCTTGCACACAGTGCAATTCTCCTTTACGAATGGCTCCACAAGGATCAACAACAATTGCTGGTATTGTGAAGGAATGTGATGTAAATAATAATAATAATCTGAAAATGTCTATTTTCTTATGTGCATACATATTTTTCTCCTTACTCATTATATAAGTATACAGGTTTGCTCTGTTCCTATATTTTTCTCAAGATGGCGGGTACCCCCTGCATCCCACACATCAGAAGAACGCGGAACTGAAGATAAAACCAAGGACAGCCAGACCTCGTTATGAAGATTCTCCATTTTCTTTTTCTATCTTAACCAATGAGATGTACCTATTAGACTAACATAGCAATGACGTATTTGTGTGTATAAAACATTAGCACCGCCTTGAATAAATTAGAAGTGTAAGAAGTAACGGAGCTGAGCGTGTCTCAGAGTGTTTACTTTTATATGCATGCATATCCACACTTTTCAATTAGAGACAGCAGCAGATAACCTTGGGCTCGATTGGAGCTCTTAATCATTTCCATAACAGTATGTCCTTTGAGAGTCAGACACGCTCTGCACAAAGTGCAGTATCCTTCCAATATGGCTACTTCAAAAATGGCTCCACATTGCTCTCCTTGGCAGTTCCGAAGTGACATAAAAATTCCTCCAAATGAAGCTACAAGGTTCGTGGCGTAACTAATAGAGGTGGAGCCTGGCGGTGGAATCCTTTCGCTATAAGTGAGATCCAAATGAAATTTGTATATATGCTTTAATTATTTTAATAAATGTGAGTGTATCTTAAGCTGGGGTAGTGAGGTTCTGTCAATTTAACACCTTGGGTACTGCACTATTAGAGGCACTTTTGTTTTTTATGTCACTTCGGAACTGCCGGAGAGTAATGTGGAGCCAATTTTGAAATAACCATATTGGAAGGATCCTGCACTTTGTGCAGAGCATGTTTCTTACTCTGAAAGGGCATACCAGGTCATTGTGGAGCCATTCTTAAAGGAGAATTGCACTGTGTGCAAGATGTGTTTGACCCCCTGCAGGGTCTAACAAGGAGGTGAGCGTGCATTGCACTCGGGAGCACTTTATAGAGTGGTGTGGAGTCTCAGTGAAGCACGCTGGATTAGAAAAGTGCTTTTTTGTACCTTTATAGGAAGATTTTTCACATATATGTCACAAATGGACTCCAATTGAACTTTGTGCACTTCATGGACTTTATTGTTATTTATAAGTTGATTTAGTTCATGTATTTGGTTTACCAGCAGCGCTATGAGATTTTATTATTTGATAAGGTTTATTGCCTGTCTTGGAGGACCTTGGGTTCTAGTTTTTTTTTTCCAAAAGCAAGTTTTCAGTTTCATCCAAGAATTCTTAAAAGAACAAAGGTAACTCTTCTTGGTTACAGATGAAGGCTGCTTCCTCTCTGTAGGCTTTTTACTTTTATCCTGTGATCTTCTGAATAAACATATCCAGAGCATTTCTGAAGCATTCAACCAGCAATTAAAATAGTTCTAAAGTCAGAAAGTTTTTATGTTACTGCATTCTGTGCATTAAGATCAAAACCCTTCTGTGTGTAGCAGCCCCTCTAAGCCCCCCATCTTAAATCAGCAATGTTGCATGTGTGTCTCGGCTGTCCTTTCTCATTGGCTGAGACAGCAGTGGGTTGGCCATTAGCTCCCGCTGCTTTCAACCAAAGTCAGTGAGCCAATGAGGAGAGAGGGGGGCTTCATGTCTGAATGGACACACAGAGCAGCACTATGCATTACAGGCCTCCCTTCAGACCAGAGACCACCATCCAGAGCACTGTGCAGCATTACAGGCCTCTTATACCCCCGTCCAGACCACTGTACAGAATTACAGGCCTCCTCAGATCACCATCCAGAGCACTGTGCAGCATTACAGGCCTCCTCAGACCACCATCCAGAGCACTGGGTAGCATTCCAAGTTCCCCCTAATTCAACCCCACAGGTACAGAAAACCTCCAATGAGGGGCAAAGTCAAGCCAGTGCACCACAGCAAACTATTTGCACTACTCTTTTCAAAATACAAAATTGACTAAGGAACAACAGGCCACTGAGGCCAAGGAGGAGGCCATAGGAAAACGGAATATGTTCACCGGATTACCAGTCAGACTGATCTGCTGCTCTATGCTGATTTTTTGGGGGAGATCCTCTGCCCGGGTCTTCTACGTCATTTTGAAAAAAAAAACAGAAAGACTGCCTGCTTTCATGTGGATGGTGCTTTCATCCACGTCCTGTTATTTTTTTAATATCCTCCCTACATATCATCTTTAGAGTCAGACAGATCCTCATCTTGTATGTGGGGCAATATGAATTTTCTTACGGCACGGGCATACTCCCCTGCCTTCTTAAATAGTTCCCGATTATCATCAGCCACATCAACAAGGTTTTCCACAGACAGCAGGATTGACAAAACAAGCAGCTGCTGCTGCAAGTGGCTAGAACATTTCATCAGTTACTTGGATCTAAGAATGAATGAAGCAAATGCTGGTTTACATTCCCTTTCATGTTCTGTGCAATTGTGGCAAGGTCTTGGTAGCTAGTGTTCTGTTTAAAGTCCTCAAGGTGACTGAGTAGATTAAAGAGGGCAGGCACATGGAGTCACTCTAGAGGGTTTTAATATGTTCAGCAAAAGGCAGCAGTGGGTCATGCAATGATGTGAGCTTTTGCCATTCACTAGGGAGAAAGCTGTCCCTCTGTCCTATTGCATGTTGTTTGCGATTTGGGAGACCGATTCTATCAGTTTGAGGAGTCTTGCGATCGTTTTGAATGTACTAGTAGTATTACTTGACCAGCGTGTGGGGCAGTCATTTAAAAGAGTAAGGCCACACTGCTCCAATATCTTCAGTGTTGCAATGGAAGACTTGAAGACATTCAATATTGATCTTGCAGACACAGCGGTGACAGATCAAGCCGCAATGCGGCAGCTAGAGTGCACAGAAGGCATGCAACTGGGAGGATGCCATATGACATCCACACAGGACGAAAAAGCTAATAATTTTATGTTGTCTTTATTAAAGTGATATTAAAGTCAATTATTTTTAGAATAACAAACATGTCATACTTACCTGCTCTGTGCAGTGGTTTTGCACAGAGCAGCCCCGATCCTCTTCTTCTCGGGTCCCCCACTGGCGCTCCTGGCTTTTGGGGCACCCAAGCAAGCTCACTCCCAAGCCACTGCTCTGCGTTTCCATACACACACAGAGCCACAGCTTGGCCCGCCCCACTATCCCCTTATTGGCTGACAGGCTGTGATTGACAGCAGCAGGAGTCATTGAGGAGGGGGAGTAAAAGCAGAGGCTCTCATGCACATGCACATCGCTGGATAGCAATGGAGCTTAGGTAAGAGGCTCTGCTGCACAGAGAAGTTTTTTTGCCGTCATGCATAAAAACGCCTTGAGTCTTTAGAACCAGGGCATACTAATACCCTGCTCAGATTTCTAATTACAGGCTGGCAAATGGGCAAACAAAATTGTGATTTAAGAAAAATTCACGCAGAAAGAGCTACACTGTCAGTTGCTTACAAACAAAGCCATGCGATCATTTTTAGAACTCACATGGTTATCATGTGATCAGGAGCTTTGCTGACTAGTTTCTGATCACTAAAAGATGTTTAGGTGTTATTGAAACCACTAACTAATAGCTGCTGCATGTTTGCCATTTTGCGATAGGCTCTGCCTCCCATTTTAACCCCACATGACAGGACTGTTTTTTGCATTTTTTTCACTTGTTTTTTGTTATTTTCCACTCACAGCTTTAAAAGTTAGCAAAAAGACCCCCCCCCCCCACACACACACACACACAAAACAATATAGTTTCTGACTGCAAAGGAATCATACAATTATAGGATAGCGTTATTTTTAACATCTCATGATATTTGCATAAATGTTATAAAACATGTTTTCAATAAAAAAATAAAAAATAAAAAAAACACTAAATTATTATTAGCACACATAATTACAATATAACTTACAAAATATTTAATAAATCCAGATACTGTATAAAACTATAAATATCAACAAATATTTGTATAGTTTACATTGTGCCTTAAATAATTATGTGGTAGATCAGTGGTGGGCTTCTTTTTCATAGCACCAACATGCATACTGCCACTGTTTTGTGCTGGCAGTATGCATGACAGCCAGTCTCATGACAGCCAATCCCAGCAATCATATGATTGAGAAGCCCAGGAAAAACCTCTGGTGTTAAGAACCCCTTAAATGGTCGTTCAGAACCAGAAAAAAAGGGTTCCTGAGACTGGCTTCAGAACTGTGTTGATCTGCAGCAAAGCGAGTTGCAATTCCATTTTGCATGGCACCCCAACACACTAAATCAATGCACACCAGGACCAGGAAATTAAAATAGGTAAACACTATCAAAATGTTACCTATGAGGTCAAGTAAGCAAGACAATAATAGTCAGAGTAAATCACCCAAATAACCTGTACCCTCAAGTGTGTTTAGCACTTTGGTGTGTCTTGTAGGATAAAAGGATATAGCATAGTATCAACTATATAACCAGTTAATAAACCAACAAGACATGAGTAGCTAGGTCTTGCCATGTCCACGTAGCTGGTCTTGTTCCAGATGAAGGCTTTGCCTGTCACAGAGGGCATACTCCTGAAGGGGTCTTCAGGGTCTGGGTACCAGTCACATCTTGATAAAAGTGTCAGTGGAAGGAGGAGAATAACTGAAAATTAGAAAAAATATATTCTACAGCAGGAGAATGGGTCCATCACCCAAGGGCACTTTAAGGGCACGGTTAAGTTATTGCAGGCATGAACAGTATGTAGCTGCCACATCAGATAAAAAAGCTATAGGAAAATATACTCTTAATACAGCCTAAACCCTCAACTTTGTACAAACTAGCCAATGACAACATTATTATAGTTTGTGTGTTTCTTTTTTTCAAAGTGCCACACTGCACTGTCTTAAAAGTTTCATAAAATGTCAAAACAGATTGCACAACATGACAAAACCGCAACCCCCTCCCATGCTCTTATCACCAATTATTCCCAAAATAATGCAAAAATCGACTTTGGATAAGTCTTTGATAGAAACTGGCTAGTGTCAGGATAGACTTGAATAGGCAGAAAATAAAATAGGTCTGAAGTGTGAGCCTTCGCTGCCAATTGGATTGCTGTGGTCTGCAGCCTCTGCCTGCAGAATTTCAGCCATGGCAAAAAGTACCAGCCATTGCATTTAGCATGTGCATGAGAAAACATATGACTATGCACCGAAGAGCTCAGTGGGAGCAGGACCTCAATTATACCAGTCAGCAACAAAAGGCCCACACTCCATGTTGGGAAAAACATCCAAGGCAAAAAGGCCAAGGTGCAACCCCCACCTTTATGAGTTATGAATTAGTTAAAGTGGATGTAAACCCAATGTCATCCTTTTTAAACTACTGCCATAGGGGTTATCTATAAGGATATACATACCTCCTGCATGTATCCTTACCGGTCAAATGTCTCCCCTCTGTCTGTTATTAGACCCGAAAAACTGCATATTCTGTGGGTGGGTCTGTTGTCTGGAGCTTAGTGGGTGGAGTTGTGATGTCAGTAGACTCCCCGCCCACCTCTACACTCCTCTTGTCAATATGCATTTTCTCCTGTGTATTTCTAATACTGAACTTCTGCTATGATCTCTAACATCCAGTGAAAAGACAGGAAAGTAACCACATGACTTCAGCATGCCAAATTATGCTGAGGTGTGGAACAACCAATCCTTGCAGAGCTGCTGAAGAAAGGAGTGGGAGGGAATTAAAAAATACTGCATGTGTCTTAGGCTAGTGCATGAGATATGTAAATCACCTGTCACTCACAGCAAGGGGGAGTATTTGACAAAGTTTTTCTCAGTTTGTCAAGATTTATTTCACTGAACAATAAAAGAGGATTGCTCAGAGATGGATTAACTCTGTGTAGCGAGATTGGGCTCAAATGATAGGAAATCTTATACTCTACAGTATGATAAAAAAAAAAAAAAAAAAAAAAAAATTCGGGTTTACATCCACTTTAAATAATTGCAGGTCCTGCCCTTTTTTGCACCCCTACTTCCTGCTGAAGATCCCAAGTCAGCTGCCTCTTCCACCTACTCCTCAGACTGGCCATGTCTACATTCCATTTCCTTGTTCATCACTTTCCACCCTCCTCCACACCCCTCCACAAGATTCCCTTTTGGGTTTGGAAGAGTGTTAATCATAATGCTGAAATTTTACAATATATATATTGTGAGCTGGGGATGGGTATTGGGTGTAATTCTCCCTTGGTTAAGCAACCATTTTAGAGAGATTCCAGTCCAGTAATGTCTTTGCAAACAGCTATGAATTTATTTGCGCTATTTACAGGTGCAATGTTGTGCTTCAGAGGAAAATAAATGAAACTTTCAATAAAACAAAACCAAGTGGTGTCTCGGCTCTTACTACACATCAGCATTCTTAACGGGCTGCCAAAGTCTAATGTTTGTCAGCCTTCAATTGAGTTTTCAAAACAGTTTTTAGCTATATCAGACAAAACATTTCTGCTCCCTAGGCTGCAAAGCACTGGCTTTGCCTCAGGTGAACCTAAACTGCCTGATGGGGACAGGCGCAAAACCCAGAGTGGATCAGAAGTGTCGAAAGCTGTAAGAAAGCAGCCTGGGGGATCTTTAAATCCCGAACAGCACTTTTCCAAACTCCCTTTGAGACACTCCTCTGCAGTATAGCGTATACTGTATATACAGAACATATAGATCTACTCTATGTGTGTGTGTGTTTATGTATGAAAATTTTTGCAATTACAAAGGTTTAGACATTCTCATGTTTATTTCTATTGTTTGTATTGGTATAACACAAAAAATTGGAAACCAGAAGCCAAATCAGACACATTCCATGCAAAACTCCAAAAATGGACTGGACAAAATTATTGGTACTTTCTCAAAACTGTAAGAAATAATTGCATTCCAAGGCTACAAGTCCATCTCTAGAGATCTTAATGTTCCTGTGTCCACTGTGCATAACATTGTCAAGTTTACAGCCCATGACACTGTAGCTAATCTCCCTGGACTAGGATGAAAAAGAAAAATTGATCGAGTTTGCCAAACGTTACCCGAGGAAGCTAAAATTCTTTTGGGAGAATGTACAGTGGACAAACTAAACAAAATCACATCTTTTTGCTAAAGCCCATCAGGCTACTGTTTTCAGAAAAAGTAATTAGGCATTTAAAGAAAAGAATACAGTCCCTACAGTCAAACATGGCAGAGGTTTACTGGTGTATTGAGGTTGTTTTGCTGCCTCAGGCACTGGATGCCTTGACCGTGTGCATGACATTATGAAATCTGAAGACTACCAAAGAATTCTGGGGTGCAATGTAGGGCCCAGTGTCAGAAAGTTGGGTCTCTGTGAGAGGTCATGGATCTTACAGCAGGACAATGACCCAAAGCTCACAACAAAAAGCACCCAGAAATGGTTTAAGACAAAGCACTAGAGAGTACTGAACTGGCCAACAATGAGTCCAGATCTAAATCCCATAGGGCACCTGTGGACAGATCTCAAAACAGTAGTTGGAAAAAGGAACCCTCCAAATCTGAGAGACCTGGAGCAGTTGGCGAAAGAGTGGTCCAAATTTCCAGTGGAGATGTGTAAGAAACTAATTGATGGTTACAGGAAGCGATTGATCCCAGTTATTTTTTCCAAGGGGTGTGCTACCAAATATTAAATTGAGAGTGCCAATAATTTTGTCCAGTCCATTTTCAGAGTTTTGTGTGGAATGTGTGCATTTGGCTTTTTGTTTCTGCACTTTTTTGTGTCATACAATACAAGCAAAAGAAATAAACATGAGACTGCCTAAACATTTGTAATTGCAACAATTTTCTGGTGAAGTGGTGCATTATCTGACAGAAATGCAGGGGTACCAATATTTTTAGCCATGACTGTATCTGGACCTACAAACATCCAAGAGTAGCGCAAGATACCCTATATGCTCATAGGAAATGGGGGGGGGGGGTAGGAGTCCCCAACCTTGACTGAACAACAAGACAGCACAGATATTCCAGTTATCTCCCCTTCATGCCATGGCGGAAGTTTATTTGTGGGTGTTCCTGGAGCTGCCAAACTGTGGCTCCCTCCCCAAAATTTTTTTTCCTCTTTAAGTCCTCTAATGGTTCACAGTTTCAAGCTATGAGATTCAATTCACTATTCGTGTTCTTACCTCTATCACTCATCCTTCATACTCCTCTCTTTCCCCCAGATGAACATCTTGAATTGTCTTTTAGGTGCTGGTCATCACATGGCTTCACCCAGATCTGAAATTTTTTTACCTCAAAATCCTTCCCTACCTGGTCCTCCCTCCAGGAACACAACCATAACAACGAATGTCATCAAGACCTTCCATTCCATCAGCAATTCTAAAACCTTGCCTATCACGTCCCATCTGAACTGCGTACGTAATATACCTACTCAACCGACCTTGCAATATGTTGGGAGAACCATACAAACTTTTCATCAACAATTTATTAAACACAGGTTCAGCATCAAGAATACAGTCCCATTTCTCCTGTCATTTCTCATCTCACCACGACAAAAATCCAGACTTGGTAACAGCTGTGATTATAGAACAGGTTGAAAAATCCATCAACTATCAAAGATTCACTAGATTGTGCCAGAGGGAAGCCTTCTGGATTTACCAGTTGAATACCCTTTCTCCATACGGTCTAAATAAATCATAGACTCTTGCTAAACCATGTGGATTAGGTATACTACATAGGGTTGATTTACTAAAATTGGAGAGTGCAAAATTTGGTGCAGCTGTGCATGGTAGCCAATCAGCTTCTAACGTCAGCTTGTTTAATAAAGCTTAGACAATAAAACCTAAAAGCTGATTGGTTTCTATGCAGACCTGCACCAGATTTTGCCAGGGCCATCTTTAATATTGATTGGACCCTGGGCAAACATTTTTTTGGCCCCCCCCCCCCCATGAAATTTTTCCCTCCACCCGCTCTGAGACATACAATAAATAGAAGGCCATAGGTTACAGCATATCATTACCGCTCACTGACTGGTTGCTTGAGGTTACAGCACACATTACAGCTCACTGATTAGTTTCTAGAGGTTGCAGCACATCATTACCGCTCACTGATTGGTTGCTAGAGGCTAATGCACATTATTACTAATCACTGATTGGTAGAGGTTACTATACACCATTACCACTCACCCATTAGTTGCTAGGGCTGGGGGGTGTGATCAATAGCAGTGGTTGCGGTGGTGGGGGGTGAGATCAGTGGCAGTGCTGGGGGGGTGGGATCAGTGGCAGTGCTGGGGAAGAGGGATGGGATGAATGACAGTGTTGGGAGGGTGGGGTCAGTGGCAGCGCTGGTGGGGGGATGGGATCAGTGGCAGTGCTTGGGGGGAGGGATCAGTGGCAGTGCTGGATGGAGATGAGATAAGTGACCCTCACTTGCTGTCACCTGTCAGTCAATGTCCACTTGGTTCCCCCTGCCTACATACAAGCACTCAGTTCCCTCCATCTGTCTCTGTTACTCCGTGTCCTGAGATGGGTTTCTTCACACAGCGACCTCCTGCAGCTCCCACCCCAGGAAATCCCCCTATAAGAATACAAGCTCTTAGTGGCAGAGATCCCTCCATTAGGATCGCTTGTCTATATGTAGGGATCTGTCGTCTTTTTTTGTTTTTTGTTTTAACCTGCTGGTTGAACGGAAAATCTTTAAAGCTGTAGTAAAACGAGGCAATTTTTTTCTTTTATAACCTGCAAGGCAAAGTTATAATTGTAGTAGTATGCATCGCACATTATGTAAAACTTGCCTTAGAATGAAGCCCTTCCAGCGGCGAGCTGTCACCTGTTGACAAGGCTTCCATCTTCACCCGTCTTCTTTACGGTTTCACGGACTCCAGCTGTGTGAGTGGCCAGAGCCGCGATGACATCATATGTGTGAGAGACACCGTTTACGACACAGGACTCTAAAGGAATGGCCCAGGTGGCTGTTCGTTCAGAGCGCATGCGTCAATGACATCATCATCTGCATGTAGAAGTAAATATCTCCTTTAGGAGACATTTACAGTACCTATAGGTAAACCTTAATATAGGCTTACCTATAGGTACAATTCATGCATGGGAGTTTACTCCCACTTTAAGTGTGTACCCAGCTAACAGTGGATAGGGCTTAAAGGGGGGTGATTGACCATTTCCCTACCCGCCCATAGTAATATGACGCCCGCAGAAGGGATCTCCCATCCTGAGCGGACGTCATATGACGTCCTGGGCTTCCCAGTTGCGATGTCTGCCGGGCACACGCGATTGCCCGTTAACCGAGCAGGACCATGGATCTGTGTGTGTAAACACACAGATCCACGTCCTGTCAGATAAGGAGACCGATGGTGTGTTCCGCGTACAGAGGAACACCGATCGGTCTCCTCCCCTTGTGAGTCCCCGCCCCCTACAGTTAGAATCACTCCCTAGGAAACATAATTAACCCCTCGATCATCCCCCATAGTGTTAACCCCTTCTCTGCCAGTCACATTTTCACAGTAATCAGTGCAATTTTATAGCACTGATCGCTGTATAACTGTGAATGGTCCCAAAAATGTGTCAAAAATGTCCAATATGTCCGTCACAGTCACGAAAAAAATCGCAGATCGCTGTCATTACTAGTAAAAAAAAAAAAATATGCCATAAATCTATCCCGTATTTTGTAGACGCTATAACTTTTGCGCAAACCAATCAATATACGCTTATTTTTTTTTCCAAAAATATGTAGAAGAATACATATCGGCCTAAACTGAGGAAAATTTTTTTTTTTTTTTAAATTGGGATATTTATTATAGCAAAAAGTAAAAAAATTGTGTTTTTTTCAAACTTGTCGCTCTTCTTTTGTTTATAGCACAAAAAATAAAAACCGCAGAGGTGATCAAATACCCCCAAAAGAAAGCTCTAATTGTGGGAAAAAAAGGACGTCAATTTTGTTTGGGTACAACATCGCACGACTGCGCAATTGTCATTTAAAATGCGAGAGCACTGAAAACTAAAAATTGGTCTGGGCAGGAAGGGGGTGAAAATGCCCTGTATTGAAGTGGTTAAACATAATCTGTGCCTACTCACTGTATACACACACATACATAGTCCTTGTACCACAAAATACTCCTAATTACTGTGCCACAAGTAATGCCCCGTACACACGGTCGGATTTTCCGATGGAAAATGTCCGATCGGAGGGTGTTGTCGGAAATTCCGACCGTGTGTGGGCTCCATCAGACATTTTCCATCGGATTTTCCAACACACAAAGTTGGAGAGCAGGAGATAAAATTTTCCGACAACAAAATCCGTTGTCGGAAATTCCGATCGTGTGTACACAAATCCGACGGACAAAGTGCCACGCATGCTCAGAATAAATAAAGAGATGAAAGCTATTGGCCACTGCCCCGTTTATAGTCCCGACGTACGTGTTTTACATCACCGCATTCAGAATGATCGGATTTTCCGACAACTTTGTGTGACCGTGTGTATGCAAGGCAAGTTTGAGCCAACATCCGTCGGAAAAAATCCTAGGATTTTAGAATGTCCGAACAAAGTCCGACCGTGTGTACGCCCTATAACAGTTTCACAGACACATATACAATAAAACCTCAGAATGAATGATCTTTTTTTTTTTAACTTAAATGTTTCCATCACATATGCGTTACTGCACACAGAAGCTGACCAATGTCTGACTGAGCCTACCTTAACCACTTCAATACAGGGCACTTATACACCTTCCTACCCAGACCAATTTTCAGCTTTCAGTGCTGTCGCAGTTTGAATGACAATTGCACGGTCATGCTACCCTGTACCCAAACTAAATTTTTATCATTTTGTTCCCACAAATAGAGCTTTCTTTTGATGGTATTTGATCACCTCTGCTGTTTTTATTTTTTGCTAAACAAATAAAAAAAGACCGAAAATTTAGAAAAAAATAAAAGTTTTGCTTTTGTTTCTGTTAAAAAAATTTGTAAATAAGTAAGTTTTCTCTTTCACCGATGGGCACTGATAAGGCGGCACTGACAGGCACTGATATGGCGGCACCGATGGGGTGGCACCAATGAGCGGGCACTGACGCTGGGCACTGATATGCGACACTAATGGGCACTGATATGCAGCACTGATGGGCATTGATATGCGGCACTGATAGGCGACAATGCTGGGCACTGAAAGGCGGCACTGCTGGGCACTGATAGGATGGCACTGATATGAGGCACTGATAGGCATCCCTGGTGGCACTGGCAGTGGTAGGCATTGGAGTGGGCACATATTGGTATTTCCCTGGGGGTCTAGGGGGCATACCTGGTGGTCCAGTGTGGTGGCCATCCCTTCCCTGGTGGTCCTGGGCGGGATCCAAGAGGGGCTGTGCTGATAAACAATCAGCACAGACCCCCCCTGTCCTGAGAGCAGCCGATCGGCTCTCCTCTACTCGCATCTGTCAGACGCGAGTGAGGAAAAGCCGATCACTAGCTCTTCCTATTTACATCGTGATCAGCCGTGATTAGACACGGCTGATCACGTGGTAAAGAGTCTCCGTCAGAGACTCTTTACCTAATGACCGATCCATACCCCTCAACCCCTCCATGTCTCCCCCCTCCCCCCCCCTCCCTCCCCCATACCCACTCCCTCCCTCCCCCCCCACCTTCAACCATAAACACTCTCCATCTCAAACCTACTTCCATTTACCGTGTCCCTAAACCATCCCCGCTCCAAATATGAAAATATTAATATATAACTAATTCAAATTATACCCATTTAATAAACATTAATTTTCCGCAGTGTATCTCCTCTATTTCTTAGGTAATTGATCTTTTTTATCCTCCAGCCATGCTAACGCTTTCGCAGGGGACTCAAAAAACTGGCTACCCCCTAGTGCATTTATCCGCAGTTTAGCTGGATAAAGAAGGGCGTATGAGACATTATATCTCTGGAGGTTACGCTTCACCCCCAGAAACTCAGCTCTGCGTCTCTGAAGGTCCGGCGAAAAATCGGGGAATATTGATATCCTTATATCTTTATACAGGATTTTCCCCATCTCCCGAGCTTTACGTAGGAGTTTTATTTTATCCTTGTAGTTCAAAAATTTAACTAAAAACGGTCTTGGGGGGGTTCCCGGTGCGGGGGGCCTGAACGGAACTCTATGTGCCCTTTCTATAGAAAACTGCTGCGTAAATGTTTCACCTCCAAATACCCCCAACACCCAGTTTTCCAAAAATACAATAGGGAGGGGTAACCTAGAGTGGTGTGGGGAGGTGGGGAGGGAGGGAGGACATGGGAGGATCTCAAGGGGGGGACAGGGGAGGGATGGGTTGGAAGGCTTGGAAGGGACGGGGGGGGGGAGGGGGTAAAGAGCACAGAAAAATTAATATGCAATATAAGGTACCAAATAACACATTAAGTATAAGGTATATTACACTATATAAAGACATAAAGGATATGGATAATGGAAATTGTATAGTTGATATTATAATTAAGCACTGAGGTAGATTTGATAGGGAAATATGTTTTTTTTTTTTTTTTTGAATATAACTCACGGAATAAGGAGAATACTCCCATACTTGGTCACTGGGGTTTGGTTGTTCTTTTTTTTTTTTTTCTCTCCTCTCTCGCAGGGATAATCTTATTTGCAAATAGCTAATGGGAATAAAGATTGGCTCATGGAATGTTAGGGGATTGGGTACTCCCCTAAAAAGAACACAGGTATTCGACTTGCTAGACATACTTAGAGTAGATATTGCATGCCTGCAGGAAACGCATCTGACTAGGGAGACAAAAGCAACTATTAAGAACAAGAATTTTCACAACCAGTACCATGCGGTATACTCCTCTTACTCGAGGGGGGTGGGAGTGCTGATTAGGAAAGGGATTGTGTTTTCCTGTAGGCAGAGCAATATAGATGAAGGGGGCCGATATGTTTTTCTACACTGCACGATAGGGAATCAGGAATGCATAATAGCTAATATTTATAATCCACCACCTTTTAAATTAGAAATTTTATATAGCCTGTTGGAGTTTGTTATAGACAAACCGAGGACCCCTGTTATTGTAGTAGGGGATTTTAACGTAGTGATAAATAAAGAATTAGATAAATTTCCCCCAGGAAAAATGGGACAGAGCCCATGTGGGATCCGAATGGGACAGTTCCTGGAAGAGGCTGGGCTGATGGACCTGTGGAGAGTGAGAAATCCTGGAGTACAACAGTTCTCGTGTCACTCTAGTACCCACTCCTCCCTGTCGAGAATAGATTTAGTATTGGGGAATGATATGGCCGCTCTACTGGTTAGGGATATAACCTATCACCCAAGAGGAATCTCGGACCACACACCGGTTACAGCTATGATGGATATCGGGATAAGGAAACAGTGGGGTACCTGGAAACTGAGCCCAGTGTGGCTCGAGATTCTTGAGGACCCGGAGGAAACCATGACAAAAATAAGAGAAATCATAATGTTAAATGAGGGCTCAGTGGCTAAAGGGGTGATGTGGGATGCGTTGAAGGCATATATGAGGGGAATATTGATCCAGCAGATATCAAGAGTAAAGAGAGCATCAAGGGCTGTGGAAGAAAAGGCTAGAGACGAGATCCTGGTAGCAGAAAGGGAGCTAGTGGAAAATCCATCCTCGGAAAAATACCAAAGGTGGGAAAATAAGCAATCAGTATATAAGGAGATAATGTCCAGGAAAGCCGAAAATAAAAGAACATTCCAAAAACATATAATGTTTGGAGAGGGGGAAAGAATAGGGAAGATATTAGCTCATATTGCTAAAGTGGATGCCCCCCCCCCAATAATTCCTGCCATTAATAATAGGGAAGGTGAAACTATATATCAACCAGATAGAATAAATGAAATATTTAAGAATTACTATGAAGAACTATATAAATCCCAGGGACCAGTGGTAGGAGAGATAATGGAAAGATTCTTTAGGAAAATAGAAATGCCCTCCCTGTCTGAGCTTGAGGTTGAGGCCCTAGAGGCCCCAATCTCATTAGAAGAGGTTAAAGCTGCCGTAAAACAAATGACCAACCAGAAATCTCCAGGTCCGGATGGCCTTCCGGTAGAGATATACAAAAAATATGGGGAGATACTGATACCGGAACTCCTCAAAGTGTTTGAGGGGGCGTACCAGGAAGGAAGGCTGCCCGATTCAATGACGGAGGCCACAATTGTAATGTTACTAAAGGAAGGGAAGGATCCTTTGGAACCTGGATCATACAGGCCTATTTCTCTGTTGTGCTCAGATGTAAAAATCCTGGCAAAAATTTTGGCCACTAGGCTCCAGGGGATAATTCATAGCTTGGTTCAACCGGATCAAACAGGTTTTATTCCCCAAAGGTCAACAAGCGAGAATATAAGGAGACTATTTTTGAACTTGCAGATCCCAACAGAGAATACGGGCTCTAGAGCTATCATGATGCTGGATGTAGGGAAAGCCTTTGATAGCCTGGAATGGGGATTTATCTGGCAGGTACTGAGGGTGTACGGTTTCGGACCCTCATTCAGGAGGTGGGTGAAAATCCTATATAGTTACCCCATGGCTAGGGTTAGAACCAACAATATATTATCTAATAAGTTTCAGCTGGAGAGAGGGACAAGACAGGGATGTCCCCTCTCACCCCTGATCTTTGCCCTAGCTATGGAACCAGTGGCCGCTGCTATAAGACAAAATAGGATGGTAGAGGGGTTCCAGAGAAGGACCAGGGAGGAGAAGATCGCGCTATATGCGGACGATGTCCTTATTTTCCTGGGGAACACGGAAGGGTCACTAAAACAGGTAATGAGTGTCTTTGCAGACTTCGGGGAGGTCTCGGGCCTCACTATAAATTGGGAAAAATCGGTCCTGCTGCCAATAGACCCCATCAAACAGGGCACCTTCCTGGAAAAAACCCCATTAAAAATAGTGGAGAAAACCAAATATTTAGGAATCCAGGTAACAAGGGATCCAGATCATTTTTTAAATAATAACATGGTTCCATTACTGGAGAAACTTAAAAAAAAGGTTGATATATGGAAAGGTCTTTCTTTGTCGGCAGCTGGAAGATGCAACCTGGTTAAAATGCTGTGGATGCCCCAACTCTTGTACATCTTACAGAATTCACCAGTTTGGATAGGTGGCAGATGGTTTAAAAAAATAGATATGCTGTTCAGAGGGCTTGTGTGGAGGGGGGGGCATTCAAGGATAAGTCTACAGACCCTACAGCTTGCAATAGGTGAGGGGGGCATGGCGCTCCCACATCCACGCTGCTATTTTTTGGCAGCCCAATTGCAACACCTAAGGACAGGCGGCAGACCTAGGAGCAATAACAATCTTGATATAATGACTGCAGGTGCACCACATAGACGTGTGCTGGAGGTATTGGAGGCAGATTCGTTTGCATATAAGACCCCCACAGTCAAATTAATGCTAAAAGTTTGGAAAGACACTAAAAGCCTGAAAGGTATGGAGGGAATTGCAAGAGATGTGCCTCTTTGGGATAACAAACGTCTTCAAGAATTAATAAAGATAGGAAAAATTAAGATATGGGAGACAAGAGGGATAACCAAACTAGAACAATTATATAATGGCAATATTTTGAAATCCTTTGCCTCCCTAGAAGAGGAGTTTGTTGTCCCAAAGCAGTCATATTTTGGGTATATCCAAATTAGGCATGCGCTGAAGGCCCAGTATGGGGAACAAGGTCCGAAATGGAGTCAATCACCTATCCCCCGGATGATAGAGAGTTTTGAGGGGTCAAGAGGATTAATAGCAGAACTCTACCAGCATATCTTCAGAAATAGCAGAGAAGGACCAAATAAACTTAAGTGTAGGGGGAAGTGGGAAAGAGATCTGGGGACAATATCGGATGCCCAATGGAGGGAGGTGTTGAAGGGGAGCCAACAGGTCTCAATCTCGCCAGCTCAGAAATTCTCACACCTAATGTTACTGCATAGGGCATATTATACCCCCCAAAAATTGTTCAAATGGGGGAGAAGAGCAGATCCCCAATGCCCGAGATGCCAAATGAACGGAGATTTGTTACACATGGTATGGAAGTGCCCTAAACTAGCTCGCTATTGGGTAGAAGTGGTTGAGGATATAAATAGGTTTCTCAAGCTGAGTCTTAAACTAGACCCAAAACTATGTATTTTGGGGGTGGGTGAGGACTTGGGCGATGGAAGAGGCAAAATAAAAGCAGTGCGGAGATGCCTATATCAGGCAAGAAAGGGAATAACTAAGAGATGGCAAGCTGAGAAACCCCCTTCGGTTGCTGACTGGCGTAGAGAAGTCTCGGAAACAATAGGAAAAGAAAGGGCAGTGTTCACAAGGGCAGGAAATTTAAAAGAATTTAAAAGAATATGGAACCCCTGGCTGATGAGTGTAGTCAACCCGATAGGTTAGCAGAGTAAGAAGAAGATGGAGAGGATATTGTTCTTAAGAGATTGGAGTAGTAGTAATATGCCGGATGTTCTATATAAGGAAACGAGTTTGGTACAAGGAATATATAAGGGTGTAAGGGGAGGGGGGGGGTGAAAAATAAAATTGTATTCTCTTTTCTTTACTAATGGTGTGAACCTATACGTTACATCGGGTATTAGAAGGTTTTATTACTATCCGGTAATTTGTATATTGAATATTGTGATGTATGGTATTTAATTATGAATAAAAATTATCAAATTTAAAAAAAAAAAAAAAAAAAGAGACTCTTTACCTAGATCGGTGTTGCGGGGTCTCAGACTGATCGTCGCGGCTCAATATCCTGATCACGTCATATGACGTCCGGTCAGGATAATGAAACCACTTTGCCGCTGTCATTTTGCTATATGGCGGGCGGCAAGTGTTTAAAGTGGAAGTCCAGCCTAAAACTAAAATCTCTAAATTCATAGGAATCCACAATCTAAGACTAACCTATCTAGCCCTGTAAGAAAGAAATCGATATACATACAATGCCTTGAAAAAGTATTCACCCCCCCCCTCGTATTTTGTTGCCTCACAACCTGGAATTAACATGGATTATTTGCATCATTTAATTTACAGAACATGCCTGCAACTTTGAAGATTTTTTTTATTGTGAAGCAAACAACAAATAGGACAAAATAACAGAAAAACTCAATGTGCATAACTATTCACCCCCCTAAAGTCAATACTTTGTAGAGCCACCTTTTACAGCTATCACAGCTCCAAGTCACTTTGGATAAGTCTCTATGAGCTTGCCACATCTTACCACTGGGATTTTTGCCCATTCCTTCTTGCAAAACTGCTCCAGCTCCTTCAAGTTGGATGGTTTGCGCTTGTGAACAGCAATCTTTATTTGAACCTCCGTCCTAGCCTCGAATCACACACAGAGTGGTCAGGTTTTGCTCAAGAATATTCCTGTATTTAGCACCATCCATCTTTCCCTCAACTCTGACCAGTTTCCCAGTCCCGACTGCTGAAAAACATCCCCACAGCATGATGCTGCCACCACCATGTTTCATTGTGGGGATGGTGTTCTTTGGGTGCTGTGATGTGTTGGATTTGTGTCAGACATAGCATTTTCTTTGATGGCCAAAAAGTTCAATTTTAGTCTCATCAGACCAGAGCACCTTCCTCCATACATTTTGGGAGTCTCCCACATGCCATTTCGCAAACTCAAAACATGCCATTTTGTTTTTTGCTGAAAGTAATGGCTTTCTTCTGGCCACTCTGCCATAAAGCCCAACTCTATGGAGCGTACGGCTTATTTGTCCTATATATAGACA
Organism: Lithobates clamitans; assembly: GCA_037952925.1. Lineage (NCBI taxonomy): Eukaryota > Metazoa > Chordata > Amphibia > Anura > Ranidae > Lithobates > Lithobates clamitans. Next base: position 17,372,287 of record JBBGZY010000449.1, read on the forward strand.
CTCCAGTCTCTGCCGTGGAACTCTGCAGCTCCTCCAGGGCTACCTTAGGTCTCTGTGCTGCCTCTCTGATTAATGCCCTCCTAATCGCAGCCTTACCATGCCCATAATGCAGTCTCACCTTGCCCCTAATCTCAGACTTACCATGCCCATAATTGCAGCCTCACCATTCCCATAATGCAGTCTCACCGTGCCCATAATCGCAGCCTCACCAGGCCCATAATCGCAGCCTCACCAGGCCCATAATCGCAGCCTCACCAGGCCCATAATCGCAGCTTCACCGCGCCCATAATTGCAGCCTCACCATGCTAAAAAATACTGTCTCACCATGCCCATAATCGCAATCTCGCCGTGCCCATAATCGCAGCCTCGCCGTGCCCATAATCGCAGCCTCGCCGTGCCCATAATCGCAGCCTCGCCGTGCCCATAATCGCAGCCTCGCCGTGCCCATAATCGCAGCCTCGCTGTGCCCATAATCGCAGCCTCACCGTGCCCATAATCGCAGCCTCGCCGTGCCTATAATGGCAGCCTCACCGTGCCTATAATGCAGTCTCACCATGCTCATAATGCAGTCTCACCGCTCCCATAATGCAGTCTCACCGTGCCCATAATTGCAGCCTCACTGTAGTCAGTGCCTGGATTACACAGTCTGCAGGCATCTCCCGCTGTGTGTCTTGGAGCTGAGTGTGAAAACTTTGGCCACGCTGTGAGAAAAGTCCCGCCCTCCTCTTAGATCAGCTCGTGTGATAGACAGAACACTGTGTCTATCACAGAAGCTGATCTAGGAGGAGGGCAGGACTTTTCTCACAGCGCGGCCAAAGTTTTCACACTCAGCTCCAAGACACACAGCAGGAGATGCCCGCAGGCTGTTTATGACATATAGTGGAGGAGGGAGCGGAGAGCTGCAGCCACAGCTTGGCCCAAAGCGGCCCCAGGGCAGGCAGCCTACCGATCAAAAAAATTAATTATTAATCGAGGAATTAATCGTTAATTTCCGTAGCCCTATTTTTTTTTATAACCTAACCCCGACTTGTACTTCTCAATAACATTGTCCCTTACTTGTTTCAAGAGTTCCTTGGTCTTCATGGCAGTGTTTGGTTAGTGGTGCCTCTTGCTTAGGTGTTGCAGCCTCTGGGGCCTTTCAAAAAGGTGTTTATACGTAATGACAGATCATGTGACACTTAGATTGCACACAGGTGGACATCATTTCACTAATTGTGACTTCTGAAGGTAATTGGTTGCACCAATCTGTCCTAGCTTGAAGTTCCAGTGCCAGTGTTCCAGTCTGAGGAGCCAGAGCCAGCGTTCCAGCCCGAAGAGCCAGCATTCCAGTCTGATGTGCCTGCCTTCCAGTCTGATGTCCTGGTGCCTGCCTTCCAGTCTGATGTGCCTGCCTTCCAGTCTGATGTTCCTGATGTTCCTGCCTTCCAGTCTGATGTTCTGGTGCCTGCCTTCCAGTCTGATGTGCCCGCCCTCCAGCCTGATGTCTCAGTGCCTGCCTTTCAGCCAGTCTCGGTGCCTGATTTCCAGTCTGATGTGCCCGCTATCCAGTCTAATGTGCCTGCCTTCCAGTCTGATGTGCTCACTCTCCAGTCTGATGTCTCGATGCCTGCCTTCCTGCCTGTCTCGGTGCCTGCCTTCCAGCCTGATGTCTCGGTGCCTGCCTTCCACCCTGATATATCCTCTGCCCAGCCCGATGTGTCCCTATCTGCTGCCTAGCCTGTGTTCCTGTCTGCTGCCCAGTCTGATGAGCCTCTGTCTTCTGCCCAGCCTGATGAGCCTCTGTCTGCTGCCCAGCCTGATGTGTTCCTGCCTGCTGCCAAGATTGAAGTGCCCGTGTCTGCTGCCCAGCTTGAAGTGCCCGTGCCCGTTACCCAGCTTGAAGTGCCTGTGCCTGCTACCCAGCTTGAAGTGCCCGTGCCGCTGCCCAGCTTGAAGTGCCCGTGCCCGCTGCCCAGCTTGATGTGCCTGCTGCCCTGCTTGATGTGCCTATGCCTGCTGCCCCGCTTGATGTGCCTGTGCCCACTGCCCAGCTTGAAGTGCCCGTGCCTGCTGCCCAGCTTGAAGTGCCCGTGCCCACTGCCCAGCTTAAAGTGCCTGTGCCCACTGCCCAGCTTGAAGTGCCCGCTGCCCAGCTTAAAGTGCCTGTGCCCACTGCCCAGCTTGAAGTGCCCGCTGCCCAGCTTGAAGTGCCTGTGCCCGCTGCCCAGCTTGAAGTGCCCATGCCCAGCTTGAAGTTGCTGTGCCTTCTGCTCCGCTTGATGTGTCTGCTGCCCGGCTTGATGTGCCCGTGCCGGCTGCCTAGCCTGATGTGTTCCTGTCTGCTGCCCAGTCTGATGAGCCTCTGTCTCCTGCCCAGCCTGATGTGTTCCTGCCTGCTGCCCAGATTGAAGTGCCCGTGTCTGCTGCCCAGCTTGAAGTGCCCGTGCCCGCTACCCAGCTTGAAGTGCCTGTGCCTGCTACCCAGCTTGAAGTGCCCATGCCGCTGCCCAGCTTGAAGTGCCCATGCCCGCTGCCCAGCTTGATGTGCCTGCTGCCCTGCTTGATGTGCCTGTTGCCCCGCTTGATGTGCCTATGCCTGCTGCCCCGCTTGATGTGCCTGTGCCCACTGCCCAGCTTGAAGTGCCCGTGCCTGCTGCCCAGCTTGAAGTGCCCGTACCCGCTGCCCAGCTTGAGGTGCCCGCTGCCCAGCTTGAGGTGCCCGTGCCCGCTGCCCAGCTTGAAGTGCCCGTGCCCGCTGCCCAGCTTGGAGTGCCCGTGCCCGCTGCCCAGCTTGGAGTGCCCGTGCCCAGCTTGAAGTTGCTGTGCCTGCTGCCCCGCTTGATGTGTCTGCTGCCCGGCTTGATGTGCCCGTGCCTGCTGCCCAGCTTGATGTGCCTGTTGCCCAGTTCGATGTGCCTGTTGCCCAGTTCGATGTGCCTGCTACTCAGCTTGAGGTTCCTGTGCCTACTATCCAGCTTGACATACTTATTGCCCAATCTGATGCGACTTTGCCCACTGCCCGGCTTGACGCCATGGACTTTCCCCAGCAACGGCTAGTTGGAGTGTCCGGAGGTCGCTCTTTCGAGGGGGGCTACTGTCAGGAAAGGTTCCCTCCGCTGGTAACATCGATCATTTGGCGTGCAGTACTGAGGCCAACCAGCAGGAGTCTCCTGGCAGTTTGGAGCTGTCAGAAGAGCTTTTCCCTGCTGGTATTATGTCATCTTTCCACCGCAGGACTGGCGCCCACCAGCGGAGGGATCCTGGCAGTGTGGAGTAGGTATTACCTTCTGCAATCAGTCTTCACCTGACCTTGGTAGCAGCTATTGTATAAATACCTGGCAAGTGCACACACACCTGGCCCTGGTATTGTTCTTGTGCCCTGACCTGCAGCCTGTTTACCTGTTATCCTGAACCCCGATTCCTGAATCCTGTACCTGTTATATCTGTTCCTGTATCCCTGGATCTTTGCCCTGCAGCCTGATCCCTTCCATCTTGTTCCCTGTCTGTTTACTCCTGGCCCCCCATCTACTGATCTCCTGTTTATGACCCTGGCCTGGCTAGACTACGATTCTGGTACTTCCTTTTGCTACATTTGCTGGTTGGTTTATTATCATTGTTTTGCTTGTTCACTCTGTATTGGTGGTGTGTTCACATGTAAATGCATTTACCTTAATAAACTTACTTTCACCTATTTATGTCTGGTTACTCTGTCGCAGTCACACATTTCTGGTCACATCTGGTTTATGACACTAACAAAGGGGGTAAATACATACGCACATGCCAATTATCAGTTTTTTATTTCTGAAAAATTGTTTACGTATATATTTTTTTAATTTTACTTCACCAACTTAGACTATTCTGATCCATCACATATCATTCAGATTAAAAAAACATTTAACTAAAGCCTGTAATGTAACAAAATAGGTAAAAAGCCAAGGGGGGTGAACACATTTGCAAGGCACTGTACCTTATCTGAAGCTACTCCGATCTGGTCCCACACTGAACTGTCAGCGGCTGCTTGTCTGTGGAGGTGGGTGCAGAGGACACATCCGACAACGGAAGCCCCATAGTAACTCTATGGGTGACGTCACTTCCCATTCATTCACAGACATCAGCTGTGCCCTCTGCAGAGCTTCTGCCGCTGGAAACTGGACCGGATCGGCTTCAAAAAAGGTATGTATAGCGAGTTTTGTCTTACAACTCTAGATAGGTTAGTCTTAGATTGTGGCTGCAAGTAGATTTAGAGAAAGTTAGTTTTAGGCCGAACTTTCACTTTAAAGAAGAACTTCATTAAAACCAGCAACTGTTGGGACACTGAACACCTTGGTCAGGACTACAGTATGTAATGTATAACATAATGTATAGAGTACAGGGGCCATGAGTAAAGCTGGCTATACTTAGTTCAGTTTTTTCATTCAGACAGCCAGCTGAACAAAATACACGGAATAAATTTCCCCATCCACACTTTCAAGGTGGATGGGGAAATCCTCCCTGCTGTGTCTTTGTATTCTGACAGCGGGATTCCCCCACTGTCAGAACACACTGATCAGCGTTGCAGTCACTGGCTACCTGTGCTAATTGAATGCTGCAGGACTGTTCATAAGAAGCAAGTCTATCGGACAAAACAATATATAGAGTGCAGCAGTCAGGATGAGCCCTCCTGTTCACATCAAATTCCCCCCTTACATCACAAATCCCAAACAGAGTCCACCCTCCTTATCAGAGTCCTCCCCCTTATGACAAAGTCCCTCACCCCATTTAGATCATGGTCCCCTGAGCCACCCTTTCATGCATCACGGTCCCCAGAACACCCCCCCCGTGCATCAAGGTCCCCAGAGCCCTCCTCCTTACATCAGGGTCCCCTCCTCCTTACATTAGGGTCCCCAAAGCCACCCTCCCATGCATCAGGGTCCTCAGAGCCCCCATACTTACAGGGTCTCCAGAGTTATTCCTTCTATATATACACACATTAGGGTCCCCAGAGCCCCCTCCTTACATCAAGGTTCCCAGAGCCCCCCTTCTTAGTACAGGGTCCCCAGAGATTCCCCACCCTCACATCAAGGTCCTCAGATCCACACCCCCCTTACATCAGGGTCCACACATTTCCCCCCTTCATCAGGGTCCCCTCCCTAGAATCATCCCTTCTAATATCAGGCTCCCCAGAGCCCCCTTCATTACATCAGGGTCCCCAGAGCCCCCTCATTACATCAGGGTCCCCAGAGCTCCCACTTCTTACATCAAGGTCCCTATAGCCCCCATACTTACATCAGGGTCCCCAGAGTTAACCCCTCCATACATTAGGGTCCCTAAAGCCCCCCATTACATCGGGGTCCCCAGAGACTCCCTCATTACATCAGGGGCCCCAAAGCCCCCCTCGTTACATCATGGTCTCCAGAGCCCTCCTCCTTACATCAGGGTCCCCAGAGCCCCCCTCATTACATTGGAGCCCCCACAGTTCCCCCTCTAACATCGGGGTCCCCAGAACTCCCCCTTCTTTCATCATGGTCCCCAGAGCCCTCATCCTTACATCGGGGTCCCCAGAGTCCCTCCTTTATACATCAGGGCCCCCAGAGCCACCCTTTATACATCAGGGTCCCCAAAGCTCCCCTTTATACATCAGGGTCCCCAGAGCCCCTTTTTATACATCAGGGTCCCCAGAGCCCCTCTTTATACATCAGGGTCCCCAGAGCCCCCCTTTATACATCAGGGTCCCCAGAGCTCTTATCCTTACATCAGGGTCCCCAGAAATTCCCCACACTTAAATCAGGGTGTTTAGGTCCACCCCTTTATACATTAGGGTCCCCATAGCCCCCTTTTTACATCAGGGTCCCCAGAGCTCTTATCCTTACATCAGGGTCTGCAGAAATTCCCCACGCTTACATCAGGGTTCTTAGGTCCACTCCTGTTACAGTACCAGGGACCCCAGAGCTAACATTAAATATAAACCTCTATAAACCTTACCGTATTTGAGTTCATAACATGCGAAGCATGGGGGAGGGGGGCACTGGCAGCGGACAGGTGAAGGAGCAAGTTCCACATTGGGGGCAGAGTCAGGCAAGCTATGTGGTTGGTTGCCAGCAGCTGCAAGAGTGAGCCGGGAGGCATGGCAGCCACCAGACTAGGACTGCAGGAGAAAGTTCCGCTCTCCGAATGCGGGGGGCAATGTCATAGTAACCACGTGGTTGGTTGCTAGACGCTGGGCGGTCCTAGCAACCAACCACTGCTGGCCCGGCAGCAGAGAGCAGGAGCTGGAACTGCTGTGGCTGGACTACAGCGGCGCTGCGGCACCCAGTAAAATAAACAAAAAATGTCTAATGTATGGCCACACTGGTGCGGGCTTAAGGGGCAGCTGCTTTGGGCCCCACAACGACCGGGCCCTGGGTAGCTGTCCCTTTTGCCCTGCGTTAAAGACAGCCCTGGATTTTGCACTCTCCAGTTTAAGTAAATCACCTCCTATATGTGCATAAAACGGTTTCAAAAAGTTTTATTTTTGGCCTAAAACACTAAGATTATCCACCCTTTGAATCTCCATTTAACCACTGAAGACTAACCTCCCATTTTTGTCTGAAGTAGAGACATACACCTATAAGAACTATGATTAGTGTAAGGAAGAACAAGGAGTCCTGGAAGTGATGGTTTGGCTCCCTCAGAGCCCTGATCTCATCATTATCAAGCCGTCTAGGTTTATATGAAGAGACAGAAGGATTTGGCACACCCTACATACACAGAGGATCTATGGTTAGTTCTCCAAGATGTCTGGAACAGAATACCTGCCAAATTCCTTCAAAAACTGTGTGCAAGCGTATTTAGAACAGATTCTGTTTTGAAGGCAAAGGGTGGTCACACAATATTGATTTGATTTGGACTTCTGTTCATTTACTTTTTTTCTAATTTTGTTTATTGATAAAAATAAACTATTAACACTTCTATTTCTAAAAGTTTTCTTAATTTACAAAATTTGTTCACACCCGCCTAAAACTTTTGCATGGTACTCAGAAGTTTTTTTACATTAAAAATAAACAAAAATAATTTTTAATAAGCAGAAGTAAAAAAAAAAAAAAATGAAGGTACAAACTCTTACCTCCAGTTCTTGATGTGAGGAGGTCCTTCTTCCAGTCTTAACAAAGCATATCTAGCTGCGCTGAGGGAAAGACCTCTTATTCCATCTCCCCATTCTTTCTCTGCTCTATTAAATGAAAGATAAATAATTTAAAAAAAAAACAAAAAGGCAAACATATTGCTTTCTTGTTAAAATAATTTTTTTTCGATGTATGGTTTTAGACTATGCTTTAAGAAAAAGTGAATTTAAAATGTGTTCTATTAAAGCTCTACTCCTGCAAAACATTATTTGGATGGATATGGGAAGAGAAAATAACTCAAGTTTCTTTTTTTTTTTGCTGTCCAAGATGGTCATGAAGATGGTTTCCTTGTTCCTGTGCGGGATGAGGTCACCCCAAAACAAGCCCCGCGTGTTTGTTTCAGAGTGACATCATTAAATATGGAGTGTGTGTCTGCTTGCAGCCTGTTGTATGTGGCTGGAAGCGATTGTCCCGTCACCTGCCTTCAGATGCAGCTTGTCTCTCGCCACGTCACCTGCCTTCAGTACCAGTGATTCAGATGTTTAATGCGATTCGGGGCAGACACAAGCCATCTGTGTCAAGTCGGCGTTTGGACTCAAGATCTGTTGTGCCAGCCCAGTCCGGTGTATCCATTAAGTCATTTGACTTACAAGCCTTTATGACTTGGGGGGTGTAAGCCTCCCCAGGTCATTGACATCTGGTAAGCCTCCTCTTGTTTACTGGAGGTGGTTCATTTGAGATTACAGTCCTTTGGAATAACTACGCTGTGTGAACATACGTTTAACACTTTTGAACTTATCAACCTATTCATTTAATTTCAATATATGTGCCAATATTTGCTGTGGTATGATTATGCTTTGGGCACTTGTTAACATTCACTGATTCAATCATTTTTTTCACTTTTTATCTTTGTTCACGTTATGTTTTTGTAGCTAGGTTTATCTTGGTATAAGTCAATATTTCCACTAAAGTAAACCTTTATGCACCTTTTTATGTACCCACCTCTATAAAGGAGGGTATCCTTTTATTAGTCATATTCTTTTTTGTATATCAGCGCTACACTTTTTTACACCCACACGTATTACTTTTTTAGTCCAAAGCTGTGTCAGCTGCTATATACAGGTATATCCTACACAGCGCTGTATTTCCCCTATTTTTTCTCTTAGTAAAAACAAACAGCACACAATAGTATGCAAGCAGGGGGAAGCAAGGTGAAGCGTTTTACAGGACTAGCGTGCTATGTCAGAACCATGCAAAATGCAACCACCATACATAAATATATATCAAACATCACTTGATTATATAAATGCAATCAATTATGTAATTTGGCTTGCTTTTTCCACTCTGCCCTTTTTTAAGTGAACAAATACATTGATCCAAATCTGTCAAAAGAAGGTTTATTTCTCAAATGTAAATAATAATGTATCTGTAAAAGAGAAAAAGATACATAAAAATGTCTATAAACAACAATCGAACACAAAAGGACAAAACAATAAAAGAAAAGATATAGCAGATGTTCATATTAAGAAAGCACAATACACCAATGGACGTGACAATTTTGTCCCATGAGTGTTTCCATATAGTTTGTATTGTATCAACCCATGGGCTAAAACCATGTTAGATAATCCACCTAACATCAAGATTCAGGCTGGGTTCACACTATCTTTGCAAGTGACTCACAGCAGGGGTCCGGTGCATCCCCGTTCACCATTTTAGGTCCGATTTCAGCCCGAATATTGCGCTCAATTCGGACCTTAAATGGACCAAAAGATGCACAGGGCTCCTGTGCAAATTCGCACCAGTGCCGCAGTGGAGATATGTCAACCGGCTCCATAGAGAGCCGGTCAAAATCTCTTGCTATTGGATGCAGGGAATCCGCATCAAATTTGCAATAGTGTGAATCCAGCCTAATAGATTCATCATAAAAGTGGGTCAAAACTTTAATTCAAAATTTAAACCTACTGGAATTCCAGTTTGTAAAGAAAAAATCCAAAACACCTCTCATTTACACAAAATCCTAAAATTATCTCCACCCCTCCTGGGGCTGACAACTTTCTATATACCCTGTATCTGTAATAAGGAGGTGTCATGCCCACGAGCCCCATTAAAGTATCTAGCCACATTGGTACCATGTTCCTTCTCAGTATCATAGACGTGACCATGCAAACGAATTCAAAGTCTCCAAGTTGTGCGACCTACATATTGGATCGCACAAGCTTTACAAGTTATCAAGTAGATCACATTTTTAGTGTTATGATTTATAAATGACCTGTGATTTGCAGTAGATCGGAACTGATCACATTGTTTAAAATCCAGGGCAACATTGGCAATTAGTTGCTCCACACCTAAAAGTCTCAATGGGATCTAACCATGTTCTACTATGAGTACTGGAATTAAAATCAAACTAGGGCTTAGCTTTTGTCCCTCACAGCATATAGACAAATTCACTTTAGTTAAGGACTTGCATATTTTTGCAAGAGACTTAACATACAAGTATATTTTTGACACCGATAGAGGGAAGGGGGTGAAAAGGGAAGAAGACCTATACAAAGGTTTCAAAGTACAGGACTTTAGGGCATTGAAAACGTTGATCCAATTACTGGATGAGAATGAAGTATATGCAGATTCCCAAGACTCATCATCGGAGGAGGAAGAAGCAATTACAGCAATTCCAATTGTACCATTGAAATTTAAGGCAAAATCTCAAAAGTTCCCGAATCTTCAAACATGCCCAGCGATATGGGCGTTTTTGAAACAAACTACTAAGCAAATTGGAAGGGATGCAATTTCCTAAGTGTACCATCAACAACTTATCACCGGCACAACAATCAGCTTTAAAAAACCTTATGGAGAGGGAAGACCTAGTAATCAAACCTTCCGACAAGGGAGGAAATGTGGTTCTGATGAATAGGGAGGATTATATCAACATGTGTATAAACATACTCAGTACAATCAGCTTTAAAAAACCTTATGGAGAGGGAAGACCTAGTAATCAAACCTTCCGACAAGGGAGGAAATGTGGTTCTGATGAATAGGGAGGATTATATCAACATGTGTCTAAACATACTCAGTAACCAGGAATGGTATCAACAAGTCCCAGCTCAAAAGCTCATTGAGGCAAGATCTAACTATCTGACCATTATTGATCAAGCATACCAACAGGGCTTGATTGATAAAGATACCCGGGAATTCTTGGAAATCAAATGGCCAATCACGCCAACTTTTTACTCATTACCCAAAGTTCATAAGAACATTGTGAACCCCCCTGGACGTCCAATTATATCTGGGATAGGCAGTCATACCCAGACTGCCAGCCAATATGTAGATGCTTATTTACGCCCACATGTCACAAGCTTGCCTTCATACCTCAAGGATACATTAGACCTACTGAAAATCCTGGAAGGACTCACTATACCTCAAGGAGCAATCTTGGCAGCAATTGACATAGAGGCTCTTTATTCAAGCATCCCACATACCAAGGTGTTGTAATATGTTGTAATGTTCACCGATTTATGTGGGACATTGTTGTGTGTATGTACACATGCAGTCAATGTTGACCAGGCCAGAATGACAATGACAGAATGGTTGATTTGTCCAACTGAATTTTAACAGCTGAAGACTCTTTGATGTGTTAATCTTATGCAAGTCTATTTGAACATCTCAAAGGGTATTCGGGTGGTATCTGTTAATATAATTACACATACCTAAAGGGGACTTGTTGATGTTGATATGCGGGAGTGCAAATTGGGGTGGTTCACGGCTGTTCACGGCTGGGGGTTGTTGTCTGTTTGAAAGACTAAAGCTAATCAAAGTCCTAAATTGAAACGGCCAATCAAATTGCTCAGCCATTCAATATTTAGTGAATATAACACGGCATTCAGTCTATAGGTTGGTGTGTGAGGCTTGTCTTTGTATGGGGGAGTGAGGCTTATCTGTGTATGCACACTCGGACCTAAGACATGGGGTTCTGAATTATATCTCCTCTGTCGGATTTCTTTGTCATCTGTGGACTTTGGACTTTGTTCTGTGTTGGAAGTCAATAAAGTGCATCTCTCTGGAAGAATTGGGTTGCTGCGGAAGAGTACTTACTAATTAATTATCATACCCACTCTACATCATATCACCCAGTATATATTAATATACCGATCACTACACTGGTGCCGTGGAAGAGTACTTACATCATCATCATTATATAATAACCTAAATATTAATTATCTATACACCCAATACATACATATATTCGATCACTACACAAGGGTATAGAGGTAATCTCGGCATTCCTGAGAGAAAGAGACACTAATAGCTGGGAACTAGGCCAATTTATCACCCTATTACTGGAACATATTTTAACTAACAATATGTTTCTGTTCAATGGCGTTACCTACCTCCAGGTACAGGGGGTAGCGATGGGGACCTCTTGTGCCCCATCGTATGCCAACCTGTACCTGGGGGGATGGGAACGCACTCTCTTCTCCAGCGAGGGGGCCACGATGTATCTCCGCCATATTCTTCTTTGGCGGAGATACATTGATGATGTCCTCCTCATTTGGACAGGTTCAACTAACCTGTTGTCGGACTTTATGGAATTTTTGTCCCAGAATAACTTCAATCTGAAGTTTACGATCCAATCGGATGCATATTCCATTCCTTTCTTGGATCTGCGCCTTGTCCTTAAAGAGGATGGTTCTGTCTTTAGTACATTATACAGGAAGGAGACTGCGGGGAATACCATATTGCACTTCTCTAGCTCTCCCCCCCGTACGCTTGTACATAGTATACCTTACAGCCAATACTTGCGACTACGGTGGAATTGTGCGAGAAATGAAGACTTCGAAAGAGAAGCAAAAGCCCTTTGCAGGAGGCTACTTGACAGGGGTTACAGCAAGAAAATCCTCAAAAGGGCCTATAAACGGGCCAAATCAAACACACGTGATACTCTTTTATTTAAACAAAAAGTATATGACCCCCATCCTACTACTAAACTTATCACCACTTTCACGACCCATCAACAGTCGATCCGGAATCTCATCAATGAAAACTGGCATTTCCTCTCCGAGGACCCGATAGTTTCCAAATATGTAGCTAATGTGCCACAGATCACGTATAGAAAGTCAAGGTCCATTAGGGACACGTTAGTACACAGTCATCTACAATCTACAACACCCCTACTGGGGGCGGAGGGCGGCAACGGCACCTTTAGATGTGGACACTGCGAATTTTGCCCGTGGATCAGAGAAGGCATAGGTTGCCCCCTCCCAAGAGGAGGTTTTCATAAGCTAAAGGGCTACGCAGATTGTTCCACAACAGGCATTGTTTACCTTGCCACGTGCCATTGCGGCACTTTCTATATTGGTAAAACCAAACGTCCTTTCGCCAAAAGGATCCAGGACCATTTATATTATCTGGATGCCGGACTGCTATACACTCCCATCTGTAAGCACATTGGCCTCCATCACAGCTTTGATCCTAGTTATATTTCCTTCTTTGCTCTGGAGGTCATATCTGACTTTGAGAGGGGAGGAAATGTAGACAAATGGATACTTCAGAGGGAGGCGAGATGGATTTTTGGCCAGCAGGCCACTCATCCACCCGGCCTCAATACAGCACTCTCTTACAAACCATTTCTGTAATACTAAGTTGTGAGCCTCAGTTGGGACTCTTTTCCCTTAATTTCATCCTCCATTTGTCCAACTACCCCTTGTCTGGTTCCATCCTTTGTATATATTTTTTAGGGAGGGTTAAGATATTTGGATAAATCAACCAGGGGACACTTCCCCCCTTTTTTCCCTTTTTTTTGTACACTTTGTCAAATAAATGGCTGCCACAATTTATATGTATTTATTTTGTTGAGTTATACTCATGCATAACTGTTTGGTCTTGAGGGGAAGGATCCCTGCATGGGTTATTATCATGTTTAAAATATTAAGATACTTAACGTTCTATGCTCTCATTATTTTTAAAACATAAATGTATATAGTCATTTGCGGGACTATACAATAACGAAGCATCCTCCATGCTGGATGAGTCAGGTGCCGTACTGCTGTTATTGCCGTAGATAGGGGGACTCGGACGTCCCCGCGCAACGGGGCGGAGTTGTTCATGTCCGCTCCAAATGCCCTCACTTCGTTTTCCTAGTGTGGGCAGTGCGCGCGCATCCGCCAGTAGTGGTGACGTGTATCCGCTCGGCGTAATGCGCGCGCGTCATGTGCGGGGACGTCCGGACCGGAAGTGATGCCGGAGGTCATCACTGACCTTTTCACTTCCGGTGGGACCGTACAAAAGATGGAGGCGCCGCTGTGTTTACAGACGCAGCCGGCCCAGACCCATCTGTGCTGACAGGACGAGTCCTTTTGATTGAGGAGCCCTTATCTTTGAGCCTTGCGGGTAAATCTCCATGTCTAAACTTTATGATCACTAGGAGGGTACCTTCATCATTACTATGTTTGGGTATTTACATGCGTTATCTCCTTCTCATATTTTTGGGGGATGGAGAGTATCTATCCGTTTGAGAGCAGATTTATTGGCAGTTTGTTTGTCAACTTCTTGACATGGGTTAACCACGCTATGTTATAGGGCCTTTGGCTATGTATTAGTGCATATTAAACTATATTGCCTATATGACCCCCTTTCAAGTTTGCTATTGTTATACAGCTTGTAACCTAATATTAATCTTACCTGTAGTTAAGTGAGTTGGACTATATGTTATACTGACTACCTCATGAAATAGATTAAACATATATATTGTCCTTTTGGACTGGATAGCTTAGTGGCTTATCTATTTCCTCGTTTTGCTTTCTACATACTAGATTCCTGTCCTGCTATTGTGCGGTCCAGTTCCTCTATTGGCATTATCCGGTTGGGATCTGGCACCCCTGGATTTTTTGCACCAGTTGGTACAATGGACGATATCTGGCAATGGTGGCGTGTGCTTTAGTCTTAGACTTGTACCAGTAGGTGAGACTATCAGATTAAATGTTCTGACTAACTATTATATGTTCTTCACTGTATCCGAATATGTATGACCGCCATGTAACTGTAGTATACTTATCTGTTGTTCATGTAGTTTAAAAGAATCAATGATGCCGATCTATGCCCTGATGAAGCAATTAAACTTTTGCGAAACATGTTGGCTGACAGGCATGAATGGAATTTGAACATAATACCGGATGGTCATACTGGTGTTTTATATATATTGATATCTGTTTTGTATACTTTTTTCTTTTTTACTGCAATTTAATAAAAATAACATTTTAATTATTCCACTTTTTGATACCTACTGCAAATAGATGTACTATCTCCCTACAAAAATCCCAAGTCTCTTGAAAGAATCCTAACTTTCGTCGCATTTTGGAATTAAAATCACTAGGAGATAAAGAGTTCGCTAAGGAATGGGCTCGCCGTGACACTGTATTGAATCCTTTGGTATGAATTTTGGCATAGCATTCATCTTCAATTAAAATTAGTATATGGCGTTCCATAATCCTCCTGATCTTACTGTATTCCATACTATAGGGGGTAGAAAAAATAAGCGTGTCAAATAGATTGGGTTTACATTGTTTTCTTTTTCAGCAACTTCTCTTTGGGTGTAACCTCCGCAATATTCATGGCCCTACACAGGACATTAGTCTTATACCCCTGAGCACAGAATCTATTGCACATTTCTTCCTTCTCCTTTTGAAAATCCCCCTCCTCGGTGCAGATTCTGCATAGCCTTAAAAATTGTCCCACTGGTATCTCACATGTAAAGTGGGTTGGATGTCCAAAATCTGTGCGAAGAAGGGTATTGCCCTAAAAGGATCTTCTGTATAGACTGGACACAATGTAATCCCCTTTACTGGATAAAACAACATCAAGAAAAGGAATTTATCCGCTGTTCAAGTTCCCCCGTAAACCGTAGGTTCAAATCATTGGTATTCAAATACTGTAAAAAAATTATCCAAACTCCCCACAGAATCACAGCAAATGAACAGCAGATTGCAGAGGCGCTAACTAGAAACCTCAAGGCCCCGGTGCAAAAAATCATGAAGGCCCCCCACCCAGTGCAGCCTGTGTCACCAATGCAGCCTGTGTCACCAGTGCAGCCTGTGTCCCCAGTGCAGCCTGTGTCACCAGTGTAACCTGTGTCACCAGTGCAGCCTGTGTCACCAGTGCAACCTGCGTCACCAGTGCAGCCTGCGTCACCAGTGCAGCCTGCGTCACCAGTGCAGCCTGCGTCACCAGTGCAGCCTGCGTCACCAGTGCAGCCTGCATCACCAGTGCAGCCTGCGTCACCAATGCAACCTGCCTCACCAATGCAACCTGCCTCACCAGTGCAACCTGCCTCACCAGTGCAACCTGCCTCACCAGTGCAACCTGCGTCACCAGTGCAGCCTGTGTCACCAGTGCAGCCTGTGTCACCAGTGCAGCCTGTGTTACCAGTGCAGCCTGTGTCACCAGTGCAACCTGTGTCACCAATGCAGCCTGTGTCCCCAATGCAGCCTGTGTCACCAGTGCCGCCTGTGTCACCAGTGCAGCCTGTGTGACTAATGTAGCCTACTTGTGCAGGGGAAGAGAGAGGAGAACCGCCGGCTGGTTGATCAGAGCGCCGGGGAACATAACAGCTTTCATTAAGTATATAGAAAAACCCCAAAGGGTTAACGCTGCTCTAAAAAAAAAATAATCCTTATATATAAAAAAATATTTGAAAAATTCAAAATCAACAAAGCAGCCAGCATCAAAAAGTTAGATACGAAAACTCCAGTGCAATGTGATAAAGGATGCAGTGCTATGATCATGAAAGTGAAGTTGGTAGTGGTGAAAAAGGCTCTCACAAGAAAAAACTAAGGCGGTTACCAAACCAAAGAGAAATTAAATTATATCTTTTACAGAATAAATAAATGAGTCAATTAGTGCTAAAAAAGTGATAATGAAAAATTTCTCATATCCTAAGATAAATGCCTCAAAGAAATAATTGACACAACCGAAACAAATCAAAATGTGTGATAAACCATAAAATAGTGAGTAAATATCAACTGAAATGAATCAATCAATAAAGTAGAATTCAAACACCTTTTGCCACCATAAATAGTAAAAAAGAAATTGAAAACATACATAAAGTCCCATCTCAATGCAAACAGTGCTGGCACTACTATTGCTGGGGGTGGCAGCAATAGTAGTGCCATCCTCTGCCTCTTACTGATCCCATCCCCCCACCACTGGTCTCATCCCTACCCCCCCCCATCATCACCTCTGTTGTAGTGGTGATGGGGGATAGATAGGGATGAGATCTGCGGTGGTGGTGGGGAGGCGGGATCAGTAAAAGACAGAGCAGAGCTGCAGAGGTGGTGGAGGTTGGGAATCGGATCGATTGCAGTGCAAAATGGTGACTTACCGCTAATCAATCGATTCCCCCTCAGAATTAATCCTTCACCAAGTTCACCGTGCCTCCTCCAGGAATGCCTTGCCTCACGTGGGTAGACCGTAGGTACTCCATGTAGTCACAGAATTGGTCTGCTGACTTTTTTTTTAGTGACCACACAAACAAACTGTCTCTCAGCGCTGAGCTGCCTGTCTTATCTCTTATCTCTCCCCTCAGGTCAGCGGGCATAAGCCCCCCTCCCCGCAGCATGGACCCGACAGCCCGGCACACACTGGACAGTCAAGTGGGTCCCTCACGATCCCTAACACATTTTAGTTCCTCATTTATGATCTCAAGCAAGGATGATTGTGACCTAGGAGAGGAGAGCGGACAGGGCCTACAATGAAAATGAACAAAATATAATGGCCGGGTAACTACCGAAACTGCAAGGCATATATCACCAAACTTCATAAAGGGTACGGGAGGGGATTAAGGGAGGTAGGGGGAATGGACAGGGAGAGGAGGGAAAAAGAGGTAAAGAGGAAACCGGGAAAAGCAGTTTCTCTCACCCGTGGCCAAGAAATAACCACAAGCCCTGGGGGTTCTGTAAGGTTGTGAGACCTTCTGCAAATAGGCATCAGTGTATACAAAATATTGCCACCGCCTCTGTGTGTGACAAAAGATCTCCCTGTTATGTAGAGTAGCTGTGAGGTCCTCCATGTCCAGAAGGCCATTGATTTTGGAAAACCAAAGAGACTTTGAGGGCGGGTTCACAGACCTCCAGCACAAAAGGGATACACGCCCTAGTGGATTGTAAGAGAAGCCTTATATTTTTTTAATGGGTCATTCCCGGAGGTGCAGAACGACCTGTCCCCGCCAGATCAACATTTGTCAGGTGTTTAACAGTCCCGACCACTGCTTGCTAAAACTGAGTAATTTTTGGGCCGTCCCAAAAATTATGTAGAATCGTACCCTGCCTAGCACCACATCGCCAGTCGGTGTCTGATACCTGAGGAAAGAAGCAATACAGAGTCGTGGGCACTCTGTACCATCTAGTTAAGATCTTGTAATTGGTCTCCTGAATCTGTTGCAATAGAAGACTTCTGAAAAAAGTGGAGAATTTTCTCTTTTTGTGAATCAGTGAATTACATGGCCAAATCAAATTCCCATCTAGAGAGAAACCAGGGGTGAAGTCCACCGCTGGCTGAATGAGAGCTGCTTATATGGTAGAAAGACTAGGTTCCCGTCTGACAGATGGTCTCCAGTTCCATGAGTTGACAAAAAAAAAAACAGGAGAGCAAGAGTATTTACTAAGGAAATGTCGGAAGAGTGGATTGGTTTAACCCAATAGTGGCTGGAAAAGTTTGGTTTGGATATGTTGAATATAGGGAAAGCTTGATAATAATTGAGTTTGGTGAGTAGTTTGTGTAGAAGGTGGAAAAAGACACAGTGTGGACACCGGAATTGAAAAAAAGAATACTACTTGAAGCACTAGCATCTTCTTTGAAAGAACATTGTTTTGCACATTCATAAGTGGGAGGGAGTGGAAATGTAGCGCTAATGAATAAACAGTGCTGGTGAACTGTGTAAATAAATAACCATGTACTAATGGACAGTGCTAACATAATAAACTGTGTAAATACATGAATAGCCAAATGAATGGTAGAATATGTGCATAAATGAGTCCCAAAAAGTGAAAATGAAAGGACTACTACTAAGTCCCAAATGAATCAGTCCCAAATAAAAAGCGACAGGTGTGCCACGAACACAGGATCGTTCATATGCAGAGACCTATTACTTCTTTTTTGTATCAACTTATTCCCCGCTGTGGAGAAAACTATGCCAATACCACTGTATGGCTACAGGATACTTGAGCAATAAGGCTAATTTGAGGTTTTTATACCAAGAAGACAATTTACTCAGTAGTTACATGCGCTACCTTTATCTGGAGAAAGGAGACTGACGGCTTGGGGTGGTGGTGCTTATAGTGCTCTGTGTGTTTTTTACTATAACGTTATTGCTAACTGCAGAATGTTTTTATTACTTTGATTGGGTATAGTGGGAGGTACAGTTCTGTATAGAACATAGTGTTGCCTTACATATTTCCCTTTCATTGGGTGTGCATCTTTTTCATCAATAAAGTCTATTTAATTACATCTCAAGCTGTGGTTGACCCTTCCCTTACTTTGCGTTCTTAGGACAACTCTTGTCCCATCTAGCTATAATCTACATGATCTCCAGATACCCCAAGTGATAAACCGAATCCCAAGCCAAAAACAAAAGATTACATATCCCACCAACCTACAACAAGACCAGTACATCAACAGTATGCATTAGGTAGAATGATTGCTGACTGCATCTGCCCATGAGGTCATCGAGAAAACGTGCAAGTGGAAGCTTTGGGAACGTAGGATAGCAAGGGCCTGTGCCTAGGGGATCACACCGAATGTGCCATGGCACATACCAGAACTACTGGCAGCACACAGCAATTTTGAGTAGGCGAAATGACCGGACAAGATGGGGACATGCAATAGCGCATCACACATGTTCCCAAAGGCCAGATGATCTGCCCAAAAAGGAGAGATTTTAGCAGACCTAGGAATGCTGGAAGAATAAGTGGCTTTGAACAAGCCAATTGCTTTTTTTACTTATGAAATGGTCCATATAGGTATGTTTATAGTCTGATGTCCGTTTGCTCTTGTTCTTATACATTTTTTTTATATGCACAAACATAGGTGTCGCAAGGGGGTGGCTATTGAGGCTGTAGCCCCGAATCTGGAGCCCAGAGCAAATGGTGGCAAGTGACAATCCGCATCAGGTGGCAGGTGACGTGGCAAGTGACAATCTGCAAATGGTGGAAAGTGACAATCTGCATCAGGTGGCAGGTGACGTGGCACGTGACAACCCACATCTAGTGGCAGATGATGTGGCAAGTGACAATCTGCTAACGGTGGCAGGTGCGGTGGCAAGTGACAGCATGCAAATGGTGGCAGGTGATGTGGCAAGTGACAATCCACATCATGTGGCAGGTGACGTGGCAAGTGACAATCTGCAAATGGTGGCAAGTAACGTGGTGACAATACGCATCAGGTGGCAGGTGACGTGGCAAGTGACAACCCACATCTAGTGGCAGGTGATGTGGCAAGTGACAATCTGCTAACGGTGGCAAGTGACATGGCAAGTGACAGTCTGCAAATGGTGGCAGGTGACGTGGCAAGTGACAATCCACATTATGTGGCAGGTGACAATCTGCAAATGGTGGCAGGTGACATGGCAAGTGACAATCTGCAAATGGTGGCAAGTGACGTGGCAAGTGACAATCCACATCAGGTGGCAGGTAATGTGACAAGTGACAATCCGCATCTGGTGGCAGGCGATATGGCAAGTGACGATCCACATGTTGTGGCAGGTGACGGTAGCAAGTTAAAAAGCTGCATCTGGTGACAGACGATGGTGGCAGGTGACACACTGCATCTGGTGACAGGAGATGTGGCAAGTAACACGCCCAGGGCTCCCACTGATTCTGCATTATGGTGAGATAAACCACTTCATTTTATATTACAATGTAACAAAAGAAACAATGCGCTTTGATCATCCTGATATCATATCGACCATGTTGCCATGATGATTGAAACGCCAACACCAGCCTTTACCGGCCAAAAAATTGCTTACCACCGGCGTGCCCCCCACCCCCCGAGCCTGCAAAAAGGTTGGTGACCGCTGCGTTGGGCTCTAGCTCCAGATCTTTTTCAGACCTAGCAACGCTCCAGTGCACAAATGTTTTTACTACATAATTTATTCCTCCCTCCTAGAGTCATGTGATTCTGAGAGGTGGGATTGACAATTATGTTTGTATTATAAGAGTCATATTCATTTGTTTGCTAGCCATGATTAAGGCCTGACGGCTAAAACACGTTGGCTTTTTACATGACTGTACTACATGAACAAGAGCATTTGATTATAGCTGTTGCACTGGAGCACTAGCTTTCTCCATATACCATTTAAAGGCCATCCCTATATACTGGAAGCCCATTCTTGTGAACTGTGGATGATTAAGGAGGTAGCAGCTTTGTTTCACCTGTGTCAACAATTTATTGACAGTTTCTTTGGAATGTTTATCACTTTGGTGCTTGTAGCTGTAAGTTAGGGAGACGTGTGCGCAAAAGCCACAACTGCCAGAAGAATTATTTGGGATACAAAGAAAAACCCTTTTATTGCACCAATGCCACAAGAAAGCCTGGTAAGGCATGTCAAGGTGTTGCCGGGCATATTGTAACCAGACTTTGTGGCATTGGAGTAGTAAAGGCTTCTTTCCGGCAACTCGACCATGCAGCTCATTTTTGTTCATGTTTTGTCATTGTGCTTCCTAAAAACAACCACACAATCATTTTCCAGACCAGCCTGTACTTCTCCTGAGGTTACCTATGGGTTTTTCTATGTACTTTTCTGGCAGTTGTGGCTGCAATATTTCTTGGTCTACCTGACCTTGGCTTGGTATCCCTTTGGCATTAATAAAGCATTCTGATCAAAACATTTTTCCTATGCAATATAGGCTTTGGATATCTTTTTATATCCTTTTCCATCGTTATAAAATTTCATTATCTTGTTACGCAGGTCTTTTGACAATTCTTTTCTGCTCCCCATGCCTCATTGACTATTTACACACAGACACTAATTGCAATTTAAGCACTTGCCGACCGCCGCACACAGATGTACGTCGGCAGAATTGCACAGGCAGGCAAATGGGCGTACCTGAAAGTCCCTTTGAATTTGCCGCCTATCGGGCGTGCGTGCCGCCAGAGTGTGCCAGCGGGTCCCGAAAACTCGATGTTCGCCGGCGGCCCGCAATTGCGGTGAAGTGAGGCAGAACGGTAGATGCCCATGTAAACAAGGCATTTCCCTGTTCTGCCTAGCAACATGATAGATCCATTGCTCATTGTCACCGGGAGCAGTGATCTCTGTCATGTTGTAGTGAGCCCATCCCCCCTACAGTTAGAACTCCCTAGGACACACTTAACCCCTTGATCGCTCCCTTGTGTTTAACCCCTTCCCTGCCAGTGTCATTTATACAGTAATCAGTGGCTATTTGTAGCTGTATAAATGACATTGGTCCCAAAATAGTGTCAAAAGTGTCCGATGTGTCCGCCATAATGTCGCAGTCCTGATAAAAATCGCAGCTTGCCGACATTACTAGTAAAAAAAAAAATGAATAATAAAAATGCCATAAATCTATTCCCTATTTTGTAGACGCTATAGCTTTTGAGCAAACCAATCAATATACACTTATTGCGATTTTTTTTACCAAAAATATGTAGAAGAATACATATCGGCATAAACTGTGGAAGAATTATTTTTTGGGGGATATTATAGCAAAAAGTAAAAAATATTGCTTTTTTTTCAAAATTGACAGCCTTTTTTTGTTTATAGCGCAGAAAATTAAAACGGCAGAGGTGATCAAATACCACCAAAAGAAAGCTCTATTTGTGGGAAAAAAAGGACGACAATTTTGTTTGGGTACAACGTCGCTCGACCGCGCAATTGTCAGCTAAAGCTATGCAGTGCCTATTCGCAAAAAATGCTTTGGTCAGGAAGGGGGTAAAATCTTCCGGGGCTGAAGTGGTTAAAGTGGTTGAAGTGGTTAAAAAAGCCACAGATGTGGGAAATTAACTTTTAATTGTCATTTTAACCTGTGTGCATTATCTTGTATGTCTTTACCAAGGCCAGGTACCAAGACCAACATTCCAGGGTATGTAAATTTTTGATAGGGCCATTTGGGTGATTTCCGTTTTCGTTATGATTTAAAAAGAAGTGAAACAACTATGTGATAATGAATGGCTTTATATGAATACTATCCTTAAATAAAAGACAGTTTTTGGCATGATCAGTCATATTTTCAATATCGATGTCAAAATTTCACCTTTTCTGCCAGGGTATGCAAACTTTTGAGCACAATTGTATATCACTTTTGAATCATTTTAGTGGAGCTATACCAATACGGTCCCCATTTTGGGATCGAGTTTCCTCATTCTCTTTTGCATACACAGAGCCGAAGATATTTAATAATACATTTGCCTTATAAATATAAGAGAGTGAACCCTAAATAAACACACGTATCCTCTTTCCCTCAGCGCTCATGGAATATTCAACGAAGGTAAAAGACCCATTAGCTGCTGCTATCAAACAAGACAATATAATAAATGCTAGAACCTCCAAAAGGAAATGCCCGCATTAGCAGCGCTAGAATTAAAGTTCAATAATGTCCTTGGGTATAAACTCTTTATAACAACCACAATGACCTTAGAATTGAAACCCAGAAAAGGTGAGTGATAAATTAGAATAATAGGCGGATAATCCAGGAAATCAACGTTGTAAAGTGATCCTCCCATCACCACACCTCATGCAGCACCGCTCCCTTATGATATTAAACTCACCAGAATTCAAACGAAAGAAAGCCTTCAGATGAATGAAGATACCACATCTCATTCTCCCATCAGCGGATTATGGTAAGGACTACCTCTTAAGCTCCAAGATTTAAAACACTAATGCAGGTTCCGCAACTCATCAACGGTGATACCAAAGGAGAGGAATGATCACATAGCATAATTCCATTTCAAAGATTTATTACCCATAAAAAAACCCCTTACACAAAGCACTTACAGCTGTTAGCGGGTGTCACTCTCACCGCTTCGTGTGGTTGCTATAAAGCATTTTTGCTCAAGGACATTATTGAACTTTATTTAATTTTAGCGCTGCTATTGCGGGCATTACCTTTGGCGGTTCTAGCATTTATTATAATACATTTGCCTTCTCTTTGTCCCCAGTGACCAACTCTGAGTTATTTTGTAAAGGGCCTATATGCTAAGATCTGTCCTTATTAGATGTGAATAATTGTTGAAGGTTTGTCCAATGCTCTTTCATAACTTGTCATTGGTTTTTCCTTTTTGCAGTCTTGATTTCCTTTGTACATATTTTTTTTTATTCTTTGTAACTTTTAAACTATGATAGTATTCCTTGATTTTTTTTTAAATATCCCTTTCTTATTCTATTTGAGCCACATAGGTTTAAATTCTATCTTTTTAAACGTATTGCCCATGGGAATATATTTAGCAGTTATACCTTAACCACTTCAATACAGGGCTTTTATACACCCTTCCTTCCCAGACCAATTTTTTGCTTTCAATGCTCTCACAATTTGAATGACAATTAGTCATGCTACACTGTACCCAAACAAAATTTGTATCATTTTTTTTCTCACAAACAGAGCTTTCTTTTGGTGGTATTTAATCACCGCTGAGTTTTTTATTTTTTGCAATATAAGCAAAAAAAGAGAAATTTTTGAAAAAAAAAAACACTTTTTTTAGTTTATATTGTAAAATTTTGCAAATAAGTCATTTTTCTTCATAAATTTGGGACAAAATGTATACTGTTACATATCTTTAGTAAAAATAATCCAAATAAGTGGATATTATTTAGTCTCTGTGAAAGTTATAGAGTCTACAAGCTATGGTGCAAATCATTGAAAAATGATCACACCTGATGTACTGAAGGCCTATCTCATTTCTTGAGACCCTAACAAGCCAGTAAAGTACAAATACCCCCCAAATTACCCCTTTTTGGAAAGCAGACATTCCAAGGTATTCACCTCGCACTCACCAAACCAATATCACAGAACTGAGTGCCATTCATGGAGACCCTCTCCCTTCATCTTCAAACAACACCCCAAGACACTATTCACATACTACTATGCTAGACTTCCAGGGTCGAAGACCAATCTCCTTACACCCTTCACAGAATTCATATCAACACTCACCCTGAAAACCAAAAACTTTCTGGTACTTGGAGACTTCAACCTCTGGGCAAACTCCACCCTCGACCCTATCGCCACCGCCTGCATCAACCAACTGGAAGAACTAGGTCTCCAGCAACTGATAAATACTCCTACACATGGTTCAGGACATATTTTGAACCTCATCTTCAAACAAAATATGGACATCAACATATTCGACAACGTACCGCTACCCTCGACGGACCACCACGCCATCAAATTCAAAATCGCCACCAACACCACCCTCCAAAAACGGAATCACGCAATAACACACTGGTCTAGATCTCAGAAGAAACTACACTCCGATCTCTTCAAAATTACATTATTAAACAAATTTAGCAGCGATACATTTAAACCAGTCAACTGAACAAACACTCAACTCCTTAAACAAGGCATTACTACAAACAGCAGATTCAGTGGCCCCAAAACACAGAACACTCATCCGCAAAAAAAAAAAAAAAACTCGGGATGGTTTACTGGCTACCTTACTCTACTGAAGCGCGAACGCAGAAGAGCTGAAAGAGCCTGGAGAAGAAACTCCACTAAGGAAAACCACTCAAACTACAAAGCTCTCACCGAGAAATATCACAAAGCAATCTTCAAAGCAAAAAAAGAACATTTCTCGAACACCATCTCAACAGCCTTAAACTGCCCTTGGGAACTGTTCAAAATAGTTGCCCAGACTATGAACCCAACCTGCCTAGAGCCCCCAGCAAATGAAACTCAAGAATTTTGCAATAAGCTATCGGACTTCTTCATCGACAAAATCGATAACATGCGTAAAACAATTCAACAGAAAAAAACTACCAAGCTCAATTAACGAAAGCAAAAAGAGGAAATCGATACAAACATCACACAAGGACCGAAATTCTCACTAATCCCAATCACCACTAACAGCACCAAAAACATCAGAAGCCTCAGAGACAGCACTTCACCAAACAACATCATTCCCACAAAACTTCTGACAGAATGATCCGACATCCTCGCTCCCACTATAACACACATCATAAATCAGTCATTCAAAGAAGGGACTGTCCCAATCGCCCTCAAGCAAGGCATCGTCAAACCTCTTCTAAAGAAACCCAACCTCGACCCTAAAGACCCTAACTACCGCAGACCGATAACAAGTCTCAACACCATCTCCAAGGTCATGGAGAAAGCAGTCGTACAACAGCTACAACTCCACCTGGACACACACAATCTCTTGGACGCCCTGCAATCAGGCTTCCGCCCAGGCCACGGCACAGAAACGGCACTCCTCAAAGTATGGGACGACGCCCTCAAAGCTGCAGATGACGGAGAATCAAGTCTCCTGGCACTGCTGGACCTCAGTGCAGCGTAGGATACAGTGGACCACAACACCCTACTAATCCGCCTCACAGAAGTAGCGGGAGTCACAGATTCAGAGCTACAATGGTTCGCATTGTTCCGGGAAAATCGCTCTCAGACAGTGAAACCAGGAGCCTTCACCTCTGAAACCCGGGCAATATCGTATGGAGTCCCTCAAGGGTCACCTTTATCACCAGTCCTCTTCAACATCTATATCCGTCCGCTCCTCAAAATCATCAGAAATTCGGACCTCCGCTACCACTCGTACGCTGACGACACGCAACTCTACTTTCGGATTACTGGACAAAAAGACCACTATCAACAACTACAAAAATGCCTCACATTGATAGACAACTGGATGACCACTAGCTACCTCAAACTCAACGGATCCAAAACAGAGCTTCTCCTACTACATGCAAACCAAAACTCAAAAAACAAGAACCCTTGGACTCCGCTCACCGTCTTCGGACAGACCATCGCCCCAAGCACCAAAGTCAAAAGTCTTGGAGTAATTTTTGACTCAGAAATGTCAATGGATGCACAAATTGGATCAGTAGTCAGGGGATCTCACCACCTTCTTCGTCTGCTACACAGACTCATCCTATTCATTACTAAAGAGGACAAAGCAGCAGTAGTTGCAACCATCATTAACTCCCGACTCAACTACGCATACTCCTTCTACGCCCGATTACCTCAATACCAGATTGCACGCCTACAACTCATCCAAAACACCGCAGCAAGACTGATAACAGCAAAAAAAACCCCTAGGAACCCATTTCTCCATCCCTGAGGAGCCTACATTGGCTAACCATAAAGGATTGGATCACATTCAAGACCCTCTGTCTCACCCACAAAAGCCTACATGGAAACGCGCCTCAATACCTATGCGAGAAAATAAAACGCTACGTACCTAATCGCAGTCTTCAATCAACCCACCAAAACCTACTCCACAATCCCAAATCCCGCTACAAATCAAAGGGAGAATGAAGATTCGCAGTCCAAGGACCACGGCTATGGAACACTCTACCGACCAACATCCACATGGAAGAACACCATCAGGCCTTCAGGAAGAAACTCAAGACCTACCTCTTCTAACAAGCTGGACCCACAGGATGGACCAAGCACCTTGAGGCGATTCGGTTTGCATTTGCAGCGCTATACAAGTCATGGTGAGTTTTTTGAAGTTGTAATGTTTCCCACAATTCTTGGGAATATTATTATTATTTTTTTTTTTTTTTACACAAAATTGTCATAATAACAAGTTATTCCTCTCACACAGCACATGCATACTTGTAATGACACCCCAAAATACATTCTGCTACTCCTCCTGAGTATAGTGATACCACATGTGTGAGACTTTTACACAGCTTGTCCACATACAGAGGTCCAACATCCAAGTAGCACCGTCAGGCGTCCCACGAGCATAAATTGCACATCTCATTTGATTACAACCTATATCTCACTTTTGAAGGCCCTGGAGCACCAGGTCAATGGAAACGCCCACAAAATAACCCCATTTTGGAAAGCTAACACCCCAACGTATAATCTATGAGGTATAGTGAGTCTTTTGAACGGTTCATTTTTTTCCAGAAGTTTTTGGAATATGTGGAAAAAAAATGAAAACGCATTTTTTTAATACAAAGTTGTCCATTTATAAGATATTTCCAACACATAGCATGTACATAGCAAAACTGACACCCCAAAAAACATTCAGCTACTCCTCCCGAGTATGGAGATACCATATGTGTGAGACTTTTACACAGCCTGGCCACATACAGAGGCCAAACATTGAAGTAGCACCTTCAGGCGTTCTAGGAACATAAATTACACACAAATTCCTGCCAACTTATCACATTGTTTAAGGCCCTTCATATTTCTAACACATAGCATGTACTGTACATACCAATTACAAACCAAAATACATTCCGCTGAGGAAAGGGTAAAGAAAAGATTACCTGCGGTTTTGGTAGTGCAGTGGTTCAGAGGAGAGCATCGGCAGGAACGTGGACAGCGACAGCAAAACAGGAAGCAGGCAGGAATACTGTCCATAGTCAGTACAGGTAGAGATGTCAGCACAGCCAAAGCATTGGTCCAGATAACAGGGAGGAATGTGGTCAGCAGCAGCAAAAGGATTGTCCATGCAGCAGGCAGGAATACTGTCCATAGTACATGAAGCAGGCAGAGATATGGTCAGTACAGCAGAAATATGGAGGATAAACAATGCAGACGGCAGGCAGAGGCATAGTCGAGAAACAGGCCAGGGTCAGTTCACATGGAAGACAATGATATGGTTGGTTGAGGCACCAGGGAAATATTCAGGACAGAAATTGAAAATGGGGGAAATGATAGACTATTAGAAATATGGGCTAATAATTTACAAGCGTGTGATAGTGTTTGAAGCATTCTCCGATGCAAAGGCCAGGTTGGGAGGGACATTGGGGACAATGGAAACTGGTGTCTTTCCTAACTCCTCTTTTGGTGCACACCCAACATTTTTTTTTTGGCATCGTCTTCCGGATCCTGATGGTGGAATATGGTCAGGAAAATGGCGCTAATGTAGTCTGCTGACACAATCGGAGCGAATGCTTTCTGGGGGGGGATACTTGCTGATAGATCAGGGCAGTGACAATGTCTTCAATAAACTTTATGAAGGTGGCGGTGTTTCCGTCGATTTTTGGTAGATTATGAAAGAATTATACATGGCCAAATGAAAAAAGTAAATTGCAACTTTTTTGTACCAGAAGAGGGATTTTCGGGTTGAAAGATAGGGCTGCAACATTTGATGATTTAAATACACCCCCCCCCCCCATAAATTGTACTCAAGGATACAGGACGGGACCGCGTCTTCTGCGAAGTTCCACCGAGGTGTCATCATGGATGGTGGACATGATGTACACATCTTTCCTATCCCTCCACTTCACAGCCAACACTTCCTCAAACTTGCCGATCCCCCCCCTTTGTAGCCTTGTGGTGACTAGACTCTGCGGGAAGCCCTTTCTGTTTTTCCTTGCTGTACCACAGGCCAAAGTGTTTTTTTAGGTATAGGTGGCGGAAAAGTGGCAAACTGGTATAGTAGTTATCCATGTATATGTTTTGGAGGAGTGGGAATGCAAACTCCCAAACAATTTTCCCACTTATTCCCATGTACGATGGACACTCAGGGGCCTGGAGCTGGGAGTCTTTGCCTTCATACACGTGAAATGAGTGCACGTATCCGGTGGAGCTTTCACAGAGCTTGTTGAGCTTCAACCCGTACCTCACCCCCTTACTGGGGATATATTGCTCGATTCCCAGCCAGCCTGTGAAATGGACCAGGGATTCGTCCACAGAGATGTTCTTGTCAGGGATATAAAGTTTGGCAAATCTCTTGGAGAAAACATCAATTAGGGGGGAAATTTTATATATTTTATTAAAGTTTGGGGTATTTCGAGGGGGGCATTGTGAGTTATCGCTGAAATGCAAGAAGCGCATTATAATTTCATATCAGGACCTAGACATAACAGAGGAAAAATTGGCATGTGGTGGATAGGGTTGGTTGACCAATATTTATGCACTTTTTTTGTGAGCTCCATATTGAGCGTTAGGCCTAAAAACAATTTAAGCTCTGCCACTGTTAGGGGTCTCCATTCAAAAGGGCGGGCATAGCTTGAGCTGGGGTTGTTTTCAATAAATTGTTGGACAAATAGATTGGTTTGGTCCACGTTGCCTTGAACTAATTCGACAGGGAAAAATACATTTCAAAAATCAACTTGGGAAAAACCTTCAGTGCGGACCTGCAAACCTGGCTGTGCTGTGAAAGGGGGGATCGTGGCTGACCCTGTGCTAGAAGGTAGCCACAATGAGTTTGCCAAGGCATCTGGTAGCTGGGTTTGGGCCCTAATTCTTTGGCGTGCAATTCTGGTACTTTCATTCTGGGGTCTAGCAGCGCTTGTACTGGGCCTCTCCTCCTGGGGTATAGCGCTGTTGGCACTGTTGGTAGCTGCCTGGTGTTCGGACCATCGTCTTTTTGGACTGCTTCCTCCTCTTATTCAGATCCTGATGTGCTACTTTCGATGGGTTCATATTCTGAACCAGAATCGGAATCAGAACTGTAACTGGGCGGTGAGAGCTCTCCGTTGCTCTCATCGGTCTGACTCAGTAATTGGTATGCCTCTTCTGGCGTGTATACCTTTCTGGACATGGCTGTATGACGGGTGACACTGATGGGCTGCACGTCAGGGACTAATGGGCTGAATGTCAGGGACTAATGGGCTGCACCTTGGTAGTAACTGGCTGCAGGAAGGTACTCTGATGGGCTCACAGGACAGGTACTGTGATGGGCTCATGGGACAGGTACTCAGATGGGATGGATGGACAGGTACTCTGATGAGCTCAGACAGGTACTGATGACAGGTACTCTGATGGGTACTGATGGCAGGTACTGATGACAGGTATTTAGACGAGTACTGATGGCAGATACTCTGACGAGTACTGATGGCCTCTCCCTAGGGAGCATTATCTCCCTCTGGCGATCCATCTACGCCCGGGTTTGTCCACCTCAGCTCCCGGGACTGATGTTTGCTTCCGGCCGGCCTTCCGGCCCTCCACGCCTTCACCTAGTCCCATTGACATTTCTGTAAGTAGTTGTGGTAAATTGGGGTCATTCCCCCTCTCCTCTTCCTATCCACGACAATTATTATTTTATTTTATTCTATAAATTAACTATGTGTTTCAATACATATAGACATCTACCTCATACTTGCTCCTGAAGAGTGGCAGTCGCCACGAAACGCGTAGAGCCAATAGATGCCTTTCTGCTCATACTGTACTTTATCAACACTCACCATACTTACCAATTGGATCGTACCAATGAACTAAGATACAGTTCTTTATCAGGGAGACACGCTTCTATGAAAATGGTTAATAATAAAATGGCTCTCTATGATGTGCATGATATGAACTCTTTATGCTATTTTTGTTGTTGTCATTATCATTACCATTGTTATACCAATTTATCCAATGTACTTGGTTTTATATAATGTTTCACAATATGAACTTACTATGTCATTATTTTATTATGGTATTATTACTATTATTGTTATTTTTATATCAATAAACCATTGACTGCCAATTGTTGTTTTGCAATGCTGTCATCAATGCCCATAGTTTTACTATACCTAGTACTGCCCATTTTTCATATATATCGTGATTTCTCCAGGGATGCATTCTTCAAATAAAGTCCCACCTTCCTTTCTCCTTATTAATTAATAGGGATGGAGGCGCCTGGCGGTGGTAGCCCTGCGTTCTCATATAAAGTCCCAACTGGTTGCTTTTTGTTTTGCAAGTACTGATGGCAGGTACTGATGGCAGGTACTGATGACGGGTACTGATGACAGGTACTGATGACAGGTACTGATGACAGGTACTCTGACGGGTACTGATGGCAGGTACTCTGACGGGTACTGATGGCAGGTACTCTGACGGGTACTGATGGCAGGTACTCTGACGGGTACTGATGGCAGTTACTCTCATGAGTACTGACAGGTACTGTGATGGGTACGGATGGCAGGTACTGATGACAGGTACTCTGATGGGTACTGATGGCAGGTACTCTGATGGGTACTGATGACAAGTACTCTAATGGGTACTGATGGCAGGTACTCTTTATTGGGGGGGGCAATCTGGGCACAGTAAAAGTGTAACTCACTGTTAGCTCGCTCCTCTCCTCACTGTGTGAGGAGAGGAGCCAAGCAACAGCCGTTACACTACGGTTTGTTTAGCTTTGTGACTGGCTGTTAATGGACATAGCCGGTCACTGGTAAAGAGCCATTTGATTGGCTCTTTACCCTGATCGGGGCTGGGCTTTGTCCGAGGGACAAGCCTCAACCCCGATCGCCGTGCTGCGTGCCCCCAGGGACGTGCAAGAGCGGCGTGCACGCCGCTCTGCATAGTGACCAGCTGTGATTAGATACAGCCGGTCACGATGCTTGCTAGACTCCGCCACCCGCTCATTACCCTCATCGGGGGAACGGCCATGTCCCGAGGGACACGCCGGAACCCCAATCGCCACTCTGCGGCGGAAAGCCAAGGACGTTATATGACGCCCGCACATGATGGGAGATCTCATCTGCGGACGTCATATGACAATGGATGGGTACTGAAGTGGTTAAATGTGATAGAGAAGGTGCCAACTCAATACTTGTGTATTTAAGGTGCAGCTGCCCCTTTAAGTGTGAAAAACACTAGAAATGTTAACAATGTAAATATAGCTACTCCTTCCCTTCACTCCTATCACTTTATAATGATTTGTGTATTCTGAATATGCAGTATAATTACTAGTGTTTAAATTGTCCAGTAAACCTATCAAATGCATTATCTTCTAATTCAACTCTAATCCATATCCATATTGTTCCAAAAAACGTGCTGTTAAATACGCTTGTGGGATGAAATGGACTAGACTTGAATTAGAAGATGATGCACTTTATATGTATACTGGAAGATTTAAACACTGTTATTATTATGATTTGTGTATTCCAAATATATAATTACTAAAGGGATAGAAGTGAAGGGAAGGAAAGGTGCCTATCTTTAGACTGTTCATAATTTTCCGTGGGTTTGCTTGGTTGATTTAAAACATTCTTATTCCGTGTTTTAAGATAATATTTCTTCGCTGTCTAATGCCGCGTACACACGAGCGGACTTTACGGCGGACTTTGACGGACTTTACGACGGACTTTCTGAATGAACGGACTTGCCTACACACAATCCACCAAAGTCCGTCGAATTCGTACGTGATGACGTACGACTGGACTAAAACAAGGAAGTTCATAGCCAGTAGCCAATAGCTGCCCTAGCGTGGATTTTTGTCCGTCAAACTAGCATACAGACGAGCGGATTTTTCGACCGGACTCGATTTCGACGGATTGATTTAAAACATGTTTCAAATCTAAGTCCGTCCAACTTTTGAGAAAACAAAAGTCCACTGGAGCCCACACACGATCGAATTGTCTGACGAAATCCAGTTCGCCGGGCAAAGTCTGCCGTAAAGTCCGCTCGTGTGTACGCGGCATAAGTCCAGGAAAGCAGAGATCAGCCTTGAAAAACTTGCTCTCTTAAAATTAAATGTTTTTTTATTTTTCCAGTATGTGCTTTCAAGAATGAGGTTTACAGCCTACTACTGTATACACAAAATTATGTTATGGTCACTGCTACCCAGGTGTATTTTTATGGACATTAGTAATAAGCTCCTCATGGTTTAAGATTACCAGGTCCAGCACAGCATCATTTCTGGTTGGGGATTCTAAAATATGTACCATAAAATTGTCTGGTAATAGGGTTATAAAAGTTCCTTCTCCATTTACTATTATAGCAGCGACATTACTCCAGTCAATTTCAGAGTAGGTAAAATCTCCCACTATTACCAGTTTCAACCCCTACAAACCATTCTAACTGTGCAACTGTGAGTTGAATCTAGTTACTAATTAACACTGGGGGGTCTATAACAAACTCCAATAATTAATTTTGAAGTGCACACACCCATATTTTGCTACATCCATAAAGTCTCAGCACCAACACACTCTCCATCAACCAGCTCTTCTTTCACACTCACTTTTAGATTATTGACAATGGACACCGCCACCTTTTCACTTTACCCACCTCTCAAAAACAGTGCATAACCTGGATTATTATTAGCCCAATAATGTGCAGAATGAGGCCAAGATTCAGCAATACCACACAAATCAATGTTCTCCACATACACCAAAGCTTCCAACTCCTCTGTTTTGCATGGTAAACTTCTGGATTTGATGAACTTGAATGGTTGTTTGTAACATGGAAATCTCCTAATCACCTGCTATAGCCCTCCTCCCATATTCTACCCTTATTGATGTCTTTCCTTCCCATAAACTTCTCCCCTAGAACAATAGAATGCCCTTCCTTTTAGGTGCAAACCATCTTTAGCCTATATGTTTTACACCAATGAAAAAAGTCAGCCCAGTGCTCTAGAAACCCAAATCGTTCCCTCTTACATCAGGTCTTTAGCCATGCATTCAGTTCTCTAAGCTCACGCTTTTTTTCCTGTGTTGTGAACAGCAAATGATATATTCCAGAAACAGTACCTTGGTGGTCCTTGCTTTCAACATGCAGCCTAGTTCTTTAAATTGATTCTTAGGCCCCTTTCACACTAGTGGAGTCTGCCAGTGGATCTGCCCGCTCAGCAGGGGATCTCTCCGCTGATCCCCACTGAGCAGGCGGATGACAGGCCCATGTTCATTTCGCTGATGCGTGCAAGGACACAGCCTGCTGTCCTCTAAGGGCTGTCGGATGGAAACGGACCGGATAGAGAATAGATCCCCATCTGTCTGTTAGCAGAAAAGATCGGATTGAATGTTGGCGGGTGTATACGCTGCTCCACAGAGAGCAATGGATGATCCAATCGGGTCCGCCTGAAAAACGTACAGGTGAACCCGATTGGTTCGTCAGTGTGAAAGGGGCCTTAAGGATCATCCATCTTCCATGTATTCTGTCATTGGTCCCAACATGAACTAGGATAGCTAGGTCATGGTCAGCCTCTCACGGTAATTTGTCTACCTGGTCTACCACATGCTGAAATTTGGCACCAGGGAGACAGCAAACTATTCAGATAAGGCGATCCTGGCAACAAACTAGTCCTCTGGTTTATAAATCACCAATTACCACCAACTGTCTAGGCCTTCCTGCATTACTATCACTATCCCTACTAGATGTTCTGTTCTTTCGGCTGTTAGAGGTAGCATTAAAATCTACAGCCACCACCTCTGAACCAATCAGGGAGCAGGTGGGCCGGAACGAATCAGAGGCGAGGAGAGGAGAAGATTGCATGCAGACAACTGAGGATGCTGGGAAATGTAGTCTGTACAGTATAATTGAATGGCTGCAGAACTACAGCATCCAGATTCCCCTGAACACAGAAGGAAAGAAAGGACTGCTTTTCCCGGGCAAAAGGGGATACTGAGAGGTGTTTGTAGAGAGGCGAGCAAGACCAACTGTCAGGGTCTGTGCCTTCAGCCAGACATTTCGAACATTGAACGCAAACTTATTATGTGATAAAAGAAACCACAAAAGCTCCACAATAAATTTGCTATGTCTAAGTTTACTAAAGGCCCTAGCTATAAAAAACTTCTCCACAACCTGTATTCTCTTGTAGTACGTAGTATAGAAGAATATAAAGCTTCTGTATCCAAAGTGAGCAATAATGTTTTTCAGGGACCACTAGGTCATGGAGAAGTATCAGCAGGTGCAATGTACACCTCACATACAAGGGCTGGTTAGTCAAGAAAAATTGAAGAATACAGTCAATATTCGCTTTACCATTCCATGAGAAAGTTATTAGCAGCGCAGTACCCTTGAGTTGATGACTAGGGTTAAACCACACTATTGTCCTATTGACTTTGACTACACCAAAAACACATGTGTGGTCAGGAGCATGCTTATACAGTTCACAAAACCTTGTAAACACTTGTAGAGCTGGTCAAGGTGCTCTTCTAGTAGAAAAAAAAAATCTGATGCCTCACAGCAGTGTAAGGGTGCAGGCTGTCTTGTGATTGATCCAGAAAGCAGTGAAGCATGAACAGGGGGGCGTGGCTAAGGAGTTCTAGGCTGAGGTTGTTCACATTCCTCTCCATCTGTTAAGCTAGTGATGTGCAGTCTCTCTCATCCCTTTATTATTTTTCTTGGTATACATGGGTGGTAAAAAAGGGGTCCAGCTGCAGCTATTTTTTGTTTTTAATAATTTGTCAATTAAGGTTTTAAAATTTATAGGTGCATGCCTTGTGTGATATTTGTTTTTTGTATGGTATTTCAATAGAATAATAAAGATTATTCGGTAACAATTGGTTTGCAAAGAGTAAGCATTAGAGTTGGATATTACACTATGTTTGTCCCCTCTAGTTCTGTACCATGTATGAAGACTGGTCATAAATATTATTTAAAAGAGAAGTATGGGTTTTTTTTTTTACTGATTTATACTTACCTGGGTGGATGCAGCATTGGTCCGATGCTGCATCTGTCGCCCTACACTGAGAACCAAAAGATCGAACACCGCCGATTGCTCAGTTCTGACAGCTCCCTGAGCAAAGAGCTGCAGACTGTCAATCAGCAGCTCTATGCTCTGCTTCGCCTTGTTCACTTAAGCGCTGAGCTGTGGAGGTGCAAGAAGCGACCGGCTCAGACTTTCAGCGGCTTGCTGAGGGGCTGAGCGGGGTGTCAGTCCAGGCACCTGGCGGATCCCGACTTCCATTGTCGCGATGACGCGGTGCCTGGACTGACTTCTGTGACATCAGCAGAGAGCGGACTTCAGCCTGCCCTCTGCTGAAAACAGGTCACAGGAGTGCAAAACGGCTTGCACTCCTGTGATACACAGGAGAAGTACAGCCAAACGAGCTTTGGCTATACTTCTCCTTTTAGCAATCCGAGAAAGAGTGGAGTATTATTACTGTGCAATGGAAAACAAACAGGAAGCAGAAGTGTCTTGGGAGGGGAGTTTGAGTAAACATTTCTGTAATAGAAGGCTATACTAGAAGGTGTGTGTCATTTTAATCACTCCTTGATTATTTCCCGCCTTGACTACTGCAACTCTCTCCTTAATGGCCTACCTTTATGCAGGCTATCCCCCCTTCAGTCTATTATGAATGCTGCTGCTAGACTAATAAACCTCACTAATCGATCTGTGACTGCTGCCCCTCTCTGCCAATCCCTTTACTAGGTTCCCCTACCCCACCATATAAAATTCAAAATGCTAACCACAACATACAAGGCCATCCACAACATCACCCCCAGCTACATCACCAACCTCATTTGCAGATATCACCCAAATCGCCCCCTTTGCTCTTCCCAGGACCTCCTGCTCTCTAGCTCCCTTGTTACCTCCTCTCATGCTCGTCTTCAGGACTTCTCCAGAGCCTATCCCATTCTCTGGAATTCCCTGCCTCGGTATATCCAATCAGCCCCTAACCTGTCTACCTTTAGGAGATCCCTGAAAACTCACTTATTCAGGGAAGCCTATCCCACACCCACCTAACAACCCCATCAAATCATTCCCCACATCTATTACCTTTTGTACCACCACCCCCTTCCTTTAGAATGTAAGCTCTAAGAGCAGGTCCCTCCTGTCCCTTCTGTATTGAACTGTACTGTAATTATGCTGTCCCCCCTCTACATTGTAAAGTGCTGCGTAAATTGTTGGGGCTATATAAATCGTTAATAATAATAATAATAATAATAATTTTAAAAAGAGGGGACAAGTAGAAAAGCCAAACTGCATCCACAGTTTTTGAATCATTAACAGCATTTTACTAGCAGAAGCAAGCAGGACCTTATATTTTAGGTTTGGGAAAAATACATGATAATTAATGAAAACCAAAAGCACTTACCCTTGGTACTCTATGTACTTGTAAATCAGTCCAGCAATAAGCATAGCTACAAGTGCATAATACCAGGAGGAGACGAACATCAGAGCCAAACAGATGCTCATGCCCAGGAAAGAAAGTGCCCTGTTAGTGGAAAAAAATGAAAAATACTAATTTAGCATAAGTATATGGTAAATAATTACACATATACAAATTTATTTTTAAATACTATTCCAAAAAACGCATCAAAGGGAATCCATCAAATGTATATTTTTCTTTGTCATAGACCTCTGATAAAGTAGTGTACCTTTGTACCATCACTGTAATCCCAGTATCAAATGTAATGTATAATTTTTGAGGGTTCTATGTTGGTGGCTTTAATTAGTAACATGGTTGCATTTTGGTAAGCGCACAGTTTGTGTCATGAGAAGTTTAAGGTTTAGTGCAGCGCATTTATAGATGGAGCGGGATTTGTCGAGAGCTATTGTTCAGGATATTCAGTATACAGACCCCTCCTTCTACTGGATGCTTACATACTGACTTGGGTGACACCAGGTAACGTTACTAGACATAGGTCTCAGTATAGCCGGTCAGTGCAATGAGAAAAACAAATAATCATACTAGTAGGCAGTTCAGAAAGAAAATCTCCCCAAAAAATGTTTACGAACGTATGATTTTATGCTAGTGGACACACTAACCAGTTGCCGATCAGCCACCACAGTTATACTGGCAAGGTGGCTCAACTGTACTGGTACGTCGGTTCATGCACTGGCTTTTGTGTGGGCGCTCGCCTGCCACGTGTCGCGGAGCTCGCCCGCAGGTCCGGTGGACACTATGTCCCCCGGCCACCCGCAATCGTGGGAAAGAGGCAGAACGGGGATCTGCCTTTGTAAACAAGGTGGATCCCGGTTCTGACAGGGGAGAGAGATCAGCTGTTCCTAGTGATCAGAAACAGCAATCTCTCTCTACTCGCAGTGAGCCCATCCCCCTGACAGTTAGAAAGCACCTCCCTAGGGAAAACTTAACCTTTGATCACCACTAGTGTTAACCCCTTCCCTGCCAGTGCCATTTATAGTGATCAGTGCATTTTTATAGCACTGATCACTGTATTGGTGTCACTGGTCACCAAAAAGTGTCACTTAGGGTCAGATTTGTCCGCTGCAACATCGCAATCCCACTAAAAATTGCAAATCGCCGCCATTACTAGTAATAATAAAACATATTTAACCACTTCCCGCCCTATAGCGGATTGACGGCCGGGAAGTGGTTCCATTATCCTGACTGGGCATCATGACGTCCAGCAGGAAAACAT
The DNA here is from genome assembly GCA_037952925.1 of Lithobates clamitans. NCBI lineage: Eukaryota > Metazoa > Chordata > Amphibia > Anura > Ranidae > Lithobates > Lithobates clamitans. Next base: position 17,410,511 of record JBBGZY010000449.1, read on the forward strand.
GCCGCCACATGCCCCCGGGGGCACGCATCGCGGCGAAAATTTTTGGTCTTTTTTTATTTGTTGCGCAAAAAATAAAAACCGCAGAGGTGATCAAATACCACCAAAAGAAAGCTCTATTTGTGGGAACAAAATGATAAAAAATTTGTTTGGGTACAGTGTAGCACAGTTTAAATTGTCATTTAAACTGCGACAGTGCTGAAAGCTGAAAATTAGCCTGGGCGGGAAGGTGTCCAAGTGCCTGGTATTGAAGTGGTTAAAGTTCTTAAATCTTTCCCCTATTTTGTAGACGCTATAACTTTTGCGAAAACCAATCAATATGCGCTCATTGCGATTTTATTTACCAAACATATGTAGCAGAATCCATATTGGATATGTATTATAGCAGAAAGTAAAAAAATAGTGTTTTTTCACAAAATTGTGGGGGTTTTTTTGTTTATAGTGCAAAAACTAAAAATCCCAGAGGTGATCAAATACCACCAAAAGAAAGCTCTACTTGTGGGAAAAAAATTACATTCATTTTGTTTGGGTACAGCATCGCACGACCACGCAATTGTCAGTTAAAGTAAGCCTTTGGCTTTGGATATGTTACCTTTGACTGTTACCTTCGCTTTTTCTATATAAGGTCTGTACTTAAGCCGAGGCTCGTGTAGCTTTGCATGTATCTTCTATTTAAGCTGTCTCCTTTTGGGTTATTCCATGTCTTATGTTCTTTGATCTCTTCGCTGTAGGATTTTTGATCTGGATATCCCTGGAGTGGTTTGGCTATCAGCTCAGGCACTCCTCTTTGCATATCGCCTACTGAACTTTTGATCCATTTTCTGAAGCCTATATACGTCTATTACCTTTGATAGGTAAGCTATAGAGATTATTTTGATATTTCCTCCTCTCAGTTTCTCTTTATTTTTTTTATTTGTGTGTAGTGTAGCTCATTTATTCATTAATCTATTCCTTATTTAGTTTTGTTTTAAATTACAGCTAGCTTACCCTAATCACATCAATTATTTCAATTCTGTCCCTGACTGATTGGACCAATTTTGGCTCTTTCAGCGCCCCTGTCTTAAATATCTTCTAGATTTAATCTTGGTATGTATTGAGGCCAGGTTGGCCCACATATTTGGGTCAATTATTGGCTCAGAGTGAGCCATATTGTCTCCATTCAATTATCCTCTTTTTCTATTTTAGTTTTTATTGGTCGCTTTCTACCATTGGGGTAGATATGTGGTTTTTTGGGGTGATGGGGTGTTGAACCCCACCCATGTTGTGGGAGGGGTGGATATATCATGCCTTGCCAGTTTAACCCTCAATATCACGCACCATGTCTCCATTGGGTTATATTGTACTCTTACTTATGTTATATTTTCTTTCATTATAGAGCTATTTCCCTATATTGGTCACATGTCATTCCCCTGAGAAAGCCAATGTCTTGGCGAAACATGTAGGGAAGACTTGATCCGCAATCAAATAGGCCTTTATCAATCTGGCCACTAGGAAATTTTATGTGCTCCCCTTTTTAATGTTCAACTTTGATTAGTAATTTATGTGTGCACTATCTGCATTTGATACTTTGTAACAAAATTTACTCTTAACAATTTTTTCATTGAGTTGTGTTGGCACCGCAATAATCCTCCCCCTCTGCTTTACCCTTTTCTTAACAATTACTGGGATGAGGTGCCTTATCTAATACAGACATACCAGCCACTTTCTGCAAATTTTTATTCATGGGATGCCAAGACAGTTCAGCTTTTACTCATTTTATTTAACATGTTTTCATGCATTTGCGTGTGTATATATACAGTTGTGCTCATAAGTTTACATACCCTGGCAGAATTTATGATTTCTTGGCCATTTTTCAGAGATTTTGAATGATAAATGAAAAACTTTTCTTTCACTCATGGTTAGTGTTTGGCTGAAGCCATTTATTATCAATCAACTGTGTTTACTCTTTTTAAAGCATAATCACAACAGAAACTACCCAAATGATCCTGATCAAAAGTTTACATACCCCAGTTCTTAATATCGTGTATTGCCTCCTTTAACATCAATGACAGCTTGAAGTCTTTTGTGATATTTGTGGATGAGGCTCTTTATCTTCTCAGATGGTAAAGCTGCCCATTCCTCTTGGCAAAAAAAGCCTCCAGTTCATGTAAATTCTTGGTCTGTCTTGCATGAATTGCACATTTCAGTTATCCCCAGAGTGGCTCAATGATATTGAGGTCAGGAGACTGAGATGGCAACTCCAGAACCTTCATTTTATTCTGCTGTAGCCAATGACAGGTCGACTTGGCTTTGTGTTTTTGATCATTGTCATGTTGGAATGTCCAAGTACGTCCCATGTGCAGCTTCCTGGCTGATGAATGCAAATGTTCCTCCAGTATTTTTTGATAACATACTGCATTCATCTTGCCAACAATTTTGACCAAATTTCCTGTGCCATTGTAGCTTACACATCCCCAAAACATCAGCGATCCACCTCCCGTGTTTCAAAGTAAGAATGGTGTACATTTCATCATAGGCCTTGTTGACTCCTCTCCAAATATAGCATTTATGGTTGTGGCCAAAAAGCTCAATTTTGGTCTCATCACTCGAAATGACTTTGTGCCAGAATGTTTGAGGCTTGTCTCTGTGCTGTTTGGTGTATTGTAAGCGGGATACTTTGTGGCATTTCCATAGTAATGGCTTTCTTCTGGCGACTCGACCATGCAGCCCATCTTTCTTCAAGTGCCTCCTTATTGTGCATCTTGAAACAACCACACCACATGTTTTCAGAGAGACCTGTATTTCACCTGAAGTTATTTGTGGGTTTTTCTTTGCATCCCGAACACTTTTCTTGGCAGTTGTGGCTGAAAGTTTGTTGGTCTACCTGACCATGGTTTAGTTTCAACAGAACCCCTCATTTTCCATTTCTTGATTAGAGTTTGAACACTGCTGATTGGAATTCTCAATTCCTTGGATATCTTTTTATATCCCTTTCCTGTTTTATACAGTTCAACTACCTTTTCCTGCAGATCCTTTGACAATGCTTTTGCTTTCCCCCATGACTCAGAATCCATAAACGTCAGTGCAGCACTGGATGAAAGAAGCAAGGGTCTGTCAGGAGTCCAGAAACTCATTGACCTTTTATACACACACACACACTAATTACAAGCAAACAGATCACAGGTGAGGATGGTTACCTTTAATAGCCATTCAAACCCCTTTGCGTCAACTTGTGTGCATGTTATCAGACCAAAATCACCAGGGAATGTAAACTTTTGATCAGGGTCATTTGGGTAGTTTCTGTTGCCATTATGATTTAACCACTTGACGACCGCCTCACGCCGATGTACGTCGGCAAAGTGGCACGGACAGGCAAAATCACGTACAGGGTACGTGATTTGCCTTCCGCGGGTGGGGGGTCCGATCGGACCCCCCCCCGGTGCCCGAGGCGGTCGTCCTATGTCCAGCGGCGATCGGTGATGAGGGGGAGACCATCCGTTCGTGGCCCCCCCCTCGCGATCGCCGCCGGCCAATGAAATCACTCCTTTGCTGCTGTATGCTAAACAGCAGCAAAGGAAGTGATGTCATCTCCCCTCGGGTCGGTATTTTCCGTTCCGGCCCGAGGAGAGACGACAAGTATGTGAGTGCACAACACTACACACACACAGTAGAACATGCCAGGCACACAAATCACCCCGATCCCCCCCCCGATCGCCCCCCGATCCCCCCCCAATCACCCCCCCCCCCCTGTCACAAACTGACACCAGCAGTTTTTTTTTTTTTTTTTTTTTTTTCTGATTACTGCATAGTGTCAGTTTGTGACAGTGACAGTGTTGGGACAGTGTATATTACCCCCCTTTAGGTCTAGGGTACCCCCCTAACCCCCCCTAATAAAGTTTTAACCCCTTGATGACCCCCTGTCACCAGTGTCGCTAAGCGATCATTTTTCTGATCGCTGTATTAGTGTCGCTGGTGACGCTAGTTAGTGAGGTAAATATTTAGGTTCGCCGTCAGCGTTTTATAGCGTCAGGGACCCCCATATACTACCTAATAAATGTTTTAACCCCTTGATTGCCCCCTAGTTAACCCTTTCACCACTGATCACCGTATAACCGTTACGGTTGACGCTGGTTAGTTCGTTTATTTTTTATAGTGTCAGGGCACCCGCCGTTTATTACCGAATAAAGGTTTAGCCCCCCGATCGCCCGGCGGTGATATGCGTCGCCCCAGGCAGCGTCAAATTAGCGCCAGTACCGCTAACACCCACGCACGCAGCATGCGCCTCCCTTAGTGGTATAGTATCTGATCGGATCAATATCTGATCCGATCAGATCTATACTAGCGTCCCCAGCAGTTTAGGGTTCCCAAAAACGCAGTGTTAGCGGGATCAGCCCAGATACCCGCTAGCACCTGCGTTTTGTCCCTCCGCCCGGCCCACCCAAGTGCAGTATCGATCGATCACTGTCACTTACAAGGCACTAAACGCATAACTGCAGCGTTCGCAGAGTCAGGCCTGATCCCTGCGATCGCTAACAGTTTTTTTGGTAGCATTTTGGTGAACTGGCAAGCACCAGCCCCAGGCAGCGTCAGGTTAGCGCCAGTACCGCTAACACCCACGCACGCACCGTACACCTCCCTTAGTGGTATAGTATCTGAACGGATCAATATCTGATCCGATCAGATCTATACTAGCGTCCCCAGCAGTTTAGGGTTCCCAAAAACGCAGTGTTAGCGGAATCAGCCCAGATACCTGCTAGCACCTGCGTTTTGCCCCTCCGCCCGGCCCAGCCCAGCCCACCCAAGTGCAGTATCGATCGATCACTGACACTTACAAAACACTAAACGCATAACTGCAGCGTTCGCAGAGTCAGGCCTGATCCCTGCGATCGCTAACAGTTTTTTTTGTAGCGTTTTGGTGAACTGGCAAGCACCAGCCCCAGGCAGCGTCAGATTAGCGCCAGTACCGCTAACACCCACGCACGCAGCATACACCTCCCTTAGTGGTATAGTATCTGAACGGATCAATATCTGATCCGATCAGATCTATACTAGCGTCCCCAGCAGTTTAGGGTTCCCAAAAACGCAGTGTTAGCGGAATCAGCCCAGATACCTGCTAGCACCTGCGTTTTGCCCCTCCGCCCGGCCCAGCCCAGCCCACCCAAGTGCAGTATCGATCGATCACTGACACTTACAAAACACTAAACGCATAACTGCAGCGTTCGCAGAGTCAGGCCTGATCCCTGTGATCGCTAACAGTTTTTTTTGTAGCGTTTTGGTGAACTGGCAAGCACCAGCGGCGTAGTACACCCCGGTCGTAGTCAAACCAGCACTGCAGTAACACTTGGTGACGTGGCGAGTCCCATAAGTGCAGTTCAAGCTGGTGAGGTGGCAAGCACAAGTAGTGTCCCGCTGCCACCAAAAAGACAAACACAGGCCCGTCGTGCCCATAATGCCCTTCCTGCTGCATTCGCCAATCCTAATTGGGAACCCACCGCTTCTGCAGCGCCCGTACTTCCCCCATTCACATCCCCAACCAAATGCAGTCGGCTGCATGAGAGGCATTTTTATGTCCTCCCGAGTACCCCTACCCAACGAACCCCCCCAAAAAAGATGTCGTGTCTGCAGCAAGCGCGGATATAGGCGTGACACCCGCTATTATTGTCCCTCCTGTCCTGACAATCCTGGTCTTTGCATTGGTGAATGTTTTGAACGCTACCATTCACTAGTTGAGTATTAGCGTAGGGTACAGCATTGCACAGACTAGGCACACTTTCACAGGGTCTCCCAAGATGCCTTCGCATTTTGAGAGACCCGAACCTGGAACCGGTTACCGTTATAAAAGTTAGTTACAAAAAAAGTGTAAAAAAAAAAAAAATATGAAATAAAAAAAAATAGTTGTTGTTTTATTGTTCTCTCTCTCTCTATTGTTCTGCTCTTTTTTACTGTATTCTATTCTGCAATGTTTTATTGTTATTGTTATTGTTATTGATTGTTATTGTTATTGTTATTGTTATTATGTTTTATCATGTTTGTTTTTCAGGTGTGTAATTATTTACACTTTACTGTGCTTTATTGTTAACTATTGTTAACCATTTTTTTGTCTTCAGGTACGCCATTCACGACTTTGAGTGGTTATACCAGAATGATGCCTGCAGGTTTAGGTATCATCTTGGTATCATTCTTTTCAGCCAGCGGTCGGCTTTCATGTAAAAGCAATCCTAGCGGCTAATTAGCCTCTAGACTGCTTTTACAAGCCGTGGGAGGGAATGCCCCCCCCCCCCCACCGTCTTCCGTGTTTTTCTCTGGCTCTCCTGTCTCAACAGGGAACCTGAGAATGCAGCCGGTGATTCAGCCAGCTGACCATAGAGCTGATCAGAGACCAGAGTGGCTCCAAACATCTCTATGGCCTAAGAAACCGGAAGCTACGAGTATTTCATGACTTAGATTTCGCCGGATGTAAATAGCGCCATTGGGAAATTGGGGAAGCATTTTATCACACCGATCTTGGTGTGGTCATTTGCTTTGAGGGCAGAGGAGAGATCTAGGGTCTAATAGACCACAATTTTTTCAAAAAAGAGTACCTGTCACTACCTATTGCTATCATAGGGGATATTTACATTCCCCGAGATAACAATAAAAATGATTAAAAAAAAAAATATGAAAGGAACAGTTTAAAAGTAAGATTAAAAAAGCAAAAAAATAATAAAGAAAAAAAAAAAAAAAAAAAAAAACACCCCTGTCGCCCCCTGCTCTCGCGCTAAGGCGAACGCAAGCGGCGGTCTGTCGTCAAACGTAAACAGCAATTGCACCATGCATGTGAGGTATCACCGCGAAGGCCAGATCGAGGGCAGTAATTTTTCCAGTAGACCTCCTCTGTAAATCTAAAGTGGTAACCTGTAAAGGCTTTTTAAGGCTTTTAAACATGTATTTATTTTGTTGCCACTGCACGTTTGTGCGCAATTTTAAAGCATGTCATGTTTGGTATCCATGTACTCGGCCTGAGATCATCTTTTTTATTTCATCAAACATTTGGGCAATATAGCGTGTTTTAGTGCATTAAAATTAAAAAAAGTGTGTTTTTTCCCCAAAAAATGCGTTTGAAAAATCGCTGCGCAATTACTGTGTGAAAAAAAAAAATGAAACACCCACCATTTTAATCTGTAGGGCATTTGCTTTAAAAAAATATATAATGTTTGGGGGTTCAAAGTAATTTTTTTGCAAAAAAAAATAACTTTTTCATGTAAACAATAAGTGTCAGAAAGGGCTTTGTCTTCAAGTGGTTAGAAGAGTGGGTGATGTGTGACATAAGCTTCTAAATGTTGTGCATAAAATGCCAGGACAGTTCAAAACCCCCCCAAATGACCCCATTTTGGAAAGTAGACACCCCAAGCTATTTGCTGAGAGGCATGTCGAGTCCATGGAATATTTTATATTGCGACACAAGTTGCGGGAAAGAGACAAATTTTTTTTTTTTTTTTTTTTTTTTTGCACAAAGTTGTCACTAAATGATATATTGCTCAAACATGCCATGGAAATATATGAAATTACACCCCAAAATACATTCTGCTGCTTCTCCTGAGTACGGGGATACCACATGTGTGAGACTTTTTGGGAGCCTAGCCGCGTACGGGACCCCGAAAACCAAGCACCGCCTTCAGGCTTTCTAAGGGCGTGAATTTTTGATTTCACTCTTCACTGCCTATCACAGTTTCGGAGGCCATGGAATGCCCAGGTGGCACAAAACCCCCCCAAATGACCCCATTTTGGAAAGTAGACACCCCAAGCTATTTGCTGAGAGGTATAGTGAGTATTTTGCAGACCTCACTTTTTGTCACAAAGTTTTGAAAATTGAAAAAAGAAAAAAAAAATGTTTTTTCTTGTCTTTCTTCATTTTCAAAAACAAATGAGAGCTGCAAAATACTCACCATGCCTTTCAGCAAATAGCTTGGGGTGTCTACTTTCCAAAATGGGGTCATTTGGGGGGGTTTTGTGCCACCTGGGCATTCCATGGCCTCCGAAACTGTGATAGGCAGTAAAGAGTGAAATCAAAAATTTTCACCCTTAGAAATCCTGAAGGCAGTGATTGGTTTTTGGGGTCCAGTACGCGGCTAGGCTCCCAAAAAGTCCCACACATGTGGTATCCCCATACTCAGGAGAAGCAGCTAAATGTATTTTGGGGTGCAATTCCACATATGCCCATGGCCTGTGTGAGCAATATATCATTTAGTGACAACTTTATGAAAAAAAAAAAAAAAAAAAAAAAAAAGTGTCACTTTCCCGCAACTTGTGTCAAAATATAAAATATTCCATGGACTCAATATGCCTCTCAGCAAATAGCTTGGGGTGTCTACTTTCCAAAATGGGGTCATTTTGGGGGGTTTTGTGCCACCTGGGCATTCCATGGCCTCCGAAACTGTGATAGGCAGTGAAGAGTGAAAGCAAAAATTTACACCCTTAGAAATCCTGAAGGCGGTGATTGGTTTTCGGGGCCCCGTACGCGGCTAGGCTCCCAAAAAGTCCCACACATGTGGTATCCCCATACTCAGGAGAAGCAGCTAAATGTATTTTGGGGTGCAATTCCACATAGGCCCATGGCCTGTGTGAGCAATATATCATTTAGTGACGACTTTTTGTAAATATTTTTTTTTTTTTTTTTTTTTGTCATTTTTCAATCACTTGGGACAAAAAAAATAAATATTCAATGGGTTCAACATGCCTCTCAGCAATTTCCTTGGGGTGTCTACTTTCCAAAATGGGGTCATTTGGGGGGGTTTTGTACTGCCCTGCCATTTTAGCACCTCAAGAAATGACATAGGCAGTCATAAACTAAAAGCTGTGTAAATTCCAGAAAATGTACCCTAGTTTGTAGACGCTATAACTTTTGCGCAAACCAATAAATATACACTTATTGACATTTTTTTTACCAAAGACATGTGGCCGAATACATTTTGGCCTAAATGTATGACTAAAATTTAGTTTATTGGATTTTTTTTATAACAAAAAGTAGAAAATATCATTTTTTTAAAAAATTTTCGGTCTTTTTCCGTTTATAGCGCAAAAAATAAAAACTGCAGAGGTGATCAAATACCATCAAAAGAAAGCTCTATTTGTGGGAAGAAAAGGACGCAAATTTCGTTTGGGTACAGCATTGCATGACCGCGCAATTAGCAGTTAAAGCGACGCAGTGCCAAATTGGAAAAAGACCTCTGGTCCTTAGGCAGCATAATGGTCCGGGGCTCAAGTGGTTAAAGAGAGTAAACACAGTTGATTGATAATAAATGGCTTCAGCCAAACACTAACCATGAGTGAAAGAAATGTTTTTGTGTTATCATTCATATTCTCAGAAAAATGGCTAAGAAATCAAATTCTGCCAGGGTATGTAAAATTATGAGCAAAACTGTGTATATATCTCTATCAGTATGTATGACCATCATGTTTCATGTCCATTTGGTAAATGTGTATTCAATATCTACTTATCAGTAGATGGTTGTGTTTAGATTTTTGAAACTGGATCATGCAGCTCTAGACCAAAGTAACTGCATCTGATAAATAAAATGTTTTACTATATACAGTACATACTCCATAAACTGTTTTATTTGGCAGTGGCATGCTTTATCTAAAGTCCCAATATTCTTCTTTTATGCTTTTAGAGATGCCTCAAATCTTTAAGAGCTAAAATGATAGCCAACAATTCTCTGTCTCCAATCTCGTAATTGCATTCTGCAAGAGACAATTTCTTAGAAAAGTAGCCACAAGGATGCATAGCGTTCTCAGGAGGTAGGACGTTGAGACAGAAGAGCGCCCACTCCAGTCTCACACGCATCAACCTCAAGAATGAAGGGTAGCCTAGGATCAGGATGTGGCAACACAGGAGCTGAAATAAAGGCAGCCTTGAGAGGCTCAAAGGCTTTAATGGAATCCGGAGACCAATTTTGTGGGTTATCGTCCTTTCTGGTCATATCGGTCAGAGGCTTGAGAAGAGAAGTGGCGAATAAATTTCCGATAATAATTGGCAAAGCAAAGAAAACTTTGTAACGGACATAGACCTATGGGTCGAGGCCACTGTAGGACTGCAGATAATTTCTCTGGATCCATCTAAAAACCAGCAATAGAAATGTCATAACCCAGAAATGTAACCTGTTCACGATGGAACTCGCACTTCTCCAACTTACAATACAGGTTATCTCTCAGTCTCTGTAGCAAAAACGGGAGATATCTGTCTGGTGGCTCTCTAGAGATTTAGAATATATGAGAATATCATCGAGATAAACCACCACACATTGCTGCAACATATCTTGGAGGACACTGTTGATGAACTCCAGAAAAACTGCAGGAGTGTTGTAAAGACCAAACGGCATTACGAGGTATTCGTAATGTCCTGTCCAGGTCTTAAAACCTAGTTTTTCCATTTGTCGCCCTCCTTGATCCTCACAAGATTGTATGCCCCTCTCAGTTTGAGCTTCGTGAAAACCGTTGCTCCCTTGAGGCAGTCAAATAATGCCGTAGTCAACGGAATCGGGTAGGCGTTCTTATTCATGATGCGATTAAGACCCTTATAATCGATACAAGGTCTCAGTTCACCACGCTTCTTTTTCACAAAGAAGATGCCAGCACCAGCAGGAGATGAGGATTTGCGAATGAACCCTTGAGAAAGTGCATCAGCAACATAGTCCTCCATAGCTGTATTCCCCCGAGACAGAAAAAGGGTAAACCCGGCCACGGGGAGGCATAGCACCAGATTGAAGGTCAATTACGCAATCATACGACTGGTTTAGAGGCAAACTACCGGCTTGACCCTTGCCAAAGACCTTGTCAAATTCACGGTACTCCTCTGGCAAGGAGAAGTGTACAACACCTTAGCCACTTTCCGAAGACATGTCTTACTGCATTGTGGCGACCAGGAAAGAACCTCAGCACAAAGCCAATCAAAAGAGGGTTTGTGCCTCTTGTGGCAGTAGGATCCTGTGCTACCTGGAAGATTGCTGGTTTACACCAGATTGTGGAGGGAAAGGCACGCTGATTGCACAGCTGTATGTTGGGATATTTAGTTGTGACCTGGCTATGGCTCAGGGTTCCACCCAACAGACAGGAAGTCTGTGCATGGGAGTCAGGTGGACTCCCATTCCTCTGAGAGGAGTCAGAGGCTGCAGGGGGCAGCCATAGTATGCATGTCTGCAGGAGGCAGACATACTTGGTGACAGAACAGCAAGGCGCTGATCAGGAGTGAGTTAGGAGAAGGCTTAACTCTAGGAAACTCTTTTGGGTCTGAGGAGCAGACCTAAGGCCTAGGCTAAAGGCCTGAATCAGCCGTATGGCAAGAATGTAAGCCAGAAGGCTAAAGTATTGAGTGTGCAAGAAACAGTAACGGTGAAACCCCCCCCTGCGTGGGTACTGATGTCTTTGTGAACTTTTCCGTGCTTTTAAATAAAAGTGGGCTACCAGGCCCTTAAAAATACAATTTTGTACTGGCGTACTCACTGGAAAACGCACCTACTGTTTGAGTCTGATAACCCCAATCTTACACTCTGTAACCAATAACCACCAGATATCAAGGAGAGGAAAAGACTTGAAATTGGATTATCTCATGGTGAAGAGCCCCTAAGGCCATGGTCAATAGAGCAGTCTCATGAGTCACATGGGCAGGCTGTAGAGGTCTTCCTGCCCCGTGTCCATGTTGGGACATTAGCTTGTGAGAGCACAGCAAAGAAGGGACAACGCCCTCAATTGAAGCTTTCAACACCTGCCAAATGGAATGGTAAGATTGTTACAAATGTGAGAGAGAGTGGTTATGTGACTATTCCCTGTGAAGTGGGAATAAGTCCAGTGAAAAAAATTGCTTTCAGAGACTTGCTGCAAGTGAATACCTTGTGTAGTAGCAAAGCCCAGTTTGAAGCTGAACCTGCAGAAAGCTTGAGGACTGGTAAGGACTTGTCTTCAGGCAGTGTACTGTGTAGCAGCAAGACAAGTGGTAAAAATTAATATAATGTGTTGCTCGCTAATGCGATAAAAAATGTGATATTGCATGCAGAAATGTCAGGGGTGACCACTGAGAAATGTGTGCCGTTGCCCCTGGCAACCATGGCAGGTGTAGCAGAGGTGTCCCTGGAGACCACCCAGGAGCTCATGGTGTCTCAACTCAGGGTTTCCCAGGACAACTGTGTCGCTGCCCCAACTGGCAAGTGTGTTTCACATGAGGTGAAAAGCGATGTACTAAGTATTCTAAAATCTCAAACTGCTAATGTGCTAACACAGCTTATACAAGGCAGGAAGGTGGATAATGATGATGTTGAAAAGTGTATTACTGACAACGTTGATGGTTTGGTGTAACCACAGGCAGTGCTGCAGAGTTGTCCCAGGAAATCTCAAGAGCACTCCCTGTGTTGGAGTCGGCGGGGGTCCAGGACAGCTCTGATACTGCTCAGGTGGAATACAATGGGAAAACAGCTTAAATGATGGAGCATGAATTATCACAAACTGATGTGGTTGACAGTGACTGGTGCAGGATGCCTGCTGCTAAACCACTCTGTCCACTTGTGACTCCATGGGCAGAGGAAGCCGTACTACGGAGTGCTGGTGACTGGAGCACAGACAGGATAGACTGGGATAGTTTCGCCATAAAGGTGTTAGCGTGGTGGAAAGAAATTTCTAAAGGTAATAGTAAGCTGGACACTATTGCTGCTGTGACAATTGGAGAGGCTGCAAAGCCAGTAGGCAGTGGTGCATTGGCTGTTGCAGAACTTAACCCCCTCCAGGCGGAAGGATCGGAAAAGGGCACATACATAGCAGAAGTTTTGTCCATAGCAAAAGAGATGAGTAATGTTGAGTGTCAGGATGGTGCGATAATGGATAGGGACTTAGAAGGGCTCAGTGTTGCTGAAAATGAGAAGATGAGTGTGACACATGCGATTTGCAGTGCTCATGGGGAGCCGCAAGTTTTGTCAGTTGCCTCTGAGGTGGAGGTCTCTTTGAGTGTCTCGGCCTCTCAAGCCTTAGCAAATGAGCCCCTCCACATCGTTGGTAAAGGAAAAGTCCCTAGAGTTCTGTGTTTAGATGCAGCATGTCTAGAAATAACTGAGATGTTGTTGGAATCTGTGAAAATCTTTCCAATATACACCTGCATGTATCCAAAGCAGAGGGGCAACCTGGTACTGCATAGTACCAATCGGTGGAGACAGGTGGTACAGGCGATGTTGAGCAATGTTGATAAAAATTGGTTACTGCACTGTTGGTTACTTTTGTGGAAAGTTGTCTCACAGTTCTCTATGAGAGTGCTTCCAGTGGCAGTTATGTGCAGAAGCTGCTCAGGGGAACTGCTAGAGGAAACAGAAATAATAGACATAGTGGAAGTCTCTCCGTATGCTGGTGTGATAGAGTGCATTCCTGCTGGTGCGGTCTGAGGTGCAGCTGAGCAGTGGTTGGTACATGGCGTGTGTACTGTCTCACCCGCTAGTCCTCATGTAAAGGAAGGGCACAGAACATATGTGGCAGTAGTGGGGATTCGGTCCATCACTCGCAGGGAGGTGCAGTTTGAGGTACCCGGAGACACTCTAACAGGAAATAACAGTGTTGGTAACTGTAATGAAAAAGTGTATGAGAAGCACTGTAGAGCACGGTCGGACAGCTCAGAGGTATTGGTTGAGGTACCAATTGACACAGAAAAGATTAAAGAGATTGGTGTGAAAAAATGTGGCGAAAAATGTGCGTTGGTAGGACAGTCGCTATTGGAGTGTTGGACAACAGGGGGCGATGTGAAACTGCGGGAATGTCCCATAGGGAGTAACTGCTTGCCTGTAGATAGTCCCTCCCTAGACACTGTCCTAGCAAACAAGGTGATAAGAGGTCCTGATGAAAATGATAATATTGAGTTGAATAACCCCTTGTGGAACATTGCTATTGAGGTTAAACAGAAGCACGTGGTGTTGATCTCAGATGATTTGGTTGCCAAGGGTAACCACACAGGGGTTAGTGAACCTGTGAAACGGATGTTGTTGGTTAGTGTTGTGTCAGGTAGTGAGAGGGGTCAGTCCCTGACAGGTTTCATGGAAGTGGGTCCCCAACAGTCCCGAAAGAGTAGGTCTATGGGAGAGAAGAAGAAAGGGAGGTTCCCGTGGCCAGAATGTAGAAGGGATAGAGAGGTTAGTGGGAGCCCACGGTTTAGGAAGTGCTGGTGGAAGCACACCCGGAAGAAGATGTGGGTGGAGTGCCCCTTTAGAAAAAAGGTTGGGCAGATTAGGACTCCTGCTGCTGATAGTTGGCACAGAGGTGCCAAGGTGAAGTGCTGGTGGAAACATACCTGGAAAAAGAAATGGGCCTACGCAGCTAATGGCTGGCACAGAGGTGTCCCATTCATAGTGACGGGTTATGTGTTCCTCCCTCTGGTTCGAAATAAGGGGGGAGGATATGTGGCAGTAGGACCCTGTGCTACCTGGAAGATTGCTGGTTTATGCCAGGTTGTGGAGGGAAAGGCACGCTGATTGCACAGCTGTATGTTGGGCTATTTAGTTGTGACCTGGCTATGGCTCAGGGTTCCACCCAACATACCGCTTGAGTCTGATAACACCAATCTTACACTCTGTAACCAATAACCACCGGATATCGAGGAGAGAAAATGACTTTAAATTGGATTAGCTCATGGTGAAGAGCCCCTAAGGCCATGGTCAATGGAGCAGTCTCATGAGTCACATGGGCAGGCTGTAGAGGTCTCCCATCAATAGCTTCAATGGCAAATGGAGTGGCACGAAGCTGCAGTGGAATCGAGTACTTAGACACAAAGGCACGGTCTATGAACAGGCCTGCAGCCCCAGAGTCGATTAGAGCCGGGGTGTATTGATGGGAGACTCAGACCACGGAAGGGTAACCAAAACTAGAGGCTTATCCTTCAAGGTAACCTGGGCGGTAACAATGCCCCCTAAGGTCTGTCCCCTACAGGACCTTAGGTGCAAGCGTATCTCGGACAGGTAGGACAAGACTTCAAGAAGTGACCTGCCTGGCCACAATAAAGGCACAATCTCTCCCTCCTCCTAAAGGCCCTCTCATCCGCAGAGAGACGTGTGAAGCCCAACTGCATGGGTTCTACTTCACTGGCAGACTTGGTACCAGGAGGCATGGGAGGTGAGGGAGGCAAGGGTGGGACTGCAAAGCTCAGAGCCGAATGTACAGGAGGCTTCCGTAAGCTCTCCTTAAAGGAAGGTCTCTCTCTGAGTCTGAAGTCAATGAGAATGGCAAACCCACAAGGGCCTCATTGTTCCAAGCGACCTCTGTTGCCAGAGTACAGAATTCAATGGCGTAATCGGCAACAGGTCTCGTACTTTGATGGACATGAGGCTCTTAGCAGCAGAAGTGGAGCATGCAGAAACGTCAAATACCCTTTTAAAGGAAGTCACAAACTCTGGGTAACTCAGGACAATGGGTTTTTTCATCTCCCACAGAGGCCAAGGCTCTATCAGAAAGCAAATTATGAAGCCTACTTCGCTTCTGTCCGTGCGGAACGCCCGGAGGGAGCATCTCAAAGGATATCCCAACCTGGTTCAGAAACCCTCTGCATTGAACTGGATCGCCCCCAAATCGCTGGGGAAGTTGAGTAAAACCAGATATACCTCTTACAGAGGTAATAATTGAGGCAGATGTCTGCACAAACTGGAGCAGCAGCACAGGTTGTACCGGAACAGCCACAGTGGGAGGATCCAGGTGAGCAGTGTGAATCAGGAGCATCTGTAATGCTATAGCAAACTGATCCATGCGGTGAAATTGCGCATCCAACCTGAAAAAATATTACCACTAGGTGGATTGTCTTTATCTTCTGAATTAATGGCCTTCGCCTACTGTCAGGAACCATGAAATAGACGAAGACAAAAAATGCAGTAAAAAAAAAAATCACACCTTTTAATAAAATAGTAAAAAACATACAACTGGTAAACGTAGTCAAAACAGGCCAGGGTTCTTTAGCCAAATCGAGTAGTCAGAATAAGCAAGGAAATCAGAAAGCCAGAGATCAGCATAGTCAGCAAACAGTATCAGGAACTAGAAGGGACTTCAGCCAGGCAAGTCTTCAACAGGAACACAACAGAGAGTATCTAGATATGTTGACCAAGGTGAAGGCAATTGATGAAATGAACCAGGCAGTTTAAATAGCCAGAAGGGGCTGGCTGTGGGCTTGACTGACGAGCAGGAGATGAACAGGTGAGCCACTGTGGAACAATAAGTACTGGCAATTAACCAACAGCTGAGCAATCCAAGCACAGAGAGGGTAGGGCTGATAGCCCAGTCCTGACAGAGACATCCCCAAAGAGACTTGCAGCTGTAATTGCAGCAAAAGGTGGTTCTAGAAAGTATTTACTCGGAGGCTGAATATAAATGCACGCCACACTTTTCAGATATTTGTAAAAAAAAAAAAACTGTAAACCATTTATCATTTTCCTTCCACTTCATAATTATGTGCCACTTTGTGTTGGTCTATCACATAAAATCCCAATAAAATACATTTACGTTTTTTGGTTATAACATGGCAAAATGTCAAAGGGGTATGAATACTTTTTCAAGGCACTGTATATACAGTATCTCACGAAAGTGAGTACACCCTCACATTTTTGTAAATATATTTCATCTTTTCATGTGACAACACTGAAGAAATTATACTTTGCTACAATGTAAAGTAGTGAGTGTACAACTTGTATAACAGTGTAAATTTGCTGTCCCCTCAAAATAACTCAACACACAGCCATTAATGTCTAAACCGCTGGCAACAAAAGTGAGTACACCTCTAAGTAAAAATGTCCAAATTGGGCCCAAAGTGTCAATATTTTGTGTCGCCACCATTATTTTTCAGCACTGCCTTAACCCTCTTGGGCATGGAGTTCACCAGAGCTTCACAGGTTGCCACTGGAGTCCTCTTCCACTCCTCCATGATGACATCACGGAGCTGGACGGATGTTAGAGACCTTGCGCTCCTCCACCTTCCGTTTGAGGATGCCCCACAGATGATCAATAGGGATTAAGTTTTGAGACATGCTTGGCCAGTCCATCACCTTTACCCTCAGCATCTTTAGCAAGGTGGTGGTCATCTTGGAGGTGTGTTTGGGGTCATTATGTTGGAATACTGCCCTGCAGGGTGCCCTTTGTGTGGTCAGCTGAAGCGCATACTAAAAACTTTTTACTTCAGCACCAAAATTGGTACATCCTGAGCCTGAACTTCCTTTTATTGTGCAAGTGGATGCTCCAGACTTCGTCGTGGGAACCATCCTTTCTCAGCAAAATGAAGAAAAGATGCAGCTTCGTCCTTGTGCTTTAGGAATGTCTTCAGCCAAAATGTAATTATGTTTGGAAAATGTAGTTGCTGGCATTTGTTGGGGCCTTTTCCGAATGGAGACATTTTCTCTAAGGGGCTAATCATCCTGCAACTGTTCTCACTGATCATAAAAAATTGGAATTCATTTTTCTGCCAGGAAATTGTCTTCTAGATAAGCATGTTGGGGTCTCCTATTTTCCAGGTTCAATTTTATAAACTCGTATTGATCTGGGTCAAGGCATGGTAAGGTTGATGCCTTATCGAGTATGTTGTCTGAGCCTCTCCAGGAAGACCACTTTTTTTTTTTTTTAACAAGAAAACGAAGACCACTTTAAATATACAATCCAGTCTCAGAAGAACTTTCTAGGGGCCACAAGACATTCATAAGTCTCCACAAAGAGAGGTATGAGAATGACCCACTCCTTAATCATCCTCCTAAAGACATTTAACCTTGAATACAAGAACGGCTTTTGCAAGCACATGGTCTCTATGTACCTGAATCTGTGTTGAAGCCCTCAAGCTGGTTCATGACTCCAAACTTGCTGTGCTTTTTGGGGTTTCTAAGACAGAAGAACTTTTATCACGTTCCTTTTTGGTGGCCTGGTTACAAGAAAGATTTCAAAAGCTACAGTATCTCACAAAAGTGACTACACCTCTCACAATTTTGTAAATACTTTATTATACCTTTTCATTTGACAGTACTGAAGAAATTACACTTTGCTACAATGTAAAGTAGTGAGTGTACAGCTTGTATAACAGTGTCAATTGTCTGTCCCCTCAAAATAACTCGACACACAGCCATTAATGTCTAAACCGCTGGCAACAAAAGTGAGTACACCTCTAAGTAAAAATGTCCAAATTGGGCCCAAAGTGTCAATATTTTGTGTCGTCACCATTATTTTTCAGCACTGCCTTAACCCTCTTGGACATGGAGTTCACCAGAGCTTCACAGGTTGCAACTGGAGTCCTCTTCCACTCCTCCATGACGACATCACAGAGCTGGTGGATGTTAGAGACCTTGCGCTCCTCCACCTTCCGTTTGAGGATGCCCCACAGATGCTCAAAAGGGTTTAGGTTTTGAGACATGCTTGGCCAATCCATCACCTTTACCCTCAGCTTCTTCAGCAAGGTGGTGGTCGTCTTGGAGGTGTGTTTGGGGTCGTTATGTTGGAATACTGCCCTGCGGCCCAGTCTCTGAAGGGAGGAGATCATGCTCGGCTTTAGTATGTCACAGTACATGTTGGCATTCATGGTTCCCTCAATGTACTGTAGCTCCGCAGTGCTGGCAGCATTCATGCAGCCCCAGACCATGACACTCCCACCACCATGCTTGACTGTAGGCAAGACACACTTGTCTTTGTACTCCTCACCTTGTTTGCCACCACGCACGCTTGACACCATCTGAAGCAAATAAGTTTATCTTGGTCTCATCAGACCACAGGACATGGTTTCAGTAATGCATGTCCTTATGCCCCGTACACACGATCGGACATTGATCGGATATTCTGACAACAAAATCCATGTATTTTTTCCGACGGATGTTGGCTCAAACTTGTCTTGCATACACACGGTCACACAAAGTTGTTGGAAATTCCGAACGTCAAGAATGCGGTGACGTACAACATGTATGACGGCACTAGAAAGAGGAAGTTCAATACCAAGTGCGCCACCCTTTGGGCTCCTTCCGCTAATCTCATGTTAGTAGAAGTTTGGTGACAGACGATTTGCGCTTTTCAGCCTCCTGCTTTTACGATCGTTACTGCTCTTCAGTTTGTGCTTGTGGGTTCGTATTTATATTACGTATTTGATCTCCAGTGCGTTCTTGTCCGCTCATATCTGATTTTCAGCTCCGGTCTTTATGTTTTTCAGTGCTTTCTGTTAGTTCATTCTGACCAGCCGACCGTTTTGAAGCCATGAGGATCCCCATCCCGGACCAGAGGGTTTATAACTACCGTTTGGCCAGAGCCAGAAGAGTGGTAGAGAACGTTTTCGGGATAATGGCCAGCCGGTTCCGCCTATTCCTTACACCAATCAACATGGCTGAATATAAACTTAACCATATAATCCTTGCATGCTGCATTCTACACAACTATATAAGGAGAAATTCAATGAACTATGTGGCCTCAGTTGGGCCTGAGGCCGGACTTCAACAAGAAACCCTGATGGCGCTTGAAGCTGGCCATCCTGGCTTGCCCCCCCAAAGCGGCAAAGAAGTAAGACAGAAGTATGTCGAGTACTTTGCAGGTAGGTGGGCCATTGATATGCCAGAAACTGTTTAAGAAACATTTTATCAACAATTTTTGAACTTAAACTGAAATAAGATTTCCTTTGATTTACTGCATGGGTATCTTTTAGCTGTCTCCTAGGTTCTCCAATGGGCTTTTCTTTTTGGACATTTTCTTCAATAGTGTAAATGTAATTTATTTGATACATGAGGTGACAATCTCTTCTTCAGTGAACTATTATTATGTTGTGGGTCTGCTACACACACCTTGTTTTTGTTGTTAATGTATGTAATGCATTACTGACAAAAATATTCATCATTTTCAGCACTATGAATGAATTTTGTGGAGTCATGAAAATGGCATGATTGAGGCAAATTAGAAAGTACTGTGGGTGTTATTTACTAAAGGAAAATCCACTTTACACTCCAAGTGCACTTAAAACTACACTGAAACTGCACTTGTAGTGCAAAGTGGATTTGCCTTTAGTAAATAACCCCCATTTTGATCATTGAAATAAGAAGCCACACATTGTTGAGTAGAAAACTTTTTACTCAAAGCACATTCACATGTGCATTTAGAAAAGTGTTTTTGAACAAACATCTTTGGTGTATAACATTATTTTTTGTCACAATAATTAGAAATAGCCTTTTTTGGTTAAACAGGCATGTTTCAAAACATACTATACAGAACTCAGGAACTTACAAAGTTTAACTTTGACAAAGTGAAGGCAATACCAGACTTTATGTCCAAAATGTGTCGATATTGCCTTCATCAGATGGGGTGATGTCACCCCTTTAAAAGCCAAATTTTGAAGATGCACACAAATTGGGATTCAAAATGGGTATTTCCCTCCTGATCCCATGATCCCATGCCTAATGTCGACATGTGCTAGCTCCCATCATGGGGGATCAATGGATTGCTGGAAATGGAGGAGGGCCAACGCCTCTGTGAGGAAGTGATCTTGCAAGCCCTAAATAAGGGGTTGAGGGGCGAACTCACAAGCCAAAGCAACATTTGTGAGCTGAACCATGGTCCTCCTCCAGGTCCTCCTGCTACACCTCCAACACCAGAGCCACAGCCTGGAAGCGTGTAAGGAAGACCAGAGAGTCATGGCCTGGGTTCAGTCTAGTCTGACAAAAGATGCAGGCTGTAGTAAGACCACAGCCTGGGGACAGATATGTCATCTGCTGCTGTTTCTGATCTCTTGTAGTCCTGGACTGGATTGTGCTCACTATTATATGGACTCCTCAGGCCACCAATTTTGACTGTAAAATTATTTTGTCCGCCCTAGGGTACAAAGGCTTTGCAAATTTCAGCAGTTTCTCCAGTGTTGCCTTCCTCTTTATTTTGTTATGACCCAGAATAAATGGATATTTATTTTTCAGAAATACTTGACTATGTGTTTTACTTCAAAAAGGACAGTTTGTGAGAAGGCAGGTACATTTCAAAAATACAGTGTCAAATTAACAAGGGACACCAACCAACCTCCTTGAGTTAAAAAATACAAGATAATAATGGTGTTGTGGTAACTTGATACACAAAACGAGAAATAATATTATTGAAAGCACTAGAAAAATAAAAAAATGCCGATCTTCATAAAAAAAAAAAATAAAAAAAAGTATTATTGAGATGACGAAAAAAAAAAATGAATATTCATGAGATCACGAGAAATTATAAAGAAAGAAGTTTGTGAGAACTCTGTGTGAATATGAGCAGCAAAACAACTTCATTCTTCTAGCATTCTAAAGAAGAAGAGAATGCTCTGCATTAAAAGATGTCAAAATTTGCAGCCTGACGAATGTGCTATGTCCATTACGAACGCTAGTTCTTCCAGACCGAGAGCTTCTGTCTCGTAATTTATTCTGAGCATGCATGGCACTTTGTGCGTCGGAATTGTGTACACACGATCGGAATTTACGCAAACGGATTTTGTTGTTGGAAAATTTGAGAACCAGATCTCAAATTTTGTGCGACAGAAATTCCAATGGAAACTGTCCGATGGAGCCTACACACGGTCAGAATTTCTGACGACAAGCACCGATCGCACATTTTACGTCGGAAAGTCTGACCGTGTGTATGGGGCATTAGTCTGCTTCTCTAAAGCAAACTGTTTGCGGGCTTTCTTGTGCATCATCTTTAGAAGAGGATTGCTTCTGGGACAACAGCCATGCAGACCATTTTGATGTAGTGTGCGGTGTATGGTCTGAGCACTGCCAGTCTGACCCCCCACCACGGGAGGAAGTCCTTCCAAGGCAGAACACTGGTGGAGTGGAGCGGGTTGCGCCGGTGGATGCCGATGTTTCCTGGACCTCGCACACACAGGATGCCGGGGGATGACGTCACTTCCGGTTGGACGGTGTGTCAGTGAGCAGGCGACGCGTTTGTGGAGCATGCGCTCCTTCTTCAGGCCTCTGGTCCAGGAAACGTCGGCATCCACTGGCACAACCTGCTCCACCCCACCAGCATTCTGCCTTGGATGGACTCCCACCCAGACGGCTGTTCACTTCTTTCTGATATGCCTGTTTTTGAACTTACTCTTGTGAGTACATATGCACCATTTGCTTATTAATTGCATAACTTACCGCACTTAGAGTGGCGCCTTGTGTTTCCTTTCCTATCCAAATTTAACACGCCTGCTCCCAATTCACACCTTAGACCTTGTAACACTGAGTCACATGACACCGGGGAGGGATAATGGCTAATTGAGCCCAATTTGGACATTTTCACTGGGGTGTACTCACTTTTGTTGCCAGTGGTTTAGACATTAATGGCTGTGTGTTGAGTTATTTTGAGGGGACAGCAAATTTACACTGCTATACAAGCTGTACACTCACTACTTTACATTGGCCCTGTGCTGATCACACGCACCCTCCCAAAAAACAAAAAAAAACAAAACAAACGAAACAATATACACCAAACTGAGCATGCGCAGAGTGTCTCCAAGGCTCTGTTCTATCAGCAGATGGATTGGGGAAAGTAAAAGAAGGGAAGGATCAGAGAAGACAGGATCAAATAACCTTTTTACACAATTTGGAGGATTTAACCCTTAACAGTGAATATAACAAGCATGCTTTACGGCATATACAGACTGATTTTACTGTTGTGGGTTTATTAACACTTTAAGGGCAAAATGCATTTGAAACTATAGACATCTCTGTATGACCACACTGTATTGTAATAACATATTATATTGTGACATCGGGAAAATATATAAACATTTTTTCAACACATTTAAGTACATAAAAACAAACGTGTCAAGGGCACGACACACGAAAACGTTGATTGCGATACACGTTAGAAAATGTAGCTGATGGCGTCCAGGCTCTGACGTCTGTCCCTTTCCACAGCTAACCACTCCGCGTGCAGCTACATGTGAACAGCAGCGTCTGCTGTCAGCCCACTGATTGCGTCATTCTATAAGCAAGATTCAGCAGATTCTTGCTGCAGTAATCTGTCTGTAATAATGAATGGCTGCCATTCATGACCGTTATTTACTTAGTGAGCATGTGATTGTTGTGATTGGTCACAGTGATCACATGATACCTTGTACAAAAACAGTGACTAGGTACTGATCACTCAGTTCTGCTGTGTCCATAGCACAAGACTGGGAGGATGCCATATGATGTCCACCTGGAATAGGAGAGCACCCGCCTGACTATTTTTTTTCAAAAGACCAGGTAGGAAGTGGCTAACCACTTGTGTACCAGCCTGTAATACCCCTTTAACACCAGGCCATTTTTTGGTTTCCTGTGCTGTCACAGTGACTGTTACTCGCTCATGCAACAAAGTATCCAAATGACTTTAGTATCAATTTTTGAGACAGGTGGTGCTTTCTTTTGGTGATAATTAAAAAAAAACAACTTTTTTTTTAAATGTAAGTAAAAGAAAACTACTTTCTGTTAAAATAAAAATGCCAGGACATTACAAAAATCCTCTAAATTACTCCCTTTTAGAAGGCAGATTTTTTGCAAAGAAATATGGTGGAATTGAAGGAGTTAAAACGTGGAACTTGATAAACGCTAACAAGATGCATTATTGTATAGGTAATTCACCGATAGAAGGAGGTGGTAAAGGGGTTATTACACCACCCACATGGAATGGCATGAAGGCATTGAAGGGATTGATGAGCAGGATAGGGTGAAGGGTTGATTGAAGGCGTGATTATTATAAGGGTTTATCTAATAAACCCCATTATAAAAGGTTAAAAGATTACTATACAGAGGCAAAATTCTAATCAGATGTGTAAAAGGGGAAGGGTGATAAGCTGGCTAAAAAAAACATCTCACAGCCAGTGAAACTAAATGATTGGATCTCTGGCTGATGATCCATTCATTCTTTCCCTATTCAGAAATTGCTACAAATTGCCATCTCTGTTGTAGCAGGAAGAAGAGGGATCAACCATGTAAACAATCATGTGACTAGCCATCACAGCGATCATCGAGTTAGCAAGTCCATCGGATTGGCTCGGTACACTGTCCCTGTGCACAGTGCTACCCAATGATGGCTATGTGGTCATAGATTAGCAGGCAGAACAGCCACATAATATTTATCCAATGGCGTTTTATTGCATCTAATCTGCATTTAAAAATGTACTTTCCTAGAAAAGAAGTTTAAGAGGAATGCCAGTTAAAAGAAGAGTTGATGAAGGCTAAAATGTTCATCAGGTTTTTATTACCATCTGTTTCCCTGTTTCCTAATTTCAATCACCTTCATTGCCAGTAAAAGTGCCGTCCTAAGACAGCTGTTAAAAAGAAAAGGGGCCTAAAACCAAAATACCCTGCACTTGCTAAAAAAAAAACCAAAAAAACGAAAATATCAAATAAAAAAAATGTGAAAAATGTATATATATATATATATATATATATATATATATATATATATACATTATATATACACACATACAGTGGAACCTCGGATTACGAGCATAATCCGTTCCAGGAGTATGCTTGTAATCCAAAGTACTCGCATATCAAAGCGAGTTTTCCCATTGAAGTCAATGGAAACGAAAATAATTTGTTCCGCACTGACTTCAATAGAATGCAATACCGCATACGGCCAGAGGTGGGGGGCACCGGAGAGCCTCGGAAACGGCCGAAAAGGCCTAAGCACACTTCGGCTGACCTCGACAAACCTCGGAAAGACTCTGTTCACGAACCTTTCCGTGCATTTCCGAACGCCGACGATCGGCGCTGTTCGGCTTCGGCAACCCCCCACCTCAGGCCAAAAGCGGTACTGCACACCGCTTTTGGCCTGAATCCTGCTCGTTTTGCAAGACAACACTCGCACACCGAGTTAGGATTTTTAGAAATACAGTGCTCGTTTTGCAAAACGCTCGTTAACCGCGTTACTCACAAACCAAGGTTCCACTGTATATATACATACATTATATTTATATATATATATATATATATATATATACCGCCAACAGCAGTAGGGGGCAGAGTTTGTGATGTCATCCAGTTTATCCTTAAGGGGGAAACTTGATTTTATTCATATTGGTGTTTTAGCTTAAGCACTGGTGTTTTTTTTAGTGTACCTGCTTGTGAGTAGTCCTTTGTCTTGTAGATTTATAAAAAGTAGTGGGTGTTTAGGTACTACACCAAGATAGTTTTTTTTGTTCTTTTCCACTTGCTATATGGGCTGAATCTGGAGTCTGAGGATGGTTGGATGGATCTACTGCACAGTTATTTCCCAGTGTCTGGGAAAGCGTGATAGACCTGAGTGTAGATTAATTAGGAGGTAAGAGGCTACAGTGATAGGTGGTGGGCACTGCAGTGGAAAACTGTTGTTTTCATGTTACGTGGATCACTTATGGATCATTTATATGACAATCACGGAATTAACACTACGAAGCATTTTTTGATTTAGGTTATTTATGGACTTTAAATATTGATGGATTTTTCGCTGATGTTTTGATTTTTTTTTGATTTTTTGTATTATTTACATTGTTGCGCTGCACTTTTTGGTATTCTACAATGTCAAGGTTATGGTACAGGGAGATCTTAAAGCAGGGCCTATATAACAGTCCACAAGGAGCAGAACCCTTACCTACAATACTGATCACATAGGCATTTCCTTTAAAAAAGTTTGATCCAAGAAAGAGTTTTTTGATCACCATATTCATTCAAATACAAAAGCAACTTGGAGAAAAAAAAAAGATGCTCTGCCCTTTTATAGTGGCTTTTGCTGTGCTTTGCATGTGTCTGGAATCATATACTTTGTGCCTACCCCTGTGGAAGCAGGAAAAAGAGCAATTTTGACTTCTAAAATCCAAATTTTGAGGTACAGAACAGGACAAAGACTTTAGAGTATGCACAGACCCTGGGTTATAAGTTTGTACTTCAGGTGATTGGACACTGGCAAGCTTCTGAAGACATACCCCCTGGGAGTCCCCACTGTAACCCTACCACAATCCATGAGTCTTCGATATTGTATGCAGACTAACCAAAAAATAGAAAGAAGGGTGGCTTCTGTTGTGTACTCTAATGCCGCGTACACACAACCGGACTTTCCGGCAGAAAAGGTCCCACGGAATCATTACGTCGGACATTCCGATCGTGTGTGGGCTTCATCTGACTTTTTCTAAAATTCTGACGGACCTAGAAATAGAACATGTTTCAAATCTTTCCGACGAAATCAGTTCCTGTCGGGAAAACCACTCGTCTGTATGCTATTCCGACGGACCAAAAATAACGCAAGGGCAGCTATTGGTTACTGGCTATTGAACTTCCTTTTTCTAGTCCCGTCGTACGTCATCGCGTTCTAAACAATCAGACTTTGGTGTGATCATGTGTAGGCAAGTCCGTTTCAGCGGAACTCCGCCAGAAAGACCGTTGGAGTCTATTCTGACGGAAAGTCTGGTCGTGTGTACGCGGCATAAGATGTTGAATTTAAAGGCAAGTTGAAATTCCTCTTAATCGGACAGTATAGGAGACAGGCTGAGTATTCATAAACCCTGGCACAACCCCTAAGCAATGAATGAGAAGGGTGGGCAACAACTAGATAAGCAGAACTGTGCCAACAGGCCCAACAACAAGGGTTAAAGCTATTGTAATGTTATTTTTTTTTCTTTTTACTAAAATAAAAAAGATGTTATACTTACCCACTTTGTGCAAGGGTATTGCATAGAGCAGGCAAGTATATAAAACAAGTAGCATTTTATATAATTAAAATTAACATTAAAATGTTAAAACATACAGGTTTACAAAAACACAGCTCTGTCTGTCCAGATAAAGAAGGTGCAACTGAAAGGCATATTGGCATGCTCGACATGTTTCACGGATATTCACCACTTCTTCAGGAACTTTGTTTGCATAATATGGTGTTAAAAGAACAGAAACAGTATACAGTACTACAGAGATAAGAAAAATAAATATATTATTCCTAATAAAACATCAAACAACATCACTAAATAATGACAAGGTAGTGGGAAGCATGATATCCCTCCCAAGAGGTGATCATGACCCTTACCCAGAGAAGCAACATGAGCCGCAGTCCAAAAGAGTGGGTCCGCCCCAGCAGGGGGCGCTGAAGCCCCGCAGACAAAGAATGGAAGCAATAGGGGTTATCTACTGAAAAGTATAGTAAACAGTATTGTAACTGTGGTTTAAAGATATACACTCATTAAGAATAATAAAAAGCTTCTTTTTCTTTTGTGTGTTATATCAATGGCCAAATGTACGTCAGAATAGTACTACTTTGATGTGCATTTGGCCAGTGATATAACACACTTGGACCGAGCGGCCACTTGGACCTTTAAGGTACTAGCTGCCAACACCTTCTCCATTCCCTCATGGAGGAATTCTAGAACAGAAATAACTTCCTGTGGCGAAAAAACTTTAGTCCCACAACAGGAATTGAAACATTTACATGTTTTAAAGTAAATTACCCTAGTGACCTTTTTTGGCTATTTAATAGGGTTGAAACTAGTTTATTAGACAAGCACTTTCTTTTTAGGATTTGCTCCTCAGTAACCAGGCTGTCAATCTGAGATGTTCGATATTGGGATGTTGAAGGGGCCCCTGAGTTAGAAGGTCTCTTCGTAATGAAAGAAACCAGTGGGGCTCCACTGCCATCTTCTGTACGGTTGAAAACCATGCCCTTTTGGGCCAAAATGGAGCCACTAAAATTATGCTTGTAGCATCCCTTTGCAGTTTGAGTACCAACTGGATCATCTGGAAAGGCTTAGCACAAGCGGAAGGTCCATGGTTGCGCTAGCGCATCCAGTCCGTCCACTTGATCTCGCCTGTTCAGGGAGAAATAAACCTTCACCTTTGCGTTGGCCTGGGATGCGAACAGATTGATCTGGGGGCTCCCCATTTTCCTATTAGCATCTGGAATGCTTCTGAATTCAGACTCCACTCTCATTCCAGTATTCTTTCCCTGCTTAGAAAATCTGCTACTAGATTCAGATCTCCCTTTAGGGGTACCGCCTTCAGGGATGCTAGGTTGCCTTCTGCCCAGAACAGAATCTGAAGGGCCGAGGACAGCAACACTCTGCTTCTCGTGCCTCCCTGTCTTGTTATGTAGGCCACTGCTGGGGTGTTGTCGGACAACACCTGAACGTGGTGACCTCAAACTTGATCCTCTAAGGCCCATAGTCCCAGAAGAATGGCCCTCAATTCCCTCCAATTGGAGCATCTCTTGGCTTCTCTGTTTGTCCATGTTCCTTGGGCCATCTGTCCTTCCAGATGGGTGCCCCAACCCCAAAAGCTTGCATCTGTTGTCAACCTCCTTTCTACAGGAAATGTCCAGAGTAGGCCCTTGTCCAAGTTTGACTGTCTCCTCCACCACCACAGCTTTCTCTGAACCTGAGGGGACATCTTGATCAACCTCTCCAGAGACTCCCCATAGGACCAATTCCTCCGAATTGCCTGCTGGAGATCTCTTGCATGGAAACGTGCCCATTGCACTGCTGGTATTGATGATGTGAGGAGTCCTAGTAATGACATGGCTGCCCTGATTGAGATTGGCATAATTGTTTGGGTCTTTTTTTACAGCATTTTGGGCTTTCTCTTTTTTTTCCTCTGGGAGAAAAATTCTTTCCTGTATGGAATTGATGGTATACCCCAGAAACCTTATTGTTTGATTTTTCTTTGTTTATGTTCCAGCCAAGACTCTCCAAGTGTCTCTTTCAGATCCTTCTCCAACAGATTCCGTTTTGGCAAATAGCAAGAGGTCATCCAGGTATGGTACGATCGATATTCCCTTCAATCTGAGGGGTGCTAAGGCTTCTGCTATAACTTTTGTGAATATCCTCGGTGAGGAAGACAGCCCGAAAGGAAGGGCTCGGAACTGTAGATGTGAGATTGACTCTCCCATCTTGACCGCTAACCGTAGGTATTTCTGTGATGCTGGTGCTATAGGCATGTGAAGGTATGCATCCCTCAGATCTATGGACGCCAAAAAACAGCCTGGCGTCAGAAGACTCTTTACTGAAAAAATTATGTCCATCCTGAACCTCTTGTATCGGATTGATTTGTTTAATATTTTCAGATTCAAAATTAATTAATTAATTTCTCTGATGGTTTCCTTACTAGGAATACGTGTGAATAGCACCCTTGTCCTTCCTTTTCAGGAGGGAAAAGTTATGATCACTTTCTGTTGAATGAGTTCTTGCAGGAGAGATGACTTTGCTAGAGATTTTTCAAGGTCTCAGGGAGCCTGGGTTATGTAAAACCGACTTGGTGGGGACTGAGAGACCTCCAGTCTGTAGCCCTCCGATATGGTTTTGAGGAGGGCAACGGACTG
Source organism: Lithobates clamitans (assembly GCA_037952925.1). NCBI lineage: Eukaryota > Metazoa > Chordata > Amphibia > Anura > Ranidae > Lithobates > Lithobates clamitans. Next base: position 17,439,746 of record JBBGZY010000449.1, read on the forward strand.
GTTGTTGTCTTCAACTGAGGGAAGAAAGCTTGCAGCCTTTCTTCCACAGTCGGGGGACTGTCACTGATTTCTTGTGGTTTGGCCAGGAGGTCAGAATAGTACCCCTGACTTGCCCCTCCCTCTTTGGGACCTCCAGGGACTTTTGTAACCTGTCTCCTTCAGGTCCTGGGCTTACCGAAAAGTACGAACATTTTTCTTGCCCTGAGGGATCACCTTTTTTACTGGGAAGGCCTTCTTTTTATCTGCCGTCCTATACAGCACGGCTTCAAGATCAGGGTCAAACACTAAATTCTGCTCGAAGGGAAGACCATATAACTTTGCCTTTGAGGCCGTATCCCCTGACCACGTCTTAACCCATAGTGCTCTACAAGCTGAGTTTAACAGGGCCGAGGATCTTGCAGACATTTTTATAGATTCAGCGGAGGCATCTGCCATGTACCCTACTGCTTTCTGTAGTACTGGCAGCGTGTCTAACAGGTCCTTGCGGGAAAATCCTGCTTCAATATGGTTTTTCAACTGTTCAAGCCAATGCTCTTCCTGGCCACCACAGTTGACGCCATAGCCGGGTTTTAAATTGGCTAAGGTTAAATCCCAGGCTTTTTTTAAAATAGGGAATCTGGCCTTTTATCCATGGCGTTTTTTAGGACGCCCATATCCTCAAAAGCCAGGTGTTTCTTGACACTTGTAAAAAAGCTGCATCAAGCTTTAGTTTCTTATTCCATACTTGAGCGCTATCCAACCTCAAAGGGAAATCTCCTTTTGAGAAATTTAGAGAAGAAAGGGGCCTTTTCTGGGTCCTTCCACTCTTTTCACAGTTTCAGATAGAAATGTTTGCATTGGTATTACCCAATGTTTCACACCCCCGTGCCTTGGAACATTGGACAACTGGGCTCTGTCCTCTAAGGTTTAAAGTTGTATGGATAGTATTTAATAGATCAGCCACCTCTTCTAAAGATGATCTATAGCGTGAAGAAGAAGCCTCTTTTTCTTCATCCTCAGAACATGCAGAAAAACTTCCCTCTTCATCCTCTGAATCACTGACCCCTCTGGGTGCAGAAATACTTGGACGAGAACAGGATGGCAAGCTGCCTCTACTGTTAGGCTGTGCAGTCGGTCATTTGTCCAAATAAGAACAGAACGTCTCAAACGTGTCTGCAAGTTCTTTCCAGAAGGAGCTTAGTAGTTCTCCTGGTTGAGTAGCAGATGTAGATGGGGAAGTCTTCTCCTTAAGTAGATCTGCTATACAGGTCCTGCATAACACTTTAGTCCAAGACTCCCCAAGTGTATTTTTGCAAGACGGGCATTTCCTCTTAGGAAGAGGAGAGGAATGTTTGGCTCTCTCCTTGGCTTTTGTCTGAAATACACTGGCAGTCTATGAAAGTGAGTCCAGAAGCATTGGCTTCACAGACACAGCCACATTTCAAAATGTAACCACCCTGAACGCAGACACCGTGAGTTCACCTGCATGTTCTGTGTTTGTACATTGTTCTACTGTTTGCTAAATTCCCTGATGTCCTGCAAAATGTACAAGATGCATTTATACATCTAGATAAACATTTTACTCATTTTACTCTTGGTCTATATGTGCTTATAAAAAAAAGATTTTTTGTTGTTTAAAATATATAAAATATAACCATTGATGGTATTCCTTTTATCATGCCTGCTTTGCTGATTTCCCATAAGATGGCTACGACAGAATTTATAAAACAGATACAACTTTCTCTCAGGATTTTCTCACCAGTGATAATATTTAAATCTTGGCCTCCAGTGTGGCGTTTTCAAGAGTGTTTGCACAGCACATGCCAAGTTAACGAACAAATAGCACATCAAGAAAAACCTGTTGACAAAACACATATTACTTAATTACTATGCATTAATCATCCTAGGTTAACTGCATACATGTAAAAGAACAAATAAAATAATGAAATGATCATCAGTCAATTTAAAGCTGTACGGTATAATAGCAGTTCTTAATTTTTTTATTTTGAAAGCACTGGTTTAAACTGCATATGCTCACTAATTTGTGTATCTAAAGCTAGAACTGAGTCCATTATAAACATATATAGTCTTACATTGACAAGATAGGTGCTACCATATCCATTGAAGCAATGAGAATCCCCAGCTCTGCAATCAAAGCAGTCACAAGAAGTGCCCAGGTTGGTTCACCGTTTGCTTTACCATGGCCAAAGACCTGTAAAAAGAAGATTCCCAAATAATCAATCTGCTTTGTTTTTGAACAAGTTGACCAAATCTACATTGATAGAACAAATACTGAAAACATACATTTTCATAGAAAGACATATACAAACCAAAACTTTCTGATGTAGGATTTTTCACTTTGCAGTACAGGACTCAGTATTCATTAAAGTGGATGTAAACCCACTCTCATCCTTTATAAACTACTGCCATAGTGGTTATCTATAAGGATATACATGCCTCCTGCATGTATCCTTACCTGTCAAATGTCTCCCCTCTGTCTGTTATGAGACCCGAAAAACTGCAGACTCTGTGGGTGGGTCTTTTGTTCAGTGGGTGGAGTTGTGATGTCAGTAGACTCCCCGCCCACCTCTACACTCCCCTTGTCAACATGCATTTTCTCCTGTGTATTTCTTACACTGAACTTCTGCTATAATCACTAACATCCAGTCAAAACCCAGAAAAGTCACAACATGACTTCAGTATGCCCAATCATGCTGAGGTGTGGAGTAGCCAATCCTGGGAGAGCTGGAGAAGAAAGGAGGAGGGGATCTGAAGTACAAAGATATGCCTCTCTAAGGCTTCATCTTTAGATATAAATCACCTGTAACTCACAGCAAGGGGGAAGAACTGACTCCTATTTCTCTGTGTGTCAGTTTTCATCTGACTGAAAAAAGATAAGAGGACTGCTCAGAGCTGGATTAACTCTTCGTGGCAAGACTTGGCACAGACGACATGAAATCCTATACAGCAGAAGGTGCAAGCCTTAATTAAAAACTTTTTTTCGGGTTTACATCCACTTAAGACTATGGCAAATAAAAATAAAAAAAAGCTGAGGGATACCCCTCCCACTCCCAACTAGCCTCAGTTTTGCAGCAATAGGGAGATCATTCTGTTAAATAGACATTTACAAAAATGCAGAAGTTTATAAGTACACAGATCACCATTCATAGCGTAGCAGGTTTGGTATATGAAACAGCTTTGTATCAGTTTCAGACATACACAATAGTACAAAAGGGATACCATATGATGGCGTCCCAGAATGGCCGATTGCGCTGTGTGGCTAGGACACGGCATGACCCCAATCGTCACGCCGTTTCTGCAGATTTGTTGTACTATTTGTTTTAGAGGCAAGAGGGTATAGGCACAAGTAGAGAAGACTGGCCAGTCATTGTGGGCATTAAATTAAATAATCGAATGAAGGGTGAAAGGCCTTCAGAAAATGCCCAGCGCAAGATGAGCCCTAGAGAATATACGAACCAAAGGTACGGTTCCGCCTATATTGAGCCCCTAGATAAATGGGTAGAATGGAGTCTATTGTGCTTAAATGAACAATACAGTGAGTGTCCATGTCCGCATCTGCGGCTCTTTAACCATGTAATCGGCTGTGTCGAATCACAGCCAGTCACATGTAAACACAGAGATGCTGGTAATCGGTGCTCCTCGCCTCACACTGACAGAGCGCGTGGCGAGGAGAGCTGATTAGCGGCATCTCCTCACAGGAGACATCTACGCATGTAATCAGGGCACTGATCATCAGTGCTCTGATTACAATAGCGTCACCAGTGCCACAAATCAGTGCCAGCGATGAGTGCCCACCAGTAACAGCAATCAGTGCTCACCACTGCCAACAATCAGTGCCCACGCCTGCCCACAAGTGCCACCAATCAGTGCCCATTAGTGATGCCAGTCAGTGCTGGCTATCAGTCCTGCCTATCAGTGCTGTCCATCAATGCCCATCAGTGTCGACCATTAGTGCCACCCATCAGTACCACCTATCCGTGCCGCCCATCAGTGCCACCTATTAGTGCCCATCAGTGCCACCTATTGGTGCCCATCAGTGCCACCCATCAGTGCACATCAATGCCACATATCAGTGCCCAAAAGTGGGGCATATTAGTGCCTCCTCATCAGTGCCACCTAATCAGTGCCGCCCATCAGGGCTCATCAGTGCCCATAAGTGCAGCATATTAGTGCCTCCTCATCAGTGCCACCTAATAAGTGCCCATAAGTGCCGCCTCATTAATGCCCACCAGTTCAGCTTATGAGTGCCCATCAGTGTCGCCTCATTAGTGCACATCAGTGAAGGAGAAAAATGACTTCATTACAAAATTTACTGACAGAAACTAAGTAAAAAAATTATTTTTTTCAAATTTTGTGGGTTTTTTTTGTGTAAAAAATAAAAAACCCAGCAGTGATTAAATACCACCAAAAGAAAGCTCTATTTGTGTGAAGAAAATGATAAAAATTTCATTGTGTACAGTGTAGCATGACAACACAATTGTCATTCAAAGTGTGACAGCACTGAAAGCTGAAAAATGGCTTGTGCAGGAAGGGGGTGTAAGTGCCCTGTAGACAAGTGGTAAACACTCCAAAGACATGCTGGTAGGTTAATTGGATCCTGTCTAAATTGTCCCTAGTATGTATGAATGTGAATTAGGGACCTTAGATTGTAAGCTCCTTGAGGGCAGGGACTGATGTGAATGTACAATGTATATGTAAAAGCACTGCGTAAATTGACGGCGCTATATAAAGTACCTGAAATAAATAAAATAAAAATAAACAGTCTATTATTTTGCAGCTTTTATTTTCTGCATTTGCAATAATTTTAGAATTTATACTTTTGCACATGTGAGTATAAGTAAACATTAAAAATAAAGAACCAAGAATGCAGAACTTTGGAATGCTTCAACAGGTTATGTGACCTTACGCACACACATAACTTTTTCCCATTACAGTGTTACAGAGATCCAACAGCCTTGTTTATGTTAACTTATTTATATTTCTGGCGTCTCAGTCAAATGTATTGACCACTTCTTGTCTCAACCCACTTCATATTTTGGCAAATATTTTCAGGCATTCTCTAGTTATACACATGACCTTTTAAGGTGGTATGACAGCATTAATCAGTGCTTTCCAATTTCCAAGATTTTTAGGGCTATTATGCATACATTTTATCACAATTCATTTTGCATGTGCAACACATAAAAGTCTAAGGAACATTTTTGTGACATGGTCCATTTCTATATCCTCAGTGATACCCAATAAACATGTCAAATGATTACAGACAAAAAGTTGGAAATTTTCTGCTATATCTTCTGTAACCTCAAACCAAAAAAAAAATCTAACTTTTCCACATCCTTATAGGATATAGGAAAATCGCCTGACCTTTATGACAACCTGGTTTATCTAACTTCCCCACAATAAACAATCAGGAGGGAGTATCCTATGTATGGTGTAGATATTTCAATTACCGGATATAATTTTATTTATTTTATTTATTTATTTCAGGTACTTATATAGCGTCATCAATTTACGCAGCGCTTTTACATATACATTGTACATTCACATCAGTCCCTACCCTCAAGGAGCTTACAATCTAAGGTCCCTAACTCACATTCATACATACTAGGGACAATTTAGACAGGATCCAATTAACCTACCAGCATGTCTTTAGAGTGTGGGAGGAAACCGGAGTACCCGGAGGAAACCCACGCAGGCACAGGGAGAACATGCAAACTCCAGGCAGGTAATGTCGTGGTTGGGATTTGAACCAGCGACCCTTCTTACTGCTAGGCGAAAGTGCTACCCACTGCACCACTGTGCCGCCCTAAAGGTTATGGCCATATCAAGATGCCTCATCCAAATGTTTGCCCACGTCTTCTCAAACATAAAAGCCAGCATTTTATACAGCAGTGCTGTTAAGCAATTTAACTCAGAGTTAACGCAGCATAAATGCTGGAGAACAACTTATTGTTATCTGCAATTATAATGAGGGATTTCGATTTAGTGGTAGATAAGATCACTGCTTATAGGCAAACCCTGCATCTCAGTCACAAACTTAAATTTGCACATAGCAATACTGTCCGTTCAAGGGCAAAACAAACCCCCATGTCAGCTCTAAAAAGCTCCATGACTAAGCCCAGTGGGTGGGGCAAAACATGTCAGGGTGTGTGGCCTGAATGGGGTTAGGCTGAGGTTCCTATCACTTATTACACACTAGACTTGTATGGTGTGCGGTGGCTGAGATTTTTCTCCATTTGTTCTCTGGATTACATGTAGTCAGGGCGGACTCCTAACCTGACCTGCACCCTCAGTGGAACACACTGAATGGGGGACATAGATGCCGAAGCGGAGACCCTAAAGTCAGTTTAGGTTCACTGTCAACAAGAGTTACCCCAGACCAGAAGGAAGGAGAAAAAATAGAAGCGCCAGGCCAGTCCTAGTGCCTCATTATTTTATTATAAAAAATCTAATTCATTCCAGTAAAAGATGCACTTACATAGTGCTCAGTAGGTAGAGGCTTGTCACGTCCAGCAAAGGAACAACACTGCCGCTTGAATTCCTGTGATGTATGATCCACGAGCGGCGTCTAACAGTGGGGAACTGTAGCCTCGAGGGAACTTGGGAGGACACCAGCCTGGTAACTTAGCAAAGAGGTGATCCAGGGCTGTCAGACAAGGGAACCGCTTACCGCTGTGGTGGGACAATCAGAACGCGTTTCGGAAGCACGGCCATGCCTCCATCAGCTCATGATGAATCATGAGCTGATGGAGGCATGGCACTCCATTAATACAACAGTATGTAAACTATTATGACACTGGGTGGTTGTGGGAGAATAATGAAATGCCATTCTCACTTAGGCAATAACATTTTAAATGAGTACTGTTACCATCAGGGAATGATTCTGAGTAAACAAAGCCAAATGAGTCAGAATTCATAAGGTTTTGCAGGCTTTGCGCAAGGTAGATGCCTATAGATAATAAATGATCAGAACCATCATTATTTTAACCTGTTGACACACGTGCATTTGTTGTTACATTGATGGGTAATGATGAGATTAAGATTCGTCACTAACTCAAGGTTTGAGGCAGATCTTACAGCTTGTCTGAATTCCAAATATAATGACAAATATTCATGCCTGAACCCATAATGCACTACATAACTTTTACTCCTGGCCAGATGAGTCTCCAAGAGCCACTAATTGCAAGGAATAAACAAGCCAGCCCCGTCACAATAAAATTGTGGGCTCCCAGCAGCCAGTCAGTCAGTTAGTTTTGGAGTGGATTCCAGAAAGTTGACAAATACGTGTAGGGAGAGATACTATGCTATACTGTACTATAATGTAAATATAATGTAAAGTGTAGTGAGCGACAGCTTTTTCCTGTTTCCTTTGTGATCTACAAGGGTCTTTTTTTTTTAGTTTAATATTTTTCTATTTTCTGCTATTGCTAAAAATACAGAATGGGCTTTTGCCTTGGGGGTTAGTTTTATATTGTATATTATTTTATATTTCATGCATATTTTTTGTGTTCTTAGGTCCTTTTTTAAGTTTGGGGTGTGCAGCATATACTTGTTGTCAAACAGATGGTCTATGAATGCAGGACATTGCAACACTGCTCTGCAGTAACCCAAATACAAAAAAAAAGCATAACACATTTACCCAATTCACAATTGCCATAGTTTGCATTAAAGCAAGGCTTTACATTTAACTAAAAAATACTAAAACAACAAAGTGGCCTAGGCAATATAGACAAAGCACAGCCAGCAGATTGTTCCACAACCACACATAAAGCATCCCAGATGCAGAGCGACAGTTGTCTGCTAGCATTAAGAACGCATCTTCTTCCTCCTTCTCTGCTAATCCCACCATAGCCCCATCAACTGAGCAGTCTGCAGAACTATTCAACCATACCATAGCAGAATTGTAACAGAAGCAATATTGAGTAATGTCCATGTCATACACTCTTCTGATATTGAGATAGATGGAATGTACATAGGGTTAGAGGGTGGCTCAGTCACACTACAGGCAGGGGACAGCAATCAGGAAGCAGCAAAATATTGTGAATTTCCAACAGAAGCAGTTTGCAGTAAGGAAAAGCCTGTGGAGGATAAGGTGGTAGGCTGCACATGGGTACCCAAGGGGAGAGGGAAGGAAAGCTCAGAGGGAGAGGGTGAAAAGCATTAAGGGAGAAAATGGTGGAGGGATAAGGGTACCTTAAAGATGAGAGCAGGGAGCAGCTGTCCAAATTCTTCTAGTGGCATTACCAGGCAAAGTTTTTATCCTCAAGGCCAGTCAAGTTGTCGCTGCAAAATGGGTCTTTTTTTACTGTGTCACTGCTGACATTAGCATTTTGATCTACAACCAATGTCACAAGTGTATGCATTATGGAAAGCCTAACACCGACTTGGGTACTAATACGATGCACATGAGCATTTTGATCTGTAACTTCTGCCAGAAGTGTATGTGCTTTGGAAAGGCTAATGTCATGAACAACTAGGCAACAAAGAGCTCAGTGGTAACAATATCTGACTGAGACAATGCAAGCTTGTCAGGTCTCATTGCTCTCAGATGGTTTACACTTCAAATGCTCATATACCGGATAGCAGAAACAGCTCTCTTCAGCTAGTTCACAGCCTGTGTAGCCCTCGTTTAGCAAGTATCCAGCTGCTAATACTTTTCCCAGAGGACCATTCCTGTTCTCTGTCACTGGACAACACTCTTGGTGGCAGGGTGCACATGACCACAAAACACCAGTTCCAATATGCACTGGTTGATACACTATGTATAATTGACTGTGGTGATGGGCTATCAGGTAATGATCATTTTTATTACCGGCAATTTTTTTTGTTACATTCAGCTGTCAGTGGGTAACCCCGCTGACAGCTGATGACCCATCGTTTGTTAAAGAGGAACTGCAGTCTGCTCACATAATCTGTAATAAAAACATCTTTGCCATTCTGAACATAGTTAGTCAGTTTTAAAAAAGACAAGTCCATCCAGTTCAACCAAAAAATAAATTAAAAAAATACAATCCCATAATATGAAGCTTCCCTCCAAACACTTTGCATATTATTTTATATATACTGTGGTTCTGTACTTGCCAAAAATGCTACAGAAATCTCCCTCCACTAAGTCTGGCTGCAGCCATTTTAACTGTGGGCAGCTGAAGCTGCTGCCTGTTCACTTCCTGGATTACACACACCTCCAGCACTGCAGCTTTCATTGGACCTCTTATGACTCATCCCCTCTTTCTTCCTGGCAAACTCTCAAAAGAGTGAGAGAGAGAGCTGTGCATAATGTCATAAGCCTAGGCAAATGACCAGTCAAGAAACAGGAAGTGGGCTATATAAGGTATTTACTGGCAGAAAAAAAAATTACTATCCAAAATTAAAACAACAAGGGAAGAAGATTTAATAGATGGGAAGTTGAAAAAATGACTGAAGGTCCGCTTTAAGGATGCAGTGGCCGCCTGCTCCTTAACAAGGATAGATACACCTTGAGCAAACACTAGGCTCAAGAACATGCTACTTTTTCCTCCACCTTCTTCTGCTAAATATTACAATTGATATTTTTCCCCCATAGTGGGGGTAATTAAGCACCCACTCATTCATTGGGCTGTACACTAAATGCTTATCTGGCCAGGGTGCTGACACTGCAGCTCCTGCCTTTAAATCCAGTGGAATCCTACCTTCCACCAATGTATGCAATGTTCCACCTTTAAGTGGGAGATAACCAGCTGCTGCTACTTTTCTAGCAAAGCCATTTATGTTCTGCATGACCACATCAAAACCAATGTACATAAATCCCTGAATTTCTTTCTATGTAGCTATGCCCAAGTCACTGACAGCTGTAGGAGAAGACTTGCATGCCCAGAGAACCTGCACATGAACATGTTCCATTACATGAATTACCATCAGGGGACTGGGCTGACACTTTGCATTAGGGGTAATAAATTTGCATTGCACAGCATAAATGGGTGCTCGAGTGCACGCTCAATCTCTGTACTAGTATCAAGCAGGCTATTTAAGGCACAGCAATAATTAGCTATCTAGCCTAGTAGTCTTTAGCTGTTCACATACCCGATCTGACCTGTGGATGAATTGCGTTTGGCCTGGCTTATGTTCTTGACCTGCTCTTTGATTACTTCTGATTGTTACCAGAACCTTTGCTCTCTAGTTGCGGACTTTCTCCTGTTAAAATTACCTGCTCCTGCATGCTGTTCTGTACTGCACTGTACACAAGTTACTGATCTCAGCTTTACACCAGACCTTGTCTCTGCCTACTGCTCCAGTATTTCCCTGACCACTCACTGTTGACACAGGCTTGTTTCTGGCTATAACTTATCTACTTGCAGCTATCCCTGTGCAACCATCAGTGACCTCCTGCTAGCATCTGTCTGGCTAGTGGGACTGCACTATAGCTGCCAGCACTCATACCCCTCTATTGCCAAGTTCTGCATAAACTATTACCACAGCCAGACTAATCTTTATGTGATTCTGTCCCCATTGTTTGCTGCAATCTGGGGCTCCTCTGGCTTAAAGTGTTTGCATAAGTAGAAGTTCCTATGGATTAAGGTAAAAACCTTCTGTGTGCAGCCCCCCCCCCCCAAAGCCCCCTTATATATACCTGAGCCCATTCTCAATCCAGCACTGTGCTCGAGGAGACGTGCGTCTCTCAGCTCTCTCCCTCTTCATAGGACAGGGAGGAAGCAGCAGAAGCCATTGGCTCCTGCTGCTGACAATCAAGTCCTATAACAGCCGAGCAGGGCCGAGCCTCGTGCTCTCTGTCTATCGATGTAGACAGCATAGCTTGCAATCAAGCCTGCAGGTGTGCCACAATAGGAAGCAGTTTCACATGGTGGCACACCGAGAAGAGGAGGAGCCAGCGGCAAGAATTGTCCACCCAGTATACTATGAATATCTGGATGTGCATGATAGAATGAATGCAATTACTCTTTCACAGGACTTATGATTGCTCAGGGTGAAATTCCTTTGGACCAATTTAGCTTGTACTTTAAAAGCCAGGTCCCCTTTTCATACAATGTTTCACCCATATTTAGGGTTTAACAGGTAACAGGGTGTCAAGTCACCCCCTTCCCCTCCTAATTCTTAATGAGAGCTTGATAGAAATTCACCAGTGGCAGAAAACTTTTGTATCAGCAAGAAAAGGGACAATTTCACCTAACCACTGGACAATTTCTATCCAACAATCTGAGTGGTCCTAGTAATACTTTCTAAAAAAAAACATGTGTCGCTACTGAAACCACCAAACCACCAAAAGTGAAATTTTTATTAAAATTAATCAGATTGGAGTTCTGTTGCTGTATGTAAACCAAGCTATCTGAAAAAACAAAAGTCCACAGCCAAAATTTGTACTGACAAACTAAGCAGTCAATGAAGGGGTCAATAGCAAATTACATGGTTACACTACAAGCTTTAAGGCATCTCATGCATGTAATTTAAAGGATTTGTGCATTTTCAATGTCACTCTCAAAACCACATGAGATGAACCCTCTCTCTGCTGTATGACAAGTTTAAAATAATTTTTTTGGAATTGCTACATTTCCCCCATGTATTGCCCGGTTAACCATGCTTTTTTTGACAATAGCTTGCCTGTTAAGCCCTAAAGAAGGCCAGAATTAAAAAAAAAAAAATTCACCCACATTAAACTTCAATAAGCTTTTGCAGCTAAATTCAGGTTCACTGAATTTGAAACAGAATCTTCTGAACCCCTGCATTCCTGATGAGAAGCCACTGTTGAAGTAAAAAAATCTCCAAGCTTCCCAAAGCCTGTCGATATTAGTAAAGGTACCAGTGGATCACTTATTCTTGCAGCCATAGCCTCTGCACCATATTTTGAGTCTAATTCTAGCAAGTGGGGTTATCACATATATATTTGTTGGCCGGCAGCTGGTGTTGGTGCTGTTACTGCAAGGTGCGTCATGGCTGGGTAGGACCTCCAAAAGCGTGTGCGCATAGTTATGATGTGACACAACATGTCTTGCAATCCAGGGCATTTTGTCAGGAAGCACTGCTCTATGAGGTTATGATGACTGCACCATCTTTTTTTTTTATATACTTTTTTTATGCTTTTTCATACATATAAATACACAGCCTCTCAAGAGGCTCATACAATTCAGAAACATTTTGTCAACCATATTTACATCACCTCATCAATTCTCGAAATTGGTTACCTATCTATACCTTATTGTAAGCCATTACTATTTGCTCAAAATCTTTCAAAAGATGGAGGGAGCGATTTATTATACAGCATATCAGGAAATGGTCCCCTAGAAAGGGACAATGAAAAATTTATGTGCTACCCTGATCGTGATTCCATTCCCTCTGTTAGTACCGTTTCCCCTTTTTTTTCCCTTTTTCTTCCACCCTTCCCTGCCCCCCATTATCCCCCCCCCCCCCTCAGTGCATTATAAGCCTTCCTCTCTATACACATTATTCATTATTTGTGATCATTAAGTATAGTGTGTTTTATTCCTTTCTTCCTCCCTCACCTTTCCCCCCCACCCCAGTCCTCACCGCACCCCTCTCTACACATCCTACTCCACATTTTCTTTAGGCATATTCTCGATTCTCCTTTATACTGGGCCCCCTATTTTATCCAACCAGGGCTTCCACATTTTTAAGAATTTATCCAAATTCTTCCGTCTTGTAAATACAACTTTTTCCCTCCATACATTGGCATCAATCACCTTACCCCATTCTTCCGATGTAGGGGGCCTTGCGGATTGCCAATTTTGGGCAATTATCTTTCATGCTTGGAATAGACATCTTGTTACTGTCATTTTAATATTTTTAGATATACTGTTTACCTCTATTTTCCCCAGCAAACATAATATAGCATCCATCTCCAGCTTAATCCCAAAGGTCCTATTAATTTCCTCAAGTATATCATTTCAGTACCTGAATAGCTTTGGGCACCTCCACATCAGATTAATTAAATCACCTGTTCCTTGACACCTTGGGCATTTATCATCCGCTCTATATCCATACCGAAAAAGCTTCTTTGGAGTGTAATAAGCTCTATGTAACAAAAATAATTGTGACATTCTTTGTGAAGGGGAGACTGACACCTGGGGGCTCATCTCCATTATCCTTTTCCATTGTTCTCCAGTGATTTTTTTTCTCCCAGGTCTTCCTCCCATCTATTTTTATTTTTAGCCAGTCTTTCCCCATTAATTATTTTCCCACATATTTGTTCATATATCTCGGATATCAGACCTTTGGACAAGCTAGAGTTAACTATTTTTTGTATAAGGGGGAGTCTACACCATTCCACTGTTTGTGTTTAAACTGAGCATTCAGGGCGTGTCTAACTTGGAGATAACGATAAAATTAGTGGTTTGAGATACCGTACTCGTCCCTCAATGCGGCAAATGACAGAATATTCCCTTTATATAGTTGAGCGAGTTTTCTGATACCGCAGACCTCCCATTTTTCTATTTTACCCACCGGGATCAGATCTGGGAGATGTTTATTATCTCAAATCGGGGCATAATCTGATACCCCATTATATCCCATAATTGTTTTAGCTGCCTGCCATACCTTGGACATTAATTTTAGTGTAGGGGGCCCGGGCGAGAGAGAGTTTGCCTCCAAAGACTCAACCAGATTACTATGCAAAGCTCCTTGCAGCATCAGTTGTATATTTATGTTCCTATCCCCCAATATACTGCCTCCCCTTAGATGTTGCAGCTGGGCAGCTAAGAAATAGTTACGGGGGTGTGGAACTGCCGCTCCTCCTCCTTTTGTTGGTAGCTGCAATATCTGTAAGCCTATTCGCGCCTGTCTTTTCTTCCAAATTAATTCCCTAAACAGGGTTTCAATTTTCTTAAATGAGTCCATTCTGATCCAAACTGGGTAGTTATACAAGTTATGTAACTGGTACAGCAGTTGGGGCATCCAGATCATCTTGATCAAATTAATTCTGCCAGCTGCTGACAGGGGGAGGTGGCACCAGATATCGCACTTACGTCTAAACCTTAGCACAAGGGGGGCGAGGTTCTCCTCTATGTATTGCTTGGGGTCTTTTGTTAGCCATATTCCCAAGTATTTCATCCTGTCCACCACCCTCAGTTGCCCAGCCAAAGACGGTAAAGTCTCTACTATATCTACAGGCATCAAGGCGGATTTATCCCAATTGAGTGTTAAACCTGAGAACTGCCCAAAGTCCTCTATGATACTCATAACTGTAGCAAGGGATGAATCCATGTCCCCCAGGAAAAGCAGGATATCATATGCATATAATGCAAGCCTTTCATCCACTGACTCTTTTAAATCCCTGTATTCCCGCTGCAGATCTAATCGCAATTGCTAATGGCTCTATTGCCAGGGCGAATAGCAGGGGTGACAGGGGACATCCCTGTCGTGTTCCCCTCTCAAGCAGAATCGGGTCAGAATGGATATTATTAATCCTTATTCTGGCCCTTGGCACTATATAGAGGGCTTTTATCCAACCGACAAAGTTAGGTCCGAACCCAAATACCTCAAGGAGCCGCCACAGATAGTCCCACTCCAGGCTGTCAAATGCCTTAGCGGCATCCAGGGAAACTACAGCTCGCGAGCCCCTACCTAGCATCAGTGTCTGGAGGTTGAGATATACCCGCCTTATATTAATGCTAGTAGCTCTGTTGGGGATAAACCCGGATTAGTCCGGGTGTATAATATTTTGTATATATTTGTTCAGTCTGGCCGCGAACACTCTTGCCAATATTTTAGCATCCAAGCATATTAATGATATTGGTCTATATGATGAGGTCTCCAATGGGTCTTTCCTCTCTTTTGGCAGGACTACAATTGTAGCTTCTGAAATCGAGGAAGGCATCCTCCGCCCTGCAGCCACTGCCTCTAATATCCGTAACATTTCCGGGAGATGGCTGCACCATCTTTAATGCATCTTTTAGGGTGTGCCCCCAAAATATCTTGTTTGCTCTATCAGGTTAAGGACAGAATCCAGGCAAAGGGCAGAGAGCACGTTTGCACCATTATCACTCGATGAGGTAAGAAATTTCTTATCTTGGGCCTGGAGAAATTCCAGTAGCTCTGGCTTAGTGTAGCTTCTTTCCCCAAGGTACACAAGATGCAGTGTTGCATGGGAGCATTTTTCCTTGGATGTTGCATAGGCTTTCGGGGCACTTGGGGCCAAGCTGAGGAGGATGTGGAAAACAGGAGGACTGAATAGATCTCACACAGTTCCTTTAAGCTCACATCAAAGGAGCCACCACAAAGTCCAATGGTATGCCTTGTGCTGCATGCATCTTACACAGTTAACCTAGTGTGCAGAGAACAATGTACATCAGTATTGGCCGCGCTTACTGAACTAAGTTTCTGTGGTCATGTGTACCCTGCTAGCGACACCGTTTCCTCCTCAAGAAGGTGGAGAACAGGGATCGCATTTTAAGAAAAGTAATGGCTAATGCGTACCTGCCTCTCTGGGGCAACACAGGTCATGATGTATCCAGCAGCTTGTATGTGAGCAATTGTAGTGCCAGCAATTTTAGTAAGCTAGCATTAAGATGCTGGCCATGCTTCTGCAACTTTCTCTTTGCACCAGCAACTGGGGCAGGAATATATAATGAATCTGCCTTACTTTGATCATGTACTACTCCTGACTGATTTCTGTGTTGCCGAATCATGTGCTTGTACATCATGGCAGTACCAAAGCATGTGCTTCAAGCAGAGGTTGCAGTTCCCAATGCTAATTTTGACAGCTGTCTTCTGCAAGATGCCCCTGTTCCTTGACAACTTTCTTATTCGGTGCTCTTCAGTCTCTCCCTATGAGCTTTCCTCCTCTCCCCTTTGTTGAACCCACATGCAGTCTGCCACTTCAAATTCAGCTTATGCAAAATTGCCATCTGTTGCCGCTGTCTGCCTGAGTCATACTTTTCTTCTATGTTCAGGTTTTTTTAGGTCTGCATCTCATGAAAATATTTTTTGGGAGGTTATTGGAGTGCCTAGGTTTTACTAGAAACTATTGGTGGCGATATGGGGATGAATGTGTGCTACTTTTAGTGCACACTAATTACCGAATAGCAAGTCAGTGGCATGTTGTGTACAAAGAGCAGCTCCAACAACTGTTCAGCAACAAATGTAGGCTACATATTCCAGCAGGACAAAATCCACTAAAATATCCCTCACCTACAGTATAAATATATATACCCTAAATGACAACTCCCCGTGCTCCCCAAACAAAAGCACATGTTTAACTCTATCAGAATATAAAATAGAACATTTTTAAATGAAAGAAAAAATACCCTAATAAATGACAAAAGAAGAAAAAAAGCTGCAAAGGGCTAGCAAGCAAGCATTCTTCCTGCTGATACAGGAAACAAAAACCTAAGGAGGACAGCTGGATATAGAATATAGGATAATGTGAATACAGGGGGTACATAAGGGTATATAGTCCACCACACAACAATCCACAGCACAGCACTGTATAGCAGAACATCTCTCCCTACACAGATTTGTCAGCTTTCTTTAACCAGCTCCAACTCACACTGACAACATGGCTAGTGGGAGCCCACCATTTAATAGTGAGGGGGCTGACTTGTTCATTCCTTCACATTGAAGCCCACATGACCAGGGGCAAAAGTTGTTTAGTGCATGGTGTGTTCATGTGCAAATTTTCTACCATGAATTCAACATTTTTCTGAACCACCTCGAATCCAAGGTGGCTTTGAACCCGAACCTCATTTAGAAATTTTGACCATTTTAAGGTTCCCTAATTTGGACAGCTTGTTTGAAAAGTAAGGCTCACAATTTGTTATGAAATCATAGAGCGGTAAAACCATTTGCTATTCTTTATAGTAAATATTTAAAAATGAAATAGTTAGCACCCACTGTATATTTATAATTTGACAATTAACTTTCATGCACAAAAAGAAATCATCCCACAATGCATTTTGTCACCCACAATGCATGACTACAAGAAAAATATACATGCTCTGAAAGTTTACTTACTCTAAGAAATGGAATTATGTTGTCCTTTGCAATGGCCTGCAGTAAACGTGGAGCTCCAGTTAGACTCTGTAATCCAGCTCCACATGTAGAAAAAAAAGAACCAATAACTATGACCCATGGAGAAGGCCATGAAAGGGTTCCAACCACCAGATTTTTGTTCACTGCACTACCAAACCTGTGCAAAAAAATATATATATTACAATGCTTAACATTTCAATTTAGAACATGTCCATTTACAATAAGAATTTATCCACCTTTTCTCCATTAGCAGAAAGGATAAGACAATGATTTTGAAAGTCAAAGCGTTAAAATTTTTTATCATTGAAAAAAATCAAATGTTGCAAAGACTGCTGCACATCAATATAAGGGAGCTATATGTGTACTATACGCTAATGCTGGCCATACACTATATAGAAAATCGGCCGAACACATTTTCGAAAAACGAACGTTCGACCGTGACCGCAAACGATCGTGCCATCATGTAATGACCGATAAATTGTTCAGTGGACATGAATAATTTTTTGTTCATTTTTTTACATATACCTAGTGCAGACAGGTCTGACGGGAAACACATTAACCTTGCAATTTATCGTATGTTCGGCAGAAATTTTCCACAAAAACGTCACAAACGATTATCGATTTGTGCCCATTAACTTGCCGAAAAACGAACGAAGTGTCTATACAAATGATTTTTCGGCCGATTTTTCGTTTAGTGTATGGCCAGCATAAGGCATAGTGGAGGTTTACCAATACTGGAACATGCAATATCAGGTGCAGCTCTGCATAGAAACCAATAAGTTTCCAGGTTTATTTGTCAAAGCTTAATTGAACAAGCTGAAGTTAGAAGCTGATTGGCTACCATGCACAGCTGGAGATTCTAAGTACTCCAGTAATAATCCAATAGTAAATCTCCCCTTGTGTTTCAAGTTTAGGCATCTGCTTGATGCAACACTTGACCTGGTTGTACAACAGCCCATTAAGTGAATGGGCTGGCAGAACTTACAGGCCAAGTTCACCATTACAGAAAAAATAGTAAACACACATATTTTTGCAGAAAAAAAATATGCATTTTTTACTTTTTCCTGCAGGAGCCTAGAAAAGCATTGCAGCCATAATCAGTACATCATGGGTGCAATGTGGGCTCCTGGAGACATGTCCTTCGGCTTTCAGCCCGTACCTCTAAAACGGCTTGCTGTTTGAAAGCTGAAGGGCATATCAGTGAACTACAAGAGCATTCATCAGTACCCCCAGAGCCCATTGAAACTGCAACTCCGTCTGCAAAGGTGGATATATCTCTTAAGCTGATGGGAAGTAACTTAACTGCTCCTTCTGCATCTCACCCCACTCCAAAAAAAATACAACTGATCTCTCTTCATACAATACAAGCAATCTCCTTTTTAATGGAAACTACTGGGACCACCAATTAGGCCTCATATACACTGCTGCTGGTAAACGGACGTTTAGGAGCAGTTGGGCATTTTTTCAACTGCTCCTGAACCCTCCTCTATGTTATCTTATCAGTACATGTACACTGGTTCGTTTATAGTCGTTTCTAGTTGTGTTTAGAGGCTTTTTTGGAACCCAAAAAAATGCATTCAGAAGCTGTGTTTAGAGGCATTTCAAACGCCAAACGCGGCAACTCGCGTTTAGCAGCGTTTCGTTTACAGGCGTTTTTCATTTTTGGCTATTTTGCTTCTAGACGCAAACGTGGCTAAACGCAGCATGTAAACACACCTAAACGGCCGTTTTTAGACGCCGGTTTCTAGCTGTCAAGTTAAATCTTTCAGGAGAGGTTCAACAACGTCCCGTGTACATGAAGCCTTAGTCTTCAGCTACGTGAAATTAACAAAATTGCACTATAGGAAGAAATAGTGGCATCTACCAATGGGAAAGAAGAATTGTTTTGTAAACTTTTTTTTTTTTCAGAATATCATGCTCTGGGGTCCCTGCAGACACTTAGGGAAAGTGGTGACATGGTAGATACTCATTTACCTTTTTAGTTTGGGTCTTTCACCTAGTCAAGACGCAGTATTCCTTTGGACCCCTTTCACACTGGAGGCATTTTTCAGGTGCTTTAGCGCTAAAAATAGCACCTGTAAAGCGCCTGAAAAAAGCCTCAGCTGCAATCCCAGTGTGAAAGCACTTTGGCTGGCAGGGCATCACAAAAAGTCCTGCAAGCAGCTTCTTTGCAGCGCTGTAGGAGCGGAGAATACACTTCTCCTAAAGCGCCCCTGCCCATTGAAATCAATGGCCAGCATTGCCGAACCGCCGGCAAAGCGCCACTGCAGCGGCGTTTTTTAACCCTTTTTTGGCAACTAGCGGGGTCAAAAGCTCCCCGCTAGCGGGCAAAAACGACGGTTTTACCGCTGACGCCCGGGCGCTGGCAGTGTGAAAGTGCTCTTAACCACTTCAGCCCCGGACCATTTGGCTGGCCAAAAACCAGAACACTTTTTGCGATTCGCCACTGCATTGTTTTAACTGACAATTGCGCGGTCATGCGACGTGTTTCCCAAACAAAATTGACGTCCTTTTTTCCCCACAAATAGAGCTTTCTTTTGGTGGTATTTGATCACCTCTGTGGTTTTTATTTTTTGCGCTATAAACAAAAAAAGAGCGTAAAATTTGAAAAAAAAAAACGCAATATTTTTTACTTTTTTGCTATAATAAATATCCCCCAAAAATATATAAAAAAACATTTTTTTTCCTCAGTCTAGACAGAAACGTATTCTTCTACATATTTTTGGTAATTTAAAAAAAAAAAAATCACAATAACCATTTATTGATTGGTTTGCGCAAAAGTTATAGCGTCTACAAAATAGGGGATAGTTTTATGGCATTTTTATTAATAATTATTATTTTTTTTACTAGTAATGGCGGCGATCTGCGATTTTTATCGTGACTGCGACATTATGGTGGACAGATCGGACACTTTTGGGGTTATTTTGGGACCATTCACATTTATACAGCAATCAGTGCGATTAAAAATGCATTGATTACTGTGTAAATGTGACTGGCAGGGAAGGGGTTTAGTGTGTCCTAGGGATGTGTTCTGGGGGATGGGCTACGTGTGTCACGACACTGAGCACCGCTCCCGATCACAGGGATCTGTGATCAGTGTCCTGTCACTAGGAAGAATGAAAGCATTTCCCCATTCTTCCTCTCTGTGAGACATCGAGTCTGTGGGACCCGTGATCAGACTCGCGGAGCTCGCAGCAAACATGCCCACAATGCGGCGTCTTAAAGGGCAATGTACAGGTATGTTAATATGCCTGTATGTGCCATTCTGCTGACGTATATTGGCATGAGCCGGTCGGCAAGTGGTTAAGGTTTCCCTCCCTTTGTTTTTCTGTTTTCCTCTCTCGCCCCCTCGTGTTCTTTCCTCATACTGGAATGTTATTCCTCTTTTTAAATTTGTTGTTTTTCCTCTCTTTTTCACTTTGTTTTAATGTGAGCTATAACACCTGCAGTGGGAGCAAGAGCCATTGGTTATTCAGTCATTTTTTTTTTTGCTTCTTTCTCTTTGTGATTCACTCTACCGAGAACCGTGTATACTTCATCCTCACATGAATATATGAACTGTCTTGTCTTAATATCAAGAAATTATTGCAAACTTGTACTTTCTGTATAAAAAAAAAATTCCTTCCGATTTTTGTGTATTTTTTGAAAAAAATTAAAATACAGAATTTTTTTTAAAAAATGCATTTTTAAAGAAGATTTTTTTTTTTTTACCACTTCAGCAACACTATCAAGAGACTTATTCAACTTTACGTTCATCTCTTGTCTCCTTCTCTGTTTCTTATCATTGTGGTATTTTCCCAAAGCTTAATTTATCTATTGTTTGTTCTATTATCCAAATTTTTCAAAATTACATTTTTTTTTTAAAATCTTATTCACCAACTCTAATTTTTATATCTTTCTTACAAAAATCTGTTCATTCCCTACCCTTATTCATCCGTCCTCCCCCCTACTTCTCTCCCTCCCACCCCCTCTCCCTTCCCATTTGGTCTGCTCTCGGTCTTCCTTCTCATTTCCGAGCCTACTCAGGCTCTGCCGCCCTCGGTCATTTTTTCTCAGTATTTCTCAGAGGTTTTAAACCTTTTCTCCATTTTCCCCAAGTACTGTTATATCTTCCTGATTGCCCTTTTTCTCTGCTGCATAGGTATTCCATTCTGCTGTAGTATTCTATTTGCTCAAACTATTCCCTTACATCTGGTTTTTCTATGCTTAACCACTTCTTTGGGATTATTCATTTTGCAGCATTCAGCAATATTGGAGTTAATGTTTTTCCATATTGTTTATTTGAAGCTTTTGATTCGTGGAATAGACACGTCTGCAGGCTGTTTATTATCTTTTCTCTGATTATCTCTTCTATATATTCCAGGTTTCCTGCCAAAATTCCTTAATTTTTGAGCATTCCCACCAGATGCATGTCACTGTGGCCCTCTGTCCACATTCCCTCCAACACTGTGGGTATTTGTCTGGTTGATATTTGTGAGTTTTGTCCGGTGTCAAATACCATCTAGCCAATAGCTTGTAATTCATTTCTATTGTGTTAATGTCTGTTGCGTAATTATAAACTGCACCTACCATTCTCTCCACTTGTTGGTCCTCTAGTTTCATACCTACAGTGGGGCAAAAAAGTATTTAGTCAGCCACCAATTTTGCAAGTTCTCCCACTTAAAAAGATGAAAGAGGCCTGTAATTGTCATCATAGGTATACCTCAACTATGAGAGACAAAATGTGGAAACAAATCCAGACAATCACATTGTCTGATTTTTGAAATAATTTATTTGCAAATTATGGTGAAAAATAAGCATTTAGCCACCTACAAACAAGCAAGATTTCTGGCTCTCACAGACCTGTACCTTCTTAAGAGGCTCCTCTGTCCTCCATTCATTACCTGTATTAATGGCACCTGTTTGAACTTGTTATCAGTATAAAAGACACCTGTCCACAACCTCAAACAGTCACACTCCAAACTCCACTATGGTGAAGACCAAAGAGCTGTCGAAGGACACCAGAAAAAAAATTGTAGACCTGCACCAGGCTGGGAAGACTGAATCTGCAATAGGCAAGCAGCTTGGTGTGAAGATATCAACTGTGGGAGCAATAATTAGAAAACGGAAGACATACAAGACCACTGATAATCTCTCTCGATCTGGGGCTCCACGCAAGATCTCACCCCGTGGGGTCAAAATGATCACAAGAACAGTGAGCAAAAATCCCAGAACCACATGGGGGACCTTGTGAATGACCTGCAGAGAGCTGGGACCAACGTAACAAAGGCTACCATCAGTAACACAGTACGCCGCCAGGGACTCAGATCCTGCAGTGCCAGACGTGTCCCCCTGCTTAAGCCAGTACATGTCCGGGCCTGTCTGAGGTTTGCTAAAGAGCATTTGGATGATCCAGAAGAGGATTGGGACAATGTTAAATGGTCAGATGAAACCAAAGTAGAAGTGTTTGGTAGAAACACAACTCGTCGTGTTTGGAGAGAATGCTGAGTTGCAACCAAAGAACACCATACCTACTGTGAAGCATGGGGGTGGCAACATCATGCTTTTGGGCTGTTTCTCTGCAAAGGGAACAGGACGACTGATCCGTGTACATGAAAGAATGAATGGGGCCATATATTGTGAGATTTTGAGTGCAAACCTCCTCCCATCAGCAAGGGCATTGAAGATGAAAACGTGGCTGGGTCTTTCAGCATGACAATGATCCCAAACACACCGCCCAGGCAACGAAGGAGTGGCTTCGTAAAAAGCATTTCAAGGTCCTGGAGTGGCCTAGCCAGTCTCCAGATCTCAACCCCATAGAAAACCTTTGGAGGGAGTTGATACTCCGTGTTGCCCAGCGACAGCCCCAAAACATCACTGCTCTAGAGAAGATCTGCATGGAGGAATGGGTCAACATACCAGCAACAGTGTGTGACAACCTTGTGAAGACTTACAGAAAACGTTTGACCTCTGTCATTGCCAACAAAGGATATATAACAAAGTATTGAGATGAACTTGTGATATTGACAAAATACTTATTTTCCACCATAATTTGCAAATAAATTCTTTCCAAATCAGACAATGTGACTGTGGATTTGTTTCCACATTTTGTCTCTCATAGTTGAGGTATACCTATGATGACAATTACAGGCCTCTCTCATCTTTTTAAGTGGGAGAACTTGCCCAATTGGTGGCTGACTAAATACTTTTTTGCCCCACTGTATTTCTTTTTTCCCATTTCTCGATGTAGAGAGGTGTCTCTTGTCCTTCCAAATCTGTCAATATTCCATACACTTTTCATATACCATGTTTTCGTGGAGTTTGTACACAACAGAGCTTTTCCAATGGATTTAAATTCTTTCCATTTCTAATTGGTTGAGGTAGTGTATTTACCAAGTGTTTTAATTGAAAGTATTCCCAATCACTTATCTTCCAACTGTTTATTTCCTTTCGTTCCGACAGTGTTTTCATCTTCTCATTGTATAGTGATGTCCCTTAGTTGTGCGTTCCCCATTTTTAACACCCAAAAGTGTCCCCTTCCCTGGGCAAAACAAATTTGTTCCAGTGAGTGCAATTAATGGTGAATTGTGTACCCAAATTGTTTGTCGATATAATGAATCCCATATTTTAAACACATTTATAGTCAAATCATGTCTCCTCAAATCTAGCGTTACCCAAATATTTTTGTGCAATACAGATTTAAGAAGAAATTGTAAAGCTAACATTTAGGCCAAAAAAGTTAAAACAAGGATGTGCACAAAGAACACGGCAGTAAAAGCAAAAATAAAACAGGAACATGACTAATGTGTAAGGTAAAGTCTACAGGCTTGGAAAGATAAATTTGTAAATGGATAGAAAACTGGCTAAAAAACTGAATTCAGAGAGTAGTGGTTAATGATTCTAACTATGAATGGTCTAAGGTTATCAGTGGTGTACCCCAAGGTTCAGTGTTGGGACACTTACTTTTTATGATCTTTATAAATGATATAGGGTCTGGGGTTAAAAGTACAATTTCTGTCTTTGCAGATGACACCAAGCTATACAGTGTCCAATTGGACAACTAAGTGGTAAATTAGGTTTAATGCTGACAAATGTAAAGTTTTGCACTTATGGGTTAAGAATATGCATGCATCATACATACTAGGTGAAGTACAACTGGGGGAATCCATAGTGGAGAAGGATCTGGGGGTTATGGAAGATCATAAGTTCAATAATAGCATGCAATGCCGAGCTGCGTTTCCAAAGCCAGCAAAGTCCTTTCTTGTATTAAGATAGGTATGGATTCCAGAGAGCGAGATATCATTTTGCCCCTGTTCAAATCATTAGTAAGGCCACATGTGGAATATGCAGTTCAGTTTTGGGCATTGGTTCTCAAAAAGGGAAACTGGAGAAAGTGCAGAGAAGGGCAACCAAACTGATAAGAGGCATGAGGGAGCTCAGCTATTAAAGGAACTGAATCTATTCCCTCTTGAGAAGAGGAGATTAAGGGGGGATATGATCAACATGTACAGTGCCTTGCAAAAGTATTCACCCCCCCCCCCCTTGGCATTTTTCGTGTTTTATTGCCTTACAACCTGGAATTAACATGGATTGTTTGAGGATTTGCATCATTTATTTAATTTACAGAACATGCCCACAAGTTTGAAGATTTTTTTTTTTATTGTGAAGCAAACAACAAATAGGACAAAATAACAGAAAGGTTGCTTTCACATTGAGGCGCTATAGCGCGAAAAATAGAGTAGCACAGCGCCTGTAAAGAGCCTCTCCTCTCACACCAGTGTGAAAGCCGAGTGCTTTCACACTGGAGCACTGCGCTTGCAGAACGGTAAATAAAAGCAGCATCTTTGCAGTGCTGTAGGAGCAATGTATACGCTCCTAAAGTGCCCCTGCTCATTAAAATCAATAGGCAGCACCACCGAACAGCGGCGCTTTGCCGGCGGTTTTAACCCTTTTTCGGCAGCTAGCGGGGGTCGAATAGCGCTGCTAAAACAATGGTAAAGCGCCGCTAAAAATAGCAGCGCTTTACCGCTGACATCCCCAATGCCTTAGTGTAAAAGCAGCCAAAAAGTCAATGTGCATAACTATTCACCCCCCTAAAGTCAATACTTTGTAGTGCCACCTTTTGCGGCTATCACAGCTCCAGGTCGCTTTGGATCAGTCTCTATGAGCTTGCCACATCTTACCACTAGGATTTTTGCCCATTCCTTCTTGCAAAACTGTTCAAGCTCCTTCAAGTTGGATGGTTTGCGCTTGTGAACAGTAATCTTTAAGTCTGACCACAGATTTTCTATTGGATTGAGGTCTGGGCTTTGACTAGGCCATTCCAACACATTTACATGTTTCCCCTTAAACCACTGAAGTGTTGCTTTAGCAGTGTGTTTGGGGTTCATTGTCCTGCTGGAAGAAGGTGAACCACAGTCCTAGCCTCAAATCACACACAGAGTGGTACAGGTTTTGCTCAAGAATATCCCTGTATTTAGCACCATCCATCTTTCCCTCAACTCTGACCAGTTTCCCAGTCCTGACTGCTGAAAAACATCCCCATAGCATGATAGTGTCACCACCATGTTTCACTGTGGGGCTGGTGTTCTTTGGGTGATGTCATGTGTTGGGATTGCGCCAGACATAGCGTTTTCTTTGATGGCCAAAATGTTCAATTTTAGTCTCCTCAGACCAGAGCACCTTCCTCCATACATTTTGGGAGTCTCCCTTTTCGCAAACGCAAAACATGCTAATTTATTTTTTACTGAAAGTAATGGCTTTCTTCTGGCCACTCTGCCATAAAGCCTAACTCTATGGAGCTTATGGCTTATTGTTGTCCTATGTACAGATACTCCAGTCTCTGCTGTGGAACTCTGCAGCTCCTCCAGGGTTACCTTAGGTCTCTCTGCTACCTCTCTGATTAATGGCCTTCTTGCCCGGTCTGTGAGTTTTGGTGTGCGGCCTTCTCTTGGCAGGTTTGCTGTTGTGCAATGTTCTTTCCATTTGGTTATGACAGATTTGATGGTGCTCCTAGGGATCATCAAAGATTTGGACATTTTTTTATAACCTAACCCTGACTTCTCAACAACATTGTCCCTTACTTGTTTGCAGAGTTCCTTGATCTTCATGGCAGTGTTTGGTTAGTGGTGCCTCTTCTTAGGTGTTGCAGCCTCTGGGGCCTTTCAAAAAGGTGTGTATATGTAATGACAGATCATGTGACATTTAGATTGCACACAGGTGGACATCATTTCATCATTTCACTAATTATGTGACTTCTGAAGGTAACTGGTTGCATCAGAGCTTTTTATGGGCTTCATAAAAAAGGGGGTGCATACATACATACGCACATGCCAATTATCAGTTTTTTATTTCTGGAAAATAGTTTTATGTTAACATTTTTCTAATTTTACTTCACCAACTTAGACTATTGTGTTCTGATCCATCACATATAATTCAGATTAAATTCATAATTCAGATTAAAAAAACATTGAACTAAAGGCTGTAACAAAATAGGTAAAAAGCCAGGGGGGGGGGTGAATACTTTTAAATACATAAGTAGTCCATATAGTGAACTTGGTGTTCAATTATTCACTTTAAGGTCATCACAGAGGACAAGGGGGCACTCTTTATGTCTAGAGGAAAAAAGATTTATTCTTCAAATACGGAAAGGTTTCTTCACATTAAGAGCTGTGAAAATGTGGAATAGATTGCCTCCAGAGGTGGTTCTGGCCAGCTCAGTAGATTGCTTTAAAAAGGCCTGGATTCTTTCCTAAATGTACATAATATAACCGGGTACTGACATTTATAGGTAAAGTTGATCCAGGGAAAATCCGATTGCCTCTTGGGGGATCAGGAAGGAATTTTTTCCCCTGCTGTAGCAAATTGGAGCATGCTTTGCTGGGGTTTTTTGCCTTCCTCTGGATCAACTGTGGGTATAAAATTGGGTATATTGGATTGTACAATATTTTTTATTTTATTTATTTGAGGCAAATTCTTTTGGCCTACAGTCCAGTTAATGGTTAGAAGTTGGGAGACCGTTAAGGCCGTGTTAGGTTATACCGGTTTCTCTGAGTTCTCTCCAATATGGAACAATAAAAACCTAAAAGAGCTTAATGTGATGGGGAAAATAGAGGAATGGGATAAGAGGGGCATCCATAGTTTGGCATAGTTGTACAGGGCAGGCAGGCTGAAATCATTTCAGGAGATAAGGGAGGAGTATGCAGTTCTTAACCGATTATTTTTTAGTTATCTGCAAGTCAGGCACGCCCTAGATGTACAATTCAGAGGGAAGGTGCCAGAGTGGAGTGAAATGCCCTTGCTCAGGAAACTGGTAAACACCAGAACTTCTAAAGGATTAATCTCCGATATGTATGGGAGTATAAATACAGCAGGTCAGGAGAGTGTGGTGGAGTCCAAAAACAGGATTAAATGGGAGAGAGATGTTGGCCCAATAACGGAGGAACAATGGAAATACGCCTTAGTATTGGGGCCCAGGGCTTCTAGCTCCCCGTCGCAGTGGGTATCCCACTTGTATCTGATATATAGGTCATATTACACACTATTGAAACTATACATGTTTGGAAAGAGGCCCGACGCCAAATGTCAACGGTGTGGGGATAGGAGGGGTGATTTGATACACATGTTCTGGCGATGTCTCAAATTGCATAGGTATTGGGAAGATATAATTAACAAAATTAACTCTGTGTTTGGGGCATCGCTGGGCATGGAGGCTAGGACTTGTCTTATGGGCTTGATGGAGAAGAATGGTATGTTAAGAGACACCCAAACTGCAATAATTAGATGCTTGTTCCAAGGAAGGATGTTAATTGCACGGAGGTGGCAGGCAAAGGATCCCCTGACGATAGCAGAATGGATGAAAGAGGTTAAAGATGTGATTAAGAAGGAGAAATTTATTTATAGGAAGAGAGGTAATATGAAGAAATTTGAGAATAGATGGAAGCTGGATCACTCCAAGTAGAAACAAGATGGACATATAGACTGGTGGGAGTGATTGAAGGTTGAAAGGTTGGTGTGCGTGGGGTGGAAATGAGGTAGAATTGATGAAGTGGTTGGGGGGGGGGGGTGGTAAGGGGAAAAGTGGTTGGTTGTATTTATCTATGTCTTCTTTTGTACCGTTTTTATATATTATGTAAACAGTATTATTCTGTGGATAAATATATACTCCAAATAAAAAGTATTGAAGTAAAAAAAAGTTGATCCAGTGAAAAACCGATTGCCTCTCTTGGATCAGAAAGCAATTTTTTCCCCTGCTGTAGTAAATTGGATCATGCTTTGCTTGGGTTTTTCGCCTTCCTCTGGATCAACTGTGGGTAAAGGATTGTGTATATGGGATTGTATTTTTTTTTTTTTTTTTGGTTGACCTAGATTGACTTGTGTCTTTTTTCAACCTTACTAACTATGAACAACTTACTTGTCACGTAAAACGACACCTTCGATGCAAGCTCCAAAAAGAATCACAGTGCTTAAATCTAAATAGTTAAGGAAAGATAATAAATAAGTTGCAGCACAACAACTATTAAGTGAACATATTTCACAACAAATATTATAGAGAACCATGGTAATAGGAAACTAATGATTTTAGTTCAATATTTTTTTACATTAAAGAGGTTGTAACCCAAAGAAGAAGGAAAAAAAAAACCCCAGAGATCCTGTTCCTTTAAAGCAGGTTAAACAGCATAGTGCTTGTGCTGTCTAATCTGTCCCTTTCTATGCTGTAAAAAAACAGGTTGATCCTGCCTGTTCCTGTGTCCCCCTATGTAAGCTGACCACAGTAATCACGGCTGCTGATCCATAATACCGTGTTCAGTTTACGTGCCTCTGTCATCCCGCTGCTCTCCCCTCTCCCCCTCCTTCACTGCCTGTTGTCAGCTCCTGTGTGTGAACGATCTCTTCCCCGCCCCTCCTGCCGCTATCAGTAGCTGGCAGTAAAGTCAGAGTAGGATTACTGCAGGCCCCTCTGTTCTACCAAGTTATAATACACAGTGTAAATGTTTGTTTAAAATTATGCCGGTAAATACTTTTTTTCAGATTGCCCCTTTGCGAATACGTGACCTCATGCCAATCCCCTCCCACAATCTAAGGGCTACAGATGGAGGGGCTGAGCAGACAACACAGAGGTCAGATGACCTCCCAGCTGACATCAGAGAGATCTCATCCCCTCCCACTGTTGCCCTTAGATCGGGGGAGAGGAGCGGCTGGTGGTCGCATGACCATCACCAGAAACCATTTGAAATGAGATATTTAACAGAACAATTTTATGCAAACATTTACACTGTGTAATAAACCTTGGTAGAACAGAGGGACTGGCAATAATCCTACTCTGACTTTGCAACCACTTTAATAAATTTCTAAACTGATGTTTAAAAAAATAAAATTAATTAAGAGTTTTTCCAAAGAAAGCATAGCAGAAGCTATTATACGAATGAAACTTGTCCAGGATTTGCATTTCCCTTTAAAACTTCTGTAACTATGGTGCTCACTCAATTACCTGTGCAGCCTTTCAACCCTGTCTGCAGATAATAATTGTAGGGGGGCTTGACAACCCATGGGTGGGTTGAGAGCAGCCACAGTATCATTGCAAGGGAGCAGCTGTAGTGGGAGAGCTGAAAACCGTATAAGGGGCCATTAGATAAATCAGTTTGAAAAAAAAACTATGTTTGAATTCTGTAAATTGCAATGGTTGGGTGCATTATCTTGTGTGCTGTTCACAGGTCTTTACTTAAATTTGAAAGTCCTTTTCAGAACTGCTACATCTGTATCGAGAGAAAGTTGGAATGCTAGCAAATCACAATCACCTCCCTAACTGTCTTTTTTTTTTTGGTATTCTGGTTATTGGGGTCTATTTTTACTTTAATTTTATTTTCTGGTTAACTTGAAGACAGCAGACATTTTCTGCTGCTGATCTGTTCATATCAAGTAGTAGTAGTTTTTATGGCAGTTAAGATATACAGTATCTCACAAAAGTGAGTACAACCCTCACATTTTTGTAAATATTTTATTATATCTTTTCATGTGACAACACTGAAGAAATGACACTTTGCTACAATGTAAAGTAATGAGAGTACAGCTTGTGTAACAGTGTAAATTTGCTGTCCCCCTCAAAATAACTCAACAAACAACACGCACAATCCCCCCCCCCCCTTATTGACTTTGATGCAGTTTGTCACAAGGTTCATAATCTTTGAATTGTATGAAATTAGAAGTAGGAGAAAAGTGAATATGAGTCACTGCTGAATTAATCGTTATACCTTTAAACTTCCACTAGAGCAGGGGTATCAAACTCAATTTAATCGTGGACGCATCAGCATTATGATTGTCCTCAAAAGGGCCGTTGTATCTGTAAGATTAGATGTCCAGCGCATCCCCTCCCCTTACAGTAGATGTCAAGAGCCACCCCACCATCAGAAGTTGAGTCCCCTACTCTCCCTAACATCACAGTGCACCCCCTTTCCTTATGCTGCTGCTGGGAAGAAGCTGGATGCATTGCTTGAAAGCAGAAAGTAGGGGTCTGGAGGTGGACCAGAGGAGGGCTGGAGCTCTCCTGCAGCTCCAGGAGAGGTGTGAGGGCCACATGAAATGGCCTGGAGGGCCGGGTTCGGCCCGCGGGGCTTGTGTTTGACACCTGTACTAGAGCTATTGGATCCCATAAATAAAAGTATATTTTTAATATCCATAAATAAAAAATGAAAAAAATAAAAAATATTTTTTTTTCTGACATATGAGCTTCAGTGAGTCTAGAAAACACATAGAAATGAACTCTGCCTGTTGGCTGCATATATTATAAATTATTCCAATGCACATGTTATAATCCAATATACATTTCCTCAAAAATATTGTTTAGTTGTAATCATAATAAAGATGATATATAAAACAGTATGTATTCAATTTAATACTCTTAACAATTATATTTTTTACCCCACCGAAAAGACTACATACAAACTGAGCCCCAGACAAATTTTGAGGATACAGACTATGGAAGTTGTGACTATGGCTAAAATGGTGCCAACAGGAATTGATTTTTGTGCATCTCTTAGGTCCCCAGATCGATTACTTCCTGCCATTATACCTGGAACAGACAAAGTATTTATGTCACACTTCATGTTAAAGCAATAAGATAAAGTCTTTTATTTGACACAAATGATAAACTGAATAATTTCTAAATCAGCTTACAACAAGCTTTATTGTGATTAGCTGTGGTACCTGCCTTACCAACAATCACACACACACACACACACACACACACACACACACACACACCTCTCTGGCCACCTTACCCTGCCCAGCTATCTTGCTATCTTCCCACCTTACTGACAGGCATACATACATCCCCATTCCCTCACCCCATTGCCAAACACACCTCCACAACTCCTGATCCCCTCTCCCCCCCATCCCACCAGCACAATCACAGACATGCTCTTCCTAGCAGCCGCTGCTAGTAGCCTGTCCTGTCACTGTGGGCAAAGAGGAGAGAATGCCACAAGGATTTCAAATCCCCTGGCTGGTAAAGCGGTGATTGTTGCTCTCCAGGTGCAATGGGGACAGGGTCCAGTGTAAGTTCACCTTATAGATTTTCTGTAAAGGTAAGCTTACACTTTAAGCCGCCTGCAAAGTTACACAGTTACATAGTTACATAGTAGGTGAGGTTGAAAAAAGACACAAGTCCATCAAGTCCAACCTATGTGTGTGATTATGTGTCAGTATTACAAAGTTCTCTTTCCCAACTTTTTTACATCAAGTGGGGTGAGACTAGAGCAACGTATTAGAAGCATATAAGACAATTAAATGAGGCAAGGCCATTCCTTATTAGTACATAGTTTCTCAAATGATTTAAGACCTCTGTGGATTTCACCTAATTTTTAAAGCTGGGCTTAGAATTCCTGTATTTGAAACATTGCAGTCAATACCTGGGGCAAGGGCTAAGATCTTTGGTAAATGTATTAACACCTTCCTGCCCAAGCCTATAGCAGAATGTCGGCTGAGCGGTGGCTTTACTACTCTAAATGGGCATCATATGACGTCCTCTCAAAAAGTGATGCTCATGGCGTGATCCTTCACCGGCTATGTCAACTGGACACAGCAAAATGACTGATCAATGTAGCAGCTCCGGTCAGTGTCCCTGGTCACCACCACTCAAGTTATATCATGATGCTGTACTGCACTGGTAACAGTATGCCAAAAAAAAAAACATTGTTTACAATTTTTGTTTACTTTCTTAATTTTCCAAAATATGATGACAAAAAATTACAATTTCAAAAAACCCACCATGCCTCTTACTAAATACTTTGGACTGTCTACTTTCCAAAAAGGTGTCATGTTTGTACTGTCCTGGCATTTCATTGCCTCAAGAAATGAGATAGGCAGTCAGTACGTCAGAATGTTTTTTCCAAAATGTTAGGTATCTTTTCATTTATATAGCAAAAAAAAATAAAAATTAAATACCACCAAAAGAAAGCTCTGTTTCAAAAAATCATAAAGATGTCATTTGGGTATAGTGTTACATAAATAAGTAATTGTCAAACAGTGACAGCACTGTAAGCTGAAAATTGGCTTGGGCAGCAAGGGGGTTAAAATGTCTGGTACTGAGGTGGTTAAATGCCCAATTAAAAAAGATGGGGAAAAGAGCTCAAACAAAACAATGAATAAAACTAAAATAATATAAGTGTGACATTATGGATTTTCAAAGAGGGGGCATTTTTACATTTCAATGACCCCCTTATCACAGAAGAATGAGAGTCAACAGTTGGAGAGGTACCTCAAATTACTTGAGTGAGGATGCCTCAACAACTGAAACAGAGTTTAATGTGAAACTCATCTAGGACTTTTGAAAACGACAGCCCCTTTCACACTTGTGCGACTTGTCTGCAAAGTCGCATGACAAGTTGTACCCCATGATTTCCAATGAGTACCATTCATATCAGTGCGATTTCAAGTCGCACTGACTTCAAAATAGTCCCTGCACTACTTTGGTCAGACTTTGATGCATGTTGAGGTCCACAGCCCTCAAGTTTTTACAGGCATTCCCTGAAATCACTTTAAAATAGTGCGACTTTCAAGTTGCGGCAGTGTGAAAGAGACAGGAAGCTAACCAACTAGAAGAGGGGGAAAAAAACAAAACAAAGGGGAGGTGCAAATATTAGCGAAGGCAAGGACAATAGAGCAGAAAGCACAGGAAACAGAGGAAGGTTTAACTGAATATCTGTTAAATGAGGACCATATAATTGCTTTAAGTAGGGCATTAACCTTCTGCCCAGTGGACAGAGGACACAAGTTTTTTTTTTTTTAACAGAAAATTTTTATTAAACAAATCAGCATTACTTTACAGAATGATTTAAAACATTCAAAGTACAGAAGAAAATGACAGTAGAATCAACCTTCAACCTGTAGTCATTGCCTATCAGATATTCCAACTGTGCAAATATCAGAAGTATCATTTAACAGTACACCTTAATACATTATAGTATTATAGCATCGTAGATAAACTTACATAAGTAACCATTTTCAATCCAACCTGATAAGGAGGGGGAAGGGGGGGGGAGGAGGGAAGGGGGGGGGGAGGAGGGAAGGGGGGGGGGAGGGGGGGGGGAGGAGGGAAGGGGGGGGAGGGGGGGGAAGAGGGGAAGGGGGAGCGAAGGAAAGGCAAGGGGGGGGGCAAGAGGGAGCAGGCAGCAGGAGAGTAGTCAAAGAGACACAGGATTTCCTCAAACCAGTTTCATAGCATAATTATGGGGGAGGGGGTTCCGGGGCCCCAGAGGCATCTACCCAAGACGACCAGATCTTATCAAACTTTCCTGGACATTGCCTACTTTCATATGTCAATCTATACAGGGGAAGTACCATGTTCACTGACCATGATGCCAAAGTAGGAGGCTCTGCCTTTTTCCATACCATTAATATTTCACGCCTAGCATAATATAATGCGAAGGTAAGA
The DNA here is from genome assembly GCA_037952925.1 of Lithobates clamitans. Classification (NCBI taxonomy): domain Eukaryota; kingdom Metazoa; phylum Chordata; class Amphibia; order Anura; family Ranidae; genus Lithobates; species Lithobates clamitans. The sequence goes on from JBBGZY010000449.1 coordinate 17,473,629, forward strand.
CACAGTTTACTATATCTGTCTCCCTCAATATCCTCCAAATGGCTAAGCAATAGTATCTGAGGTTCGACTGGTACATTCAAACTTGTGACATCGCTCAGTGTGGAGGCCACTGCTGAGCAAAAGGGTTTAAGTTTGGGACAGGACCAGACCATGTGCCAAAAGGTGCCCACTTCCTGCCTACATCTCTGACAATTGGGGTCCCTTTGATCATAAATGCGCGCCAGTTTCTGTGGGGTGAAGTACGCTCTGTGTAGGAACTTAAATTGTATGAACCTATCTTTCGCCGCTATCATGGAAGGAATGTAGGAAATTAAACACTCCTTCCATTCCTCTTCATCCAGGGAAGGGATATCAACCCTCCATTTTTCCCATGTCTTGGTTAGTTTGGTGTCATACTCTACTGTGAGGTATAGATATAACGTCGAAAGTGGCTTCCCCATCACGCTAGAAATCAGGAGCCGTTCAATGGAATCTGGTTCCAAAATAAGGGGGGCAGGGAACTGAGCTTCAAAAGCGTGCTTTAGCTGCCAGTATCTAAATTGGAAGGAGGATGGGATAGCAAATGATTGCTTCAGGGCCTGAAAAGTCTTAAGCCTACCATCCTGAACTATATGTTTTAGTGTGAGAATACCCTTTTTTGCCCAGATAGAGGTGTCTGGTATACTATGAAGGTGAGGGAGCATGGGATTGCCCCATAAGGGCATATGAGGTGAGATATGATTGAGTTTCCCATATATCCTCCTGGCCTCCTGCCAGACCCTTACAGTGGTTCGCATCGGAGTTGTCATGGACTGACTAGCCCGAAGTCCACGAAACGGAAGGTTGCTCAGGGCTGCAAAAGAACCCAAAATGGCTGCTTCCAGAGTAACAGCAGGATTCTGTGCGGGCTGGGAGAACCACCACCGAATCATAACAAGAACAGCTGCCCAGTAATAAATTTGAAAGTTCGGTAGTGCCAGTCCCCCCCCGGATAATGGGAGATATAGGATCTGCTTGGCCACTCTGGGTGGCCTCCCAGCCCACACAAAGTGTATCAGCAAACTCTCCAATCTTTGGAAAAAGGCCCTAGGGATGTGGATGGGTGTGTTGCGAAAAAAGTATAAGTATTTGGGAAGGTAAATCATTTTTAGCAGATTTACTCTGCCAACCGGGGTCAGTGGGAGGGAATGCCAAGAAGCACACATAGCCGTTAGCTGTGTCATAAGTGGTCGCAGATTATCGTCCATATAGTCCTGGACTTTACCACTGATCTTAATCCCTAAGTACTTGAAGTCCTCTACCCATTTAAGCTGCACGTGTGGGATCCTAGGGTTCGACTGATGGAGCGGGAACAGTATGGACTTATCCCAATTAATACGGATCCACGAGTACCCGCTGAATTGGTTGATCAGACCTAGTGCAGTCTGCAGGGAGGATGACGCGTCCGCCAAATAGAGCAAAGCGTCATCCGCATACAGCGAAATCTTCTCCTCGATTGGGCCCACCTGAAGCCCCCTCACCCCGGGGTCAGCCCGCAGCAGTATAGCCAGGGGCTCCATCGCCAAGGCAAATAAGCCCGGGGAGAGGGGACACCCCTGTCTCGTACCCCGAAAAAATTTAAACTTCTCTGATAGACAACCATTGGTGCGTATTCTGCCTGAAGGACTATGATATAGCATGCGGAGCCATTTTGTGAAACCCGGGCCAAACCCAAAACGCGAGAGCACCTCCCATAAGTAGCCCCACTCAACGGAATCAAAAGCCTTCTCCGCGTCAGGTGAGGCCACCACTCCTCCGGAGTCCCCATACGCCCTGTCTATATGAGTATAAAGACACCTAATGTTGATGTCAGTACCTCTCCCGGGCATGAAGCCTGTTTGATCTCTGTGGATCAGGGCAGTGATGACAAGGTTAAGCCTATTGGCCAGTACTTTTGCCAGGACCTTTGCGTCCACGTTCAGGAGGGATATGGAGCATAAAGTAGGGTCCTTCCCGGGCTTGGGGATCACCACTATGATCGCTTCACTCATTGTATCCGGGAGTTTCTCGAGGCGCATCGACGCAGAGAAGAGGTCCTGAAGCTTGTCTACTAGTTCCGCAGCGTATTGTTTGTAAAATTCTACAGGGATACCATCGGGTCCCGGTGTTTTCCCCGTCTGCATTGATTTGAGTGCCCGGAGTATTTCCAAGGATGTAATTGGGGCGTCAAGCTTATCACGATATGTTACCGTAAGGGATGGGACATCAATACTGTCTAGGTATGCCACCAGGTCCTCCTCCCTATAGTCTGCCTTGGACATGTAGAGGGATTTATAGAATTCCGCGAAACAGCTATTGATCTCTTCCGGTGTGTGGACTGTCTGTCCCGAAGGGTCTCTGATGTGGGAAATGCTCATCCCCCCCGCTTGTTCCCTGGAGAGCCAGGCCAACAAACGGCCCGCTCGCTCCCCCTGATCAAAAATCCCTTGGGATTGAGCCAGCATTTTTTTCTGGGTAAGAGAGGTATGAAGACGAACCACCTCCGACGTCATAAATTGTAAATGTGAGTAGTTTATAGAGTCCCGGGTACGAACAAAGAGGACCTCTGCAGTACTCGCCTCTCTCAGCCCTTACCAACTCTGCCCTGCGCTCCCCACGAACTCTAGGGATAATGGTCTGGTAATGTCCCCTCGTCGTGGCCTTGAATGCGTCCCAGACAACTGTGGGGTCAGCCGAGCCCACATTTACCACCCAGAAGTCAAGCAGCTCCGTTCTGAATTGAGGGTCTACGGCCGTGTCTGAAATCCAAAACCTCGAGAGCCTCCATATCTTGTCTACAGGGCCTAGTGAAAGGTCCAATGACAACAACAGGGGCGCGTGGTCAGAGATTCCTCTAGGGAGTATTCGTATATCTGTAACCCGTGGGAGGACCGGACTTCCCGCAAAGACTAAGTCTTTACGGGAGAACATCCTGTGAGGGGCCGAATGGCATGTGTATGCCCTGGTCTGGGGGTGTCTCCACCTCCACACATCAGTCAGGCCATACGTGTCCGCCCACTCAGTCAATCCAGGATGGTGATATCCCGCAGATGCCAGTCTATCAAGATCCGGATCAGGGACTAGATTGAAATCACCCAATATAATATTGTTATCAGATGCAAATTCAGCTATCTTGCCGGTGATCTGGTTGAGCACCAGCAGTGAAGCCGGAGGAGGCAAATATAAACCCACAATGGTCCACGTTAAAGAGTATATTTTAGCATGTATGATGACATAACGACCATCAGGGTCCAGGGCCAAATCCAGGAGCCGGAAAGGAAGGGATTTTAATATCAGAATAGTGACACCACTGGAAAAACTGGAGTGCGTGGAGTGGTAGTGATAGCCCACCCACGGTTTTTTGAGGGCCAGAACTCTACTTCCTATTAAATGCGTTTCCTGGAGCACACATATGTGTGGGTTGTAAGCTTTAAGGAATTGGAACACCAGGGAACGCTTAACCGGGGAGTTCAGTCCCCTGGTGTTCCAGGAAACAATATTAAGGGAGGACATGGTTACTCAGAATGATAATAATGTTAGGGTCAATGTAGGTCGTGGCTCCCGAGCTGGACCCCCGGACCCATAACGGACATACCTGAAAACATTGCAATGCTGATGAGTCAATTTTTTTTTTAAAGAAAAACAATTGTAAAACAAAAACAAAACCAAACTGAAAACAGTCCAACTTCTAACATGAATTAAAACAGCCCCATTAGGGGAACTATCCCCACCCCACCCAACCCCCCCAAACTGAGGCGGGTTTCAATCCCAAACCAATTCAGCTCGCCGGCTGCAGCAAGGGGTCCATGGAAGAGGCAAGCCCAACCCCCCTAGATTGCACACGGGGGGGCAAGCAACAGTTCAAGCGGCCCTTCGAGTGTGAGAACTCCGCTAATAGAGTATAACAGGCTGTGGGGTATTAAAAATCAAACAGAGGAGAAGTAAATCGTATTGTGACCCCACAGTGAAGTCGATCCATCACTAAGAGAATACAGGTATGCAGGTAACATGAAGCCTCATTGCTCAACAGTCTCCTGACCAAATGCTTTGGCAGGGGCATTAACTTAGAGTTTTCCTGATAGGAGATAGTTAGTTACCCCCCTCAAATCTGAACACATCATGGGGATGAACTGGGCACAACCTGTGCAACAAAACTAAGTCATCCATGGAGCAGTTCGTATGTGAATTCAGACTTGGGCCCAGGTTGTTACAAGTAAACAATAATGAGGAGATTCGGTGCAAACCGATTGGTCGGTCAACGGAACTGTGGCAGGGAATCCAGCCAGGCAGAGGCCTCCCTTGGTGTGGTGAAAAATCGAGTCGTCTCGCCATCCTGGACCCTCAAGCGAGCAGGGAAGAGTACACTATAGCGAATGTTGCGTGATCTCAGTGCCGCCTTAACCTGGTTAAACGATTTCCTGAGTTTTTGGGTCTCTACCGAATAGTCAGGGAAGATCATCAGTTTAGTGTTCTGAAATTTTAGGGGCACGAAGAACTTCATCTCTGTCTCTGAAATTAAGGAGACGGAATATGAAGGTGCGAGGAGGGGATCCAGGAGGCCCTGGCTTAGGCGGTATACGGTGTACCCTCTCGACTGTGTAGTAGGGTGACCATCGGGCTTCCGGTAGGAGGTCACGCAGCAGGCCCTCTATGAAGGAGGTAGGGTTGTTCCCCTCCGCCCCCTCCGGTAAACCGACAATACGAAGATTATTGCGCCGGTTTTTGTTCTCTGCATCTTCAGCTCTGTATTCTAAGGCCTTTACTTTGGTCTGGAGCGTACGGAGTGTTGCTCCATGTTCCGCCACGGTGTCTTCAGTGTTACTCAATCTTTGTTCCGTCTCGGTAACTTGCGACCTAATTTTGTCTATGTCTTGACGGATTAGACCCATATCCAGCTGAACAGCCTCTATTTTTGTTGTTAATGTGGATTGGCACGTTGCGATGGCCGCCATGACGTCCGCCAGCCAGGGGGGACGAGAGTCATCCGACTCCATGATGCTTGTCTGTGAGGCTCTATGTGCGCTGCGTATGGTATGGGCCTCCGGAGTGGGACAGGTGGGCATCTGAGGGAAGTCCGACTGTGGCGGAAAGGCCAACCTTTTGCCCCCTTTGCTATATTTTGCACTAGAAGACCTGCGCCTCATTCAGATTGTCAAGGCCCCCGATCTGGGCAATAATTATTGGCTGGCTGTGGGAGTCTATCGGGGGGGGTTCAGGGGTGTGCAGTCAGTATATTCAGATCTGTACGTGCCCCCCAGAGAGTCTACCCCCTCACCTGCAGGTTAAGTAAGATCAGGGCTGTCCTCAAGCTTCCACAGGCCTACAGGGATTTTTAGTGTGTCTCTCCCAGGGTGTCAGGGGAAGAGATGGTCCAGGGCCTGCTCCACAATCCGGCTAGAGACCCCCAGCTGTCCCAGGCTCCCCTCCTCCAGATCCCTGGGGTCAGTCTCATCCTCAGCTGTTCCGGCGGCCTCAGGTCTTCAGGAAAGGCCGCGAATGCGGCCTAGCTGTTGGTGGGGCCTGAGGATGCAGTCCGAGCCGATTCCGCGGCCGTGACTAGGCCCGAGCTTTCACCTGAGGCCCGTGATGGGCCGTGATGTGTCCGGAGGCGCCGACCGCGCCAGGGGTCATCCGAATCACGGCGCGGCCCGCCAGGAAAGGCCGCGGCTGCGGCCTAGCGCCTCGAGGTAGGCCGGAACGTCTGGCGGCTGCGATCGCGGTCCTGGATCGAAACTATCCCCCCCCTTAAGAGACAGAGGGTCTGTGAGCCCCCCAGAGACAGCAGGGATGTGTCCGGAGGATTTATGGGGCAGATGGATCCGGAATAAGCCAGCGATGTGCGGAGCTCTCTGAAAAGCAGCCGCTCACATCGCCATCTAAACCTTTCCCTCCATCGTATTCTATTTAAAAAGTGGTAAAATAAATCCAAGACCCATGTGTGGGAAGAGTGAACCATTGTGGAGGAAGATGATGATATAATCAATGATGATATTTCTTTGGATGAATATTGAGATAACGTGTGAGAGGGGGTTATTTATGATCAACACATTTTATATGATGATATTCTGTTTCAGAATACTGATGCAGCTCTGCATTTATAGAAGATAATTCTTTGTAAAACATTCAAAGTGCCATGATTCTACTCATCTTGTGATAGATCAAGGGTTCAAGTATTTGATGGAGGAAGTGGATAAGGTTGTGAGAAGATCATTTATAAAATATAAAGTGCCTTGAAAAAGTATTCACACCCCTGTAAATTTTCCACATTTTGTCATGTTACAACCAAAAACAAATGTATTTTTTGGGGGATTTTATGTGATAAACCAATGCAAATGGGCACATAATTGTGAAGTTAAATGAAAATAATAAATGGCTTTCAAAATTTTTTACAAATAAATATCTGAAAAGTGTGGCGTGCATTTGTATTCGGCCCCCTTTACTCTGATATACCCAACTAAAATCTAGTGGAACCAATTGCCTTCAGAAGTCACCTAATTGGTAAACAGAGTCCACCTGTGTGTATTTTAATCTCAGTATAAATACAGCTGTTCTGTGAAGCCATCATTTGTTAGAGGACCTTATTGAACAAACAGCATCATGAAGGCCAAGGAACACACCAGACAGGTCAGGGATAAAGTTTAAAGCAGGGTTGGGTTAGAAAACAATATCCCAAGCTTTGAACATCTCATGGAGCACTGTTTAATCCATCATTCGAAAATGGAAAGAGTATGGCACAACTTCAAACCTACCAAGACATGGCTGTCCACCTAAACTGACAGGCCTGGCATGGAGAGCATTAATCAGAGAAGCAGCAAAGAGGCCCATAGTAACTCTGGAGGAGCTGCAGAGATCCACAGCTCAGGTGGGAGAATCTGCCCACAGCACATCTATTAGTCATGCAGTCTACAAATCTGGCCTTTATGGAAGAGTGGCAAGAAGAAAGCCATTGTTGAAAGAAAGCCATAAGAAGTCCCAATTGCAGTTTGCGAAAAGCCATGACACAGCAAACATGTGGAAGAAGAAGCCCTGGTCAGATGAGACGCTGTGTGTGGCGGAAATCTAACACTGCACATCACCCTGAACACACCATCCCCACTGGCTCATCTTACAGCTGGACAACGACCCTAAACATACAGCCAGAGCTACAATAGAATGGTTTAGATCAAAGCATATTCATGTGTTAGAATGGACCAGTCAAAGTCCAGACCTAAATCCAATTGAGAATCTGAGAGTTTGCGCTATTTTACAAAGAAGAATGGGCATACATTTTACTCTCTAGATGTGTAAAGCTGGTAGAGACATACCCAAAAAGACTTGCAGCTGTAATTGCAGTGGAAGGTGGTTCTACAAACTATTGATTCGGGGGGCTGAATACAGATGCACACCGCACTTTTCAGATATTTGTAAACAAAACCATTTATCATTTTCCTTTTACTTTACGACTATATGCCACTTTGTGTTGGTCTATCACATAAAATACCAATAAAATACACTTACGTTTTTGGTTGTAACATGACAAAATGTGAAAAATTTCAAGGGGTATGTCTACTTTTTCAAGGTACTGTAATCCTTTATATATGTGATTGTTGGCAAATTTCATGTATAGTTGTGCAGCAGATTATGACCTCTGGAGAGCTGTTTAAGGAAACTGATTAGGTCCTGGCAAGATATATACAGCTCTTCTGATATTCATATTGCTGTGTGTGAGGTATGCAGACTACTGATGTGAATCTCTTGGAAGAATTATTACAATTGCCTATTTGTATGTAATGGGGAGGAAAAATATTTTTTTTTATTAGGACGTTTATTAATAAAAAACTGTATTAGATAAATTAGTGTGCTCATCAGTTCCCTGTATTCCTCTTTTTTATTGTTTTGGAATTATACAAGCTTGAGGAACACACCACATCAACAGTGGTGGCAATTTTGGGGAAGTGGCAAATGCAGTTTTTGTTTTATATTTTTTTGGTCTTAAAATGCTTACCTGTCACGGATGGAAAAAAGATACCAACAAGTACAGTAAAGGTGGTTGTGATGTCAGCCAAGACGTACAGATGAAGGTTACTTTTTGATCCCAGAACATCTATGGAATGCTTGCTGGATTTCTCAATAATAGCACCTTTATCTAAGTAATTGCTCCACAGGTTGTCTACCAAAGAAGATGAAAGTATGGATAATTATTCTTAGGGAAAAGATAGGGGGCCATATATAGTAAAATGGTAAATGGTAAAACAATGGCACCTCTGTGTAGAAAATCAAACATCACGTATAGAGCAATTCCAGGTAACATAAAATGAACGTGAAACTATTTAAAGAAATTAATGTTTTTTTACCCTTGCTATCAATGCATTATCTGCAAGGTAGATAGGCAGAGGAGAAGGAAGTGTACATCATTTACATTTAAAAGTACAGGGGTTAAATATGACATCAGTTTATCACATGCAATATGCATGTAGTGTACCTTGTTCAATGTTCATGCAATAAACAGTATGTAGGAAGGACCACCAGGATGCTCAGAGATAGGTTGAGGGAACACGTATACAACATTAGGAAGGGCATACATAACCACAGCCTGTCTGCACACTTTAGGAAGTATCATAGTATGGACCCAACAGAAATAAAGTTCATAGCCATTGATAAATTGAGACCACACTGGAGGGGCTGCAACCGTTCCATGGAGATCAATAAAATGGAGACTTGCTGGATTTATAATTTAAAAATGCTTGCGCCACTGGGCCTGAACATGACTGTTAACATCAATTGTTTTATTGATAATAGTTATTGTCATTGTTTATATGTTATGTGTATTCCTTTATTTAAAGGGTCTGCAGTGATTTTTTTATGGCTGAATATACAGCATATTACTAGTATCAGCACCTTTGTGTATCTGTGCCAGTTTTAAAATATCTTCTATTTTTTACACTAGATTTTGCCGGTGGGTGTCTTGCACACAATATATATATATATATATATATATATATATATATATATATATATATATATATATATATATATATGGAGGTGATGTATGAATGTCGGTATACTAGCGTCCCCTGAAGATGTGAATTCGCATGAAACACGTTGGAACATGAGCTACTCTCTGACATCTTGCTGCCACTTCCATGCTTGAAACTGGCCGCTCTCTTTGTAAGTGCACCGTTTTATTTGTCATGACAATCGTTTTACTAGTATTTGGATGAAGCCTCTCACTTTATGTGGAATCTATACTTTTTAATAAATATACTACACTATATTAAACACTTTCTTTGCAATTATATTTATCAGATATTTTGGACTCTTTTGCATTGGACTTTAATCGCACTGATTTATCTTTATTATAATTTTTGAATACTGTGAATGCTTTTTACATGTATGAATGCTGTGTTGATATCACATGCTTTGAGTTTGTAATGTTCTCTCACACTAGAGGGAGAGTGTGTGAGTGTGTGTGTGTGTCCATGTGAGGGGGCAACTAGGAGCATGGCTGCTTGTTTTCCCTAACTTTGGATACAAAGTGTTTGCGTTTGGAAGGACACTTACTACATAACCAAAGACTGGTCAGACTACGGACACACCCGAGTACTAAGGGTAGCTTTCAGCTGACTGGATCTGGGTGAATTAGAAGACAAGAGTGCTGACCTCCCTATTTGCTTATCGGTCACTGTGGATTGGATTGATGTTCATTTGGCAGCGATCGCAGCCACTTACACCACAAGGCTTTCGATTGATCTTCTTTCTGGTGAGTGCAATTCCTAGAGGGATCTCAAGCACTAGATGTATCGATTGTTGAAATTTTAAACAACTGATGAATCGCTTATGAACATTCATTTACAAATCACTTTGGCTTCTCCAGTTTTAAACAGATGAATCACATATGAACTTTTATTTGTAAAGCACTATGGCTTCTCCAGTTTTCAGCTGAATATACAGTTTTTTGAGCTTCTATTTAAAATCTTTAGCGCTGCTGAAGTTTTGAAAGATTACCTTTTGATTGAAATTATTCCAAATCGTAGTTTTAATTGCTTCCCTTGTTTCAGGATTCACATAGATTGCTTGGAGTCTGGAGAGGGCCCCAAGCAGAGCCCAATGCTCTAGGGTCAAATTACAAACTGACCCCACATCTTCAGTATGGAATAGTCCATTCTCCAGCATCAGCAGGCATTAGCAAAACCATCTTGTCTCGGAAATACTCCTGCCCCTCCCCACCCATTTTAAACAATAAAGATAAATGTTTTAAATTAAATGGTAATTAACTTAAAGTGGAACTTTAGCTATAACAACTTAATGAAAAAGAATGCTCTTTGGCATGGAACATACATTCCACATTAATAATTATGCTACCAAAATTAGTGTGTGCTGTAAATTGCCTCCAGCATTTCTCCTGTTTCTTCTTGCTGGAAGCTGCCATTTTGCTGAAGCCCAGAGCCCCAGTAGTAAATCATAAAGCAGGACTAAACCCATTAATTTACCAGTTTCAAAAAACAATTACATTCCTGGAATGCTGGAAATACAAACTGAGCTTGTGTCCTCAACCAAACTGTCAAACAGCTGGTGTCATAACTGATCACATGTGCAGCACCATGGCAGTTGCAGTTCAAATAGAACCAACTTCCTTGGCTATAAAGGATAGGAGGGTTAAATTCCGCTTTAAGGCTGTCAGCAGATTGGTCTCTACACACTCAGCAGTGCCTAAAAATGGAGAGCAACTGTGCATGTGCAGAGGAGGGCGAGACCGTGTATTACTGGATTTTAAACAGTATAGACACTTATTTTTAAACTTTTACATTAAAAATAGATCACTTTAGGGTCCAGCCTGAAGTGATCTAGCAAGACTTAATTTTCTGACTAAAGTTACATGTTCAAGGTATACAAAAAAAAGTGTGCTATAGGTGATCTACTGATGTAAAGTGTCTGCATCAGTATGCATTAGCATCATGACTTACCTTTCAAAACACCACTGGCTGCTCCTGGTATGCCAGAGATTTCACTGACCTCGTTTTGAAGAAAGTACTCATCACATGTGCTACTGGTAAAATTTGAAGATCCACAAAACAGTTCAGACAACTTTGTAGCCACAGTAACATTATCAATTATTGTTGTTTTGGCACATATATCAAACCGGTCTCTTGAAAGGGTTCTGTTGCCGAGCACACATATTCTAAGAAAAAAAAAATTAAGATTTTAAGACAGGGCAGGCTGTGCAGGCATTGAGAAACTAATTTATCTCCCCCGGTCCATTTTTTTCCTCCTATTTTTTTAAAATAAATATATTTCTCCTCTCTTCTAGAACATGAGGCACACATCCTACCCGAGTATTATTTCTGTCATCTTCTCATGACAACTCTGGTTGACTTGTGTACTGATTGTGCAATGTTTTATTATGTCGTTTTCCACATAATTTTTGTTTATTTACACAGGTACTTTTATATAGCACTGTCAAATTACGCAGCGCTTTACATATATATTGTACATTCACATCAGTCCCTGGACCTTAGGGGGCTACAATCTAAAATCCCTTAACCACTTCAATACCAGGCACTTTCCCCTCTTCCTGCCCAAGCCAGTTTTCAGCTTTAAGCACTATCGCTATTTAAATTACAATTGCGACACTGTACCCAAACTAAATTTTCAGAATTTTGTTCCCACAAATAGAGCTTTCTTTTGGTGGCATTTGCTCACCTCTGTGGTTTTTATTTTTTGCTAAACAAATAAAAATAGACCCAAAATTTTGAAAAAACAAAAGTTTTTCTTCATTTCTGTTATAAAATATTGTAAATAAGTAATTTTCTCCTTCACTGATGGGCACTGATAAAGGCTGCAATGATGGGCACTGATAAGGCGGCACGGATGAGGTGGCACCGATGATGGGCACTAATATGTAGCACTGATGGGCACTGATAGCTGGCACTGATAAGCAAGACTGATGGGCATTGATAGGCGACACTGATGGGCACTAAAAGGCTGCACTGATGGGTACTTATGGGTGGCACTGATGGGCATCACTGTAAATGAGACACTGTCAGGCACTGATGGGCACTGATTGGCATCATTTTGGGGCACAGATTGGGATCCCTGGTGGCCTTGGATGGCATACCTGGTGGTCATCACCGGTGGCCATCTCTGGTGGTCCTGGGTGGGCATCCTCGGGGGTGTAGCGCAGACAACCGTCAGGAGAGCAGCCAATTGGCTCTCCTCTACTCACGTCTGTCAGACGCGAGTGAGGAAAAGCCGATACACGGCTCTTCCTGTTTACACCGATTGGACACAGCTGATCACGTGGTAAAGAGTCTCCGTCAGACTCTTTACCGAGATCAGTGTTGCAGTGTGTCAGACTGACACGACGCACCACCGATCGCTGTGCGACAGCTGTTAGCCTGAAAGACGTCACATGATGTCCACGCAGGATAAACGGAAGCACCGCCCAGCTGTAATTTTGCTATAGGCCGGGCAAGAAGTGGGTAAAGTGTCACTAAACCCAGTAATATAAAAATAGTTCTTCTGCACCCCCCCCCCTAGTGTCCACAGCTTCTAAATCATCTTTTTACATTAAAATACTGCAACTATATACCTTTTTGGATGATCTGTATACCACGGTTACATGATAAACTGCACAGTTTCTCCAGTGCTGAGAGTTCAGAAAGGAAGAGATTTTTACTGCAGCCTGTATACACGCCCACATGTGTGATGTCAATATCATGTGACCTGGCTATCTCTGAAAACAAGTAACTGTTCTCTCCAGCATAAAAGACACAACTGAGCATGTGCAGGTCAGCTACTTTGCCTGTGTTAGCTGGCCTTCCCCAGATAGATAGTGCAGGAGGGAAGGATCTATGCATACAGGATAAAACAGCCTTTTTACACAATGCAGAGGATTAACTCCTTAAGTTTCACAGTGAGTATAAGCAGCATGCTATGCTGCATATACAGAATGATTTTACTGTTGTGGGTTTAGTAACACTTTAAGCCTAGTACACACGATCCAAATGTCTGGTGACATCAGCCGGTTCAATAAAAACCTCCGACATTCAGCCCGTGTGTATGACAGCCATGCCCGGCTTCTGTCAGACAAGCATGCTGGAGAACCAGCGGTCGACCGGCTCCCAATCAGCACTCTCAGCCAATGGCTGAGAGCACTGACCAGTGTCCTGTCAGAGCCCAACAGCTCAGCGGGGGAGATTGCTGTACTAACTGTAGGAAACCTGCACACAGTGCCCCCATCACTGTATCTGAGAGGCTCAGCCCAGGGTAGAAGCCATATGTGCCCCTCTACAAACAGCCATGGCCTTAGATGGGTCACAATACAAGCTACAGCTAGAACAGCTGGACATCCCCTTCTGGGACTATCTTCTACCACAACAATGGCTATTTCAGCAACTGCTGGAAAAGCATCTACCAGTCTTTGCCACCAGTCCAAAAGACTACGGTTACACAGAGGCCATCACCCACCCAAGCCACACAGGGAATGCTCCACCTATCTGGGAGTGGTACCATCACATTACCCTAGCTTTGTGCCAGGAGTTCAAGGACTTAGTCCTCAACATGCTACAAAGCGGGGTAATTCAGAAGAGTCGTATCTCTTGGGCAGCTCCCGTGGTCCTGGTGTCAAAGAAGGATGGAAGTCTGCGATTCTGTGTAGACAACCGCAAGCTTAGTGCATGAACTCACTGGGATGCCTGCCCTTTGCCCCAGAGAGAGGAATAGCATATGGCACTGCGCCAAGCCAAGTACTTCTCCACCCTTGGCTTGGCAAGTGGCTATTGATAAGTCCTGGTGAGAGATCAAGGTCCTGAAAAGAATGCCTTCATTACGCCCCTGGAACTGTTCGAATTTACCCACATGCCCTTTGGGCTAAGAAACGCCCCCAACATGTTTCAGCACTTAATGTGATTAAGGCAATTTGAAAAAGAAAAAAACGATATATTCATTAAAAAAAAGTTTATTTTTACAAAATTTCAACATGATTAAAAGATTCCCACATGGCAAACAATACAAAAAGAAATATGAATGTATTATAATATTGCACAAATAATCATCCTAAAGTGGTATTTCCCCACTACTTGCGAGTATACTATTCATACATGTTACAGATCATGGGTAGTGGGAACAGCCAACACGTTTCGAAATATGTATAAACTATATTCTTTTTCAGGGACTAATACCACTTCTCAAAGTATAGAACATAAATGTAATTTAGAATCCCGATAAATGAATATCATACATAACATTTTAGAAAAATATAAAGTGTCAAACTTGCATATCTTGCTATATCATTTGAGAGGGCACTTCAACACAAATGGGGGTCATAAATGTCTGCAGAACAAGCCTTTCACCACATACCACCACTGGATGAACTCCCAAAAGGCCACCAAAAACATGAAAGGAGGGAAGCAAAGATTATGAACTGTAAAAGTTAAAAAAATATATATATAAAAAAGGAAAATATTATACTCAGTTCAAAAATGTATTGTATGTATACCTCACAGGGGATCGCTAATCCATAAGGATTGCGATCATCCTATGAAGGGATAAAAATCAAATATTTACTGAGTAGAGCCTCCTATATGTTTAGCCAAGGTACAAACAATAGGGCTAGAGATAGGCTTTATCCAAGTGGACTCAGGCAGGTTGTTCTAATGCCCCCCGCAAGAAAAGATTTGCTCCACTGCACAAACGTCCGCATGGATTCAATGAAGGAAGGAATGCTGCCAATGTGGTCCCCAGTGTCTCCTTATATGCCCCATGTGTGCCAAAAGTCACGCCACGCGGCGCAATGATGTCACACGAAACGTAACACGATAATGACACATGCATCCGGCGTGACATGAACAGCGTGAGATGATGTCATATATACAGGGATGATGGCAATTTACATGCCAAGCTACATAAGTTTTTAAACTTTTTGTTTCAGCACTTAAAGGAGATATGTCTGGGAGATGTTCTAGTCTACTTGGACTATATTATTATTTTCGCCAAGACATTTGAGGACCATGCTAAGCACTTGGACCGGGTGCATAGTATGGGTTGAAACTCAAGCCTAGTAAATGCAGCTCAATGAGGCAGAGGATCCAGTACCTGGGGAACATTTAGAAGCTGGAGGGGTCCATCCAGTTCCAGCTAAGGTACAAACTGTACAGGACTGGCACCCCCAGCCACCTCGTGTTCAATCAAAGAGCAAGATGTGGTCCCTCAGAATGCAGAAATCTACAACCATGAAGAGTGTGTGCTGATTCAACAGAAGTCTCATGCAGGTGCGGTGCTTCCACTCTCAAAAGCCCAAACCACCCTCTCGTGAATGTCAGAGTGTCCAGTACAGCCCAAGCGACCCAGAGGCAAGCATCATCTCGAGATGCAGGACGATGTGCTTTATCATCAGGTGTGCAGCAAGAAAATGAACTTAAGCATAAAACCAGAAGAATGACTTTAAAATAACAATGTTAAAGTGGAGGCGAACTCCACTTTTGTACTTGTATCTACAGGTAAGCCTATAATATGGCTTACCTGTAGGTACAATGTATATCTCCTAAATTTGCACTGTTTAGAAGATATTCACGATGGATGCTGTCAGTGACGCCACTGCCACATGCTCTGATTGCATCCCCATGTCACGCATGCATGGGAATGATGTCATCACATCCCTGGCAATTTATACAGCCAGACCCTGCGAACCCGGAAGGAAGACCAGGCGAAGATGGCAGCACCGGGGATCTGTGACAGCGCTGCGTGGGAAGGATCTGCTTTATAGGTAAGTGTCATAATGTGCTAGCATGCAGTTCAGATTCCTGTCCAAATCGCATGCAATTTCCCCCACTGCTCCTGTGTGTGTGTGAACCCAGTATAGAAAGGGAAGCGCCATCTAGTGCAGCAATGGGCAGTGTATTAATAATGTTATATACGTATCGATTTCGTTATAAGGAGCATTTTCACGAGTACACGTACTTGTGAAATTACTCAGTATCAGTGCATTACAAAAAATAAACATTTTTAAGAAGTGTGAAAAAAATTTGAAAATATTTTTATTTATTTAATTATATTAAGTTTAGTGGATTTAACCCTCATTACAAACCTTTTGCCTCTCTGATTGTGATGGATGCCATTAGATCAGCGTTTGGAATCCACACCAGTAATAATTAAAATGACACACATCCTGGTGTAGGAAGCATTCTCCTTGGAGATGTAGAAAGAGTAGTTTCCAATGTTTTACCCCAGTAAGCGAAGGGTCTGGCCTTTGGGGGTAGACATATGCAATAATAGAAGGGCCGAGTCCAATTGTTCCAAGTAACCAGAATATTTAACTGCAACGGTCTTGAGTGGATGTTGGCTAAGAGGCATAGGGAAGACTGGCCGTTTACCAGGAGATGGTCAAAATGCTTCACAATGCAACTCCCCTTGGGATAGGGCAGAACCAAAACTGGAGTATGCAGCTTAGCAAAACCCTGGGGGGTCATGGATAGGCCAAAGGAAAAAAGCGACATATTGGTAATGCTGATCATCTACCACAAAATGCAGATAGCGTTGAGGAGGCAGAAAATGGGATTACGCAGATAGGCATCCTGAATGTCTATTGAGTTAAAAAAAAAAAAAAAAAACCCCAAGGAGGGAAACAATGACCAACATGACATTTTATATATGAAACGTGTAAACCCGTAGGAACAAAATTTAGAATCTTCAAATAGACTAGGCCAGACTCCTCTGGTTTTGGAACATGTTTGCGTAGAAATCTTAAAAGCGTTTTTCTGTTGGTACAGGGTGAATGACCCTTTGAGATAAGAGCTTCCCCACAACAGCAAGCAGATCCCCCCCACTGTGAAGGGGGAAAAGACCAGAAGGGAGGAAGCAGAGTGCTAAACTCCAGTTTGTAGCCCCAGGTAATGACACTCTGGGCCCAGGCATTTGAGATTTTCTGGGTCCAGAAGGCCAGCAGATGTTCTTTCACTCTTATGCCCCGTACACACGGTCGGATTTTCCGACGGAAAATGTGTGATAGGACCTTGTTGGAAATTCCGACCGTGTGTAGCTCCATCGCACATTTTCCGACACACAAAGTTTGAGAGCAGGCTATAAAACTTTCCGACAACAAAATCTGTTGTCGGAATTTCCGATCGTGTGTACACAAATCCGACGCACAAAGTGCCACTCATGCTCAGAATAAATAAAGAGATGAAAGCTATTGGCTACTGCCCCGTTTATAGTCCCGACGTACGTGTTTTACGTCACCGCGTTCAGAATGATCCGATTTTCCGACAACTTTGTGTGACCGTGTGTATGCAAGGCAAGTTTGAGCAAACATCCGTCGGAAAAAATCCTAGGATTTTGTTGTCGGAATGTCCGATCAATGTCCGACCGTGTGTACGGGGCATTAGAAGTGGGGCCGCCCTGTGACTAGGAAGAGGCTTTGGAACCAGTCTTGGCTGGTTTGAAAGGCCGTTGTTTTCTTACAAAAGTACATTCCAGTTCTAGCCTTAGCCTTGGCATTGAAAGAATGAGAAAGGGGAAAGGAACCTTTCGCAAACTCAGGAGTAGACATCCTACTGCCAGAGAAGAGTACTCTTACCTCTTGTGATCTTCTTGATGTACTTATCCAAGGAAGGACCAAGCAGACATTTACAGGGTAATCTCTCAAGGCATTTCTTGCATGGGAGCTCAGCTAACCAGCATTTAATTCAAAGCATATGAATTACATTCACAATTACATGCCATTCACCGAATAGCATAAGATCCTAG
This sequence comes from Lithobates clamitans, assembly GCA_037952925.1. Taxonomy (NCBI): domain Eukaryota; kingdom Metazoa; phylum Chordata; class Amphibia; order Anura; family Ranidae; genus Lithobates; species Lithobates clamitans. The sequence goes on from JBBGZY010000449.1 coordinate 17,491,347, forward strand.
ACAACAGATCTAACTCACTGAACAGAAGCATTCATATGGATGGCATAAACTTATAAAATAGTGCAGATTGGATGACCCAACAGGGGTGAACTTAAACCTCCTCGATACCAGAATGTTTATTCATTATTAAACAATTGTGGCAAAACCCACCTAAAGTGTAAAATTTAGATGGAGGAGGCAGCTGCTCAGACACCTTGGCTAGTGTAAACCTAGCTTGTGTTAAAATAATAGACTGTTATTTTCAGTAAGCCTATGTTTACATCAGTACTTTTACCACTTCTGGGAAAATGGCAAAAACTATAAAGAGTGAGAGCCTTGTGTACTTCTCTGGAACTCTATCAAGAAAGAAATAGACAAATAAAGCAATATGTCAGGAAAAACGTAAATATAAAACACAAAACCTAACTTTATTAGTCGATTATCCTAGGAAAGCAACTTATAAAATACCCCAAATATATAAAAACCATTCAAAAAGCAAACAAAGCAACATTAGCCCTGTTTCCCTATGACCGTTAATAATGATGGAAAAAATCAATATACTATCGTCTCCATGTTAATGAGCGTTGATACTGAAGTTTGACACAAAAAAGGTGAAGTAAATTTCTAAATATGTCCTAAATAGTATATCAAAGAGATACGTTCAAATGATGAAGACAGCTGAAGGATGGGATCCTTATGTTCCAGTTCGGTAGGTGCGATGTATTAAAACACAGCATTTAAAATTGAAGATGAATACACCAGTTTCCATGCATCAGAGACATAGCTGTAAAGGGAGTGCTGAAGATTCAAAGCAAATATCTCCACAAGGAACCCAAAAAGGCTTCCAATGCTTCAAGCATGATCAGAGCCTATATCTGATGTTGTCTTTTGCAAAAGCTGGACACTATTGAGGCAGGTATCCAATAAATTCATGCTTAAAATCCTAGAACAAGCTTCAATCCATATATCTTAATGCAATTCACAACCCATGATGTTGGACCTCCCTTGAATTTAGAGGGCACCTAACATTATGGTACTTGCACTATGTGTAAGCTTGTATACCACTTGCTGCCCAGGGCAAATATATTTTCTGAGAGAAATAAAACGGTGGCTGTTGCAATTTTTTATGTTGCTCGATATTTGCACAGCAATTTATCACACACAAATGTCAGGGAAAAAATACACTTGAATTAATTTTAGTGCACACAAATACATTATATTACCCAATATTTTGGTAAAATATTAACAATTATGTTGCACTGAGTAAATGGATACCAAACATGTTTTAAAAATTTTGCACGCCCAGGAAATGGTGACAAACTACTAAGCCTAAAAATCTCCATATGTATCGTTTTATAAGCCTTTAGAAGAAGTTTCCCGTTTAGACTTAAATGTGAGCTCTAGCATCAGAATTATTGCTTGCTCTCTGGCATTTGTGGTGATACCTCACTTGTGTTGTGAAATCACTGTTTACATATACAGTACATGCAGTAATAGGTACTTATTTGAGAAATCAGGGGTCTATTAGACCCCTGATCTCTCCTCTACCCTGCAAGGTTGGCCATCAAACATAGATCAGCTTGATCAACTGCCTCACTGGCCCATATTGGCACATTAGCAAAGAGCCAAAACCAAAAGTGACATAGTACACAGCATTTACAGCTTCGTTCATCACAGTGGAGGAGGCGGAACAGATGCTAATCCTCCCCCCTCTAACATCCCCCTCTGTTATCATCTGACCCAACTGCTTCGATACTCTGTAAATATGGTCAGGCAGCTGTAGAGCCGCTTGGATCCCTCTTAAATAAAAGCTGGTTGCTACCTGAAAATTTGGTTAACGGGATCATGGCTGCAGTAGAATCTGTTTCTACAAGATGCCATATGAAGATAGATATATAGATAGTAGAGCTGTATGATTAATAATTAAAAATCTGCAATCTCGATTCAACCCCCCCACATGATCTTAAAGCGGTAGTAAACCACTGAAAAAAAAAAACCTGCAAGGCCATAATGTGCAAGTGTGCATCGCATACTAGCACATTACGAAATACCTTAGAATGAAGCCCCCGCAGCACGCCCGGTTACCGCTGAGGGAGCTGAAATGTTCCCTCTGCATTTCTTCCAGGTTCGCGGGCATCAGCGCTGTGAGTGGCCGGAGCTGCGATGACGCCACAGCAGCACATGCGCGCGAGAGTCCTTCGTTCCGACAAGGAGCTCTGAAGTTCTGGCACGATCCGCTGGACCTTAAGAGCGCATGCGCCAGTGACGTCAGTGGCTGCATGCAGGGTGAATATCTCCTAAACTGTGCAGGTTTTGGCAATATTCATTTTACCTACAGGTAAGCCTTATTAAAGGCTTACCTGTAGGTTAAAAAGACCAAGCGGGGTATACAACTGCTTTAATCCAGCATTTTCATGTAACAAGTGCAGAGCAATTCCCTGCCCACAGCTGTCAAATAAAAAAAAAAAAAAAAGCAGGCAAGGTTTATCAACAACCTTGCTCAGTGCTGCAAGAGAGATATAAATAAACATAGTATCTTTCTGTTCATTTACAGATCAAAAGGCATGAACTTCGGTCTGCAAATGAGGCAAGTTTAGCCACTTAAAGTGGACCTTCAGTAATTTTTTCAACTTTCCATCTATTAAATCTTCTGCCCTTGTTGCTTTAACTTTGGATAGTAAAACATTTTTTTCTGCCAGTTAATACCTTATATAGGCCACTTTTTGTTTGTATGGTAAAAAGCCTAGGCTTATGACATCATGCACAGCTCTCACTCTCGTGAGAGTTTGCCAGGAAGGGAGAGGGGATGAGAAATAAGAGGGCCAATGAGAGCTGCAGAGCTGGAGGTGTGTGTCTGTGTAAATTCAGGAACTAAACAGGCAGCAGCTTCAGCTGCCCACAGTTAAAATGGTTGCAGCCAGACTCAGTGGAGGGAGATTTCTGCAGCATATTTGGCAAGTACAGAATCACGGTATATATAAAATAATATACAAAGTGGTTAGAGGGAAGCTTCAGAATGGCAAATATGTTTTGTTACAAATTATGTGAGCAGACTGCAGTTCCTCTTTAACCACTTCCATACCAGGCCATTGTAAAATGACGTCAGCAGGAACATCTCCTCCCTCTAGGTGGACGCCATATGATGTCCTCCTGTTCTCGCAGCTCCTGCGGGCCCCCAAAGGCCCACAGCGCAGCGATCGGGGATGATGCGTGTCCCTCGGACACAGCCCATCCCCAATCAGGGTAAAGAGACAATAAAATTGGCTCTTTACCACGTAACCGGCTGTGTCCAATCACAGTCGGTCACAAATGTCAACAGCCAGCTATAATGCAGTTTCCAGGTTCTCCTTCTCAGTGTGTAAAAAGGAGACTTGGAATAAAAAAAAAGTACAGTGCCCGATTTCCCCCCAAATAATGAGGACCTGTCACTAGCCCCAGAATACCTGTCACAGCCCATAAGAGTACCCGAGTACCTTTCACCAGCCCATCAGAGTATCCGAGTACCTGTCACCAGCTCATCAGAGTACCCGAGTACCTATATGCAGCCCATGCCTCCTAGAATATACTTTGGGGTGTTTGCTTTCCAAAATGGGGTCATTTTTTGGGTAATTCCACTGTCCTGGTGCTTCAGGGCCTTCAAAGGTGTCATAGGTCATCAGGAAATTATATGTGTAATTTATGCTACTAGAACGCCTGATGGTGCTCCCTGCATATTGGGCCTCTGTATGTGGCCAGGCTGTGTAAAAGTCTCACACATGTGGTATCGCGATACTCAGGAGGAGTAGCAGAATGTATTTTGGGGTGCAATTGGAAGTATACTTATGTGTGAGAAATAACTTACGACAATTTTGAGTAAAAAAAATAAAAATAATGTAATTTCTTCATTTTCCCAAGAATTGTGGGGAAAAATTACAACTTCAAAAAACTCACCATGCCTCTTACTAAATATCTTGGACTGTCTACTTTACAAAAAGGGGTAATTTGGGGGGTATTTGTACTGTTCTGACATTTCAGGGCCTCAAGAATTAAAAAATAAACCCAGTGGTGATTAAATACCACAAAAAGAAAGCTCTATTTGTGTGAAAAAAATGATAAAATTTTTGTTTGGGTACAGTGGTGCATAACTGAGTAATTGTCATTATCAAATTGTGAGCACACTGAAAATTGGTCTGGGCAGGAAGGGTGTAAAGTGCCCTGTATTGAAGTGGTTGAAGACTAATCCTTTTTCTGGCACTTGTTGTTTTATTCTCATTTTATCCATAGTTGTACCTCTGATAGACAGACAGACCCCATAAAAAAATGCATATGATAGCACTGCAATCAGGTTAGGTTGGGTGCAAATGCAAGTCACAGGGTGTCATATCTTCCACTTCAAACTGCTAACTATCAACAGATGCATGGAATGTGGTTTACCTGATGTATAACTCTTCGAAGTGAAAGATATAGGACACCCTATGACTTGGATTTGCTCCTAACTTATACTTCTGATGTTCGTATACAGTATATACCTGATTGCAGTGCCATCAGATGCATTTTTTATTAGGCAAGTTAAAACGTAGTCATTTATTTTAGTTCAACATCATTTCATTAAAGTGATTGTAAAGTCTAGTTAAAAAAAAAAAGAAAAAAAAAAAGAAGATATAACAAACATCTTATACTTACCTGCTCTGTGTAATAGTTTTGCACAGAGCAGCCTGGATCCTCCTCTTCTCGAGTCCCTCTTTGGCTCTCCTGGCCCCTCCCTCATGTTGAATACCCCCACAGCAAGAAGCTTGCTATGGGGCACACCCGAGCTGAGCTGCAGCTGCGTGTGTCCATTCAGACACAGAGCTGCCGTTCCGCCCCACCCACTTTCTCTTCTGATTAGCTAAATGACTGACAGTTGCAGGAGCCAATGGCATGGCTGCTGTGTCTCAGCTAATCAGTAGGAAGAGTCTCGGATGGCCGAGGGACTCGTGGACATCGCTGGACAGAGATAGGGCTCAGGTAAGTATTAGTGAGTGCCGGGGAGGCTGCTATACACAGAAGGCTTTTTATCTTAATGTAAAGAATGCATTAAGATAAAAAAACCTTCTGCCTTTACAACTCCTTTAATTTTCTCCTGATTACTTATTTGGATTCTGCTTGAATTTTGAAGAAGTACCCAAAGCTCTAGCTCTTGTAGGTTTTTGCCATTTTGCCATTTGGAGTCAGTTTGTATCCCATTTTTATTTCCGTCTTCTCAGGATTTGACTCCGAAGAAACAGATTTTGGAAAAACACATTTAAACCAAGCACAGGCCAATTGGTTATACAGGTCTGAAAAACGGTTTACTTTTTAAAATATTTTTACCACTGTCAGATTCCAGAAAACACATTAAAAACAAGCAAAGGTCCCCTACAACGCTGAATAATTAAATTTACAATTGCACCAATATTTGCTATGTATTCTTTACTTACGGAAACCAAGGAGGGTCAAAGACTGATTTTATGCTGCCCACATAGATGGAGAGAATGGAAAGGATGACACATGCCAGGAACAGAGAGGCAAATTTGTTCACATATTTGACCCCCACAAATACGACAAGCACCATCAGGATGAGAAAAATTGTGCCATAAACACGCATATTGTTCATTTTATCACTTGATTCCCCATGTTCATTAAGAGAATGAAAAATGGCAGCTGAAGGCGCAATATAAACCTAGGAAAAATAGAAAAAGTTGTCAAAAACGGTTTTAAGTGAAAAAACTGCACTTTAAATTTAAAAATGTACAAGCCGTACTAGCAATATGTACAAAAACACTAACATATACTTTTCCATATAGTGCTAAAATTTCATTCTATACTTTATAATTTAACAAATGTTAACAGCATGCATTGGCCTGCATCTTCCACCAAGATTAAAATATTAGAAATAAATAAATGTGCATATAAAAGGATATCAAACACTTAGGGACCTAAGTGAAACCTTATTAACTGGTATAAAACTCAAACAAAAAAACAAAGTGTACTGCAAAAGTGATATATGAAAACAAACATATTTATTTACAGTATATTGTGCATAAAACTTGATCATAAAACTACAAAGTACTCCAAGCAATAACAAATACACGTCGCACACGTAAAAGCAAACAGCACTATAAACCAATTTAATATTATATAAATTGCTAATCAGCCAATCACATGGTAGCAACTCAATGCATTTAGGCATCTAGGCGTGGCTAAGACGACTTGCTGATGTTCAAACCAAGCATCAGAATGGGGATTTAGGGACTTTGAACATGGCATGGTTGTTGGTGCCAGACGGGCTGGTCTGAGTATTTCAAAAACTGTGGATCTACTGAGATTTTCACAGACAACCCTCTATCGGGATCACAAAGAATGCCCTGAAAAAGAGAGAATATGTCATATGATGTTGGCAACTGTATAACGGCACAGCCTACAGGAGTATTGTTGCTGATCATGTCAATCCCTTTATGACTACAGTGTACCCATCTTCTGATGGCTACTTTCAGCAGGTTAATGCACCATGTCAAAACGCTCAAATCATCTCAAACTGTTTTCTTGAACAGTAAAATTAGTTTATTGTACTTCAATGGCCTCCAAAGTCACCAGATCTCAATCCAATAGAGTACCTTTGGGATGTTGTTGAACAGGAGATTCGCATTATGGATGCACAGCCAACAAATCTGCAGCAACTGCGTGATGCTATCATGTCAATATGGACCAAAATCTGAGGAATTTTTCCAACACCTTGCTGAATCTATGCCACAAAGAGTTAAGGCAGCTCTGATGGCAAAAGTGGCTGGTAAGTGTGTATGTATGTATGTATGTTTTTATGTCATACACACACATACATACACAGTTAGGTCCATATATATTTGGACACAGGAACAATTTTAGTTTTTTTTCAGGAATATACCAAAACATAATTAAGCTATAGTAATGTAATGGATATGGGCTGAAAGTGCACACTCTCAGGTTTCATTTGAGAGTATGTACATCCAAATCGGAGGAAGGGTTTATCCCCAATTTTTCAAGGGAACAAAAGTAATTGGACAATTGAATTGAAAGCTGTTTCATGGCCAGGTGTGGGCTACTCCTTCGTTATTTCTTCATCAATTAAGCAGGTAAATGGTCCAGAATTGATTCTAAGTGTGGTATTTGAATTTGCAATCTATTGCTGTGAACCTACATCGAGCGTTCAAAAGAGCTTTCAATGCAAGGGAAACAGGCCATTGTAAGGCTTCAAAAACTGAACAAATCCATCAGAGAGATAGCAGCAACATTAGGAGTGGCCAAATCAACAGTTTGGTGCATTCTGAGGAAAGAAGAACGCACTGGTGAACTCAGCAACATAAAAAGGCCTAGACATCCATGGAAGGCAACAGTGGTGGATGATCGCTGGATCCTCGCTATGATAAAGAAAAACCCATTCACAGCATCCAGACAAGTGAAGCATACTCTCCAGGATGTGGGCATATCATTGTCAAAGTCTACAAAGAAGAGAAAACTTCACAAGAGCAAATACAGAGGGCTCACCACAAGGTGCAAACAATTCATAAGTCTGAAGAATAGAAAAACCAGATTAGACTTTGCCGAAAAAAAATCTAAAAAAGCCAGACCAGTTGTGGAAAAGCATTCTTTGGCTGGATGATAATAAGATTAATGTGTACCAGGATGACGGGAAGAAAAAATTGTGGAAAAAGCTTGGAACAGCTCATGATTCAAAGCACACAACTTCATCTGTAAAACATGGTGGAGGCAGTGTGATGGCATGGGCATGCATGGCTTCCAGTGGCACTGGGTCATTGGTGTTTATTGATGATGTGACAGAAGACAGAAGCAGCCGGATTAAATCTGCAATGTTTAGAGATAAACTGTCAGCCCAGATTCAGCCCATGGTTCAGAGAAGCACCACAGGGACCACAGACCACTTTTCCCTACAGGTCACACATTGAGGAAACGGATCTCCTGGCTGTAGTGGGTGAATATCCTCACTTCCTATCATCCTTCTTAAAGATTCCAGGTTGAGTTTTAAGTCATCTGCGTTTAAAGCTTGCGAGTTGGTAAGCACACTCTACAGCTACGGTGGTTGGGTTATCACTTTTTGTTTTACGTGCACATCAGGGTGTTTGTTGCAACTAAGTGTCCACATGTGATACTCAAGACATACTACACTATGGACAGTTTTCTTGTTCTTTCTCTCCTTTTGGTATATTTGTACTGAGGGAACAGTGATCTGAGCCTGGAGAGAGCGGAAGTATTTACTACACCCAAAAGGCCCGGGCTGTGTTTTAAGCCATCTGCTCATACTGCTTGCTGTTTGGTAAGCGCAATTTACAGTCACGGTGGTCGGGCACCTCACTATATATTTTTCATACACTATGGTGTTTGGGAGATCCTTAGCGCCTTTGTTTGATGCCCACAGAAAAAAATTTTTTGGACATTTATTCTCTTTTAGCGCAGTTTTTTAATTTATGTTGGACTTTTTGTGTTGTTGCGCTGTTTACTGCTGCTTTTTGATTTAAGATACATTTTTTCTAGCGCAGTTCTTTTATCCTATTTCTAGTAAAAACCAGTTATTGTGTTTAAACTCTGCATCTCAAGTGAGCCTGTGTCACCTGCTTGGAAGGAAAGGGTTGAAATACTTGCAGCAAGACACAACTAGCAACTTGAGACCGTTCCCCACTAAACGCACTTTAACCTAAGAAATAGCTAGTATTTCTAACCGTAGGCCCCACTTCCCATGATCCCAGCAGAATTAAATATTGCCAAAAGCCTGTGTTCCTAGTGTCCCTGTTCTTTGTTCCTGCCTTCAAAGACACTTACACTCCAGTTCTCGCAGTGACAATTGCTTCACTGCCTTCTGTCACTGACTTCTGTGTTCCCCAGTGCCTCTATCTCCCAGTGTTCCAGCTCCAGAGTGTCTCTCCTGTGCACTTCTTCCTGCATCTCTCCTTTTAGCACTTGTTTGCCCCATGTTAAAGGATAAGTTCACATTAAAAAATAAAAAATAAAATAATAATAATAATAATAATAATAATAATAATAATAATAATAATAATAGCTCTTTTTTTGCACGTAAAAAAAAAATAAATGTATTATTTTTTGTTCCAGAAGCCTGTAAAGCATTGCATCAGCGATCAGCACATCACTAATACCATGCAGGTCTCCTACAAACCTGTCAGTGTATCCGTTTGCTCGTACCTTGTACGAGGAAGCTGATACATTCTGACAGGAAGAATCAATGAACTGCCACAGTGCTCAGTGATAGTTCATTAAAAACTACAAGGCGAAAGCCAAAAAGGATATCAGATGCAGAGCGCTGTGTATGAATGACATGGTTTTCAAAAAGTGACAGCTAGTACGGGGAACTTCTCCAGTACAGGGAGAACAAGCAGCTGACAGCAGTGGGAACATGTTCCACCCTAAAAACGGGTTGAGCATGTAACTTGTACCCAAAAGTGAACTAAGACAGAGCTAAGACAAGCAGACTAAGGACTTGGATTACTAGAACCATGTCCTGTGGTCTGATGAGACCAAAATAAACTTATTTCTTTCAGATGGTGGTAAGCGTGTGTGGTGGCAACCAGGTGAGGAGTACAAAGACAGTACAAGTACAGTACAAGCATGGTGGTGGAAGTGCCATGATCTACTGGTTATCAACTTCCTTATTTTAGTCCGGTCGTACGTCATCACGTACGAATCCGTCGGACTTTGGTGTGCAGGCAAGTCCATTCGTTGGGAAAGTCCGTCGAAAGTCCGTCTGATAGACCGTCGGACCAGTCCGGTCAAAAAGTCCGCCTGTGTGTACGCTGCATAAGACATCTCACCCCATCCTGCACCAACCTAGCCACTTCACTTCTAGCGTCACTGGACTCACTTGCCCCCCTCACTACACACAGAATCAGGCCCCGACCCCTTCAACCTTGACAAACAGATGGTACTAGAAGTCTGAAAAAACATAGTAGTGCCCATGAGTGCCTGTGGCGTAGGACTAAGTCTCAGAAAGATTTCAACCAATATAAATCTGCCCTCCAAAAATACAATTCCAGCCTCCTCACTGCCAAGCAGAGCTATTTTATCAATCTCTTTAGCAACTTATCGCGTCCCCGTCAACTCTTCTCTACCTTCAACTCTCTATTTCGTCCTCCACTGCCTCCGACCGCCAACTCACTCACTGCCCAGGAGATCGTCAATCACTTCAAACAGAAGATTGATACAATTCGTGAAGAGATCTCTACTGTTCAGATACCCTCCATGCTTTACACTTCATGCCCACAGGTACAATCATTACTTCCCTCTTTCAAACCCACCACTATAGACGAGGTTGCTAAACTACTTGCTAACGTCCACCTTACCACCTGCCCTCTGGATCCTGTTCCCTCGCAAATGCTACGTTCACCCTCTTGCTCTATGCTAAACTCTCTAACCCACATCTTCAATCTCTCCCTCTCTTCTGGCATCTTCCCCAACTTTCTAAAACATGCACTTGTCAGACCCATACTTAAAAAGCGCTCACTGGACCCATCCAATCCTAACAACCTACGCCCCATCTCCTTGCTCCCCTTCTTATCCAAACTCCTTGAACGTCTGGTCTACAACCAACTGTGCGTCCACCTTGCTTATAAAAGCCTTCTTCATCCCCTTCAGTCTGGATTTCGTCCTCAACACTCCACAGAAACTGCTCTCCTAAAACAAACAATCTACTAACGGCTACACAAACAATTAACACTATTCTGTACTCCTACTCCTGGACCTCTCTGCTGCCTTTGATATGGTTGACCACCCCCTAATCCTCAAAAAACTCCACGCCTTTGGTTTCCGTAACTGTACTCTTTGCTGGTTCTCTTTCTACTTATCCAACCGCACCTTTAGCGTTTCCTACAACTCTACTTCCTCCTCTCTTCCTTTCTCTGTTGGGGTCTTCCAAGGTTCTGTTCTTGGACCTCTCCTATTTTCAATCTACACCTCCTCCCTGGGTCAGCTGATAGCCTCTCATGGCTTCCTATACCACCTCTAAGCTGACGACACCCAAATCTATTTCTCTACCCCTCAGCTCACCCCCTCTGTCTCCTCACGTATCACTAATTTACGATCAGATATATCAGTCTGGATGTCACACCACTTCCTCAAACTCAATCTATCCAAAACTGAAATTATCATTTTTCCTCCCCCATATGCCCTTTTCCCTTCCCCTGATCTCTCTGTCAAAATCGATGGCACAACTATAAACGCATCCCTGCATGCCTGGGTTTTAGGTGTAGTCCTGGACTCTGAACTCTCCTTCAAGCACCACATCCAATCACTGTCCAAATCTTGCCACCGCAAAATCCCCAAAATATACCCCTTTCTAACCAATGACACAACAAAGCTCTTAATTCACTCCCTGATCATCTCTCGCTTTGACTACTGCAACTCACTTCTCATTGGCTTACCTCTACATAGTCTATCACCTCTTCAATCCATCATGAATGCTGCCAGACTCATCCACCTTACCAATCGCTCTGTGTCTGCTACCCCTCTCTGTCAATCCCTCCACTGGCTTCCGCTCACCCAACAAATTAAATTCATAATACTAACAACTACCTACAAAGCCATCCACAATTTAGCCCCCAGCTACATCACTAGCCTAGTCTCTAAGTACAACCTACTCGTTCTCTTGGTTGCTCTCAAGACCTTCTGCTCTCTAGCTCCCTCGTCCCCTCCTCCCATGCTCGCCTCCAGGACTTTTCCAACGCCTCTCCAATCCTATGGAATGCCTTACCCCAATCTGTCTGCTTATCTCCTACTCTATTAGCTTTTTTTTTTTTTGACAAAAAAAAAAACAAGTTTTATTATTGAATTGAGGACATTTATACATTGACAGTACTAGAAATGGCATGTGAAGAGTTGGTCAAGAAAGAGAGGCAAAAAAAAAAGAAAATAAGGAGTAGGGGGGCGTAATACATTGCTTATACATATGTATGCTTTTTTTTTTTTAAAGGTGTTTATTTTTGGATTTTTGCAATAAAAATAATACAAGAAAAACGATGAAATAATAAGAAGACCAATAATATAAACTGTCCTACATACATGTATGTCATAGGTATTTTGATCATTGAGAATATAGCAAAAATCATGAAGTAGTACAGCTGTACAGAACAGTAACATCCCAACCAGAAACAATTCGCACCATTCATACACACACTCATACACACATCTGTCACCCGCGACCACCAATATTACAGTATAATTATGGCGCTTCTTGTGGAGCAACCCCTCATCAGAACGCATACAGATTTCCATCCACATTAAGATATATGTCAAGTAATGTTTACTAAGAACACATCTCCTCGCCTCCTCACTGAGACAACTGTGAGGAGAGGACCTCCCCCCAGAAGTCCTTTGAAACATCCAGCCAAGGCTGCCAGATCTTGGTGAACTTCCTAGGGCATGCTCTGCTCTTGTAAATCAACTTAAATTTGGGGAGGGTCCCATGTACAATACGGAAGAAGGCTTGGGCTGAAGGGGGTTCAGTATCTTTCCAATGCAATAAAATGGTTTTACGTGCATAAAACAATAAAATACGTATTAACATCCTAGCATGAGTACGAGGAACACTATCATTTAGTACTCCCAGGAGGCCGACCTCTGGAGTTTGCGGCAGCGGTATATGTAACTTACGGCTGAAAAAGGAAAAAACATCTTTCCAGAAGGCTGCAAGTCCGGGACATGCCCAAAACATATGAAAGAAATCAGCAGCGATACTCTTACATCTAGCGCATGCAATATCCTGACCCAGTCCCATTGTAACCAACCTAGCAGGTGTATAGTGTAAGTGATGTATAAACTTAAATTGTATCAGGACATCAGCCGTACTGATGATATCCTGAAAGCACACTTCCACTGCCTCCTCCCAGTCCTCTTCAGAAAGCTCAGGCATAATCCTTTGCCATTTACGTTGAGAGTTCTGAAAAGGATCCGCACCCATCACCTGAAGGCGCCCATAGAAGGTCGTCACAAGTTTGTCTATCTCTGGAAAGGATAGAAGGTCCTCCATGGAGGATTCCCTGAGCTCTATGGTCAATGAACCAAACTGTGTCCTGAGGGCATGTCGCAATAAAAGGTATTTGAAGAAAAATTTGTTTGCAATGTCATATTTAAGTCGAATGGATTCAAAAGACATTAGTATATTGTTTTCAAAAATATGAGAGAGGTGCGTGATCCCATAACGGGCCCACCACATCGAATCTGGATGATCACAGAGCTCAGGAATGTTCGGGTTCCGCCACAGAGGAGTCTGTGGCGAGATATCGACTTGGGATTGTGCCAGTATCTTTCCCCCCTCCCTCCAGGCCATAAAGCAAACCTCAGCGGGAGAAAATCTGGAACCACCCGTTTTTTTGGACCTATGTAGTTCGTCCTTCAAGGAGGTAGGGGATGCAAATAGAGACAATAGAAAAGCCGTGGATGGAGTTTGGGGGTCAGAGTGCAACCAATCGTGGATATAAGTGAGCTGGGAAGCGAGAAAATAGTTCCTCAAATTTGGGCAAGCCAATCCACCTACAGGTTTGGCCGCTTGTAATGATGATTTGGCTATACGAGGTTGGCTACCGTTCCAAATGAAAGTAAACAGGGCAGAGTCAAGTTTTGCAAATAATTTTTTGGTAAGGAAAACGGGGGAGGCCCTAAAACTATAGAGAAATTTTGGCAGAAAGATCATTTTAAATATGTTTATGCGACCAATTAAATTGAGAGGTAAGGACGACCAGGTACGGAATTTCTCCGTCATCTGTTGGACTATAGGGGTGACATTAAGTTCCTCGTACCTAGAGAGATCAGTATGTATCTGGATACCAAGGTATTTAAGGGAGGGCGTCAATTGGATGCATGACCTCTGTAGATAGTTGTAGGGGGAGGGGGGACCGATAGCCAAGGCCTGCGATTTTTCCCAGCCCACCTTGAGTCCCGAGACCACACCAAACTCCTCCACCACCTGCATTAATTTTGCAAAAGAGCTTTCCCGTCCATCTAAATATATCAGGGCATCATCTGCGTATAAGGAGATTTTTTCCTCAAGCGGGCCCGAACGGATGCCCCCAATCCCAGCCGTCTGCCGCACAGCCAGAGCCAGTGGCTCAATGGCTATTGCGAACAGCAGGGGAGAGAGAGGGCACCCCTGTCGGGTACCCCGACCCAAGGAAAATGATGCAGAAATATCCATGTTTGTACGCACCCTAGCTCTTGGGTCTGCGTACAGTAAGCGGACCCAATGAATAAAGGTTGGGCCAATACCCATCCGTGCCATAGCCTCCCATAAAAAAGGCCAACTCACAGTATCAAAAGCTTTTAGTATATCTAGGGACAGAACTAAGCCGGATTGCCCCGCACGTGCCGCCTCATGGACATGTAGGTACAACCTTCGGATATTATCAAATGTACTCCTGCCAGGCATGAAACCAGACTGATCTGGTGGTATAAGGGCGAGGATGACAGACTGGAGTCTAAGGGCGAGAATTTTTGCTAAGATCTTTACATCACCATTTAGAAGTGAAATAGGCCTATAGGATCCGCAGTGTTTGCTATCTTTACCGGGTTTGGGTATAACCACAATAAGTGCTTCATTTAAGGACTCAGGGAGCTTCCCTAACTTAAGGGAGTCTTGAAACAATTTGAGGAGCCTAGGAGCCAGTACCTCAGCATGCGCCTGGTACCACTCCGAGGGAAGCCCATCCAGGCCCGGAGTTTTATTAGAGGGAAGGAGGCTTATGGCCTTGGTGACCTCTTCCAGCGTGATGGGCTTGTCTAGGAGGGACTGCTGGGAGGTGTCAAGTACCGGGAGGTCAAGGGATTCAAAGAAGCCCACAAAGTCTGTCTCTGGGGGGGTTTCCGTGCCCTTATATAATGTGGCATAGAAGTCCGCAAAGGTTTTATTAATAGTCAGTGCGTTGGATGTAATCGATCCGTCAGGTAAGTGAATTTCAGCAATCGTGGTTCCCTGACAGTCCGCGTGAGCAAGATATGCCAGGAGCCTACCATTCTTCCCACCATGTTCATGTATACGAGCTGAGAGGTACAGCTGTTGCTTTCTAGTCAAGTCCACCAAGTGCAACTGCAGCGCCCGGTGGGCCCCAGTCAGCACGCCTCTGGTTTCAGAGGAGGGGGCGCCCGCATGGCGGGCCCGAGCCTCCTCCAGAACCTTCCGAAGCTCATCCTGTGTCCTCCTTCCGGCAGACCTGTAGCTCTTGATTCTAGAGATATAGGAACCCCTCACCACAGCCTTGAAGGCATCCCAAACAGGACCCACAGGAGCAGAGTCAGCGTTAAGGGACCAATAAATAGTCATGTCAATCGGAATGCCCTCAGCTATCTCTGGAGTAGAGATCCAAAGAGGGCTGAGTCTCCAAGTTCGAAACCCCGGCCTATGACCCAAAGTCAAATCCACCCGTATCATAGAATGGTCAGATTCCGTCTGGGGAAGATACGCTATGGATTGAACAACCGGTAAGAAATCTTTCGTGGCGAGAGCAAAGTCAATTCTGGAGAGGGTTGCATAGGACCTAGACTGGCAGGAGTACACTTTGGCCTCTGGAAATTTCCAGCGCCACAGATCCACATATCCGTAGGTATTACACCACGCGCGGAGCAACCCGGACTCGGACTTCAAAGGTTTTAATCTATCTAGGTCAGGTTGTAGGACCGAGTTGAAATCCCCAAGGATAAGCATAGGACAGCTAGGCAAATTTGCAAATTGAATATCAAGATCAGAAAACATTGCAGCCGTGACCGGAGGGGGGAAATACACCGCCACTAGAATGAAGGGTGTGCCATGTATCGACACATGTAGAATAACATACTGCCCCTTGGGGTCTAGGATAACTTGGTGACACACGAAGGGTAATCCCTTACGAATTAATATGGCTACGCCCCGGGCATAATTTGAGTAGGTAGAGTGGTAATGGCTGGCTACCCAGTGTTTTTTGAGCGCCATCACCTTGGCCCCCATTAAATGAGTCTCCTGAAGACACAGGATATGGGGTTTACTAAGTTTCAGGGCCGCAAAGATGGACGCTCTTTTAAATTTGGAATTTAGCCCGCGGACATTCCACGAGCAAACAGTTACGTTAGACATGGGGTTGATGGCATAGGTGCATACGGAACAGAAGGGGTCTGAAGCAGAACCCCTCCCCCGGTCACGGCTACATATACAGTTAAGGGTCGCAGTGCCAGACTTTCATTCAACCATACATACAACATACATACAACCATACAACAACAGACATTGTCATGTTCAATACCCAACAGGGGTATCAATTCCCCTGCCCAGCTCCAAAAAAGAGGAGTGGGCCTATACCCAAAACTTGTATCGTGCCTGGGGCACATGGCCCGGAACAGAAGGCAGGAAAAAATTATAAGTTCAAAGGCAACAAAAAAAGTCATTAGTCAATTATAATATCAAAATAGAATAAGGGGACTGAGTCCCAGAGCAGCTCGGGTCCAGTTATAAACCGGAACTAGGTACTCTCCCTCCGGAGACAAATAGGATCCGCCAAGGTCAGCACACGACCGTACTGAAACAGGGAAAGATTGTCCATCATGACCAATATGGGGGGGACAGGGGGAAAGAGAAAATTATAATGCAGGCAAGGGGATCCCAGAGAGGAGAGGAAACTTGTGTGTAAACTGTGGGGCCATCATAAAGTGGAGATCCGCTTCAGGCAGGAGGCTTGGGAGGGTGGGGTAATGCTTCCCACCAAGACATGGCATCTTGTGGGGACTGGAAAAAATGAGCTTTCCCTTGGTAAGTGACCCGAAGGGTGGCAGGAAAAAGCATGGAATACTGAATATCTTGTTCCCGAAGCTTCTGCTTGATCCGTTGATAGCTGGCTCTACGGTTGCGGACTGTCGCTGAGTAATCTGGAAAGAGTGACACCACTGCATTATTAATGCGGAGACTTCCCTTCCGCCTGGCGGCCCCCAAGATGGAGTCGCGGTCCCTGTAATTAAGGAGACGAATCACCATCGTACGTGGGGGGTGTCCCTCTGGTAGGGGGCGCCCAGGGACTCGGTGGGCCCTCTCAATCACAAAACAGGGGGATAACTGTTCTCGACCAAACTCTTGCTCAAGCCAGCTCTCCAGGAAGGCCACAGGGTCAGATCCCTCCACCCGCTCCGGAAGTCCAACCAGGCGCAGGTTGTTCCTGCGTAGGCGGTTTTCAAGGTCGTCGACCTTATCCTCCAAAGTTGAAATCTTTCCCCCATATGTATTGAGTCTAGGTAGAATGGGGGTAATAGTATCTTCCAAATCACTGATACGTTGTTCAGTCTCGGTAACCCGGCCACGCAGCTTGTGTACATCTTGCCGCATAATAGTTAAGTCTATCTTGAGCCCATCCACCTTCCCCACCAGATCTGCATGGTTTACCTTGATAGTGGCCAGGACATCTGCCAGGGTAGGTTCTTTAGCGCCATCCGCGACCGCCGAGCCCGGGGTCGGTATTGGAGGGGTGGCTGCAGGGTCCGGAATCTCTGGGGAGGGTGGTGGGGATCCGTCCAGGCCGTCACCGAAGAGATCCGGAGTGGAGGCTGGGGATGAGCTAGGCCCGTGTACAGTATGGCGGCGGCCATCTTGGCAGGAGCGTGTAGCGATGCTCATCTTTACCGGAGGCTGTTTACTCGTACGCCGCTTTCCCATCAACCAAAATGCCCCTCAGTAATGCACAAGACACACCTGAAGAGATTAGGCAGGAAAGGAGTCAGGTGCCGACGATGGATGATCAGGATGGAGCAGGATTGTATAGGGAGAGACCGGAGCTACACAGGAACACGTCCGCTCACATCCCGAGCCAGGCCACGCCCCCCATACATATGTATGCTTACTGAGGAAAGGTACAACGTCACATCAAATCATACAGGATTACATCAACATCAGTAGCAATATCCATCGGATAAAGTGGTCTCAAGTAGCAGTCTATTCCCTTGATTTAGGAGAGTATGGTAAGCTAATCCGTGCAGGTGCTTGTCTTATCTAGCCATTTATCCCATACTTTATAGAATTTGGCTGGGCAGCCTCTGTTTTTGTACATCACCTTTTTGTATGGTAGTATTACATTAATTTCCCTGATCCAGGCTTGTAGAGTAGGGGGTTCCATTCTCATCCAGTGCTTGGCTACCAGTTTCCTAGCACTAAATAGTGTTTCGCTTAGTAGTGTAATCATGGATCTGTCTGTGATGGTGTCAGGGAGTAACCCAAAAAGACATGGCCTGGGGTCAAGTTGAACTGGTGATCCCATGTGATCGTGAAGGAATTTTATGATTTGTGCCCAGTAGCTTTGTATTTCTGGGCATGACCAGAGTAAGTGGAAAAATGAGCACGGGTTGCTGGAGCATCTTGGGCAGTGTGGGTCCTGATTTGGGGAGAATTTAGCAATTCTGGATGGTGTTAAGTATGCTTTGTGTATTATATATAGCTGGGTTAATCGGTCAGAGAGTTTAGGTGACGTGGTTTTAACGTTTGATAGTATATCTTCCCAGTCAGAGATGTCTATAGGTCCCACATCATCCTCCCATCTGATTCTTGCTATGTCCGCAGTTCGTGCTACCGACTTGGTACGAAGTGTAGTGTAGAGGGTGGATATGAGCTTTTCTGGGTTCGTCCCTGTGATTATGTCTACAAGTGGTAGTGCCTGGGGGTTGGGAAGTCCATGTCCGAACTGGGTTTGGAGCGCATGTCTCAGCTGTGTGTAGCTAAATTGCATCTGGGGGGGGAGTTCAAATTCCTCGCAAAGTGTCTGGAAGCTTCTTATTCCAAAAACAGTAGTAATCTGGAATAAGAACACTATTCCCTTGGCTGCCCATCTGGTGGCTCCTGGTAGAGAGATCAGTTCCCTCAACTGGGGGTTGTGCCATAAGGGTGTGTGCGAGTGGTAGTGGTCAGCTCCAGATATTTTGACTGCTTTTTCCCACACATGTCTATGTTGAGCTAGTAATAGGTCTCGGTCTTTATGTTTGTTATGTTTACTAGCTTTCCTGAATATCACTTGCAGTGGGGAGTGCATGTCACTGTTTGGTTTTTTGCATACTAAAGCTTGGTATCTGGTCTCGTCGGTTTTATGGATATGGTAAAAGTGCGAAAGTTGTGCCGCAACGTAGTATGTGTATAAATCCGGTAAGGCCGCACCTCCCGAGGTGGTTGGGTTTTTAAGTATGTTCCAGGCTAGCTTATGTCTGTTGGGCCCCCATATAAAGGAGTTAACTATTTTATCAAAAGATTTAAAGATACTAAGAGGGATGAGTACCGGGGAGTTCCAGAAAATATATAGGAATTTTGGGAGTAGTATCATCTTAAATAAGTTGATTCTACCCGGTACGCCCAGGGGGAGTCTTGCCCAAGTTTGTGTACGGGATTTTAAGTGTTGGAATAGTGGTTCAATGTTATTAATAATGTAATCTAGCGGGTCTTTAGTAATCTCTACTCCCAAGTACTTAATAGAGGAAACTCTCTGCAAGGGGAGTGAAGCTGCAATTTGTGGCGGGGGTGATATGTCAAGAGGGAGGATTTGGGATTTGGACCAGTTCATGTTTAGGCCTGAATATTTTCCGAATTGTTCAATGGTCAGTAAGGCTGCTTGAAGGGATGGGCCTGTGTCCTCCAGGTAGAGGAGCATGTCGTCTGCATATAGACTTAATGTCTCAGTCAAAGATCCTATGCGCAACCCGCCTATGTCCGGGTTAGTCCTAAGAGTAATAGCAAGGGGCTCCACCGCAAGGGCGTATAACAGCGGGGACAATGGGCATCCCTGACGAGTTCCCCTTTTCAGGGGGAAGAGGCCAGACATCCACCCATTCACCACAACCCGGGCCATAGGGGAGTAATACAGCAATTGTACCCATTTTACGAAGTTTGGGCCGAACCCAAAACCTTTTAGACATTCCCATAGGTAACCCCACTCCACAGAGTCGAACGCCTTTGCGGCGTCGAGGGTCACGATCGCTCTGTCCCCCATGTGGTCATGTTCCGCCTGGACATTCATGTGAAGGCGTCTTAGATTCATGGCTGTATTCTTCCCCGGCATGAACCCCGTCTGGTCGGAGTGGATAAGCGTAAGGATGCTGTTGTTAAGGCGCATAGCTAGTATTTTGGCTAATACTTTAATGTCGGCTTGAAGAAGCGAAATTGGGCGGTAGGATTCAGGTAGGTGGGGATTTTTTCCTGGTTTGGGAATTACAATAATGACCGCTTGACGGAGGGTTTCAGGGAGGGTCTCAGTGTCAAAAATATGTTGGTATAATGTCAATAGTTCAGGGGACAGAATCTCCGGGTATGTAGCATAGAAATCTAATGGAATGCCATCACTTCCAGGCGCCTTAGCAGGGGCAAGGGATGCTATGGCAAGGGTTATTTCATCTACTGTGATAGGAGCTTCCAGCTCTTCCTACTCTATTAGCTTTTAGACAATCTCTGAAAACCCTTCTCTTCAGAGAAGCCTACCCTACCCACACCTAACAACTGTATTTTCATTTTCTCCATCAGCTCATCCCCCACAGTTATTACCTTTTGTTCCAATTGACCCTCCCTTCTAGATTGTAAGCTCTAACGAGCAGGGCCCTCTGATCCCTCCTGAAATGATTTGTATTGCAAGTGTACTGTCTGCCCTCATGATGTAAAGAGATGCGCAAACTGTTATATAAATTCTGTATAATAATAATATATTGACCTATTTGCTTGACTATATGGCAATTATGTCACTGTTGATCTGTTGAAAATTGTATTTACCAATAAATCTTTACTTTATTCATTTTATTATTGAGTGTGTTTCACCTCATCTAAAGTCCCATGGGCAATTCATGTTGCTTTTGGTTTGCATTTCCACAATTTTGGGGGAAATTAAAAGTCAGTTCCTGCTTAATCTTTTCAGTCATTAATAGCCTTCCATCAAACAATGCTCTATTCCAGATCGGTTCCCAGGTAGCGAAAAAAGTTCACGTCCTTGAAACATCAGCGGACTGACGTGATTGATCTTGATAGTATTCAGATAATAATGTTCAAGCATTTAGATCCAAAGTGTTTTTTTTTTTTTTTTCCAGTTTAATGACTCTCCTCTCCAACATCTGGGTATCCTGCAAAACTCATTACTACAAAATACTTGACTCATAATGTCAGCAACATCTGCTTGAGAAAAAGGGGAAAACATAATTTAGGGTGAAACTCCTGATGCGATCTCCAATATATATCTTGTAATGAAGACTACGCCAATCCAAAAAACACTCAATGGAAGGAGCCCATAGAAAAATCACAGAAAGACCTGATGGTAACCTAGAAACTCTCAGTACAATCTATCAAATATACTAGAGACCAGCTCTCAATCATAAGAGGGAAAATGTCAACATAAACTTAATATGCACTCAAGCATCCAGGCTGCACATCATTGCTCTGGATTGGCTTCATGCTAGCAACATCAGTAGACGCCTGTGCAATGGGCTTCAGCATAGCTATTCGTAGTCTAAAGTCTAGTACACACTGTCAGTTTTTTTTTCTTTCAACCCAGCAGGACAGCTCAGGTCAGAGCCAATGTTAGTACAGCAATCTCCCTGCTGAGCTAGTGTGTTCTGGTGGTGGTGGTGGGGGGGCTATCCCCTGTCAGAACACTCCAGTCAGTGCTCACAGCCATTGGCAGCACAAGTTACCCATGATAAGAAGTACCTGAACACACACTTTCTTCGAAGGATTACCAGGTAATATTGTAACGTAAACAGTAGCGTTAACATTACTTTACTGATAGATTTAGACCTCCAATTATACAAATGTTTAAAAGGATTAGTTCACCTTTACCAAAAAAATCTGCCTCTGCAGATAAGGAAAAGTGAGAAAAATAAGAAAGAAAGAACTCCTGTGATGAAGGTGAGCAGTAAGAGCTAGGCTTCTCTTCTCTTCTAGAAGTAATCCAGTCAGGCTTCATGGATTTACACCTATAACAAGAGTATTGTTCAGCTTTAGTCAGAGCAGCTCAGTTTGTTTTTATCTACTTTGACAGTGCGGTGCCCTGTCATGGTGTGGAAAGGCAGTCTGAGTCAGGTTTTGTAGACAATAGGCACGCTTATGGTACAGTTGTGTTTTGGGTTTTTAGGGTAATCAGAACTAGGTTTCTGTGCTCCACCCTCCCCAGGAGTCCGTGTGTGGTTGCAAAGGAGCAGCCAGAGAGGTGTGCGTGTCTGTACGGTGCTGTCTGGGACAGGACAAACAGAGGCCTGAGCCTAACAGATGAAAAAGCAGGGAGCTGCAGGAAAGAGGGAGAGAGTTGACAGAGGTACAGTGTTTGCGAGTACAGCGAGTACAGGGGTGCTGTGTTAGATGGTCAGAAGGACAAAGGCATGAGACCTGAGCAGCAGGGCTGCCAAATAGAGCCAGAAGGCTGAATATTGTTAATTTCATATATAGATGTGGAAACCCCCTGTGAGGAAAGCTAATTGCTGTGAACGTATTCTGTTGTGTTTAAATAAATGAAAAGGTATTATCTGTTGTGGACCGAACTCACTGGTGAGCCCTACATGTCAGCTAAACAACCACCGAAGTATGCAGTTTTTTGGTAAAAGTGAACTAACCTTCTAAAAAATTAATTATAAAATACAAAGCATGCATAGAAACCAAGCAATAGCATTATAGTCTTACCAACAAGATTTCAATTGCACCTAGAATGTACATGGCACCAGCAAATGTAGTCCCCAAGTAAAAGCAAAGGCCAACAGCTCCACCAAACTCAGGACCAAGGGAACGCGATATCATGAAATATGAACCACCAGCTGCAAATAAGTAAAGAAAAACATTCAGACTATTATAAAACAAAAGGTTTTTTAATGTATAACATTAGGCTAAGGTAATCGCAATGGTAAAAAAAAAAAAAAACGTTTTCTAGAACAGATTTTTTTTTTACAGGTAGAGGCTACAGTTTTTAGTCTTCCCTGCTTTGTACCTTTCTCATGCACTCTGTATCTGCCATTTTGATTCTACACTAAAGGTATCATAATCCCAGTGGTTTCTCAATATATATTTTACACAAAAGAAATACATAGCAGAAAAAAAAAAGAAAAAGGATTTCTGACTTAACCTAAAATCCTTTTTTTGGATTACATTACAACACAGGATGAATATTCAGGTACATTGGGTTTGCAAACGAGGTATAAGGACAGCAAAATATAACCCCTCCCGCTTCCTGGCTGTTTTAGATTTGAAGCCAATAACAGTAGGAGAGGAGCCTAAAGGCCAATTTCACCTTTTTTTCTAAATTCCAGCTTCCGTATGCACCAACTTATAATTCATGTACTTTTTTTGCAAAAATATCAAAGCTTTCCATAAAATCTACAGACACGTAACTTACTGTCCTACATCAATGATTCCAAATGTATCTATTGCTTCTGTCTTACATCCTTACAGACTGTAGGTCATGACACAGGAAGGAGTTGACCAGCTGACCTCATTAGCACACACCCTGCATCAACCACCCTCGTACCTACCCACCCATACCCAGCTGCACGTTTTTTGAATGAAATGCAATCAATCAGTGATCACACTTGTCACTAAGACCCCTTTGACACTGAGCAGCCCCGGGCGTCAGCGGTAAAGCTGCACTATTTTTTTGCACCGCTTTACCATCGTTTTAGCGGCGCTATTCAGCCGCTAGCGGGCCGTTTTAAACCCCGCTAGCTGCCGAAAAGGGGTTAAATCCACCCACAAAACCCTGCCACAGCGGTGCTTTGCTGGTGGTTTAGCAGCGCTGCCCCATTATTTTCAATGGGCAGGAGCGGTGGAGGAGCTGTGCATTTACCGCTCCTCCACCGCTGCAAAGAAGCTGCTAGCAAGACTTTTTGTGACGCCCTGCCAGTGCAGCGCCCCAGTGTGAAAGCACTCGGGCTTTCACACTGGGTTTGCAGCTGAGGCTTTTTTCAGGCACTATGTACGCGCTATTTTTAGCGCTGTAGCGCCTGAAAAACGCCTCAGTGTGAAAGGGGTCTAAATAAACAATCAGATTGCATAGTGTATGGCCATCTTTATACAAGTACATAGGAGGGAGTGGACAGAAACACTCAGCTGTCAAGCCCCGTTCACATCTCTGCATAGTGGGAACTACCACATTTTTTTTTCAGTTTTTTTAGCTAGGTGGGGAGGAGTTTTGGAGCATTTTCACTCATCACACATAGGGCAGCCCATCCACCTGAATGTGCTGCCCTACACACGTTCTTGTGTTATCGCACCAATTTCACTTTCAGGCCCCATTCACATCTAGCATAGTGGGAGCGAACGTTTTGTGGCTCACTTTTCCTGTGACACACATAGGGCAGCCTGTTGATTTAAATGGGCTGTGCTATATGTGACTTATGAGACATGTTGGCGTTTTGTGGGTTGCATGTTTTTTTACTGTGCGTTTTGCACCATTTGCCATTCATTTTTTCACATGCCAAAATGTGTGTTTGCTTCTGTGTTTGGTGTGTTAACAATTATTGGCACTGAAAGTGCAACTAGTCATTTTAGATGTATAAAGGTGGCCATACACTATACAATCTGATTGTACAATCTCCTTTAGATCTGTCATCAATTATGTAGTGCAAGGGCCTGCCTGATCGGATATAGAGTGATTGGCTAGATAGGCGTTTCCTCCTATTATATAAATTTGGTAAATCTAAAGGAGAGTATACAATCGGATTGTATAGCGTATGGCCACCTTTATACACCTAAAATTACTATTTGCGCTTTCAGTGCCATTAATTGGTAACAATACACCAAACACAGAAGCAAACACACATTTTGCCATGTGAAAAAACGAGTGGCAAATGCTGCAAAACACAGTATAAAACACGCAGCCCACAAAATGCCAACATGTCCCATGAGCCACATATAACACAGCCCATTTAAATCAACAGGCTTCCCTATGCGTGTCACAGGAAAAACAAGACAAAATGTTCACTCCCACTATGCTAGATGTGAATGGGTTCTGAAAGTGAAATTGGTGCGATAACACAAGGACAATAATGAGGCTCCATTTACATCTGTGCGTTTATTTGCATTTCAGAAATGCGCTGTACCAAAAATCACAGTAAAAAACACCAAGCTGCGCTCTTAAGAAAAAGTTCTGAAGCTTCTTTGGGGCGATTTCTGTGTGTAGAGCAGCCCATTTAGGTGAGTGGGGTGCCCTATGTGTGATGAGTGAAAATGCTCCAAAACACCTCCCCACCTCACTAAATTGAAAAAAAAAAAAACACATGCGAGTTCCCGATATGCAGAGATGTAAATGGGTCTTGACAGCTGAGTGTTTGTACACTCCCTCCTTAGTACTTGTATAAAGATGGTCATACACTATACAATCTGGGTATATAGTGAGAAGGGTGATCACTAATTGATTGCATTTCATTTAAAAAATATGCACCTGGGAGTGGGAGGGTGGATGATGCAGGGTGTGTGCTAATGAGGTCAGCTGGTAAACTCCTTCCTGTGTCATGACCTACAGTTTGTAAGGATGTAAGACAGAAGCAATAGATACGTTTGGAATCATTGATTTAGGACAGTAAGGTACGTGTCTGTAGATTTTATGGAAAGCTTTGATATTTTTGCAAAAAAAGTACATGAATGCTATATTGGTGCATAGGGGAGCTGGAAAAAAAAAGGTGAACTAAGCCTTTAAGTTGGCTTGGGAGTTCATGGTCGCCAGCAGACGTCACTGGATATAGTATGAGATTTCACAAACAAAACTAAGTTATGAATATTTAAATTTCTTTCAGCCAATCCAGTAGGAGGTGTAGGTCACTGGTGTATGCTGGAGGAGGATACAAATATTTGGCACAGGCCATGTGCTCTCTCTCTTTCCTGGGGCTGAGGCCTAGGGAAGTGCTACTAGATGGAGCTCTGCTGCTAGGCCCACTAGCCTGGTTTGGGGCTTAAGGTGTGCTGAAGTGGTCCTGAAACTGTCCTGCCTGGTCTGGAGGAAGCTGTACCAAGCAGGAGACCCAGGGGAGGCCCCTTGCTGGAAAGAGCCAGATATAAGACTGGTCTCTCAGAAGGGCCTGGTGACTCACTTGGAGGACGCACTGAAATTTGGGAACATGCTTACAGTGTTGCCAGGAGCTGACATTGTGAAGCTGAACATCAATATGTAGAATCTTTAAGTGATCTGCTAAGGTATCTGGAACACCTTGACCCCCACCTAAACTTTAAAAAGACAAAAAGCAACTGACACCTAATCTCCTCTTAGTCCCCCTATTTTACCAATGGACTCTGGATTGAAATGCTAGCCTGCCTCTGGCCTTTGGAGGTGCTATCCTACCTTTGGGGTGTCTGAGGGGTGCTACAATTGTACATTATGAGACACAGGATAAGTATTAAGTTACATAGTGCTACATAGGGATGCCCACAAGCAGTCTAGGTGAAGGGACTAAACAGTAAAAAATGGTAAAGAGACCTGTGAAAACCAAGAGGTTTAAAGGAGGTAGCTCAACAAAGCAAACAGAGCCACTTGACGAACCTCACGACCGAAGCCGACATCAATGGAGTCATAGTTACATACATAGTTACATAGTTAGTAAGGTTGAATAAAGACACCAGTCCATCCAGTTCAACCTGAGTGAGTGTGTGTCTACAACCCTGACCCTTGACCCTAACCCTGTACATCGCACACTCACATCAGTCCCTACCCTCAATCCAAGGTCCCCATTCATATACTAGGGCCAATTTTGGACAGAAGCCAATTAACCTACCATGAACGTACAGTGGAGAAAATACTTAATTGATCCCCTGCAGATTTTGTAAGTTTGCCCACTTAATTTGGTTGTAAGCCCACGAACAAAACAAACGAAAAAAAAAAAAAAAACCTGCAAGACAAAGGTATAATGAGCTAGTATGCATAGCATACTAGCTCATTATGTATAACTTACCTTAGATCGAAGCCCCCGCAGCGGTCCTCATTCACTGCTCCAGCCACATCGCTCCTGGAATTAATTCCGGGTATCGCAGGCTCCGGCGCTGTGATTGGCTGGAGCCGTGATGACGTCACTCCCACGCATGCGCACGGGAGCTGCCGGTAATGACACAGTCTAACTGAAGCAACGGCACGTACGTGCCATTGTTTCAGTGTGCATGTGCCGATGACGTCGGCACATGCAGATGCAGGGGATATCTCCTAAACCGTGCAGGTGTAGGAGATATCCAGGGTAGCTACAGGTAAGCCTTATTATAGGCTTACCTGTAGCAAAAAGTGTTTGTAAAGGGTTTACAACCACTTTAAGAAATGAAGGGTCTATACATTTTATTATAGATGTATTTAAATGATAGACACAGAATATCAACCAAAAATTCAGAAAAAACACATGATACAAATGTTATAACTTGAGTTGCAGTTCAGTGAGTAAAATAAGTCCCCTAACAACAATAATTCTGGCTCCCACAGACTGGCTACAGTATGTGCTCATGTGGTACACAGATTAGTCCTGTCAATTTAAGAAGGTGCTCCTAACGACAACTCGTTACGGGTATAAAAGACACCTGTCCACAGAAACGCTTTTTTCCATTCAAACTTCACCATCATGGACAAGACCAGAGCTGTCAAAGGATATCAGGGGCAAAATTGTAAAACTACACCAGGCTGGAATGGGCTACAAGACCATCAGCAAGAAGCTTGGTGAGAAGGAGACAACTGTTGTGTAGTGATTATTCGCAAATGGAAGAAATACAAAATAACCATTAATCTCCCTTGGTCTGGAGCTCCATGCAAGATTTCACCTCATGGGGTAAGGATGATCATGAGAAAAGTGAGGGATCAGCTCAGAAGGAGGGGCTTGTGAATGATCTCAAGGCAGTTGGGACCACAGTAACCAAACAAACCATTGGTAACACAATACGCTGCTAGTGGATTGAAATCCTGCAGCGCCCGCAAGGTCCCCCTCCTCAAAAAGGCACATGTACAGGCCCCTCTGAAGTTTGCCAATGAACATCTAAATGATTCAGAGAAGGGTTGGAAGAAAGTGTTGTGCTCAGATGAGACCAAAATTGAGCTCTTTGGCATGAACTCGACTGGAGGAAAAAAAAATGCTATGACCCTAAGAATGCCATCAATACAATCGAGCATGGAGGTGGAAATATTATTTATTGGGGCTGTTTCTGTGCTAAAGGTACATGTCGACATTGCCGCATTGAGAAGCCAATGGACGGAACCATGTATTATAAAATCTTGGATGAGAACCTTCTTCCTAAAGCCAGAGCACTGAAGATGGGCCATGGATGGGTCTTCCAGCATGACAATGACCCAAAACATACCGCCAAGACAACAAAGGAGTGGCTCAAGAAGAAGCACGTTAAGGTTGTGGAGTAGCCTAGCCAGTCTCCAGACCTTAATCCTATAGAAAATGTATGGAGGGAGCTGTAACCGAGTTGCCAAGCAACAGCCAAAAAACCATAAGAATTTAGAAAAGAACTGTAAAGAAGACTGGACAAAATCTCTCCTGAGATGTGTGCAAACCTGGGAACCAACTACAAGAAACATCTTCTCTCTGTGCTTGCCAACAACGGTTTTGATTGGGGATTAAAAAAAAACTAATTTTACTGACTGAACTGCAACACAATTTATAACATTTGTATTGTGTTTTTTTTCTGGATTTTTGGTTGATTCTGTCTCTATCTATAATAAAAAATAATAAAAACTCTTCATTTCTTTGTAAGTGGGCAAACTTACAAAACCTGCAGGGGATCAAATAATTATTTTCCCCACCGTACACCTGGTAAACAAGGTCTGTGTAAACAGAAGGCCAGGCCTATTGCTGAAAAGCCCAAGAGGCAGGAGTGGAGTGGAGTGTATTCTAACAGGGAAACCAGGAAAGATTGCCCTTGAGATAATAGGCTTAAAGTAGAACTGTAGGCAAGATTTCCAATCTTCTACAGTTCTGTGGACAAACCAAAATTCTGTATTTTCTTTTACTACTTTTTAAAAAAAATCCCGATAAGTGTTTTAATCCTTCTCCATAGTTACATAGTAGGTGAGGTTGAAAAAAAGACACAAGTCCATCAAGTCCAACCTACAGTGGTGACGGAAAGTATTCAGATCCCCTTAAATTTTTCACTCTTTGTTATATTGCAGCCATTTGCTAAAATCATTTAAGTTCATTTTTTTTCCTCATTAATGTACACACAGCACCCCATATTCACAGAAAAACACAGAATTGTTGACATTTTTGCAGATTTATTAAAAAAGAAAAACTGAAATATCACATGGTCCTAAGTATTCAGACCCTTTGCTCAGTATTTAGTAGAAGCACCCTTTTAATACAGCCATGTGTCTTTTTGGGAAAGATGCAACAAGTTTTTCACACCTGGATTTCGGGATCCTCTGCCATTCCTCCTTGCAGATCCTCTCCAGTTCTGTCAGGTTGGATGGTAAACATTGGTGGACAGACATTTTAGGTCTCTCCAGAGATGCTCAATTGGGTTTAAGTCAGGGCTCTGGCTGGGCCAGTCACGGAGTTGTTGTGAAGCCACTCCTTCATTATTTTAGCTGTGTGCTTACGGTCATTGTCTTGTTGGAGGGTAAACCTTCGGCCCAGTCTGAGGTCCTGAGCACTCTGGAGAAGGTTTTGGTCCAGGATATCCCTGAACTTGGCTGCATTAATCTTTCCCTCGATTGCAACCAGTCGTCCTGTCCCTGCAGCTGAAAAACCCCCCCACAGCATGATGCTGCCACCACCATGCTTCACTGTTGGGACTGTATTGGACAGGTGATGAGCAGTGCCTGGTTTTCTCCACACATACCACTTAGAATTAAGGCCAAAAAGTTCTATTTTGGTCTCATCAGACCAAAGAATCTTATTTCTCACCATCTTGGAGTCCTTCAGGTGTTTTTTAGCGAACTCCATGCAGGCTTTAATGTGCCTTGCACTGAGGAGAGGCTTCCGTCGGGCCACTTTGTCATAAAGCCCCGACTGGTGGAGGGCTGCAGTGATGGTTGACTTTCTACAACTTTCTCCCATCTCCTGACTGCATCTCTGGAGCTCAGCCACAGTGATCTCTGGGTTCTTCTTTACCTCTCTCACCAAGGCTCTTCTCCCCCGATAGCTCAGTTTGGCAGGACGGCCAGCTCTAGGAAGGGTTATGGTCGTCCCAAACGTCTTCCATTTAAGGATTATGGAGGCCACTGTGCTCTTAGGAACCTTAAGTGCAGCAGAAATTTTTTTGTAACCTTGGCCAGATCTGTGCCTTGCCACAATTCTGTCTCTGAGCTCTTCAGGCAGTTCCTTTGACCTCATGATTCTCATTTGCTCTGACATGCACTGTGAGCTGTAAGGTCTTATATAGACAGGTATGTGGCTTTCCTAATCAAGTCCAATCAGTATAATCAAACACAGCTGGACTCAAATTAAGGTGTAGAACCATCTCAAGGATGATCAGAAGAAATGGACAGCACCTGAGTTAAATATCTGAGTGTCACAGCAAAGGGTCTGAATACTTAGGACCATGTGATATTACAGTTTTTCTTTTTTAATAAATCTGCAAAAATGTCAAGATGTATAAGCTCTGTGACAGGGCCAAAGACTATGCATGTAGTTTTATGGTTTACGAGGGCAAAGATAGTCACATAGAGCCGACAAACTGCCCTGACTACATAGCTGGCAAGATTGTGTGGGACTTGGTGTCACCCTTATTCGGAAAGGGGTACCACTTGTACGTGGACAATTATTACACGAGCGTGCCACTTTATAGTCAAATTTTTGATCAACAGATTTGAGCATGTGGCACCGTGCGACCTAATCGCCGGGGCTTTCCCCAGCGGCTTGTAGATTCCCGTCTTAGGCTGGGGGAGAGAGCCTGCTTCAAGTGTAATAACTTGCTCACTATGAAGTGGAGGGATAATAAGAATGTTTTCGTTCTTACCTCCCTTCATGCAGACACGACGGTCCAAATTACTACGGCGACTGGTGTTGTGGAGAAACCCCTCTGTGTCCACGAATATAACCTAAACATGGGAGGAGTGGACCTCAACGACCAGTTGTTGGCGCCGTACCTAGTTGCCCGTAAGGCCAAACGCTGGTACAAAAAAGTGTCTGTTTATTTATTTCAATTGGCTTTGCTGAACACTCATGTGCTATACAGAGCTTCAGGACGGACTGGATCCTTCCTTAAATTCCAGGAAGAGATCGTCAGAACCCTTCTGTTTCCAGACGGTGCTCCACCTCACCTTCCCCAACCAAATGCAGTAAGCCGGCTGCATGAGAGGCATTTTCCGTATGTCCTCCCGAGCACCCCTACCCGACGAGCCCCCCAAAGAAGATGTCGTATCTGCAGCAAGCGCGGATATAGGCGTGACACCCGGTATTATTCTCCCTCCTGTCCTGACAATCCTGGTCTTTGCATTGGTGAATGTTTTGAACGCTACCATTCACTAGTTGAGTATTAGCGTAGGGTACAGCACTGCACAGACTAGGCACACTAACACAGGGTCTCCCAAGATGCCATCGCATTTTAAGAGACCCGAACCTGGTACCAGTTACAAAAGTTATACTTACAAAAAAAGTGTAAAAAAAAAAAGTAAAAAAAATAAAAACAAAAAATATATAAAATAAAAAAAACAAAAATAGTTGACGTTTTATTGTTCTCGTTCTCTCTCTCTATTGTTCTGCTCTTTTTTACAGTATTCTATTCTGCAATGTTTTATTGTTATTATGTTTTACCATGTTTGCTTTTCAGATATGCAATTTTCTTTATACTTTACTGTTTATTGTGTTTTATTGTTAACCATTTTTTTGTCTTTAGGTACGCAATTCAACTGCACAGCGGATTTATTTAGCTTGAAAAGTCCCACACATGTGGTATCCCCGTACTCAGGAGAAGCAGCAGAATGTATTTTGGGGTGTAATTCCACATATGCCCATGGCATGTTTGACCAATATATCATTTAGTGACAACTTTGTGCAAAAAAAAAAAAAAAAAGTTTGTAATTTTTCCGCAACTTGTGTCAAAATATAAAATATTCCATGGACTCAACATGCCTCTCAGCAAATAACTTGGGGTGTCTACTTTCCAAAATGGGGTCATTTGGGGGGGGGGGGGGGGGTTTGTGCCATCTTGGCATTTTATGGCCTTCAAAACTGTGATCGATAGTGAGGAGTGAAATGTGAAATGTACGCCCTTAGAAATCCTGAAGGCGGTGATTGGTTTTCGGGGCCCCGTACGCGGCTAGGCTCCCAAAAAGTCCCACACATGCGGTATCTCCATACTCAGGAGAAGCAGCTAAATGTATTTTGGGGTGCAATTCCACATATGCCCATGGCCTGTGTGAGCAATATATCATTTAGTGACAATTTTTTGTAATTTTTTTTTTTTTGTCATTATTCAATCACTTGGGACAAAAAAAATAAATATTCAATGGGCTCAACATGCCTCTCAGCAATTTCCTTGGGGTGTCTACTTTCCAAAATGGGATCATTTGGGGGGGGGGGAGGGGTTGTATTGCCCTGCCATTTTAGCACCTCAAGAAATGACATAGGCAGTCAAACTAAAAGCTGTGTAAATTCCAGAAAATGTACCCTAGTTTGTAGACGCTATAACTTTTGCGCAAACCAATAAATATACGCTTATTGACATTTTTTTACCAAAGACATGTGGTCAAAGACATTTTGGCCTAAATGTATGACTAAAATTGAGTTTATTGCATTTTTTTTATAACAAAAAGTAGAAAATAATTTTTTTTTTCAAAATTTTCGGTCTTTTTCCGTTTATAGCGCAAAAAATAAAAAACGCAGAGGTGATCAAATACCATCAAAGGAAAGCTCTATTTGTGGGAAGAAAAGGACGCAAATTTTGTTTGGGTACAGCATTGCATGACCGCGCAATTAGCAGTTAAAGCGATGCCTAATCCTTAAATGGAAGATGTTTGGGACGACCAGAACCCTTCCTGGAGCTGGCCGTCCGGCCAAACTGAGCTATCGGGGGAGAAGATCCTTGGTGAGAGAAGTAAATAAGAACCCAAAGATCACTGTGGCTGAGCTCCAGAGATGCAGTCGGGAGATGGAAGAAAGTTGTAGAAAGTCAACCATCACTGCAGCCCTCCACCAGTCGGGGCATTATGGCAGAGTGGCCCGATGGAAGCCTCTCCTCCTTGCAAGACACATGAAAGCCTGCATGGAGTTTGCTAAAAAAACACCTGAAGGACTCCAAGATGGTGAGAAATAAGATTCTTTGGTCTGATGAGACCAAGATAGAACTTTTTGGCCTTAATTCTAAACAGTATGTGTGGAGAAAACCAGGCACTGCTCATCACCTGTCCAATACAGTCCCAACAGTGAAGCATGGTGGTGGCAGCATCATGCTGTGGGGGAGTTTTATAGCTGCATAGACAGGACGACAGGTTGCAATAGAGGGAAAGATGAATGCGGACAAGTACAGGGATATCCTGGACAAAAACCTTCTCCAGAGTGCTCAGGACCTCAGACTGGGCTGAAGGTTTACCTTCCAACAAGACAATGACCCTAAGCACACAGCTAAAATAACGAAGGAGTGGCTTCACAACAACTCTGTGACTGTTCTTGAATGGCCCAGCCAGAGCCCTGACTTAAACCCAATTGAGCATCTCTGGAGAGACCTAAAAATGGCTGTCCACCAACGTTTACCATCCAACCCAACAGAACTGGAGAGGATCTGCAAGGAGGAATGGCAGAGGATCCCCAAATCCAGGTGTGAAAAACTTGTTGCATCTTTCCCAAAAAGACTCATGGCTGTATTAGATCAAAAGGGTGCTTCTACTAAATACTGAGGGTCTGAATACTTAGGACCATGTGATATTTCAGTTTTTCTTTTTTAATAAATCTGCAACAATTCTGTGTTTTTCTGTCAATATGGGGTGCTGTGTGTACATTAATGAGTATAAATCACTTTAAGAATTTGTAATACACTTTCTTGCTTCTTCTTAGACACAGAGTTTTCAGTCTATGATGACCTTCGCCGCTAGATAAGCAGCAACAGTTTACTCCCTTTTTGCTCCGAGAAATGGACAGTCTTATCTAGCTGGTCTGATCCAGTACCATCATGGCGGCGCCCATGTTTTCTTTCGCTTTCTATCAGTCACATGATGTAACCACCCATTTAAATGTTCCCTCGCTACTAAGAAGATATGAATGCTGATTGGACTAAACTATACGATCACACATATAACACGCCTAGAACTTATGCGTATTCATACGTTTAGATTGTTAAACTTGATGTTTTTAAGTCATAGACACTCCTTCGTTCGACCTGGTAGTGCTGAATATCGGTGTTTGTTGTGTCTCTCCACTGCAGTGTATACAATAAGCACCTACTCATAGTATCTTAAGATCTGGGTCTACTATCTCATCTGAATGTCTTGTTTGGAGACTCAGCAGCTGGCAGCCCCAAAATTTTACTCAAGACAGGTGTACCCAAAGAAATCCCATACCGGATAAAACTTTTTTCAAAATTTTGATGAGCCATTAATAAAACTATCAAAACGAACAATATAAAAAAAAAAAAAAAATCTTGAATAACTTTAATATATATATAATTACCTGGTACAACACCATTTGTGGCAATGGCACTCATTGATATAGCTGTCAGCAGAGTCTAAGCAAATAAGAAAAAGTGAGTTTAGTACATTGATAGGCAGCTAAGAAAAAAAAATAATTTAGAGCACAAACTAATGCCATTTGAAAGAACAATTCTGTAACTGTAATGCAAATTTGCAAGTTTAAATAACTCAGGCTTACACTTACAACAAACACAAAACAAGACTTCTGAAAAATAGTTTGGAATTAAAATGTATTATTGTAAGTAATTGTAAAATAAAAATTTACAATATTTTTAATATGCTTAATATGTAATAGTAGCTAAAATACACTCAGATGTCCCATAGTAAAATAATTAAAACCCTATCGGCAGTTCACTCAGTAAGTTTCCATGATCCAGTTAAATTGTTATGGATTTCCCACTTCAATTTTTTTGGATTTTTTTTAATACAATATATTAAAATGAAAGTGTTCTTATATTTTGATCATTTGTTACACTGATTGTAAAGCCGACTACTAATTCCTTGTTATAGCATTAGGGCAGAGAAAATTCTCAACATCTTAATATATGCATATACTATAAAAAGCTCACTGTTGCTTTCAGTGGTAATATGTGAGGATTAGGGCAAATTTTGGTATCTCACTATCAGCCTATCCATTTTATTTTCACAGGGCCAAAACAAAAAGCAGGCATAACAAGCAATAATGGATCCTTGCATATTAAATAAAAATGACTATAGAGTGGGGAAAATAATTATTTGATCCCTTGCAGATTTTGTAAGTTTGCCCAATTACAAAGAAATTTAAGGTCTATAATTTTTATCATAGGTGTATTTTAAATATTTCCTGTTTTGGCTATGGTACAGGAAGTGAAGGTAAATCTCCCCAATGGGTCACAGATGGACAAAAAAAAAAAAAAA
Organism: Lithobates clamitans; assembly: GCA_037952925.1. Lineage (NCBI taxonomy): Eukaryota > Metazoa > Chordata > Amphibia > Anura > Ranidae > Lithobates > Lithobates clamitans. The sequence goes on from JBBGZY010000449.1 coordinate 17,526,755, forward strand.
AAAAATGGGATGGGCTATAAGCCTCCCTTAGGCTGCTTTCACGCTAAGGCGCTTTACAGGTGCTATAGCGCTAAAAAAAGAAATAGCACCTGTAAAGAGCCTCTCCTCTCACTCAAGTGCAAAAGCCTGAGTGCTTTCACACTGGAGTGGTGCGCTTGCAGGATGGTAAAAAAAAGTACTGCAAGCAGAATCTTTGCAGCGCTGTTGGTGCGGTGTACACACCACTCCTAAAGCGCCCCTGTCCATTGAAATCAATGGGCAGCGGCGCTTTGTGGGCGGTTTTAAACCTTTTTTGGCCGATAGCGGGGGTTAAAAGCGCCCCCCCCCCCCCCCACCGGCCGAACAGCGCTGCTAAAACAACGGTTAAGTGCCGCTAAAAATAGCAGCGCTTTACCCCCGAAGCCCCAGTGTGAAAGTAGCCTTACTCTATCCAAAATGAAAAATAAGGGTTGCCTATAGTTCTACTTTAAGCATATTAACTCAAGGGCACGTTTTCCTGATTTCCCGGTCAGAATACACTCCACTAAGTCAGATAGCGCCTCTTGGGCTTTTCAGCAATAGGCCTGGCCTTCAGTTCACGCATACCTCGAGTTTTACCAGGTGTACAGTGGGGAAAATAAATATTTGGCCCCCTGCAGATTTTTTAAGTTTGCCCACTTAAAAATTATAGACACATCATTTCCTTGTATCATAGGTGTATTTTAAATGAGAGACAGAATATCAACCAAAAATCCAGATAAAACACATGATACAAAATGTTTTAAGTTGAGTTGCAGTTTAGTGAGTAAAATAAGTATTTGATCCCCAAGCAAAACATGACTTCGTACTTGGTGGAGAAACCCTTGTTGGCAAGTACAGAGGTAAGACGTTTCTTGTAGTTGGTTACCAGGTTTGCACATATCAGGAGAGATTTTGGTCCATTCTTCTTTACAGATCATCTCTAAATCCTTAAAGTGGAACTATGGGAAAAACTTTTTTCTAATCTTGGATAGAGTAAGGGAGGGATATAACTCCTGTCAGATTTTTTTTCGTCATTTCTGTTTCATTGTGGAGATTTCCCTTACCTTCCGGTCCCATAATTAAACAGGAAGCGAGAGGAAATCCTTACAAAATTAAAAGTGGTTGTTAAGCCACTCTAACCTGTATATACCATCAGCACTGCCTCCTATTGTAGTATCTCCCTCTGTGTGTTTTTTTATAAATATAAATGCTGCAAATAACTCATTTCACTGCTGAAATTGTGATCACATGACCAGCTAGCTTTCGCCTTTCCTCCTCAGAGATGCAGGGGGGCTGAGATTCCTCTGCTGATGTCAGTCTGGGGGGAAGGAGAGAGCTAGCTGGTCATGTGATCGCAATCTCTGCTCTTAGATGAGGTATTTACAGCATTTATATTTATAAATAATTCACAGAGGACGACACTGCAATAGAAGGCAGTGCTGATGGTGTATACAGGTTAGTGTTATGAGAGCAGGCAGATGGAGGGGCGGCTCACACACAGACAGAGAGGGGGGAGGGGGACACAGGAGCAAAGAGAAGAGAAGAGCAGATAGCAGGCTGCTGATGACAGAGGCATATAAACTGACCACGGTGTCTGGTCTCAGCAGCCATGATACACTGTGGTCAGTTTACAGAGGGGTGCGGAGAAATTGGCAGGGATCAGACAATTTTTTTAGATGTTACAGGGGGCCAAATGACACAGGACAAGCGCTGTGTCATACAACATGCTTTAAAGGAGCAGGATCCTTTTTTTTTTTAATTTTTTTTTTTTTTTGGGTTAACAAACGCTTTAAGGGAATTTTTTTGGGGACCCCAGGTTACCAGAGCTAGTGTCCCCATTAAAAGATTTCCCCTCTATTAGTTTTTTGGGGACAACTCAAAATTTGTCATTTTCTTTTACTTTCAATAATAACGGTAAACAGGACAAATTGAGAGGGTGAATCTCCTTAACAGGGCACAGGCAACAATAAAAACTGACAGGTGTCTGATCACTCTCCACTTTATCCAAAACTAGAAAAAAGGGAATTAGGCTGGGTTCACACTGGTGCGACACGACAGCCGTCCTACTTTGGATCCGACTTTGCCCTGCGACATGAAGCCGGCATGTGTCCGACTTTCAATGAACGGGGATCCGACTTGGATCCCCGACAATGCCCGGCATTGTTTGGTATGAATCTTTAGGGGGAACTCCGCGCCAAATTTTAAATAAAAATCCGGCATGGGTTCCCCCTCCAGGAGCATACCAGGCCCTTGGGTCTGGTATGGACCTTGAAGGGAACCCCCTACGCCGAAAAAAACGGCGTGGGGGGTCGCCCCCAATCCATACCAGACCCTTATCCGAGCACGCAGCCCGGCCGGACAGGAATGGGGGTGGGGACGAGCGAGCGCCCCCCCCCTCCTGAACCGTACCAGGCCGCATGCCCTCAACATGGGGGGTGGTGCCTTGGGGGAGGGGGCGCGCTGCGGCCCCCCCACCCCAAAGCACCTTGTCCCCATGTTGATGAGGACAAGGGCCTCTTCCCGACAACCCTGGCCGTTGGTTGTCGGGGTCTGCGGGCGGGGACTTATCGGAATCCGGGAGCCCCCTTTAATAAGGGGGCCCCCAGATCCTGGCCCCCCACCCTATGTGAATGAGTATGGGGTACAGCGTACCCCTACCCATTCACCTAGGAAAAAAGTGTCAATTTAAAAAAAAACACTACACAGATTTTTAAAGCATTTTATTAGACAGCTCCGGGGGTCTTCTTCCGACTTCGGGGGTCTCTCCGGTTCTTCTCCACGCTCTCCGGATCTTCTGCCGGGCTCCTCCGCTCTCTTCTGCTCTTTTGCCGCTCTTTTGCTAAAGCGGAGGAGCCTGGTCTTCAATCTTCTGCCCCCCATGCCCCACGCCTTTGGGGCATGGGGGGCACTGCGCCCCCCATGCCCCAAAGCACCCCCCCATTTCGAGGGCATGCGGCCTGGTACGGTCCAGGAGGGGGGGGGGCGCCAGCTCGTCCCCACCCCCATTCCTGACCGGCTGGGCTGCGTGCTCGGATAAGGGTCTGGTATGGATTTTAGGGGGGACCCCACGCCGATTTTTTGGCGTAGGGGGTTCCCCTTAGATCCATACCAGACCTAAGGGCCTGGTATGCTCTTGGAGGGGGAACCCATGCCGGATTTTTATTTAAAATTTGGCGCAGAGTTCCCCCTCAAGATCATCTGAGCACAAGTCGCGTGCCGAAGTCGGATCATGCAAGACTGCAATCCGACTTTGATCCGACTTCAATGATAGTCAATAGGCTGAAGTAGGATCAAAGTCGGACCAAAGTAGTACAGGGAGCATTTCTAAAGTCGGAACGACTTGTGTCGGACCAGTTAGGACGGCTCCCATAGGGAAACATTACATTTCACACGTCATGCGACATGAGCTCCCAATGTCGGAGCGTTTGTCGGACCAGTGTGAACCCAGCCTTACACTTACTTCAGGACAGCCACCATAGAGACATTGGCTCCTCCCTTCTCAGGAAACACTGCCTGAGACTGAAAGGTTTAAACTTCACTATCCCACCAGCCCCTCAGTTCTCCAAGAGTGCCTCCGGTCAGCTGGGGAAACATAAGAACACATCATACTAACCTTTATCTTTCCAAACTGTCTCATGTCAGGACCTTCTAGAGATGGACCAAAATTTGAGTGGGTACAGGTGCTGTCCTGAAAGACTCCTGGAAAAGGACGTTAACAGTAGGTGTAATGCCAGTTTTTCCCCTCTTCATCTTTCAGGACAGCCACCATAGAGCGGATAACCGAGCACCTACCCTAGGGTGGGACCACCGCTTGCAGCACTTTACGCCCAAAGGCCTGGTTCTTGGCTGATAGCAGGTCCAACCTGTAGTGTGTAACGAAGGTGGTAAAGCTGAACCACGTTCCAGCTCTACAGATCTTCTCTGGAGAAGCACCAGCACACCCTGCTTGAAATGTCGCTATAGCTCTAGTGGAATGGTCCCCATCTCTCTGACAACATAGGCCTGAATAATAGCTAACTTCAACCATTTAGCTATTGTACGTCTAGAGGCTTTGGACCCTTTCCTAGCCCCTGAAAATAAAACAAAAAAGGATCCGGACTTCCTAAACTGCTTTGTACTATCCAAGTACTGTAGGGCGCACCTTCTAATGTCCAATTTATGAAAAAAATATTCCTGTTCCCTTACTGGACTTGAACAGAAAGTAGGCAAAATGATTTCCTGGCCTCTGTGAAATTTCCTCAGCTCTCTGCCGTCACATAAATCAGTCCAGGCACCGCATCATCCCGACAATGGAAGTCTGGATCGGCCAGGTGCCTGGACCGACACCCGTCGGTCAGCGAGCCACTGAGAGACTGAGATGGCCGCTCCCCGCTCCAGTGAGCTCTGCTCGGGGAGATGGATAGCTCCTAAGAGATCCTCCACTTCTTTTAGGGAAAGTTTGTACCGAGAGGTTCTCGTGGATTCCCCATCCACCCCCTCCTCCTCAACTTCTTCTCTGGAGCTCCCTGGCCCCCCTCCACTAACTGAGGGAGCATCCGCTGGGCTAGGTGCAATGCTCTGCTGCACTGGCGGAGAATTAACCTGGGGCTATGGCATCTGCAAACTAGAAAAAAGCATCTTAAAGAAGAACGGGGGGGTGCTAGAGAGCTCCTTGACAGACGCTGCTAGGTCCGTACACTGTTCCGCTGACTGCTCCCTTACTAACCCCTCAATGCACTCCTTACAGAGTGCCTTGGTCAAGGATTCCTACTGTGGCCCTGCATGAAAGATATTTCTTTTTGGAGCTGTGCTGCGACTTGGTTTTGTCTGTGGCCTTGCTCTGAAACACAGAACCCAGAGAGGGAGCAGCCAGAAATGCCTATAAATGACCACTTTCCCCACCAGCGCTACCGCAGAGGACCACCAGGAGTGTCCTCCCCCCAGGACCAACTACCACCAGTGTCCCAGATGCACTCCCCTCCCCACCAAGTGGGGGGTAGAAAAACACCCAGGAATGGGTAGGGGAACACCACCCCAAGGTTCCTCTTCCCTTAGAGTGGCTGGTGCTGCTGCTTCCAGGAGCTGGTCGTGAAGCCTCCGCCATCTCCTGAGGATCAGCGGTCACCTGTGTCTCCACCCGCTGTCTCTACAGCAACAACAAGGCCGCACCAGCTTGGCGCCCGTCCAGCTTTCAGATGCCGCATCTGGAACCGGAAGCTGGGGGTCTGACAGAAGTGCCCACCCCCACCGGAAATGGAGTGCCTGCCCCTGGCCCAGCCTTAGAGCTCCACCGATGGCCGCTGGGAGTAGGGGGAAACCAGCGCACCTCCCGTAGACCCCCCCCCCCAGGCAGAAGAAAGCCAAGGTCTCTCTATGGTGGCTGTCCTGAAAGACAAAGAGGGGAAAAAAAGTTTTGCCTTTAGTTGTACTTTGAGGTTTCTTGGCAACTCAAAGTTTCAGCTCCCGCCATAAATTTTCTATAGGATTAAGGTCTAGAGACTGGCTAGGCCACTCCATGACCTGTATGTTCTTCTTCTTGAGCCACTCCTGTGTTTCCTTGGCAGTATGTTTTGGGTCATTGTCTTGCTGAAAGACCCATCCACGACCCATCTTCGGTGTTCTGGCTGAGGGAAGATGGTTCTCATCCAGGATTTTACAATACATGGCCACGTCAATGCGGCAAAGTCGGCCTGTACTTTTAGCAGAGAAACAGCTCCAAAGCATAATGTTTCCACCTCCATGCCTGACTGTAGGGATGGTACTTAGGGTCATAGTCAGCATTTTTTTTCTTGCAAACACGATGAGTCGAGTTAATGCCAAAGAGCTAAATTTTGGTCTCATCTGACCACAGCACTTACTCCCAATCCTTCTCTGAATCATTTAGATGTTCATTGGAAAACTTCAGACGGGCCTGTACATGTGCATTCTTGAGGAGGGGGACCTTGCGGGTGCTGCAGGATTTCAATCCATGGCAGTATATTGTGTTATTGATGGTTTGTTTGGTGACTGTGGTCCCAACTGCCTTAAGATCATTCACAAGCTCCTACCGTGTAGTTCTGGGCTGATCTCTCACTTTTCTCATGATCATCCTTACCTCATGATCTTGCATGGAGCTCCAGACCGAGGGCGATTAATGGTTATTTTGCATTTTTTCAGTTTGCGAATAATTGCTCCAACAGTTGTCCCCTTCCCACCAAGCTTCTTGCCGATGGTCTTGTAGCCCATTCCAGCCTAGTGAAGGTCTAAAATCTTGTTCCTGACATCCTTTGATAGCTCTTTAGTCTTGCCCATGATGGTGGGTTTGAATGGAAGAAAAAGATTCTGTGGACAGATGTCATTTATACACATAACAAGTTGTCGTTAGGAGCACCTTCTTTAATTGACAGGACTAATCTGCGTACCACATGAGCACATACTGTAGCCAGTCTGTGGGGCCAGAATTATTGTTGGTTGGTAGGGGATCAAATACTTATTTTACTCACTGAAATGCAACTCAAATTTATAACATTTGTATTGTGTTTTTTCTGGATTTTTGGTAATATTCTGTTCCGATCATTTAAAATACCCTTATAATAACAATTATAGATCCTTCATTTCTTTGTAAGTGGGCAAACTTATAAACGCTGCAGGGGATCAAATAATTATTTTCGCCACTGTATCTGAAGGAGGGTGGCCTACCCTATCCAAAAATGAAGCTGCCACTTTCACATACGGAATTCTGCATTGAGTCCACTGAGATCTCCCCCCAGTATGCCCACCCATCTTTAAACTGTATCCCAGAATCCTGCACACATCTCACCTTCTAGTATTCATGCAAGCAGTGAGAGGATCCTTCCAGGACACAGACATCCTTACCAAAATGTTCCTTTAAAAGAAACACACTGTTTTCTATCAAGCACTGAAGGCTTCTTCTACCCTTTCAGCTTTACACCCTCAGTAGTATACAAACTTACAAAAATGACTCCAGTCTGCTTTATTTGGATTTTTCATTCTGCACAGTGGGATTAAAGGATAACTAAATTAAAGAACAAAAACAATCTATTGAAGCCTACAATCCTTACATGCGATGGCTGATTTAGTTTTTTTTTTTTTTAAAGCTTCAAGCATTTTCAGCAAATATACAAACGACCTGTTAATATTCCCAGCAATGCTGTGTCTATCACTTCCTGCGAACTGCACAATAGAATATCTTCCTTCCTACCTTTGTAAACTACCAATTGCCCTGCCCTCCTTGTAATGGAGATGAAGAAATACAGACCTATTTGTAATCAACATCAGGAGATCAGCCTAAAGTGGCAAACACAGCTCTCTCCATAAATTAGCTATATAAGGACGTAGCCACCCAGGAACAGGAAATGTGTTATTTGCAAAATTCCCAGGTGAAAGGACCACAAAATAAGCTTGGAAAAAGAAAACAAATGCAGTCACCAAGCAATGGACTAGTAAGCTGCAAGAAAAACATTTTTGGTTTTAGATACACTTTGCTGTATGGCTCACCAGATAACATACATTTGATGTGTTGCTACTCTTGCTAAGATTTCCATTTCTATAGTCACCCATTCAATAATTACTTTACCTCATTTTTTAAAGTGTAACCTTTTGTTTAACATTTTAACTCTGTTACACAACAATATTTTTTGTAATGCTAATGCAATAAAAAGTTGAATAAGATGGCACCAATCAAGATGGCCACAATCTAACTCAGCTCTTCACCTCCCATGTACAAAAGGTTGAAGACAGGGGCATCAGAGGAGTATTCACCCAACATAATCCAAGCTTTCCTGCCACCCTATGAAAGTCTAAGACCACAAGCAAAACAGACACTACCTTACCACATGTACGTGAGGACTCTTATTGTTCCATAGCAATAACATACAGAGGTTACCATTATACCAGGAAGGGTATCGCCACAATTCTTTTTACTGAGCAGATTTAAAGAAATGCTGCAGAAATCATGGACAATGGCTACAGAAGTCCAACTTTAGTCCAATAACTTAGGGAACTTAGAAGGAGAAGCAAAACCCTCCATCAAAAAAAAAAAAAAAAAAAAAAAGATGTGATTACAGCTCTGGATGCACATAAACAAGAATTGCTGGATATACAGTGCATCCTGAAAATATTCACAGCGCTTCACTTTTTTCACATTTTGTTGTTATGTTACAGCCTTATTCTAAAATGAATTAAAATCATTATTTTCCTCAAAATTCTACAAACAATACCCAATAATGACAACATGAAAGATGTTTGTTTAAAATCTATGCAAATTTATAAAAATAAAAATAAAAATCACATGTACTGTACATAAGTAGTCACAGTCTTGTCTATATAAGGTCCCACAGTTAAGAGTGCATGTCAGAGCACAAACCAAGCCATTAAGTCCAAGGAATTGTCTGTAGACCTCTGAGACGGGATTGCATCAAGGCACAGTTCTGGGGAAGGGTACAGAAAAATGTCTGCAGCATTAAAGGTCCCAATGAGCACAGTGGCCTCCATATCCCATAAATGGAAGATGTTTTGATGCACCAGATGTCTTCCTAGAGCGGGCCGCCCGGCCAAAGTGATCAATCGGGGGAGAAGGGCCTTAGTCAGGGAGCTCCGACACTTCTCTGTGGAGAGAGGAGAACCTTCCAGAAGAACAACTATCTCTGCAGCCATCCACTAATCAGGCCTATATGGTGGAGTGGCCACATTGAAGCCACTCCTCAGTAAAAAAGGCACATGACAGACTGGAGTTTACCAAAAAGCACCTGAAGGACTCTCAGACCATGAGAAACAAAATCCTCTGGTCTGATGAAACAAAGATTGAACACTTTGGCCTGAATGGCAAGTGCCATGTCTGGAGGAAACCAGGCACCACTCATCACCTGGCCAATACCATCCCTACAGTGCATGGTGGTGGCAGCATCATGCTGTGGGAATGTTTTTCAGGGGCAGGAACTGAGAAAATAGTCAGGATCGAGGGAAAGATGAATGCAGAAATGTAGAAAGAAATCCTTAATGAAAACCTGCTCCAGAGCGCTCTGTCCCTCAGACTGGGGCAACGGTACATCTTCCAACAGTACAACGACCCTAAGCACACAGCCAAGGTAACAAAGGAATGGCTATGGGACAACTCTGTATGTCCTTGAGTGGCCCAGCCAGAGCCTAGACTTGAACCCGATTGAACATCTCTGGAGAGATCTGAAAATGGCTGTGCACCGAAGCTCCCCATACAACCTGATGAAGCTTGAGAGGTCCTACAAAGTACAATGGGAGAAACTGCCCAAAAATAGTTTTTTTGCAGGCTTAGGCGAACCTGCACCCTGAAGCAAGATTATGAAGAACAGAGCCTTATCCTTAAGAATAAGTTCAAGGAAAAGGGCTATGTAGAGGAGCATATAGAGGAGGCATTCCAAAAGTACCTTGTGTTGTACGACAACACTTGTGTTGGCGAAGAAAAGAAGATAAACCCACATGTGGACGAACAACCACAAGTACGGTTTTGCACTAGGTATAATAACAAGGCCCCGATAATACAAAAAATCCTCAAAAAGAATTGGAGAATCCTTGAATCAGATCCCATCTTAAAGACAAGCCTTCCTTCGCATCCTAATTTGGTCTTTAGGAGACCGAAGGACCTTAGGAGCATCATTGCCCCTAGTAGGGTAAGAAAACAAAGAAATGGAGGACTCAGCAGCACCTGGAGTACAATTTTTGACCAGAAGGGCAGTTACAGATGTGGGAGCAGCAACTGTGGGAACTGCGTGCATATGTGCCACAGAAAGAAAGAAGTCTTTGGAACAGACGGTAGGGTCCACAAGATTAAGCAGTTCATCAACTGCGGTACCCCGTATGTCATCTACGGCCTTCTGTGCCCCTGTGGCCTCCTTTATGTTGGACGGACGTCAAGAGTTATGAGGATAAGAATGAACGAGCACAGGAGTAGTATTTTGACAGAAAAGGATAACTACTCAATACCGAAACATTTCAAAGAAACCCACAGTAGCAGTACAGAGGGCCTCAAAGTGTTCGGAATAGAAGCAATGCCGAGCGACCTAGATAGTGGTAAAAAATATCAAATGCTGTGTAGTAGAGAGGCCTTCTGGATATTTTCCCTAGGAACTTTGGCCCCGAAAGGTCTGAACGAGGAAATTGAACTACACAATGTAGCATAATTCCTTCGTTCCCGTCCAAGCTTTCGAGCCATTATTAACATCAGTTAGTTAATTCTGATGTGACTTCTCTAGTGTGTCCTTCGCCTCCACCATGTTGGTAGGGGCTCATTCTTGGGGTTTATGGGATGCACTAAGGTCAAGGACTAGGAATTGGGTAGACCATTTGGCAGGTGTAGTAATAGGTTTTAGCCGCTAGGTATTTGTTTAGAAGGTAGTTATTAGGTTTAGGTTGTGGTTGGTTTCAGATAGTCGCCTATTGGCCTATTTGACTACATGATGTACTTTTTGTAATTTTATGCAATTTACCGCCAATGTAATTTACCGCCATTGGAGTTTAGTGTCTATTCCCACCAGATGCTAGCGGGCAATGGTGCCTCTCTCTCTCTCTCTTGTCTATGGTATGCCGGTCCGCAGAGGTATCTTCCAGGGTATATGCTGAGGTGATGGGTACCACTGTCATTTGGCACAGTATGGTTTACTATTATATGGTTTATATACATATTTGTCACTATATTTATATATATTTTATATCTACATGGAGTGGGGTGTAGCCTTTCAGTAGGAACACTCTATTGCTGTGTCTAATGGTGACTAATGTTGGTATAGGCTGATGAGGTTCAGTATTCACTTTGAGATCCCATATGTATTTTTAGTATTTTATACTATGTATTATTTATTATTTTATAATCCTTCCTCCTCTAGATTAGTATCGTGCTGATATCATAACGACTAATTGTTATGGACTCCCATGTGTTGTTCTTTTAACATTAAGTATATTATATGTTATATTTTAATCTATGAATTTTATGGATATGGTATGATCTACTGTACCTTGGAGGGATATTTCTGCGGACTCCTTCTATTAATCTAATAATTTTACATTATGATCAACCTATAGGTTTGGAATCAATTTTCCATTATCCCTTTTTCACTTCCTTATTTGGGAATCGATATTCACATTATAATATTTTCAATTTTATTTTTATTTTTTAATTAATTAATTAAGTTTTTAAATTATACATTCCTTTTCCCCTCCATTTTTCATCTATGTCTCTTTAGAGAAAAGTGGGTTGAGCGCTGCTAGTAGCCCCCGCCAGAATGCTGCTTGTCCTGCTTAGCCAGATCGCGTCTCTGCCAATGATAATGTTAGTAGTGGAGCGATTGATAGAGAGCGCGCGGCCATACTGAGATGCGCGCGCATTATTTACCACAGGTTGACGGTCGGAAGCAGTGGGTGGAACGCAAACACACCCACGCTTCCGGGCCGTGTTCCTGGCGCACAGGGACCTCTGACGCCTATGGAGGAGGGGGAAATGACGCCACGATCGGCCGGAAGTTGCGGGTGGAACGCAGGTACGCTCGCACTTCCTGGTCTTTTGAATGGCGTGCGTTCCACACATGGCATGCGGCACTAATATGGCTCCTGGGAGCCGGAGGAGCCCGGCATCATCCACCCCAGTAGATCAGAGGCATGGGGACACAATTAGAGCTGCATGCAGGAGGTGAGGTGTCTTTGTTTTGGCGCACCCAATCCCCCTTCCCCTGCCCTGTTGCACATAGCCTATGGTGAGAGTGAAACTGATCTACTGGTCCAGTGTTTCTATATTTATATTTATATCTATTTATTTTTTTAATTAATCAATTTCTTTTTGTACTAGTATTACTACTATCATTATCTTTTTAGCAGATAACATAGAGTGATGTTTGCCCTCTATATTTTGGCTACAAATGGGGAATCACATTCAGAGGGATGGGATAGGGAGGGTTAACCCGAATGGGTGGGTGGTGCCCAATATCTGTGGGAGGGGGCGTCGTCACTAATTGGGTGGGGTAGACACAGGCACATACATACATTTATAGAGAGAGCAACTCGAGAGACCAACCATTGCCCGCTTAGGCTCTGAAGAAAGGGGTGCTCCCCCGAAACGCGTAAGCCATCAGCCATTTGCGCTGGTCTTATCCTCTCGGCAACAGGTCCTGGGGTGTCGATCCACAGAAACAGCGCTTTTGCGCCCTTTTGAAAGCTATTTATACTAGCTCGTTTGTGAGTATAATTTTTACTGTTTTTATGCTGCATTAAAGTTTATCAGTGGTAATGCACTAGGTTGGTGCGCCCTCTTTCTTTTTTGTGTTTTTTTGTGTTTTTGTGTTACCAAGCTTGTATCATCATACTCAAAAAGACTGGAGGCTGGAATTAGTGCCAAAGGTGCTTCAACAAAGTATTGAGCAAAGGCTGTAAATACCTATGTACATGTGATTTTTTTCCCCGTTTTTTATTTTTAATAAATTTACAAAGATTTAAAACAGACTTCTTTCACATTGTCATTATGGGGTATTGTTTGTAGAATTTTTAGAAAATAATGAATTTAATCCATTTTGAAATAAGGCTGTAACATAACAAAATGTGTAAAAAGTGAAGCACTGTGAATACTTTCCGGATGCACTGTAGCTCTACTCCACCTCAAAGACTCTGAAATTCAAGCCACAGAGGCAACTTGAGGATCAGGGAACTTCTTGAAATAATTAAAGACCTAAGATCAACTGTCATAACTCTCTCCCCAAAAAATGTTATAAAATTATTTGTACCACTTCAATGAAAACACTGAAGATGGATTGTACACAGAACCTTAGGCCCTCAAATAGTCGATGGTCAGCCTACAGATATCATAGCAAAAATTACTGTATTTATTGGCGTATAACACTCACTTTTTCACCACAAAAATCTGGTACAAATAGCATGTGCGTGTTATACACCAATACTTTAATTTTAGCTGCCTGGGAGAGGACAGGGAGGGGGGCGGGGCGAGCCCTGTCAGATTACATACAGTGAGAATCGCCTGTTTACTTGGCTGCCTCTGTAATAGGAAGTCCCATCTCCTGGGCCGCCCTTGGACCACTGTTCTGTCTATCATAGGGGATTCTCACTGTATGAAATCTGTCGACGCTCATCCGGCCCCCTCCCTATCCCCCCTAGGCTGCAGATGGGCATCATTCAGGCTGCACTGATGGCAATGGTGAGGCTGCTGCATTGAAGGCAATGGTGAGGCTGCATAGATGTGGAGTGATGAGGCTGCATTGATGGCACTTGTGAGACTGCAGATGGGCATTGATCAGGCTGCATTGATGGCAAAGGTAAGGCTGCAGATGGGCACTGACCCTTATTTTGCTTCAAAGTTCCTTATTTAAAAGTTTTTTTCCTGAAACTTCCCTCTTAAAATGAATGTGCGTGTTATACGCCGATAAACACGGTACATTGTTCTGCATGGGGAAAAAAGCTTTCACGCAGGCCACCAGTAAGAAATGTAAACCCATATTTCAATCACATCCATGCCAAAGCTTAATGGACATAATCTCCACCCAAATCCCCAAAAAGTAAAGCATTAAAATCAATGCTAGAAATCAATAAAGCAAACCAAACCAACCACTGGGGCTTCCAAATAAATTTTTTATAAATGCTCAACAATCAAGCCTACTCAAACCACCCCCAAAAACCTTAATTTTAAAAACTCAGCAACTTCTACCCTCTGAACCCACTCCAGCATTCATTCTGCCTTAAAAAGGCAACCTCACCATGTAGACTCAATATGCTTGAAGACCCCACAAGAACCAACACCACACCACACCACAAAACAGAACAGCAATAAATTACATTAAATCACCTTCCTTTACCAGATAAATTGTGTACAATTTAATGAAATTAGCATTACTCTCATTACTAGCAGCAGCTGCAACACAAATCACAGTGTGTTGGGAGCTGCCGATGGATAATTAGTGGAGAGCAGTGAGTGGCAATCATTTTCCTATATTTCTTTGAGGGTGAATTTTTAAATAAAGCTTGTTTATACTTTGAGAGACAGAAAGCACTATTGAAAATAACTAAGTGACAAAATATCTTCAGTTTAAAGTGCAAGTGCAAATGATCCACACTAAATAAAATGATGAAATGGTGGAATCACAAACATAGTAAACAAATATAAAAGTGAATTAATACAAATCAAGATGTGCAAAAAAATAAATAAATTGTTGAAAGTGCAATATGATGAACAGTGCAATATGATAAATTTCCAATGTGCCAGCCTAGGCACAAATAGCAATCAAAAATAGAAAATGCAAAAAAACGTCCAATGTGCCAGCCTAGGCACAAAGAACAAACAGAAAGTGAAAATACATAAATCAATCTAAAGTTGATGAATAAGTGATGATTCCCTTCACCATAGACAGTGAATAAACGGCTGATGCCTAGCCAATCCAATGTGATGACACATCATTGTACACTAGCCTCTCACCTTACTGCTGTAAGGTAACAGCAAATAACTAGGTCAGGTGCTCCAGACAGCATCTGGGGGGTCCTCTAGGGGTCCCTCTCCAATGGGTCTAGCAGTAGTTCCTTATGATGAATACAGCCTCCTATATGGTTACCTCAGTGCTGGTGATAGAAGAGGAATAAAGATCCCAAATGATGTAATAACATTTAACAAATGGTTTATTGAGATAAAACAGAGCTGATACACTCACTTTTAAAAAAAGGTTCACATAAATGCAATCCATGAGCGGAGAGCTCGTATTCCTGCGTCACTTCTGGTTTTGCCTATCGCTCAATCCCGATGCCTATCGTCACGCCCACGTGACTTCATCAGGGGATAACGACAGGCAAGGGTAGGTGTCCTTAAATAGTGTAGTGAAATTGCATTGTGGGGGTCATTTTCTCATAGACCGCTATTGAAATCTATTACGGTGGCCATTTTGCAATGGTCTCTCATATGGACAACATAATAGCGGCCATTTTAATTTAGTCCCAGATTCACTTTACATATTGTGGACATAACAACTAAACACTAGAGACCAGAGATTGTGATGATAAAATACAGTAAATATATAAAAAATGTGTTAAAAATGGCCATAAATTAACTAAAAGACGGAATCTATGATCAGAGATACCAGCTAAGAAGCATACATAGAGCCCAGGGATAGCAGCGGTAAAGCAAGATTACAGAAGGAAAGCAGGGTAAATTAGTCACTGAACCATATGGGGTATGCAGAATAAGTAATAAAATAGTGAAAGCAAAAGCGAAGGCTTGCTAAAAACTCATCCTCGTGATAAAACAATATTTGCCCCTAGCATATTTGATGGACACAAAATGGAAATACAATACAATTGGAAGTGTAAGCCAAATGAAATTTCATGACACTATTTAAGGACACCTACCCTTGCCTGTCGTTATTCCCTGATGAAGTCACGTGGGCGTCACGATACGCGTCAGGATTGAGCGATAGGCAAAACCAGAAGTGACGCAAGAATATGAGCTCGCTGCTCGTGGATTATTTTTATGTGAGTTTTTTTAAAAAGTGAGTGTATCAGCTCTATGTTTTATCTCAATAAACCTTTGTTAAAAAGTTAAAAGTTGTTATACCATCTGGGATCTTTCTTCCACCTCTACCACCAGCACTGAGGTAACCATATAGGAGGCTGTATTCATCATAAGAAATTACTACTAGACCCATTGGAGAGGGACCCCTAAAAGGTCCCCGGAGGCTGTCTGGAGCACCTGACCTAGTTACATGCTGTTACCGCAGTAAGGTGAGAGGCTAGTGTACACTGAGGCGTCATCACATTGGATTGGCTAGGCATCAGTCGTTTATTCACTGTCCATGGTGAAGGGAATCATCACTTATTCATCCACTTTAGAATGATTTATGTATTTTCACTTTGTTTGTTATTTGTGCCTAGGCTGGCACATTGGATATTTATCATATTGCACTGTTCATCATATTGCACCATTTCAACTATTTGTTTTTTTTTTCTTGATTTTTATTAATTCACTTTATATTTGTTCACTATGTTTGTGATTCCCCCGTTTCGTCATTTTATTCAGTGTGGATCATTTGCACATCAATGCTATTTGCACTTGCACTTTAAACTGAAGATATTTTGTCACTTCGTTATTTTCACTAGTCATCTTACAGCACAGCACCACCATTTTTACACTTTCCATTTATCTGCCACAGATCAGTCAAATGGTGTCTGCCACAGTAGGTTGTCTATTTAAGTGACTAAGTTCCAGTTGACAGCGCGAGAGTACCACCTTTTTATAGAAGGCACTATTGAGCCGCATTTCCACCACTATACCCGCGAAAGGAGAGGAGCGCTTAATATTGTGCCTTCGATCCCTGGCTGATTCCAGCTATTAAAAGGGAAAAACACATGTTTTTGACCTTTGATTTCAAGGGTCCATAACAGAAGGTGAGCGGCTATTGTGATTGTAGGTGAGGGATTGTTATTACTGCTAAAGGTGTCTCATCCACACGTTTAACAAAAAAAAATAACATTTTTTTACCTTTAAATATTTAAGGGCCCATGTCTTAAGGTGAGCTCAATTGTCGATTCTCGATGGTGGACTTTTTTCCTTTACGCACACGGTAAATTGAGTTTTTGGAGTTTATAAGATGTCACCATTTTGCACTTGTGTCACTTTATTCCTGGACTATTCCCTTTTCTTTTGCATAATATATATATATATATATATATATATATATATATATATATATATATATATATATATATATATATATATATATATATATATATATATATATATGAGTTTGGGGGAAGGTTTTTACGTGATGTTATAATGTATATGGATTAAAATATGTTTGACTTGCTTATATTCACAGATTTGGTTTCACATTTATATTATTATACAAAGTTGAACACTTTTTGTGCTGCAGCTTACTGGTATATTGGTGTACGCTCAAAGTTGAGCACAAAAAGTTTCTATTTATTTGTTACTTTGTGTTTACTGCTGTATTGAGATATTATGGATCTATATTTATACACAATAATTTATGGCAGCAGGTTTAGGGTAGTTTTAATTGTGTACTATAGTTTTAATTATTTGTGTGTGCAATAAAGTATGTAAATGTCTTTCTGATACAGCAGCCTCTCTTCCTGCTTATTGCTATTTTTGTTTCAATTTTCATGCATAAATAGGTGGATTGCTGAGCCCCCAATTCATGTAATTTGCTGTGAATAGCAAAAAAAGTGCCTTTCTACATTTTCTATTTTTTGCAATCAGCAGGTGCATTGCTAAGTTCCTGTAGACACTTCCTCCAGCTCTATGCTTGTACTGAGGTACAGAGTAAAAGATTCAAGTTAGACTTACCAGTAACTTGTTTTCCGGGAGTCTTTCAGGACAGCACCTGAGAGAGTGGCTCCTCCCACTTGCCAACAGGAAACACATCTTCCATTGAATTTTAAAAGGAGGTTCTTTCCCACATGTTGCCAGTAGTAGTAGTAGTAGTAGTAGTAGTAGTAGTAGTAGTAGTAGTAGTAGTAGTAGAGAACCTCTGGCCCCAAGCTGGAACACATAATCTTAATATGGTTAGTCACAGCATACAAAAAACAATAGGATAGGTTGTTGCTGTCCTGAAAGACTCCTGGAAAACAAGTTACCGGTAAGTCTAACTTGAATTTTCCCTAAACGTCTTTCAGGACAGCACCTGAGAGAGACTTACCCCCTAGGGAGGGACCACAGCATGCAGGACTTTTCTGCCAAAAGCCTGATCACAGAAATGACGAACGTTAAGTAACTTAACCACGTAGCTGCCTTACAAATTTGATCTGGGGTGGCACCAGCTTTTTCTGCCCATGTAGTGGCTTGAGCCCTTGTAGAGTGAGCTCCAACTCCCAGCGGGGGAGATAGACCCATCTGAGAGTAGGCTACCAAAATAGCTGATTTAAGCCATCTAGCAACTGACCTGTTTTGTTTCCAGAAAAAAGAACAAATAAAGAGTCAGAGGACCTTCCAAGTAATGTAATAGGGTTCGTCTCACATCCAGGTTGTGAAACTGATCTTCCTTTTCTCCTGAAGGGTTTGAGCAAAAGGTTGGCAGGATGATCTCCTGCGACTGGTTTTGAAACGTCACTACTTTTGGCAAAAAGCCAGGATCTGTCTTAAGTACAATCCTATCTGAATAAATGAACAAAAAAGTAACTGATAGCGTGTGCAGTTCACTGATTTCTTCTTGCAGATGTGATTGCAACTAGAAATACAGTTTTGAAAGTCAAATTCTTTAGAGAGACTGCTTGTTGTGGTTCAAACGGTTCCTTTGTGAGGGCTTGCAGAACCACTGAGAGATCCCATTTGGGAAAAAGCTTAGCCGGAGCTGGTCTGGTGCTTTGAAAAATCTTGCGACCTAAGTTTCTGAAGAAATTGATCTCTCAAGAAAAACCCCCAATGCGGCCATTTGCACTTTAAGAGTGCTGACTGCAAGACCCTGGTCTGCACCCTTTTGTAAGAAATCTAATATTGAGACAATATCTTCCACAACTATTTTTGCTGAACGACACCAAGCAATGTAGACCTTTCACACCTTGGCATAAATAACCACTTTACTTTCCAGTAGGAAGAAAGTAACTAGAGCTATTAAGGGTTCTGACAAACCCTTCTTCCTTAGCATCTGCTTCTCAGATACCAGGCAGTGAGGCTTAACCTGGCTATATCCTGGTGATGCACTGGCTCTTGTAGAAGCAAATCCTGTCTGAGAGGAAGCTTCCAAAATGGTTTGACTGCCATTTGCGGAATGGTGGAAAACCAAGCTCTCTTTGGCCAGAATGGAGTAATCAGAATTAGCGACACTCTTTCCTTCTGTATTTTTCTCAATACTAGTGGAATCAGATGAAATAAGGGAAAGGTGTAACACAGGTGAAAATTCCAAGGGTGCACCAAGGCGTCTATCCCCTGAAAACTGTCGCCTGTGAAGGAAAAAGAATTGTGGGAGCTGTGTGTTTTGCCTTGATGCAAACAGGTCCACTTGTGATCACCAGGTCCTGGTGATCAATGCAAAAACCTCTGGATGCAGGCTCCACTCTGCCTCCTGAATTTTCTGCCTGCTCAAAAAAATCTGCCACTTTGTTTAATGTGTCTTTGAGATAGACTGCATTTAAGGACAGTAAATGGTTTTTCGCCCACTCCAGAATTTTTTCTGGCAGCAACTGAAGAGTTTTGCTTATTGTGCCTCCCTGCTTGTTCAGGTAGGCTACAGTAGTGACGTTGTCCCGTAGAATCTGGACTTGGAATCCTAGGAGGTTTGAAGAGAAGGCAGCCAACGCTAAGGCGGCTGGTTTTAGCTCCCTCCAATTTGAGGATTTTTCTGCTTCAATCTGGGGCCATGCTTCCTTTGCCAAATCCTGATCCATGTGGGCCCCCCATCCCCACATGCTGGCGCCTGTCATCACAGTTTTGTTTGATGGGGAAGGACCAGAGTAGGCCTTTTTCCAACACTGACTGATTTCTCCACCACCAAAGTGTTAGTTTGATGCTGGATCTTTACCCTTGTGTCTAGAGTCTGTCCTGTGGTTCCATACCTTTAGAAGGAACCTCTGGAGTGGCCTGAAATGTAGCCTTGCCCATTGAATGGCTGGCATAGCCGAGGTAAAAGTTCCCAAGGTTGACATACCCTTTCTGACCGTCATCTCTTGATTCGTTTGTAGCATAGTTACTACATTCTGGACCTTGAATTTTTTTCTCTTCCGGAAGAAAAATTCTCTGTTCCACTGAATTTATTTGGTACCCTAGAAATTGTACTTGCTGAGTCGGATTGAAGTTTGATTTCTGAATGTTCACTATCCAACCCAGGGATTTCAAATGACTGCAGGCCTTGACCAGTTCTTGCAGTTTCTCCCTGGACGGGGCAAAGAAGAGGAGGTTGTCCAGATAAGGGATTGCCGCAATCCCCTGAAGGCGAAGAAGGGTGAGGGCTTCCGCCATAACCTTTGTAAAGACTTGCAGAGCAGATGAAAGTCCGAAAGGAAGGGCCTTGAATTGCTGCTGTAGCACCTCCTTCCCCATATTGACTGCCAAACTCAGGAATTTTTGGGACTGAGGGGCTATATGTAGGTAAGCATCTTTCAAGTCGATGGATGCCATAAAGCATTCTTTGGTCAGCAGATTTCTGACCATGAAGATCGAGTCAATACAAAACACCTTGTATAGGACTGACTTGTTCAATGGTTTCAAGTTGACAAACGGAAACTTCCGGATGGCTTTTTTATCAGGAATATGTGAGAATAGAATCCCTGATAACGTTCCTCTGGAGATACATGAGTCACAACCCTTTGCTGCATCAGATCCTTTAACAGGTTCTTCATAGCTAGGGCCTTTGTAACAAACCTACCAAGGGATACAACAAACTATCTTTCTGGAGGAAGATCCAAAAATTCTATTTTGTAACCTTGGGACAGCATGCTCAGAATATATTGGTTTTCGGTCACGCTGGCCCAATAAGGGAGGAAATGCTGAAACCTTCCTCCCACTGGCAGTGACGAGTCATTGCGTTTTGTTGGTTGACGCAGGAGGATGGAAAAGGATATTTCTTTTGCCCTTTCCCTTCTGCGATGACCAATTTCTTCTCTTCTTCTGGGATTTGGTACTTTGCTCTTGAGCCCTTTGAGATTGAAAAAAAACACTTAACTGGTTGCTTTTTCTTTTTAACCGGGAATAACTTTTTTTTTATCTTGTGTAAGGGATCCTAGGATGGACTTCTGCGCTACTAAAATAAAAACGTGTAAAAATATGGGTGATGCTGCAAAATCAAAAAATAGTGAACACCACTCTTTATCTGCTGTCCTATCTAGGACCGAATCTAAGTCAGGTCCAAATAGTAAATCTCCCAAGAACAGCACCCCACAAAGCTTGTTTTTGGATGCCGCATCCCCAGCCAGGTCTTTAGCCACAGAGCCCTCCTGGCCGAGTTAGTTAGGGCTGAAGATCTTGCTGTCATGCTAATAGACTCTGCTGAAGCGTCTGAAATAAAGGCTACAGCGGCTGACAAAGTCGAGAAAGAATCCAGAATTTCTTGCTTTGGTGAGTCTGCTATAATATGGGCTTTAAGCCGATTCACCCAATATTCCATATTCGTGGAGACACAAGTAGTCGCCATGGCTGGTTTGAGATTGCCCATAATGGATTGCCAAGCCCTTTGAAGTTGTTGATCCATCCTTTTATCCATGGGATCTCTTAACACCCCCATATCCTCGAATGCCAGGTCAGTTGATCTTGAAACCTGGGCTGCTGGGTCTTCGTTAAATGTAAAGTGCCTTTTAAGGGCCTTAGGGAAAAAAGGCTTTCTTTCTGGTTCTGCCTATTCCTTCTTAATAGCCTCAGAAATTAATGAGTGCACAGGAAAAGTATGACTTTTAGTCTCACCGAGACATGCGTACATCCGGTCATGCAGACAATTCTTTTCTCTCCTCTTCTAGGCCCAGAGTAGTATAAATTGCTTTTAACAGGCCATCTCCCCGTTCTAAAGACAGCTTGTATTTAAAAGACATATTCTCCATTCCTTCCTTCTCCTCATCCGATTCTTCCTTCGAATGAGAGGGGGAATGTCCTTCTTGGGTAAGAGAACCTGCTTCAGCCTCCACCGCCGGGACTAATAATGAGCCCTGAGAGGAAAGTGAGGTAGCTGGCTGACTTAGGGATGGATTTGCTAGTCAAGAGCGAAACTATTGAATGGTGGTATCTAGTTCTTTTTTAACTGATGCAATCAAATCGCTGCATGCGGAAGAAGCTTCCTCTTAAACTAGAGAGTCAATACATATTTGACATAAGGTCTTCTTCCAGCCTTCAGGTAGCTTTGCATTAGGGACACTTCTTTTTAGCCACTGGATCAGAGCTCCTGACCTTTCAAAAAGTCTAACCACAGGTGCACAATGGGAAACAACAGCTGCTTCATGTGCCCAGACAGGCCCCTGCCACCGGGGGGGGGGGGAGTAGAAAGAGAGAGGGACCCCATAGTAGAAATAGGGCAGTATCACATGTGCCCCTTACCAGGGCCTTGCCTCCCACTCGCCACTGCCATCGAGTCCATTGTGGTGTGCTGTGTGTATGTGGCTAGGACACTGGTTCCGGACTCCAATAGTGCCGCTGCGCAAATAAGCACCAGCCCCGTACCTCCCTTCTCCCCCTAAGCCTTCCGGTGGAAATGACGCCGCGCGCCTGCTCTGTGGATGCCACCCCCTTCCGGATACCTCACTTCTGCGGATGCAGTCACTGACTGCCATTCCCAAGATGGTGCCGGTGTTTTTAGAGGCAGGCGGTTACAAGGAAAATAGAAAATGATGTCCGCCTCCAGGAGTGGCGCCCACAGCAGTACCGTCTCTCCCCAAGCACTTTAAAGAGGGAGAAGGAGCCCATCCAGCAGCATTCTGTGGAATGGGAGGAACAAGCTCTCCGAGGTAGAACAAAAAATGGTGGAGCAGGAAGCCTGGACTCTCAGGACAGCACCTAAGAGTTCCTGACTCCCCATTAAGTGTTCCCTGCCGGAGGAAACAAAACTGGCGACATGTGGGAAGGAGCCTCCTTTTAAAGTTCGGTGGAAGATGCGTTTCCTGTTGGAAAGTGGGAGGAGCCACTCTCTCAGGTGCTGTCCTGAAAGACGTTTAGGGAAAAATGTGTTGCTGTGTTTAGTGAAAATCAGATGCCATTCAAAAATGTCTTCTTACCAGATCCAAAGACCTATATCAAGGTCTATATTCGCATCTGTAAGCTTAGTTACCCCTCACATTAGGTGCAGATCATCTTAGCTTATCCAGCCTCCTCGTGGGGAACCATTGGTGAAAACGAGCCACAGATGATGATCACAGGATAGCCACAGAAGGCGGTCTACTCAATCATATGAGAACAGGAAAAGTCATTGCTCAGCGTCCAAATTAAAAATGGGTAATTAAAACACTACTTACAACCAAACTGAAATCACAGGCATTTGGAAATACACCGTCCTAGCACTCACGAACGTACTGACTTCACCACTATTTCCTGCCCTGCCGGATTACATTTAGTCTGAATAGACTTTGTGAGGCATTAAGGGCTAATGCCCCACAGAAATTAGCCCCTAATGCCTCACAGAAAAAGTCTATTCAGGCGAAACGTACGTCGGCAGGGCAGGAAATAGTGGTGACGTCAGTATGCTCGTGATAGATCTGGTAAGAAGGCATTTTTGCCTTATCTATCCAAGCACTGGGTGTTGCACTGAATTCAAGAATTTTGCACTTTATTATATGGACTTGTGTCCCATATATTTATATAATTTATTATATGCTATATTATTACATTTTTTGCTTTCTATTTTAACTGATTTTCAGTATTTCCTGCAGCAACTTGTTTCTTTCCAAAGATTAATGTTTATTCATCCCAGAACAAATAAAGTCTAACAGAGTACTTAAAATAATCAGAAGCCTCCAAAGATCCCAGTTCTCATGTCATAGCAAGCATATAGACACACCACTCATTCAGAATATACTGTATGTATAATCTATACTATGAACCTACTGTAGGTGGCTTCCATGCATGCAATAGTGTGTACTATATAGATCAGAAAATCTAAAATTCTTCTCTGATATACAGTATCTTTGCTTATTTTCTAAGCTGTAAAAGGCAGCTGATGTGTTGATCAAACACTTTTGATCTTGACAAACTATGCTTCTTGGACTCAAATACTTCTTGTACTGTTTAAGGCAAAATTGCATCCACTCTCATATATAACAGTGTACAGAAAATCTCCAGGTGTCCACACTACATTTGACAGAAAATTAAAGCACCAGTTGAAAAAGTAAGGTCATTTTTAATAACATTAATTTACAATTTGGCTTGTGTAGCAATTGTAAATGCTATATTAATTTTTCTATTTGCTACATTTTTCTTCCACAAAAGTAGTTACCCTTTAAAAGAAAGACACTATCTATTAATATATAAAAAACAAAAAAAAAAACAAACACACACACAAATAACATAACCTAAACAATTTTGCACATTTTCTGATTTAGGTTTAGTATTCTGGTTCCCCTCTTCCTCAAAATCTAACATCATGTTTTAACAAACCAGGGGCCAATAGTTTGGTGCTAAAACAAATAACATGTTCAGGATAGCTAAAAGAAGGCTCCCTTCAGGTGCCATTCAAAGCACATTACGCCCTTAAAGTATTTTTAGGTACCTTTCACATTGGCTTTCACGGGCTTTCACATCAGGTCCACCTGCCAGTTTTTCAGGCAGACCTGATTGGACGTCCAGTCACCTCTATGAAGCAGCGGGTGTCAACAGCGACATGTCTGCTGACATCCGCCAATATCCAATCCGTTCTGTGAAATCCAGACAGTTGGTGATCCCATTTTCTATCTGTCTGGAGGATAGGATAGGATGAAAACAGACAGGCTGTCCGTTTTCATCCGATCTCCCTATAAAGGAGAGCAGGGCTCCGACAGGGCTGTCTCTCCACAGTGAGCGGAAAGGGACCTGTCATCCGCCTGCCCAGTAGGCATCAGCGGAGCGATCTCTCGATGAGCAATGCAGAGTCCGTCGGGTGGACTACCTGTGTGAAAGAGCCCTAAATCTTAAGTTCATAAAGCATTTTTTCGTTCAGCTATATGCTATTAATAATTTCCAGGTTATTTAGAATTTTGCCCCAATTACTTACTTTTACCCACTCAAAAATCATATACCTTGGGAGGACAATACGGTCTATAACAATTCTTGTGGCACTGAACTTTTGGTTAAGCAGGGTGCACTGTTCATATAACTGAGGTGGCCTTTTCCTTTGGAACTATATGTTTCATGATTCCTTGCATTTAGCCTATGATGCGCACCCACTGTATATGCCCCTTCTCACAATGCAGGCACATTATGGTGGCTACAATGTGCCACCAGGGACACCCAGCATGGCAGCGTAGCCACACTATGGGTGGAAATTACAGCACTTACATTTTGTTGTAGGATTGTGCTGCAAAGACCAGGGAAAGAGCAAAAAAAAGCATTTCAGAAATGCTGCTGCATATACAGTTTGTCAATAAGTGTTTAATAGCAAGTTAGCTACAATGAATTTTAACAAAATGCCGAATTTCATTAAAACGTCATGATTCTTTGACAAAATCTTGGTGAAGTGAAAACTCTTAAAGAGGAAGTAAACCCTGCAGGGAAAAAAACGTTTATCCCTTCCCTGAAGAGTAAAGGCATAATGTGCTAATATAAATCGCATACTAGCACATTACGTGACACTAACCTGCAAACGAAGCCCGCATCCATGTTTGTCCCTCTTCCTTCTGGGGCCACAGACTTCGGCTATGTGACGCAGGAGCCGACAGTCACGGCACTCGCGGTATCATCATCAGCGCAGTTTACAGTAAATATCTCCTAAACGGTGCACGTTTTAGAGATATTTACAGTACCTATAGGTAAGCCTTATGCTAGGCTTACTTATAAGTACAAGTCCTACAGGGAAGTTTACAACCACATTAATTTCACTAATCTCTAGTTATCACATGTTCTTTGATATTAACCACTTCCCGACCAGCCGCCGCAGTTGGCTCCCCTGACCATTAGGAGGCGCGCACGTACCACTGGAGATGAGCGCCCACGACGTGACGCCGGAGCCGATGCGCGTGCCCAGCGGTCACGGTGACCGCAGGGCACCCGCGATTGCTCCACACAGAGACAGAACGGAGATCTGTCAATGTAAACAGACAGATCTCCGTGCTGTCAGGGGTGAGGAGAGCGATCTGCTGTTCATACCAACAGATCGCTCTCCTCACCCAGGCAGTCCCCCCCCCCCCAGTTAACCCCTTAATCGCCCCCTACTGTTAACCGCTTCACTGCCAGTGACATTTACACAGTAATCAGTGCATTTTTATAGCACCGATCACTGTATAAATGCCCCAAAAAATGTGTTAAAAGTGTCCGATCTGTCCACCATAATGTTGTAGTCCCAATAAAAATCGCTGATCATTGCCATTACTAGTACAATAAAAAAATAAAAATGCCATAAATGTTTTCCCTATTTTGTAGACGCTATAACTTTTTCGCAAACCAATCAATATACGCTTATTGCGATTTTTATTACCAAAAATATGTAGCAGAATACATATCGGCTTAAAGTGAGTAAAAAAATCGGAGTTACTTACCGGTAACGTCCTTTTCCAGGAGTCTTTCAGGACAGCACCATAGAGAGACCTTGGCTCCTCCCCTTCTGAGGAAACACCGCCTTCAACTTAAGCTTTAAACCTCACCGCTCTCCCCCGGCCCCTCAGTTCTTCAAGAGGACCTCCGGTTAGCTGGGGAGACACAAGAACACGTCATAATAACTCTGATCTTACCTGACGTTCTTCTGCGATGAACTCTTCACGAATATCCCTAAAGTAGGGTGGGTAACTGTGCTGTCCTGAAAGACTCCTGGAAAAGGACGTTACCGGTAAGTAACTCCGATTTTCCCATTTACGTCTTTCAGGACAGCACCATAGAGAGGATGAGCGAGCACCTTACCTTAGGGTGGGACTACTGCCTGCAGAACCTTACGCCCAAAAGCCTGGTCTTTTGCTGACAGAAGGTCCAATCTGTAGTGTTTCACGAACGTGTCGAATCTAGACCACGTTGCCGCTCTACAGATCTGCTCCGGAGACACACCAGCCCACTCGGCCTGAGAGGTCGCCACTGCCCTTGTGGAGTGTGCCCTGATACCCTTAGGGGCTTCTAACCCGCTAATTATATAAGCCTGACTGATAGCTAACCTTAGCCACCTAGCTAAAGTGCGCCTTGAGGCTTTGCCTCCCTTCCTGGTTCCTGAAAATAACACAAAAAAGGAATCAGATTTTCTAAATGGTTTTGTATCCTCCAAGTATTGTAGGACACACCTTCTTACATCTAGTTTATGAAACCTATGTTCCTGTTCCCTCACAGGATTCAAACAAAAGGTGGGCAAAACAATTTCCTGGCCTCTATGAAAGACCGAGGCTACTTTCGGCAAGAAGGCCGGATCGGTTTTAAAAATTACCCTGTCCGGGAAAACCTGAAAAAAGGGGGCCCTAATAGAGAGGGCCTCGAGTTCACTTACTCTTCTTGCCGTAGTGATTGCCACCAAAAACACCGTTTTGAGGCTAATCCATTTTAGTGTACACGTCTCCAATGGCTCAAAGGGTTCCCCTGTAAGCGCTTGTAAGACCAAAGAAAGATCCCACATTGGGAAAGGGGGGACCCTCAGAGGTCTCTGCCTACTCAATGCTTTAAAAAATCTAACGATCCAAGGATCGACGGCTAGTTGTTTCTCCAGAAACACACTCAAAGCAGAAACCTGTCCTTTCAGGGTGCCAAGGGCTAACCCCTTGTCCGCCCCTGCCTGCAGGAACTCTAAGACCGCTATAGAGCTGTGAATATCAAAAGAAGTTTCTGTGCACCAGCTATTAAAACGCCTCCACGTTTTTTGGTAGATGACCTGGGTTTCTTTTTTCCTGCAGTTAAGGAGGGTCTTTACTAAGCTATCTGAGAAACCTCTGATCCTCAACAATTCTTCCTCAGTAGCCAAGCCGCGAGGCTCCATCTCCCCACCTGGGGACAACAAACTGGTCCCTGGGAAAGGAGATTCTCCTGAACTGGCAAAATCCAGGGGGGTTCCGCTGCCAGGCTTCTCAGGATGGAGAACCAAGGCCTCCTGGGCCAATATGGCGCAATAAGAATGAGGGTTGTGTTTTCCAGTTGGAATTTTCTTAGGACGGCTGGGATTAGTACAGGTGGGGGGAAGGCATAACACCTGACGAAAGCCCAACTCTGAGCCAGTGCGTCTACCCCTAGAGCTCCATCCCACCTGTTTAGGGAGAAGAAGAGATGCACTTTCCTGTTTTCTCTCGAGGCAAAGAGGTCTATGCATGGCCTTCCCCATCTCTGGGATATTGCTTCGAAAACCCCCTGATTCAGAACCCAGTCGCCTTCCCTCAGCCGTTTCCTGCTGAGGAAATCCGCCACCAGATTTTGTTCCCCCCTCAGATGCACTGCCGAGAGGGATAAGACGTTTACTTCGGCCCATCTGAGAATGCTTTCTACCAGGGTCCACAAAGATCTGCTCCTGGTACCTCCCTGCCTGTTTATGTAGGCTACAGCTGAGGAGTTGTCCGACTGGACCCTCACATGCTGTCCCTGAAGTTCCTTTTGAAAGGCTTTGAGTGCCAAGGCCACTGCCTTCAGCTCCCTCCAGTTGGAGGATCTTCCCGCGTCCTCCTTCCGCCAGCCTCCCTGAGCCACCCGGTCCTCCATATGCGCCCCCCAACCCGTGCCACTCGCATCGGTCGTGACGCATCTGGACACCGGCAGAACCCATTCCAGACCCTGTGAGAGATTGGCTTCTTTTCGCCACCACCATAGGGATCTCTTGACCTGGTCTGGTACAGCTATCAGGGAATCCAAAGACTCCTGACTGTGGTCCCAAATGCTCAGGATAAATAGTTGTAAAGGGCGAAAGTGTAATCCTGCCCACTGAACTGCTGGAAGTGCTGCCGTCAGTAGCCCCAAGGCTGACATAGCCTTTCTTACTGATATTTGTTGGCTGCCCTGGAGTAACAACATTGCCCTGTCTACCTTCTGGATTTTCTCCATAGGCAGGAAGACCTTCTGTTTTGTTGAGTCCAACAGGTAACCTAAAAAGATTACCCTTTGCGAAGGAGTCAAATTGGACTTCTCCAGATTTAAGAGCCAACCTAGACCCTCTAGAATGTTCCTTGTAACCTGCAGGTCCTGCGACAGTTGTTCCGCGGAAGGAGCAAAAAGTAGTAGATCGTCTAAATAAGCGATCACTGAGATGCCCCTGATCCTTAGGAAAGCCAAGACTTCTACCATGACTTTGGTGAAGATGCGGGGGGAAGAGGATAGCCCGAAGGGAAGGGCCCTGAACTGCCAGTGAAAGATCCCTTCTCTGGTATTTATTGCCAGCCTGAGGAACCTTTGACACTGATCTGCAATGGGAATGTGCAGGTATGCATCCCTCAAGTCTATCGATGCCATGAAGCAGTTCGGAGGAAGGAGCGTCTTTACCGAATAGATTGAGTCCATTCGGAACCTCCTGTAGGTGAGAGAGACGTTCAGAGGCTTCAGGTTCAGGATGAGCCTGAACTTCCCCGAGGGTTTGCGCACCACAAAAATGTGGGAGTAAAAGCCTCTGCCCGTCTCTCCTTCTGGTACTCGAACTACCACCTCCTGCTCCTCCAACTCCTGGAGGGAGGAAATGAGAGCTGCCGACCTCATAGCACATTTCGGTAGCGTGGTTACCAGGAGTCTGCATGGTGGAGGTTCTGCAAACTCCAACCTGTACCCTCTTCTTATGACTTCCAAAATAAAATTGTTGGAGGTGATCATCTCCCACTGTGGAAGGAAGGCCCCCAGTCTTCCTCCCACTGTTATTCTGTCACTTTGTCTTTTTGGGCTGTTCAGGAGGGCGAAAAATAGCCCCCCCACGCCCCTTCCCTTTTTGTCCCCACCCCTTTTTCTGTTGATCAGATTTTGGGGGGTCCAATTTCTTCCACGGCCGAGACTTTCTTTTAGTCTCCGCCGGTTTTCTTTTAAAAGGAAATGCCTTTTTTCTGTCAGCTGTTCTATCCAATACGGCTTCCAGACCTGGCCCGAAGAGCAAGTCCCCCGTGAGAGGAATGCCGCAAAGTTTAACTTTGGATGCGGTATCTCCCTGCCATGTTTTAAGCCATAAGGCTCTTCTTGCCGAATTGGACAATGCGGCTGATCTTGCAGACATACGCACCGATTCAGCTGAAGCATCTGCCAGGTAAGCTATTCCTTTAAGGAGCATGGGAAAAGACGATAGGATTGTTTCCTTAGGCGTTCCCGCCTCTATGTGTGCCTTAATTTGCGTTAGCCAATACTCCATGTTTCGTGCCACCACCGTGGACGCCATGGCGGGTTTGAGGTTCCCTATGGAAGAGTCCCAGGATTTTTTCAGGAGGGAATCTATCCTTTTATCCATGGGATCTGGGAGTGCCCCCATGTCCTCAAAGGCCAAGTCAGTGTGTCTGGAGACCTGCGAAAAGGCTGCGTCTAGCTTAGGAGATTTGTTCCATACCAGCGCCTCCTCTTCTGCAAAGGGGAACCTACGCTTAAGTGCCCTTGAAAGGAAAGGCTTCCTTTCGGGGTCTTGCCACTCCTTTTTGATGGCGTCGACTAAGACCTCATGGACCGGGAACACCTTCCTTTTATGTTCCCCTAGTCCCTTGTACATCTGGTCATGGAGTGAAAGTTTTTTCCTTTCCTCCTGGATTCCTAGGGTGGTATGAATGGCTCCTAGGAGCTCCTCCACCTCCTCCAGGGAAAGCTTGTAGCGAGAGGATCTTGTGGATTCCCCTTCCACCTCCTCTCCCTCTGAATCCCCCTGGGGATCTGAGGACCCGCTATCAGGCTCTTCCTCAACCTCGAATCTGGCACCTCCTGGATTCTCTCCACTTCCCGAGGGAGCATCCATTAAGGATTGAGGAACACTCTGCTGTGCTGGTGGAGAAACAACCTGCGGCTGTGGCAACTGAAGACTGGCAAATAATGTTTTAAAAGTCTGCACCGTATTGGAAAGTTCCTTAACGGATGCTGCTAAATCTGAAGACTGTTCTCCAGACTGCTCCCTTACTAGCCCTTCTATACAATCCCTGCAGAGGGGTTTAGACCAAGATTCCCCCATTGTGATTCTGCATTAGGGGCATCTCTTCTTGGTACTGTGGGGCGACTTGCTTTTCTCTGTAGCTTTGCCCTGAAAAACAAGTTAAAAGTAGGGAGCAATCAGCAAACTTCCACCAGCACTACCACGGAGGGCCACCAGGGGTGCACTTCCCGGGACCGACCACCACCAGGGACCCAGTCACAACCCTTTCCCCCCCTTCACCACCAGGTGGAGTTCTACACCTGTGGAGCTTTACAGGAAGCGGTAAGGGAACACCACCCCAGGGTTCCTCTTACCTTAGAGTGGCTGGTGCAGGATTCTCCTGGAGCAGTTCTTGAAGCCTCTGCTTCCGACATCTCCTTAGAGTTTAGTGGTGTTCCCAGCCCCTGTGTGCTGTCCCCACAGCAGGTCAGAGGCAGCACCAGCCGAACGCGCGGTCCGTTTTCATCACCGCGACCGAAACCGGAAGTCACGGGTCAGACGGAAACACTGACCTCCGCCGGAAATGACGTCACCCGCCGTCCGACCCAGCGCTCAGAGCTCCCACGCTGGCTGCAAGTGCAGGGCGGTCTTCTGTGCCTCCGCCTATGCCACTGCTAGGCAAAAAAGAAAACGGACCCCACCAGCTTACAAGCTTCACTAAGAGAAGCTGGGGGAGCGTGATGTGCAGTCTTCTAAAAGGTACTCAGCCACACTAGCCCCTTAGACTGCAGCCTTTTTAAGAAAATTGAGCAGGAGAGAGCCAGAGAGAGAGCGCCCCCTTTGCTCAGCCTGTAATTAGCCTCAGCCTCCCTAGCTGTGCGGCCCTGGTTCCTTGCGATGTCTCCCCACCGGAGGAAACACCAGAACTGAGGGGCCGGGGGAGAGCGGTGAGGTTTAAAGCTTAAGTTGAAGGCGGTGTTTCCTCAGAAGGGGAGGAGCCAAGGTCTCTCTATGGTGCTGTCCTGAAAGACGTAAATGGGAAAATTAGCTTTTGAAAAAAAAAAACACGGATATTTATTATAGTAAAAAAGTACAAAATAGTGGTTTTTTTTTAAATTGTCGCTCTTTTTTTGTTTATAGCACAAAAAATAAAAACCGCAAAGGTGATCAAATAACACCAAAAGAAAGCTCTATTTGTGGGAAAAAAAGGGTGTCAATTTTGTTTGGGTACAACGTCGCACAACCGCGCAATTGTCAGTTAAAGCGACACAGTGCCGTATCGCAAAAAAATGGCCTGGTCATTGAGCAGCCAAATCTTCGGGGCTGTAGTGGTTAAAGAAACCTGAAGCTGCAGTATGTTTTATGTTTTTTAGATGGTCTAATACAGTAAAAAATAACACAAAAATGATCATATGAAGCAAAATGTACTTACACAGCAACAACAAACAAGAATAATTACTAGTGTTTGCAGTACACCAGCTATTCCCACTATCCACGTTAGTCGAAGAAAGAGTATCACCCCAAAAATATTTTGTAAACATGGAAGGTAAACGCCCATCAGTGTGCCCATGCTGGGAGACTGTAAGGAGAAAAAAAATATGTTTTTACAACAGGATAATGTAGCATTATAGTAATAGTAATAACAGTAGCAGGATCACTGTTATAATCAAGAGTAAATGAGAAAAAAAATGAAACAAGTCATGTATAAGTATTTCATCAACAGAAACAGACCTCTACAGGTCTGCTTCTACTGTCATGCGACTTATCCACACATATACAACATGGTTTACAACATGATTATCCCTTTTTATTCTCTACAATTAGGGTCGGTTCACACTAGGACGACTTGTCAGGCGACCTAGCCGCCTGACAAGTAGCGTCCCGTTCTGTACAATGGAACCGTTCTAATCGGAGCAACGCAAGTCGCTCCGACTTAGAAAAAGGTTCCTGTACTACTTTGGGGGCGACTTGAGGCGACTTGCATAGACTTTTATATAGAAGTTGTTTTGCAAGTCGTCGCCCCTGTCGTGTCCAGGTCGCCTGAGGCAGTCGCGCTGCAAGTGGCGCTGCCTCAGTGTGAACCGGGGCTCAAAGCTCAAGGTCCAGACTAACCACTAAACACACAGATCACTTACATATATAAGAGATATTTTACCTGCCAAATGATTTTTTATTGCTATCCATCCACTTCTGAGACTTACAAAGCTCATCCCCATAAGCACAGCCCTTTCTAGCAGGGTGTCACGTACCTGGTCCTGAAGCCGAATTGCTGAGAATTGCTGAAAGAGCTCTCCTTGCGGCTGAGTGCTCAGTGCCCCTGAAGGTGATAACAGGTGACACGAAGCCCAAAGAAGCAGGGGTTGCCAGCTGTGCCACAGATGAGAAATGGTGTGGAAATCTCTCTGCGGGTGAATCCCTGATGAGGTCTGTAGGAGGACCGAGGAGAGCTGTAGGTGGTGCAAACTTCACACCGCAGGAAGCAGGTTGCAATGGTAATTGAAGCAGACTGGATACAATAGTTAAGTGCTGCAGGATGAAGCAACAAGTGAGTACTGTAGATACTACTACTGCAGGCTTGGTACAGCAGGTAAGCACTAAGGCGGATCACAGTAGGACAGGGCACAGCAGAAGGCATAGTTAGGGACAATAGTGGTCAGGAAGCCAGTGGTCAGCAGATCAGGTATCAGAATTGTGGTTAGGTAATACACAGGACAGGAGACAAGAGAAAATCTATGGGCAATCTGAGGTCAGAGCTGGGAGCAAGAAGAGGTATCCAAGGGCAAGCCGGGTCAGTAACAGGTGATAAAAAACAGCAGCAAACAGGAAACAGGAAGCTGAAGACCAGTCAGCAATGTCCATGTGCCACAGTCATCCATTGGCAAACATGCATTTGCAATATGTATGCACGTATTTGTGCGTATGCGGCCATATTTGGAATTGGCTGTGCCAGGTCTGCAGATAACTATCCTCCAGCTTGTTCCCTGACACAGGGAAAGGAACTTTTTCTGCTGCAGCTTGACTATATATATATATATATATATATATATATATATATATATATATATATATATATATATATATATATATATACACACATATATACACACACACACACACACACCGGTATCTATCATCAATTTAATATTTATTACAATGCTGCATTAGTTTGTGTCTTTTATATCTGCCCTAAGTTAACCTTTAATGGATGTTTTTGCTTACACAGGCCAGTATGTGATTTTCTTACCTGCATCCATGGGTTGCAGGAAAGACAATAGCCTGATTCCCCCATCAAAACAGTCAGTGTTGATGGTGGAAACACTCCCTTCCATTGGAGCTACTGTATTGTCCTGGCAAGGGGGCGCAGGTAACCATCCTTGCCGAGAGAACACAGTAATTACTGCTAGCAGCTAAAGCCACTGACAATAATTGCATGCTAAAATCCAATATGCTGGTTGGACCCAAGTCTATCAATGGGTTGACTTGGTACAATCTGCCTGCCCATAGATGGATCGAATCTTGGCCGGTCCCTGCTAAAGCACCTGAGGCTTTTATTTTCTTAATTTAGGTTTTAAAAACTTAAAGATATGCACACACCCTATGCTTTTTGGACTTTTTGCTATAAGATAAACAAAGGCTTCTCTGTGGGGGGTTTTCAACTTCAAGTTTTGGGTGAATCTAAGCTGCCTCCACTCAGACATTAATGTCCCCTATTCAGTGCGTTGCACCAAGGGTGCAGGTGAGGGTGCAGGTCACACTAGGAGTCCGCCCTGACTCCATATAATCCGCAGAACAAGGAGAAAAAAACTCTCAGCCATCGCACAAACTCGGCGTGTAATAGGTGATAACAGCCTCAGCCTAACTCCATCCAGGCCACGCCTCCCGACATGAATTTTTTTAACCACATTTTTTTTCTTTATCAGGACACTGGTCAGGCAAAGATCTCATTACATTTTTAGCAGCATTAAGTAATAAGTGTAAAAGGAAATGTAATGAAGTCAATAAGTGTCATGAAAAAAGTGTCAAGAGCATTACATTAGGTTGAATTAGCATTAGCAAGCTTGAGCTAGTAAAATAAAGCTGTATGGAAATAAATTTAATAGGCAGAAATATCATTTAAGATAAAAATACGAAATTGGATGTACTTGTAAATTCTATGTCTTGGAGTACAGTAGAGGATACAGTGGAGTTGATTCTAAAACTCTATAGAACAGTAACATAATTGAAAGGACTAGGTAAGATCAGCAAACAAATGCTGAGGTATCTACAGACCCCATGTGAAGGGAAATGAGAACATAAAGGAGATACTGAAAAGTGGGGCAATGAGTCCTTCCCAAGCACTAGAAAATAAGGATCTTCACCAGCTCACCTTGGTATAGTGATAATCTTGTTCTTTATTCACACAAGGTAGAAGGAAACATAGGCAGACATTCCAGGACCTCTCAGAATCCCTTTTTCAAGGCACTAGGTGTAGAAGTTGACCGATGTCAAGGTCAATCCTAAGGTCCTAAGATCAGAAAGCCTGCTTAGTCTGTAGAGCAGGTGACCCAGTAAACCTTGACCTTGATATAGGGAGGGAGGACCTATCAAGACCACCCAGGGTACAGTCTGAGGGTTGTGTAATGAGTCAATCCCACGCTACCCTTTATGCGTTTTGTGAAAAAATAAAAACCTGCAAATAAAAAACTACAAAAAACAAAATGAATATATATGACAATGTTTTGGTGGCTGCTAGCAGTAAAGTGCATTGCCACACCCTGATGTGCCTACCTAATGCCTCTAAAAATAAATTTGTGCTAATTAGCACAGGATACACTCCAAACTGCGTAACTTGAAGTGGATAAACCAGGTAATGGCAACTCCACCAGCAGAACTGAGGGAAATTTTCATGGAGATGCAATAGAAGGGTGCCGATGACAGCATGTTCATGTGTGAGTAAAGTAGATATACATAAATTATATGAGGATTAGACCCAGATATCATGTTTGGGCCTGTGGTCTGAGATTTGGCTCAGGTAATTTTTTTAGAAAAAGGTCTCCAAGGAAATATATATAGCACTGCAATATGCAGTGAGCTCAGCAATGTAAAGCTAAATTGAAATTTGGGGAGAAGTGAAACAAAACTTCATTACATTATGGCTGCCATTAAGGTTAAAGGATCTCCCATATGGGAGATATAGTAGTGAGTTAGACAAGCTATACAACAATTATGCATTTAAGACTTTACCTTGTAAAACTTTCTACAGGACTCTTCTGGATTTTCAGCCTCTTCATGTTCCTTTGCACCCTGTGTCAGGTTAGTATAGTTTACCAAGCGATTAAGAAAGGAGGAGACCTTTGGTCGGATGTCCAGCTCTTCCTAAAACATGCATATACAATACTGTATAAGAACAACATATTTAGGTACAGATACACAAAAACAGAGCAAACAGTCGTAAGATCATGAGTTTATGAAATTAAAATCATGAGAACGCTGATAATACTTAAACAAGTTATAAACCAGTGTCTTTGCTTTACTAGGAACAAATAATTTCACGCTGCAAACCATATAAACATACAGCGGGTAAAATAAGTATTGAACAGGTCATCATTTGTCTAGGTAAATATATTTCTAAAGGTGCTATTGACATTAAAATTTTCACCACGTCGGTAACAACCCATGCAATCCATACATGCAAAGAAACCAAAACAAAAAAGTTCAGAAATGAAAGAGGTTGGAAACCTACATTTTCAAGTTGTACCAATAGGTAAGACTATAATAAAGCTTACCTATTAGGTACAGTAAATATCTCTTAAATTATCCTACCATGTTGCTTTTCAAGCGATTCTTTATAAATAAGTTAATAAATTAAGTTATGTGTAATAAAATGGAATGACATAGGGAAACGTATTGAACACATGAAGAAAGGGAGATGCAAAAAGGCATGGAAAGCCTGGACACCAGCTGAAATCTATCAGTAATTAGAAAGCAATTCTGCCCCTTGGCAGTGCAAATTAATATCAGCTGGTTCAGTCTCAACTGATGGTCTCTAAAAAGGTCTCATTACCAAGGTGTCACACAAGAAAAATCTCATGATGGGTAAAAGCAAAGAGCTCTCTCAAGACCTCCGCAACCTTATTGTTGCAAAACATACTAATGGCATTGATTAGAGAAGGATTTATAAACTTCTGAATGCTCCAGTGAGCACTGTTGGGATTATAATCTGGAAGTGAAAAGAACATCATTTCATCATAAACCAGTGCTCCTCACAAGATTTCAGACATAGGAGTAAGACGACTTAGCAGAAGGTTTGTCCAAGAGCCAAGGACAAAGCCAAGGAGGTTCTGAAAGACCTAGAATTAGCAGGTACCATTGTTTTCAAAAGAAAATAATAAGTAATGCACTCAACCGCCATGGCCTGTATGGACGCTCACTACACAAGACTCCATTGCTGAAGAAAAAGTATGTTGAAGCTCGTTTAAAGATTGCTGCACAACATTTAGACAAGCCTGTGAAATGCTGAAAGAATATAGTCTGGTCAAATGAGACCAAAATTAAACTCTTTGGATGCCATAATACAAACCATGTTTGGAGGTCAAATGGCACTGCACATAACCCCCAAAAACACCATACCAAAAGTGAAGTTTGGAGGTGGGAACATCATGGTGTGGGGCTGATTTTCAGCATACAGTACTAGCAAATTTCATGTCCTTGATTGGAAGGATGAATGGAAAAATGTACCAAGACATTCTTTATTAAAATCTGCTGCCATCTACCAGGATGATGAAGATGAAACGAGGGTGAAAATTTCAGCAAGGCAATGATCCAAAACACAAAGCCAAAAAAATTCTACATTGGTTTTAAAGAGAGAAAATAAAGCTGCTAGAATGGCCCAGCCAATCACCTGACTTGAATCCAATCTATGGAAAGAACTAAAACATCAGAGTTCACAGAAGAGGCCCACAGAACCTTAAAGATTTGAAGACTGCATGGAACGGGCCAAAAATCACCCCTCAGCAATACATGCAATTCGTTTCTCCATTCAGGAGGCATCTTGAAGCTGTCATTACCAACAAAGGATTTTGTATAAAGTATTAACTAAATTTCAGTTAGCGTGCTCAATACTTTTTCCCTGTGTCATTTCAATTTTATTACACATAACTTAAAGCAGAGTTCCACCCAAAAGTGGAACTTCCGCTCATCTAATTGCTCCGCCCCTCCGGTGCCACAATTGGCACCTTTCAGGGGGAAGGGGGGTGCAGATAACTGTATTAGACAGGTATATGCACTCACTTCCGGGAATAGACTCCCGCGGGAGTCACGCCCCCTCCCGCACCCCCCCCCCGCTGTCTCCTGGGAAACACACAGGTCCCAGGAGATAGCGGGGACCACTAAGAAAGTGCAGCATGACTCGCGCATGCTCAGTAGGGAACCCGGGAAGTGAAGCCGCAACGCTTCACTTCCTTATTCCCTCACCGAGAATGGCGGCGGTAGCAGCCGAGAGCCGAGTTATTGCTCGGCTTCGGCTGCCGACAACGCTGGACTCCTGGACAGGTAATTGTCCGTTTATTAAAAGTCAGCAGCTGCAGTATTTGTAGCTGCTGGATTGTAATAATTTTTTTTCAGGTGGACTCCCTCTTTAATTTCTGAACTTATTTGTTTTGGTTACTTTGTATGTATGGATTGCATGGGTTGTTATTAACCTGTGGTGACAATTTCATGTAAATAGCACCTTTAGAAATATAAATCTATTTACCTAGAAAAATGGTGACATCTTTAATACTTATTTCACCCGCTGTATATCCAGCTACAATACAATACGAGAAGAAAAAGTTGTCAGCTTACCCTTATAAATTCTACATGCATAGCTTTTAATGCATATCCAGCAAAAGAAAATAATCAGTCTGTACTATAGCAGGGTCTGAGAATTCCACTCCACCAAGGCGTGAATTCTGGGCTACTTGCAGCATTTTGAAATTATAGGGAAAATAAATGGCCTTCTTATAATTTTACAAATAATCTGTGGCCAAAAATACCAGTACTTTGTAGTTTTCCCCTCTGCTGCCAATTTCCTTCAGGACAATGGCAAACAAAGCTCTAAGTTCAGCCCATAAAACCTCTCCAGCTGCCAGGAATCCTTAGATCCGTAGTTTCCTGTATAAAAAAAAAAAAAGCGAGAGAATACACCAGAACAGAAAGGAAGTTGGGCTGTGTCCTGTATTGTGCTCCAAAAAAAGCATTACAGTTAAAGTGTTACTAAACCCAGGACCCTGCATTCACTAGATCTGGTCTCCTATAGTACACAGAACATGGAAATGCAATAATTTTTGTAAATATTAACTGTCAAATACCCTTTCTCATCAGCAGTATATAGCAGTCTTGTGACTTGTATCGGTTCCTGATTAAAGCTTGTAGGAGGGGTTTTCATACTGCACTGTTTGCCCTCTCAGGATGCAGGACCCCTTACCCTCTGTCTGGACAGTGCAGATTGGCCCTGTGCTGATCACATGCGCTCTCCCAAGAAAAGAAAACACTCTAGGAATACACACCAAACTTAGCTTGTGCAGCCTGACTCCAGTAACTCTGTCTTATCCTGACAGGTTTTGGAGTCAGTGAAAGAAGAGAAGGATCTGTGCATACAGGATCAAACATCTTTTTTAAACAATGCAGAGAATTAACCCCTTAGGTTCCACAGTGAGTATACCAAGCATGTTTTACTGCATATACACACACTGTATTTTACTGTTGTGGGTTTAGTAAAGTAAAAAAAATCAATATTTCTTAATTGTACAGTACAGGACCCAGACTTCCATTATTTATGGCCATGAGACATCAAGTAACACAATTGAGTGGGCAAAATAGCAAACAGATGTAAAATAAGAGAACCATATTCCCAATCTCAAAGAGCATCTTGAAACACCTTATGGACGAAGCCAGTGTCAGCAAAAGCCTTAGCACCCACCTGGTAAAACAAACATGTTAACAGAGGATCAGGTGTAGGCCTTGTAAATTTGAGAAAAAGTCATTGGGTTCTGAAAAGCACGAATGAACAAGTCAAATGAGGCTTCGCAAGAAATGGAGAAGTCCTATCCTTCAAGGCATAAGCCTTAATAGTAACTGGCCTAATCTATTTGGAAATAAACGAGCCACAGGAAACGCCCTGTGGGATCTTGCAGGCAGAACAAAAGGAATTTGAGTGTGGGATAGTTTGAGAGGCCAAGAGGTAAACTCACACTGTGCATACCACATATAAAACAGTGTAGAATACTGATCCTGATGTCCTGATAAAGGTGGAATGGAAAAAACACCTTGGGGAGAAAGGATGCTGCAGAGGAATATTTAGGTCAGAGAAACACCGATCCCTTAAGACTTGGGCTTCAACAGCCAATCTATAAAAGACAATGACTGAAGCAAAATGGTAGACTGGCCATTGAGACAACAGGTCAGATAGTGCCCACTGAATTTTTCCCAGGAGTGGAAGGATGTATGAGTACCTAGTCCTAATTAGTCTGGTACCCTTTATGATCACTGGATTAAAATTTACCTTGTTGCTGAAGCAAGATGTCAAATCATCCATATCTAGAATCCCCCCCAATGGTGATAGAAGTATTCAACACATTGCAGTGCAGAGACCATTACCCTGTGTCCAGGTGCTGACGACTGAGGAACTCCATCTACCAACGGTCTACTCCGGAACTAAAGACTGAGGAAAAATCTGGAACATACTCTTTGGGCCAATCCAGAATTAGATCAGCTTTTCAAAAGTTCCATGCAGCTTCTGGTGACTCCCTGATCAACTGATGTAAGCCACCGTTTTAGAAATGTCCAACTGAACTTTCATTGTTTGTCCCTGAAGCTGCTTGGGCCACATCAGGGATAAGCAAATGGCCCTTAGCACAATTGTAATGACAAGTCTGTTAAGGCTATTTCATTCCTAGGACTCTTGCTCCAGCCCAACAGCAAAGCATCCAACCTGAGAACCAGACAGGTTAATAGGAGAAAGAATTTCCCCCCGATTCCAGCCTGGTCTTGGGAGACAGGTGCATGGGCCAGTCCAGAGACTGAGAAAGTTTGACCCAAGCAGTCAGCACATTGAGCTGCAAAGGCCTGGAGTGAGACTGAGCAAACATCAATGCTTTGAAGAAATGAGGCCCAGTGCCCAAGCAAAATTAGACCTATGAAAACTTCTGGGACCTAAGGGTTCTGACATGAGCATGGAGGGTCAACATGAGTTCCCAGGAAAGAAACATCATGACCTGGTGTGTGTCCAAGATTAGGCCCACATACTCCAAGCGGTAGGTTGAACCCAACGCGGGCTTCTGTAGGTTGAGGAACCACCTGAAGCTCCGAAGTGGCTGCATCTTCCACCGGACGTTGCAAACACACATCCTAGATGTCCAATGATGTTAGAAATTACAATTTTACAATGATGCAATTATATACATTATTATACACCACATCCTGGATCCAAAGTGCCCAAAGTGTCCTGAGACCAAGCAAGTGAAAAGGCCAATAGACACAGCCCTACTTGTAGAAGTAAGGGTGCCTCTTCACTGCAA
This sequence comes from Lithobates clamitans, assembly GCA_037952925.1. Taxonomy (NCBI): domain Eukaryota; kingdom Metazoa; phylum Chordata; class Amphibia; order Anura; family Ranidae; genus Lithobates; species Lithobates clamitans. The sequence goes on from JBBGZY010000449.1 coordinate 17,567,808, forward strand.
GGAGGACTTGGTGGCAGATTTAACTGGCTTGGGCGTCCAGTACTTACAATGGAATTGAGTGAAGGACTTTGGAAGCAAAGATCTGGGAGGGACATAAATTCTTCCAAATGTGGGTAATGGATGAATTGCTGCAGCGCACCTAAGCTTTCTTCTTACTAGGCAAGCATATACTTATTCCGCCTGTGACTGTTAATAAAAGTGCCTAAAATGAGTTTTTAAAAGAGCTGCTCTCTTTCAAACTAAATCTTTTTATACAATTTTCTCAGAGACTGTCTCCACAGATCAGTTCACAAGCCAGAGAACCATGAGAATTTATGAGCGTGAAGACTGCCTAACAGTCTACGCAGTAGTGCAAGGCTACTAGGAGAAGCTCTAATTTTTGGAGTATGGAGGAATCTGTCAAAATAGAGCCAGATATGCATGCCACCTCGGGTGAACCGGAAAGGATCTTGTAGGTTTTTTGGGGGTTTGGAAACAAACCCATACTGGTGACCTTCGGTCCAAAAAGGTGGGGGCAGCGTTAACTTCAAGAGGGTATCTCATCCACTAGATCCGTAAATGGTTTCTTTGAACTTGGGAGAGATTAAGGGTGACTGCCCATGCTCCTGGAAGGATTTCTTGGGCTCCAATGACAATAGCTTAGCAGAGGAAATTGACTGGCAGCTCTTATTCCTTGTGTATCCTGCATTTTTAACAGTGTGGTGACTTTTCCCATCAAGTCTGCTGTAGAGGCCAAAAACTCCTCTCTCATTAACCACTTAAGAACCGAGCCTCTTTTTGAGATTTGTTGTTTACAAGTTAACATTTTTTTTGCTAGAAAATTACTTAAAACCCCCAAACATTATACATTTTTTTTCTAACACCCTAGAGAATAAAATGGCTGTCATTGCAATACTTTCTGTCACACCGTATTTGTGCAGCGGTCTTACAAGCGCATTTTTTGGGGAAGAAATACACTTTTTTGAATTAAGACAACAGTAAAAGTAAAAAAGTAAAAACAGACAAATAAGACAACAGTAAAGTTAGCCCAATTTTTATATTGTGAAAGATAATGTTACGCTGAGTAAATTGATACCCAACATGTCACGCTTCAAAATTGCGCCGGCTCGTGGAATGGCGACAAATTTTTACCCTTAAAAATCTCCATAGGCGACGTTTAAAAAATTCTACAGGTTGCATGTTTTAAGTTACAGAGGAGGTCTAGGGCTATAATTATTGCGTTTGCACTACCGATCACGGCTATACCTCACATGTGTGGTTTGAACACAGTTTTCATATGCGCGCGCTACTCACGTATGCGTTTGCTTCTGCACGCGAGCTCAGCGGAACGGGGCGCGTTTAAAAATAAAAATGTTTCTTATTTATTTAACCTTTTATTTTTACACTGTTCTTTAAAAAAAAAAAATAATAAATTGCGTCACTTTTATTCCTATTACAAGGAATGTAAACATCCCTTGTAAAAGGAAAAAAGGCCTGACAGGACCTCTTAAAACATGAGACCTCAGATCTCATATTTACACTAAAATGCAATAAAAAAAAAAAAAATTGTCATTTAAAAAAATAAAATGGCCCTTTAAGAACTATGGGCGGAAGTCACGTTTTGACGTTGCTTCCGCCCTGCAATGCTATGGAGACGGGTGGGGGCCATCTTCCCCTCACTCGTCACCATGCCACGGCTCCAGTAAGCGGCGGAGGACACCAGAGTGCGGCAGGACAGGGGGGCCCTTTCCCACCACTGATAAAAGTGATCACGCAAATCCGCCGCAGAGACCACTATTATCGAAAACTGGACCGCCGGCCGAACAAGAGGATACCAGGGTTATGGCAGCTAGCTGCTGCCATAACAACGATATCCCTCTTCAAAATTAGGACATATATCGGCGTGCGGCGGTCCGGAAGTGGTTAAAAGAGGAATGGGCAGGTTACACAAGGAGACAAGGGTAGACTGAGGTGTGGAGACTGAGGTCCAGACAGAGGTCCAAAGTACCAGACGCATAGTTTTAATAGTAACCCTAAATTCACAGTGTGTACTGGCCTGTCCCCTGGCCTCATTTCCCCTGTGCACAACATCTGCCATGAGGGTGAGGGGATCACGTAAGGTGTACCCACAACATTGTTCTGCGGAGCAGAAGAAGGAATGAAGCTGTCCTAGGTCTCACAGCGAAAGACTGCTAGATAATACAGTGAATGGTGATACGGAGACCTGGGCCACAAAATAGAGCAGGGTAGTACTAGAGCTCAAGTGTGCCTTTTCTATAGGAGAGCATGTACTATAGTAGTGACAAATTATTTAAAGTGTTGCAGCGGTCCTGCTCTTACCCATCAAGTGGAAACTTCCTAATTAGAGGTCTTGGGCTTACTCCCTTCTCCACAGATGGGATCTTCAGGGACTGATTTACAAAAGGTGAGAATCCACACTGCCCCTGGACCTGTAGAGCACCCTGTGGCTAAATGCACCTTGGTGCTGCTGTACCAGAGTTGAGCGCAAAATCAAAATCTGGTGTTGGGGGCAACTTACAGGCTGACCCTGGGTCTCTGAGATGCTGCTGGGGGTTCACTGACTTGAAAGCTGCAATGGCTCTAGATGCAGCTTAGTGGAGTAAGGATTTATGTGAAGAATTGTTTGTAAATTTCCCAATTTTTCATGTAGAAATCAGAAACCTGCTCTTCAAGAGAGGTCATATATCGCCTATAGAAAAAACTGCTGGGAGCACGAGGGGTTATATGGGCCGCTTTAACAACTTTGTTTGCCAGTGTGGCAGAATATAATCCATTGGAATGAAGGGTTAAAATTTGTTACATTTGTTTGCTGACGGATTCCTATGCTTTAAGCAGTAATAAACCCAAAAACAAATATTATATTGCATGAAAAAGAACACAAGAAGGGGGATGGTGTTAGTAGAATCCAAAAATTCACCATTTATTATATATAGTACACTTACAGGTTAAACACTTTGTATCCAGCCTGGGATGGACCATAGGAACAGCAAACACAGAGTGTGTCCCTCTGACAGTGGTCATTTAAACAGCAGCGAAGGTGTGAGCAGCACCCTGAGGAGCCAGAAAGGTGGGCAGCCACAAGCATGGATGGCCAGCTGTAAAAATCGATTTTCTTCTATTTTCATCTGGTGAATCAGCCAGCAAGTCTGTTTTTCAAAAGAATAGCTTTGAGATAGCAACCCTTCCCGAGACACATAGGGGCGATTCCCTGCTTCCCCATGTTCGATCTACTTCTTATTACTTTTGTTGTGCATCTAGCAATAGGTATAATTACTTTATATCCTCTGGTTCAAGACATAACAGGAATTTGAGTCTCTCTCCTCTCAACCCGATATTTGGGGATATTGAGTGGGTAAAAACTGATCCTCCACGCAAGTTAATATCTGGCGGTCATTCAAAGCTTGCCCTCCCCTCAACTGGGACGATCACTTTAGATAACCATCCATGCTTCCACAAAGGGCCAATACGTCAACCAACACTTCTGAGTAATTTCTAGAACTACAGGTACATCTCAAAAAAATAGAATATCATCAAAATGTTAATTTATTTCAGTAATTTAATTTAAAAAGGGAAACTCATATTATATAGATTCATTACACACAGAGTGATTTCTTTCTTTTAATTTTGAGGATTATGGCTTGCTGCTTGTGAAAACCCAAAAATCTGTATCACAGAAAATTTGAATATTGTAAAAAAGTTCAATATTGTAGCCTCATGTTGTCACACTCTAATGGGCTAATTAACTCAAAACACCTGCAAAAGGTTTCCTGAGCATTTAAATGGTCTCTCAATCTGGTTATGTAGGTTACACAATCATGGGGAAAACTGCTGACTTGACAGTTTTCCAGAAGACAGCCACTGACACCCTCCACAAGGAGGGCAAGTCACAAAAAGTCATTGCTAAAGAAGCTGGCTATTGACAGAGTGCTGTATCAAAGCATATTAATGGAAAGTTGAGTGGAAGGAAAAAGTGTGGTACAAAAAGGTGCACAAGCAACAGGGATAGCCACAGCTTCGTGGGGATTGCCAAGCAAAGGCCATTCAAGTATTTGGAGGAGATTCACAAGGCGTGGACTATGGCTGGTGTCAGAGCTTCAAGAGCCACCACACACAGACGTATCCAGGACATGGACTACAACTGTCGTATTCCTTGTGTCAAGCCACTCCTGAACCAGACACAATTTCAGAAGTGTCTTACCTGGGCTAAGGAGAAAAAGGACTGGGCTGTTGCTCAGTGGTCCAAAGTCCTCTTTTTGGATGAAAGTAAATTTTGCATTTCATTTGGAAATCAAGGTCCTAGAGTCTGGAGGAAGAGTGGAGAGGCACAGAATCCAAGTTGCATGAGGTCCCGTGTGAAGTTTTCACAGTGTGTGATTATTTGGGGAGCCATGTCATCTGCTGGTGTTGGTTCACTGCAGTGGCAGCTAGTGCTCAAAATTTTTTGGGGGGCGCAAACTGAAAAAAAAAAAACCCATCAACTGCAGCCACCGTGCCCATCAAACGCAGCTACTGTGCCCAGCGATTGCCGCCACTGTGTCCATCAAATGCAGCTACTGTACCCATCAAATGCAGCCACTGTGCCCATCAAACACAGCCATTGTGCCCATCAATTGCCGCTGGTATCAGGGACTGTGTACTGTGACATGCTGTGTATACAGTGGGGGAGGGGTCTCTTAGCATGCAGTCAGCATTCTCCCATGTATCAGTGTAGCACACACACAGGCAGACATGTACAAAATGACGGCAGATCTGTGCGGCTCTCGTTCCGGGACGATGTGATATGACGGCGCCCAGTTTAGCTGTGATCGCATGCTCGTGGGAGGCCTGCTGATCACGAGCGTGCCGTGTCCCAGGAACACCAGCTCTTTGCCCATGTGATCGGCTGTGTCCAATCACATATAGACAAGTGCCGTTTATCGGTTCTCCTTGCCTCACACTGACAGCTGCATCTCCTCACATAGGAGATTTGTAAAGATAATCAAGGCACTGATCATCATGCAGCCCCAGCAGTGCCCATTAGTGATGCCATTCTGTGCCCACCAGTGGCACCAGTTTGTCGCATTTAAGTGCCACCTATCAGTGCCCATTAGTGCTGGATATTAGTGCCTCCTCATCAGTGCCACCCCATCAGTGCCCTTTAGTGCAACCTCATCAGTGCAGCCTAATCAGTGAAGGAGAAAAATTACTTATTTACAGGATTCTGGACAGAAACTAAGAAAAAAACTTTTGTTTTTCAACATTTTATGGTGTTTTTTCATTTTTTTAGCAAAAAATAAAAAACCCAGCGGTGATTAAATACAACCAAAAGAGAGCTCTATTTGCGTGAAGAAAACGATAAAAAAATCATTTGGGTACAGTTTTGCATGACCGCGTAATTGTCATTCAAAGTGCGACATCGCTGAAAAATGGCCTGGGCAAGAAGGGAGTGAAAGCGCCCTGTACTGAAGTAGTTGAAGTTTATTGAAAAAGTGGCTTTTTTCAATCAAGTTGATGTTTTGCAATTATAAATATGCTGGTACTTTTAGTCCCACTGGTCCACCATACGTTAGCATTATATTCTTGATAACACTGCTTTGATCTGTCCTGTGTCTCCTTTCACTCATGGCAGCTTCTCCTTTCGCTCAAACTGCTTGACAGAGAAAAAAAAGTGGGGCCCCTGAAATGCGTTGCGGCCCACTCACATCTGATATCATCTCTGTATTTGAAAACTGGCTGTCCCTGCTTATGGACATAGATGCCGTTGGTCTGCCCAGCTTCCTGGCTCACTCTGGTGACACACACACTCACACATCTTCACTGCTGCTGTATGAATGACCACTATCAGAACACAAACATGCCGTTTTCTGTTTCTATGGCCCATTCCAGGCTCTATACAAAGTTTTTAACCTGTGTGCTATATTTAACAAAATGGTGACATTTCTGATTATATTAACTCCAGCGCCCTGCTTGTGTTCTCCTTAATACTGTGCAAGTAGATCCTTCTCAGATCGATCACGGGAGCTACAGGAGTTTTATCCACTTATCCCCATCTCCTATTGGAATTGCTACTGGATTTGCTTTACACATGGACTGTTATTACACTGTTAAAGAGGAAGTAAAATTCCATCTTTTGCTTTTACCTGTAGGTAAGCCTATAATAAGGTTTACCTATAGGTAGTGTAAATATCTCCTAAATGTGCACCGTTTAGGAGATACTTACATTACATACAACCAGTGACATCACTGGCGCATGGGCTCTGAAGGAACGGCCACCATGTGCCGTGAACAGCGGCTCCCACGCACATGAGTGACATCATCGCAGCTCCAGCCACTCACAGAGTCAGAGTCTGCGAACCCGGAAGCAAGACAGGTGAAGGCAGCACTGACTTCTCGGTGTGGGAGGGCTTCGTTTTAGGAAACGTTTAACAATGTGCTAGTAGGCGGTGCTTTACCTTGCAGGTTCCCAAAAAAGTAAAAAAAAAAGGCCAGCGGTTTACAACCGCTTTAAGGAGTAATGTATGTTCCTGTATGTAATGTTTGTGAATGATATTGAAGCTTACCAATTCTCAGATGTGGCGGCTGCATTCATTTTCTTTTTTTAGACTCTCTTCTTTTCATCTGGTAATCCTGCAGTAAGCCTGTTACTTTTCAATTCTGCTTCAGTATGTCACAGTACATGTTGGCATTCACGGTTCCCTCAAAAAACTGTAGCTCCCCAGTGCCGGCAGCACTCGTGCAGCCCCAGACCATGACACTCCCACCACCATGCTTGACTGTAGGCAAGACACACTTGTCTTTGTACTCCTCACCTGGTTGCCACCACACGCTTGATACCATCTAAACAGACCACAGGACATGGTTCCAGTAATCCATGTCCTTAGTCTGATAGTCTTCAGCAAACTGTTTGCAGGCTTTCTCGTGCATCATCTTTAGAAGAGGCTTCCTTCTGGGACAACAGCATGCAGACCAATTTGATGCAGTGTGCAACATATGGTCTGAGCACTGACAGGCTGGCCCCCCCCCCCCCACCCCTTCAACCTCTGCAGCAATGCTGGTAGCACTCATACGTCTATTTCCCAAAGACAACCTCTGGATATGAAGCTGAGCTTGTGCACTCAACTTTTTTGGTCGACCATGGCGAGGTCTGTTCCGAGTGAAACCTGTCCTGTTAAACCACTGTATGGTCTTGGCCACTGTGCTGCAGCTCAGTTTTAGGGTCTTGGTAATCTTCTTATAGCGTAGGCCAGGGATATGCAATTAGTGGACCTCCAGCTGTTGCAGAACTACAATTCCCATGAGGCATAGCAAGACTCTGACAGCCACAAGCCTAACACCCAGAGGCAGAGGCATGATGGGACTTGTAGTTTTGCAACAGCTGGAGGTCCGCTAATTGCATATCCCTGGCCTAGGCCATCTTTATGTAGAGCAACAATTCTTTTTTTTTCAGATCCTCAAAGAGTTATTTGTCATGAGGTGCCATGTTAAACTTCCAATGACCAGTATGAGAGAGTGAGAGCGATAACACCAAATTTAACACACCTGCTCCCCATTCACACTTGAGACCTTGTAACACTAACGAGTCACATGACACCAGAGAGAGAACCTGGCTAATTGTACTTACTTTTGTTGCTAGTGGTTTACACATTAATGGCTGTGCTTTGAGTTATTTTGAGGGGACAGCAAATTTACACTGTTATACAAGCTGTACACTCACTACATTACATTGTAGCAAAGTGTCATTTCTTCAGTGTTGTCACATGAAAAAGATATAATAAAATATTTACAAAAATGTGAAGGGAGTACTCACTTTTGTGAGATACTGTATGTTAGTACACCCAACACTAGCCTCCCCAGATTAGCCATGACTTGCTGTCCAAAAGTGGCTTTGTCACTCCTCCAGCTAGATCGTAGACACCCTAAGACAGGAACTGTGTGGTCGAAAAACCAAGTAAAAACAAAAAGAAAATTGCCTAAAAAAGAAAACGAATGATGCCACCACTTATGAGGGCTGGTAAGCTGCAATACATTAAATGTTGGGGCTTTGGGTTTAATAGCCATTTAATGTTTCAGATATCTGGATACAGTGCAATAAACCACACAACTCACAAGTGATAACAACCTCAAAATAAAGTGCAGCACAACCACATCTGTGCGAACAATGACATAAATGAAATCAATCAATAATAGTATTCCCCACATGAAAAAAAAATATTATGTAAAAAATATATACATATATACCAATACAAACTAAGCAAATAATCCTAAAACAAATGTGAAATATTCGAATAAAAATATAAAGACGAGTCCAAAATCACAGTAAGTGTCCTTTTTGTGCAGAAATACTCAAAGTGAAATATACAGGAGAAAGTCTTGCATAGAGAGCAGTGCTCCAAAAACTTCAACACAATCTTGCATGAAGAAAGTGCACCAAAACAACATAAGGATGAGCTCCGGGGTGTTTGCACACCCCACGTGCAGAGCCCGCCAGGAAGTTGGCACTGCGCTGCGCTAATCACAGGCAGTCAGACATTTCCCAATCTCTGCAGCCACGCATCAGGACAATGGGGTTTATTTACTAAAGGCATATCCACTTTGCACTAAAAGTGCACTTGGAAATGCACTTGTAAGTGCAGTCACTGTAGATCGCTGTAGATCTGAGGGGAAGCTCTGAAATGAGGTGAAGCTTTGCTGATTTTATCATCCAATCATGTGCAAGCTAAAATGCTGTGTTTTTTATTCTTGCATGTCCCCCTCGGATCTACAGCGACTTTACTTCCAAGTGCACTTTCAAGTGCACTTGCAGTGCACTTGTAGTGCAAAGTGGATTTGCCTTTAGTAAATAATCCCCAATGTCTCACTGCCTGTGATTAGCGCAGCTCAGTGCCGACTTCCTGGCGGGCTCTGCACGTGGGGTGTGCGAACACGCCGGAGCTCATCCTTAATCTTGCGCCAGAGTGCACCACCATCTCACACACTGTCCCCTTACCTCCCAATTAAACCTACACAATGGAAAGGTAAAAAAAAAAAAACACTTGTCCCAATATTGGGTACGTATCCACAAGCTTCTTCAGCCCCACTGGTGTGATATGTGAAATCTCTTTAGATGGCAAGACTCCCATCAACACAAATGCATTGAAAGAATGGGGAGACCATAATGGTGCAGTATCAAAGATATTATAATTTATTTTTAAAAAGTTGAAATACACAAATATACTGCACTAGTATGATACAGTGCACTAGATGATTCATATACAGAAACAGGATTAAAACTGAAGGTCCCCTTAAGGAAAAGCATCCCTGAATGGATGCTGGAGTTGACCGACAAGCACACAAAACAGGCGCAAAGACATCAGCCCTACCTCTTGACACGTTTCGTCACATGACAATGACATTAATCATAGGAAAGAAAAAGGGAGGTGCTGAAATCCACCTAAATATGTAACCTACCTGTTTAAAAAAAAAAATCAATATAATAGCGATGGCCAAAGATGGTGAAGAACAGATACTAGGGGCCATTTTGCCTGTGTTCACTTAAGCTAAAACCAAGGTCAAGAGCAGAAAACTAACCTCGGCCATATTGTTGAAGCCCACACACTGAAGATCACACAGCAGTCCAATTGCCTGTGCTAGTTGTGCCACATATTAAGAACCTCTACCCAGAGACACAGTTCGAGATACAAGCCATTCTTTACATGCATTTGTGTTGATGGGAGTCTCGCCATCTAAAGAGATTTTACATACCATACCAGTGGAGCTGAAGACACTTGTGAATACATACCCAATATTGGGACAGGTGTTTTTAGACCTTTCCATTGTGTAGGTCTAATCGGGAAGTAAGGGGCCAGAGTGTGAGATGGTGGTACACTGCGTGGGCCTTTTTTGAAGGTACTCTGGGAAGCAGCAGCTATGTGTCCAGCTGAGATTCTGCGGAAGATGTAAATAGATCAGCAGTGGTGCCCCCTTTTTATTGGACATAAGATTAAGACACCTTGTAAACCTTCCTTGTCACTGGGATGTATATATACACCTCAAAAGACAAGTTTTCTTCGTGCCTTTTTGTATAACTTTTGGATTCAACAGCCTGGATTGCCAACTCCTATGCGGTAGACTGAATCTGTGACCCCTGGTTGAGGCTCCTCTGTCTGACCTGTGTGTCTGCCCGGCATGTGTCACTAGGCGCCCAGAAACGCATTGGGTTGTGTAAGTCCTCCCTTATGTGATATATTGCCTTGTGCATGGTGATCCTATCACTCTATATTTGGTCTAGTTACATCATTTCCTGGGGAGGAATTACCATGTATATTTGGGGGGAGTTTGTGTTAATATAAAGAGTTGTGACAAATATTTCTTGTTTTTTTATGGGATGTCTATTATGTTGAATAGACACATTTTATATGTTATTTAATAAAATTAACTTTTAAATATATGACGTTGTATGGATAATTATTCTAATAGGAGGTTTCAGATCTTAAAGTCCCAATTCTTTTTTCTTTTTGTATGTCTTTACTTGGGGATGTGGTGACGATCATCAACTGAGTTCATGTCAATGTTGACAAACTGTTATATTGTTTGGAGCACTTTCTTCACGCAAGATTGTGTTGACGTTTTTGGAGCACTGTTCTTATGCAAGACTTTCTCCTATATATTTCACTTGCAGGATTTCTGCACAAAAGGACACCAATGCAGCGTACACACGAGCGGACTTTTCGACCGGACTGGTCAGATGGACCGAGTCAAGCGGACAATCCGATCGCGTGTGGGCTTCATTGGAGCTTCAGCTGACTTTTCCAGTTGAAAATCTGACGGACCTTAGATTTGAAACATGCTTCAAATCTTTCCGATGGACTCGAGTCCAGTCTAAAAATCCGCTCGTCTGTATGCTAGTCCAACGAACGAAAACCCACGCTAGGGCAGCTATTTGCTACTGGCTATCAACTTCCTTATTTTAGTCCGGTCGTACGTCATCACGTACGAATCCGTCAGACTTTGGTGTGATCGTGTGTAGGCAAGTCCGTTCGTTCAAAAGTCCGTCAAAAGTCTGACGAAAGCCCGCCGGAAAGGCAGACTGTCCTGTACTCTAAGATAAGGAATTTACAGGTAAAACAAACCTCTTGATGGTACAGTACAGGACACAGGCATCCTATTTATACACCATGGGACACTACCAAGCAATATACATAAGGATAGGAAACAACTAGGCAAATGGAACTGTGCCAGCAGGCACAAAAACAATAGTAAAATTGCGGCCAAAAACGTTGTCAGCAGAAGACTAGACATCCCCCGGGAAAAACTTTAAGAAAGTACACAAATACCAACTGGCAGCCTTTCAGAGTTGGGCGACAGAAGCTTGGTGCCTAAAGGCTCAGAATACTCCTGGTTGAGTGTGCACCTAAGGAGTCCAGGTGGAGGATTTTGTCCTAAAAGCATAAGCTCTAGCAATCAAATCCCTTATCTACCATGCATTGGTGGATTTTGATGCACCTTGCGAATATCTGAGGAACAGTGAATCTGTTTGAGGATAACAGTAGCTTTTAGGTACACTCTAATGACTAAGTTCAGGCAAGGCAGAGAGATTTCATTTGGGTGCTTAGGAGCAGGACACAAAGATGAAAGAGCATTATCCTCATTGACATTGAATGCTGAAACCTCCTTTGGAAAGATGGTGTAGGGCACAATACAACCTTGTTGTTGTGCAGTATGAAGGAGTGCTCTATAGAGGAATAAGACACTAGTTCAGAGACACGCTAATTCCTAGCAAGAATCCTTAAAGTGGATGTAAACCCAATTTATGAAATTTGAGCTGGGCACATACAGTGGGTATAAAAAGTCTACACACCCCTGTTAAAATGTCAGGTTTCTGTGATGTAAAGAAATGAGACAAAGATAAATCATTTCAGAACTTTTTAAACCTTTAATGTGACCTATAAACTGTACAACTCAATTGAAAAACAAACTGAAATCTTTTAGGTGGGGAAGTAAAAAAAAAAAAATAAATAAATAATGTGGTTGCATAAGTGTGCATACCCTCTTATAACTGAGGATGTGGCTGTATTTTAGCCATCACATTTAAAAATGCATGTTAAATAGGAGTCAGTACACACCTGCCATCATTTAAAGTGCCTCTGATTAACCCCAAATAAAGTTCAGCTGTTCTAGTAGGTCTTTCCTGATATTTTCTTAGTCGCATTTCTTAGTCGCATTCTACAGCAAAAGCCATGGTCTACAGAGAGCTTCCAAAGCATCAGAGGGATCTCATTGTTAAAAGGTATCAGTCAGGAGAAGAGTAGAAAAGAATTTCCAGGGCATTATATATACCATGGAACACAGTGAAGACAGTCATCATCAAGTGGAGAAAATATGGCACAACAGTGACATTACCAAGAACTGGACGTCCCTCCAAAAAAGATGAGAAGAAAACTGGTCCAGGAGACTGCCAAGAGGCCTACAGCAACATTAAGGAGCTGCAGGAATAATAGGATTGTTAAAACAGCTTACCTCTAAAATCCTTTTCTTTGAAGTACATAACGGGACATAGAGCCATAGTAGTTACTATGTGGGTTATAGGCCACCTTCAGGTGATGGACACTGGCACACCCTAAGATAATTAGTCCACTCCCTATATAACCCCTCCCACTACTGGGAGTACCTCAGTTTTTGTAGCAATACATGTGTATATCAACAAAAAGGGAGGGACTTCTGTGTCCTGTGATGTACTTCAAAGAAAAGGATTTTACAGGTAAGCTGTTTTAAAAATACTATTTTCTTATCGTACATCACGGGACACAAAGCCATAGTATTTATTATGTGGGTTGTCCCATAGCAATGCCAACTGAAGGGAGGGCGACACAACAAAAGTAGGGCACCAAGAGACTAGAGGACTTATACTGCTGCCTGCAGTACACTGCGCCCAAAGGCGATATCTTCGTGACCTTTTACATCTACTTGATAGAATCTGGTAAATGTATGGACTGAAGACCAAGTTGCGGCCTTGCAGATTTGAGCCATGGAGACTTGGTGATGCACTGCCCAGGAAGTACTAACAGCCCTGGTGGAATGCGCTTTAATATGAAAAGGTGGAATTTTCCTCTTTAAACCATAAGCTTGAACAATCACTTGACGAATCCATTTAGTAATAGTAGATTTCGATGCTGCCTGTCCTCTCCTAGGACCTTCAGGCAACACAAACAAAACATTTGTTTTTATGAATCTGAGCAATCGCCTTCAAGTAGAACCTTGACTGCTCTCACCACATCAAGAGTATGCAGTGATCCTTCTTCCGCAGAGCGAGGTTCTGAAAAAAATGAAGCCAGAACAATATCCTGGTTTAAATGAAAACCTGACACTACCTTTGGTAGGAAATTTCGATGAGGATGTAATACAACCTTATCCTTGTGAATAATCAAATATGACTCTTTACAAGAAAGAGCAGCCAACTCGGATACCCTTCTTGCAGAAGATATGGCAACCAGAAAAACTAATTTCCTTGTCAAAAGGACCAAGGGAATATCTCGTATTGGCTCAAAAGGCTGTTTCTGTAATGCCGACAGGACTAAATTCAAGTCTCAAGAGTGCAGGGGTGACCCAACCGGAGGATTAATCCACGTTACCCCCTAAATAAATCTACGAACCAGAGAGTGCAAAGAAAGTGGTCATTGAAAAAATACAGAGAAGGCCGACACCTGGCCTTTGATAGTACTTCATTTCTAATCCCATCTGTAGAAATTCAAGGATCCTTCCTATGACATATTTCCTGGGGTGCCAACCCCTGGATTCACACCAGGAGACATATGCCTTCCAGACTCTATAGTATAGGACTCTGGAGGCCAGCTTCCTAGAATTAACCAAAGTAGAACTACTGAACCTGACAGCCCACACTCCTTTAGAATGTGGGTCTCAATAGCCAAACCATAAAATTTAGCGTTTGTAAGGTAGGATGGAAAACCAGACCTTGTGAGAGAAGGTCTGGCTGTGGTGGTAGGGTCCATGGGTTCCCTACCGCCATCTTTACAATTTCTGCATACCAAGATCTCCTGGGCCACAAGAATCACCACCTTCCCTTCCTGCTTGATCCTGCGAAGAAGTCGCGGAAGCCACAGAACAGGAGTGAATGCATAAATAAGTGAAAATTGATCCCACGGAAAAACCAAGGCAAACCAAAGCATGCCAGCAGATCCTTTGTCCTTGACACAAAGTTGTTGATCTTTTTGTTGAACCTGGACACAAACAGATGCACGTCCGGAATTCCCAATCTTTGACATAGTGAAAGAAAGATGTCGGGGTGAAGAGACCATTCTCCTGGGAACAAATGTTGGTGACTCAAGTAGTCTGCCTGCCAATTCTCTATTCCTGGAATGAAGACTGCCGATAGGCAAGGAATGGTGTCTTCTGCCCAAGATAGGATATGATTCACCTCTCTCTGGGCCGCACCCCGTTGGTGATTGATATGGGCCACTGCTGTGGCATTGTTGGACTGGATCCGGACAGGACAATTCCGTAATCTGCGCGTCAAAGCTTTCAGGGCCAGACGAACTGCCCGAATCTCTAGAATATTGATGGACAAGGTAATTTCTGATTTGGACCATCTTCCTTGGACAGACGCTTCTTTTAGGACTGCTCCCCAGCCCAGAAGGCTGGCATCTGTTACCACTTTCCATGTAACTGGTAGAAAGGATTTTCCTTTTTGGAGATTCTTGGTTATCAACCACCAACTGAGGCTTTGACGCACTTTTGGGGATAAACGCATTGGGAAGTCTAGAGCTTGGACCTTCTTGTTGCTCAAGTTGATAGGATACTGTCTTGCAGCTAGAATGAAACTGAGCATAAGGAACGGACGCGAATGAAGCCACCATCTTTCCCAACAATCTCATGCAAAGTCGGATAGAAGGATTTTTCTTTGCTTTGACCACCTGAATCAGTTCCCTTACGGAACTGATCTTTGGCTGGGGCAAAAACACCCTCTTCTAAGCTGAATCTATGATCAGACCCAAGTACTCCAATCTCCTTGATGGTTTTAAAGGAAGATTTCTCCAGGTTGAGAGTCCAACCTAGGTATTCCAGGTAGCTGACCGTGGTGACCAAACTTTAGTTTAGGCTGGCTACCGACTGATCTATCAAAAGTAGATCGTCTAAGTAAGCTAGAATCATTATCCCCTATGCCCTTAATCTGGCTAAAGGGGGAGCCAAGACCTTTGTAAACAATCGAGGTGCAGTAGCTAGACCGAAAGGCAGAGCTACAAACTGAAAATGAAGATTTTCTATCTCGAAGCGTAGATATTTCTGGTGAGCAGGAAAAATGGGTACATGGAGGTAAGCATCCTTGATGTCGATTGACGCTAGCAGTTCTCCACCTTGTAGAATGGAGACCACTGATCGGATTGACTCATGCGAAAAGTGCGGATATTCAAAAACCGGTTTAGATCTTTGAGATCTAAAATGTGTCTGACATCCCAGTTTGGTTTTGGTACCATGAAAAGGTTTGAATAAAACCCTAGCCCTCGCTCTTCCATGGGGACCACCGATATCACCTTTTGAGACAGGAGATGGTCCAAAGCCGAAAAGAGAGACTTCTTTTTTTTCTGGATCTCTGGGAACGTTTCATCTGAGAAAATGAGGAGACGGAACTCTCGGAACTCTAGTTTGTATCCTAGAGATATTGAGGAAGCCACCCTCAATATCAGGGCGTCCCTTCATAAGGAGGTTTTAGTATTTTGTTTTGTGGGTTTCCTCCCCCAGGTCCTCTTTTGTCCCTGGGGTTGACATTGAGGTTTAACTCTTGAACTTAACGGTGGAGGCTGTTTTGACTGCCTGGAGGCTGATGCTCCTGGTACTGCAGAAGAAGCTTGTTTAAAAGAAAAAAAAAAAAACTCTTAAACCTCCTCTCCTCTTAACTGGTAACTTGGATGTATTTACCCAGATCGTCCCCAAACAACCGTTCACCACAAAATGGGAAACTAGCCAAGAGCTTTTTGCATTGCGCTTCGGCTGACCAATTTTTCAACCATAGAACTCTATGCACATGCACCAGCCCGAGCATAAGCCGTGAGACCTGGAAAATAGAAACTCTCATGGCATCTATTGTGAAACATAACGCTTCTGATATCCCGGCCAAATTTTGGGCTTGCTGATCAGGAATAATCTTGAGCACCTGTTTAAACTGGTCTCTTAAGGACTGACATACGCCGATAGCTGCCAGCGCAGGCTGAACCAGAGAACCTGCCAGAGAAATATTGTTTTTAAATAGCAATTCCAACTTCTTATCCGTTGGATCCTTCAACATTTGAGCATTGCCTACTGGACAAGTCAAGTTTTTATCCACAGAGGATATAGCAGCGTCAATTGCTGGAATCCCTCATTCCTTATTAAACTCCTCCGTAGGATGAAGTGTTGAAAACTTTTTGGAGGAAAAAACTGTTTATCTGGGTGCTCCCACTGGGTGCAAACCCACTGGCCTTGTCGACTGACTCCGCTGCTGGCAGCAAAAATGTGGAGCGAACCAATTCAGTGAGAGATTGTACCAACAACCTTTTAGATTGTGAACCTGATCCTTCCGTATTTGACTCTTCAGAAGAGGAGTCATCAGCCTCTTCCTGGTCCTCTGAGAGAAATTCGTCATCTCTCGCCTCCTGTTCCTCAATTTGAGGGTCCTGGGTAATGGAAGGGGACCTGTCGTGCTTAGTCCCACTCTGGGATGCGATTAACGCATCAATCTTTTGTTTCAAGCCTAAAATGGTTGAGGAAAAAACCTCTTCAGTAATATATACAGGGGCTGCAGTGTTAAGAGCAGCTGCAACACTATACATCCCTGACGGCTCATTCTGACCAGCCATTTCACTCTCAGGGGAGGATGCCATCTTTTTCTAGAATGGTTCTAGGCTTTTTTGTGGCTGTAGAAGTCTTTCTATAGCCCTTTTTTGTGTTTTTACCCACTTTTACCCACTTCCGACCATAGCCCGATGCACAAAGCAGAGGTACTACCAGAAGGAATGCATCCACTGCTTGAACAGTCCAGCCCTGCCGCTGCTATTAATGCTCAGCCTGATGCAATAGTAAATGTGTCAAAAGAAATGGCTGTGTCACCAAACCTCATTCATGCCTCTCTTTGCTCTTGTGTCACTCCGTTAGCTTCCCGCAGAAACAATGGAGCTTTAAAAAGCACATTCCCACGCTGGACGTTTAAGGATGCCAACGCCACGCTAAGCCCCGCCCCCTCTGTTGTATTCGCCCCCCCCTCCCCTTTTTAAAAAAAAAATCAGTTTTCCCGCACGAGCGCGGGCCTCTGATTCTACGGGATCGTTCTGTGAAGGGAAAAATGGCGAGGAGGGAGCCTGGAAGCCACCGCCGACTAGAGCGGCGTGCTGATCTTTTTTTTAATCTCCTAACGCTCTTCCTCGTGAAGAGGAGGAGAGTACAGCCCAGGTGGGGGGCGTCTAGAGAAGAGGAAAATCCCCCCAGACTTAACAGAGGTCTGCTGCTAGCTGGAGAAAAAAAAGAAGCCTACTGCTCCGGACACAGCGTGATCTCTTGAGGAAACATGAGAAGGTATGTGCTCCATACAGCCCCCAGTGGTGACACTTAGGCATGACAACATGTACTAACCAAAGGAAACATTTCATAAGAGAATTAAAAAATTTCTTCTTAGAAAACTCCACTTACCTTTCCCGCTACAGGGTTTTCTGTGGTAAAAACCAACAGACCCAATCTTGACCCTTCACGGTGGGTTCCGTTAAACCTTCAGGAACCGGGGACCCTTGGGGAACCCACAATCCTGGACCTGTAATAGCATCCCGCCAGTAAACTTTATGGCCTTAATACCAAAAGTACTGGATCCCGGGATCTGGCTCTCTAAAAAGAGAAGCGTTACTGGCAAAACCTTGTTTCTTTGGAACACGAGGCCCAGGTACCATTCAATTCGGCCTAAAAGACACTTTGAATGGATCCGGTTGCATAGCTGGCCCCAGCAAGGATTGCTCCATTGGAGCTCAGCACAGCACATCTTTACTCGTGACCAACACCTTAGACACTGGCGAAAAAACTGAGGTACTCCCAGTAGTGGGAGGGGTTATATAGGGAGTGGACTTCTGGTCTTAGGGTGTGCCAGTGTCCATCACCTGCAGGTGTCCTATAACCCACATAGTAACTAATATGGCTCCGTGTCCTGTGATGGACGATAAGAAATCTGGCAAGTACTGACTGTGTGGTACATGTGACAACAAATTTCCCGTATTCTTCATATGTCTGGGCTATGAGGCAGAGTGGCAAGACTGAAGCCCTTTCTTAAGAAAAACATCAAAGCCCGGCTAAAATTTTGCCAAAACACATCTGAAGTCTCCCAAAAGCATGTGGGAACTGTGTTATGGTCTGATGAAACCAAGGTTTAACTTTTTGCCCATAATTCCAAAAGATATGTTTGGTGCAAAAACAACACTGCACATCACCAAAAGAACATCATGCCCACAGTGAAGCATGGTGGTGGCAGCATCATGCTTTTTTCTTCAGCTGGAACAGGGGCCTTAGTCAAGGTAGAGGGAATTATGAACAGTTCCAAATACCAGTCAATACTGGCACAAAACCTTCAGGCTTCTGCTAGAAATCTGAACATGAAGAGGAACTTCATCTTTCAGCATGACAGCATGACAACGACCCAAAGCATACATCAGAATCAACAGAGGAATGGCTTCACCAGAAAAAGATTAAAGTTTTGGAATGGCCCAGCCAGAGCCCAGACCTGAATCCGATCTGTGGGGTGATCTGAAGCGGGCTGTGCACAGGAGATGCCTTCGCAATCTGACAGAATTGGAGTGTTTGGAGTGTTTTTGCAAAGAAGAGTGAGCAAATATTGCTCATCAAGTCATAAGTCAAGATGTGCTATGCTAATAGACTCATAACGATGAGGTCTGTAATAAAATCACAAGGTGCTTAAACAAAGTATTAGTTGAAGGGTGTGCACACTTATGCAACTATATTATTTTAGTTTTTTATTTTTACTTCCCTCCACCTAAAACATTTCAGTTTGTTGTTCGACTGAGTTGTACCGTTTATAGGGCACATTAAAATATGGAAAAAGCTCTGAAATTATTTCTCTTTGTCTCATTTTTTTTTTACATCACAGAAACTTGCCATTTTAACAGGGGCGTGTAGACTTTTTATATCCACTGTATATCTGCAGTGTTTTTTTTATCTCTCTTAAAAGCACTGTGTCCCATATCTTTGTCCTGCTCTGTTATGTTATCAGCTGTTAATTTAATCCTAAATGCCGGTTAGGAACCAAAATGGTAAACCGACACGTAGGGTAAATAGACGGCGCTCAGAAACAATAAGGGTATACCTTGCAATATACAATAATGGTGATAACCTCTATTGATGAATTAATCACCTAAGTGTAGCACACTAAATTAACAGTGGACCACATAACATAAACCTGTAAACATAAAATATAAAATATAAGTATATATGTGACTATATAATTTATACAAACATATAAATGTGACAAAAAAAAATTGAAAAGATAAAAACGTGCAAATGTTTCAATTCATGCTGCAAAAATCAAAAACTCCATATAAAGTCCATAAATAATAAACAGCCTCCAAACAAGCTGCAAGTGATATACAAATTGGTGACGAATAAAAAATCAAGTGTCCCACACAAATGATTTCTCAGTGATAGTTGTCCTCGTAATCCTATCTTCCTGTGTGGCTGACAGCGTATACGTCACAACTCACAGACATGTTTCGTCATAGGTAGACTTATTCATGGGATTGGCTGTGTTCGCTGCCACTCAACCCTTTTATCTGCTCCTAAATACACGCCCATTAGGTCGTGTACTGCGCATGCGCACACCTCGCGTCCCCGTGCAATGGATTCAATGATATCTAGTAAAGCAGAAATAAGTTGGAATCGGGCACATAAATAACCTCTAAAATAAATTATACAGTAAAACGGAATCTAGGCAATCTCCCCAAATAATGTACTTACCGTATATACTCGAGTATAAGTCGAATTTTTCAGCACATATTTTTGTGCTGAAAGTGCCCCCCTCGACTTATACTCGAGTCAAGCACTTTTCTGTAGCAAAAAATTAAATTTTCCGAACCGACTTTGGGGCCCCATATCTCAGGGCCACTTGGTGCTAGAAACCCCAAAGTTGGTATGCAAACCCAGTGGACCTGGTACCACAACATATCCAAAGCTGGGGTTCCTAGCACTAAGTGGCCCCGAGATACGGGGCCCCAAAATCAGTTCAGAAAATGTCATTCTCTGCTGCAGAAAAGTGCTTGACATTTTCTGAACCGACTTTGGGGCCCCATATCTCAATGCCACTTAGTGCTAGGAACACCAAATTTGGTGTGCAAACCCAGTGGAACTGGTTCCATAACATATCCAAAGCTGGGGTTCCTAGCACCAAGTGACCCTGAGATACGGGGCCCCAAAACTGGTTCGGAAAATGTCATTCTCTGCTGCAGAAAAGTGCTTGACATTTTCTGAACTGATTTTTGGGGCCCTGTATCTCGGGGCCACTTGGTGCTAGAAACCCCAGCTTCGGAAATGTTATGGTGCCAGTTCCACTGGGTTTTCACACGAAATTTGGGGTTCTTAGCACTAAGTGACCCCGAGATACGGGGCCCCAAATTCGGTCAACTGTGTCTATCTGCAGCAATGTCATTTCGGGACCCTTTGGGTTCAGAGACCCCAAATTTTGGCTGCAGCTAGGGGGCATCTAGGAACCCTTAACTACCGAGTTTGAAGTTCAGGGGACCTATGGCTGCAAATGGGCACAGTGAGGCATGCAAATGGGCACAGTGAGGCATGCAAATGGGCATTGTTGACCCTCTTTTCCACTTAAAGTAGCTGTGCATTTCTCACCCTCGTCTTATACTCGGGTCATTAAGTTTTTCACATTTTTTTGTGGTAAATTAGGGCCTCGACTTATACCCGGAACGACTTATACTCGAGTATATACGGTATATAGGTAAGCCGCAATTTACTGGATATGTTAAAATACTATTTCAATCATAACCAGCAATTACAGCGATCTTCCACAAGGCTAATCCGCTGCCTAACCAAGGAAGTGATTCATACAGCAAACTCATTACAGAGTACAGAAGCTGAGAGCAAATACTACACAGCATAAGCCCACTCATTTCCTGGTCATAATAAAAACAAATATAAGCTAATATAAGCCAACATTCCTCCTGTATACCACATTTAAAATATACTCAGGATACATAAAAATGCTGAACTAAAATTCATTAAATTATCTATAAAAAATGTATATGACTCTTCCAATAAAATATAAACTATATGATCTGATGTTGAATTACACTTTTGTAAATACATATAAATTTAAAAAAAATTCTAAAAAATATATCAATATATATCTATAAATATATTAATAATCTATAAGGGTACCAATCTACTAAATATCAAACTGATCGAGAATTCCATAGAATTATATATGACCCCTCAGGTAAGTAATATGCGAAGGTCCGTAACCTACCCTCTGTAGGTGTTTAATACACGGTAATTAAAAGGGTGATACCAAGAAAACACATATACCACATATATGATATAGAGTGTATGTATGAAAAAAGCAAGTTGCCTTCTCTCCCCTCCTCTTTGGAACTAATACCTTTCCAAAATCTAATACGGTATAACTACAGTGGTGTATTCTGCGATAAAAATTCCCCCTACTCCCCAACTTCCCTCTAAGTTGGGTTGCAGTGCACTCATAAGTGGGGAAGTGTATGCAGATACCATTCCCTAAAAGATTCCCTGAAGATTAACAAACAACACCCACAGAAATCAGAAAACTCAAAAAGACAGAATAACAATCAAAATCCCTCAAGCTCCAACAAATTTAGCAAGTAGTGAGCTGAGGTATCCTGATCTAGAAGTTGTTAATGAAACAATTCAGATCTAATTCTATGTTTAACCCTCTAGGGGTTAAACTCTTCAATAGATAGATCCATCTGGTTTCCCGTTGGGATAAATCCCTGACCCTGTTGGACCCTCTCCAGGAAGGGTGCACAATGTCAATCCCACAGAATTGTAATAATGATGGGTCTTGCTGGTGTTTTTCTTTAAAATGTAGGGAGACACTATGGTACTTATAACCATTTTTAATGTTGGTTAGATGTTCCGAAATCCTGATCCTCAACAGTCTCTTCGTCCTCCCTACATACAGAAGACCACACGGGCACCACATAAGATAGACAACATGTGATGAATTACATGTGCTAAATTCCTTAATTTCAAAGGATTCCCCAACCCTATTGGTTACACTAGTCACTCCTCTATGGTTGACTCTAACAGTCCTGCAACAAATACATCTCCTACAACTGTAGAAGCCTCTGAAGTCAAATTTCAACAAATTCCTCCCTGGTGGGTCCAATATTCTCTTAACTACATGGTCACCGAAGCTCGGGGCTTTCCTATATATGAATATTGGCTGGTTCGGTAACACCTCCCCCAGATGCCTATCCTTACATAAAATATGCCAGTATTTTCTGAAAATTCTTTCAATGTCTTTATACTGGCAATGAAATCCGGAAATAAAACCAAATTGATGCTTATTATCATTGGGTGTATTCTCAGATTTCTTCAGACATTGTTCCCTGGGTACTAATGCCACCTCCTGGGTGATTTTATTCAGTTCATCCTCCCGATAACCTCTTTGTAAGAATTTATTTTTAAGAACATCTGCTTGTTCAAAAAAATCTTCCAGCTATGTACAGTTCCGGCATACACGTAATATCTGTCCCTTTGGAATATTTCTTTTCCAAGCCGGATGATGGCCGCTTCTTATTGATAAGAAACTATTTCGATCAGTCGGCTTGAAATATACTTTTGTTTTCAATGAGTTCCCCTGTCTCTCAATGGTCACATCCAGAAAATTGACCGATATATTACTAATCTGATGTTCCAATTTAATATTGTTTGAATTGTTATTGAGCTCTTGTAGAAAATCAATGGCTGATTCCTATGTCCCCTCCCAAATGAACAGGAGGTCATCAATGAATCGCCGATAAAATAACAGTTGGGGCCTTCTCTGGCTGAACACTTTTCTATCCTCCCACTCAGCCATAAACAGGTTGGCGAGGCTGGGAGCATATTTGGCTCCCATCGCCACGCCAACCTGTTGAGAATAGAAGTGGCCATCACACCAGAAATAATTGTGGGACATACAAAATTCCAGTACCTGTCCTAAAAATCTTTTCTGTACAATTGGGATGTCGTCTCTTTTACTCAAAGCCCAATTCAGGGCCAAAGCCGCATCCTCGTGTTGTATAATTGTGTATAGGGAGGCCACATCAGCCGTTACCAAATACACTATCGACAAGGTCTCCAATTTGACATCATTAAGCAGTGTCAAGAGGTCACTAGTATCTTTCAAGTATGCCCTGGTATCCTTAACACTTGGTTGGAGAAATTTATCTAAAAACTCCCCCAATCTTGCCGTAACGGAACCAATCCCGTTAACAATCGGCCGGGGTGGTGGGCACTGTGTGTTCTTATGTACCTTAGGTAAGGTGTATATGACAGGGATTCTGCACGCACTGGGGATTAGATACCTCTTTTCTTTAACATTAAGTGCATCTATCCTGAAGCCCCATTCTACCAGAGCTGATAACTGTACTTTATATGCATCGGTTGGATCAGCTGATAATTTTCTATACGTAGTTCTGTCTCCTACTAATTCCAGCAACTGGTTCAGGTAGAATGTTTTATCTAACAATACCACTCCCCCCCCTTGTCAGCTGGACGTACTATCAAATTCTTTTTATCTTCTAGGGATCTGATACCTTCCCTAATGTAATGAGGATTGACCCCCTTGCGTGGGACAAGCTTTTCAATATCACTCAGTACCAAGCTCTTAAATACCTCTATGAAATGATTGCTTGGGTTTTGGGGATTAAAGATAGATTTATTCCTCAATCCCGTATCTACCCTATTTGATGGTACCCTAGATTTCACAGAGGATTCCACCGGATGACTTAGGAAATATTTCTTGATATTCATGGTTCTAATAAATTTATGTGCATCAATATACACAAACTTATTCATTTCCTTTTTTGGGGCGCATTTTAAACCCAGATTCAAAATGTTAAGCTCCATGTGACTGAGTTCCACACTGCTTAAGTTATATATCCCTGTATTTACGCATCTCTCAGTCGTTTCCTTGGATTTCTTAGATCTTCCTGCCCTACACCCCCTCCTTCTCCTTGGGGGGCATGTTTTCCCTGTCGAATCCTAGGGGGGGTACCTG
The DNA here is from genome assembly GCA_037952925.1 of Lithobates clamitans. Classification (NCBI taxonomy): domain Eukaryota; kingdom Metazoa; phylum Chordata; class Amphibia; order Anura; family Ranidae; genus Lithobates; species Lithobates clamitans. Next base: position 17,592,049 of record JBBGZY010000449.1, read on the forward strand.
TCTCCCTCCCCCTCTCTGATGGGAGCCCCTGGGGTTCCCCCTCGGTGTCCCCCCTCCCCCGTTGTCCTAAAAAAGGAACATAGCCAGAACGCTCTTCCCTTTCTAACGGTGAGAACCTGTTATATAGGGGGATTTCACCATAAACGTCAGAATATTGATATGGAGGAGGGTGATGTTGCCACTGCCTGTGATCTTGTGGCAAATTATTCCTATAATCCCTGGAGGATGGGTGATTGTTAGAATATCCTAGTGGGTATCCATCCCTCCCCTGAAATGGAGGTCTGGCGGAATGGTAATATCCTCTTCCTCCTCTTCCACGTGATGGGGATCTAGGAGAATGGTGATATTCCCTTCCATATTGATCACCCCCCGCACTACGCCCTCTCTCATTGGATCTAGGGTTCATACCCTCATTTCCACCTTTGACTTTATTCACTAAATTCTTCTTAGTTTCAGGTTTTGACGGAGGAATACTGGTCCCCCCTGCCGCATTGGTGTTGGCAGCTGGGTCAGACCCATCATTATTACAATTCTGTGGGATTGACATTGTGCACCCTTCCTGGAGAGGGTCCAACAGGGTCAGGGATTTATCCCAACGGGAAACCAGATGGATCTATCTATTGAAGAGTTTAACCCCTAGAGGGTTAAACATAGAATTAGATCTGAATTGTTTCATTAACAACTTCTAGATCAGGATACCTCAGATCAGTACTTGCTATAGTTGTTGGAGCTTGGGGGATTTTGATTGTTATTCTGTCTTTTTGAGTTTTCTGATTTCTGTGGGTGTTGTTTGTTAATCTTCAGGGAATCTTTTAGGGAATGGTATCTGCATACACTTCCCCATTTATGAGTGCACTGCAACCCAACTTAGAGGGAAGTTGGGGAGTAGGGGGAATTTTTATCGCAGAATACACCACTGTAGTTATACCCTATTAGATTTTGGAAAGGTATTAGTTCCAAAGAGGAGGGGAGAGAAAGGGAACTTGCTTTTTTCATACATACACTCTATATCATATATGTGGTATATGTGTTTTCTTGGTATCACCCTTTTAATTACCGTGTATTAAACACCTATAGAGGGTAGGTTACGGACCTTCGCATATTACTTACCTGAGGGGTCATATATAATTCTATGGAATTCTCGATCAGTTTGATATTTAGTAGATTGGTACCCTTATAGATTATTAATATATTATAGATATATATTGATATATTTTTTTAAATTTATATGTATTTACAAAAGTGTAATTCAACATCAGATCATATAGTTTATATTTTATTGGAAGAGTCATATACATTTTTTATAGATAATTTAATTAATTTTAGTTCAGCATTTTTATGTATCCTGAGTATATTTTAAATGTGGTATACAGGAGGAATGTTGGCTTATATTAGCTTATATTTGTTTTTATTATGACCAGGAAATGAGTGGGCTTATGCTGTGTAGTATTTGCTCTCAGCTTCTGTACTCTGTAATGAGTTTGCTGTATGAATCACTTCCTTGGTTAGGCAGCGGATTAGCCTTGTGGAAGATCGCTGTAATTGCTGGTTATGATTGAAATAGTATTTTAACATATCCAGTAAATTGCGGCTTACCTATATAAGTACATTATTTGGGAAGATTGCCTAGATTCCGTTTTACTGTATAATTTATTTTAGATGTTATTTATGTGCCCGATTCCAACTTATTTCTGCTTTACTAGATATCATTGAATCCATTGCACGGGGACGCGAGGTGTGCGCATGCGCAGTACGCGACCTAATGGGCGTGTATTTAAGAGCAGATAAAAGGGTTGAGTGGCAGCTAACACAGCCAATCCCATGAATAAGTCTACCTATGACGAAACATGTCGGGGGCGTGGCTGTGAGTTGTGACGTATACGCTGTCAGCCACACAGGAAGATAGGATTACGAGCGCACGGAGGAACGGAGGCTTTCCGAGGGAGGGGTGAGAGTATTACCCAGCAGCTGCACACCTCGGGTCCGCCGTGGCCATTGGTTATATGGTTTTATCCACAGAGTTGAGGCTTGCTGTTGATTGTACGTTCTTTGCCGTTTTTACTTTTACACAATGTGAGTGCTATGTGTGAGGATTGCAGTGATTTTAATAAATTGTTATTGCTGAATTACACTATTGGAGCATTCATTTTCTTTTTTGTGGATCCATTGAATACCATCACCGTGAACATCATATATACTATTTACCCTGGAGTGTGGTAAAGAAAGCGTGTTTTGCCTTGCATGAGAATGCTGGCATTTCATTTCGGTGAGTGTATGTCTGGAGAGTATGATTCACTGGCACGGTGGTGAGGTGGAAGACGCACGGAGTCACTCATCAGTGGACAACTATCACTGAGAAATCATTTGTGTGGGACACTTGATTTTTTATTCATCACCAATTTGTATATCACTTGCAGCTTGTTTGGAGGCTGTTTATTATTTATGGACTTTATATGGAGTTTTTGATTTTTGCAGCATGAATTGAAACATTTGCACGTTTTTATCTTTTCAATTTTTTTTGTCACATTTATATGTTTGTATAAATTATATAGTCACATATATACTTATATTTTATATTTTATGTTTACAGGTTTATGTTATGTGGTCCACTGTTAATTTAGTGTGCTACACTTAGGTGATTAATTCATCAATAGAGGTTATCACCATTATTGTATACTGCAAGGTATACCCTTATTGTTTCTGAGCGCCGTCTATTTACCCTACGTGTCGGTTTACCATTTTGGTTCCTAACCGGCATTTAGGATTAAATTAACAGCTGATTCATATTTTGATTTAAAGGGGGCAGCTCGACATTTTTGGTGTTCACCAGTTTATTACCATAAACTCACTAGTATTGGTGTACATTTATTTAGCATTTTTGAAGTTTAATTTGGGTGCCAGTGGCGCGGTGGAGGTGTTCTTTGTGCAGAGGGCGTTAGCATATAGGATACCTATTTTTACTGTTATGTTATCAGCCTAATAACTTTTACAAGCTCTCCGAGACAGGAGCCTGACGTGTGTTGGGGGGAGGTTGCTACAAATAGATTAGCAGACTGCTAAACTATTCACAGGCAACCAATGCATGTGTGGAGAGGGGGTGTGTGCCTTTCCTCCAATCAGCGGTCTTGCAGTGAATAGCAATAATTCACTCCTACAGATAAATGAGGAAGTGAAAAATCTAACAGGAGGTGTACTTTCTAAACAGTATATAAAAGGTGAAGACAGCAGATATACATGTAAAACTTATGTGGGGAGATTGGTTTCATCTCTGTGTATCATCTGAGGCTGTTCACTTCACTGGGTATAAGTGAGGGTTTACATCCACTTTATGGGAATATCCCTGATGGGTTCAAAGGGTGGTTTCTGCAAGGCAGAGAGAAACAAAGTAAGGTCCCATGGTTGAATAAAGGGTTTTTTTAATATAAGGAAAAAGGGAAACATTGGCATCTGGAAGAACATGAGAACATGGGTAAGTCTTAAAGCTGAACTCCTGCTTTTGATAAACTTATAGTTTATTTGGGCCAGCTTGGCCCAAATGAACCTTCTTTCTCACTAACACGTGAGGCTGTTGGATGTGCTGTATACACTTTATCTAGCTGAGACTACACACAGCATACCGCACTGTGTTCTGGGTTTGAGCCGAGACTCATACCCGGCACACATTAGAATCTGATTGCCGCTCAGCCATTCAGAGAATGTGATGTATTCTAGCAATGAAGTTAGACAAGAGGGCTGATGATGTCACAACCTCTGACTCAGCCAATCAGAGGAAGCCAGCCAAGCAGAGGAAGCGTTGTATTCTTTGCTAGAATTATAGGATTTTATAACAGCTTACCTGTAAAATCCTTTTCTTTGAAGTACATCACGGGACACAGAGCCATAGTAATTACTATGTGGGTTATAGGCCACCTTCAGGTGATGGACACTGGCACACCCTAAACAGGAAGTTGCCTTCTTATATAACCCCTTCCACTACTGGGAGTACCTCAGTTTTTGTAGCAAAGCAATACACATGTATACCAGAAAGAGCGGAGGGACCTCTGTGTCCCGTGATGTACTTCAAAGAAAAGGATTTTACAGGTAAGCGGTTATAAAAATCCTATTTTCTCGTACATCACGGGACACAGAGCAATAGTAATTACTATGTGGGATGTTCCAGAGCAATGCCAACTGAGGGGAGGGAGACACAACAAACAACAAAAGTAGGGTAACATGAGATCAGAGGACTTATACTGCTGCCTGCAGCACACTCTGCCCAAAGGTGACATCCTCATGCCTTTTTACATCTACCTGATAGAATCTGGTAAATGTATGGATTGAAGACCAAGTTGCGACCTTGTAGATTTGAGCCATGGAGGCTTGGTGATGCACTGCCCACGAAGCACTAACAGCCCTGGTGGTGTGCGCTTTGATTTGAGAGGGTAGAATCTACCTCTTTAAACCATAAGCTTGAACGATCACTTGTCAAATCCATTTCGAAATAGTAGATTTCGATGCTGCCTGTCCTCTTTTAGGACCTTCAGGCAACACAAACAAAACATCCGTTTTTCTAATCTGAACAGTCACCTTGAAGTAGACCTTGACTGCTCTCACCACATAAAGAGAATGTAGTGATTTTTCTTCCATAGAACAGGGTTCTGGAAAAAAATGAGGGTAGAACAATATCCTGGTTTAGATAAAAACCTGACACTACCTTCGGTAGAAAAATTAGGATGAGGACGCAATACTACTTTATCCTTGTGAATAATAATATGGCTCTTTACAAGAAAGAGCAGCCAACTCTGATACCCTTCTTGCAGAAGATATGGTTACCAGAAAAAACAGTTTCCTTGTCAAAAGGACCAAGGGAATATGTTGTATCGGCTCAAAAAGGCTGTATTTGTAATGCCGACAGAACTAAATTGAAGTCCCAAAGGTTCAGGGGTGACCTAACCGGAGGATTAAACTGTGTTACCCCCTGAATGAAAATACGAACCAAAGAATGCGAAGCAAGTGGTTGTTGAAACAATACCGATAAGACCTGGCCTTTGAAAGTACTCAAGGCCAGCTTAATTTCAAACCCCATCTGCAGAGAGTCAAGGATTCTACCTATGACATACTTCCTGGGGTGCCAACCCCTGAATTTACCCCAGGAGACATATGCCTTCCAGACTCTATAATATACGATTCTGGAGGCTGGCTGCCTTGCATTAACCAAGGTAGATACCAGTGAAGCTGACAGCCCACGCTTCTTCAGAATGTGGACTCAATAGCCAAACCATTAAATTTAGCGATTGTTAGGTAGGATTGAATACTGGACCTTGCGAGAGAAGGTCTGGATGTGGTGGTAGGGTCCATGGGACCCCTACCGCCATTCTTATGATCTCTGCATACCAAGATCTCCTGGGCCACAAGAATCACCACGTCCCTTCCTGCTTGATCCTGCGAAGAAGTCGTGGATGCAGGCAGAATAGGAGGGAATGCATAAATCAGTGAAAACTGATTCCACAGGAACACCAAGGCATCTGCATACTAGCGGATCCTTTGTTCTTGACACAAAGTTGTCGATTTCTTTGTTGAACTTGGGCGCAAGCAGATCTACGTCTGGGATCCCCTATCTTTGACATATTGACAGGAAGATATCGCGGTGAAAGAACCATTCTCCCAGGAACAACTGCTGGCGACTCAAGTAGTCCACCTGCCAATCTTCTATTCCTAGCATGAAGACTGCCGATAGGCAAAGTACATTGTTTTCTGCCCAAGATAGGTGAATCATATCCTATCTATGGACCGCACAACTTCTTGTGCCTCCTTGGTGATTAATACAGGCTATTACTGTGGCATTGACGGATTGGATCCTGACAGGACAATTCCGTAAACTGAACGTCCAGGCCCTCAGGGCCAAGTGCTCGAATCTCGTCAATGTTAATGGGCAAGGTCATTTCTGATCTGGACCACTTCTCTTGGACAGCTGCCTCTTCCAGGACTGCTCCCCTACCTAAAAACGGTTGGCATATGTGGTTATTACTTCCCAGGTAACTGTAGGAAGGATCCTCCCCTTTGCAGATTTTTTGGTTATCAACCACAAACTGAGGCTCCGGCGCACCTTTGGAGCTAGAAACATTGGGAAATCTAAAGCTTGGACCTTCTTGTTCCAAGCTGATAGGATACTGTTTTGCAGCAGCCTCGAATGAAACTAAGCAGAACGAACGGCCTCGAATGAAGCCACCATCTTTCCCCACAACCTCATGCAAAGCCGAATTGAAGGATTCTTCTTTGCTTCGACCACCTGAATCAGCTCCTATATGGCGCTGATCTTTGCCTGGGGCAAGAATACCCTTTTCTGGGCTGTATCTATGATCAGACCCAAGTATTCTGGTCTCCTTCATGGTTTTAAAGAAGATTTCTCTAGGTCGAGAATTCAACCTAGGTATTCCAGGTAGTTGAATGTGGTGACCATACTTTGGTCTAAGCGGGCTACCGACTGGTCTATCAAGAGCAGATCGTCTAGGTAAGCTATAATCGTTATACCTTGGGCTTTTAATCTGGCTAGAGGAGGGGCCAGAACCTTTGTAAACACTCAAGGTGCAGTAGCTAGACAGAAAAGCAAAGCTACAGCTGAAAATGAAGACACTTGGATATGCCCAACATCCAAGTGTTTAGTATTGCAAGTATGTTGTATCTTCAGGCTGCAAGCTACAACCTACCTATATTATTTTCCTTTAGATGCTCCCTCTATATATGGGCATATGCATCAGGAGTAACACTACCAGTTACCTGCATTGCAGCATCTATCGTTTATACAAACATATGTGTCATTTACAATTTCAAGCATGATGGACCCTTAGGCTATTGGGCCACAACCTACCTATATTGATCCTCTTTAGATGCTCCTTCCATATGGGTATTCGCATCAGGAGTAACGTAACCAGTTGCCTGTTTTGCAGCATCTATTGTTCATAGAAACGGCTAATATAATCCTTCTCATGCGGACGGGCGCTAATACGGAACTACCACACAGATTTAATGAATATTATATTAATAATTCAATAAATTGTAATATGAGTTTAAATTCATCTTTCATGATGTATGTTATATATCAATACCATCTATGATTTATTTATTCTGTTGTGTAGACAGTGGTTCCGTGGTCTGCCCGACGGCCTCCCTTGGGCAGTTTGTGACCCTCTATGGCTTCCCGGCAAGGTAGGTGATTAGTGTCAGCTTTTTCCCTCATGTTCCCATTGCAGCTACAATCTTTGGCCGCTAGGGGGAGCAATACCTTGCCGGCGGCCTCCCGTGATCATCTTCGGATTTTTGCTGGCATACCACGCATGTATGAAATTTCGGCATGCGCGCTCTGCCACAACATCATGCTTTTTGCAACGGAGGTGACGCCAGTGGTCAGGGCTTTGGCCTTCCGGGACGCCAAGGGAACCACACAGCTGCATTTTTTTGTGGCCATGACACCACATCCTGTGGGAGGAGGGAGGCGACACCTGCACTTAGTGATTCCACCCAATTAAGCCTATTAGATAAATACCAGGTTGCAGAAGCATCAATACATGATCCCTTGCACAACCTGGATGGATGTTTCCTGCATAGATATGGCTCAATGTAAGTACAGCACTTTCCATATAGGATAATCGGCTTTTTTGTCGTAATAAGCTTTAAGTCGATTTAGGCTGTAATAATTACATTTAATCAAAAATGAACAATTATACTTAATAGTTCACTTGGCTCTTTCCTCTGTTCATAGAGCCTTCACCTAACATGCATAACTGCAGTTAGGTCATGTTCTTTATTGTTATTGATAAATGTATTTCCACCTACACTCAATCCAACCTGCTTATTTTTTCAGCTAATCCACTTTCAAGTTTTTCATGATTGCACTCACACATTTTCACACACACGATATACAATTTTTGTCACCATTTATTTTGAAGTTGTGGTTTTTGTTTTTCCCTGACACACAATGGTGTATTATCACCGATCACCATTATATTTAATATATGCTTACCATTTTCACTGTTTAATCCCGCTCACTTATCACCTACTTTTGTTATACAACATCACTCCTTTTATCATATAATATAATATATTATCATTACACTACTTTACTCCCTATAAGACACTTGTTCCTACGTAACAAACCTGTGCATTGATAAGAATATCTATAGTGGATGTACATCTCGATATAAACACTAATTAGACATTTATTAGTGTCAGAAGTGCAAGCATTTCTGATTCCTATTTGCTGCAGGTGCCATTTTTCCCTGTCTTTCCCCTGGGGGGTGTCTCACAGTGTGGTTTCTTGTAAGCCTTTTGGGCCATATTCCTCCTCCTGGAGAGGCCAGGACAGCCATGGAGTCCACTGGATCATCCAACGGATTTTAAAATAAAATTTCTGGTTGCGAGGTCTTTCATTTCAATCTTCAGCGGTAAATATAATAGCATTGTGCTCGTGATAATTGATGCATAATGTATGATATTTCTTATAACTGAGATGTTTAAAATATATTTATTTAGGAGTCAAACCATTCCCCAGAAGAAGACCACGATATAATAGGTCGAAACGTCGGGATTCGCATGCAGTTCTAACCACTTATGTTATGCTGTATGAATATATGGTTGCTTGGCTGTATTATGGAATGACCATTGTATTCTTTCAACCACATCTAACATTTTAACACTGACATGTATTTGTAACTTATTAAATAAAGACCCTTTTATATAATCTTCATACTCTGATTGATCTATTTAGCTGCATTAAAACCCCCTTGGGGGAACCATCCCATATCCTTTCTATGTATTTTGGGGTGCGCAGCCCGAACTCTCATATATGTGTGTTTTTTCCTTTTTTTTTCAAATGAAGATTTTCTACCTTGAAAAGTAGATATTTCTGGTGAGCGGGGAAATAGGCACATGGAGGTATACTTCCTTAATGTTGATTGACGCCAGAAGTTCTCCTCCTTGTAGGATGGAGACAACTGACTGGATTGACTCCATGCGAAAAAGAGCGGATATTCAGGAACCGGTTTAGATTTTTTAAGATCCAGAATGAGTTTGACATCTACATTCGGTTTTGGCACCATGAAAAAGGTTCGAACAAAAACAACCCCTGCTCTTTCATGGGGACCGCAATGATCACTTTACCAAAAGGTGATCCAATGCTTGAAAGAGAGATTTCTTTTTCTCTGGATCCTTAGGAACGTTTGATCTGAGAAAACGAGGAGACGGGAACTCTTGGAACTCCAGTTTGTACCCTGGAGCTATTAAGGAATTCACCATCTGTCTCAACACTCTTCCTGCCAGACCCTTGAGAACTGCAGAAGTATTCCCCCCACTCGAGTGAGCGGGGCGCCTCCTCATAAGGATGCTTTAGTATTTTGTTTTGGAGGGTTTCCTCCTCCAAGACTTCTTTTGTTCCGGGGATGGACCCTGAGGATTACCTCTTGAACTTGACAGCAGAGGCCGTCGTGACTGCCTGGAGGCTGATGCCCCTGGCACTGGAGAAGGAGCTTGTTTAAATGAAATACGTTTACTCCTTTTCTTAAATGGCAAAGGGGTACTTTTTCCACTAGAAATTCTTTGGAGGTATTATCCAAATCATCCACAAACAGCTGTTTCACCACAAAAAGGAAGACTAGCCAGGAGCTTTTTGCTTTTTTTTTGGCTGACCAATTTTTCAACCATAGTATTCTATACATATGAACCAGCCCAAGCGAAAGGCGTGAGGCCTGAAGGATAGAATCTCTCATAGCGTCTACTGCAAACATAAAGCTGCTAGTAGCTTGCCAGATCCTGAGCCTGCTGAACAGGATAACCTCGAGCACCTGTTTAAACTGGTCTCTCAAAGATTAACATATACCAATTACTGTCAGCACAGGCTGAGACACTCAATCTGCCAGAGAAAAACGTGTTTTTTAACCACTTCAACACCGGACCATTTGGTTGGTCAAAGACCAAAGCACTTTTTGCGATTCGGCACTGCGTCGCTTCAACTGACAATTGCACAGCCGTGCGATGTGGCTCCTAAACAAAATTGATGTCCTTTTTTCCCCACAAATAGAACTTTCTTTTTGTGGTATTTGATCACCTCTGCGGTTTTTTATTTTTATAAACAAAAAAAAGACAATTTTGAAAAAAACGCATTATTTTTTATTTTGCTATAATAAATATCCCCCCAAAAATATATAAAAAAACATTTTTTTACTCAGTTTAGGCCAATCCGTATTTTTCTACATATTTTTGGGAAAAAAAAAAAAAATCGTTTATTGATTGGTTTGCGCAAAAGTTATAGCGTCTAAAAATAGGGGATAGATGTATGGCATTTTTATTAATATTTTTTTTTTTTACTAGTAATGGCGGCCATCAGTGATTTTTATCATGAATGCGACATTATGGCGGACACATCGGACAATTTTGACACATTTTTGGGACCATTCACATTCATACAGCGATCAGTGCGATTAAAAATGAATTGATTACTGTATAAATGTGACTGTCAGTGAAGGGCTTAACACTAGGTGGCGCTGTAGGGGTTAAGTGTGTCCTAGGGAGTGATTCTAACTGTGGGGGGAGGGGCTACATATGACACATCACTGATCACCGCTCCCGATTACAGGGAGTGGTGATCAGTGACAGTGTCACTAGGCAGAACGGGGAAATGCTTGTTTGCATTAGCATTTCCCCGTTCTTCTCCGTGAGACCATCGCGGGTATCTCCGCGATCCTACTCACGGAGCTCGCGGCGGGTGCACGCGCGCCGTCAGTGGCGCGCATGCGATGGCACGGCAGCAAATTCAAAGGGACGTACAGGTACGCCCATTTGCGCAGCCGTGCCATTCTGTCAATGTATAAGTACATGCGACGGTCGGGAACCGGTTAATAGGAATTCCAACCTGTTATCCATTGGATCCCTAAGCATTTGAGCATTGTCTGCCGGACAAGTCAAACTCTTATTCACAGAGGATATAGCAGCGTCAATTGCTGGTATCTCCCACCTTTAGTAAATTTCCTCCATAGAATAAAGTGTGAAAAACTTTTTAGGAGGGAAAAAATGCTCATCTGGGTGATCCCACTCAGAATACATAAGCTTTTCCAGCAATGAATGGACAGGAAAGGCACACACAGCTTGAGGATGCTTTAGCGAACCCAAACAAGAAGTGGACACTAAGTTAAGAGTAGCATAAATGTGGAGCATTCAGGAAGAAATTGCACCATCAATCTCAGATTGTGAAGTTGATCCTTCCACATTTGACCCCTCAGAAGAGGAGTCATCAGCCTCTCCACATTCCCCTGAGGGGAATTCATCTTCTCCCACCCCCAGTTCCTCACAGTTTGAGGGTCCTGGGTAATGGAAGGGAACCTGTCGCATTTTATCCCACTCTGGGATGCGATTAAAGCAGCCAACCTTTCTTCTAATCCTATCATGGCTGAGGAAAAAACCTCTTTAAATATAGACAGGTTCATCAGTGTTGGAAACAGTTCATGGCCCCGATGCTCACTCTGACCAGCCACCCCCTCCCAGGGGAGATTGCCATTGTAGAGGAGTCCATCTTGAGCCCTTTTTTGGGGGTGTTTCAACCTCCCCTTCTGACCATAGCCCAATGCACAAATGCAGAGGTACTACCAGAAGAAATCGCATCCAATGCTTGAGCAGTAGTCCAGAACTGCCGCTGCCATTAATGCTCAGCCTGATGCTTTTAGTAAATGTGCCGAGGGAATGCCTGTGTCACCAACCTCTTACATGCCCCTTTTTGCTCGTGTCCCTCCGACAGATGCAGCCAGCAAAAATGAAGCTTTTAAACATACTCCCGCGCTGGACGTTGCTGCACACCAATGCCGCACTAAGCCTCACCCCTTCATCACATCGCGCCCCCTCCCTTTTTCAAAAGAGGGTTTTCCCACACTCGCGCGGGGGCCTCCGATCGGACGGGATCATCGTGTTTGTGGGGGGGGGGATGATGGCGAGGAGGAGACCTGGTGGCAAGCCACCGTGCAGGGGCGGTGAAAAAACGAAGCGGCTTCGCCGATCGTTTTGGCTTCCCACTTTCCAGGGAGAGGGGGGAGAGCCTTGTCCATGTGGAGGGTGTTTATCAAAAGAAAATCCCCCAATCTTACTGGAGGTCTGAGCTGCTAGCCGGAGGAAAAGCCTGCTGCTTCTGCTGACACAGCGTGATCTTCGAGGAAAGCATGACAAGGTACGTGCTCTATACAGCCCCCAGTGGTGACTTTTAGGCATGACAACATTTACTTTTTTAAAGGAGACAATTCATAAGAAAATTCCTTAGAAACATCCACTTACCTTTCCGGCCGCAGGGATTTCTGTGGTAAAACCAACAGACGCAATCTTCACCCCTCACAGTGGGCTCCATTACCAAACCTTCAGGAACTGGGGCCCCTTCGGGGGACTCACACTCCTGGATCCGTAAAGCACCCCGCCAGTAAAAACTTTATGGCCGAAAACACCAAAGTACTGGATCACGGGGTCCAGCTCTCCAAAAAGAGAAGTGTTACGGGCTAAACCTTGATTCTTCCACCACGAGGCCCAGGTACCATTTAATTTGGCCTGAAAAGACACTTTGAATGGATCCGACTGCATAGCTATCCCCAGCAAGGATTGCTCCAGCGGAGCTCAGCACAGCACATCTTTACTAGTGACCAACACCATAGACACTGGCGAAAAAACTGAGGTACTCCCAGTAGTGGCAGGTTATATAGGGAGGCAACTTCCTGTTTAGAGTGTGCCAGTGTCCATCACCTGAAGGTGGCCTATAACCCACATAGTAATTACTATGGCTCTGCGTCCCGTGATGTACGATTAAGAAACATTGCTTTATCTGAATGGCTGAACGCCAATTAGATAGACTCAAATGTGCTCTGGGTAAGACACAGGAAGTCTCGGCTCGAACCAGGAACACAGTGCAGTATGCTATATGTATGTAGCCTCAGCTACATACAGTGTATACAGAACATCCAGCAGCCTCGCAGGTTAGTGAGGAACATAGTTCAATTGGGCCAAACGATGTAAAAAGTATCAAAAGCTGGAGATAAGCTTTAAGCTTCAGGCCTCACTAGGGGTGCAACGGATCGTTGCCGATCCGTGATCCGTACGGATCACCCTCCGCGGATCGGCACACCCGCGATCCGCGGAGCACTTTTCGGGCCTCAGCCATAGGAAAGGCCCCGGCTTCGGCCTAGCTCCGGAGCGGCGGCCATCTTGGTACACCCGGAAGTGGCCGCTGTCTCGACAGGAAGTGACATTTCGTCGCCGCCATCTTGCTACACCCCACACTCCTGCACACTACAATAATGATAGAGTGAGAAGGGGGCAAGCTCAAGCTGAGCTTATATGCACAAATACTGTATTTATGCATATAAGCTCGGTTTTGTGTTGAAAATGGCTTTTAAATCTAAAACTCCGGTGGGTGTAACAAGATTTGTGTGTTTTGTTTTTTTTTGGTTTTTTGTTTTTTTGTTTTTTATGCTGATCCGAGGATCGATCCGATCCGTGACTCTGATCCGAGGATCGATCCGATCCGTGAGATTTTTGATCCGTTGCACCCCTAGGCCTCACCCAACGCAGCTGTTCCTCACACATCCACATCAGGCCAAGGTCTGGCCACTTGACCTTCCCGAATATTTATACTCTTCCCCAGCATGCTCTGTCGCCATGAAACTTCTACTGAATGGCTAGGAGAAGTGTGTATATTCATAACCTAGCTTTACTGTAGCTCATCATACTAATGCCAAAAGGTAACAGTGCCACTGACAGAAGGGAGGAACCACAGGAACACAAGGCTTAGAAGAAAACCCAAATGTTTACAAAAGACTACAAGTCAGCCAGGTTAACTACAACATAGCACAGTTACATTTTTTGGTTGCCCCTGCTGGGCAGGTATAGTAAACACCCTTAATAGGGTGTTTTAAGTATCATTACAATTGGACACTAAAAAATATTTTCTAAACATCTTTAGGTACTTTACACTTGCAAAACATTACTAGGGAGACTTTTACATTAAAAATGACCCCATTTCAAGCATGTAGACTTAGATTATTACACTGGAAACTGACCCACCCACACATTTAGAAATGTGTGAAGCAAATGGGAAAGGCTCTTAGATCGGAATGATTTCTCTATTGGCACAGAGGGTGCCCGGGCAAATTTGAAAAGCTATGAGTTCCATGGTTGGATACCCCAGGCATCTAACCCCATTGATTTAATGATTGACAGAACTCTATTATGAGGTTGTTCTTATCTGGAACCTAGATAAAATGTATGCTGAAGCATTTGTACTTGAGCTATTCGGATACTGTATCTAAATGTATCTACATGTGTGCTTCTTATAAGTGTTCAGTTCAGGGCTTTTTTTCGGGGGGAACTTGGTGGAACTCAGTTCCACCACCTCCGGCTCAGACCCTTTGGTGCCTACTCACCACAATCACTTGTAAACACAGAAGTCTGGTTTCTGTGTTTACAAGTGACAGCCCTGCACTCTGTATGTAGTGCAATCCTGGTACTTAATGCCCCTTTAAGACCCTCCTACTGTTTTTGTGAAATTTGACTGAACACGCCCACTATTTGATGTGATTTGGAGGGTGTGTGTAGGGGGAGGGGTTTTGTGGGGCCGTGGTTAAGTTCCAGCACCTATTGTTTGAGAAAAAAAGCCCTGGTTCAGTTATACAGAATGTTTCATATGTATGCATACTGTCTGCTCTGGCTTGTAATTTGGGAACTTGTCCCAATAAAATCTAACTTTTTGAGATAAAAATAAAAAGGGGGGCCTAGCCTAGCCAGAGTTCATGAAGCATGTCATTGAGGATATGGAAAATAAATGTAAATTAATAAAATTAATTTTGATTTAATTTGATGTCATTAACCCCTAGGGGTAGTCCACGATTTTAAAGCATAAACTAATAAAATAAATTGGAATATAATATAATCAAAAAGATTAATATATATATATATATATATATATATATATATATATATATATATATATATATATATATATATATATATATATATATATATATATATATAATCATAATCAGAGAATCTTTTGTGCAAACAAATCAATGGATATACATTAATGCAGTTCATAACAGAAATACATGAATTAAAATTACCAATTAAAATTACATAAATCACATGATATAGATACAGACTTGAAAAAACAATATTGATGAAATTCATGATTAAAAATAGGCTTAGTTTTGGCACCCCCAATTTTTTTAACCCGACGCGTTTCTTGGCTTCTTGCCAGTCATCAAGGGCAAGATGCAGGTATTTACTGAAAAATCAATAGGATGAATATTATTATATGTGAAACCTTTGTTAAATAGAGAGAAGACATCGGAAAAATCTGCTTGTTAGAAAAATGACTTACAAATTAGCCCAAGAGATGGGCGAAACTTCCAGAAATGGGATTTGTTGTGGTCTGGAACAAGACTGTCTCACCTGGGGTTGAGGCAGGGTACCGACCACCCCCCCCCCAAAAAAAAATAATCGGAGAGAGGGGAAACAACAGCCACGGACCGATTTACTATTATTTTCCATATCCTCAATGACATGCTTCATTTAAAGTCCCACTTTCCTTCTCTAATTTTTCATATAATAACCCGGGATGGAAGCATGCCATTGATACATCATATTGCGACAGGTCACTTCTTCTAAAGAGTTCAGTAAAGATTTTTGGGGGAGTAAAAATCTTTTCAGGAGTGACCCAGTAGTCCTAGTGACTCAGTAGCTCACCCATTTTATCTGTTCATTAACAGGTAATGTCTTAAAATATTTGTGAGTCTTTGTGCCCAAAGTGGTCTGGTGAGATGGAGGAGAATCAATGTGTACAATGCCAATGTTTTTTTGCATACAGACCCAAACAGCTTCTTCGCATTAGCAAGCATGTTGCATGAAGCTCTCTCTTCAATATAATGACAGTCTGGGAGAGAGAAGTCTTCTGCAGCTTCCTCCAACGCTGCCTCAACATCCTCTTCATTCCCTTCTGATTCAGCATCCTCTAGGACCAGTATATCGAGTCTGACTCCAGTTGACAAACAGGAGTAAGGAAGGATTTGGGACGTTTTTAAGCTCTGGGGACAGATGGCTGATTAAAGGCCATAATCTGGTATAGAATTGTGACATGGATGCAGAAAAAAAAATGCTTATGTCAAGTAGGCTTTTGTTGCATACCTGAAACTGAGCTAGAATCGGATGCCAAAACTCACGTCGCAAGGAATGCATCGTCACTCTGAGGCCAAACACTCTGCAAGCCTTCAGTAGAGAAAATATTTGCCTGCTGTTTAGAGTTGCCTCACTTTTGCTTGGTCTGCGTCATATCTAAAAGTGAGGGTATTCCCCTGTGAGGTACTCAGGAGGTAGAGTTGGAGAGATCAGGTAAGCGAGGAGTATGCTGTAACCCAGGTATAGACGATCATGTAACAAATTCTTGTGGCGAAAATGGCAGGAGAAAGCACCTGAGTACCTTTTACGGACGCTAAGTAGAAGTGGCTTTAAAGTGTGTGACCGGTGGTGTGATTTAACGTCTGGTCATCCACCTGAGACTGAGCTCCGAGTGTCTGAAATTTTAGCTCCAAGTTTGTAAGGTTTACACTGTGAAAGTGAATACATTCCAAATATTGCCCTATTTACACAGTATAAGTGAGAGATAACAGGTGACCCTGTTATACCTGTTTATGCCGCAGGACCTTATATAAAGTCTAGGCTTCACCAATCACTGTGGGCATATCGATATACAAATAGTGTGAGGCAAGTTACAGAGATATTTTATTATTTCACACCTGCTGTGGGACTACAGTAGCTGTCAAAGAAACAGGGAGACCCTGTCTTGCCTGTCTGTCACTGGTATACAGGGTCACTGGATATAGGGTCCAGGTTTTGCCCACCATAGTGGGCATACCCCTAAAGGGGTCTTCATGGATTGGGTTCCATAGCGATGGACCACTGCACTGGACCTGTATAGCACCCTGCGGCTAACTTAACATGTAGCACTAAGCGCCAAGTAAACACCCCTTGCAGGATCCAGCGCCTGAAGCAACAGACTGTCGCCATAACCTGGGGTCCAGGTACCACTCTCCAATGTTTTACCAATCCAGATACACTGCTTCTGTGTAAGGAATAGGAGACAGTGAAGTTGACTGAAGAATTCTTAAGAAAATATAAAAAAAATAATAAACTAGTGAAGCTGATTTCCATGGGAACGAGAAGAGAATCATCATTTAATGACACTAATGAAAAACCGAGGATTCACTAAGTGGGGTAGGGTTATAGGGGAAACACCCCAAGGGGGCATGTCCTCAAAAGTTTGCCAGTGTCAAGCCACCTGAAGTTATGAACCTATAACCCATGGTATATGAATAAGAGGTTTGTGCTCTGTACTGTAAAAATTAGATACATTAACGCTTTTTTCTATGTTACATTAATGCATAGTGTTAAGTTATACATCAACGTGCATGATGTTTAAGGAGCCCATTCAAGATGAATTGGCTGCCAATGTACAAGAATGGATAATAAAATGATATGCAGCATTTTTTCCAACACAGTGCACTACAACAAACAATAATGCATTAGCATGTATTGTGGCGAGCTGCAATGCTTGTGCTTGGTGACTGCACTGCCGTTAAAATGATGTAAATAAATGGTACCACAACATACTGCATTACAAAATTGGGATTCTCCCCTGGGCCTAAACTTACCTAAAGCAAAAGAGAACTGAAATGTGACAATTGTTGAATGTATATGCTGAGAAAAAACAGCTGATACAAACTTGGTCTCACCTCAAATAAGGCCAGATTTCTATCGTAAAACTCACTGCATTTCTTTGAATCAGAAAGTTTGAGGAATGGGCTATCTTCTTTATGGCTCCCATTACCTAAAATAAAAGATAAACAGAATTAAAATATTAGGGTATTTTTAAATGCATAAAAAAATACGAGGGTGGTAAACACAGATAATGAGGGGTTTTACAAAAAAATAAATAAAAAGTAACATATATATATATATATATATATATATATATATATATATATATATATATATATAAAATTTTAATATTAGAGCTGCGCGATTAATCGATAAGAATCAAAATCTTTTTCCCTTCCCGATCTTCAAACCAGCATGTCACGATTCTTTCTAAGAAAGTGCAGGGAGTTCTTACAGCTGGGAAAAAAAAATTCAGGGAGCCTGCCAAGTTTTATCACAACACTCAAATAAGTAGAAACAAAGTATCTTTTCGTTCTTTCATCAACGGACGGATAGAACCAAATGAAAGTTTAATTATTTAAAGCCCAAACCTTTTCTGACATTTGTTGCTTACAAGTAAAAATCATTATTTTCTGTTAGAAAATTGCTTGGAACACCCAAACATGATTTTATTTTTTTAGCAGAGACCTTAGGGAATAAAATGGTGGTTGTTGTAATATTTTATGTCACACCGTATTTGCGCAATGGTCTTTCAAGCGCATTTTTAAAAAAAAATAATACACTTTATTGAAATAAAAAAAAAAAAAACGAAACAGTAAAGTTAGCCCAACTTTTTTTTCTATAATGTGAAAGATGTTACACCGTGAGAATCGTGATCTTTATTCTAAGCAAAAAAATTGTGATTCTCATTTTATCCAAAATCGTGCAGCTCTAATTTAAACCACTTTAAATTTAAACCACATTTTATGTTGAATCTTTTTTATTAAGTTTCAAGCACACTTTTTTTACACCACAATGAATAAACATAGGCAAGGAATAACATATTTCCATTGAGTGTACAAGTATACATTCGAATCAGAAGGACATTAAAAGAACGCGTATCACATAATTATAATCATGTGGAAATCATCAAGGAATGTAGAAATAGGTGAAATAAACCAAGTAATGGTAAATCAAAAAAAACAGTAGACCACTCTAAGCAGTGGTGTAGAAAACAGAAAAAAAAAAACAAGGCTCAACACTTATGGCTTAAAAATGTGGTGAATCTACCAGTAAAATTACTATAATCTTAAAAAGGTAAGAAAGGAGGAGTAGAAAGGGCAGAGAAATATGGACAGAGAAAAAGAAGAGACAGAAAAAAAAGGGGGGGAAGAGGGGTATGAGAAAGAAAGGGAGATTGGGGATAAGGTATATCAAGCTACTCATGAGAGGGCTCAGGGGAAACAGTAGGAGCTGTATCCGCTATAAAAGGGGTCAAAATAAGATAATAAAAATACGATAATTCCGTTCTTGGGCATGAGATGAGATAGATAATTTAAAAGAAAGCGCCAGTGTTTTGCCCCATTCCATATCATCTGGAGACAAATTCATCTCCCTTTCCCATTTTGAAAAGAATGGTAGTGGGTTTGGATAAGAGACCTGAATTAGTATCTGATATATCAGGGATAGTGAATGCTCTGGTCTGTCCGTCTGGGATAACAGTGACTCAAAGGCTGTATGTGGTCTTGTCAGATCGTCAATGTTTGGTATTTTGTTTATAAGGTGCGTTAATTTAGTGTGTTCAAGCCAAGCCATAGAAGGGTTGTGGCAGGAAGAGAGCATGTCAGGTAGGGGAATTGGTTTTCCAGCACGTATGACTTAACAGAGGAGCCTCCATCAGAGAAAACATTAGGCGGGGGGGGGGGGGGAATAGGTGACAAGAGTGGAAAGGGAAAGGGGGGAAAAAAAAAAATAGGGCGGCACAGTGGTGTAGCTCGTCTTTATTTTTTAATAAAGTATATGTAAGTATGTGCAAATTTTACCCTGTTCCATCACATCTTTTAGTTGGGCTTGCTCTTGTAGGATCCATTTCCCAAACAATTCCTCAATCCCCCGTGTGAAATATTCTGTATCCTTCAATGAGATTAAGGGTGAGTTGAACTCCCATTTCTCCCTTTTGTGCAGACTATCCCAAACTTTTAGTGCATGTCTAGTGATTTCATGTGTCCGTGCTGAGTTTTCTATATTGTGGTGGGATCCATATTATCTTTCCCAATATAACTTTTGAAATCCATTTTAACCCAGCGTTTTTCCATATCATTTTTTACCCATTCTATTGTTCGTGATAATACAATTGCCTCGTAATAACTTATAATGTCTGGAGCCCCCCACCCCCTCTTCTCCTTATCTTTTTTCAATTGTGCAAAACTTTTACATGGTTTTTTCCCTCTCCAAATAAACTTTAAAAATAGTGTATGCAATGTTTTGAGGTAAGCCAATGGGAGTGGAATTGGAAGAATTTTCATCTTATACATAATTTTGGCAAAGATTGCCATCTTGAGTATGTTAATTCTACCTCCCCACGATAGTTGTCCTCTTGTAATTCTGTTCAACTCCTCTTTGATCTCATTGAGGAGGGGGACAAAGTTGGACTGATATAATGTCTCTCTTGATATAGTTATCTTAACTCCTAGGTACTTGAGTTCTTTTCTCCCCCACACAAATGGAAAGTTCGTTTGATATGAGGATTCCCCTATTTTACCTTTATTAATCTCGAGAGTTTCTGATTTAGCCAGATTTATCTTGAAGTTAGATAGTTCTCCATAGTCTTTTAATGTGGTGATCAGGTTTGGGAGGGTAATCCTAGGGCAAGTTATATAAAATAGAATATCGTCGGCAAAGGCCGCCAATTTATGGACCTCTTCCCCAGCTTCCACTCCTCTGATATCCGGGTTCTGTCTTATTTTCGTTAAAAGGGGTTCTAGCGCTAGCACAAACAGTAAAGGGGATAGTGGACACCCCTGTCTTGTGCTGTTGAGCATTTCAAAAGGCTCCAAAAGTGTTCCATTTACCTTAACCCTTGCAGTAGGTCTGACATATAATGCCTTTACCCATCTGGACATATTCGGACCGAGACCTATCTCTTCTAACGTGCTCTGCAGGAAGCCCCAGTCCACCCTGTCAAATGCTTTTTCAGCATCTATTGATAGGAGTAGTCCTGGGGCTCCACTGTCTTTAATCCTCTGCACTACCAGGAGTGTTCTGATGCCATTGTCCCTCCCTTCTCTTCCTGGAATAAACCCAACTTGATCTGGGTGTACCGTCTCATTCATTATGTTCTTCATTCTCCCAGCTAGTATTTTTGCGAAAAACTTTGTATCCGTATTTAGGAGCGATATAGGTCTATAGCTCGAGCAGAGTGTGCTATCTTTACCTTCTTTGGGGATAATGGTGATATTAGCCTCCAACGCCTCCCTCCTCATTTCCCATTTATCCCCTATCCCATTAATCTAGGAACATAATTTAGGGATTAATATGTCCTGGAATTTTTTATAATATAACAATGTCAGGCCATCGGGGCCAGGACTTTTACTGGCCGGTGTTTCCTTGATCGCTTTTTTTACCTCTTCCTCTGTTATGGGGGCCTCTAGATCCCTACTTTTGTTTTCTGCTATTTTAGTTAATCCTATATCTTTTAAGTAGGTTTTTATTTTCTCCCTTTTTTTCCCTCCTCTTCTATTGTATTCTTCTTGTTGATTAAATATAGCTCCCCATAGTAGTCTTGAAAGATCTTGGCTATTTCTCTGGTTTTATATCTCATTTCCCCTGTCTTTGTCTTAATTTTCTCAATATAATTGGTCGTTTTCTTTTTTTTTTTTTTAATATCTTTGCCAGAAATTTCCTAGGTTTGTTCCCGCCCACGTACCTTTCTTTCTTAGTTAAGTTGTATGCTGCTCGTGCCTCTTGTTCTGGTAGGTCCCTCATGGCCTCTCTTTTACAAGAGAGATTTAATAGCACCTCCACCTCCCCAGTTGACTTATGTTGTTGTCCGAGCTTGTGTATTTCTTCTGTTAAAGCTATTTCATCTTGCTTAAATTTTTTCTTTTTTTGTAGGCTTTATGGACCTCCCAGACAACGGCCTCTGATATCTCCTCAGATTCATTCATCTTAAAATAAAGTTCAAGTTCTTCCTTTAATTGGTTTTCAATTTTTTTATCATGCAATAAGTCTTCATTTAGCTTCCATATATTACTCTTTGCTAAAGACTCGCTGATATTCATTTGTAAACTCACAGGCGCATGGTCTGAGAAGGTCATAATTCCAATGTTTGTGCTAGTCACTACCTCCAACCACCTGTGTTCGATCAGAAAGAAGTCTATTCTAGAATACGTCCCATGCACGGGGTAGTGGAATGTGTAGCCCCTTGAGTTTATGTGCTGCGACCTCCATATGTCTACCAGTTGACATTGCTGCAGTTTCTGTTTAACTTTATTCCTCCATACTTTTCCCCATCTCCCGTGCATGTGACGTACTGTCCTTTCCTGGTTCCAAACAGAAATTAAAGTCACTGGCCATTATGGCCCCCCCTTTCTTAAATTCCATAAAATCTGCCAAGATCCCCAAAAGGTATCCATTTGGATTTTTGTTTGGGCCATATATGTTTGCCAGTGAGCATTCAGTTCCATTTAGTTTCCCTTTCAAGAATAAGTAACCCCCTTCTGGGTCAGTCTTTCTCTCTTCTAAATCGAACCTTACTCCCCTGGCAAACCCTATGGCGACTCCTTTAGCGCGGCTAGCAGGAGAATCTCCATAGAACCATACTGGGAAATCTTTTGAGTGGATTTTTTGGTTTTTCCCCTGGAAAAAATGTGTCTCCTGCAACAGTACTACCTTTGCTTTAAGATGTTTTAGTTCTCCCATTATGTTGGCGCATTTTATGTGAGAATTTAAGCCGCAAACGTTATATGATATTATATTTAAACTAGACATTATTTCTCTGTTCCCGGTCTGCTCTGTACTAGGCCCACCATAGGAGTAGGGGTCTGAATAATTTGCTTATCATTTTTTCCGCAGTAGGTATCTTCTCTTCTCTTCGTTCCTTGCCCCCCTCCCCCCCCTCCTCAGATGGGGGTGAAAGGCCTCCCCAATAGCCCTGCAAAGCGTGGTTCCCTCATCCCCTCCTGGTCTCACGGTTAACCCCCTAGAGGTTGAGCTCGGGGTGATCGCCGCTGGAGCCGCTACTCCCCGAAAAAAAAAAGAAAAAAAAAGAAAAAAAAAAAAAAAAGCGTTTCTGGGGTTCCCGCACCAGTTCATTCCTACCCGTCTCCCTAATCACACTCAACCCACCCCTCCACCCATTCCCAGGCCCCCTTCCAGTTTTCTAGTGCCTCTATTTTCCGTACGCTATATTCTATTTTTGCTTATAATCATTTTGCTTTAAAAACTGGTTGCCATGATTGTTGTTCCGCTATAATTCTGCTGTTGTGAGTTCTTTCCCACCAACCCGGGATTTCTATCATTGGCACGTCTAGGCGGTTGCAGAATTTTGGTATATCTTCCGGGAATCTTAGAGTTGCTGATCGGCCTTCTTTACGTCAATTAGGCAGGCTGGGAAGACCCACGATTCAATAAGTGTTTCAGTCTTCTTCTCCTGGCCAATGTCTCCGCTGAAAGGTCTGGGAAAATCTGCAGGTTTGTCTCCTCGAACTTTGTTGGTTATTTTTCAGACATGCCTTTATCTGTTCTTTATCCTGGTAATTGTGGAATCTTGCGATAACATCTCTTGGGGCATCGCCTGTTATTTCTGGGGGCTTTCTGATCCTATGTATTCTTTCAAACCTAATTTTGCTACCTATGCCAGGTGTACTTATCATTTGTCCAAAGATTTTATCCATTTTATCTTGTAATTCCTCCTTTACTCCTGGTATCTCTGGTAGTCCTCTCATCCGGAGGTTCTTCCTTCTGTACCTGTTCTCTTGGTCCTCTATTCTGTACAATAAGTTCCTCTGTTCTTTCTGTATCTCCTCCATCTAGACCTTTAGCCTTTTTATCCCATCTCCCTGCCTGTCCACCTTGGTTTCCACATCTTCGACTCTTTTAAGTAGATGGTTCGTGTCCTCGTGTAAGGCAACTATTTCTCTTTTTATAGAGGTTTCCAACCTCGCAAACATTTTCGCCATTTCACCCTTTGTTGGGAGCTGTTTTTTTTGTTGAGGTTCCATTGTTGTTTAATTTTCTTCTAGTATCTCACTACATGCCATAGGGACCTCTAGCTCCGCTGCCTGACTTCTCAGTCCGGTCTTTGATATGCCCTCATAAGTTTTACTTTTGGCCCCCAATTGTTTACCCGGGCTCTCTTTATCACTCCCCTGTACCATGTATTTTCTAATAGTTCCCGGGCTTGCGCTTGTTCTGGGTGGGTTAACAGCAGCCCCTTTCGTTGATTTACCCCTCATTTCTTCTTTAACAGGTTCTTCAACTCTTTATCTTATCCTAGTGCCTGTCCCCCTTTCTTTTTTTTTTTTCTTCCTCCTTTTCCACCTACTCTTCCCTATTTACCTTCACGCAGAGACAGCGAGGGTGGGGAGGGTATTGTCTTTGGTACTACTATATCCAATTGTCCACAATTATTTATAACTATAGGCACTTGGGTGTAGTGTTAATTGTACTGGTAGATTTATAAATAAAATCAATGGACCATTCATGGGTCAATTTTTTTTTTTTCCCCTTTGATTAAGCGGGTGCAGTTTTACACGCCTTATACAGCCCCTACACGCCGTTTCTTCATTACTACCCTGTTTCCCCGAAAATAAGACCTAGCGTGATTGTCAGTGATGGCTGCAATATAAGCCCTAAAGGGTTTCCCCGAAAATAAGCCCTACCCTGAAAATAAAACCTACAAGGACTTTAACTAGGGCTTATTTGGGGGGTAGGGCTTATATTGCAGCCATCACCGACAATCACGTTAGGTCTTATTTTCGGGGAAACAGGGTAGCAGTCCGATCAGTTGCTTTAATCAGTTCAATCAGTTGTTTCACCTATTATGTTTCTATGAAATGTTCCCGCTCCAGTCAGCATCCCACTTGTAACTTCAGTAGGAAATGTTAATAGGTAGTATGCAATATACAGTCAATGTGCAGTCAGCGTATGATTTGTGTATGATTTGTGTATTTCATATACCACGAGCATAGATATAGCTTTCAAAGAGGCTTTCATAAAAACTTAAGTAACCGTGAACATCAGTCTGCAGTCAATTCCTGGTCTGCCAGAGTTTTCACTTGTTGTTACATATGACTCTCCTTTAACATTTAAAAAGTCATTTTACTTGCTGTTCTCGTAGTTCTGATGCATGAGATCTCTGTATCCCAAATCTACTTTCTCTCTGAAACTCACGTTCAGTAACAGGCATTCAGCAAGGTCTCACTTCCAGAGTGCTACTCCCCCCTCGCCATCCTCCACAGCGCTGTGTACACATACTGTACCTTCGGCTCCGCTTCCCGAAGTCAGTGATCCGTCCTGCAGGGCTTCGACTCTCCACATCCACCGCTGGACCCAGACTAAACTTTTCACCTTTTCTCCTCTCTCATTCTAATGGGCCAGGAGCGCTCTTCCCCGCTGTGACTCCTGTTGTGGCTCTGTCTTCAATCGCCTTAATGCACGTCGGAATCTAGTTGCCGGGGCGGGGGGATCCGTGTAGGACCGGGAGGCAGCCTCATCCAGACTGCAACACAGGGAGAGGGATCTCTCAGGCTTCACGAGAATAGCATTGACTCCTGCTCGGCGCCCACTTCCGGCCCCTCCCTCCTCTTACAGAGGCACTTGCACCATAAGAACTCAGGGCAATATCAGAACAGATTTTGGTTAATAGGTTAATCACACATAGTTGGAGAACTACTCAAATTCTTTTATTTAATTAAAACAAAATAACATTGCCAATGCATGTTGTTATCTCAGCCTGCAGAACTTGGATTCATTGAATGAGTTTACCAAAAATGTAAATATTGCAAAATATACAGCCTCATGCTACATAACTAAGCTCCATTTCATGCTGAATAAACTAAATTATTAATGTATCTTAAATAGAAAACTATCTGTAGATAGATTTTTTTTTTTTACAAATAAAAGTTGTTTATTTTCGAAGAGTACACATTTACAGAATAAAGAACACATTGACATATGAGGAGATACATAGCGTTGTTTAAAATACAGAATCACGACCTATACGGTCACTGTTAATAAGACATATGCAGATAGGCTGGGGTCAAGTATGACCTATGTAAAATGTAAAGTTGAGTGAGGCAATCGGAGAGCCTGGTGGACACGGTTTTGCAATTATCCAACGCATCTTCCCATTCATCATCCTCCAGCTCCCCCACCTCCCCAGCCCATCGGTCCCACAGACCATAAGCAATTTTCACAGCCGTAGGCCAAAGCAAAGAGGTGTAAAATATTGAGATAAGTTTAGAGGAATCTTGTCCCTTGATGATATTGAGAATATTCAATTCTTCTACATTGGGAGGGTCATTGTGAAACTGGGCCTGGAGAGCATGGCGGAGCCGGAGGTATCTGAAATGCATAGAGTTAGGGAGACTAAATTCATCCTTAAAGAGGAGTTCCACCCAGGGGGGCCTTAAAAAAAAAAAAAAATTAAAAGTCAGCAGCTACAAATACTGCAGCTGCTGACTTTTAATTGGACACTCACCTGTCCCTGGGTCCAGCGGTGCGGGGGATCGAAGCCCCGCTCGTCCCCCCCCCTCCGCTCGTCGGCGCCGGCATTTCAACTGTGGGCGCCGGGCTGTGGCTTCACAGCCTGGCACCCACTGCGCATGCGCGAGCGGCGCCGAGCGCCGTGATTGGCCGCTCAATCACCTGGGACCTGCAATGGGTCCAAGATGATTGACAGGAGGGAGGGAGAAGAGCCGAGCCCTTCCTGTGCCAG
This sequence comes from Lithobates clamitans, assembly GCA_037952925.1. Classification (NCBI taxonomy): domain Eukaryota; kingdom Metazoa; phylum Chordata; class Amphibia; order Anura; family Ranidae; genus Lithobates; species Lithobates clamitans. The sequence goes on from JBBGZY010000449.1 coordinate 17,618,672, forward strand.
GGGGAAGTGATGTCACCAGCCCAGGCAGACGAAGGGGCAGACTACGAGGGACCACCTAGCAACAGGCATTTAGAGGTAAGTAAAAAAAAAAAAAATATCCAAATGTTTTTTTGTTTTTTTTTTTAGAATTTTTTAGATATGTTTGTTTTTTTGGGTGGAACCCCACTTTAAGTTGCTGGAATGATTTCAATGTGTTGTCCCTGTAAACATCTGAGAGAATATTCACCCCCCGAGCGACCCATATTCCATGGTCTGGCAGAGATAAAAGTTCTTTCAATCCTGAGTTGCCCCAAAGCGGCGTGTGTGAGTGTGTATGAAGAGCATGTAATCTGCGTCTTATTACCGTCCACACTTTGCAATGGGTGGATATTAGGCCTGGACAGCCTCCCCCCAATACCCGAGGATCTGCAGGGTCTCTAAAAATGATTTGAAATGGGTGGGAGTAAAGGCGAGTATATTGGGAACACAGTAGGGTCATATAACGTTCTTTGTCGCATTTGTCTATGTAATAAAAGTGTGCTAATTGCGCCGCCAGACAGTATAGGTTGAAATCAGGTAAGGCTGTGCCACCTAGGTCCGTGGGCTTTTTTAATACTTGCCAAGATAGTTTATGGCGAGACCTTCCCCACACAAATGAGTTAAGAATTGTTTCTATTGTTTTAAAGATCCTGAGTGGCAGGTATATCGGGGCATGCCAAAAGACATAAAGAAACTTGGGGAGCAAAACCATCTTTATAAGGTTCACACGTCCCATAACCCCCAAGGGGTGTTTAGCCCAGATATGGGTTTTATTTTTCAAAATTGTGAGCAGAGGCTCTATATTCTGTTTGGTGTATTCTGCGGGAGTGCGGGTGATATTGATCCCCAAGTATTTCATGCTACTAACTATCGTAAGGGGGGAAGAAGCTTGGCTTTGCGTTGGCGCACCTATGTCTATAGGGAGGATTTGGGATTTGTCCCAATTTATTTTATTTTAAGACCCGAATATTTCCCAAATGTTTGTATGGTCTCTAGTGCTATTTTCAAAGAAGGGCCTGAATCTGATAAGTACAGCAGCATATCATCTGCGTATAGACTAATTGTCTCCACTAGTTCACCTTTTCGCAGACCCATGATGCCCGGGTGAGATCCTCCACCGCGAGGGCATAAAGTAGAGGAGATAACGGGCAGCCCTGGCGCGTCCCCCTTGAGAGGGGGAAGGCGTCTGAGACTCTCCCGTTAACCAAGACCCTGGCACTGGGATTTTGATACATTAGTTGGATCCATCTAATACATTTCGGTCCGAATTTAGCTAGGCATTGCCATAAATAGGTCCACTCAACGGAGTCGAATGCCTTGGCAGCGTCCAAAGACACCACAACTCTGGATCCCATTTGGTCGTGTTGAGCTTGTATATTCATATGTAATCTGCTGAGATTATGGGCCGCGTTTTTAGTTTGATCCGGGTGGATCAGGGTAAGGATTATTTTATTCAGACGTAATGCCAGGATCTTGGCCAAGATCTTTATGTCTAGCTGAAGAAGTGATATGGGGCGATATGATTCTGGGATTTCTAAATTTTTACCAGGTTTGGGTATGAGCACTATATAGGCTTCAGTCATGGAATGGGGGATAGAGCCAGATTTAAACATATGTGAACATAGTTTGTGTAATCTAGGGACAATGTTATCTATATATGTTTTATAAAATTCTAGGGGGAGGCCGTCAGACCCAGGTGCTTTCGAGGCTTTGAGGTGGGATATCGCTTCAATAATATCATCTGTAGTTATTGGGGCCTCCAGTATTTCAATCTGTGTTTGGGATAATGTAGGTATTTCTATATTCGCTAATAGTGCCCCCGCATCTCTATTGTCATTATCAACCGTGGAGGTGTAGAGCGATAAAAAATAAGAACGAAATTCTTCCGCAACTCTATCGGGTTCAGTAATCATTTCTCCATTAATGCCCCTGAGAGATACCACCGTGGGTGGTCTGAGATCTATGTGGGCCAAGTACGCGAGGAGGCGTCCCGCCCTCTCCCCACATTCATAGAGCCTTTGTTTGGTGTAGAATATGTTCCTCTCCGCTTTTTCAAAGTGTAGGTTGGACACTATACGGGTTTGTTGTTTTAGTTGGTCGGCATTAGAGGGGGTGGGGTTAGATGTAAATTCCCTCTCTATCTCTGTCAGGGCTCGTTCTGCCTGGTGTATTGCGTGAGAAGATGTTTTCTTGTATTTATTTATGCGTTGGGCAAGCGTCATGCGGGCATGGGATTTAAAAGCATCCCATACTATTTCAAGAGGCGCTGAGGCTCTGTTATTTTGGAAAAATATGTCCCACTCAATCCCAATCTCATCTATTCCGGGTACCACCGATAACCAGAAGGGATTAAGTTTCCATGTGTAGGTACTAGGTGGGGAATCAAGTTTGAGTACAACCCAATATGGAGCGTGGTCTGATAATATACGAGGGTAAAAACCCACATCCTCCAGCACAGGGAGAAGGGAACGGGATATTAAGACAAGATCAATCCTAGACATTGAGTTATGTGATGTTGAAAAGCAGGAAAAGGCCTTATCTTGTGGGTGACGATACCTCCATGTGTCTATCAGGGCCATCTCGCCGAGTAATCTACCGCATCTAGTGTGTTGGGGGGAGGAGGTACTAGGTGGCTGTGTAGTCATTCTATCTAGATCCCTGTCTAATACATTATTGAAGTCTCCCATCCACAACACCGGAACAGTAGGATATTGAGCCAAAAAAAAAAGGCCTTCATGTAGAACATTAAAGTGGAACGGGGGAGGTATATAGATTGCCAGAATAAGTATTTCAAGCCCATTTAGCTTGGCGTGCAAAAATAGGAATCTGCCCTGTGCATCTGATTTAAGCGTCAGTAAAACAAACTGCACTGTTTTTGCCACTAATAGTGCGACTCCTCTAGAATTGGAGGTGTATGGAGCATGATACAACCACCCCACCCAGGGTTTCTTAAGTGTTGACATCAATTGACCAGTAAAATGGGTCTCTGTTAGGGCTATTACCTCAGCTCGCATATTTTTGAGGATAGATAAGGCTGCATTTCTTTTTGGTTTGGCCCTTATACCTCGCACGTTCCACATAACACATTTCAACCTAGAAACCATATTCAAGTTTGTTTATCTTTGAGCTCGCCATCCCGGCCGCGGAGCAGCCGCCCCGCTGCATCCCATAATACAGGAGGGCGTGTGTCTCCGCCCATCGCGGCCTAGGCGGCAGGGTCAGGATCCACAATTTTCAAACCCTGGAACCTGAATCTGCAATTTTCCAGTAGGGAGCATGCGAGGGCATATGTATATCAGTATATAAACCAGGTATCTGCAATGAAAACTCCTCTTATCTCTATTAGACTGTATGAAAAGAAAACAACAAAACTTTTCCAACTTGTAGATTAACACGCTGGGCTGCACAGGCAGACATCCTTTCCCACGTAACACAGGGGCAGGCTGCTGTTCCTGTACATTCCAGGGAAACAAAACTTGCGCCTTTTGGTGAACATTACATGAAGTTCCTGTAAAAACAGGACCCACTAGGAATCCTGTACCTAGGGGGACAATAAATCGCTGAAGAGCGAGCAATAACATGAGGGATTTGACTCCCAAAACATGACCTCCAGGATGATATGGTGTTGAAGGATATGCAGAGGTATACACTGGAGAGTACCTTCCGGAAGTCATGAAGGGCTTCTACTTGCCAAAAAAAAAACAATAATCATCCATGATGGATGTTATGAGTATAGGGGACAAAGGCGCATGCCAGATGATGTTGCGGATATGTGATCCAGAGAAAAAAAAAAAAGGAAAAAAAAAAAAAAGGAAAAAAAAAAAAGGGGGGGGGGGAATAAAATAGGGGAAGCATAGCAGGGCATAGTGAGTAGGATATTGAATAGGAGTAAGTTCACTGGTAAGGTGAGGGCCGGCTCCACATGAACTTGTATGGTACAGTACCTTGACAGAGCAAAGCCCGGCGTGTCTTGGTGTACGGTGTAGTGTCGGCATTGCATTCAGGCGTCATGGACAGTTTGTGGCACTGGCGGTCATCTGAGATCTTAGGAGGTCCTAGGAGTGTGCTCAGTCCGGTGCTGCTCTGCTCTCCATCCATTCGAGTACCGCTTCTGGTGTATCGAAGAAGTGGGCTCTGTCCTCACCGACCACACGCAATCTGGCCGGGAAGAGCATTGCATATTTGTAATGGCGGATCCGCAGCTGTCGTTTGGCTTCTGTAAATTGCGCACGCTTCTTCTGAACCTCCGCCGAGAAGTCTGGAAAGACTTTGACCTCTCCACTTTTAAAAGGAATGTTGCCTTTTAGCCTGGTGAGGCGGAGGACAGCATCGCGGTCACGGTAGTTAAGTAGTTTGGCAATGAATGTTCTAGGAGGTGCACCTTGGGGAGGAGGTTTGGAAGCCAATCTGTGTGCTCTCTCCACCACGAATTAAGTGGAAAATTCAGCCCGGCCAAAGGTAGAGATTACCAGGTTCTCCAGAAATGAGGGGGGGGCGGCACCCTCCGCACCCTCCGGCAATCCTACGAACCTCAGGTTGCACCTCCTCAGTCGGTTTTCCATGTCGTCTTGCTTCATAAGTACCGCATTCAGCTGGTGCTGTAATCTTTCCGTTGTTATCTGCAATGGCGGAATGTCGTCCTCCACCTGGCTGATTCATGTCTCCGTCTCAGTAACCCGTTCTCTTAATTTCTGCAGGTCTTGTCGGATTAGCGACACATCCACCTTCACCTCCTCTATCTTACAAGTGAGGGTGCTCTTGCAGTCCGAGATTGCTTCCAGGACGCGGGCAGTGTCATCTGCTGCTGAGTCCAATGGAGCGGGCTGGTCGGCGCCATTTTCCTCTGCGGCCGTCTTATCTTGCAGGCGGTATTTTGCGAGTTTAGCGGCCGTGTCCGTGGCTTTTTTTGTAGGAGACATCCTCTCTATACTTTCCCACTGCTGGCAGGTTGAATAAGTCGGTATTTGAGGTGATTATTACCCCAGAAATGACGGATGCGGATTTTGGGCAAGCGGAGCTCTCAGTCAGTGTTCCTCACGCCATGCCGGTCCAGGCCACGCCCCTTGTAGATAGATTTTTACTGCAAAAGCATTTTTATTAAAATAAATTTGGAAAAAAAAAAAAAAAAGGGTTGATTTTTTTCTCTAAGGGCTCTTTCACACAGAGGATCCGTATGTCCATTTTTCATCCTTCCGTTTTCGGATGAAAAACGGACATACATGTATCCCTATGGAGCGTCGGATGTCAGCAGTGACATGTCCGCTGACATCCGACCCACTCCGTTACGAAAAGTGTAAAGGAGGAAAAACCTACTTTTCCATCCGTTTTCGGATCGGATCGGGTGACGACGGACTCTACGGTCCGTCATCACCCGATCCCCCATAGGGGAGAGCGGCGCTCTGACAGGTCCGTCGCTGCACACTGTGCAGCGACGGACCTGTCATCTTCCTGCTCAGCGGGGATCGGCGGAGCGATCGCCGCTGGGCAAGCGGGTGTTCATGGGGCGGATCATCACTGATCCGCCCCGTGTGAAAGAGCCCTTAATCATTGATTTTTATCCACCCTGTGTCTTCCAAAAAGTACTAGAATGACTGCTCCTTGAGACAAGATGTGGTGTGGGGTGTTCAGCACAACTGACTGTTCTTGAGCAGATTTCAGCAGACTGGAGAGAAGAATACATAAATAAGGGTGTAGGGTTTGTCACTATTTTGTACCCCTTTAAAACCACAAATTGTACCCAGAGGTTTGGGATGTCTGTAGCCAAGAGAAAGGCAAACTGTAACAGACACTGTTAGGAGTGAGGGCGCACCATCATTGGGAAGACTTGGTGGATTTTGTTTTTCCAGGTCTTAGCCCAAAAGGAAATGCTGAACTTTGGCTTTACAGTTGAAACTTAGATAAAGCACCAGTGCTGTGTTTTGGCCTAGGCCAACAAGGCCCAGGCCTAGGACGGCACTTTGCGGGGACCTCCCCTTTCTCCTGTCAACTGAAAGGAGAAGAGAGGGAAGAGCTCTAATTGGGTTTGCCGCGCTGCCGCCCAGCTTCCTGCCTGCTTTTTCCCTCCCCATGATTGGCCACAGCAGAGGGCCAATCAGAAGACACTAGGGGGGGCAGCCCACACTAGGGGGGGGCAGCCTGGGAAATGTAGTCCCTGAAGAGTGGCAGCCCCCAGTGTGTCCACAGATATCATGCTACAGGATGAGAACCAGGATGGTATCTCACAGATCCCCCCCGGGAAGTTTCGGCTTCAATGTGTTCCTTCAACTGTTCCAGACAGTGTTCCGAGTTTCTGGCCACCACGGTTAAAGCCATAGCTGGCTTGAGATTACCTAAAGTTGAGTCCCATGCCTATTTTAGAAGGGACAACATAAAGAAATAAAATTATCGGGCAGGTATACAGACTAAAAAAAATGCAAGCTGCTGGCAACACCACAACAGGACCAATCGTGCTAAACGTGAAACAATAAAAAATGTTTTTTATCGTTTCATATTTTAGAAGGGAATCTGCCCTCTTATCCATGGCATCTTATAAGATTCCCATATCCTCAAAAAGCCAGATTGGCATTTCATGATACCTGGGAAAAAGCTGCATCTAATCTTGACCTTTTATTCCACACCTGAGCTTCATCCTCATCAAAAAAGGAATCTTCTTTTTAAGTGATTTAAAGTGAGATAAAAAAGGAGCAGTTTCTAGATCTCTCCATTCTCTTCTCACAGCCTCTGAAAGGACCTTGTGTACCAGAAACACACAATGCTTGACCTCTCCCAGGTCCTGGTATATTTTGTCATGAAGAGATAATTGGACTTTGTCCTCTTGCATGTTCAGGGTGGTATGGATTGTTTTTTTTAAAAAATCGTCCACCTCCTCCAGGGATAGTTTGTATCAAGAATATTTACTATCCCTATCTTCTCTCTCCTCATCTTACAAATCCTTTGGGGAGTTAGCAATGCTGCCCCCCTTTTCATCTGAGTCACTAACCTTCCTTGGAAAGGTGGAAGACACCCATTAAGCCCAAAACTTGGTCTGTTCCCACCACTGGTCCATTTTCACCAGTACATCCGGTCAACATCGGGGCTTACTTCTGGGCTGGCTTGGTTCCCTCTCGCTGTGGTTTATCTGATGGTGGCATCGCACTTCCGGTATTGGGGGCTGCGACGTGCACAGGGGAGGTTTACCTGACCTCCTGCTGTCCTCACCTGTCCCCACGGGTAGGTGGGGCCACCTACACGTCGGCGTCATGTTTTCCACGCCCACCATGTGATGACCTCACATCCTTGGGGCTGTGTGGAACATCCCGGATGGACGAATGGTGGCTGACACGCTTACCCGGTCTCCCGGGTTGGCGGCTCTGATGTCTGCCTATCGCCATCCGTACATGACGCAGGGGGCAGAGCTTCTGTGGCCGCTGTGGGTATATCTTGATGCTCGGCGCAGCTTTCATTTGTGTTTTGCTGGTCTGTGGTTATGGTCAGAGGTCTGTGAGTGCACCTATATGCCTGGGACTCATCACTCCTACTCAGGTAACATCCTTCATTCAAGTGGTTCACCCCACTCAATACTCGTTGTGTATGTGTTACCATCTCACTACACACAATATCATTCATTTAGTATTGTTTGTTTAGACACTTACACACACACACACTCCTTGGGTTTAATTTCCATCATATATTAATAGTGTTTGCACTTTTTCACAGCCCTGCCCTTAACTATCTGTCATCATGATGATTTTTATATCACTTACCATATTCCACACTAGAAACCCATTTCATTTCATATATATATATACATACTTCAATTCTTATTTTCAATACAACCCTCCCCGGTCAATTCTCAGGGTTAGAGATTACTTTTTGATGCTTAGTCTGTTTTCAGTACGTCTGTTGAGACTCGTGCATCCTTACATATATTTTTTCTAGACATGGTTATGGACACACTCTGACCACCAACCACATGCATTCTGCAGTCCGTGCTGTGCGTCCTGAGTTTCCCTGCTGCGGTTTCTGGTTGCCATGTCCCCTCAGCCCCCGAACCGGCCTTGCGTAATGCTGCCATTTTTGACACCCAGTGGTTTGGTGACCCGGTCCAGCCGAGTGGTAAGTATGAGGTCGTTGTCTCATGGACCTCTCTTGCCAACCATCACCCTTACCCCGATTTATTTAGCCACTTATATAGATTTTTATTTTTTCCAATATTTTTGTTATAGACACATGAATTATGCATCGGCCCCTGATGAGCGAGGAAGACTCGCGAAACGCGTAGGGTACCATCGATGCCACGTGTATGCCCATATTGTCGGGTATTTGAAGCTGGTCATACCATGGTCATATATTGATTCATTTCATGCATGTGTATTATGTATTATGCATTTTACTAATTTATATTATGTATGTGCAATTGTGTATAGTGTTTTTTATGGATTTACAAATTAAGTGTTATGAATTGTAGTTGTTTTCTACGTATGCTTGGAACTAGGCTATTATGCCGGGTAACGCACATTTATTGCTGTTTCCATGTGTTTCACACAGCATTCTGTGATCAATAAAACAATTTTATTGCACTTATTGTGGAAGTGTCCCAATCTCTTCCACCTCATTTAAAGTCCCAGGGCTGCTTTTCTTTTCTTCCTTGGAAAGGAGGTGGACGGCAGAGGACTGGATGGCAAATTACTCTGATTGCCAGACTTTTGTAGTACAGGACTTTTGTCAAGATAGGAATGAAAAGATTAAAAAGTGTACACAAGTTCCTTCTGAAAAGAGGCGAGAAGCTCACTACACTGAGAAGAATATTCCTGTTTAACTAAATCAGCTATACAAGTCTTACATAAAGGCTTGGACCAGGAATCCTTAAGGGCAGCTTTAAAAGGAGGGGCATTTCCTTTCATGGGGAGGGGGAGAGTGCTTGATTTTCACTGTAGGTGGGGGGGGGGGGGACAAGAGGAAACAAAACAGCCCATAGGTAAAAAACAAAAACAAAAAACAAATACCACACTACAGGAGCCCCTGCCCCCCCGCTTACCTGGGCCTGGCTGGTGTTTGTGGCTCCTGCTCTCACCACCGCCACTGGTTCCACTGGCTTCATAATCACAGGGGGTGCTGCGGGCCAATTCAGGTGTCCTTTTAACGCTCTTGGGCTTCTCGCCGCTGCAAGGCCCGGAAACAAAAAGCCGGGTCCAGCCCCTTCCTTCTGCGCTCCAGCAGCCCGAACTGAAAGGCGCTCGCGCCCTGCTGGAAGCCCCGCCCAATCCAGAAGGGACATCACACACCACCAGGACATGGAAGAAGCGGAGGTCTCGGAAGGCTGGGACACCTGCCCCAGCCCCTGGAACACCAGGTCTAAGGCAGGAGCTTCACGGCCGACCATTACTCTCGCTGGGTTGGGAAGGCGGGAGCTCTGGAACACCCCCCTCCCATCAGAGGGGGGTGCTGGGATGAACCCACAGAAAAAGATAAGAAAAAAACAAAAAAAACAAAAGAAAGGGTATGCTAGACCACATTCCCCACCAGGAGAAAGCATAGCACAACCACAGTCCCCAGCAGCACTTCCAACACGGCGGAGGTAACACTACAACTGAGGCCATGGTAGAAGTATCCTGTTTTAAAGATCGTGACCGCAGTGTTTCCTGGGAAAGTGGGTGGAGCTACATTCCTTCCAGGTGCTGTCCTGAAAGACGATTTGGGAAAAGATGTGATCTCTTAAATTGTAAGCTCTAACAAGCAGGGCCCTCCGATTCCTCCTGTATTGAATTGTATTGTAACTGTACTGTCTGCCCAAATGTTGTAAAGCACTGCGCAAACTGTTGGCGCTATATAAATCCTGTATCATTGTAAGATTATTATCCGTATTAATAATAAATAATATTTACTTGCTCTACTATGCATTAATATTGCGCAGAGTGGTCCCTTAATTTATCTTTGACAATGCCCCTCTGGTGCAGTCCGCTCCTCCAGGTGCCTCTTTAGTAAGCCAAGTGCCAAGGGGGCCCCTGTGCGTTTCTAAGCCAGGCTGTGTCTATAAACACACACAGCGCCAGCAAGCCACACCCACGCTTCCTTCCCAAAGGAGTCTGACTGACAGCAGACTATGGCTCCTGCTACTCCCAGTGTCTCCTGTGAGACCAGAATTGAGAGGAGCGGTGCAGCAGGCAGGACAGCACTGCAGTGTTTTTTTCTTTCCTCAAAGCAGAGAATGTATTAAAGTGATTGTAAAGGCTTGTTTTTTTTCCTATAAAAAGCTATACTTACCTGCTCTGTTGCAGTAGATTTGCACAGAGCAGCCCAGATCCTCCTCTTCTCAGGTCCTGTGCTCCTGGCCCCTTCATCCTGTTCAGTGTCCCCACAGCAAGCAGCTTGCTATGGGGGCATCTGAGCTTAGTCACAGCTCCCTGTGTCCATTCTGACACGGAGCCCCGACCCAGCCCCACCCCCTCTTTCTTGATTGGCTAGCTGACTGTCAGCAGCGGGAGCCAATGGCGCCACTGCTGTGTCTCAGCCAATCAGGAAGGAGAACCTGGACGGCTGAGACACTCGTGAACATCACTAGACAGAGAGGGACCTCAGGTAAGTGTTAGGGGGGCTGCTGCACACAGAAGGTTTTTTATCTTAAAGATAAAAAAAAGATAAAAGAGAGATAAAAAAAACTTTCGCCTTTACAACCCCTTTAAGGTAAAAAATGTTTTGACTTAAGAACCAGAAAATAATACCAGCTACTCCTGCCATGAAAGTTCTTGCTTAGCTTCATCCGGTTATGGGGTCACAACCGTTGTGCTCTTAGTGAAAACATAAAAGCAGCCACGCTGACACACATTACACAGGCATAGTCTACACATGTGACCATCTTAGGTGGGTTCAAAGCAATGAAATGCAGCTGACACGGAAGTGCTTGGAGATGAGGTTTAGGTCCAGCAAACGCACAGACAAAGGGATTGATGGGGCTGCATTGTGGGGGATACCCTAACAAAAGTAATGCCCCAAATCAAACAAACCACATTTTTATTTTTATTTTTTTTAACTACATATATCTTACCCTTCCAAATAGGATTCATAGCTCATCAAGCAAAATCATCCCTAAAACATGATTCTACCATCACCTTGGTACCAGTGCAATGCAAGGCAATCCACTTTCTCACACCGTGCGGTGGCCATAAGAACATAATATTTGTTTAAAAATAAATGAATAAAAAGTAAAACAGTGCAATGCGTTGCATCCCACTGAATCCTACCAGCCTAAATTTATTTATTTATTTATTTCAGGTACTTATATAGCGCCGTCAATTTACGCAGCGCTTTACATATACATTGTACATTCACATCAGTCCCTACCCTCAAGGAGCTTACAATCTAAGGTCCCTAACTCACATTCGTACATACTAGGGACAATTTAGACAGGATCCAATTAATCTACCAGCATGTCTTTGGAGTGTGGGAGGGAACCGGAGTACCCGGAGGAAACCCACGCAGGCACAGGGAGAACATGCAAACTCCAGGCAGGTAGTGTCGTGGTTGGGGTTTGAACCAGCGACCCTTCTTACTGCTAGGCGAGAGTGCTACTACTACACCACTGTGCTGCCCATGCACAGCAGCAGGGGCGGACTGACCATCAGGCACTGCCCGAGGGCCCATGGCCAGTAGGGGGCCCCATAAAAGCTTTCACTTCGATCTATCAGTCAATTGCTGCTAGCTGACAGTAGATTGGGTCCCAAGTCCTTGCTCCCTGATAAGAGACTGCAATGTAAATAGACCCCTCCTTCCCACCCCAGGCGTTTGTATTTGCCATCACTTCAAACTGACGAGAAGAGAAGAGGGGCCGGCGGGCAGAAGCGCATCACGAAAGGTGTGTTTGCAGCCGCTTCCCACGCTACTCTGCATCTAGGAAGGAAAGCGCAGCTGCTTGTATGCTGCTGCTGTATGCCCTGTGTCCCTCTTTGTGCCCAGTGCCCTCCTATGTGCTCTGCTGTCTGCCCCCATACCCTGCTGTCTGCCCCCATGCCCTGCTGTCTGCCCCCATGCCCTGCTGTCTGCCCCCATGCCCTGCTGTCTGCCCCTATGATATGATCCGATGTGTGCCCTGTGATGTGTCCCACTGTGTGCCCTGTGAAGTGTCTCATGACCTACCTGTGCCCTGTGAAATGCCCTACTGTGTGCCCCATGATGTGCCCTACTGTGCGCCCTGTGGTGTACCCCACGATGTGTCCTACTGTGTGACCCATGCCCTATGTGCCCCATTGTGTGCCCAGTTCCCTCCTGTGTGCATTGTGATGTGTCCTGAGCCCTACTGTATGCCCCATGATGTGCCATGTACCCTGCTGTGTGCCATGTGATGTGCTCTACTGTGTGCCCTTTGCTCTGCTGTGTGCCCCGTGATGCACCATACTGTGCCCTATAATGTGCCCTCTTGCCCCCATGTAATATGCCCTGCTGTGCCCCATAATGTATCCTCTTGCCCCCATGTAATATGCCCTGCTATGCCCCATAATATAACATGTTATCCTTCCTCATGTGCTCTGCTGTGCCCGTTAATGTGGCCTCATGTAATATGCCTTGCAGTGTCCCATTATGTGCCCTCTTTTACCCATGTAATATGCCCCATAATGTGCTCTGCTGTGCCCTCATGCCCCCATGTAATATACTCTGCTGTACCTCATAATGTACCCTCCTGCCCCATGTAATGTTTTCTGCTGTGCCCCGCCGTGCCCCATAATGTGCCCCTCTGCCTCCCCCCATGTAATATGCCCTATAATGTTCCCTGCTGCCCCCATCCCATATAATGTGTCCTACTGTGCCCCCCCAACCTGTAATGTGCCCTAGTGTGCCCCATAATGTGCCCTGCTGCTCCCCATGTAGTGTGCCCTCCTGCCCTCCACACACATATATTGTGCCCTCCTGAGCCCCTGTGCTCTGACTTCTATACTTTGCCATGCTTCCTCCAAGCTCTGCCCTGCTGCCCCCTGTGTACTGTTTATCTCAGGTTCAACCCAGGATTGAGGTGTCCACACAGTGCAAGCTTGAGGGTGGGGCTTTGTGTGGGGGTGTCTTGAGTGTGGGCGGGTACACAGGGGGCCCCATGATCTCCTGTTGCCCGGGGGCCCCATGAGTTGTCAGTCTGCCCCTGCACACCAGCCACTCTGTGACGATTGTCATGGGAATAAGTCTCCTCATTGGCACAGTGCATACGGAAAGTATTTACAGTGCTTCACTTTTTCCACATTTTGTTATGTTACAGCCTTTTTCCAAAATGGATTAAATTCATTATTTTCCTCAAAATTCTACAAACAATACCCCATAATGACAATGTTCATTTTAAACCTTTGCAAATGTATTAAAAAATCTCATGTACATACTCTAAGTATTCACAGCCTTTGTCATGACACTCAAAATTGAGCTCAGGTGCATGCTGTTTCCACTGATCACCCTTGGGATGTTTCTACAACTTGGAGTCCACCTGTAGTCAATTCAGTGGATTGGACATGATTTGGAAAGGCACACACACCTGTCTATATAGGGTCCTACAGTTAACAGTGCATGTCAGAGCACAAACCAAGCCATGCAGTCCAAGGAATTGTCTGTAGACCTCCGAGACAGGATTGTATCAAGGCACAGACCTGGGGAAGGGTACAGAAAAAGGTCTGCAGCATTGAAGGTCCCAATGAGCCTCCATCATCCATAAATGGAAGACGTTTGGAACCACCAGGACTCTTCCTAGAACGGGCCGCCCAGCCAAGCTGAGCGATCGGGGGAGAAGGGCCCTGGTCAGAGAGGTGACCAAGAACCCAATGGTCACTCTGACAAAGCTCCAGCATTTCTCCGTGGAGTAAGCAGCTTCCAGAAGAACAACCATCTCTTTAGCACTCCACTCAGGCCTGTATGGTAGAGTGGCCAGACAAAAGCCACTCAGTAAAAAGACACATGACAGCCCACTTGGAGTTTCGAAAAAGCACCTGAAGGACTCGCAGACCATGAGAAACAAAATTCTCTGGTCTGATGAAACAAAGATTGAACTCTATGGCCTGAATGGCAAGCGTCATGTCTGAAGGAACCAGACACCGCTCCTCACCTGGTAGTGCTGCACGATTTTGGCTAAAAAGATAAAAAAAGAGAATCACGATTTTTGTGCTCTGAATAAAGATCATGATTCTCGCAGAGTAACATCATCTTTTACATTATACAAAAAAATTGGGCTAACTTTACTGTTTCTTTTTTTTTTTTTTATTCATTAAAGTGTATTTTTTTTTTAAATTGCATTTGAAAGACTGCTGCACAAAAACAGTGTGACATAAAATATTGCAACAACCACCATTTTATTTTCTAGGGTCTCTGCTAAAAAAATATATATAATGTTTGGGGGTTCTAGTAATTTTCTAGCAATAAATATTGATTTTAACTTGTAAGCAGCAAGTGCCAGAAAAAGGTTTAGTCTTTAAGTGGTTAAACTTCCCTCATCTACAGATAGAAGTTCATTCCTTTGATCTAAGGCTCCTTTCACACAGGCGGACCCCGTTCGGGTCCGCCTGTCAGTTTTTTAGGCGGACCTGAACGGACACGCCATGCAGGTCTATGGAGCGACAAGTGTCAGCGGTGACATGTCCACTGACATTGGATCCGCTAAAATCATACGTATGGCAATACATTCGCCATCCGTCCTGGCAGGTCGGATCGGATGAGCTCTGATGAAAACGGACATGCTGTCTGTTTTCATCCGATCTCTCCATAGGAATCAGCGGCGCTCGACAGGCCCCTCCCTGCTTAGTGAGCAGAGACAGACCTATCATCCACCAGCTCAGCAGAGATCAACGGAGAGATCTCCCGCTGAGCTGGCGAACGGATCCACCTCGTGTGGAAGGGGCCTAAGAAGAAATGTTACTTTGTTTATACTTATCCGAGATGTTGTGATAAAACTTGGCAGGCTGCCTGGATTTTTTTTTTCCTTTTTTTAGCTGCGAGAACTCTCTGCACTTGTTAGAAAGAGTCATGAAATGCTGTTTTGAAGATTTTTGGAAGAGAAAAGAATCGCGATTTCGATTCTTAACGATTAATCGTGCAGCTCTATCACCTGGCCAATATCATCCATAAAATGAAGCATGATGGTTGCAGCATAATGCAGTGGGAAAGTTTTTCAGCAGCAGGAACTGGGAGACTAGTCAGGATAGAGGGAAAGATTAATGCAGCAATGTACAGAGACATCCTTGATGAAAACCTGTTCCAGAGCACTCTGGACCTCATACTGGAGCGAAGGTTCATCTTCCAAGAGGACAATGAACCCAAGCACACAGCCAAGATAACAAAGGAGTGGCTACGGGACAACTCTGTGAATATCATTGAGTGGCCCAGTCAGAGCCCAGGCTTGAACCCGATTGAACATCTCTGGAGAGATCCAAAAATGGCTGTGCTCCCCATCCAACCTGATGGAGCTTGAGAGGCCCTGCAAAAAAGAATGGGAGAAACTGCCCTAAAATAGGTGTGCCAAGCTTGTAGCATCATACTCAAAAAGACTTGAAGTTGTAATTGGTGCCAAAGGTTTTTCAATAAAGTATTGAGCAAAGGCTGTGAATACTTACGTACATGTGATTTTTTTCAAATGGTGATGTGCGTTTACGGAAAAGTAATCCATAATGTTGAGCAACCTTATCGCTAATACAGTATTGAGATCATGTCACCCCCTTGTGATAGCAATAACATTAAAGTGAAAACGATAAATGGTTTTCAATATTTTTTACAAATAAATATCGGAAAAGTGTGGCGTGCATTTGTATTCAGCCCCCTAAGTCAATACTTTGTAGAACCACCTTTAACCAATTACAGCTGCAAGTCTTTTTGGGGATGTCTCTACCAGCTTTGCACATCTAGAGAGTGACATTTTTGCCCATTCTTAGCAAAATAGCTCAAGCTCTGTCAGATTGGATGGAGAGCATCTGTGAACAGCAAGTTTCAAACCTTGCCACAGATTCTCAATTGGATTTACTCTGGGCCAGTCTAATACATGAATATGCTTTGATCTAAACCATTCCATTGTAGCTCTGGCTGGATGTTTAGGGTCGTTGTCCTGCTGGAAGGTGAACCTCCACCCCAGTCTCAAGTCTTTTGCAGACTCTAACACATTTTCTTCTAAGATTGCCCTTTATTTGGCTCCATCCATCTTCCCATCAACTCCGACCAGCTTCCCTGCTAAAGAAAAGCATCCCCACAACATGATGCTGCCACCACCATGTTTCACGGTGGGGATGGTGTGTTCAGGGTGATGTGTAGTGTTCATTTTCCACCACACATAGCATTTTGCTTTTAGGCCAAAAAGTTTAATTTTGGTCGTATTTGACCAGATCACCTTCTTCCACATGTTTGCTGTGCCCCCCACATGGCAACGGGACTTCTTATGGCTTTCTTTCAACAATGGCTTTCTTGTCACTCTTCCATCAAGGCCAGATTTGTAGAGTGCACGACTAATAGTTGTCCTGTGGACAGACTCTCCCACCTGAGATGTGGATCTCTGCAGGTCCTCCAGAGTTACCATGGGCCTCTTGGCTGCTTCTCTTAATAATACTCTCCTTGCCCGGCCTGTCAGTTAAGGTGCACGGCCATGTCTTGGTAGGTTTGCAGTTGTGCCATACTCTTTTTCAGACAGTGGATTGAACAGTGCTCTGTGAGATGTTCAAAGCTTGGGATATTTTTTATAACTTAACGCTTTTTTAAACTTCCCTAAAACTTTATCCTTGACCTGTCTGATGTGTTCCTTGGCTTTCATAATGCTGTTTGTTCACTAAGGTTCTCTAACATACCTATGAGGGCTTCACAGAACAGCTGTATTTATACTGAGATTAAATCACACACAGGTGGACTCTTTTTACTCATTAGGTGACTTCTTAAGGCAATTGTTTCCACTATTTTAGGGGAATCATCAGAGTAAAGGGGGCTGACTACAAATGCACGCCACACTTTTCACATATTTATTTGTAAAAAATTTGGAAAACCATTTATCATTTTCCTTCCACTTCACAAATATGTGCCACTTGTGTTGGTCTATCACATAAAATCCCAATAAAATACATTCAAGGTTTTTGGTTGTAACATGACAAAATGTGGAAAATTTCAAAGGGGTATGAATACTTTTTCAAGCACTGTATCTTGATCAATTGCAGATAATGATATGTATTTAGGTATATATCGGTTTACTTATATGGTTACTGGTTTACATGAGACAGATATCTATTCTGTTATATTGCCAGTGTATCCTGTGGTTTTTATTTTTTGATCTTTTTGGAACTCTAAAAAAAAAATGTTTGAATTGCTATTGTAAGCAGATGCAGCGCTTGCCAACATGTGCTAGTCAAAGAGATACTGCTTTAAGATGTCAGGGCCTGAAGGGGGATAAATGGAACACACATGTACACTTTTCTCAACCCATGAGAAAGTGGCTTTCCTGACGAAACACGTGGCCAGCAGGGACAAGCAGCGGGCGGTGTTGTGAGACACCTTGAGTGAGGGCTAAAGTGGGAGACGCTGTCATGCATCTGTCCATCCTTCCATGTGAATACTGCTATTTGAGCCCAATTTGCTTCATTTTGGGCAGTCCTAGCCAGTGAGTTTATATCCAAGAGCTGGTGGTGGGCAGCACTCTGGATTAACCACTTCAGTCCCGGAAGAATTTACCCCCTTAATGACCAAGCCATTTTTTGCGATACAGCACTGCGTCGCTTTAACTGGTGGTCGTGCGGCTTTGTACCCAAACAAAATTGATGTCCTTTTTTCCCCACAAATAAAGCTTTGTTTTGGTGGTATTTGATCACCTCTGCGGTTTTTATTTTTTGCGCTATAAAAAAAAAAAAAAAAAAATGTATTCATCAGTTTAGGCCAATATGTATTCTGCTACATATTTTGGTAAAAAAAAAAAATAAAAAAAAATAAAAAAAACACGCAATAAGCGTATATTTATTGGTTTAGCAAAAGTTATAGCGTCTACAAAATGGGGGATAGATATAGACTCATTTTTTTAAAAATGTTTTTACTGGTAATGGTGGCGATCTGCGATTTGTAGCAGGACTGCGACATTGCGCCAAACAAATTTGACCCCAAGTGACACTTTTTGGGGACCAGTGACATTATTACAGTGATCAGTAGAGCTGCACGATTAATCATTAAGAATCTAAATCACGATTCTACTCCCCGTTCTTAGATCAAAGGGATGAACTTTGGTCTGTTAATGAGGTCAGTTTAACCACTTAAACCGGAGTTCCACCCAAAAGAGGAACTTACGCTCATTTGCCTCTTCCCACCCTCCGATGCCACATTTGGCACCTTTTGGGGGAGCGGATACCTGTCTTTGTACACTTCGGGGATTGTGGGTCACGGCAAATTACGCCAGCAGCTCAGCTCCCTCCTTCCCCCGCCGCCAGCCAACAAGGAGAGCTCAGCGGAGCCTCGCACATGCACAGTAGGGACTCGACGTGAAGTTGTAATGCTACACTGCCGGGTTCCCATACCTGCAATAGCAGCGGCAGCACCAGACAGCTGATGGAAACATCAGCTGCAATGCCGACATCGCTGGACTCCTGGACAGGTAAGTGTCCTATTATTAAAAGTCATCAGCTGCAGTATTTGTAGCTGCTGGCTTTTAATTTTTGCAGTGTTTTTTCTCTTTAAAACACAAAACCCTTTTCTGACACTTGCTGCTTACAAGTTAAAATCAGTATTTTTTGCTAGAAAATTACTTAGAACCCCCAAACATATATATATATATATTTTTTTTTTTTTTTTTATATTTTTTTTCTTTTTTTTTTTTTTTTTTTTTTAAAGCAGAGACCCTAGAGAATAAAATGGTGGTTGTTGCAATATTTTGTTACACTGTATTTGAGCAGCAGTCTTTCAAACGCAATATTTTTGGAAAAAATACACTTTAATTTTTTTTTAAAAACTAAACAGCAAGGTTAACCCAATTTTTTTTTTTATAATGTGAAAGATGATGTTACGCTGCGAGAATCGTGATCTTTATTCTAAGCAAAAAAAATTGTGATTCTCATTTTAGCCAGAATCGTGCAGCTCTAGTGATCAGTGCTAAAAAAAAATGTACTGATCAATGTATAAATGACACTGGCAGGAAAGGGGTTAACACTAGGGGGGCGATCAAGGGGTTAACTGTGTTCCCTAGGTGTGTTCTAACTGTGCGGGGGCTGGGCTCACTGGGACAACACAGAGATCACTGTTCCTGATAACTAGGAACATCAGATCTCCATGTTGTCCCCTGTCAGAACAGGGATCTGCCTTGTTTACATAGGCAGATCCCCGTACAAGGCACAATTCTTCGATTTTCATATAGTGTGTTCACAACTTTCGACATCCGATTCAGACTTATTTCCGATAGGAAAATCTTTCACGTATGTCAAGAACAGAACCAACGATGTTTGTTTAAAGTGTACTGTTTTTGTATGAGAAAAATCAAATATGAAAGACTGAGCATGATTAGAAACAATAAACAACAAAAAAAAGCCTGTGTTCTACAAGAATTATAAACTAGACAATCATTTGTCTGATTTTCTTATAGTGTGTACGTTAGTCACAGTGGTAGTAAATAAGAGATAAGAAGCTTTATAGGATCTGCAAGCAAAGGGTTACAGAGGCTGTGGACTTTGTCTCACTAAATTGGACACATTGTTTCTCATGTTTATACAAAAGATTATTTCATTCTGTTTAAACATTGAGGTGTATACAGGCAGTCCTTGAGTTACATACATCCGACTTAAAACGGAGTTCCGCCTGGGAAAGAAAAATTAAAGTCAGCAGCTACAAATACTGCAGCTGCTGACTTATAATATACACAATATACATAAATTTCTATTAAAAGCTTACAACCACCCCTGAAGAAGGAGGCTAAAACAACTCCGAAACGCGTCGGTTGCAAGCATATTGGTATCAATAGCTATAAAAAATATGTGGAACTGCATTTCTTTTTTATCTATGTTATTTGTTTGATGTCTTTATGAGAATTCTTTGTAATTAATAAATTGTTGTTTACTTAAATATACTCTCCTACATATCCTTTTATATGTGCCTTTAAAGTCCACTAGGGGAATTATCTCTGTTCAAAGACTTTTAATATATGGACACTTACCTGTCCAGGGAGCCCACGACGGATCGGCTCCAGGTGCAGGCGCCGACATCCTTACTAAGGGAAACAGGCGCCGACATCCTACTGCACATGCGCCAGTCGCGCTGCGTGATCTGAATGGTCCCTGCTGTCTTCTGGGACCTGTATGTCTCCCAGAAGACAGCAGGGGGGGGGGGAGAAGGAGGTGCTGGACATTGCGTAGTTTGCCGCACAAAGTGTGGCGATCTATGCCCGGAAGTGGGCACGTGGGAGCAGATTTGACAGGTATCTGCTCCCCACTCCTCCATTAAAGGTGCCAAGGCAACGGAGGGGGGAGGATTCCAATCGGTGGAACTTCGCTTTAAACATGATACATACTTACAAATGGAGGGAGACAACAGGAAGTAAGGGGAAATCTACCCCTAGGAAGGGAAAATCACTCCTGTAAGAATAGTTAGGGAAAAAGGTGTCTCCACTGAAGTTTGATCACCAATCCTTGTTTCCACGACAACTCAAAGTTTCCAAATCAAATTGTCACAGGGACAGAAAGTGAGGTGTAATCTTCTGAACAGCACAGACAGCAAAACAAATGTTACAGGGTTGTTAACCCTTCCTTTTGCTATTGCTATTCCCTATTGGATTTACACTTAAACAATTTACCTGTTCCAACGTACATGTAAATTTTACTTAAAGCAGAACTTCAGTCATTTTTTTTCCCATCTATTAAATCTTCTGCCCTTGTTGTTTTAACTTTCGATAGTAAAACATTTTTTTTTTCTGCCAGTAAATGACTTATATAGCCCACGTCCTGTTTCTTGTCTGGTAAAAAAAACCTAGGCTTATGACAATATGCACAGCTCTCTCTCTCACTCTACTGAGAGTTTGCCAGGAAGAGGGAGGGGGTGAGTCATAAGAGGGCCAATGAGAGCAGCAGAGCTGGAGGTGTGCCTCTGTGTAAATGCAGGAAGCTGCCCACAGTTAAAATGGTTGCAGCCAGACTCAGTGGAGCTAGATTTCTGCAGCATATTTGGCAAGTACAGAATCACAGTACTGCATATATAAAGCAATATGCAAAGTGGCTGGAGGGAAGCTTCAGAATGGAAAGAAGTTTTTATTACAAATTATATGAGCTGACTGCAGTTTCTCTTTAAAGAGGAAGTAAACTTCCATCTTTAAGCTTTACCTATAGGTAGTGTAAATATCTCTTAAACATGCACCGTTTAGGACAATACTTCTCAACTCCAGTCCTCAAGTACCCCCAACAGGTCATGTTTTCAGGCTTTCCATTATTCTGCACAGGTGATTTGATCGGTTTTACTGCTTTAGTAATTACCACAGCCGTTTCATCTGAGGGAAATCTGAAAACCATTGTTGGGGGTACTTGAGGACTGGAGTTGAGGAAAATTGGTTTAGGAGATATCTACTGAACATGCAGCCAGTGAAATCACTACTAGCGCATGCGCCCTGAAGGAATGGCCGCCCATGCCCATGAGGGGTGGAGAGGCGGGATCCTTCTTGGGAGGGGTGGAGAGGCGGGATCCTTCTTGGGAGGGGTGGAGAGGCGGGATCCTTCTTGGGAGGGGTGGAGAGGCGGGATCCTTCTTGGGAGGGGTGGAGAGGCGGGATCCTTCTTGGGAGGGGTGAAGAGGCGGGACCTTTCTTGGGAGGGGTGAAGAGGCGGGACCTTTCTTGGGAGGGGTAAAGAGGCGGGATCTTTCTTGGGAGGGGTGAAGAGGCGGGATCTTTCTTGGGAGGGTGGAGAGGCGGGATCCTTCATGAAAGAGAGGAGGGGTGGAGAGGCGGGATCCTTCTTGGGAGGGGTAAAGAGGCGGGACCTAT
This sequence comes from Lithobates clamitans, assembly GCA_037952925.1. Classification (NCBI taxonomy): domain Eukaryota; kingdom Metazoa; phylum Chordata; class Amphibia; order Anura; family Ranidae; genus Lithobates; species Lithobates clamitans. The sequence continues at coordinate 17,640,597 of JBBGZY010000449.1, forward strand.
CTTGGGAGGGGTAAAGAGGCTGGATCTTTCTTGGGAGGGGGGAGGGGTGAAGAGGCGGGATCTTTCTTGGGAGGGGGGAGGGGTGAAGAGGCGGGATCTTTCTTGGGAGGGGGGAGAGGCGGGATCCTTCGTGGAAGAGGGGAGGGGTGGAGAGGTGGGATCTTTCTTGGGAGGGGGGAGGGGTGAAGAGGCGGGATCTTTCTTGGGAGGGGGGAGAGGCGGGATCCTTCGTGGAAGAGGGGAGGGGTGGAGAGGTGGGATCTTTCTTGGGAGGGGGGAGGGGTGAAGAGGCGGGATCTTTCTTGGGAGGGGGGAGGGGTGAAGAGGCAGGATCCTTCGTGGAAGAGGGGAGGGGTGAAGAGGCGGGATCTTTCTTGGGAGGGGGGAGGGGTGAAGAGGCAGGATCCTTCGTGGAAGAGGGGAGGGGTGGAGAGGCGGGATCTTTCTTGGGAGGGGGGAGGGGTGAAGAGGCGGGATCTTTCTTGGAAGGGGGGAGGGGTGAAGAGGCAGGATCCTTCGTGGAAGAGGGGAGGGGTGGAGAGGCGGGATCCTTCATGAAAGAGAGGAGGGGTGGAGAGGCGGGATCCTTCTTGGGAGGGGTAAAGAGGCGGGACCTATCTTGGGAGGGGTAAAGAGGCTGGATCTTTCTTGGGAGGGGGGAGGGGTGAAGAGGCGGGATCTTTCTTGGGAGGGGGGAGGGGTGAAGAGGCGGGATCTTTCTTGGGAGGGGGGAGAGGCGGGATCCTTCGTGGAAGAGGGGAGGGGTGGAGAGGTGGGATCTTTCTTGGGAGGGGGGAGGGGTGAAGAGGCGGGATCTTTCTTGGGAGGGGGGAGAGGCGGGATCCTTCGTGGAAGAGGGGAGGGGTGGAGAGGTGGGATCTTTCTTGGGAGGGGGGAGGGGTGAAGAGGCGGGATCTTTCTTGGGAGGGGGGAGGGGTGAAGAGGCAGGATCCTTCGTGGAAGAGGGGAGGGGTGAAGAGGCGGGATCTTTCTTGGGAGGGGGGAGGGGTGAAGAGGCAGGATCCTTCGTGGAAGAGGGGAGGGGTGGAGAGGCGGGATCTTTCTTGGGAGGGGGGAGGGGTGAAGAGGCGGGATCTTTCTTGGGAGGGGGGAGGGGTGAAGAGGCAGGATCCTTCGTGGAAGAGGGGAGGGGTGGAGAGGCGGCATCCTTCCTGGGAAAGGGGAGGGATGGAGAGGCGGGATCCTTCTTAGGAGGGTGAAGGAGGTCTGCTTTAAATGTACAAAGTGACGGTTCCTTCATGTCAGTGCATACAGCGACATGCGATTAAACGCACCATACCAATGTGAATAGGACACATACAAACTATTTTTTCTGTGTCTTAGTGCTGACTGGCATTGGTCCATTGTAAAAACTGCTGGCTACTGCTCTATAAGTGAACTGGCCTTAAATAAATGTAGAAAAGCGCATATCATTTCTGATCTTACAAATAGAAACAGATTAGAAAATGGGAGATGAGGCATTAAAATTCATGATTCGACCAATCATAACATTTTCCAGCAAAGTTTGCCAGTGGATGATGAGCACATTTGCCGTCGGCACTCCTTGATGGAACTCGCCTATGCAGAACCTTACAAGGAGCACAGCCAGCACCAAGTTCATAGAACATTCCAATAGACTCCAATGTAGACCGGCATGATTTTTAAGTTTGGGGGACTATATAGAGAAATAAGATCCTCCGTCAGCGCTCCTAGTAAGTCACTTACCGTCCGAGCTGACAGTGTCGTAGGGATCGCACGACCTCTGCCCTTTCTCTCTATAGTCCACTCTGCTGATCCCCTCCAAATCGTCATAGTCCGCTCTGTGCTTGTCATCCACCGGAACAACGGTGAAGTGCGGCATGTCGGCTCCGGGATCTAACGCTTCATCTGCCACCAAAGCAGGGCAGTCTTCCTGCTCGCTTCTCCACCAAATTCCAAAAGTAGAATCTCACTTCCTCCCATCTCCAGCTCCTCCTCCCCGCCCGACCACAGCAGACAGGCAACGGGGCGTCACAACGACAAGCTTCTTCTCTACGTATACAAATAAAAACAATCGCTGGATTTGTAATGAAAACTGTCACTTCTACAAGGCAATACCTTCCCGTTATTCTGTGTAACGCACACACTGTGCTTTTGCTGCTTTTTTTTTTTTCTGTAAGTGCTTCTATAAAAGAACTTACCTCCCAAGTGTCCTTCATTTAATACCAAATCACTGTTCTTCTTTCTTCCTCAGGTGTGTGCAGATTGGAATCCGAAATTGCCAGCGCTATCCCACCAGAAGCTGTAAAGCCCCGTACATAAGATAGGGAAATCGGAACGATCTGCCGATTTTCGGATCCTTAGTATGGTGCTTTCGACAGCCGATTCCGATTTTTTTTTTTGTACGACAAAACCTGGATGTGCAGACTATAAAATTTTAATCGTATGTGAACACAACATCCAATTTTCGTATAATTAGTACGGTTTTCGACCAAAAACAATTGTCAGAGTTAAGCCTCGTATTCAAGAAAACAAACAGGAGGAGCTTTTGGACTTTTTAGGCACAACTACAAAAAACTAGTTATATAAAATAATAATATTTTATTCACTTAGAAAAATACATAGCAAAAAAGACATTGATTAAAAACCACAACATGTGTATATATTAAAGCGCTAGCTATACAAAACCATCTAAAGTGCATAGTTCTTCGGACATCTGGGTAATCACTCCAACTAATGATCGGTCCGAGAAGATGACTAGATAGCAAATCCGCAATCAATTCATGTCATGTAGATATTCAATGCTCGACATGTTTCACGTGTCATCACACTTCTTCAAGAGCGAAACAGTATGTATTGTGGCTATCAAAATACATAACATAAGAGTTAAGCCTCGTACACACGATCAGATTTTCCGGCGGGAATTGTGTGATGACAGCCTGCCTAAAATCTGACCATTAGTACGCTCCATCAGACAATTGTTGTCCAACTTTCGGCCAACAAATGTTAGATAGCAGGCTAGTAAATTTTCGGCGGACAACGGTCTGTTGTCAGATTTTTGTATCGAGTGTACACAAGTCCTTCACACAAAAGTAAAAAGTACAAACACGCATGCTCGGAAGCAAGGACGAGCTGGAAGCGGTCGGTCTTGTAAACTAGCGTTCGTAATGGGGGTTTAATATTTGTGACGTGGCAAATTATGAATTGTCAAAATGCAGCGCACAATTCTCTTCTTCTTTAATGGGATAATAATGAAGCTGCTTTGCTGGTGATACTGATGGAGTTATGGCAAATATTTTGTTTTTTAGTGATATCTAGTGACCGACCGCAACATACAGGGATATACAATGTAATACTTACATATAATCACACACATAGGTTGGACTTGATGGACTTGTGTCTTTTTTCAACCTCACCTACTATGTAACTATGTAAAATTATTATGCTTGTTTTTTTTTTTATTTGGCCAAGTTACCATAACACTATTTTCCTGTAGTTTTTAATCTCAAAGATACAACTATGTTGGTGTCCCTTGTTAATTTTACATTGTATTTTTGAAAATGTGACTGCCTACTCCCAAACTGTCATTTGAAGTAAAACACATAGCCAAGTATTATTCTCCACAATTTTTTTATTGTGCATTAAAAAAAAAAAATCTAATTAGACGTGCTATCTGCCAATAGAACTTAAAGGGGTTGTAAAGGTAATTTTGTAAAAATTTTTTTTTTAAATAACGAACATGTTATACTTACCTTCACTGTGCAGCTCGTTTTGCACAGAGTGGCCCTGAACCTGGTCTTCTGGGGTCCCTCGGCGGCTGTTTCAGCTCCTCCCCGCAAGCACTAACCACCTTAATGCGAGCTCCCTCGCATGGTGGTTAGTTCTTGCGGGCGCGCTCCCGTGATACAGCCGGCGGCTATAGCCGCTCACTGTATCACTCGGCCACGCCCCCGCCACGCCGCGTCATTGGATGTGATTGACAGCAGCGCGAGCCAATGGCTGCGCTGCTTTCAATCCATCCACTGTAGCCAATCAGCGGCCAGGCTGAGCGGCGAAATGGATGTCGGGAGCGAGCGGCTGACTTTCGAGGGGTCAGGTAAGTAAAACGGGGGGGCTGGGGGCGGCGGTATTGTCGGAAGTTTTTTCACCTTAATGCATAGAATGCATTAAGGTGAAAATTTTTTTACCTTTACAACCCCTCTAACCAAAAAGTGCATACTATGCGTCCAAAAATATAGAAAATATACCAAATCAAATCATTATTCAACCAAAAAAATAAATAAAAGCTTCATGCATGTGTCCTGCTTCTTATTATAGGGGGTCAGCAATGCCAAGAAAAGCAGGGGTCCGTCATCCAGGTGATAATTCCGAAAATCATCCGGATTATACTCCTGGAGCTCCCGCAGCAAAGGCATATGAGATAATTGGTTACAATTAATTTTTGGTCCAAGAAATCCTCCTCCTCCTGTCCCTGGACTGGACTTGGGTCAAAGCAATAACTCCAAGGCCAATAATAGCACGTTCTCTCCTCCGATTCTGTAACATGGCTGGTTGTCGAACGGCCGTTCAGAAGCGAAATGAAAAGCACGAAATGAAAAACGTGAAATGAAAAGCACAAAATGAAAGGAACAAACTGAAAAGCCTAAACTAAATAGCGCAAATCAACACTCACCAAACTTCTACTAACACGAAATTAGCAGAAGGGTGGCGCCTGACAATTGAACTTCCTCTTTATCGGCTCGTAGTATGTCTAGTACGTCACTTCGTTCATGTTTGTTGGCTGACAATTGTGTACCGTTTGTATGCAAGACAAAATCCAGGCAAACGCCCTTTGGAGAAAAGTCTGACACTCAGTCGTCCAACAATCCGATTGTGTGTACGAGGCTTTAGACTACGCATGCTCAGAAACAAAAGAATACATACAAAACTATTCAACACATTACATCACTTCCGAAGTTGAATTCTGTCATACAAGAATTTTCGTATGGTGAGTAACCTCTTCACTTTCGACATGAGACACCGTGCATTGTGGAGGGGAGGCCCGCACGCCTCCCAGTTCTCATGGGGGGCGCTCACACGACCGCTCACCTCCCCGTATTCACGTGGGGCATCATGTGGGGGGGGGATCCCTGCACGCCTCCCGGGCATCCAGCGCTTCAGTCACAAGTGTTCATATTGTGGCATTTCGGCCCCAGAATTTCTGTTATAGCGTTTCTGTTTAGGCGTTTAGTCTCAGCACTTGTTTTTCTGTCTTGGCGTTTTTTCTGTCATAGTGTTTTTCTGTCATAGTGTTTTCTGCCTCAGCATTTCTGTTGTAGCGTTCTGCCCCAGCATTTCTGTCATGGCGTTCGGCCTTATTATTTCTGTCATGGTGTTTCTGCCCCAGCAGTTCTGTCGTAGCGTTCAGCATTTCTGTCGTAGCGTTCAGCATTTCTGTCGTAGCATTCAGCATTTCTGTCATAGCGTTCAGCATTTCTGTCTTAATGTTCTGCCCAGCATTTCTGTCATAGCGTTCAGCATTTTTGTCATAGCATTCAGCATTTCTGTCATAGCGTTCAGTATTTCTGTCTTAATGTTCTGCCCAGCCTTTCTGTCATAGCGTTCAGCATTTCTGTCATAGCGTTCAGTATTTCTGTCATAGCGTTCAGCATTTCTGTCATGGCATTCAGCATTTCTGTCATAGCGTTCAGTATTTCTGTCATAGCGTTCAGCATTTCTGTCGTAGCGTTCTGCCTTGCATTGCTGTCATAGCATTCATGATTTCTGTCATAGCATTCGGGATTTCTGTCATAGCGTTCAGGATTTCTGTCATAGCGTTTAGCAGTTCTGTCATAGCATTCAGCATTTCTGTCATAGCGTTCAGCATTTCTGTTATAGCGTTCAGCATTTCTGTCATAGCATTCAGCATTTCTGGCTTACGTTCTGCCCAGCATTTCTGTAATAGCGTTCAGCATTTCTGTCTTAGAGTTCTGCCCTAGCATTGCTGTCATAAGTGTTCAGCATTTTCGTCTCAGCGTTCTGCCCTAGCATTTCCGTCTCAGCGTTCTGCCCTAGCATTTCTGTCTTAGCGTTCTGCCCCGGCATTTCTGTCATAGCCTTCTGACCCGGCATTTCTGTCTCGGCGCACAGTCTCTGCATTTCTGTCATAGTGTTCTTCCCCAGGATTTCTGTCATAGCGTTTCTGACCAAGGACTTCTGTCATAGCGTTTCTGGCCCAGGATTTCTGTCATAGCATTTCTGGCCCAGGATTTCTGTCATAGCATCTCTGCCCCAGGATTTCTGTCATGGCGTTTTTCTTTATTCGGTTATAGTGTTCTGCCCCAGCATTTCTGGTTTAGCGTTCAGTCTCAACTTTTTCTGTCTCGGCATTTCTGTCATAGCGTTTCTGCCCCAGGATTCTGTCTTTGCATTTCTGCCATCGGTATTTCAGTCTCAGCGTATATGTCATTGCATTTCGGTCATGGCATTTCTGCCTCAGCGTTTCTGCCCCAGGATTTCTGTCATCGCGTTTCTGCCTCAGCGTTCTGTCAGAGCGTTTCTACCCCAGGATTTTCTGTCATGGCATTTCTGCCCCAGGGTTTCTGTCATGGCATTTCTGCCTCAGCGTTTCTGTCATTGCATTTCCGCCCCAGGTTTTTCTGTCATCACATTTCTGTCTCAGCATTTGGTTCAGCATTTCTGTCATAGCATTTTTGTCATATCGTTGCTGTCCTTGTTTCTGCCCCAAGATTTCTGTCATAACGTTTCTGCCTCAGTGTTCAGCCTCAGCATTTCTCAGAGGGGCATTGTAGTTCAGTCACGGCATATACTCCGGTAAGCTGTTTCATCTTCGTTGTTTGTCATGTCTCATCGTTTTTTGTTCATGTTTGTACCTGCGTCAGGTAGCTAGGGCTCACATGTCAGGATCTGTCACGTCTACAGATCCATATGGGCTGAGGTTTCGTTTGTTAATGATTGTTGACCACAATCTTCTCGCCCGTATAACATACGTCATATGATGCACGTTCATTCACCACATCTGTACGATTACCCACCACGGTCTGTGGGTACACCAGCCCTGAGTTTTCAGTTAATTACCTGTCTCTGCGCAGCAGGTTACTCGGGCTCACTCACTACTCACACGAGGTGGGGGGTCCATCATCAGGTTCATTCACGCGCAGTGGTCTTGACATTTCTGCTCATGTTCTCATACTTAGGTAGGCACAGAGGGGCATTGTTGTTCTCACGTCTTGTTGTCTGTCATTTCTCTTGTGCATGTTCTCAGGTTGGGCTGTATTGGCATTCATCATCCCCTTGTTGATCCTTAAGTGGTAGGTTTGGGCAAACGTCCTCATGATTCTGGATTCCACTCTCGGCTCTGATCTCTTGTTTAGGATGTGGCCTGGAAGACTGCTCAGGGATGTCAGTCCAGTCATCTTTTCCGTTCCTCAGCCGGTTCCAGGTAGGGGGGTTTCAGTCACTTTGGGTATGACTGTTTCATGCCATGGGACTTATTTCCCTGGGGTGGAGTCTGGCCCTCCTTCCTCAGTTCAGTTTTCAGACTCGGTTGCCAGGTCACAGGCTAAAGCACGACCCGATCGTATCAGGTAGGACCAGTATTCTGTGTCTGGCATGGTTTCTCCATGTTGTCGATGCTTATTGCTTAGTGCATGGGCCTCATCCATCTACTCCATCACATCCTTCAGGTATTTAACATTTTGAACTCCTGCCAGTTGTCCTTTGGCACTCACCCTCGCACTTCACTATACCAGTATGGCTAGGCCAGGGCTTGGGAGGAGTTTCACTGAGCACTTCACTGGTGTCCGTTTGAATTTTCGATTTTCTCGGCTATCATTTTGCAGGGGCTCCTCGGGACAGCCATTGCTCCCCTTCCCCCACACATCCTCATTCACAAGCAGTTCATTCTCATGTCTGCCTTGTCTCAGGCTTCAGGCTCTGTCCAATCGTTCACGGGACGTTTAGTTGGGTTCTCGGTAGCTTCGCAGGTTCTGTAGGTGTTTCTGTCTCATCACCAAGTCAGGAGTCGGGGGGGTTTCTCTGGTCATAGCGGACACTTTTCAGATACATACTGATGCCATCCTACTCCACTTGATGGATTGTTACCTTCCCTTCTTCACCTAAATTTGTGTCTTTTTGCCCTCTTTTCAGGCATACTGACCAGTCAGGCCAAGGCACACCTCAGGCCTTGGTGCTTAGGTGTATCACTTTCTCACTCAAAGACTCTGACTACAAGATTAAAGGCTAGCCGGAGCCTAGCCTGTATTTGTGGGAGGAGTCTGAGAGGGCTATTTAAGCCTCCTCCTCGTCTGCGTTTCTGGGTTCCCACCCACCCGTTTCCCCCAATCTTCATACATACTCATATTACTTTTTCTTACATTCAGGGTATGCCCTCTTTTCAGGCATACTGACCAGTCAGGCCAAGGCACACCTCAGGCCTTGGTGCTTAGGAGTATCACTTTCTCACTCGAAGACTCTGACTACAAATACCTTTTCTCATCAGCAGTATATAGTAGTCGTGTGACTTTTATAAGTGTATGGTTAAAGCTTGTAGGAGGAGTTTTCATTCTGCACTGACTGCCTTATCAGGCTGCAGGACTCCTGACCCTCTATCTAGACAGTGCTGATCACATGCACCCTCCCAAGAAAAAAAAAAAAGCTCTCTAGCAGTAAAGTTTCAGACACCTCCAAATCAGATGTATGAAATTACCTCTATGGGAATGACATTTAGGACACAAGGGTGAATCCCTTCTACCCCAATCAAATAGCTTAGCTGGTGTCGTATAGGCCCGATGTAAAATAAAAAGTATTGAAAGTTTATGGGAGGCAGACAGGGAAACAGAGGGAATGGACTCCAGGGCCAAATCCCACTGTTCACCAGTTATCTCCCCAATATCCTCTGACCATGAAGCTCTACATTTAAGTGCCACTGAAAAATACGGGAAATCAGTCCTTTCTTCTCTAATGCAGATATCACCTCCCTAATTAACATTGATTCTGATTTATGTAATTGCATGCGATGTTGCATCTGAACTGCATGCCGGAGTTGAAAATATCAATAAAATTGTATATGAGACAGTGAATATAACTAGTATATTTATATGAGACAGTGAACACAACTAGTCATAGGATTTAAATAAATGACCTACAAATACCTGATCTACATATAATTTGCCCTTGCTTTTCCAGGTATGAAATCCCTGGAGCTTTTAATTGCTGAATTTGATTGCTGAATACCTAACTAAGTAAGATTGTCCTGTATCGATTTAGCTTTTGGAAACAATGAATTGTTCACCAAATGATCATCTATTAATTATCTACCCCAGCGGCATGTAGCACCCTCTAGTGTGTGCTAGAAGTAGTGTTAGAGTTTAGAGTAGGTAAATTTAGTGTAGCTCAGGGCTAAGCCTGAGCTATGGAATCTGGGTCAGAGTTCAGTGACTCAGGGCTGGATGACTCATCCTGACAGCTCCTCTGGTGCCTCCCTCTGTTTCTGGGACATTGGAGAATATTCTTGAAGCAGTGGGTGGAGGTTAGGAGGGGCTGCTTTGAATATTTATGAGACCTCGGCCAATCCCCAGCAGTGGGCTTGCAGGGGGCAGAGCTTACATCATAAATAGACACGGCCATGCCAGAGCAGGGGCAGTCAGGTGGAAGATGGAGATACAGTGCTGAGGAGGCTGTTGTGGCCCTCAGGGGTGCCCCCCTAGTCTGGGGGGAGGATGTCCTGTCTTGGCCCGGGGCTGAGGTGCTGAAAGAATCCTGCCATAACACACAGGAGGAAGCCCTTCCTAGAGGCATGGGAGCAAGAGAGGATAGCGTAAGCAGATCAGCATTACTGGGGACTAACAAGGGGGAGACTGCCACATGTAGCTTGTCTCCCCGAAGACAGCGGTGTACTTAAGTCTTCATCCTTCCCTGGGAGATCTCCTGAGAGCCAGGTTGGTGGAGTGTCAGCCTTGTGGGCTGGTGAAGAGTCAGTCTGGAGGACTGGTGTGGAGGGGCAGCTACAGCCAGGTGGGTTGACAGTGCCTGAAAAGGTGGTGCTGTGATCAGTAGCCACAGAAGAGAAGTGCAAGCTGTTGACTGTAATCTTTGCTATACCACAAGGGGCTACGAGTTCCTGCCTGTAAAGGGCCATTGCTAAATCTGAGAGCCTGACAAATCAACTAACAGCGATCCAGCTGGTGCCAGCAAGCAAGTGTGTGCAGGAGGAGAATAAAGGAGACTGTATACAGGGCTGCTGTTAGAAATAATGGGGCCCCAAACGGCCTACCTGATGGGGCCCCCCAACCCCGCCAACCTGCCTCAAAAAAAAATGCTGCATTACTTTCAAGTGATTTTTATCTTTCTCCAGGCTGTTAAAAATGTGATTAGACTAGGATCTGAACACAACCTGAGCTCATTCCTGCTAGTGAAATGAAAATACTGCGGCTGACTTTAAAGCATAGTACACAAGGGCCGAATGCCTGGCGACATTGGCCGGTTCAATAAAAAACGTCCGACATTCAGCCTGTGTGTATGACAGCCGGTCTGGCAGAAGCCGGTCATTTGGCCGGCTTCTGTCAGACGTATATGCCTGAAAACCAGCAGCCAACCAGCTCCCGATCAGCGCTCTAAGCCAATGGCTGAAAGTGCTGATTGTAGTGTCTTGGCGGGGGGGCCATCCCCCTGGCAGAACGCGATAGCTCAGTGGGGGAGATCGCTTTACTAACATCAGATTGTTAGTACAGTGGCTCCAGCCTGAGCTGTCTGTTTTTTTTTTTTGTTCAACCCAGTGAAAATAACACTAGTAGTGTGTACCTGACTGTAGGCCTAAATTTTCCTTTAAGACTTAGGCTGGGTTCACACTGGTATGACAGACGCTCCGACATTGGGAGCTCATGTCGCATGACGTGTGAAAATCAATGTTTCCCTATGGGAGCCATCCTGACTGGTCCGACACAAGTCGTTCCGACTTTAGAAATGCTCCCTGTACTACTTTGGTCCGACTTTGATCCTACTTCAGCCCATTGACTATCATTGAAGTTGGATCAAAGTCGGATCGCTGTCTCGCATGATCCGACTTTGGCATGCGACTTGTGCTCAGATGATCTTGAGGGGGAGCTCCGCGCCAAATTTTTAATAAAAAAACGGCATGGGTTCCCCCTCCAAGAGCATACCAGGCCCTTGGATCTGGTATGGATTTTAAGGGGAACTCCCCTATGCCGAAAAAACGGCGTGGGGGTCCCCCAAATCCATACCAGACCCTTATCTGAGCACGCAGCCCAGCCGGTCAGGAAAGGGGTGGGGACAAGCAAGCGCCCCCCTCCTGAACCGTACCAGGCCGCATACCCTCAACATGGGGGGGTGGGTGCTTTGGGGCAGGGGGGCGCCCTGCGGCCCCCCCACCTCAAAGCACCTTGTCCCCATGTTGATGAGGGCAAGGGCCTCTTCCCGACAAGCCTGGCCGTTGGTTGTTGGGGTCTGCGGGCGGGGGGCTTATCGGAATCCGGGGGCCCCCTTTAATAAGGGGGCCCCCAGATCCCGGCCCCCCACCCTATGTGAATGAGTATGGGGTACATCGTACCCCTACCCATTCACCTAGGAAAAAAAGCGTCAATAAAAAAAACACACTAGACACTCTTCTCTCTCCTCTCCGGTTCTTCTCCCGCTCTCCGGTATCTTCTGCTGGGCTCCTCCGCTATCTTATGCTCTTTTGCCCGCTCTTTTGCTAGCGGTGGCCGGTCTTCTCCACCGTCTTCATCCCTCTTCTCTTCTTCCGATGTTGACACGACGCTCTCTCCCACTGTAATGCCGTCTGCGCGGTCCACATCGACTTATATAGGGATCGGAAGAAGAGAAGAGGGATGAAGACGGCGGAGAAGACCAGGCCACTGCTAGCAAAAGAGCGGGCAAAAGAGCAGAAGATAGCGGAGGAGCCCGGCAGAAGACACCGGAGAGCGGGAGAAGAACCGGAGAGCGCGGAGAAGAAGGAAGAGACCGCGGAGATGAAGGAAGAGACCCCCGAAGTCGGAAGAAGACCCCCGGAGCTGCCTAATAAATTATTTTAAAAACCTGTCTAGTGTGTTTTTTTATTGACGCTTTTTTTCTTAGGTAAATGGGTAGGGGTACGATGTACTCCATACTCATTTACATAGGGTGGGGGGCCGGGATCTGGGGGCCCCCTTATTAAAGGGGGCTCCCGGATTCCGATAAGCCCCCCACCTGCAGACCCCGACAACCAACGGCCAGGGTTGTCGGGAAGAGGCCCTTGTCCTCATCAACATGGGGATAGGGTGCTTTGGGGTGGGTGGTGGGTGGGTCGCAGGGCGCCCCCCTGCCCCAAAGCACCCACTCCCCCATGTTGAGGGCATGCGGCCTGGTATGGTTCAAGAGGGGGGGGGCGCTCGCTCGTCCCCACCCCTTTCCTGACCGGCCGGGCTGCGCGCTCGGATAAGGGTCTGGTATGGATTCGGGGGGGACCCCCACGCCATTTTTACGGCATAGGGGGGTTCCCCTTAAAATCCATACCAGACCCAAGGGCCTGGTATGCTCTTGGAGGGGGAACCCATGCCAGTTTTTTATTTAAAATTTGGCGCGGAGTTCCCCCTCAAGATTCATACAAAGCACAATGCCTGGTATTGGCGGGGATCCAAGTCGGATCCCCTTTCATTGAAAGTCGGACATATGTCGGCTTCTAGTCGCAGGGCAAAGTCAGATCCAAAGTAGGACGGCTGTCGTGTCGCACCAGTGTGAACCCGGCCTCAAGGCACATCTTTTATACCTTTAAATCAGCTGAAGCATGCACTTCAATAATTATTGGCACTGGTCCAAATCGTTTGGGGGAGGGGGTTTTTTTTTCAGGGGTTGAGCTTGGCCCCTTAGTTCCAGTGATGGGAATTCTTGAAGCATCAGCATACCAAGACATTTTGAACAATTTCATGCTCCCAAATTTGTAGGAACAGTTTGGTGTGGCCCCTTCCTGTTCCAACATGAATGTGCACCAGTGCACAAAGTAAGGTCTATAAAGACATGGATGAGCGAGTTTGGGGTGGAGGAACTTTATTGGCCTACAGAGTCCTGACATCAACCCGATAGAACACCTTTGGGATGAATTAGAGAGGAGACTGTGAGCCAGGCCTTCTCGACCACATCAGTGTCTGACCTCACAAATGCGCTTCTGGAAGAAAGGTCAAACATTCCCATAGACACACTTAGAGATGTAAAATTTCCGGAAATTTTGAAGCTGGTTTTTGGGGGGGAAAAAACGGAAATTTTCGGAAAAATTTTTAAAAAATGCTATATTAGCACTTTGTCTTTTTAAGATTGAAAGTCATTCTGTTACTTTAGGAACATAAAATATGGCTATTGACAATTTGATTTGGCATAAAATTATCACAATTAGCATATTAAATATATAATGTAGCCAAACAATTATCACAAACAGAATTAACTTTTTTATAATATTTATTTGTAAAAAAGGGAGCAACAACCTCCTGAACTGCTTACTAGTTTATGTGGAACAGCCAAAAAGCCTCCACAAAACAATTTTCAAAACCAAAAGTAACAATTTTTCATATTTCCTCTCCACAGTATTAAATAAAAATAAAAAACCCCATTCTCATAAAAAGAATTGAAGATCGGGGAAGTGTTAAGAAAATAGTGGGACTAAATTTCAATGGACATTTAATCAGAATCATTTTCTGAGCTGAAATGGTCAGTATCCGCAGCTACTCTTTTTTGTCTGTCATCACAATTAGGAACTTCTAAAGACTTATGCCGCGTACACACGGTCGGACTTTTCGACAGACTGGTCTGATGGACGCCGACGGACCAAATCTGGCGAACAATCCGATCGTGTGTGGGCTTCACCGGACCTTCAGCGGACCTTCAGCAGACCAGTCACGAATCTGACGGAATTTAGATTTGGAACGTGCTTCGAATCTTCACGTCGTAACTCCGCCAGACCCAGAAATCCGCTCGTCTGTATGCTAGTCCGACGGACAAAAACCAACGCTAGGGCAGCTATTGGCTACTGGCTATGAACTTCCTTATTTTAGTCTGTTGTGTACGTCATAACGTACAAATTCGTCAGACTTTGGTGTGATTGTGTGTAGGCAAGTCCGGTCGTTAGAAAGTCCGTCAAAAGTCCGCCAAAAGTCTGTCGAAAGTCTGTCAGACAGGCTGTTGGACTTTTGTAGCTGAGAAGTCCGACCGTGTGTACGTGGCATTAAGGTTTGACCGGATCGGTTCTTGTTACAATAGCAGCACAGCACCTCCTAAAGGAAGAAATGCATACTGTTCTTGCATTGGAGGGTTCAGTTTGTTACCTAGGACTTGCTTGTCCTCACTTAGTGCACAGAAATTAGAATATTCTGATATCATACATTTTTTTTAGAAATGATTTGGAAAATATTTGAACACCCTGTTTTAAAATATTTTATTCATCATGTTAAAATAAAATATTCCACAATTTTTGTTTTCTTTTTTCAATTTTTCCAAATTTTTGGAAAAAAACAAAAAAGCCATCAAGAAAAAAACGGAAAAAAAACAAAACATTTTTTTTCCAAATGTTTCCGTTTTTTTCCGGGCCTTCACATCTCTAGGCAGACTCCTAAACCTTGTGGGCAGCCTTCCCAGAAGAGTTGAAGCTGTTATAGCTGCAAGGAGTGGGTCAACTCAATATTGATCCCTTTATAAATATATACAGTATATATATCTCGGTGGCTTTCGGCGGCTCACGGGGGACTGAGAGAGCCGCCGAAAGCCGCGAGAATGGCCGAAAGCTGCCAAAAGGCTCACAATCGGTGGGAGGTCGGCGTATAACACACACTCATGATTTCCCCCTTGATTTTAAGGCGAAAAAAATGCGTGTTATACGCCGATAAATACGGTATATATATATATATATATATATATATATATATATATATATATATATATATATATATATATATATATATATGTAGTCCCATTTTATTAGTTAGCCATTCATCATGTTGATATGTAGATATGGTTTCTAATTTATTCTATTTTTTTTATTTCTTGTATCTTCTACCAGATGCAGCTCCATAACATTAATTCCATTTGTATTTTTCATTATTTTAATTATTTCCCAATTTAAATATTCTCCCAGTAGTCAATATCTTTCAGATTTGTTTGTGTTTTTTTCTTGCACCAGCTTACAAGTGCGAGTCTGTCCAGACTTATCCTGCCTGGGTACAAGCAGTAGGATCATTTTTGTATTGCTCTTTTTTGTACCCAAGTCTCTTCCCTCTCCTTTAGTTTTTTTTTCCTTTCCCTCCCTTGCTCATGTTTATTACACAATCCTCATCTTGCTTTGCTTCCTGCTATGCCCCATCAATTCCCCACTCTATTGCCTAGTTCTCTTCTCGTTTTCCATTTTAAATATCCCACCCCATTCCGCCTACTACTTGGCTCATGTCTCCTCCCTAGGCAGTTCAATGCATTGCATAAACAGCACATAGACAATACCGACAAAAAGGCTTGATAAAGGCCCCCGAAACGTGTAGCCACACCCACCCTTGGAATTTCACCTCTGATGTCTCTGGCTGTCCCTTGGTGCTGGGTTATATGTGTTTGGAGCCGCTTCAAAGAAGTGAATTATGCCAGTTGCATCCATCTGCTGTGCCAGACCTTGATGCAGTGGAAAAGCATCACATTTCTGACATGCTCTGTTCCTTTTCATGTTTGTAAGTGGACATTTTTACCATGTTTGTTTACAATAAAGCACTTTAAAGTGTTACTAAAAACACAACAGTAAAATAAGTCTGTATATGCAGCAAAGCATGCTTATTATACTCACTGTGGAACCTAAGGGGTTAATCCTCTGCATTGTTTAAAACGGCTGTTTGATCCTGTCTTCTCTGATTCTCCCCTTCTTTTACTTCCCCAATCCACCTGCTGATAGAACAGAGACCTGGAGGCACTCTGCACATGTTCATTTTGGTGTGTATTGTTAGAGAGGTTTATTTATTTATGTATTTATTTTGGGAGGGTACATGTAATCAGCACAGAGCCAATCAGCGCTGTCCAGACAGAAAGTCAGGGGTCATGCAGCCTCATAGGACAGCCAGAGGAGAATGAAATCTCCTCCTACAAACTTTAAGTAGTGCTCGGCCGAACACTAAAAGAAGTTACAAGACTGTATACTCTGATGTGAAAAGGTATTGAACAGTTTATATTTACTAAAATAAATGCATTTCCATGTTCTGTGTACTTTGGGAGATCAGATATAGTAAATGCAGGGTCCTGGGTTTAGTAACACTTTAATACTACACTTATTCCCTGCTTGTTTTGTTGGATTTTGTATTACAGTTGGAGATTTCCCAGTTTTCTGAGGTTGCTGCAGCTCTGACTATTATGGTATATAATTCACTAATTATGGGCACAGCAGTGTAATATTAACTTTTTCATTGTATAAATAACCACAACCAAACAGCAGATATGTATTACATCTTTGTGATAAGAATAAAATTCCCTCCTAGCACAAATACCCCCTCAATCATTACTACTAGTTCAAATCCTTCCACCCCCCAAACAAATTCCCCTCCTAGCACAATGCCACCCCCCCACCATATCGCCAATTCTCTACTCCCATCCCCCCTCCTAGCACAGATCCCCTTATATCACCACTCCTAGCACACACCCCAAATTTCTCCTCCTAGAACAATTCTTACCCCCTGCCAAATTCCCCCTTACAACACAAATGCCCTCCCCCCACCCCCCAAACTCCTCATGGCGCCCTCCCACCTAACATTATACCATAGGCAGCCACTACTCCTGCCCACCTCTTGTCCCGGCCCTGACTGCAACTGCTTAAAGTAGAACTAAACCAATTGTTTTAAAGTGATTGTTAAGCCACACTCACCTGTATACACCATCAACACTGCCTCCTATTGCAGTGTCCCCCTCTGTGTTTGATTTATAAAAATAAAAATGACTGTTCAGCTTTCCTCCTCTGAGAGATGCAATGGGCGGGGCTGAGATTCCCCTGCTGATGTCAGTCTGGACGGGAGGAGGAGGGGAGGAGGAGAGGAGGAGAGAGCTGGCTGGTCATGTGATCGCAATCTCGGCTGTGAAATTAGGTATTTGCAGCATTTATATTTATAAATTACACACAGAGGGGGACACTACAATGGGAGGCAGTGCTGATGGTGTATACAGGTTAGTGTTATGAGAGCAGCAGGAGCGGTGGCACTGTCACGAGCAGAGAGGGGAGGGGGTAGGAGGACACAGGAGCAGAGAGGAGACAGATAGCAGGCTGCTGATGATGGAGGCATGCAAACTGACCACGGTGTCAGGGCTCAGCAGCCATCATACACTGTGGTCAGTTTACAGAGGGGAGGAGAGAAACTGGCAGGATCAGCCAGGTTTTTTAGGTGTTACGGGGGGAAAATGACACAGGACAAGCACTGTGTCATATAACATGCTTTAAAGTGGTTGTAAACCCTTTATAACCACTTTAAACTACAGGCAAGCCTATAATTAGGCTTGACTGTAGCTGCACTGGATATCTCCTAAACCTGCACGGTTTAGGAGATATCCCTGTATTTGCATGTGCCGACGTAATGCCGCACATGCGGAATTAAGCCAACTGAAGCAATGGCACGTACGTGCCGTTGCTTCAGTTGTACTGTGACATTTGAGGTGGCTCCCGTGCGCATGCGCGGGAGTGACGTCATTGCGGCTCCGGCCAATCACAGCGCCAGAGCCGTGATACCCGGAAGCAAGCCCCGGGCGACATGTCGGCGGCCTGAAGGGGAGACGAGGACGGTTGCGGGAG
Source organism: Lithobates clamitans (assembly GCA_037952925.1). Taxonomy (NCBI): domain Eukaryota; kingdom Metazoa; phylum Chordata; class Amphibia; order Anura; family Ranidae; genus Lithobates; species Lithobates clamitans. The sequence goes on from JBBGZY010000449.1 coordinate 17,658,361, forward strand.
GCTTTGTTCTCGAGTAAGTAATTCATAATGAGCTAGTATGCTATGCTATGTGTGTTTTTAGTTTTGTTTTGTTTTTTTGAAGGAGGGTTTACTTCCTCTGTAAAGGTGCAGGATCTTTTTTTTTTTTTTTTTGGGATAACAAACATATCATACTTACCCCCTCTATGCAGTTGATTTTGCACAGAGTGGCCCCGATCCTCAGCGGCGCTCCTCCTCTTCTTGAGTGCCCCATCAGAGAAGCCCTCTCCTTTGGGACACCCATGTGGGCGCGCTCCCAGAGTCCTGCTGCTGCATCTATTGACACAGACAGCAGGACTCAGCCCCGCCCCCTGGCGCCCGCAACATTTTTGTGTTTTAAGTTCATTCTTATGGACTTTATTTTCACCTTCACATTTGTTTTGGCATTTATCACGTTTGGTTTTCACCATCGAGGTGCCTTGTGGAGAACACATACCACGTTTATGCGCTACATTTATACCTATATATGCCTGCATCATTGGATTTGATTGACTGCAGCGGGAGCCAATGGCTGTACTGCTATCAATCTATCCAATCAGGACATGAGACACCGACTGGAGCTTCATGACAAGAGGTTTAGAATGCATTAAGGTGAAAAACCTCGAGGGTTTACAACCCCTTTAATGGTTTCCCAAAACAGTTGCATTCAAGGTATGCCATGAATGATAAATTTCACAGTTGCTTGTGCTCTCAACCAAATTGTCAATCCATCAAATAGCTGGTGCCATAACTGATCACAACGAGCAGCACCATGGCAACTGCAGACCAAACAGAGGCTTAAATGGCAACTTTCTTGGCTGTAAATGATAGGAGTGTTTAGTTCTTTTTTTAAAGTATTAACTGAGGTTAGGCTTAAATTTGTTAGTCAATCATTATAAATCTGCTAGTGCATTTAACACTACCCTGTCCCTAGAATGACAATGCTGCTGACCAAAGGTGTCTCTGCTGCCCCTCCAGTGGAGTGGAGATAACGAAAAACAAGAAGTGTGTTACTGTTTGGATCACTAGGTGAAAATAAAGTGGTTGAAGTGGTTATACCAGGATCATAACTGCAGCTACAGTCATGATCCTGGTAAGTATTTTTTTTAGCCAACGATTCTTATTCTAATAAAAGTGATTCAGGCGGCTATACAGCTGCTGGATCACTTTTACAGGCGGCAGAAGAGCCCTGCCACTGCCGCCGTCTTTACCAGGCTCTTCTGTCCCATCAGGTCTGGTGAGGATGTGTGACTAGCAGAATCCAATTCTGTACACAGAGTGAAAGGAACTTTCGTCACATCTGGTTTTTATTGGTTGTTTACAAGCTGTTACCGGCTTGTAAAAACATCTGATCAAATCAATCTCGGTTTGATCAGATTCTTTGGAGGCCAGAGTATTAGCTAGCTTCCATAAAGAGGACCTGTTATGGCTAACGCTATCACAAGGGATGTTGTTTATCCCTAGAGATAGCAATAAAGTTGATCTCCAGAAGAAATGTAAAGGTACTGTGAGAAATTAGCTCAGTAGCGGGTTTTGCGTGACGCGCTGGATGAATCACAGCACGGTGAAAAGGCACTGCAAGACAGCAGGATCTTGGTGAACCACAACTGTGGTTTATTTACAAAGTCTTATTTACTAAGTGCCGGTATCAAGATGGCAAAATAATACAAAAACAGAAAATAAACCCTTGCCATGCTGGACGTCTAACTCCAAATGCAGGAACCTAACTACCTGTCCTGTAACAGACTGCTGCTGCCCAGCCACCTGGCTGCCCCACAGAATAAATCAGAGTCTTTAGTCACACAGACTTGTCTCACCACACAGAGCAGCTGCTGCTCCCCAGTCTGTCATGCACAGAAATCTGGTTCCAGGAGGAGGCATCCTTACTAAGCTGCTTGGGAGTTTTATAGAGCCCAGAGTACTAGACCTGTCAGTGAGCCAAGAAAGCTCACCCAGCACAAAAGGGAAAACAGTTTGTATACTGCATGAACCTGGGACAAATATATCTCCCATCCTGGACACAACCCATAGTTATTATTGGCTTCCTGTCACATACCTCGCCCCCCTTTTGTTTCAACCCTAGGGTTGGAACATAGATTGCTAGGCATGTGTGCACTCGGGACAAGGCAGTCCTCATCCTAGCACTGGGGGGGTGTATCACTGTAAAAAATTCTTGAAGGACCAAGAACCACCTATTCACTCTCCTATTGGTTTCCTTTTTTCTACCATACACTTTAATGGGGTGTTATCAGTTCAAATTGTCTTCCCAAGATATAGGAAAACTGAAAAAATCTAAAGCCCATTTTATTTCTAAACATTCCTTTTCAATGGTGGCATAGTTTTCTTCAATTGCTGAGGTAAATGACAAAGTATTATTCCCCATTGAAAACCTGAGCTCCCAACCCAACATCTGATGCATCCATCTGGACCACAAAGACCCTTGAAAAGTCAGGCGAGTACAACTCTGGTTCACTACGCAAGGCCTGTTTTAAGGCCTTAAAAGCTGCTTCTGCTTCAGGGGTTCACCTTATAATGATAGACTCCTTCCCTTTTGTCTAATTGGTCAGTGGAGTAGCCTGTGATGCAAAATGGGGAATGAATAGCATCAGTAAAAGCCAGCAATTCCCAAAAATGCTTAAACCTGCTTCCTGTTGGTGGGGCATGGCCAACTTTGAATAGCTTCAGCTTTATTTACCTGGGACTTTAATAGACTTCTCCCAATGGTATATCCCAGATATTTGGCCTCCTTTAGCCCAATGGTATGAAATGTATGTTCCTTTCAAAAAACATTATAGAACTTTCGCTTTTTGGAACCCCTCCTCTTCGGTGTCACATTTGGCACCTTTCAGGGGGGAGGGGGGTGCAGATACCTGTCTAAGACAGGTATTTGCACCCACTTCTGGGCATAGACTCCCGCGGGAGTCTACGCCTCTTCCCGTCCTCTCGCGCTGTCTGCTGGGACACACATGGGTCCCAGAGATAGCAGGGACCATTTTGATTGGGCAGCTCGACCTGCGTATTCGCAGTAGGGAACCAAGAAGTACAGCTGCAAGGCTTCACTTCCTGATTCCCTTACCGAAGATGGCGGCGGCAGCACCCGAGAGCCGAGGGAGAGATCGGCTTCGGGTGCCGACATCACGAGCGCCCTGGACAGGTAAGTGTCCTTATTTTAAAAGTCAGCAGCTGCAGTATTTGTAGCTGCTGACTTTAAAAAAAAAAATTGGTGGACCTCCGCTTTAAGTTGTTATGGGTTAAGTTTCACTTAATTAGCCTTAGCCACTTGCCTACCAGGCACTTACCCCCCTTCCTGCCCAAGCCATTTTTCAGCTTGCAGCGCTGTCGCACTTTGAATGACAATTGCGCGGTTGTGCTACACTGTATCCAAACACATTTTTTATCATTTTCTTCACACAAATAGAGCTTTCTTTTGGTGGTATTTATTCACTGCTGGGTTTTTTATTTTTTACAAAATCTGTCAGTATGAGGCGAGGAGCGCTGATTACCGGCACTTCCTTGTTTACATGTGACCGGCTGTGATTGGACACAGAGATCGGGGTTGCGCTGTGTTCTAGCAACAGGGCGCGGCTGCGCCCACCGCGCTGCATGCTCCCGTGGGTGCACGAGAACGGCCTTTCTGGGACGCAGTCATATGACGTTGTTCCAGAACGAGAGCCGCACCGCCCCGCTGTCATTTGTTAAAAAATTCTCCTCTCCCCTTCGTAAAACCTATAGTACTGTGCAAAAGTTTTAGGCAGGTGTGAAGCATTGCTGTAAAGTAAGAATGCTTATAAAAATATATATTTTCCTTTATTTTAGTTTATTTTTATAAATTTAAATGCAAAGTATTGTGTATTGACTATTGTGTGAATTGTGAGTACCTGAGTATTGTGAGTACCTGAGTATTGTGTGTATTGTGAGTACCTGTGTATAGTGAGTATCAGAGTAGTGTGAGTGTATTGTGAGTACCTAAATATTGTGTGTATTGTGAGTACCTGAGTGCCAGGGAGGCCGGTCCTGGGCTGGAACATCCCAATAAGTATGCCCCGTTGAGTGACATTGGTGAAACCAGTCAGGGACCAGCACTGCTAAAGCTGAGTGACTCCTCCAGCTGCCAGGGGAATAACTCCTCCAGTGAGGGTGGGAGAAAAGCCAAGGGAAAGGGAAGACAGGTTCTGGTGGTAAGGGACTTGATTCTTAGAAGGACAGAGCGGGCAATCTGTCACAAAGATCTGAAGCGCCAAACTGTATGTTGTCTACCGGGCGCTCGGGTTTGGCACATCACGGATCTGGTGGACAGATTACTGGGAGGGGCTGAGGAAGAATCGGCTGTCATGGTGCACGTTGGCACCAATGACAAAGTCAGAGGTAGATGGAGTGCCTTAAAAAACGATTTTAGGGACTTAGGAACTAAATTGAGGAAAAGGACCTCCAAAGTAGTTTTCTCAGAAATACTATCGGTACTTCGAGCCACACCATAAAGGCAGAGGGAGATTAGGTAAGTAAACAAGTGGCTGAGCACCTGGTGTAGAAAGGAGGGGTTTGGGTTCCTGGAGAACTGGGCCGACTTCTCAGTTGGTTACCAGCTCTAAAGAAGGGACAGACTGCACCTAAATAAGTGAAGATGGCCGAAAAGTTAGAGGGGCTTTTAAACTAGGTGACGGGGGATAGGGTCCAGCGGTAGAGATAGTCAGTGTGGAACAAATTCCAGAGGGTAGTATTGGGGGCATTAGTGGTAGGTTGACTAAAGCACCTCAACCCGAGGTAAGTACAGTAACAAGTCCTATTTGCAACCTCAGAACACCCAATAAGGGGATAGTATGCTACCGGTCTAAACTATGTGGCGTGTTCACCAATGCCAGGAGTCTGGCGGACAAGATGGGAGAACTAGAGCTACTGTTGTACGAGGAAGATTTAGATTTTGTAGGAATTTCAGAGACCTAGTTCAACAGCTCTCATGATTTGCTGGCAACCATTCAAGGGTATATCGCAGGGATAGAGAGGGTAAAAAAGGGGGTGGGGTATGCCTGTATATCAAAAATGATGTACAAGTGAATGTGAGAGATGACATCACTAATGGAGCAAGGGAGGAGGTGGAATCCTTATGGGTAGAGCTACAAAGGGAAGAAACTAAGGGGAAAGTAATATTGAGAGTATGCTATAGGCCCCCTAGCAGCAAGGATGGGAAGTGTCATTATAATGAGGGATTTTAATTATCCAGACATGGGTGGAAGAAACCGCGCATTCATCTAAGGCTCGCCAGTTCCTAAATGTCTTACAGGACAATTTCATGGGTCAGATGGTAAATGCACCAACTAGAAACAAAGTGTTACTAGACCTACTAATTACCAACAATACAGACCTGATCACGGATGTGGAAATACGGGGCAATTTAGGAAACAGCGATCACAGGTCAATTCGTTTCAGTATAAATCACACAAATAGGAAACATAAGGGAATCCAAAGACACTGAATTTCAAAAGAACCAACTTCCCTAAACTACGATCCTTCCTAGAAGATACTAAATGGGATAGAATCTTAGGAACAAAGAACACAGAGGAAAAATGGCTATGCTTTAAGAGCATAATAAATAAGAGTATTAGCCAGTGCATCCCAATGGGAAATAAATTTAAAAGAGCTAATAAAAGTCCTGGGGGGGCTTAATTCCAATGTAAGACTGCATATAAAAGCAAAGGAGAAGGCCTTGAATTAAATACAAGGCTGAGGGATCATCATCAGCATTCCAACTTTACAAAGAATGCAACAAGAAATGTAAGGGTGCAATCAGGGTGGCTAAGATAGAATACGAAAGGCACATAGCAGAGGAGAGTAAAAAAAAATCCCAAGAAAATAGTAAGAAAGGGAGGTCAGATCATATTGGTCCCATAAAGAATGATGAAGGGAATCTGGTTACTAAGGATGGAGAGATAATGAAGGTATCAAATTTATTCTTCTACTCAGTCTTCACAAGGGAATCGGGGGGCTTCAGTAACCAAAACTACCATTCTCATGACACAACACAGGAAGCACCCTCATGGCTAACAGAGGACAGAATTAGAAATAGACTTGAAAAACTTAACATTAATAAGTCACTGGGACCAGATGGCTTGCACCCAAGGGTCCTTAAGGAACTCAGTCAAGTAATTGCCAGACCATTGTTCCTAATTTTTACGAACAGTCTACTGACTGGAATGGTACCAGCTGATTGGAGAAAAGCCAATGTAGCACCACTATTTAAAAAAAGGCCAAGATACATCCCTGGGATTTACAGACCAGTTAGCCTAACATCAATTGTATGCAAGATCTTGGACTATAAGAGTTTAGTAATGACAACGGTATCATTAGCAGTAATCAGCATGGATTCATGAAGAATCGTTCTTGCCAAACCAATCTATTAACCTTCTATGGGGAGGTGAGCTGCCATCTAGATAAAGGAAGGCCCGTAGACGTGGTGTATCTGGATTTTGCAAAAGCATTTGATAAAGTGCCCCATAAACGTTTACTGTACAAAGTAAGGTCCGTGGGCATGGACCATAGGGTAAGTACATGGATTGAAAAGTGGTTGCAGGGGCGAGTTCAGAGGGTAGTGATAAATGGGGAAAACTCAGAATGGTCAGGGGTTGAAAGTGGGGTCACCCAGGGTTCTGTCCTGGGACCAATACATTTTAATTTATTCATAAACGACCTGGAGGATGGGATAAACAGCATAATCTCTTTATTTGCGGACGATACTAAGCTAAACAGGGCAATAACTTCTCCGCAGGATGTGGAAACCTTGCAAGAACATCTGAACAAATAAATTGGTGGGCAACTACATGGCAAATGAGGTTTAATGTAGAAAAATGTAAAATAATGCATTTGGGTGGCAAAAATATGAATGCAATCTACTCACTGGGAAGAGAACCACTGGGGGAATCTAGGATGGAAAAGGACCTGGGGGTCCTAGTAGATGACAAGCTCAGCAATGGCATGCAATGCCAAGCTGCTGCAAGCAAAGCAAACAGAATATTGGCATGCATTAAAAAGGGGATTAACTTCAGAGATAAAACGATAATTCTCCCACTCTACAAGACTCTGGTCTGGCTGCACCTGGAGTATGCCATCCAGTTCTGGGCACCAGTCCTCAGGAAGGATGTGCTGGAGCTGGAGAAAGTACAGAGAAGGGCAACAAAACTTGTTGTTGGAAATTCTGAGCGTGTGTACACAATTCAGACGCAGAAAAGTCCACGCATGCTCGGAATCAAGCACTGGCTATTGAAAGTCATTTTTCTCGGCTCGTCGTACGTGTTGAACGTCACCGCATTCTTGATGTTTGGAATTTCCAACAACATTTGTGTGACCGTGTGTATGCAAGACAAGCTTGAGACAACAACCTTCGGAAAAAAATCCACGGTTTTGTTGTCAGAAAATCCTATCATGTGTACATAGCTTTAAACTGCGTAGAGGGTTCTTTACTGTAAGAGCGGTAAGGATGTGGAGTTCTCTTCCACAGGCAGTGGTTTCAGCAGGGAGCATCGATAATTTAAAAAAACTATTAGATAAGCACCTGAACGACCACAACATACAGGGATATACAATGTAATATTAACATATAATCACACACATAGGTTGGACTTGATGGACTTGTGTCTTTTTTCAACCTCGCCTACTATGTAACTATATAACTATGCAAAGTGAGCAAATAGAAGACAAATCTTAATCAAATCAATATTTGGTGTGACTATAAATCAATATTTGGTGTGACTACAATTTGGCTTCAAACAAGCATCAATTCTTACATTGGCACACATTGTATACTTGAACAAAGTCAGGGATATTTTAGAATTAGAGTCAGGTGTATGATTAACCAATTATACATGTGCTGTTCATCAATTTCATATTTACAGTATCTCACCAAAGTGAATACACCCCTCACATCTTTGTAAATATTTTTTTATATTTTTTCATGTGACAACACTGAAGAAATGATACTTAGCTACAATGTAAAGTAGTGAGTGTACAGCTTGTATAACAGTGTGAATTTGCTGTCCCCTCAAAATAACTCAACACACTGCCATTAATGTCTAAACCGTTGGCAACAAAAGTGGGTACACCCCTAAGTGAAAATGTCCAAATTGGGCTCAAAGTGTCAATATTTTGTGTGGCCACCATTATTTTCCAGCACTGCCTTAACCCTCTTGGGCATGGAGTTCACCAGAGCTTCACAGATTGCCACTGGAGTCCTCTTCCACTCCTCCATGACGACATCACGGAGCTGGTGGATGTTAGAGACCTTGCGCTCCTCCGCCTTCTGTTTGAGGATGCCCCACAGACAGAGGCGTAGCTTGAAGCTTGTGGGCCCCAATGCAAAAGTTGACCTGGCCCCCCCCCCACTACTTCCAATGTGTGTGCAGATACATTCACCGCACACCAAGATACTCAAAGTGGCTTAAGAGTTTTGAGTTTCCAGAGTTCCTCTTTACATCAGAGGAAAGGGATTACCACAGGAGAAGCAGAGGACAGGGATTACCGCTGGAGAAGCAGAGGGCAGGGATTACCGCTGGAGAAGCAGAGGGCAGGGATTACCGCTGGAGAAGCAGAGGGCAGGGATTACCGCTGGAGAAGCAGAGGGCAGGGATTACCACTGGAGAAGCAGAGGACAGGGACCCCTGGCAGGTCACTTGGCAGAGCTCTTTTCCTATCCCAGCACTGTATACAGCCCCCCCCCCCCCCCCCTCACACACACACACACACACAATCACATTCCTTTACACACAGTCTGTCAGTCTTGACAGGGTGTATCTGGCTTTTATGTTGCGCTTCTGACCCGTGAAATTCTCTGGTCGGAACGGCAGTGTAGTTGCAGTAGGCAGATACATGCTGTGCAGATCATGGCTAACTGGCTGTGTTGTAAAGCAGTGGTCATCAACCCTGGTTTTATGTATTACCTTGGGGAGATGCAGACTAGAATACTGCAATCACTGAGCAGCAAATGATATCACATGTGATGTATTTCAGTTATCTTGCAAACCTGGCCTGTTAGTGGGCTCTGAGGAAAAGAGTTGATGACCACTGTTGTAAAGAAATGTGATTTCAGCCCTGCGGAGGAGGAACAGTATAGAGTGCTGTAATGGGAAAGAAGCTCAGCAGCCGGGCATAGCATGCAGGGTGGAGGGGGTGGTCAGGGGGCTTTGGGGGGGCAACTTAGATCTGGGAGGGCAAAGCCATGTGACACAAAATCTGGAGCCTGCAGCCCTTCAGGGGCCCCCCGAGGAGGTGTTAAGGGATTTGTTTTAGCAATTCCTGAAGGTTTCTCTGTCAGTGTTGGGAAGGACGCCTCCCGGAGGTGTCCATCTTTTCCCCAGTTGTCAGGAAAGTAGGGTAAGTAGACATCTCCGGGTGGGGGGGGGGGTAAGAGAATCCCAGCTGGTGACTAGGAGACACTGAGCAGTGTCATACCTCACCAGGGACATCGGTCCCATCATGGCTACAGGACGGCATTCTGCTCCTCTTGCCTCACTGAGCTCGGTTACCATTCCATGTTGCCAGCACACAGCACAGACACTTTCCCATTCTGGGCTGTTCTCACCTTGTGCTCCTCTCCATTCAGGAAATAACTCACAGCTTCTCCCCAGCCAATGGGAACAGAGAGGTGTGGACTGTGGATGGCAAAGTAGAAGCCCAGTACTGGAGTGTGGCTGTGGGGCCCTAGGGCAGATCTGAGCTGGATTTTGTGGAGGATATGATAATTTGACAGGGAGGCTGCAGGGGCCCCCTGGAGATAGGGGTGGGGTTTGCGATTGTGACCCCTGCAACCCCTTATGCTACACCCATGCCTACAGATGCTCAATAGGGTTTAGATCTGGAGATAAGCTTGGCCAGTCCATCAACTTTACCCTCAGCTTTTTTAGTAAGGCAGTGGTCATCTTGGAGGTGTGTTTGGGGTCCTTATCATGTTGGAATACTGCCGTGTGGCCCAGTCTCCAAAGGGAGGAGATCATGCTCTGCTTCAGTATGTCACAGTACATGTTGGCATTCATGGTTCCGTCAATGAACTGTAGCTCCCCAGTGCCTGCAGCACTCATGCAGCCCTAGACCATAACACTCCCACCACCATGCTTGACTGTAGGCAAGACATACTTGTCTTTGTACCCCTCACCTGGTTGCTACCACACACGCTTGACACCATCTGAATCTGAACCAAATAAGTTTATCTTGGTCTCATCAGACCACAGGACATGGTTACAGTAATCCATGTCCTTAGTCTGCTTGTCTTCAGCAAACTGTTTGTGGGCTTTCTTGTGCATCATCTTTAGAAGAGGCTTCTTTCTGGGATGACCAATTTGATGCAGTGTGCGGTGTATGGTCTGAGCACTGACAGGCTGACCCCCCACCCCTTCAACCTCTGCAGCAATGCTGGCAGCACTCATACGTCTATTTCCCAAAGACATCCTCTGGATATGACGCTGAGCACATGCACGCAACTTCTTTGGTCAACCACGGCGAGGCCTGTTCTGAGTGGAACTTGTTCTGTTAAACCGCTGTTTGGTCTTGGCCACCGTGCTGCAAATCATTTTCAGGGTCTTGACAATCTTCTTATAGCCTAGACCATCTTTGTAGAGCATAAAAATGCTATGCATGAATCTATCCATGATACATATAGGGGGTGGCTGAAGAGAGGAGGCGGCGCCCGTGTGCCCTTAAAGGACGCACTGCCACTGGTTAAAAACACAGTCAATAAAGCGTATGCAGTGTTGTCCTACTGAGAAGGCTTCTGTTCTGCCCCCTTCTCAGTCCTGCGCTACCATCTTCTTCAGTGATGTCATTGGGAAGCTGGCGGCTATTAGGGGTTCAAATGGCAGCTTCCCAATGACGCTCCATCTAGCCTCGCACCCCTCTTCCTTTCTTTCTTCTTCTATGTCTCCTGGGATATATGATGTAGATATCCCAAAAGGCACAGCGGACAAAGTGCATATTATTCGCCTAAGTGAATGATGTGCATGGAACCAGAATGTTTTCTTTAAAAGAGCGTAAACCAAAAAAAGTCCAATTTGCACAGTGGAAGGAAGGAGGATTGGAGAGGAGGCAACATCCTGTTGAGGGTGAAGATCTGCTTTAACTGAAATAGAAACAACTTCTGCCAAAAAAAAAAAAATTAAAAGTCAGCAGCTACAAAAAGTGTAACTGCTGACTTATAATAATTGGACATTCACCTGTCCCGCTCCTCTCCCCTCCTCTCCACGGCGCCAGCATTGTTAATGTGGGTACCCGGCTGTGGCTTCACAGCCGGGCACACACTGCACATGCGCAAGCCGCAGTGTGCGCTGTGAATGGCCGGGCAATCTTCTGTGACATGTCCCAAAAGATTTCAGGGAGGAAGTGGGAGCTGGATGCCTCTAAAAAGAGGGTATCCACTCCCCCTTCCAAAAAAATGACATCCCAAATGTGGTATGTCAGGGGGTCACCGTCATTTAAAGTGGAAGTTCTATTTTTTGGTTGGAGCTCCACTTTAAAGGAGAAATATACAAAAAAATGATTAGCTACACCTACAAGTGCTTTTTTTTACCACTATTATTCCTGTATACTGGCATTTGAAATTTACAAATGCAACAATTTAGAAACTGAATGAAAGGTTTAGCACTGGGAAACACAGTTTGAAAGATAAAAAGTGCATTTTATATACAGCTATATAGATGAGGGGGGAAGAGGGACAGAGGGACTTTGTTCCAAATCAGGGATGGTCCCTCAAAGACAGAGACAGTTGAATGCTATGCTGGACATCTTCCGATATCGAAGGGAAGTAAGCATGATGTTTCCATCAGACACAGTCCCTGATCACCGCCACACCGCCACACCCATTACATAATAATCTTGTACTGCACTGGTGACAGTATGTAAAAAAATTAAATTGTGAATTTTTTTTTTTTATTTCTTAATTGTTCCAAAAATTGTGCAAAAAAATTACAACTTCCAAAAACTTGCCATGCCTCTTACTAAATACCTTGGACTGTCTACTTTCCAAAAGAGGGTCATTTGGGTAGTATTTGTGCTATCCTAGTGTTTTGAGGCCTCAAGAAATGAGGCCGCCAGTAAATCAGGATTAATTGATTTTCAGATATATAACAGTCTATGGAATTTTCCTACCGACAAATATACACTGATTTGGGTTATTTTCATCAACAAATGTAGCAGAATACATTTGGCCTAAATTTATGAAGAAAGATTATTTATTTGTAAAAATTTTATAATACAAACTTGTTTTTTTCTTCAAGATTTTCGATCTTTTTTTGTTTTTTAAGCAAAACATAAAAAACCCAGTGGTGATTAAACATTACCAAAATAAAGCACTATTTGTGTGAAAAAAAACTAAAAATTTCATATGGGTACAGTGTTGAATGACCGTGCAATTATTATTATTATACAGGATTTATATAGTGCTAACAGTTTACGCAGCGCTTTACAATATAAAAGGGAGACAATACAGTTATAATACAATAAAATACAAGAGGATTAAGAGGGCCCTGCTCAGAAGAGCTTACAATCTAATAGGGTGAGGCAGGTGGTACAAAAGGTTGTAACTGTGGGGAATGAGCTGTTGGAAGTGGTAGGAGATTAGTTGGAGAACGGATAGGCTTTCCTGAAGAGATGAGTTTTCAGGGATTGCCTGAAGGTAGCAAGAGTAGGGGATAGTCGGATAGGTTGAGGTCGCGAGTTCCAGAGGATGGGAGAGGCTCTTGAGAAATCCTGGAGACGAGCATGGAAAGTGGAGACAAGAGAGCTTGAGAGCAGGATGTCTTGAGAAGAGCGGAGTGGACGATTTGGGTGATATTTGGATACAAGATTGGTGATGTAGCTCAGGACAGAGTTGGAGGGAGTTACAGAGGTGAATTCTACAAACTTTTGACAACAATTGGATTTGAGGCTGAAATGACAAGTCAGAGGATTACACCTAGTACCTTGGCGTAAGGGGAGAGACTGATAGTTGCATTGTTGATTTTGATGGAAAAGTCATGGAGGGGGGCACGTGTGGGGGGGAATATTAATAGCTCAGGTTTAGAGAGATTTAGTTTAGGGAAGTGGTGCGACACCCATGCTGATATGTCAGTTAGTAAGTTAGTAATGCGAGAGGAGACTGAAGGAGAGACTGAAGGAGTGAGGTGAGGAGTAGACAGATAGATTTGGGTGTCATCAGCGTATAAGTGGTATTGGAAGCCGTGGGCGGTTATCAAGTGACCAAGGGAGGAGGTGTAGATAGAGAAGAGAAGGGGTCCAAGAACAGAGCCTTGGGGGACCCCCACAGAAAGGGGCAATGGAGAGGAGGAGACAGAGTTGTTGGTTGACACTGAAGGAGCGCTGTGATAAATAGGCAGAGAAACAGGATAGAGCAGAATCTCGGTGGCCAATGGAATGTAGTTCATTGAGAAGGAGCGGGTGGTCAACAGTATCAAAGGCCGCAGAGAGGTCAAGTAGTAGGAGTATGGAGTACTGGCTGTTGGTTTTAGCATTTAGTAAATCGTTAGTGAGTTTTAGCAAGGCAGTTTCCATGGAGTGCTGCGTGCGAAAGCCAGACTGTAAGGGGTCAAGAAGGTTATTTTCACTGAGGTAGGAGCTAAGACAGTTGTAGACTAAGCATTCTAGAAGTTTAGAGGTGAATGGGAGCAATGAGATGGGTCTTAAGTTGTTCAGGTTGGTAGGGTCCCGTGAGGGCTTTTTAAGTATGGGAGTGATCTGCGCATGTTTTAGAGGGGAGGGGAAGGTGCCACTAGAGAGGGAGAGATTGAAGATGTGAGTGAGGGAGCATAGGATAGAAGAAGAGGGTGACCGTAGTAGTTGAGAGGGAACAGGATCCAAGGGACAATTGGTTAGGTGGGCATCTGAGAAAAGTTTTGTAATTGCAGTAGCCAATTCAAAAGAGTAGAGTGTTGAATGTGCTGCTAGGCAAGGTATGTTGGGTGGGGAAGATGTACGCACAGTGGAGGTGTCCTTGCGAATTGCATCAATCTTGTCTTTGAAGTGATTGGCAATCTCTTGCACAGTGAGTGAGTTAGTGGGTAGAGGGGGTGGGGGACGAAGCAGAGAGTTAAAGGTTGAGAAGAGCCACTAACTGACAACAATAGCATTACTATTGCGACAACACATCAACAGTAGGGTAAAACTAACCTGTCTCACGACGGTCTAATCCGAGCTCACGTTCCCTGTTAGTGGCTCTTAGTGGGACTGGATGACAAGGAATTAATAAGAGAGACAAAGTATGCTTGTTTGGCAGCATGGAGGCAGGAATTGTATTTTAGAAGGGCAGATTTATATAGAGTGAAGTCTTGCAGGCATTTGGTTTTACACCACAGTTGTTCAAGAGCACGGCAATGTCTCTTGAGATTTCTAGTGTTGTCAGTTTGCCAGGGTAATGGTCGGGGCCTGATTCTGAGTGTGGTTAGAGGAACAAGTGCATCTAGTGATGATGAGGGTAAACTGTTGTAGACAGAGGTGGCCAGGTCAGGACAGGACAGGGGAGAGATTATGTCATATAGGTGGTCAGTAGCAGAACAGAGAAGAGAAGGGTTAAAGTGGCGAAGGTTTCTACAAGTAATTGTTTGCTGCTTGGAGGGATGGGTGGTTGGAGGCAAGGATACAGTGAAAGTAATGAGGTTGTGATCAGAGAGAGGAAAGGGGGTGTTGGTGAGGTTGCCAGGGTTGCAGAGATGGGAGAATACAAGGTCAAGGGTATTACCATTGGAGTGAGTGGAAGTATGTGTCCATTAGGTTAGGTCAAAAGATGAGGTTAAGTCGAAAAGTTTAGCTGTAGTTGGGCTGTTAACGTTGACAGGAATGTTGAAGTCACCAAGAACAATGGTGGGTATTTCAGAGGAGAGAAAGTAGGGTAGCCAGGCAGCAAAGTCATCAAGAAAGCACGATACCGGTCCTGGAAGCCTATAAATTGCTGCAATCCTCAGAGAAATGGGAGAACACAAACGAATACAGTGCATCTCGAAAGAAGAGAGGGATAGAGAGGGAAGGACAGGAAGGACTTGGAAGGTGCTTTTTGGGGATAGAAGGAAGCCAACTCCACCTCCACTTATCATTTAAAGTGTGACAGCGCTGAAAGTTGAAAATTGGCCTGAGCATTACCCAAAAATCATTATACATATTTAATCCAATACCAACAAAATATAAAAACTACATACAAATCCTGATCATAAACCAGATTAAATTCTCACATCCAGCACTCACAGAGAAGAATGATATAATTTGATGGCCACAGGCATAAGTGATTTCCTGTGTTGCTCTGTGGTGCATTGTGGTTGTAACAATCTATCACTGAAGGTTCTCCACAGACTGACCAGTGTATTGTGGAGTGGGTGGGAGGAGTTGTCCAAGATCCATTCTTGTGAGGGATGGTACTATACTGTCAGGGCTGAGCTTTTAGCACAGTGGTTCTCAACCTGGGGGTTGGGAGCCCCTCGGGGGTCAAATGAGGATTTGACAGGGGTCACCGAATCATAGGTTGTTCCTGAAGCCGGCACCGCTCTCCCAGCCTTTTTGCGGCCGCCCAGCAGGGCTGTCCTTGGACCCTGTGGCCACACAGCTGGGCTGTTTTCCTGGAGCCTGCGGCCACCCACTAAACCTCTTCTCAGCCGCCCATTCACAGCATGGCTGGGGGGCAGAGACTAGTGGTCAGCTGACTGGTGAGGAATGTGAAGTGGGAGGGGCTGGGGGGAGACCCTATCTCCTGATTTCGGCATAGGTGTCACTGCAACGAGACACCACAAAGTTGGACACACAGTGAGTAACACTACCTGTGATTATAGTTGCCATTAAAAGTCCCCACTACAGTTTTCAGATCAGCAGATGACCTCGATCAAGAACACCTAAGTTGGCTGATCAGAACTCCCCCCAGCACTGCCACTGATCCCAACCCCCACCAGCACTGCCACTGATCCCATTCCCCCCCACCAAGGAGTAAGAGAAGGAATAAAAATAGAGACTACATGAAAGGGAGAGGAAAATAGGGGGAGGAACAAAGAAAAAGGGAGAGAAAAAATAAGAGAAAGAACAAGATAGCTAGAGAGAGGGATGGGGAAAGAGATAAAAGGATAGAGAGAAATAAAAGGGAAAGAAGGGAGAACAAAGAGAAAGAGTGGTACATCCTAAAATTTACCATAAGGACTTTTAATACTGTACGAGTGGAAGGGACTTAGGGAACGCTAAATATCCGTGGGTTAGGGGCGTAAATTACTTGTCTTGCCTTGGGTGCTGACAACTCACGCTACGAAAATAATTTTATTGTTGGGGTCCCCACAGCTTGGGAAATTTTATCAAGGGGTCACGGCACTGGAAGGTTGAGAACCACTGTTTTAGCAGCTCTCTTCTCAGGGCTCAGGCTGCTCAGCTGTCGGATAATTGTCAGCACTCATTGTCTTCACAGTGGCTCACCTGGTTATCATTACCTCCACGTCAGTCCTGCCTACAGCCATCCCCTTCTGGTTATTTAAACTGCCTTGGTCATTCCTTTCGTGCCTTTGCCTGGTCAACATATTTGGAGTGTCTTTGCAGTTTTCCTGTGAAAGACTTTGCTCGTCTGACTACCTGTTTTGTTTCTGATCCTGGCTTATGTTTTGACTTTTTACTGATCTGTACCATTACAATAAAGGTGTGATTTTTACCCCATTTCCTGACATTACGTTAAGGCCATGAATTCAGAAGATGCAGGCAAGCCACCTGGTGGTAATATTTTTTCCTAAGTGAGCAGGACGACCATATGGATCAGTTTGCCATAGCGTTACAGATGCTCCTGATTCGCACTGCTCATCTGGATCCTTCCACTGTTGCTGTTCCAGTCTCTGTGCAGGCACCCGCCTCGAATATTACCCCTGTAAGATGTATGTCTGGTTCCACTCCTCTTCCCAAGCGTTTTGGGGCCGATCCAGTCTAATGCAGACGGTTTCTCAACCAGGTTGGGATATACTTTGAGATGCTGCATCAGGCATTCCCCACAAACAGAAGCAAAGTATTTTTTGCTTGCTGTCTGATAGAGCCTTGGTTTGGTCAAACCCTCTGTGGGAGACGCAAAAACCCATTGTACTGAGTTACCCTGAGTTTGTGGCTTCCTTTAAAAGGGTATTTGACGTTCCTGCTCACTCCACTTCTGCTGCCAAGAGCCTCATGTCCATCAGAGTATGAGAACTGTTGCTGTTTACGCCATTGAATTCCGTACTCTGGCAGCAGAGGTTGCATGTAACAATTAAGCCCCCGTGGCTGATTTTTCTCATGGTCTCTCGGATATCATTAAAGAAGGGATAGCAGCCCGAGACATACCTACGGATCTGGAGAAGTTAACCACGTTTGCCATTCTCATTGACTCCAGACTCCGAGAGAGACCTTCCTCTAAGGAGCGCTTGCGGAAGCCTCCTGTATGTTTGGCTCCGAGCTTTGCATTCCCACCTTTGCCTTTCTCACCTCCCATGCCTCCCGGTACTGAGTCCACCAGTGAGGTAGAGCCAATGCAGTTGGGCTTCACACATCTCTCTGCGGAGGAGAGGGCCTTTAGAAGGAGGGAGAGATTGTGCCTTTAATGTGGCCAGGCAGGTCACTTATTGAAGTCTTGTCCTACTTGTCCGGGAAAAACCCGTACCTGAGGTCGTGTAGGGGACAGACCTTAGGTGGCGTTTTTCCATCCCCAGCTATCCTGAAGGATAAGCCTCTAGCTCTGGTTACCCTTTCTTTGTCTGAGTCATCCATCGATATACAGGCTCCAATTGATTCTGGGGATGCAGGCTTGTTTATAGATAGTGCCTTTATGTCTAAGCACTCAATTCCGCTGCAGTTTTGTGCCACTCCACTTGCCATTGAGGCTATTGATGGGAGACCTTTACAGCCTGCTCATGTGACTCATGAGACTGCTCTGTTGACCATGGCCGTAGCGGCTCTTCACCATGAGATAATCCAATTTCAAGTCATTTTCTCACCTCATTACCCGATGGTCATTGGTTATCCTTGGTTACAGAGGCACAATCCCACTTTTGATTGGCATTGTGCTGAGGTTCTTTCCTGGTTGCCACAATGCAGTAAGACATGTTTTCAGAAAGTGGTTAAGGTCTTGTGCATGTCTTTACTCTCCTTTTTGCCCGAGGAGTATCGCGAATTTAGCGATGTCTTTGACAAAGGTCAAGCCGGTATTTTGCCTCCACACCGGTCGTACGATTGCGCAATTGACCTTCAATCTGGTGCCATGCCTCCTCGTGGCCGGGTCTACCCTTTGTCTGTCTCGGAGGATAAAGCCATGGAGGACTATATTGCTGATTCACTTTCTTGGGGGTTCATCCGCAAAGCCTTGTCTCCTGCGGGGGGCTGGCTTCTTCTTTGTGAAAAGATTGGTGAACTGAGACCTTGTATCGATTATAGGGGTCTCAACTGCATTAAGATTAAGAACGCTTATCCAATCCCATTGATTACGAAATTATTTGACAGCCTCAAGGGAGCAACAGTTTTCACTAAGCTCGATTTGAGAGGGGCATACAATCTTGTGAGAATTAAGAAGGGTGACGAATGGAAAACTGCGTTTAATACTAGGACCGGGCATTACGAATACCGTTTGGTCTCTGCAATGCTTCTGCAGTTCTTCAGGAATTTATTAACGATGACCTCTTAGATATGTTGCAGCAACGTGTGGTGGTTTATGTCGATGATATTCTCATATATTCAAAATCGCTAGAGAACCACCATACAGACGTCTCCCGTGTGCTACAGAGGTTGAGAGATAATAACCTGTATTGTAAGTTGGAAAAGTGCGAGGTACATAGTGAACAGGTTAAATTTCTGGGTTATGTAATTTCTACTGCCAGTTTTTCGATGGACCCAGAGAAACTATCTGCAGTTTTACAGTGGCCTCGACCTGTAGGTCTACATCCGCTACAACATTTTCTTGGCTTTGCCAATTATTATCGGAAATGTATTTGTAACTTCTCTTCTCTGGTTAAACCCCTGACTCATATAACCAGGAAGGATGGCAACCCACAGAATTGGTCTCTGGATTCCATTAAAGCCTTTGAGTCTCTCAAGGCTGCCTTTGTTTCAGCTCCAGTGCTGGCACATCCTGATCCTACGTTACCCTTCATTCTTGAGGCTGATGTGTCTGAGACTGGAATGGGCGCCCTCCTGTCTCAACGTCCTACCTCTGAGAGTGCCATGCATCCTTGTGGCTACTTTTCTACGAAATTGTCTCCTGCAGAATGCAATTACGAGATTAGGGACAGAGAATTGTTAGCTATCATTTTAGCTTTTAAGGAATGGAGGCATCTCCTCCAGGGTACCACTGTACCAGTCCTCATTTTGACTGACTATAAGAATCTCACATTTTTGTCTGAGGCAAAACGCTTATCTCCCAGAAGGGCACAATAGGCCCCTTTTTCTCTCAAGCTTCAGTTACATAGTCTCATTCTTACCTGGTACTAAGAATGTAAGGGCTGATGCATTGTCTCAACAGTTTTCCTTCTCTTCCAAGATGGAGTTGGTTCCTACTCCTGTCATACCTCCAGATCGCCTTCTAGCCACTATTTGCACTAGTCTCACTTCACTTTTGGGTGACAGAATTCTTGTTGCTCAGATCCATTCTCCTTCTGGAAAACCTTGTGACCGCTGCTTTGTCCCCGAGAATCTCCGCACTGCTTTGCTCCAGACCTACCATTCTCCCAAGGCAGCTGGTCACCCAGGGAAGGATCAAATCATTTGGTCTATTTCTCAACAATTCTGGTGGCCTAGTCTCTGCATTGATGTAACTGCCTTCGTAGCTGCTTGTTCCATGTGTGCCCAGAGTAAAAAACCACAACACCTTCCAGTGGGCCTCCTACAACCCACATCTAATGGAGAGAGGCCTTGGACCCACTTGTCTATTGATTTTATTGTGGAGTTACCCAACACCCTGGGCAACACAGTTATTCTTACGGTCGGTTCTTGAAGATGTCTCATTGTATTCCACTTAAAAAATTGCCTGCATCCAAAGAACTGGCATCCATTTTCGCTCGGAAGATCTTTCGGTTACATGGGCTACCTAAGGTTATCATTTCGGACAGAGGTAACCAGTTTTTGTCCAGGTTTTGGCGAGCTTGTGTGCACAGTTTGTCATTCAGCTTTCCTTCTCCTCAGCGTATCACCCACAGTCCAATGGGGCCGCAGAACGAGCCAACTAAGCCTTGGAGCAGTTTCTACATTGCTATATTTCTGACCACCATAACAACTGGTTAGACCTCTTACCTTGGGTGGAGTTTGCTCACAATACTGCCATCAGTGCCGCCTCCCAATTGTCTCTGTTTATGGTAAATTATGGGCTACAGCCATCCATGTTGCCTGACACATTTGTTCCTCAAAGAATTCCTGCATTAGAGGACCATCTCCGTGATCACCGTTCCACTTAGGTGCAGGTTCAAGAGTCCTTGCGACATGCCAGTGATAGGTACAGACTCCATGCTGACCCCCAATTCCTACCTGCATCTTCCTACCAAGTTGGGGAAAGGGTCTGGTTGTCATTCCCTAACCTCCGACTCTGTGTTCCCCTTACTGAAACTGGCAT
The DNA here is from genome assembly GCA_037952925.1 of Lithobates clamitans. Lineage (NCBI taxonomy): Eukaryota > Metazoa > Chordata > Amphibia > Anura > Ranidae > Lithobates > Lithobates clamitans. The sequence continues at coordinate 17,678,897 of JBBGZY010000449.1, forward strand.
CGCGTGAATAGGACCTTCCCGTATTCTCCGTAGCATCAACCCAGTGGCCTACGCATTAGACCTTCCTTCCAACATGCGTATTTGTAATGTATTCCATGTTTCCTTATTAAAACCTTTGGTGTGCAACCGATTTACCACCTCCTCGCCCGGTTCAGGTTGAGAACCATGAGGTTTACTCCCGTAGGTTTCGTGGGTGCATACAGTACCTTATTCATTGGAAGGTTACGGTCTGGAGGAATGCTCCTGGGTCTCATCCTGTCAGCATTCATTGTTTTCACAGTGGCTCACCTGGTTATCATTACCTGCTCGTTAGTCCCGCCCACAGCAAGCCCCTTCTGGCTATTTAAACTGCCTTGTTCATTCCTTTCCTGCCTTTGTCTGGTCAACATATCTGGAGTGTCTTTGCTGTGTTCCTGTGAAACACTTTGCCCAGCTGACGTCCCTTCTGGTTCCTGATTCTGTTCTTCTGCCTCCGACTACACTGATTTTTGTTTTCCTGATTACTGGCTCGTTTGACTACCCGTTTTGGCTTCCAATCCCTGGCTTATGTTTTGCCTACATTTACTGATCTGTACCATTTTTACCATTACAATAAAGGTGTGATTTTTTACTGCATTTTCTTTCTCAGTCTGATTCATGGTTCCTGACATGTACAGAGAATCTACATCCATAGCGACTATGTGTTTTTGGTGGTAATTTCAGTACATTGTTAATCTTGCTCAGAAAATCAATTGTATCTTGCAGAAAACTATCAGTATTTACGACTAATGGTTTTAACATTTTTTTTTCTACAAGGCTTGAGATTTATTCAGTAAGTGTGTTCATAACTGTTATGACAGTTCTGCCTGGATTTCCTGGATTGTGAATCTTGGGTAGCATGTAGAAGTCCTCAATTTCTGGATTATCCAGAATTGCACTGATAAATTCTAAATGTAGGTGGGTTGGTAGCGTTTTATTGAGACCTTTTAATTGATGAGTGAAATCGTGGATCGAATCATAATCCAGTTGTTTATAATAAGTGGCATTTGCCAGTTGTCTCTGTCCCTCTTGTACTGTATGTGTATTTATTTGTATCTATCACAACCACTCCTTCTCTATCCGCTGGTTTGGTAGTGATGGCCTGATGGTTGCATAAATGTCCATAGCCTTTTGCGCTTCTATTTCTGAGAACATTCTTAATTTACAGCATTTCTACACATGCCAAAAACTGTTTTGAGCAATAGTGTATGATGACTAACCTGTGTAAGAAAGAGGTTTATTCTTATCTATTTTCAGCCTGCTCCAGTCTGGTCACGTGATCCGGGCACCCCTATGTTAATGGATGTGCCGTAGGAGCCTATGAGTGAGGTTACCGCTCCAGGCTTTACCAGCCGATAATAAGCACTTTTGGTGACTTCGGGGGTGATTTGAATAGACATCAGATGTCTGTCAAATCGCCCCTGAAGTCAGACTGCATTCAGCTGAACCCGCACCATTTCAAATCCGCCCTCAATGTGAACCTGGGCTAAAGGAGAATTTTGGATGCCACAATTTTTTGTGAATCCATGGGCATGCACAATTTTAAGACTTGACATGTTTGGTATCTATTTACTTGATGCAACCCAATCACTTAAATATTAACAACATATTAGTAATACTATTGTGTACTATTAATTTTAGTGTATTTTTTCCTAATAATATGTGTTTCATAGATAACTGTGCAAATACCGTGCATGAAAATGTACTACCACCATTTTATTCTCCAGGGTCTCTTGCTTTTAGAAAATATATACTTTTTTTTGGGGGGGGGGGGGGACGACAAAACATGAAAAAATTCCCTCGGTAGACAAACAGTTAAACTGCACTCCTACAACAAGCAAGTAAACCTTAACATAAGTAAAAAAAAAAAAAAACTTCTAATAGCTAAATAATAAAGAAGCTGTACTTATCTATTTCGCACTTAGTACAAAATCATCACAAATAGGTAAAAGGTTTACGTTTATAGAAATATGTGGAAAACAGCAGCTCACTATGTCATAGTATAAACCTATAGCCAGAACTAATAATTTCATGCATATCTGTGACCTATAATCAATAACAGTCCTGGGAGACACAGAGTAACTTTTTTTTTTGTAAGTAAATGCGTGACGGGAACGTTCAGCCCTACGCCTTGTTTCCAGGGGTAGGAAATAAGGGACGCTCACTACAGAGCGGAAGTAAAGCGAGTTTAGCTTTTCTGATTTTACGTTGTGAAGGTTTGCCGAGGCGGGAGAGTTTGGCGAAGTATGGCTACCGGTTCTAGTATTGATGTGGACGCCACTCAACACCTAAGAGACATTTTGAAGCTGGATCGCCCGGGGGGTAAGAGGTTTCCATTATTGTGTTGGCGGAAGGAGTTTGTAAAGAAGGTGTTGTGGGGAGTGGTGGGTCACTGTGTATATAAACTACGGAAATGAAAGTGGAATGCCTGCTAGAATAGAGGGGGATTTGTTATGTCTGGCAAGATCCTTGAGTGGATTGATATGGCTGTAGAGCCTGTTGTATGAGAAATACTGATTATTGTTGTTTTTAAAATTTTTAATATATACTGTCCAAATTTCAGCTACAAAATTGCAAATGAAACTGGTAAATGCTATTCCGCTACTTAAAGTGTTACTAAATGTAATTTTTTTTTTTTATCAAAATCCATGTTCTACTTCCCTGCTCTGTGGAAGGATGTTGCATAGTGCTGCAACTTAAAGAGGTTGTAAGCCCTCCATTCTATGCATTGAGGTGAAAAACCTCTTGTAGTGCACCAGAGACCCCCTTTTACTTACCTGAGCCCGATCGTTCCCGCGAAGGGGCCGAGCACACCCGCTCCAGCCGCCTGCCTTGGGTCCTGATTGGATAGATTGATAGCTGCGCAGCATTTGGCTCCCAGTGCTGTCAAATCAAATCCAATGATGTGGGAGGCGAAGCCGAGTCCTGCTGTCTGTGTCAATAGATGCAGCAGCAGGACACGGGAGCCCCGAGTTAGAGCGCTTCTCTGACGGGGCACTCGAGAAGAAGCCAGGAGCGCCACTGAGGGACCCCAAAAGAGGAGGATCGGCCCACTCTGTGCAAAACCAACTGCAGAGGAGGTAAGTATGACATGCTTAAAAAAAATTTAAAAGATTTAACGTTTAAATATCCTTTAAGCCTAGTACACACAGGCCAAATGTTGGACTGCATTGGTCAGTTCAGTAGAAACTGTCTGACATTTAGCCTGTGTGTACTGGAGCCAGTTCGACAGTAGCTGGCTTCAGTCGAAGGGTCTTGACTGAAAAAGGTCTGCCGACTGGTTCCCGATCAGCGCTCTCGGCCAATGGCTGAGAGCGCTCATTGAATGGAATGGCGGGGGGCCGTCCCCGTCAGAACACAATAGAACAGCAGGGAAGATTGCTGTACTAATGTCAAACAGTCAGTACAGCAGCCGAAAAAAGCCGAGAACACTTGGGTATGTGTATCTCGGATCCGACAAGAGCCGAGATACACATACCCGAGTGTTCTCGGCTTTTTTCGGCGCCGCTCACAGTCACGCCCAGTCCCGCCCTATGATGGACATAACACAGGTCCAGGGGCGGGACTGGGCGTGACGGCGGCGCCGGAAAAAGCCGAGAACACTCGAGTATGTGTATCTCGGCTCCCTGCAGTCTCGGCGCCATTTTTGAATCTACCCACGGCTGTGTATGTCGGCGGCGACCGCGGCAATTGCCGCGATCGCTCCGATGACACAGAAATCGGCGGGGATCTGCCTATAACACACACCCACGATTTTCCCCTGATTTTCAGGGGGAAAAAGTGCGTGTTATATGCCGATAAATACGGTATTTGGCAGGTAAGAAAAGTCGACTCTATTGCGCACCCACTCCATATATGCATTCATCTTCGCCTGAGGCTGCGTGGTTAGAGCGCAGCTTTAGGTCATTTTCTGATTGATAATAAGATAGGCTCCTGATCATGTGACCGGTGGGAGGAGGGAGGTGGAGGAGTTTATTGTCCCTATTCTGTTCTCCTATCCACATGCTTCAGGTTAGTAGAATAACTCACTTTGGGGGTCAGTTCAGTAAGATTTAAATATGACATGAATTTTTGTGTAATAAAGGTGGTATTCATCTCAGAAGCAAGCAATTCACCAAAAATGTGCTAACTAATTAGTGTTCTAATTTGCTTATTACACTTAATTTTTTTATGGACTGGACCTCTGGCTGCAGCAGGAATTTGAACTTTTAGCACACGCATTGCCACTGCTAAATGTGGCACCTCCTTTTATTATGGTTGTCAGGGAGCCAACTAATGCTTGCCTGGCTTGCTCAGCTGTGAGTGGGGATTCCCAGCTGACAGGTAACTGAACAATGGAGCTGGGCGTTGGGCTTTTTGGAATCCTAAAGCCCTATTAAACAAAGAGGAGACCCCCAGACACCAGTCTCCCATGTGAATGCGTAATGCCGTGTACACATGACCGTACTGGTCAGACGGAACAAATCCGTCGGACAATCCGACCAGGTGTGGGCTTCATCGGACCTTCAGCTGACTTTTTCTGTCGACAATCAGACAGACTTAGATTTGGAACATGTTTCAAATCTTTCCGACGGACTCGAGTCCAGTCGAAAAATCCATTGTTCTGTATGCTAGTCCAACGGACAAAAAGGGACGCAAGGGCAGCTATTGGCTACTGGCTATGAACTTCCTTATTCTAGTCCCTTCGTACGTAATCACGTTCAAACCAACAGACTTTCGAACTTTAGTCCGTTCGTGTGTGGGCTAGTTCGGTCGTTCGAAAGTATGTCGTAACTCCATCGAAAATCCTTCAGAAAGACCGTTGGACCTTTGATGCTGAAAAGTCTGCTCGTGTGTACGCAGCATTAGGGATACATATTACCCCTACTAATTTACAAAAAAAAATGTAACCCAGACATAAACCCCCAAATGTTTGACAGGTCCTTTATTAAATAAAAAGGAAAAACAAAAAATGTTCCTTCATGTACATCCGTCACATCCTCCAATGATGCAGGCCCGCGTTAATCACGATAAATGGTGCTTGCTGAAAAAAAAAAAAGAAAAAAGCTCCTGCTGAGACCAGACCTGTCCAATTTCGTTGCTTCCCTTGTGTCAAATAACCTCTCCGGATTCCTGCCGCTAAAGTAAATAAAGGTGTGGGGTCACATGGGTAACATCATTGACCAAGTCTATGTTGGGTCAGTAATATCACCTTTCTTTGGTAGCACAAGGTCCGCTTTAAGTGATCTAAAAACTGGATGATAGACTGAATGTTATTTTGTGTTGCTTTCTTTTATGATATCGATATGTTGAGTAGTCCCTCCAGTTACCTTGGGTCGGAATCCTTTGTAAAACAGCACTAGTTAACTCTTAAATTAGCAAAACACATTACACTGGGTAAGTTCATAGTACAAAGGTAAAACCTTTTTTTTTTTTTTTAACTGAACTGCTTAATGGTTTCCTGGAGCAGGGTTGTGTGTGAATCTGTGGCGCAGGTTGATTTTCTTTGGCCATCCATCACAGGCTTCTTAATGCTTTGTGTAGAGGAATCTGAAGTGAGAGGGGACCGTTGGCTGGTCAGAAATGGAGGGAGCCTGCTCTGTAAAAACAGTTAGTATTTCAAGATGATCTAAGCTCTGGAACCTGCCGAGAAAAAGGCAGACAGAGGACTTAGGCCTAGTCACCAATATTGCCTATTACTCTGCAGCTGACCTTTCCCTGTTACTGACTTCAAATGCTTTGTTCTGCTCTATTTCTGTGTGGAGGTGGCAATTTTTGCAGAGGCAGGGCCTTTGCTACTTCAGGTCAGAGCCTTCAGCAAGAACAAAATTGAGCAGCACAGTAGCGTCATGACATAATATCACTCCAGATCTCATGAGACTACCAGTCGAAGGCAGTAGTCCCTCAAGAAAAAGTATAATAACCACAAGGTAAAAAACCTTAATGAATCCACCAAGGGACCATATAGCACTCGCTCCCATTCAGATCCTTCCCTTTGTTGCTAGCAAGTAGACAAATACGTAACTAGGTGTGTTTGACGGTACTGGTCTTTGGCAGCAGGGGTGCTCTGGAAACCATTACTGTCATTCGACACAGCACGGGGTAAGATGCGCTCCAGTCACAACACAACAAGTAGAATAATAGTGGGTCTTGGTGTGACCGCGATTTTGCGGCCTCAGCTCCTGTGGGAGGTCTGTCATTCCCATGGCGTCTTCAACTCCTAATTAATATCACCCTAGTATCTATGTTTACCTGTAGGTAAGAGCGTCCAGCAATACCCTTGCATCCTCGCTCTCAATTCCTTTGTGCCTAGCATCTGTTCACTCTGTAATCCTTTCCTTTTTATTATAGATCGTTGCACATCCAATTGCTCCTGCTGAGTGGGAATCTCCACGAAACGCGTAGAGCCTTAGGCTTATGCTACACCACACCACAATGTGATTTTGAGATTCTGTAATAAGTGATATCTATTTTACCTTCAATGTGTATAATTTTATTATCTACATGACCATGTTGTCTATGAACCAGCATTCTCGCACTATTGTGTACCAATGTATCTCTTACCCAGAGATTGGTTTTGAATTATGTCATTATCAACACAGTCATATTGTTCTTGAATCAGTATTCCCGCCTTCTCATGTACCAATATATCTATTACCTATAGATTGGTTATGAATTATGTCATTATCATGCATAATAAATTAATACTTTTTTAATCTCGCCATGTTATTTTTGTGAATCGATGTATAATTTCTTGGAATCAATGATCACATGTTTTTTTATACTTTTACGCTCTTAGCTGTGCTTCATTTAAAGTCCTAACCTTCTTCTTTTTGATGATTTTGTATACAATAGGGATGGAGGCAGATTAATCTACCCATTCATTGCCTCATTTAAAGTCCCACAAAATTCCCCCCTCCCCTTTTTTGCAGTCTAGAATATTAGTGGATCTATCATTGCTGGCTGTCGAATGCATCGGGCAGCAGATTGATCACAAACCCTTACAGCACTGATAGATCTGGTGCTATTGTGAGTGCAGTGACAAGGCACTGTGGATGTAGCTGTCATCGCTGCTAATAATGTGTCTGTCATATGCCCATCAAGCTACCAAAGGCTCTCCTCAACTTGGCCAGTAGAGCGATGCGCAGATAAAACAATGAAAAGGAAACTAGAGGGTATATAATTTCCTTACCTGCGCAAAGGTTATGCTAGTATTACTTATATGGGCTGCATGTTGTACCTTGTGTGTAAAAATTTGTGATTAACTGTGCGCCCTTTATATGCATCCAACTTTTAAATGCAAAAGAGGGGAATATCGTAAAAAAACACTAGATGTCTCCAGTGGATGAACATAGGTCAAGTAACATGTAAAATCTTATACATTATTCACTCTAAAGTCATAGGTGCAAACAAATACATGTGACTACCCCCAGATGTCTCCAGTGGATATAAAATATAGTAAATATATTGTCCAAAAATCAATAGTAAATGGTGTCCAAAAATCAATCATATATAAGTATAGTGTCCATAAACTGTTATCAAAGAACTTCCAATGGTGCATACGTTGCCTTATTCAGCAGTAAAGTGACTATGGGGGTTATTTACGAAAGGAAAATCCACTTTGCACTACAAGTGCACTTGGAAGTGCAGTCACTGTAGATCCGAGAGGAACGTGCAAGGAAAATAAAAAATAGCATTTTAGCTTGCACATGATTGAATGATAAAATCAGCAGAGCTTCCCCTCATTTCAGATCTACCCCTCAGATTTACAGCGACTGCATTTCCATGTCCACTTGCAGTGCAAAGTGGATTTGCCTATCGTAAATAATCCCCTATGTGTTTTCCTCCATCAACACCTGTCACACAGCCTACTCACCAGAACTACATGACTCCCATTACAGGTAGGGTTGCACTGATACCATTGAGAATTTGCCCGAGTACTTGTACTCGGGCAAATGCTCTGATGCTTAATCCGATGCTTGGACAGTCAGGGGTGTTCAGTGCAGCGCTGGGGAGGAGTCACAATCACCGCTCTCCCTTTTACCACTTTTAACTTTTTTTAGCCCTGTTGGGGGGTGGCTTTGGTGAGACATGGTGGGGGTCCTAAAAAGACCCCTGACATCTCCCTTTTGAGACATGGAAAGGGACTGAGGACAGATATTTGCTCGGGCAAATGCTTGGTATCGGCACCGACTAGTGCAACCCTACCTATAATGGGGGTCATGCAGTTCTGGTGAGTAGGCTGTGTGACAGGTGTCAGTGGAGGAAGACCCATAGTCACTTTTACTAGATAAGGCAACTTTTGCACCATTGGAAGGCCTTTGATGAAAGTTTATGGACACTATACTTATATAGTATTGATTTTTGGACACTATATTTACTATTTATTTTATTATATGCCCACTGGGGACATCTGGGGTAGTCGCATGCTTTTGTTTGCACCTATGCACTTTACAGTGAATATTTGTGTAAGATTTCACGTTAATTAACCTGTGGTCATCCACTAAAAACATCTAGTGGTTGTTCATGATATTGCCCTTTTTTGCATTTAAAAGTTTGTGTGTGTGTGTGTATATATATATATATATATATATATATATAAAAATTATAGGGTGTGCAGTTAATCACAAATTTTCACACAGATAAAACAATAATGGCAAACAACCTGTTTTGTGTCCAAAACTGTTTTCACTTGTTATACCAGCAATGCTCGTGCACATATAGATTTTTTTTGGCCTGATTACTTACTCTGGCTCCATCCTTCACTTATGCTGTCCCCAAGTTCCTAGTGACCTATACAGGATTAGCTGCAAAACTCATCCCAGTACACTGCTCTTTCACTCTACTTGCTGCTCAGGGGTGAACAATACGAAGCACAGTCCCTCTGACTACTCTGTGTACCTCCAGTCTCCAATGTGAGGGCTCTTTGTCAAATGTTATCCAGCCGGCTGGGACACAGTATGCTTTGTGGTGTTTACGTTATTACAAAACAATATTTTTACAGACAGTTGAGCTTTTATAGTTTTAAACCTCACTCACACATACCGTATATTTAAGTGTACATCTATGCTAAAGGCCATGCTTGCCTGCATTAGATGCACAGGTGTTTTTTGTATCCGCTTGCTGGTAGTCCCATTCATGTATATTGTCAGCTGCATGTAGATAGCCCTGCTCCCAGTTTGATATTCATGTGGGTACGTATCCCTGAACTCAGTGTCTGTTTGGGGACATGTATCTGCACCCACATGTAGGTCAAAGTGGGAACTGCAGCTGTGTCCCATTACACATGAATGATTCATACTTAGATGATCTAAGGTTTATTAGTGGTGAAAGCGCTATAATAGAATAATGCACATTACTCCCTTCACCCTCAGAGGTGGTAAGAATCAGTTCCATCTGTCATGTGTGTCGTAACTCTTAATGAACCTTTCGCCAGGCTTTCGTGAATTAGGTGCAGGTATGGGGCCAATACCACCAGATAATTGTTGCAAATGCTTTATTGAATTGCTCTTCTTGTTTTAATATGGTTTTGATGTTTTTGTCTTTTTTAGATCCTTTTGCTGACAACCAAAAAAAGACATGCTCTTTTAATGGAAATATGAATGGTTTTCTTGCAAGTGATCAGGCTGGACCTGTAAATGCAGAAACTGCTGACACCGCATTGCAGGACCCAGGTCTCCGAGCTGCTGGCATGGTGCCCTTCTCCAACAAACAAGTAATGTAAGTAAATAGTGGTTGGTTAGGTTTCCTGAGATAACTTAACACAGTTTTCTTAAAGTAGAATTTGTTTTCGTTTTGGATAGAGCAAGGTAAGGTTATAACCCCGGGCAGATTTTTCTTTTTTGCCATCTGTGTCCCATTTTGGAGTTTTCCCTAAACTTGCTGTCCCAAAGCCAAGCAGGAAGTGATGGGAAATCCCCGCAAATTTCTTTGGGGACCCCAGGTCACCAGAACTAGTGTCCCCATTGAAAGATTTTCCCTCTATTGCTTTTTTTTTTTTTTTTGCAATTCCTTTATTTTCATAGTGCATTTCACAGCCAAAGTAAGTAACAATGATATATAATAAAATCGGATAGCAGGAAGGGCCACATGATGTGTTCATCTGTCCCGGCGTTGCACAGTATGGATGGAATGAATGGAGACACAGTATATAAAAAAATATTTTTGTCGATGCATAGAGCTGGGAGGGCAATCCATCAGTTACATGAGAGACCCAAAACAAGCATTCATGGGTGCAAAACTAAGCAGCAAAATAAAACTCTTAAAGTATACCGGGAGACAAGGCGTTGCAATGGCCAGTTGAGCCCAGAGATGGGACATTAAGACAGGGATAATTTAAGCCAGGATATTCACAGTATCTGAATAGTGCAGCCCATATCTGAGCTAAGCATACAAAGAGGTGGGGGGAGGGTAGGGGGATCTGATATCTCTAGTGCAAGATAGGCAGAGAAACAGGGTGAGAAGAGTTGGTACCTCCCATCAAGGGAGCAAAGCTAGTCCAGGAGGCCAGGCATGATGTGCGACCTCTCGGAGGCAGGCATCAGTGTACACAAAATGTTGCCATGATCTCCAAGTCTCTCGAAAGATCTCCTACCGGTTGTGCAGGGTGGTGGTGAGATCCTTCATATCTCTCAGCCTGTTCACTTTAGAAAACCACAGGGATTTCGACGGCGGGTTCTCCGATCTCCAGCAGAGGGGGATACATGCCCTGGCCGCGTTTAATAACTGGATAGTGAGAGATGCTTTGTATTTCTATCAAAAACTGAGACAGAAGTATAGTTAAATCACACTTGTTTAATAATAAGGTAAACAGAATAAACATAGTCAAACAAGCCAGAGTTTTAACCGGATCGGGTAGTCAGCCAAGCAAATGTCAGAGACAAACATAGTAGTACAGCAAGCAGGATCAGGAGCCAGAAGCAACGTCAACTATGCAAGTCTTCAACAGGAACGCAGGAAAAAGTCTGTGTGATGTTGGCGAAGGCAGAGATCAAGTGAGCTGGACGACTTTAAGTAGGCAGGACTAACAAGCAGAATCAACAACAGCTGGGTAACTGTGGAGAGAGATGGCAGCTGGCAATTAGCTGACAGCTGAGCGGCCAGCTCAGAGAAGGAAGGGCTGAGCCCAGCCGTGACAGTAACCCCTCCTCAACGACCCCTCCCCCTCGGAGGACCACCGGGCTTGAAGGAAAAACGTCTATGGAAATCACGGAGGAGGACAGGGGCATGTACGTCCGAGGATGAGACCCAAGAGCGTTCCTCTGGCCCGTACCCCTTCCAATGCACCAGGTACTGTATGCACCTACGGAACCTATGGGAGTCAACAAAAGATTGTACTTTTATACTCCTCATGGTTCTCAACCTGTATAGGGGACCAAGGTGGTAAAGTGGTTGCAGACCGAAGGTTTCAATAAGGAGACATGAAACACATTAGAGATGTGCGTACTAGGAGGAAGGTCCAACGTGTAAGCCACTGGGTTAGGTTACGGAAAGGCCCAATAAACCAAGGTGCGAACTTCAAAGAAGGAACGCGAAGTCGGAGGTTGCTAGACCACAGCCAGACTCTGTCCCCAACCTGGCAGGAAGGCGCAGGCAGGCGTCTGCCGTCAGCATGGAGTCTGTACCTATTGTTAGCGTGTCGCAAAGCCTCCTGGACTTGTGCCCAAGTGGAACGAAGACCATAGAGATGCTCCTCTAACATAGGAATACTCTGCGGAACAAATGAGTCAGGCAATATGGAAGGTTGGAAACCATAATTCGCCATAAAGGGGACAATCGGGAAGCAGAATTAAAGGCACTGTTGTGAGCAAACTCTGCCCACGGTAATAGGTCTGACCATTTGTTATGATGGTCAGAAATATAGCAACGTAGGAATTACTCCAAGGACTGATTGGCTCGTTTTGCGGCCCCATTAGACTGCTGGTGATACGCAGAGGAGAAAGCAAGCTGAATTCCCAACTGTGCACAAAAGGCTCGCCAGAACTGGGACACAAACTGACTACCCCTGTCCGGGACAATCACCTTGGGTAGCCCATGTAAGCAAAAGATAGATGGGGGTAGATGAATCTCCCTCAGAGGACCGTGAACAGGCTGATGACTCCTCTTCCGAAGAATCAAGTGGGGAAGGATCTTCTTCAGCTTCACATGCTGAGAAGTTGCTGGTGCATTTTCTTACTGAAATGGTCCACTCCACATTTAAGCTACTCTTAACAGAGTCGGTTGAAGAGCCCATTTCCTGTTTGGGTTCACTAAAACCTCCTCAAGCCTTGCGTGCCTTTCCTGTCCTTTCATTACTAAGAAAAGCTTCTGTTTTCTGAGTGGGATCAACCAGATGAAAACTTTTTAGGAGGAAAAAAGTGCTTAACATTTTATCCTATGGGGGAAAAAATGTACCAGCAATTGACGCTGTTATATCCTCTGTGAAAAAAAGTTTGACTTGTCCAGTAGACAATGCTCAAATGCTTAGGGATCCAATTGATAAAAGATTGGAATTCCTGTTAAAAAAAACAAAAGAACAAAATTAAAAACTTTTTTTTTTTTTTTTCCCCTGACAGGTTCAGTGGCGTCAATTGGGGTATGTCGGTCCTTGAGAGACCAGTTGAAACTCAAGGTGGTCCCTGAACAGCAGGCCAAGGAATTAGTTGAGCTGCCAGCGGCTTTGTGCCTTGCAATTGACGCAATTAGAGATTCTATTCTTCAAACCTCTTGCCTTGCGCTTGGGTTGGTGCATATGCGTAGAATCTTATGGTTGAAAAGTTGGTCAGCCGAAGTGCCATGCAAAAAGCTCCTGGCTGGTTTTCCTTCCCACGGTGGAAAGCTGTTTGGGGAGGATTAGGACAAATATATCCAAAAAATATCAAGTGGGAAAAGTACCCTTTTGCCAGTTAAGAAAAAGAGTAAACGTCCCTCATGTAAACTGGCTCTTTCTCCGGTGCCAAGGGCATCAGCCTCCAGGCAGTTGTGACGGCCTCCACTGTCAGGTTTAAGAAGTAAACCTCAGGATCAACCCCATGGACAAAAGAGGTCCTGGGGGAAGAAACCCGCAAGACGGAACGCTAAAGCCTCTTTATTAAGGGGCGCCCCCGCTCGATCGAGTGGGGGGGAGGACTTCTGCAGTTCTCAATGGTCTGGCAGGAAGAATTTCGGGACAGATGGGTGGTCTCCACAATAGCTCTAGGTTACAAACTAGAGTTCCGAGAATTCCCGTCTCCTCTTTTCCTCAAGTCAAATGTCCCCAATGGACCCTACCACGTCCAGACTCTCTATCGCAGGGACCAGTGTTCCATCCTACTTTTACAAACGCTAAATTTAACGGTTTGGCTATTAAAAACCCACATACTAAAGAATTGTGGGCTTTCAGAATCAGTTATGCCTACCTTGATTAATGCAAAGAAGCCAGCTTCCAGAGTAATTTATTATAGAGTCTGGAAGGCATATGTTTCTTGGTGTGAATCCAGGGGTTGGCATCCTAGGAAGTACCGTATATACTCGAGTATAAGTCGTTCCGAGTATAAGTCGAGGCCCTAATTTACCACAAAAAAATGGGAAAAACTTATTGACCCGAGTATAAGTCGAGGGTGAAAAATGCACAGCTACTGTAAGTGGAAAAGAGGGTCAACAATGCCCATTTGCAGCATCACTGTGCCCATTTGCAGCCATAGGTCCCCTGAACTTCAAACTTAGTAGTTAAGGGTTCCTAGATGCCCCCTAGCTGCAGCCAAAATTTGGGGTCTCTGAACCCAAAGGGTCCCGAAATGACATTGCTGCAGATGGACACAGTTGACCGAATTTGGGGCCCGTATCTCAGGGCCACTTAGTGCTAAGAACCCCAAATTTGGTGTGCAAACCCAGTGGAACTGGCACCATATAATTTTCAAAGCTGGGGTTTCTAGCACCAAGTGGCCCCTGAGATACAGGGCCCCAAAAATCAGTTCAGAAAATGTCAAGCACTTTTTTGCAGCAGAGAATGACATTTTCCAAACCGGTTTTGGGGCCCCGTATCTCAGGGCCACTTGGTGATAGGAACCCCAGCTTTGGATATGTTATTATACCAGTTCCACTGGGTTTGCACACCAAATTTGGGGTTCCTAGCACTAAGTGGCCCTGAGATATGGGGCCCCAAAGTCGGTTCAGAAAATGTCAAGCACTTTTCTGCAGCAGAGAATGACATTTTCCGAACCGATTTTGGGGCCCCGTATCTCGGGGCCACTTGGTGCTAGGAACTTCAGCTTTGGATATGTTGTGGAACCAGTTTGCACACCAAATTTGGGGTTCCTAGCACCAAGTGGTCCTGAGATACGGGGCCCCAAAGTCGGTTCGGAAAATGAAATTTTTTGCTGCAGAAAAGTGCTTGACTCGAGTATAAGTCGAGGGGGGCACTTTCAGCACATAAAAATGTGCTGAAAAATTCGACTTATACTCGAGTATATACGATATGTTATAGGTAGAATTCTTGCCTTTCTGCAAATGGGGCTAGAGATGAAGCTGGCCTTGAGTATTATCAAGGGCCAGGTCTCGGTCTTATCAGTATTGTGTCAATGTCCGCAGGCTTAGCATTCTTGATCCGAAGCTTTATACAGGGGATAACGCGGCTTAATCCACGTTGAACCCTTGGGACTTGAATTTAGTTCTGTAGGCATTACAGAAACAACCTTTTGAGCCGATACATGTTCCTTTTGGTCCTTTTTGACAAAGAAGCTAGTTTTTCTGGTAGCCATTTCTTCTTCTTCAAGAAGGGTATGAGAGCTGGCGGCTCTTTCTTGTAAAGAGCCATATTTAATCGTCCACACGGATAGTGATATTGCGCCCTCATCCTAGCTTTCTGCCAAAGGTGGTTTCAGGTTTTCACCTAAACCAGGATATTGTTTTACCTTCATTTTTTCCAGAACCCTGTTCTAAGGAAGGATAAGTCACTACACTCTTTGGATGTAGTGAGAGCAAAGTCATTCGTTAGGAGGGCTTTGGGGTAGATTGAACACAAAATCGCCCCAAAGTCATAGACCTAAAGAAAGGGTCTGAATTTTGACATAAAAGTCAAATAAGTAGGAGAGAATAGACGTATACAGTGGGCTTCAAATGATGAGGGAGGGGAGTGAATAACCTGGAAGGTGCATTGGGGGGATAGGAGGAATCCCACTCCACCTCTTTTGTGTCCATTAGGCCTAGGGGAGTGAGTCCAGTGAAGGCCATCCTGGGAGAGGGAAGCAGGAGAAGAGGTGTCAGATTTGTGGATCCAGGTTTCGGTGAGAGCAAGTAGATTAAAGGAATTTGTGACAAAGAGGTCATGAACAGCGGTGAGTTTGTTGCAAACAGAGCGGGCGTTCCAGAGGGCACAGGAAAGGGGGAGGCTGGTGTTGGGAAGAAGAGGAATGGAGACTAGATTGTGACTACTGTCAGAGGGTGTAGGGTGATGGTGATGGGTGTGTTGGGTACAGTTAAATAAAGGAGGCCCAGGGTTTGGGGAAATATCTCCAGAGATTAGGAGAAGAAGAAGAGTAAGGGAGGTAATATGAGAATTTGATTTGTATGAGTGGACATGCCTCAGTATCCTGGGGGGGTTTGTTAGCGAGTGGGCTTAGAGTTAGAAAGCGGTGATGAGTGCAGTAATAGGGGGAGAGGAGAAGTGCGGGTGATTATGTACAGATTGTGTGGTGGAGAAGGGGGGTGAAGAAAAGAGAGCTTGAGGAGAGAGGCTGCAGTCTGATGTTGTTTGCTTTGTGCAAATAGATGAAGTGCAAGAGCAGAAGTGCCACTTATTTAAAGAACCTCACTTCTTTGGAAGAACCCCCTGTATGTGTTCCCCCGTAAAGAAAGCCTTGTTTTATACTGTGTTGGGTGTGGATGGAATCTGGCAATCAATTAAGAGGTGATATAAGGCACACAACTAGCAGAGCAAAGCTTTCACATCACATTCAAATTGCAGGAGGACCAAGAGGCCAAAATTGTAAAGATAAGGGAACCCATAATTTAGGTAAGACTTAATAGCTAAATAAACATTGAAATAATGTGAGCATGGCTACAGATGGAGTTGAAACAGCAGTGACAAACAGATTTACCAAATATGCATGTAAGCAGTTTGTCAATATTCAGTTTGCAGGACATGGGAGTATAAACGCAGATTACCTGTGAAGAGAGAAGAAAATGTTCAGATGGATGGTGCAAGAGCAGAAGTGCCACTTATTTAAAGATCCTCACTTCTTTGGAAGAACCCCCTGTATGTGCAGCCCCCTGCATGCTTGAGCAGTTTTGCGCTTTGTAAATCATTACGCAGCTTTCCGAGAACCGTGACATGTCCCAGAATACTGCAGGGGAAAGAGGGGGGTGAACTTCTGCTCAGAAAACCATTGGAAGTTGGACCGGTACCTGTCAAAACCAACTTTCTCATCACCTAGGTTACATCTGTCCAATTCTAGATGCAGTCCAAGCAGAAGTCTTTGTTCCAGAAAACAAACTGGTCTCACTCGGACATGCCTATGAGATTCTTGACAAGAGTTCTGGACCTCATGGTGGCCTCCTTGAGGTTGTTTAATTTGCTCAGTTCCATTTAAGGCCTCCCCAGCAAAACATTTCAACAATGGCTCTCTCGACCTCTTTATTCTTTTATCAAGCCAAGCAGGGTATTTCCTAGCTTGTTAGAATTGTAACTCAGCCTTGAAAACGGTAAAGTAATTTATACCATACCAATGGAAAGTGATAACAGATGCTTCTCAGGCTGGGGTGGAGTGTTCCTGTCCTAGTTCAAGGAACATGGCCACCCAAAAAAGCCAAGCGCCACCATGAATATTTTGGAGCTCAGGTGGCTCTGTACCACTGGACCCACCTTCTTCAGGGACGTGCAATTGGATAACGCCATGATTGTGGCCCACCTCAGTTATATGGGGTACCAGAATTCAAACAGCCTTGACGGCAGCAAGCCTGATCATCTTGTGGATAGGTTAGTACTGTCCTGTGATCTCCATATTATTTTTTTTTTTTTTTTTTTTACATCCCAGAATTACCTCAGTTGTCTCTGTCTGGACCAGGGGGAATGGGGCCCCTCTACCATGATATCTCCGAACTTTTATATGTTAGAGATGGGAAACCTGATGTAGATATTCTGGCCTCCAGGTTTAACAAATATTAGCTCTTTGGCCAGGACCACATTTTCTACACTGTCATTGGATACACTAATAATTACTTGGTCCCGGTTCCAGTTAAAGTAGAATTCCAGGGTAAACTTAACTAGTCTTAGGTTGCCTCTCCCCTCCCCACACCTTTCCTGTGTAAGAAAGATATGTATATACATATTTACCTTTTTTTTAGGCAGTGCCGATTCAATCCAGTGAACAGACTCCCCTGTGTCAGTCATTTACCAGGGAGAGGAGGGACCGCCTACAACAGATGAATGACAACATTGCACCAGGCTTCACCAGCTGTTGTTGAGCTGTCTCTCCTCCCTTCCTGCAGCCACTGCTAAGACCGGCAAGAATATACATCTTTCTTACACAGGTTAGTCAGCATAGGTGTTAAGGGGCCCAGAAGCACCTGGTATACAGGTATACTTAAACTTCAATGAGAACACTCCAGGCCTCTTCCAAACATGCTAGACCTGCTGTCTGAGGGCCCTCTGTTCCGTCCTGCTGCTCAGATTATGGCTTTAATAGCTGGTGTGTTGAGGGACAAAGGGGTCTCCTGATTCTACAATTTCCTCATTGCTAAAAGCAAAAGCCACTCCCAGAAATATTGACATTTTGTGGCTGAAATTTTTTCTTTGCTTGGTGTGAACACAGCATTTCAACCCCAGAGGCTTTGCATTTTGGCATTCTACAATCGGGACTCAAATAGAACTTGGCCTTTAGAGAAACTTTAAACCCACATAAAAAAAGCTATTAATAAATGCTGTATTACACGCTGGTATTCATTTTCTGTATTCTGCAAATGCCTTGTTGATCCTGCTGTGATCTATCTCCATCTTCTGTCCAACTCTGCACACGCTCAGTTTTCAGAGAGTTCCTATGTTGAACATTATTTTCCTATCAAATCTGAGCAGCCCATGTTACACGGGTGGGCGTATACATAATGGTAATTGACAGCCCCCTCCCTCCTCCTGCCCACTAATCAGCTAAACACAATGGAGGTGGGATATTACATGTAGATTAATGGAGGCTTTGCCTCCCCATTCTAAGACACAGGCTGGAGGGGTGTCACAGCCTGTGACTGGCAGAAATCCACCCACACCATGGTAATGTTAAAAAAAATAATAATTTAATTTCAGATATATTTTTGTTTGACAATTTAAAATGGATTGATATTTTTTACTCTGTATTTCATACATGCTGTTTTTTTTTTTTTTTTGAACATGTGACCAGCTGCAGACAGGCTGGGAATGTGCTGTATGGGAATGAGCTGTGTCATGTGACAGCTGTATATTAATTAGGAAAAAGGTATTTCATTTTTTTTTTTTTATATATTAACCACTTGACCACTGGGCACCTAAACCCCCTTCTTAACCGGACCAATTTTCAGCTTTCGGTGCTCTCACATTTTGAATGACAATTACTCAGTCAGGCAACATTGTACCCATATGAACATTTTTGTCCTTTTTTTCACACAAATAGAGCTTTCTTTTGGTGGTATTTAATCACCACTGGGTACTTTATTTTTTGTGCTATAAAAGAAAAAAGACCGAAAATTCTGTAAAAAAAAATGCATTTTTCTTTGTTTCTGTTATAAAATTTAGCATGCCAGAAAAGTACAAATACCCCCCAAATGACCCCTTTTTGGAAAGAAGACATTTCAAGGTATTTAGAAAGATGCATGATGAGTTTTTTGAAGTTGTCATTTTTCCCACAATTCTTTGCAAAATCAAGATTTTTTTTTTTTTCACAAAATTGTCATATTAGCAGGTTGTTTCTCTCACACAGCATATGCATACCACAAATTACATCCCAAAACACATTCTGCTATTACTCTCGAGTACGGTGATACTTTTTTTTTTTCTCACACAAATAGAGCTTTCTTTTGGTGGTATTTAATAACCGCTGGGTTTTTTATTTTTTACGCTATAAATTAAAAAAGACCGAAAAATCTGTTAAAAAAATATATTTTTCTTTTGTTTCTGTTATAGAATTTTACAAATTGGTAATTTTTCATAATACATTTTGGCCAAATTTTATACCGCTACATATCTTTGATAAAAATAATCCAAATCGGTGTATATTTGGTCTGTGTGAAAGTTATAGCGTCTAGAAGCTGTGGGGCCAATCACTGAAAATTGATCATACCTGAAGTGCTGACCCTAATAAGCCAGGACAGTACAAATACCCCCCAAATGACCCCTTTTTGGAAAGTAGACATTCAAAGGTATTTATAAAGAGGCATTGTGAGTTTTTTTGAAGTTGTAATTTTTTCCCACAATTCTTTGCAATATCAAGATTTTTTTTTTTTTCCTTTTTTCACAAGTGTCATATCATCAGGTTATTTCTCACACACATCCTATGCATACCACAAATTACTTCCCAAAATACATTCTACTACTCCTGAGTATGGAGATAACACGTGTGAGACTTTTACACACTGTGGCCACATACAGAGGCCCAACATGCAGGCAGCACCTTCAATAATTCTTGGAGCATTAATTACACATCTAATTTCTTGACTACCTCTTGCACCTTTTGAAGGCCCTGGAGCACTAGGACAATTAAAAAAAAAAAAAAAAAAAGACCCCATTATGGAAAGAAAACACCTCATCGTATAATCTGAGGCATATCGAGTCTTTTGAACATGTAATTTTTTTTTCTACAAATTTTTGGAAATTGTGGAAAGAAAAATGAAAACGAATATTTTTTTTTTTTTTTTTTTTACACAAAGTTGTCCATTTTTTTATACAATATTTCTAACACATAGTATGTACATGGCAAAAATGACACCCCAAAATACATTCTGCTACTCCTCCTGAGTATGGCGATACCACATGTGAGACTTTTACACAGCCTGGCCTCTAATTTGACTACCTATTACACTTTGAGGCACCGTAGTGGCATGGATGAGCCATGGATGGGGATGGTTAAGCATGGCTGAGTATGGATGGATGAGTATTGCCGAGTGAGGATGGATGAGTATAGATGCCTGAGCATGGATAGATGGATGGATGAGTATTGCTTGAGCATGGATGGATGAGTATTGCTGGGATTGCTGGATGAGGCTGCAATGGGCAGTACACATCCAGCTCACAGCGCTGCTGCACCTGATCTCTCCCCTCGCACTGTACCGATTGGTTCAGAGAGGGGAGAGAGGAACCGGACATGAGGCCGGTTTGTTTACAAGTGATCGCTCCATCATTTGATGGAGAGATCACTTGGTAAACGGCCGATGTCAGCGGCCATTTACCATGATCCGTGATGCACGACGGATATTCCCGGGTGCACGCCCAAGGGGGCGCGCGGGAGCAAGATTCTGGGAGGACGTCCATGGACGCCCTCCCAGAATAAGCCGACCGCTCTGCAGCCGACTTTCGGCTATGGCCCATTCGCCAAGTGGTTAGTCGGTGCCATTATCCACATACAGAAATGGAAGGTAGTTGATTAACCACTTGACCTCTGGGGGATTTACCCCCCTTCAAGACCAGGAAATTTTTTTTGCAATATGGCACTGCGTTACTCTGACAATAGCGTGGTTGTGCGACACTGTACCCAAATAAAATGTATGTAATCCCCCCCCCCCCCAAAATAGATATTTATTTTGGCGGTATTTGATTACCAGTGCGTGTTTTATATTTTTTGCCCTATGAACAAAAAAGTCGGAAAGTAAAAAATGTTTTACTTTCTGCTATAAAATGCATCCTATAAAATAAAAAAAATAGCAAAAAAAAAAAAAAAATCTAATGCCTTCATAAATGTAAGCCAATATGTATTCTGCTACATTTTTTTGGTAAAATGATTGGTTTATGCGAGCGTTATAGCATCTACAAATTATGGGATATATTTATGGATATTTTTTTTTCTGTGCCTAGCCTGTGTTTTTGTGTACTGTTAGGTGCTTTTACTAAAGTAAGAGGTGGATTTTGCGCCCTGCTGGGCTGGAACACAAAGTTAATTCCCCGTCACCCACAAAACAAAGATAATGCAAAACTTTTTCTTTCTCTCCCAAGCAAACTTCACATCAGTAGCTCTCTCAAGTTTTTGGCTTCATGAGTCCCAGGCAAGAGCAAGCTCTTGCTCCAGTCCTGCTTTATTTATAAGCCTATCCCACACCCACATAACTGTCCCTGAGCCACCCCCATCAAATCATTCTTTGCAGCTATTACCTTTTGTACCACCACCCCCTCCCTTTAGAATGTAAGCTCTATGAGCAGGGCCCTCCTGTACCTTTTGTATTGAACTGTACTGTAATTGTGTCGTCCCCCTTATACATTGTAAAGCGCTAAGTAAACTGTTGGCGCTATATAAATCTCGTATAATGATGATGATAATAATAATAATAATAATAAAGCACCACTAATGAGTCCTGGTGATCACAAGTGGACCACAAAATCTGGTCTGGAGCCAACCCTGCCAAGGTTGCTGGTAAAACCTGGACCTGATTCCACCTCAGTTCTCTGCAAATGAATGCATGCAAGATGAAACATAACGTCCATCAATCACCTCGCCTTTCATAATGTCACAATGCATGATTCTGCTTCGGAGAGCCACCATGATGAAGCAGTAAAACGGCAAGTGGTTAAGCAGTGTGTGTTTTTTTTAGTATCCCTTTAACCACTTGCTGACCGACTCCTGTACATATACATCGGCACTTTGAAGATGGATATCTCGGTAACGGCAGCAGCTGCTGCCACAACCGAGGTATCCATCTCTTCAGGAGCCGGTTGTGTTTACGATAATGGTGGTCTCTGCTGCGGATTTGCCGTGAGATCACCGTTATTGGAGGTGGGAAAGGGGCACCCCCTCCCACCGGAGCAGTCGGGAGCGGCGGAGGTGATCGGGTCCTTGTGGCTGGGTATTAGAGCTGCACGATTCTGGCTAAAATGAGAATCACGATTTTTTTTGCTTAGAGGATAGATCAAGATTCTCTCACGATTCTCGCGGCGTAACATAATCTTTCACATTAAAACAAAAACAATTGTGCTAACTTTACTGTTTCGTTTTTTTTTTTTTGTTTTTTTTTTTTTAATTTATTGAAGCATTTTTTCCCAAAAAAATGCATTTGAAAGACCGCTGGGCAAATACAGTGTGACATAAAATATTGCAGTAATTGCCATTTTATTCCCTATGGTCTCTGCTAAATAAATATAATATAATATAAAATAATATAATATAAAATGTTTGGGGGTTCCAAGTAATTTTTTTAGCAAAAAATATTGATTTTAACTTAAAAAAGAAGTGTCAGAAAAAGATTTAGACTTTAAGTGGTTAAAGTTCCTGCATTTACTCCTTGTTTAAAACTTGGCAGACTGCCCAGTTATTTGTTTACACAGAGAAGTTTATCCCTTTGATCTAAGAAGGAAATTGGTTACAATGTTTCAAGTTCTAAACTTGGCAGACTGCCCAGATGCTTTCTTTTGACAGCTGAGTGAGCAGATAATCTCTCTACTTGTTTATATGAAAGAATCGACAGATCGTCAGAGGGGGTGAATTGAGATCACGATTTTTTAACGATTAATTGTGCAGCTGTACTGGGTATGGAGACGAGTGAGGCTAAGATGGGCCCCCACCCGTCTCCATACCATAGCAGGGCGGAAGCAATGTCATAACGTCACTTGCGCCCATACGTCTTAAAGGCACATTTTTTCAATGTGGTTTTTTCAAATGACAAAATTGTATTTTTATTTATTTTTTAGTGCATTTTTAATCCAAATATGAGATCTGAGGATTTTTGACCCCAGAGCTCATATTTAAGAGGACCTGACATGCTTTTATTACAAGGGATGTTTACATTCCTTGTAATAGGAATAAAAGCGAACCAATTTAAAAAAAAAAAAAAAAAAAAGTGGAAAAAAAAAAAATCAAGTAAAATAAATAAGAAATTTTTTTTTTTTAAAGCGCCCTGTCCGAACGAACTCATGCGCAGAAGCGAACGCATACGTGAGTAGCGCCCGCATATGAAAACGGTAGTCAAACCACACATGTGAGGTATCGCCGCGATCGTTTGAGCGAGAGCAATAATTCTAGCCTTAGACCTCCTCTGTAACTCAAAAAATGCAACCTGTAGAATTTTTTAAACGTCGCCTATGGAGATTTTTAAGGGTAAATGTTTGACGCCATTCCACGAGTAGGCACAATTTTGAAGCATGACATGTTGGGTATCAATTTACTTGGCGTAACATTATCTTTCACAATATAAAAAAAAAATTGGGCTAACTTTACTGTTGTCTTATTTTTTTTATTCAAAAAAGTGAGTTTTTTCCAAAAAAAGTGCGCTTATAAGACCGCTGTGCAAATACGGTGTGAAAAAACGTGTTGCAATGACCACCATTTTATTCTCTGGGGTATTAGAAAAAAAAACCCATATATAATATTTAGGGCTGCAACTAACGATTATTTTCATAATCGATTAGTTGGCCGATTTATTGTTTCGATTAATCGATTATTCGGTTAATAACCTAAAAAAAAAGTGTGGTGTATAATTTAGTTTAATATTTAAAGTTTAAAAAAAAGGAAATTTATTCCTAAATATCTCAATGCAGTGGTAAATATAAATTACCAACTTTATGGTTGGGGAGCAAAAGCTCTAATCCACTCTGAGAATAAGACAGAGGAGATATACTGTAGTGTATAGTATATACAATTAGAAGAGATCTACTGTATATACTATTAGAGGAGATCTACTGTATATACTACTAGAGGAGATCTACTGTATATACTATTAGGAGATCTACTGTATCTACTATTAGAGGGCTACTGTACATACTATTAGAGGAGGGCTACTGTATATACTATTAGAGGAGATCTACTGTATATACTATTAGAGGAGATCTACTGTATCTACTATTAGAGGAGGGCTACTGTACATACTATTAGAGGAGATCTACTGTATATACTATTAGAGGAGAGCTACTGTACATACTATTAGAGGAGATCTACTGTATATACTATTAGAGGAGATCTATTGTATATACAAGTAGAAGAGATATACTGTATATACTATTAGAAGAGATAGTATATAAAGTATTAAAGGGTGAATCTGGTAAATATCATCAGACTCGGACATCAATTTTTTTCATTCAGCGAATGTACAAAGATTTTTCGTCTGAATATTCTCGTCTGAAAATTGACTTGGCTGAAAAAAGCATAGATGTGAATGTGTCCCATAGGAAACCATGTAAATGAACTGTAGTGCGTTTATTCAAAAAGCACCAAAAAACACGCACAGATGTGAAGCAGGTCTAAGACGTTGAGTAACATAATGGGGTTAAAAAAAATAAAATTAGCCCTTTAGATAATCATTACTGTAAGGGGTTCATTTTTTTACTGTAGAACTGTGAAAGTTTGATTTACAGTAGCGATTATTTGCTCTTTTTGTGCTATAAAGGGCTCATTTTAGTTTTTTTTAACCCCATTATGTTACTGTCCGATTAATCGATTATGAAAATAGTAATCGATTAATTTCATAATCGATTAGTTGTCGATTAATCGATTAGTTGTTTCAGCCCTAATAATATTTGGGGGTTCTAAGTAATTTTCTAGCAAAAAAACAGTTTTAAACTTGTAAACACCAAAATCTCAAAACGAGGCTAGTCTTTAAGCGATTAAGTACTCTTAACCACTTCCCGACCGCCATAAAGCAAAATGATGGGCGCTAAGGGATTGTATTATCCTGATTGGACGTCATATGATATCCAGTAGGATAAGCCGCAAGCGCGCACCCGGGCGCTCGGTAGTGTGGTGTCAGTTTGACACACCGTATTTCTGATCTAGGTAAAGAGCCTATGATATAGGCTTTTTACCATGTGATCAGCTGTGTCCAATCACAGCTGATCACAGTGTAAACAGGAAGAGCCGGCTTTTTCTCCACTCGCACTGACAGGCATGAGTAGAGGACAGCTGATCGGCTGCTCTCCTGGCGAGGGGGGGGGTCTGCGCTCATAATCAGCGCAGACCCATCGAGGATGCCTACTTCAGGCCACCAGGTGAGTCCACCAGTGGTGCCAATTAGGATTAGTACTGTGCCCAGTACTTCCTTATCAGTGTTACCCATGATTGCCCATCAGTGCTGCATATCGGTGCCACCTAATCAGTGCCCGTCAGTCAGGCCTCATCAGTGAAGGAGAAAACATACTTATTTACAAAGTTTTTTTTAAACGGAAACAAAACTTTTTTTTTCAAAATTTTCAGTCTCTTATTTATTGCACTACAAATAAAAAAAAAACAAAAACTCCAGTGGAGAACAAATACCACCAAAAGTTCTATTTTTGGGAAATTATAAAAATTTTGTTTGGGTACAGCGTCGCATGACTGTGCAATTGTCATTCGAAATGTGACAGCGCTGAAAGCTGTAAATTGTACTGGGCAGGAAGTGGGTGAAAGTGTCCTGTATTGAAGTGGTTAACTACTTGCTGACCAGCCACAGTATATATACTGCGGCAGGTCGGCTCTATTGTGCGAAACTACTTGCCTGTACGTAGTTTTGTGTAATGGATACTGTAGGTGCGCAGCGCCCGGTTGCTCCACAGAGTGGCAGAATGGGGATCTGCCTATGTAAACACGGCGGATCCCTGTTCTGAGAGAGGACACACTGAGATCTGCTGTTCCTAGTGGTCAGGTACAGCGATCTTTGTGTTATCTCAGTAGTGGGCCCATTCCCCACACAGAACACACCCAGGCAACACAGTTAACCCCTTGAGGACCCACTAGTGTTAACCCCTTCCCTGCCAGTGTCATTTATACATTGATCAGTGCATTTTTTTTTTTTTTTTTTTAGCACTGATCACTGTAGTAATATCACTGGTCCCCAAAAAGTGTCACTTGTGGTCAGATTTGTCCCCGGCAATGCCGCAGTCCCACTAAAAAATCCCCTATTTTTCAGACCCTATAACTTTTGCGCAAACCAATCAATATTTGCTTATTGTGATTATATATATATATATATTTTTTTTTTACCAAAAATATGTAGAAGATGAACGGATCTATAAATTTGTGTGTATGTGTGTGTGTGTGTGTGTGTATATATATATATATATATATATATATATATATATATATATATATATATATATATATATATATATATATATATATATATATATATATATATATATATATCTCATACACAGTATCTCACAAAAGTGAGTAGACCCCTCACATTTTTGTAAATTATTTTATTCTATCTTTTCATGTGACAACACTGAAGAAATGACACTTTGCTACAATAGTAGTGAGTGTACAGCTTGTATAACAGTGTAGATTTGATCTCCCCTCAAAATAACTCAACATACAGCTAATAATGTCTAAACCACTGGCAACAAAAGTGAGTACACCCCTAAGTGAAAATGATAATCAAAGGGTAATTGCGTGTTTTTTGTGTAAACTTTGTGCTGCTTTTACTAAGGGAAGTGATGAATTTCTTTTTTCATGCATCAGGGGACACAGAGTCAGGCTAATAATCATTACCTGCTGAGTTATACTTCATCATCAGGTGAATGGACACTGGTAGACCAAAGGTCTTCAGGCAGGAAGTGATCCCCTATATAACCCCTCCCATACAGGAAGTACTTTATTTTTTTACCAGTGTCTGCAAGGTGGATGGCACGGTTTGTTTGAGCTCTCTGAGCTCCAGGTCTCTAGTCCCACAAAAGGTTCCAAAATGAATCAAGGGATTGACCGATCGGATCCATTTGACACAGGCTTTTAGATAAATGGTACCCGAGCCTCGCAAAGAAGAGGTTTTGCCGGTGACGTGGCCTCTGGATGCTGGACCCTGTGGAGTGGAAATCCTGGACACTACAGCGCTAAGGCATTTTCTACAGGGTGCTGTACAGGTCCAAGGGAGTGGACCCTAAACATCAAAAGGGTACCCAGTCCTTGTAGGTCCAAGTGACAAGAACCCGCCGTAAAGGGTGAAGTTTGGGCCCTTAGTTTCTAAGTGGCCCTGCGCCCAGACGGGTATGTGAAACCCCTTTATTTTATTATTGTGGAGTGTTCCAGTGATTGTAACAATCAGTCAAGCTAGCTAAAAGCTGGACACCTGTGTGCGGTGGCCATACAGGGGAGTTTTGGGCTAGCTGTCGGTGCTTGAAAAGTGTAACTTTTTTGCTTGTGTATGGCTGTTATTTACCTGTATGATGGCGCAAGACAGTGCGCCATTTTCGCCTTGGTTCGCCATGGTGCATGTGTGTTCTCAAGAGCGCCTCTGGGCTCGGCAGTTTGTTGGCTATGGCGCACGTGGCTTCGCCGCACATGCGCCGTAGCCTTTATCTGGGCGCACGAAGATTCGGGTTTAACGCGAATATAGTCATGCATGTTCGCTGGGACCACGTGCATGCGTACGCACTCACAGAATGCTCCGGCGCACACCCAGCTTATTTAAACTGTATAGTCAAAGCATGTGGTGCTTCCAGAAGGCAGCAGTGGGACGCAGAGCAGGCTCTGAACAGACACTTGCAGTGGTTCCTTTTTCTCTTACCCGGGTCACGTGAGTCGCCAGGTGTTGCTTGGCAGGCTAAAGGTATTTTAATACTACACCCATGTCCTCTATGTTTGTGTTTATTAAACGTCTTCCAAAAAGAGGAGTGGGACTAACACCACAGGGAAGGACACTCCTATGTCGTCAGTAGTTACTGATGAACCTAGTCGTATCCCTAGTGTTGTATCCCCTGAAGGACCAGGGGCTTCTGGGCAATCTGAGCTGCTGCGCCTATCTGGTATTGTGCCTACAGTCAACGCTGCCGCTTCACCCTTTATCACTAAGGATGAACTGTCCTCAGCCCTAGTCGGGTTAAAGCACAGGAATGCTGGCATGATTGCCTTCATCCCGCAGGATGGCAGGAAGTGTGACAGATTCCCCCCTCCAAGGATTCTCCTAGTCTGGAGCAGGAATGGGTTGAAGATGGGGATGAGCTTAACCACTTAAGGACTAGCCTTGTTTTGAGATTTTGATGTTTTACAAGTTTAAAACTGTTGTTTTTTTTTTTTTTTTTTCTAGAAAATTACTTAGAACCCCCAAACATTATATATTGTTTTTTTTTTCTAACACCCTAGAGAAGAAAATGGTGGTCATTGCAATACTTTTTTTTTCACACCGTATTTGCGCAGCTGTCTTACAAACGCACTTTTTTTGGAAAAAATTCACTTTTTTTGAATTAAAAAAATAAGACAACAGTAAAATTAGCTTGCTAATTTTTGTTTATATTGTGAAAGATAATGTTACGCTGAGTAAAGCCCGCTCGTGGAATGGCGTCAAACCTTTAGCCTTAAAAATCTCCATAGGTGACATTTAAACAAAATTCTACAGGTTGCATGTTTTGAGTTAGAGGAGGTCTAGGTATATATATATATATATATATATATATATATATATATATATATATATATATATATATATATATATATATATATATATATATATATATATATATATATATATATATATATGTATGTGTGTGTATATGTGTATATATATATATCTCTATCTCTATCATCTCTATCTCTATCATCTCTATCTCTATCATCTCTATCTCTATCATCTCTATCATCTCTATCTCTATCTCTATCATCTCTATCTCTATCTCTATCATCTCTATCATCTCTATCTCTATCTCTATCATCTCTATCTCTATCTCTATCATCTCTATCTCTATCATCTCTATCTCTATCATCTCTATCTCTATCATCTCTATCTCTATCATCTCTATCTCTATCTCTATCATCTCTATCTCTATCATCTCTATCATCTCTATCTCTATCTCTATCATCTCTATCTCTATCTCTATCATCTCTATCTCTATCATCTCTATCTCTATCATCTCTATCTCTATCTCTATCTCTATCATCTCTATCTCTATCTCTATCATCTCTATCTCTATCTCTATCATCTCTATCTCTATCTCTATCTCTATCTCTATCTCTATCATCTCTATCTCTATCTCTATCATCTCTATCTCTATCTCTATCATCTCTATCTCTATCTCTATCATATATTAGGGTTATACCGATACCAGTATCGTCACCGATACCAAGAATTTGCCCAAATACTTGTACTCAGGCAAATGCTCCTGATACCTTGAGAGTCAGCAGTGATCGGCATGTGGGGGAGTTACAAGCTACCCCCCGCTTTCAGCTGCTTTAGTAAAATCTATACAGCAGTGATCGGTGCTTGTAACTCCCCCACACGCGATCACCGCTTACTGTCACTGCATCCTCTAAACCCCCTCTGTTCCGCTGTCCCCCTCCATGTCCTCCTCCTTCCTTTGTGTATGGACAGAGTTAGCTGACTCTGTCCATTCACATAACTGAAACATTGTAACCTCCCTGAGATTACGATGTCTCAGTTTATGAATGGTGAGGAGCATCTGTCTTCTCTTCATTCATTTTCAGTGCAGCTGAGGCTGCAGAGAAAGGGACTGGGGAATCTCTATCCTCGGTTTCTTTCTCTGTCTCAAGGGGGAGATAAAAAAAAAAGAAAGCATTGAAAAAAAAACAAAAAAAAAAAATTGTAAAAAAACAAAACGCTGCATTTTTTTTCTTTTTTTGAGCACGTCACTTTAACTAGTTCCCAACCACCATGAGCAGAGGTACTGCTACAGGGTGGGCGTCTTCTGCCGAATCACGTATACATGTGTCCATTTACACACAGTACTGCGGCTCGGCCTTACCCTCTCCGTCTCCCGATTGGTTCAGTGGTTGTGATTAACCGCAGCTAGAGCCATCAGCTCACTGGCTGTGGTTGACCTGCTACCAAAAGCCAATCAGGAGTGCGTGTCCCCAGAGAGGCAAGGCTCTCATGGACATGGAAAAACGAATTGGCTGACAAATGCATACAGTTTTGAATATGTAGGGGTTATGTGCTTTAAAATGAAGAAAGACTGCAAAGTCATGATGTGTAGGCCACCATTTTCAGGAGAGGTTGCTTTGTCCTCTCATTGTACCAGTCTTTCCTTCACTACACTGGTATGCATATACTATGCACTTTGCTTGTGTTTTGATGTTGGATATTTTGAATGTGTAAAGCTGCGGTGTCAGGAAAACTCAGAATGGTTCTATAAAGAGTGCATCCCTGTGTTTTTCAAGTGCAGAAATACAAAAGTTTGAACATCCTTAGGATCCTTCAAGGTTGGGGGGCCTTCCACACCATCCGTCACCCAACCATAATGGTTTTTAAAATTTGTACCACAGTGATTTGGCAGCAATTCACACCATGTAACTGGGATGTTTAAAACCTGTCCCAGGCCTATTGACACCATGGGATTGGTGGTTTCACAAACTTTTACATCTCCATCATGTTGTTTAAAAATATGATGTAAAAAATATATTTATATGAAGCTTATCCTGGGCAACAGCCATGTAAATGTCTGTAAAATTTAGGGGTGCAAAGGATCGTCATCGATCCGTGATCCGATCCACGGAGGTTGATCCGATCCGCGGAGGTTGATCCGTACGGGACACCTCTGTGGCCTCGGCCATAGGAAAGGCCGCGGCTTTGGCCTAGCTCCGGCCATCTTGGTACACCCGGCGGCCGTTTAGCACGTCGAATGACGGAGTGATCACTTGTAACAAACCGGCGTCATGTCATGACGCCGGTTCCTCTCTCTCTCCCCTCTGTGTACTGATCTGTACAGTGGAGGGGAGAGAACGGATGGCAGCAGTGCCAATACTCTGCAATGCCCTGCCAATACTCTGCAATGCCCTGCCGCAATACCCTGCTGCAATGCCCTGCCAATACTCTGCCAATAGGGAGATTGTGTATATTACTGTGGGGGAGATTTTTTTTTTCGTTGATCCGAAAATGATCCGAACCGTGAGTTTTTTGATCCGTTGCACCCCTAGTAAAATTGTCCAATCTGTTTTTGATCTTATGATTAGATGTGTACAAATGTCTAAAGTGTTTTTTTATATATATATATATATATATATATATATATATATATATATATATATATATATATAATGTGTACATATATATATATATGTATGTATATATGTGTGTGTGTGTATATATATGTAATTTCTTTGATCATAATTTTGTTTATTCTTTTTTAAGCTTCTTATCTGGAGATGATTCTTCTACATCCATTGAGATTACAGAAAGAGATGTTGAAATAGTGGCTAGCAATGACTCCAATATTTGCAGTAAAGCAAGAGGAAGTAATAAGGTAAGTTGTTGGTTGCAGTGTTTTGAATGTTAAATATACCACTTAACAAGAACATTTATCACCTTAAAAATTATATTAATTTTTAGTCTGGTTGAATGAAAGAGGCGCCAGGTGCTCTAGGGGAAAAAAAAAGGGCATTGGGCAAGAAATGTAATTTGTACTATTTTGTTAAAGCTGTAATTTTGTTCCAAATTATAATCTCTTAGATTGTAAGCTCTAAGGAGAAGGGCCTCCTGATTCCTACTGTAGTAAAGTATTTGTACTGTCTACCCTACCCTAAGTTGTAAAGCGCTACCTAAACTGTTGGCGCTATATAAATCCTGTACAATAATAATACATTTTTAGTGCACACAAACTTCTTCAAATATACCTTTTACTAGTGTGTCTATGTGATGGACCTTGTCTCCTTCCCAGAGATATCAGCTTTTCTAGTTTACAATTTTGTTTGTGCGGTGCGATGAGATAGCTGCAGGGTGATATACAGGTCCAGGGCCGTGATCCATCGCTATTGAGCCGAGTACCTTAAGATCCCCCCCTGGGGGTATGCCCACCGTGACACAATTAAGTCTGAGCTTTATATACAGTCCAGCATCATGCACAGGTTAGACCAGGTAACCCTGTATCTGTTTTGTTACTGTGTAAACTAGGCCATGTTTAAAATGTGTTTTTTTTTTTTTTTTTTTTTTTTTTTTTTACTGTGTAAACCAGTGTTTCTCAACTCCAGTCCTCAAGGTGCCCCAACAGGTCATGTTTTCAGGGCTTCCATTATTTTGCACGGGTGATTTGCTCAGTTTCACTGCCTTAATAATTACCACAGCTGTTTAATCTGAGGGAAATCCTGAAAACATGACCTGTTGGGGTGCCTTGAGGACTGGAGTTGAGAAACACTGGTGTAAACTATCAAACTTCGCTCTCTAAACTGCAGGCATACATTAGCTGTGCCGAAGACCTGCACAACACTCAGCCCCATACACACTATTAGAGTTTCTGCAGATTTTTGTCTTCAGATTTACCAAAACCATGTAGTGCAAGGGCCTGTCTGATTGCATACAAATTGAAACTCTTAAGGTTTGACCTCATAGTATATGGTTTTCGTAAATCTGAAGACAAAAATCGGCAGAAAATCTAACAGTGTGTATGGGTCCTTAGAGTAAGGATGCGTCCCTTGCACTGTAGATGTAACCATATATTCAAGGATTGACCAAGTTAAAAAAAATTTAGCGGACTTTGTGGGCACATGAGAGAATCAGTAAAAAAGTATACATTTTATTACAACATAGTTAAAAAAACATATAAACGTACAAACACCCTGTATGGACACAGTTACCCAATAATGCAGTTATAGAGGACTGGACCTACGGTACAAAGATTAATTTAATACTGTATCAAGTAGGGGTGCGCATCTTCACTGGCCTCACGATTCAATTACAATTATCCGGTCCACGATTCTATTCGATTCCACGATGCATCACGATTACTGCACACGGTTTTCATCCAAAAAATTCAAGCAGTCAGAAGAACTTCATTTTCTAAATTTTATCTGTTCTTAAAAAAAAAAAAAAAAACAACAACACTCCCTGCAAGGAGCAAAGTGTAACCACAGCAGACAACTTATAGAGGAGCTACAGACTGCCCCCAAATGACTACAGAGGATGGTAAGACTGCAGACATGATACAAGAGATGGTCAGGGACTGCAAACGTGATACAAGAGATGGTCAGGGACTGCAAACGTGATACAAGAGATGGTCAGTGACTGCAGACTTGATACGTGAGATGGTCATGGACTGCAAACGTGATACAAGAGATGGTCAGAGACTGCAAACGTGATACAAGAGATGGTCAGTGACTGCAAACATGATACAACTGATGATCAGAGACTGCAGACATGATTCAAATCATTCCTGATTTCTGGTGAATGATTTGAACACAGCAGAGCACACTCAGCACTGTAATTACTTTGAATACACAAAAGATTTCTTTCAATCAGATCACAGATTTATATATTACAGGACTATATTTTTCACTACTTAATAACACTCTTTAGTACATCACCACAAAGCACTGCACACCATTTTTTATTTTTTATTGCCCTATCTGCATGATTACTGTGTAGAGGTGGGGGGGGGGGGGGGGGAGGACTATGTGGATGCTGGTCGAGAAGGATGGGAATTGGTCCGTGGTGACACTGGGCAGGGGAGCGCTATGGTAATGAAACAGTATGGTGACAGGTGAGGGGCAGGGTATTGGTCAGCTTGGCTTGGATAGCACAGTCTGGCACCTCCCTTACCACGTCCACCCCCTCGGTGTCCTCCCCGTGGCCCCCTCACCTGGCTGATGCGACACACCTGGCTGAATATGCCGCGGCTCCACTCTCCTCCTCGGAGCTCCGTGCTCCACAAGCCGGCCGCCGCTGCCACTCTTAGCAGCAGTTCCAAACACCGGCTCTCCTTGTCCCCGCCAAAGTGCACACAGCGTCGCTCCTCGACGCTGGGCAGCAGGGGATGGCAGGAAGCAGGAAAAGCTGGCGTGGCTTACTCCCACGGGTCTTCGGCGGCTTTCGGCTCCGCTCGGTCGCAAAGGCAGGGCATAACACGGCGCGAGGATGACGTCATCCAAACATCGATTATTCCAGTCGTAGCATGGATGTCGCATCGTGTATGGTCGATTCGCGATGCTACGATTATTTTCAACAGCCCTAGTATCAAGGTAAAAGAAATTTCTGATCCAGTAATGCCTCTAAAAACGTGCTTGTCGAAGCGTATCACTAAATTATTAGATTACTCAGGACAGATACTGGGTAGGTGCTGGTAAACTTGTGGCTCAAGGTGTGGGAGAACTTGACCAAACTGACAAACAGCTGAAAAAATGAAATTGCATATGTGTGTCTAAAAGTAGTGGGATACACATATATCATGTGGTCTATAGTAGATACCACTGGTATATAGTAGTCATGTATAAGTATTTGAGTATAAATCACACACAGCGCTGAGTGGTCACAAATTTCCACTATAAGCGTGTTCAATACAATAGTACCAAGAAATGGCCCATGGATACTGGACCAAGTTATTAAATGGGTAAGTATACAGTCCCCTTAAGTATAGAGGCGAATGGAATATCTGAATGTGTAAAAACTGCACTTATCATATAGGGGGATACCTTTTGTTGGAGCTCAAGTTGGTATTGCTGCATACATAGGGGAAAAGTGTGCCCCTTTTGGTGCTACACCCCTGTGGACAGCTTTCCTTGCTATGTGTGAAAGTGTCTCGACCTAACATCGTCTTTTAACCTTATACAAAGCAATTGGGCTAACTTTACTGTTTTTGTGTTTTTTAAGTCAAAAAAGCTGCGCAAATACGGTGTGACATAAAATATTTAAACAATTGCAACAATTTTATCCTCTAGAGTCTCTGCTAAAAAATATATATATATATATATATATATATATATATAATGTTTGGAGTTTTTAAAGTAATTTTTTTGCAAAAAATACTAATTTAAACTTGTAAGCAAAAAGTTCCAGAAAAGGCCTGGTCTTAACCACTTAAAACGGAGTTCCGCTTAAAAAAAAAAATTAAAAGTCAGCAGCTAAAAATACTGCAGCTGCTGACTTTTAATAATCAGACACTTACCTGTACCAGGGTCAAGTGATGCGGGGGAACGAAGCCCCGCTCGTCTCCCCCTCAGCTTGGCGGCGCTGGCATTGTAACTGTGGGCGCGCGGCTGTGACTTCACAGCCGGGCGCGCACTGCGGATGCGCGCCGGGACTGGCTGAGCGATCATCTGGGACCTGTCACGTGTCCCAGATTGCCTAGAGGGAGGGGGGAGAGCTGATCTCCCTTCCTGCACCGAGGGAAGTGATGTCAGGAGCCCAGGTGCCAAAGGAGGCAGATTACAAGGGACCCCCTAGCAATAGGCATTAAAGAGGTGAGTAGAAAAAAAAAAATTCCTCCCAAATGTTTTTTTATTTTTATTTTTTATGCACATTAATGATTTTTTTTTTTTTTTTTTTTTTTTTTTTTTTTTTTTTTTTTTTTTTAGATGTTTACAAGTTTAAAAACATTTTTTTTAGCTAGAAAATTACTTAGAACCCCCAAACATTATACTTTTTTTTTTCTAACACTCTAGAGAATAAATTTGCAGTCGTTGCTATACTTTCTGTCACACCGTATTTGCGCAGCGGTCTTGCAAGCGCACTTTTTTTTGGAAAAATACACCTTTTTGAATTAAATAAGACAACCATAAAGTTAGCCTTATTTTTTTAATTTTTTTTATATATTGTAAAAGATAATGTTATGCAGAGTAAATTGATAGCCAACATGTCACGGTTCAAAATTGCGCCCGCTCGTGGAATGGCGACAAACTTTTACCCTTAAAAATCTTCATAGGCGACGTTTAAAAAAATTCTACAGGTTGCATGTTTTAAGTTACAGAGGAGGTCTAGGGCTAGAATTATTCTAGTTCTACCGATCGCGGCGATGCATGTGTGGTTTTAACACCGTTTTCATATGCGGGCGCTACTCACGTATGCGTTCGCTTCTGCATGCAAGGTCGGCGGAACGGGGCGCTTTTAAAATTTTTTTTTTTTTTTTTTCCTTATTTATTTTACCGTTTTTATATTTACACAGTTTTTAAAAAAAAAAAATAAAAATAAAAATTGTGTCACTTTTATTCCTAATACAAGGAATGTAAACATCCCTTGTAATAGAAAAAAAGCAAGACAGGACCTCTTAAATATAAGATCTGGGGTCAAAAAGATTTACACAAAAATGAAATAAAAAATAAATAAATGAAAATGTTGTCATTTAAAAAAAAAAAAGGCACTTTAATGCTATGGGCGGAAGTGACGTTTTGACGTCGCTCCCTCCCTGCAGTGTCATGGAGATGGGTGGGGGCCATCTTTCCCTCACTTGTCTCCATGCCACTGACGTGAAAGGACCGACTCGCCGCTGCCGATGGCCCCGGTAAGCAGCGGAGGGTACCGGAGCACGGCAGGGGTGCCCCTCTCCCGCCACCGATAAAAGTGATCTCGCAGCAAATCTGCCGCAGATGCCGCTTTTATCTTGTAGCTGGCCATACACGGGGATACCAGGGTTATGGCAGCTAGCTGCTGCCATAACGATATCCGTCCTCAAGTGGTTAAAGGGCCATTTTTTTTTAACTTTTTTTTTTTTTTTTTTTTTTTTAATTGTGGAAAAATAAAAGGTTGTCATGACCTTGCAGTAATACATTCATGACCTGTCTGTCTCTTACCTGGTCTGTGTGTCAGCCTTGAGGCTTGTACTCTCACACCTGCATGCTTAAGTAATCTTCCCTCTGTGTGGCTCCACCCTAGCCTCAACAGGAACCACTATTTAACACCGTATTCTCCAAGCCTGCCTTGCCGTGCAATATTGTGTGTTTGGCTTCCTGTTTGCCGTGTGCTCTAAGTTTGTCTCTGTTAGCGATCTTGGCGTGTTCCCGACTATCCCTGTTTGCCTGTGACCCTGACTTTTGGCGTGTTCTCTGTTATCCTTGTCTGCTAGTCGTCCCGACATTTGGCTACCTCCTTATTATTCCTTGCTGTCCTGAGCTGCTGTTTCCTCTCCATCCTCCTGTAGCCTTGCGTGAGCTGGGAGACCCTGGGGGTCGCGACCTGGAGCCAGTTGCAGCCCAGTCCATCCTCACCACTAGAGGCTCTGGTGAACACCCACTGGCTCTTATGCTGCGTACACACGGTCGGACTTTTCGTCTACAAAAGTCCAACGGACGCTGACGGACTAAAGCTGGCTGGTAATCCGATCGTGTGTGGGCTTCTCCGGACTTTCAACTGACTTTTTTAGCCTCAAATCCGACGTACTTTAGATTTGAAACATGCTTCAAATCTTTCTGACGGACTCGAGTCCGGTCGAAAAATCCGCTCGTCTGTATGCTAGTCCGACGGACAAAAACCCACGCTAGGGCAGCTATTGGCTACTGGCTATGAACTTCCTTATTTTAGTCCGGTGTACGTCATCACGTAAGAATTAGACGGACTTTTGTGTGATCGTGTGTAGGCAAGTCTGTTCGTTAGAAAGTCCGCCGCAAGTCCGTCGAAAGTCCGCCAAAAGTCCGTCGAAAGTCTGTCGGACAGACTGTCGGACTTTTGTAGCTGAAAAGTCCGACCGTGTGTACGCGGCATTAGACTCCGCGCCCTGGGGAATCTATGCTCCTAACTCATTGTGGGATCTGTATTGGTGCTCCAGGGGACCTGCCTTCCTGAACCACCCCAAGCTCCATCTGCAGCAGTCAGCCTTAGGGTCCACTATCATAGCGGTGCACTCCTGACCCCAACGGGGTGCATCTGTCACCTGGATACAGGTGACCTGACAAAGGTAAAATGAGATAAAAAAATTGTAAACTCGCCCCATCCCACCGAGCTCGTGTGCAGAAGCGAACGCATACGTGAGTAGCACCCTCATATGAAAACTGTGTTCAAACCACACATGTGAGGGATTGCCGTGATCGGTAGAGCAAGAGCAATAATTCTAGCCCTAGACCTCCTCTGTAACTCAAACATGCAACCTGTAGAATTTTTGATGAAGATTTTTAAGGGTAAAAATTTGCCATTCCACGAGCGGGCGCAGTTTTGAAGCGTGACTTGTTGGGTATCAATTTACTCAGCGTAACATTCTTTCACAATTTAAAAAAAATTGGGCTAACTTTACTGTTGTCTTATTTTTTAATTCAAAAAAGTGTATTTTTTCCAAAAAAAGTGCGCTTGTAAGACCGCTGCGCAAATACGGTGTGACAGAAAGTATTGCAACGACCGCCATTTTATTCTCTAGGGTGTTAGAAAAAAAAAGTATAATGTTTGG
Source organism: Lithobates clamitans (assembly GCA_037952925.1). NCBI lineage: Eukaryota > Metazoa > Chordata > Amphibia > Anura > Ranidae > Lithobates > Lithobates clamitans. The sequence continues at coordinate 17,717,007 of JBBGZY010000449.1, forward strand.
GGGTTCTAAGTAGGGCTGGGAGATTTTCTTAAAAAAAATAAATCTTTGATTCTCTTAAAAAAAAACTCGATTCACGATTCGAATCGTTATTTTATTTTTTTAACCGCGCCGGTCCTGAGGCGCTGCGGGCATGAGCTTTTAGGCGAGGCCGCTACTTCGGCCTAGTCTGCGGCGTCCGGCCTCACAGACTAGGCCGAAGCCGCGGCCTCACCTTAAAACTCCTTGCCTGCAGCTCTTCAGGCCCGGCGCGCCGGTCCTGAGGCGCTGCGGGCATGAGTTTTTAGGCGAGGTCGCGGCTTTGGCCTAGTCTGCGGCGTCTGGCCGTAGCCGCGGACTAGGCCGAAGCCACGGCCTCGCCTAAAAACTCATGCCCGCAGCGCCTTGGGACCGGCGCAGTGGAAAAAAAAAATCTAAAAAAATCGATTTGCTTAAATTTTGAATCGATTTGGCCTCTCAACTCTATATAAGATTTAAATCGATTTTTTTTTTTCCCCAGCCCTAGTTCTAAGTAATTTTCTAGCAAAAAAAACTGTTTTTAACTTGTAAACACATCTAAAAAAGAGGCTCGGTCCTTAAAGTGGATGTAAACCCGAAATAATATATATATTTTTTTTATATCATACTGTAGAGCAGGGATCCTCAAACTACGGCCCTCCAGCTGTTGCAGAACTACACATCCCATGAGGCATTGTAAAACTCTGACATTCACAGACATGACTAGGCATGATGGGAATTGTAGTTCCTGAACACCTGGAGGGCCGCAGTTTGAAGACCCCTGCTGTAGAGTATAAGATTTGCTATCATTTGAGCCCAGTCTTGCCATACAGAAGTAATCCATCTCTGAGCAATCCTCTTTTATTGTTCAGTGAGATAAATCTTGACAAACTGAGAAATACTTTGTCAAATCCTCCCCCTTGCTGTGAGTGACAGGTGATTTACATCTCGCGCACTAGCCCAAGAGACATGCAGTATTTTTAAATTCCCTCCCCCACTCCTTTCTTCAGCAGCTCTGCAAGGATTGGCTGTTCCACGCCTCACCATGATTTGGCATGCTAAAGTCATATGGTTACTTTCCTGTCTTTTCACTGGATGTTAGAGATCATAGCAGAAGTTCAGTGTTAGAAATACACAGAGAAAATGCATATTGACAAGGGGAGTGTAGAGGTGGGCAGGGAGTCTACTGACATCACAACTCCACCCACTGAGCTCCAGACAACAGACCCACCCACAGAATATGCAATGTTTCGGGTCTAATAACAGAGAGGGGAGACATTTGTCAGGTAAAGATACATGCAGGAGGCATGTATATCCTTATAAATAACCCCAATGGCAGTAGTTTAGAAAGGATGACATTGGGTTTACATCCACTTTAAGTGTGAGTGGGTAAATCTGATTTTATTTTTTCTTGTGATTTTATTTTTTTTATCAAATTCATTTTACTAGCATGCATTTGGAGTAAAAAGCAATCTAATGATAGTTTTCTATTTAAGATATATTAATTAGTTTTTTTCAGCATGAAATGGAGCTTACTTATGTACCATGAGGCAATATATTTTGCAATATTTACACTTTTGGTAAACTCATTTAATGAATCCAAGCTCTGCAAGCTGAGATAACATGCACTGCATTGATACATTCACATAATTTCACAGTAACCATAAGATAAAACAAAGTTCAGGCATATTCCTTTACCCCATTGTTTTGCAAATCTATGTACACTACAACCTGTATGATTGAATCTGTTCTGATATTGCTGTTTTACTAACCTGACAAATTATTCTAAATAGGAAACCTTAATTTTGTTTGCAAATATTAAAGATTCTAAGTACCAGCAAGAATAAGTCCTTACATCTAAAGAACACCTATTTCAGATCCATCATGGCAGTGCCTTTTAGCCGGCATCCACTCACCTGCTGCCGCCACGTCCCTCACCTTGTGTCACTGCTGCATCATCAGCCTGTCATGACTCTGCAGTAGTGTTCTTGTCTGTTTGCTCACCTTTCTGTTGTGTTCAGCTTAGAGGCCAGTGGCTGTAAACCTGAATGCTTAACCACTTGACCACTGGGCACTTAAACCCCCTTAATAACCAGACCAATTTTCAGCTTTCCGTGCTCTCACACTTTGAATGACAATTACTCAGTCAGGCAACACTGTACCAAATGAAATTTTTGTCCCTTTTTTCACACAAATAGAGCTTTCTTTTGGTGGTATTTAATCACCGCTGGGTTCTTTATTTTTTGCGCTATAAAAGAAAAAAGACCGAAAATTCTGTAAAAAAAAAATGCATTTTTCTTTGTTTCTGTTATAAAATTTTGCAAATTAGTAATTTTTTCTTCATATATTTTGGCCAAAATTTATACCGCTACATATCTTTAGTAAAAATAACCCAAATCGGTGAGTATTATTTGGTCTTTGTGAAAGTTATAGAGTCCAAAAGCTATGGTGCCAATATCTGAAAATTGATCACACCTGAAGTACTGATGGCCTATCATTTCTTGAGACCCTAACATGCCAGAAAAGTACAAATACCCCCCAAATGACCCCTTTTTGGAAAGAAGATATTTCAAGGTATTTAGAAAGATGCATGATGAGTTTTTTGAAGTTGTCTTTTTTTTTCCCACAAAATTGTCATATTAGCAGGTTGTTTCTCACACACAGCATATGCATACCACAAATTACATCCCAAAACACATTCTGCTATTACTCTCGAGTACGGTGATACCACGTGTGTGAGACTTTTACACAGCGTGGTCACATACAGAGTCCCAACATGCACGGAGCACCTTCAGGCGTTCTGGAGCACCCAGGCCAATTCTGACACTTCTCTCCTACATGTAAAAATCATAATATATTTGCTAGAAAATTACATAGAACCCCAAAACATTATATATGTGTTTTTTAGCAAAGACCCTAGAGAATAAAATGGCGGTCGTTGCATCTTTTTATCTCGCACGATATTTGTGCAGCAATTTTTCGAACAAGTTTTTAAAAAAAAAAACCAAAACAGTAAAGTTAGCCCAATGTTTTTGCATAATGTGAAAGATGAAGTTACGCCAAGTAAATAGATAGATACCTAATAATATAACACCCTTCAAAATTGCACACCCTTGTGGAATGGCGCCAAACTTCGCTACTTAAAAATCCCCATAGGAGACGCTTTAAAATTTTTTACTGGTTACATGTTGTGAGTTAGAGGAGGTATAGGGCTAAATTATAATTCTTCCCTCCAAACCAGGAAACTTTTTATTGGACAGTACTTTTTCAAACTTTGACCTTATTATCATATGAACACCACAGAAGTGATGTATTTGGGGCATAAAATAGAGAGGCAAAATGATTACGTTGTTTGGGAAAATGCAAGTAAAAAAACACTCAAAATATTGTGTTTTTTTTTTTTTTTTTTTTTTTTTTTTTTAAGCCTTTACCTTTTTCTTCTCTTCAGTTGGTAATTTGCATGCATTTTCCAGGGGAAATGGCATTGAAGAGGAGTTCCCATTAAAAAAAAAAAAAATTAAAAGTCAGCAGCTACAAATACTGCAGCTGCTGACTTTTAATTGGACACTTACCTGTCCCAGGGTCCAGTGATGCGGGGGATCGAAGCCCCGCTCGTCTTCCCCTCCGCCGGCATTGCAACTGTGGATGCCGGGCTGTGGCTTCACAGCTGGCACCCACTGTGCATGCGCGAGCGGCACCGCGCGCCGTGATTGGCCGCTCAGTCATCTGGGACCTGTAATGGGTCCCAAATGATTGACAAGAGGGAGGGAGCAGAGCTGAGCCCTTCCTGTGCTGAGGGGAAGTGATGTCACCAGCCCAGGCACAGAAAGAGGCAGACTACGAGGGACCCCCTAGCAACAGGCATTTAGAGGTGAAAAAAAAAAAAAATTCCAAATGTTTTTTTTTATTTATTTATTTTTTTATTTATTTTTATTTTTTTTAAGGCACAATCTTTTTTTTTTGGGTGGAACACCACTTTAAGTCCCCCCCCCCCCATAGTTGGTACTCTTAACCACTTCAGCCCCGGAAGAATTTGCCCCCTTCCTGACCAGAGCACTTTTTGCGATTCGGCACTGCGCCGCTTTAACTGACAATTACGCAGTCGTGCGACGTTGCACCCAAACAAAATTGACCCCCCCCCTCCACAAATAGAGCTTTCTTTTGGTAGTATTTGATCGCCTCTGCGGTTTTTAGTTTTTGTGCTATAAACCAAAAAAAAGCGACAATTTTGAAATAACACAGTATTTTGTACTTTTTGCTAGAATAAATATCCCCATTTTTTTTTTTTTTAAAAAAAAGCTAATTTTTTCTCAGTTTAGGCCGATGTGTATTCTTCTACATATTTTTGGTAAAAAAAAAATCGCATTAAGCGTATATTAATTGGTTTGCGCAAACGTTATAGCTTCTACAAAATAGGGGATAGATGTATAGCATTTTTATTATTTATTAATTTTTTACTTGTAATGGCGGCGATCTGTGATTTTTTTTTTTTTTTTTTTTTTATCATGACTGCGACATTTTGGCAGACACATCGGACAATTTTGACACATTTTTGGGACCATTGGCGTTAATACAGCGATCAGTGCTATAAAAATGCATTGATTACTGTGAAAATGTCACTGGCAGTGAAGGGGTTAACACTAGGGTGCGCTCAAGGGGTTAACTGTGTTCCCTGAGGGTGATTCTAACTGAAGGGGGAGGGGACTGACTAGAGGAAGTGACAGATCGTGGTTCCTAGCTAATAGGAACACATGATCTGTCACTCCTGTCAGAACAGGGAAGTGTGTGTTTATACACACTTGTCCCTATTCTGTGTCTCCTGCTCACGATGGCTTGTGGCCACGAGCATTGGCACCCCCGTTGTACAGCGGGCGGGCGCCTGCTATCCCAACCCTGCGAGCCGATATAGCTACGGCGGCTTGCGCAGGGGAGCCAGCCTGCTGCAGTATAACTGTGGCTGGTTGGGAAGCTGTTAAAGTTGCACTTCTTTCCTTTTTTTTGTTTTTTGTTTCTATGTTTGGAGACCATGTTTGGCAACCCTGTGCTAATGTGGTCCAAAGTCAGAAAAGTTACTGTATGTGGCTTCTATTCTATGTCAGCAAAGGGTTACCATGCAAAATTGTCTTTATTTAGATGTTTTTTCTTTTTTTGGGCAGGGATATTTTGCCTACTTTTCCTACAAAACATTGTCTGATGTCTCCCTTTCTGTACTTTACAGTGAAGTTTTCATCATAAACCTTTGAGCCTTAACCTATTTTTACCTGTGTTTCCTTTCAGGTTAAAATACAGCCTGTAGCAAAATATGATTGGGAACAGAAGTACTACTATGGCAGTCTTATAGCAGTATCTAATGCTTACCTTGCATATGCCACCAGAGGTACGACATATATAATTTTTAATTAGAAGCTTCATTTTAGATTCATATTAATATATGTAATTATGATTATCTTGATGTAAGCATTCTTGTAAGCCAATATTTAAACAAAATAAAGTTCCTGTTTATAGTTTGCTAGTGATTTTATATATAGGACAGCAATAGCTATGCTTTACTGTTAGGGGCATCTATAAATGGCCCAACCATTATATTTGGTGCATCAAATTTCAAGCATTGCTTCCATTTATTTGGCCATATTTTACTTTCGAGGGAAGTGATGTTAAGAATTTTCAGTTCCTGGAGGCTTTTATAGTAATAGATTTGTTACTTGATTAATCTTTCGCTGTTTATGCTGTACAATGAGGGATCGATGGTACCACATAGTGTATATACTGATGATACTGTTTGGCTTATTAGCAAAGCAGGTCCCAGCTCTCCGGTGACATGATAAATCAGGGATTGACAAATACTAGGAGCCAGGTCGCCATTGTGACTAGACATGGCATCCTGGCGCCTGGGCATTTGTCAGCTCCATTGGGGTAGTGTGGTGGCCGGCAGGCAGGTCTTACTATACCTGATGTGTGTTGGAAAGGGGTGGTGGGTTAAAGGAGGAGAGGAGCAGGTTAGGGGAGATGCAGGGCTGTAGAGAAGTAGAATGGGTGGGTCAGGGGTGAGTGGAGCTGACGGGCAGAGCCCGTAGCAGGAAGTGTTTCATTTGCGGCTCTGTGTGCCCATGGCTGTGTGGACTCTAGCCTTCTGCTCTGGCTTCCGAAGCTCCTCCTACAGTGGCTCAGAGTTGGATCTGGGTAGCCTAGGAGCCCACTACCTTACCCCCCTGGACAGCCCGGACCTGGTGCGTCCAGCTAACAGTACAGCCTTGTTTGTGCCCATCAGTACAGCCTTGTAAGTGCAGCCCCATTGGTGCCCACCAGTGCAGCCTCGTGAGTGCCGCCTCATCGGTGCCCACCAGTGCATCCTCATCAGTGCATCTTTTCAAAATTTTTGGTCTTTTTTTTTTTTTTTTTCATGTATTTAGCAAAAAATAAAAAACTTTAAAAGTAGTTGTCAAAAGTGTGACCGTGCTGAAAGCTGAAAAGTGACCTGGGCAGGAAGGGGTTGAAAGTAACCAGTAGGCAAGTGGTTAAAAAACTGGCTCCTAACTTTTTAAGTTGGCTCCTAGATTCAAAGCAGATTTGTCAAGCCCTCTTTCCTGTCTTTCTCATGTTTGACTGTCTGTAGTTATCTGAGCTGTTGACAGGATGAACCCTAAAATTGCTGCTAACTTTTTTAAGGCTGGTATTAGTCTTTTTTTAAAATGTCTTCTTCATAACATTTTTAAATGAAGAAAGAAATTGGAAATTGTCACATGCTGAAATCCATATAATGTGGGATTGGAGGCAAAATCTAATCTTTCAGGTTCTTTCATTAACCACTTCAATACCGCACATAGTCAAATGATGTCCTTGACTTTGTGCGGGGATATCTGAATGATGCCTGCAGCTACAGGCATCATTCAGATATAATTTTTTCCAGACGGCGATTCTGTGCACGATAAGAACAATCGTAGCGGCAGTTCCGCCGCTTGATGGTTCTTATAGGCAACGGGAGGGGATGTCACATTCCTTGTAATAGGAATAAAAGTGATAAAAAAAAGTAAAAAAAAAAGTGTAAAAATAAAAAAATTGAGCAAAATCATTTTAAAACGTTCCTGTCCCCGGTAGCTCAGAAGCGAACGCACACACAAGTCCTGCCCACATATGTAAACACCGTTCAAACCACACATGTGAGGTATCGCCACGTGCGTTAGAGCGTGTGCAACAATTCTAGCACTAGACCTCCTCTGTAACTCTAAACTGGTAACCTGTAAAAAGCTTCGCCTATGGAGATTAAGTACGGAAGTTTGGTGCCATTCCATGAGTGTGCGCAATTTTAAAGCGTGACATGTTGGGTATCTAGTTACTCGGCCGTAACCTCATCTTTCACATTATACAAAAAGATTGATCTAACTTTACTGCTTTTTGTTATTTTTTAATTCATAAAACCGTTTTTTTATAAAAAAAAAAAGGCGTTTGAAAAATTATTGCACAAATACCGTGTGAGATAAAAAGTTGCAATGACCGCCATTTTATTCCCTAGGGTGTCTGCTAAAAAAACATATATAATGTTTGGAGGTTCTGAGTAATTTTCAAGGAAAAAGATGATTTTTACATGTAGGAGAGAAGTGCCAGAATAGGCCTGGTATTGAAGTGGAATTTGAGCAAAGCACATCTGCAGTGTTTACTTATCTATCTCCAAAGCTCTGAGTGTCCTTTCTCTCTGGTGCTTTGTTCCACTGTTATCAGCATGAGTCACTTCTGAGAATTTTTCCGGATACATGAGATTTTGTGTCAGGAGGAGGGAGGGAAAAGGGCTCAGAATGGAGCTTGTGGCTTCATGCACACTGGGTTTAAACTGGAAGTAAAGCTGATTTTAAACAAATGGCTGACAGGCTGGGAATTAATGACAAAAGAGACCCTATTGGTCTCTTCTGCCATAAATGCATCCTTCTCAATGTCATCTGTCATGTTCACTGAGCCACGCATGCACAGCTCAGCAAACATTTATGGCCCCTGATCTCTGCTGGGTCGATGTGACTCCCGTGGACATGCTAGGGAGTGACATCATTATGGCCTAGCCTATCAAATGGGCGAAGGCACGGGACCCGTAAGGAAGATTTTTAAATATCCCTTGTAATAGGAATAGGGCATGACAGGTCCTCTTTATGGAGAGATCTGGGGTCTATAAGTCCCCAGATCTCTCCTCTATGTTGGAAAGCCTGAGAGCTGGGAGAAGCATCGGAGGGAGGCTGGAGGGTGGGGGGGGGGACGTCTCCTCCCGCCGCCTGTAAAAGCAATCAAGTGGCTAAATAGCCGCTATGATGGCTTCTACATTGCAGGGTATCGCCGGCTGAAGTAAAACATTTCTGAATGATGCCGCAAGCATCATTCAAATATCTCCATTTAAAATCCAGGACGTTGTGTGACGGCCTCCTATTGGGAAGTGGTTAAAAAAACGCCAGCCTTCTAAAAGGCTGATACACAGACCAGTTACCGGGACTACCGGACATCCACAATCACAGGTGATTGCGTTACACTGACGACTCATCTGGGTAGATTAGTCTGGACGTTACCTTATCAAGCAAAGGCCGTGGCTGGGCTATAGCCATCTGCATGCTTTTGCTTGCCATCTGGTAAGCGAGTTTTCTATTAGGTGGCGGCACTTAAGTTTGGATCAAGCTCACCTGGGTGTTTTTTATGGACTTTGTCAATGCACACACATTTGTTATCTATAAGTCATTGATGGTTTAGATATATATAGCGCAGCTTCCCCCTTCCAATCGTCCTAATGTGCATGGACACAGGATAACATTTAGCTGCTTCTACAGACAACACTCCTGTAGAAGCGCATATATATATATATATATATATATATATATATATATATATATATATATATATATATATATATATATATATATATATATATATATATATATATATATATATATATATAACCACTTCAGCCCCGGAAGAATTTACCCCCTTCCTGACCAGAGCACTTTTTGCGATTCGGCACTGCTCCGCTTTAACTGACAATTGCGCGGTTGTGCAATGTGGCTCCCAAACAAAATTGACGTCCTTTTTTCCCCACAAATAGAGCTTTCTTTTGGTGGTATTTGATCACCCCTGCAGTTTTTGGTTTTTGCGCTATAAACAAAAAAAGATCGGCAATTTTGAAAAAAACGCATTATTTTTTACATTTCGCTATAATAAATATCCCCCAAAAACATAAAAAAAAGTTTTTTTTTCCTAAAAAAATAAAATCGCAATAAGCGTTTAACATCTTGTCTCCACACCTGCACGGACATTTCTTCACCTTCCAATTCATTTGGGACTGTTTCAGTTTATTTTTACTTTCTATTTTTTATTTTTTTTATTTTCTATATATTTTTTGGTATTTTGTCTTTGTCGTTCTTCAATGTTTTTGAGAATTTTCTTTACTTACGGTAGTTATAGAATACTAAGTTTATTCATATGAGAACCTTCTGTTGCTACTAGAGTTCACCATTGTTATATAGATGCAATTTTTCTAATTTAATGTATTTGAACTCTGCCGTAGTTTTTCACTTTTTGGATTTTTTCACCATTTCCGAAAATTTGAAAGTAAATCTACATTTTTTTTCTTTTTTAATGTTGGCTATATACACTGTCTAGCACTGCACCCACCCCTTATTTTTCACAAATTTTTTATTTCTAGCGCAGCATTAACCTATGGTTCTCTACAGTTGGCTGCAATAAAATGCAGCATGTCTGCATTTTATCACAACTCTCTGCAGCACAGCTGTGGGCTAAATTTGCAGTCAATAGAACACACCGAAAACGATGCAGTAAAACGCTGGTCACCACCTGTGGTGTGAATTGGCAATTAGATTATAGTACATAGAACCGTTAATTTTGTTTTCTGCGTTGCCTTACCTTTTGTAGAACAGTTGGTTAAATCAATCCTAGAGATTTAAGGAGAAAAGAAATTCATGCACAGAATAAAAATAAGCAGCAAACACAACATGAACAAATCACTAATACAATATGGGTTTGAACCAGGGTGGATTTGATTTAAATCGAGTTGATTTAAATCATGATTTAAATCGCTAGTAAAAAGGCTTGCTTTAAATCAGCTTGCTTTAAATCATCATTTTTAAAGAACAGCTGTAATTTATTTTCTGCAGCGGCTCCTTCTCTGACCCGCTGTTGATTCACCGACAGTCCCATTCACTTTAATGGGATGGCTGGTGATGCGGCAGTGACACAACAAGGTGAGGGACGTGATGGCAGCAGGTGAGTGGATGCCCGCTAATAAGCGCTGCCATGATGGAACTGAAATGATAGGTGCTCTTTTTAAATGTAAGGACTTACTGGTAGTTAGAATAATGCAAAACAATGGAATAAAGGAATGTTCCTGAACTTTGTTTTATCTCATGGCTACTGTGAAATTGTGTGACTGTATCAATGCAGTGCATGTTATCTCAGCTTGCAGAGCTTGGATTTATTGAATGAGTTTACCAGAAATTTAAATACCGTATATACTCGAGTATAGGTCGATCTGAATATAAGCCGATGTCCCTAATTTACCACAAAAAAATAGGAAAAACTTATTGACCTGAGTATAAGCCGAGGGTGAGAAATGCAGCAGCTACTGTAAGTGGAAAAAGAGGGTCAACAATGCCCATCTGCAGCATGTGTCCCTGTGTCCTGTGCAACCTAAATGTGTCACCTACCTGTGTCCTGTGCATGTGTCGCCTACCTGTGTCCTGTGCATGTTTCGCCTACCTGTGTCCTGTGCATGTGTCGCCTACCTGTGTCCTGTTCATGTGTCGCCTACCTGTGTCCTGTTCATGTGTCGCCTACCTGTGTCCTGTGCATGTGTCGCCTACCTGTGTCCTGTGCATGTGTCGCCTACCTGTGTCCTGTGCATGTGTCGCCTACCTGTGTCCTGTGCATGTGTCGCCTACCTGTGTCCTGTGCATGTGTCGCCTACCTGTGTCCTGTGCATGTGTCGCCTACCTGTGTCCTGTGCATGTGTCGCCTACCTGTGTCCTGTGCATGTGTCGCCTACCTGTGTCCTGTGCATGTGTCGCCTACCTGTGTCCTGTGCATGTGTCCCTGTAGCGATCTGCATCGTGTGCTGCTCTGCATCCACCGATCAGTGTGTGATTAATAACATTCGGCGGCCATTCCACTGTTCAAAAGCCGCGCCTCCTCCTTGTCTGTGATAGGCAGAACACTCAATTTCCCAGCAGTCAGCAGTCAGCCTATCACTAACATCCGCTCATCCTCATACCACGGACGAGAGGATGTCCATGATGGGCTGAATGCTGGGAAATGGAGTGTTCTGCCTATCATAGATGAGGAGCAGGTGCGGCTTTTGAACAGTGGAATGGCGCCATCTGTCTGCATGACACGCTGATCATGTAGGCAGACACGATGACGCGAGTATAAGCCGAGGGGGGCACTTTCAGCCTTAAAAAAAGAGCTGAAAATCTTGGCTTATACTCGTGTATATACGGTATTGTAGAATACACACCCTAATGCTACATAACTAAGCTCCATTTAATGCTTAACAAACTAAATTATTAATGTTTCTTCAATAGAAAACTATCTTTTAGATGGATTTTTACTCCAAAATCATTTTATTAAAATAAATTTGAAAAAAATCATAAATCGATTTTAACCACTTCAGCCCCAGGGTATTTGGCTACTCAATGACCGGAGCACTTTTTACAATTTGGCACTGCGCTGCTTTAACTGGTAATTGCGCGGTCATGCAATGCTGTAACCAAATGAAATTTGTGTCCTTTTTTTCCAACAAATGGCTTTCTTTTGATGGTATTTGATTGCCTCTGCGATTTTTATTTTTTGCGATATAAACGGAAAAAGACAATGTTTTGAAAAAAAATATTTTCTACCTTTTTGTTATAAAAAAAAATGGAATAAACTCAATTTTAGTCAAACATTTAGGCCAAAATGTATTCAGCCACATGTCTTTGGTAAAAAAAAATGTCAGTAAGTGTATATTTGCGCAAAAGTTATAGCGTCTACAAACTAGGGTACATTTTCTGGAATTTACGCAGCTTTTAGTTTATGACTACTTATCTCATTTCCTGAGGTGCTAAAATGGCAGGGCAGTACAATCACCCCCCCCCCCCCCCCTGCCAAATGACCCCATTTTGGAAAGACACCCCAAGGAAATTGCTGAGAGGCATGTTGATCCCATTGAATATTTTATTTTTTTTGTCACAAGTGATTGAAAAATGACAAAAAAAAAAAAAATTACACAAAGTTGTAACCAAATGATATATTGCTCTAACATGCCATGATTATATGTGGAATTACACTCCAAAATACATTCTGCTGCTTCTCCTGAGTATGGGGATACCTCGAGAGTTTTTGGGAGCCTAGCCGCGTACAGGGCCCCGAAAACCAATTACCGCCTTCAGGCTTTCTAAGGGCGTAAAATGGTGATTTTACTTCCTTACTACCTATCAGTTACTGAGGCCATGAAATGACAAGATGGAACAAAACCCCCCAAAATAACCCCGTTTTGGAAAGTAGACACCCCAAGCTACTTGCTAATAGGCATGTTGAGTCCATGGAATATTTTAGATTTTGCCACAAGTTTCGGGAAAATTACAATTTTACAATTTAACACAACGTTGTCACTAAATGATATATTGTTCAAACATGGCACTAGGCCGCCGGTGCTTGCCAGTTCACCAGAAGGATGAGCGGCACTAGTACTGGCTCTCAGCTCCATACGAGAGCTTTGCGGTTCTTGCACCTCAACAACAAAAGAATGGGGTCTGGTACGCCTGACCTTGGCAAGGACCTTAACTCCGTCGTCAGAGCTGTCGGGGTGCCGCTGCTGTCTACAGTATCGTATTCTGAGCCTGAATCTGACAGATGAGTGACTTTCTCTTCACTATCTGTCATGCTTAGAAACGTGTAGGCCTCTTCACTAGTGTACCGTCGATTGGTCTGTAAATTTAATGGTACACTAGTGAGACTCACAGTTAAAAAAAGCTCCTGACTGTCAGCGACTGATTCAAACACTAACAAAAAAACTGTTCGCGTTCGCAGGGATCAGGCCTGACTGCAAATGCTGCAGTTATGTGTGTTGTGTTTTTGTAAGTGACAGTTATCGATTTGATACTGCACTTGGGTGGGCTGGGTGGAGGGGCTAAACGCAGGTGCTAGCAGTTATCTGGGCTGATCCCGCTAACACTGTGTTTTTGGGAACCCTAAACTGCTGGGGACGCTCGTATAGATCTGATCAGATATCGATCCATTCAGACACTATACTTCTAAGGAAGGTGTATGGTGCGTGCGTGGATGTTAGTGCTACTGGCACTAATCTGACACTGCCTGAAGTAGACCAACCTAACTTGTATCACCCGCCTTTATTGGGTAATATACGGCGGGTGCCCTGATGCTATAAAAAAACAAACTAACCAGCGTCACCCGTAACACTAATACGGTGATCACTGGTGACAGGGTGAAAGGGTTAACTAAGGGGCAATCAGGTGGTTAAAACTTTTATTAGGTAATATATGGGGGTACCTGAAGCTATAAAAAAAAAACCTGACGATGAAGCCAACTAGCGTCTCCAGTAACACAAATACGGTGATTGTTTAGTGACACTGCCGACAGGGGGTAAAGATGTTACCGGTGGTTAAAACCTTTATTAGGTAGTATATATGGGGGTACCTGACGCTATAAAAACCTGACAGTGAAGCTAATCACCTAACTGGCTAACTAGCATCACCAGTGACACAAATATGGTGATCGATCAGTGACACTGGCGACAAGGGGTGAAAGGGTTAACTGGGGTGTGATCAAGGGGGGGTAACCTAAACGAGGGCCAATACTAACTGCCCTAACACTTATTTCAGTCACAAATTACACCAATGCAGTGATCAGTGAAAAATCTGAAAACTGCAATTGGTGACAGTGACAGGGAATGAAAGGGGTTAACTGGGGGGGCGCGATCGGTGGGTGATCAGGGGGTGGAAAGTGTACCTATGTGTGCTGTCAGTGCACTGTTGGTGCACCTCACGGTTAGATGTCCCCTCTCTCTCACTGGAATCGAAAAGACTCCAGGAGGAGAGATGACATCACTTCCTCCTGTCTGTGTTTACACTTACACAGAGGGAAGGTTTTCATTTGTTAGGAGCGATCACCAGGTCCAGACCATAAATCATTGATCTGGCCCTGGGGACTGATCGCTCCCCTAATGAACCCGACTGCCGCGGGCAGGGGGCGGCGCGATTGTGCCCCCACCCACGGGGAAAGTGGGACGTACAGATACGCCCATTTGTCCACCCCTGCCATTCTGCCAACGTATATATCGGCGTGCGGCGGTTGGGAACCTGTTAAATAAAAAAAAAACATTTTTTTTTTTTTTTTTTTTTTTTTTTTTTTAATTATCATCAATTTATATCCAACCTGGTTTGAATGTTTTGCGTTATTGTGTCAAATCTCCACTAATAAACCTAAAATGTAACTAGCCCCCCCTTGTGCAGGCCCAGTGCAACCAAATGGCACACTGGAAGGACTGGAGTAGACAGTGGACTGAAAGAGGCACACAGCAACAGAAATTCAAGGGCTCCACGGACAAATCAAGGGGAATATAACGGCACGGCCAGAGGGAAACACTGACAAAAAAGACAGGCTCAAATAACACAGAATAAGGGATTACTCAAACCGCAAACCCGAGAGGAACAGGAGGGTCTGGCTTCAGCGCGGAGACACGTTGCCTAAACACTAAGCCACAGGTGCAAAGGCTTAATAAGACCTAGGTGCAGGACAGATTGGCAGTAACCTGAGCAGCTCAAACAGGAGATAAAACTGGGCGCCGGATCAATGTACATGGAACCGTGACAACCATAAGGCACCAAATGTGTTGGCCTCATGGATCCACCAGGTTTCTCCTTTAGATGAGGCTTTTTTTTTTTTTTTTAAACCAAACCCCTCCAATGTCTACAGACTTTTTTTTAGTACCACAATATTTTAGATCTCTGGGATCCTTATGGCCTGTGGTCCTCTCAATGTGTACTGTAGGCCACAAGAACACTGGGTTAAGATACAGTCCCCCCCCCGAACCACAAGATTGATCCTGACATTTTTTGTTAATATGCAAAACTAACCTTTTCCTTTTTAGAAATTTTTACCGTCAATTTGCATACATGACAACAGCCATGTGCATAAAAGCCCATTATGTCCAAAAAGGTGGGCTTCAACTTGCCACCATGTAAGGGGGGGGGGGGGAAATCTATGAAACTGCTGAGTGTTTTCCTGTACACTGTTTGCAGTTTATTAGGCAATACTTCACCCATATGCCTATTTGGCTTAACCACTTCAGCCCCAGAAGAATTTACCCCCTTTCCGACCAGAGCACTTTTTGCGATACGGCACTGCATTGCTTTAACTGACAATTGCGTGGTCGTGCGACGTTGTACCCGAACAATATTGACGTAATTTTTTTCCCACAAATAGAGCTTTCTTTTGGTGGTATTTGATCACCTCTGCGGTTTTTATCTTTTGCGCTATAAACAAAAGAGCAACAATTTTGGAAAAAAAAAAGCAATATTTTTTACTTTTTGTTATAAATATCCCCCAAAAATATAAAAAAACACAATTTTTTTTCTCAATTTAGGCCGATATGTATTCTTCTACATATTTTTGGTAAAAAAAAATCGCAATAAGCGTATATTGATTAGTTTGCGCAAAAGTTATGACGTCTACAAAATAGGGGATAAATTTATAGCATTTTTATTTAACTTTTTTTTATTAGTAATGGCGGCGATCTGCGTTTTTTTTTTTTTTTTTTTTTTAATCGTGACTGCAACATTATGGCGGACACGTTTTGACACTATTTTGGGACCATTGTCATTTACTTAGCGATCAGTGCTATAAGAAGGCACTGATTACTGTATAAATGACACTGGCAGGGAAGGAGTTAATCACTAGGGGGCGATCAAGGGGTTAGGTGTGTCCTAGGAAGTGATTCTAACTGGGGGGCGGGCTACCTAGAACATGACAGTGATCACTGCTCCCGATGACTGACAGGGAGCAGTAGATCTATCTTGTCACTAGGCAGAACGGGGAAATGCCTTGTTTACATAGGCATCTCCCCGTTCTGCTGCTCCATGACACGTGACACCGGCGGACATCGAGTACGGTCACGGAGCATGCGGCGCACAATGCCGCTTCTTAAAAGGGACATACCTGTACGCCCATTTGCACAGCAGTGCCATTGTGCCGACGTATATAATCGTGCACTGGTCGGCAAGTGGTTAAAGTGATACTTAACACAGACTGCTAGTTAACTGAACTCTTTTCTTTCTGTATGTGGATGATGCCACTGAAATTATTTTAATAAAAATAAAATTTATAGCTTTTTCCTAATTGATATACAGCTGTAACATGGCCCAGCTCTTTCCCAGCCTGTCTGTAAGGAAACAGTGGCAGGAAGAGATTCCAGTCCTCTACTGGTGGTCACATGTAGAAAATAAGGAAAAACAGCCTTTGGGTTGAAATCAGATATGTATTATTTTTTGGCAAAAACATGATATGGGCAGTTTTCTGCCAGTCACAGCCTGCGTCATACCCCTCCAGCCTGCGTCTTGGAATAAGAGGAAGGTGAAGCTTCCATCAATCAAGATGTAATATCCTGCCCCCATTAGCTGGTTAGTTAGCATGGAGGGAGGGAGGAAGTGTGCTGTCATTTATCACTGTGTATATACACTCACATGTGTGAATCTGGTGTAACATGGGTTGCTCAGATGTGATAGGGAGGAAATGCTCAGGGTAGAAGTACATTAAAAACTGACTGAGCATTTGCACCAGCTGCTAACACTGCTCTGCAAAATCCCCAACTGCAGTGGGGACACAGTTAACAGCAGGGTCAACCAGGTTTTTGTCAAAATATAGGAAACCAGTCCTATAGTGACTGACTGAGCATGAATAGCATTTAATACAGCATTTATTGATAGTTCTTAACCACTTGAGCCCCGGACCATTATGCTGCCTAAGTACCAGAGGTCTTTTTCCAATTTGGCACTGCGTCGCTTTAACTGCTAATTGCGCGGTCATGCAATGCTGTACCCAAACCAAATTTGCGTCCTTTTCTTCCCACAAATAGAGCTTTCTTTTGATGGTATTTGATCACCTCTGCGGTTTTTATTTTTTGCGCTATAAACGGAAAAAGACCGAAAATTAAAAAAAAAAATGATACTTTCTACTTTGTTATAAAAAAAAATCCAATAAACTCAATTTTAGTCATACATTTAGGCCAAAATGTATTCGGCCACATGTCTTTGGTAAAAAAAATGTCAATAAGCGTATATTTATTGGTTTGCGCAAAAGTTATAGCGTCTACAAACTAGGGTACATTTTCTGGAATTTACACAGCTTTTAGTTTATGACTGCCTATGTCATTTCTTGAGGTGCTAAAATGGCAGGGCAGTACAAAACCCCCCCAAATGACCCCATTTTGGAAAGTAGACACCCCAAGGAAATTGCTGAGAGGCATGTTGAACCCATTGAATATTTTTTTTTTTGTCCCAAGTGATTGAATAATGACAAAAAAAAAAAAATATTTACAAAAAGTTGTCACTAAATGATATATTGCTCACATGTGGAATTGCACCCCAAAATACATTCAGCTGCTTCTCCTGAGTATGGGGATACCACATGTGTGGGACTTTTTGGGGAGCCTAGCCGCGTACGGGGCCCCGAAAACCAATCACCGCCTTCAGGATTTCTAACGGCATACATTTTTGATTTCACTCTTCACTACCTATCATATCACAGTTTTGAAGGCCATAAAATGCCCAGATGGCACAACCCCCCCCCCCAAATGACCCCATTTTGGAAAGTAGACACCTCAAGCTATTTGCTGAGAGGCATGTTGAGTCCATGGAATATTTTATTTTTTGACACAAGTTGCGGGAAAGTGACAATTTTTTTTTTTTTTTTGCACAAAGTTGTCACTAAATGATATATTTCTCACACAGGCCATGGGCATATGTGGAATTGCACCCCAAAATACATTTAGCTGCTTCTCCTGAGTATGGGGATACCACATGTGTGGGACTTTTTGGGAGCCTAGCCGCGTACGGGGCCCCGAAAACCAAGCACAGCCTTCAGGATTTCTAAGGGCGTAAAGTTGTGATTTCACTCCTCACTACCTATCACAGTTTTGAAGGCCATAAAATGCCAAGCTGGCACAAAACCCCCCCAAATGACCCCATTTTGGAAAGTAGACACCCCAAGCTATTTGCTGAGAGGCATGGTGAGTATTTTTAAGCTCTCATTTGTTTTTTGAAAATGAAAAAAAGACAAGAAAAATGTATTTTTTTTTTCTTTTTTCAATTTTCAAAAGTTTGTGACAAAAAGTGAGGTCTGCAAAATACTCACTATACCTCTCAGCAAATAGCTTGGGGTGTCTATTTTCCAAAATGGGGTCATTTGGGGGGGGGGGGGGATTGTGCCATCTGGGCATTCCATGGCCTCCGAAACTGTGATAGGCAGTGAAGAGTGAAATCAAAAATTTACGCCCTTAGAAAGCCTGAAGGCGGTGCTTGGTTTTCGGGGTCCCGTGCGCGGCTAGGCTCCCAAAAAGTCCCACACATGTGGTATCCCCATACTTGGGAGAAGCAACAGAATGTATTTTGGGGTGTAATTTCACATATTCCCATGGCATGTTTGAGCAATATATCATTTAGTGACAACTTTGTGCAAAAAAAAAAAAAAAAATTTGTCTCTTTCCCGCAACTTGTGTCACAATATAAAATATTCCATGGACTCGACATGCCTCTCAGCAAATAGCTTGGGGTGTCTACTTTCCAAAATGGGGTCATTTGGGGGGGGGTTTGAACTGTCCTGGCATTTTATGCACAACATTTAGAAGCTTATGTCACACATCACCCACTCTTCTAACCACTTGAAGACAAAGCCCTTTCTGACACTTTTTGATTACATGAAAAAATTATTTTTTTTTTGCAAGAAAATTACTTTGAACCCCCAAACATTAGATATTTTTTTTAAAGCAAATGCCCTACAGATTAAAATGGTGGGTGTTTCATTTTTTTTTCACACAGTATTTGCGCAGTGATTTTTCAAACGCATTTTTTGGGGAAAAAACACACTTTTTTTAAATTTTAATGCACTAAAACACACTATATTGCCCAAATGTTTGATGAAATAAAAAAGATGATCTTAGGCCGAGTACATGGATACCAAACATGACATGCTTTAAAATTGCGCACAAACGTGCAGCGGCGACAAAATAAATACATTTTTAAAAGCCTTTAAAAGCCTTTACAGGTCACCACTTTAGATTTACAGAGGAGGTCTACTGCTAAAATTACTGCCCTCGATCTGACCTTCGCGGTGATACCTCACATGCATGGTGCAATTGCTGTTTACATTTGACGCCAGACCGACACTTGCGTTTGCCTTTGCGCGAGAGCAGGGGGGGACAGGGGTGCTTTTTTTTTTTTTTTTTCTTTATTATTTTTTTTTGCTTTTTTATCTTATTTTTAAACTGTTCCTTTCATTTTTATTTTCTTTTAATTTTATTGTTATCTCGGGGAATGTAAATATCCTCTATGATAGCAATAGGTAGTGACAGGTACTCTTTCTTTTAAAAATTGGGCTCTATTATACCTTAGATCTCTCCTCTGCCCTCAAAGCATCTGACCATACCAAGATCGGTGTGATAAAATGCTTTCCCAATTTCCCAATAGCGCTGTTTACATCCGGCGAAATCTAAGTCATGAAATGCTTGTAGCTTCCGGTTTCTTAGGCCAGATGTTTGGAGCCATTCTGGTCTCTGATAGCTCTATGGTCAGCTGGCTGAATCACCGGCTGCATTTTCAGGTTCCCTGTTGGGACAGGAGAGCCAGAGAAAAACATGGAAGACGGTGGGGGGGGGGGGGGCATTCCCTCCCACTGCTTGCAAAAGCAGTCTAGAGGCTAATTAGCCGCTAGGATTGCTTTTACATGAGAGCCGACCGCTGGCTGAAAAGAATGTTACTAAGATGATACCTAAACCTGCAGGCATCATTCTGGTATAACCACTCAATGTCCAGCAACATACCAGTACGTTGCTGGTCCTTGTTGGGCATATATTGTAAACTTTTTTTTCATGCAGCCTGTGGGCTGAATGAAAAAAAGATATTGATCGGTGGGTATGCCCACCATTAGAATACCTCCCTTCATCCACCCACTTGTAATGATGGGCATACATGCACCATTTATATATGCCGAAGCATGGGGTCATCCTCCCGCAAAAGGCAGGAGCAAATCGCTCCTCCGCCCACTGCTGCCCCCACGCTTCGGCATATATGCTGAAGTATGTAACTGTGGTGGTGAAATCACTTCCGACAGCGCTGGAGTCACGGCTTTATATATCGTGGGAGCAAACGCTGTTGCTGTCAAGATAAATAAATCCGCGCTGCAACTGAATGGCGTACCTGAAAACAATAAAATGGTTACCAACAAAACACAGTAAACAGTAAAGTATAAAAAAATTGCATATCTGAAAAGCAAACATGGTAAAACATAATAACAATAAAACATTGCAGAATAGAATAGAGTAAAAAAGAGCAGAATAGAGAGAATAGAGAGAGAGAACAATAAAACAACAACTATTTTTGTTTTTTTTATTTTATATTTTTTTTGTGGTTTTTATTTTTTTTTTTATTTTTTTTATTTTTTTTTAGTAGCTTTTAACTTTTGTAACTGGTTCCAGGTTTGGGTCTCTCAAAATGCAATGGAATCTTGGGAGACCCTGTGAAAGTGTGTCCTAGTCTGTGCAGTGCTGAACCCTACGCTAATACTCAACTAGTGTATGGTAGCGTTCAAAGCATTCACCCATGCAAAGACCAGGATTGCCAGGACAGGAGGGACAATAACACCGGGTGTCACGCCTAAATCCGCACTTGCTGCAGACACGACATCTTTTTTGGGGGGCTTGTTGGGTAGGGGTACTCGGGAGGGCATAAAGGAAATGCCTCTCATGCAGCCGGCTTACTGCATTTGGTTGGGGAAGGTGAGGTAGAGCACCGTCTGGAAACAGAAGGGCTCTGACGATCTCTTCCTGGAATTTAAGGAAGGATCCAGTCCGTCCTGAAGCTCTGTATAGCACATGAGCGTTCAGCAAAGCCAATTGAAATAAATAGACACTTTTTTGTACCAGCGTCTGGCCTTACAGGCAACTAGGTACGGCGCCAACAACTGGTCCTTGAGGTCCACCCCTCCCATATTAAGGTTATATTCGTGGACACAGTGGGGTTTCTCCACAACACCAGTCGCCGTAGTAATTTGGGTCGTCGTGTCTGCATGAAGGGAGGTGAGAACGAAAACATTCTTCTCATCCCTCCACTTCATAGCGAGCAAATTATTATACTTCAAGCAGGCTCTCTCCCCCAGCCTAAGACGGGAATCTACAAGCCGCTGGGGAAAGCCCCGGCGATTAGGTCGCACGGTGCCACATGCTCTAATCTGATGATCAAACAAGTGACTAAAAAGTGGCACGCTCGTATAATAATTGTCCACGTACAAGTGGTACCCCTTTCTGAATAAGGGTGACACCAAGTCCCACACTATCTTGCCAGCGCTTCCTATGTAGTCAGGGCAGTTTGTTGGCTCTACGTGACTATCTTTGCCCTCGTAAACCATAAATCTACATGTATAGCCTGTGGCCCTGTCACAGAGCTTATACATCTTGACCCCGTATCTGGCACGCTTGCTGGGAAGGTACTGTTTGAATGACTATCGGCCAGAAAATTTAATCAGGGACTCCTCAACGCAGACAACTTGATGGGGGGTAAACAAGTCTGCAAAATGTTGGTTGAAGTGGTTTATGAGGGGCCGAATTTTGTAGAGCCGATCGTATGCAGGGTCTCCACGAGGACGACAGGGTTCATTGTCGTTGAAGTGCATGAACCGCAAAATCTGCTCGTATCGTGCCCTGGCCATGGAAGCAGAGAACAAGGGCGAATGGTAAATTGGGTCAGTGGACCAATATGACCTCAATCTACTCTTTTTATTCAAGCCCATGAGGAGGGAAAGGCCCAGAAAGATCTTAAATTCGGAGACCGTAATTGGTCTCCAATCTCTGGCAAGGGAGGACTGGGGATTAGCGGCGATGTGTTGACCAGCGTATAAATTGCTTTGGTCCACAATAGATCTATAGAGATCTTCGGTGAAAAACCGTGAATAAAAATCCAGTGGCGTAAAGTCAACTGTTTCCACCTGAATTCCGGGTTGGCCAGTGAAAGGGGGAAGTACGGGTGCTGCAGAAGTGGTGGGTTCCCAATTCGGATTGGCGAATGCAGCAGGAAGTGTACTATGGGCACGACGGGCCTATCTTTGTCTTCTTGGTGGCAGCGGGACACTACTAGTGCTTGCCACCTCACCAGCTTGAACTACACTTATGGGACTCGCCACGTGATACTGCCCCAAACAGATGGGACGGGGCGATCGGGTGGATGTACTCTCTGAGCTGGCTTTTTACCAGATGTTATGCCCCCCCCCTGCAGCAATACCCACAGTGCTGACAGAAGACACAACTCTGATCCGAATAGCGCCACACTGGCTGTGGTTTTCCGTCCTGAAAGATCTGGCTGTGGAGCCCCCCTGGATCTTGCCAGTCCGGGCAGACCTTTCTCAGGGTCTGATCTGTTGTCCCCAGTTGGAAAGGTGGTATCTGGCAGCCTGGTTACTGAGGAGGAAATGCTGAGGGGTAAGGGTTTCTCTGACCCGTTGGTGGCGACCCTTCTAGGTTGCAGGAAAAAGGATACGCACGCAATTTAGCTAAAAGTCTGGAAACCGTTTAATACTTGGTACGCAGAAGGCTCCTTTGACGTACACAGCCCAGTGGCTGTACTGGAATTCCTGAAAAGTGGGGCAGACAAGGGGCTAGCTCATAGCACTCTGAAAGGCCAGGTTTCTGCTCTGAGCATTTTTCTGGAAGAGCAGCTAGCGGTGAACGCCCTAAGCAGGCAAAGAACCAGTTAGCTCCCCCCTCTCCCTTTCTATGTGTGATTTATCTCTGGTGTTACAGGCTCTTCCAGGGTAACCCTTCGAGCCAATGGCGTCTTGTGCAGTCAAGTTGATAACTCTCACAACTGTGTTTGTTTTTTTTTTTTTTTTAAAGTAGCGATCACTACTGAAAGGAGGATTAGTGAGCTGGGAAGCCCTTTCGATCATGGCGCCTTTTCTTCAAATTTTTGCAGATTGAGTGCTGTTTAAGACAGATCCGACCATTTTTGCCAAAAATGGCTTCTAGATTCCACAAAAGCCAAGAAATCTTTTTGCCTACTTTTTGTTCAAATCCTGTGAGAAAACAGGAGCATATTTTTCACAGGCTAGACGTTAGGTGTGTTCTAAGGTGCTTGGATAGTACGGAGCAGTTCAGAAAGTGATTCCTTTTTTGTTTCCTTTTCCTGGGCTAGGAGGGAGTCGAGGGAAATGGAGGTCCCGGAAGGTATCGGGGCCTATTCTACCAGGGTTATGGCGACATTGCATGCAGAGTTGGCTGGTGCTACACCGGAGCAAATCTGTAGAGCAGCAATGTGGTCAAGCTTTACCACCTTTGTTAAGCACTACAGGCTGGATTTGTTATCTGCCAAAGACCAGGCCTTCAGGCCTAACATTCTTTAAGCTGTAGTCCCACCCTAGCCAAATGCTCATTTATCCTCAGTCCTGAGAGATCTAAGGCGGAAAATCTAAGTTACACTCTTAAAAGAAATACATGTGAAAATGCCTAAACATTTGTAATTGCAACAATTTTCTGGGCGAAGAGTGGTGCATTATCTGAAAAATGCAGGGGTGACAATATTTCTGGCCATGACTGTATGTACACATTTGCGTTCAAAAGTTTGCCTCCCCTTGGAGGCAAATATACGGTACGGTACGGTTTTTAAAAAGGAACATGAGTAGGCAGGCAAAACACATTTTTTTTATTATGGTATTCATATTCAATTGTAGGCCGTAACAGAATGGCACAATCCTAAAACAAAACTTTGGAACAAGTACACAAATCAAATGACCCCTGTTCAAAACTTTGCATACCCTTAGTCCTTAAAACTGTGTATTGCCCCCTTTAGCATGAATGACAGCGTGCAGTCTTTTTTTTTTTTTTGTAATTGTCTGCGGCCTGGATTTCTTGCAGTTGGTATAGCTGTCTGTCTAGACAAAATGCCTCCAGGTCATGCAAAGTCTTTGTCTTGCATGAGTCTCCTGTTTTGAATCCCCCCCCCCCCCAGATTGGTTAGATCATATTAAGGTCAGGGGACTGTGATGGGCACTCCAGAACCTTCACCTTTTTACTGTTTTATAATGTTCCATTGCCTTGTTATGCAGGTCTTTTGTTCTTTTCTGCCCCCCCCCCAATGGCTCAGTTTATAGCCTGCTCAGTGCGTCCACGTGAGGGCTAACAAACTCACTATTTATACATAGACACTAATTGCAATTTTGGGGAAATTAACCTTTTTATTGCCTTTCTTAACTGTGTGTGTCACCTTGTGTGTCTACCAAGGCCAAACATTTCAGGGTATGTTCACTTTTTTGATCAGGGGCATTTGGGTGATTTCTGTTATTATTTAAAAAGGGGCCAACCAACTATGTGATAATAAATGGCTTTTTATGATCACTATTCCTAAATAAAAAAGTTTTTTGGCATGATCAATCATATTTTCAAGTTTAGATGCCAAAATTTAATGATTTTTGCCAGGATATACAACCTTTTGCACACAACTGTATCTAAAGCTAGCTCAATTAAACTTTACTTTTTACTTGAATTGTTACTATAGTACATATCTGACAGTTAAGACTTAAAAGTATGTTTTCTCCTTTCTTTTAAAAGGTTCAAATGGATCAGCTATGATACGCGTCCTAAGTGTTACGACAGCTGACAGAATACTGCTAAAAGGTATCACAGGAAGTGTAACAGACTTGGCATTTGCTCACCTGAACTCCAACCAGCTAGCTTGTCTGGATGAAGCAGGAAATCTGTTTGTGTGGCGACTTAAAATGGAAGGTGGAAAGATACAGTATCCTTTTTTCTTTTCTTTTACTACAGGTACATATTTGCAGTGGATCATAAATACTGAAACGTTGGCCCCCATCCACACTGAGTCTGACTTCAAATCATATGACTTCAATTGAAGTTGCAAAATTTCAAAGCTGCAGGTCACTACGACTTCAGGTGCAACTTGGCTGACATCTGTTTGACTTCATGCACAGATGTCTATGCAAGTCACAGCTGAAATTGCAAAAAATAGTGCAGGAACCTTTTTCTTAAATCCGTGCTACACCTCAGTCGCACCAATTCAACCACTTCAGCTCCAATTCTGAGATTTGGCGTTTACAAGTTAAAAACTTTTTTTTGCTAGAAAATTGCTAAGAACCCCCAAACTTTATATATTTTCTTTCTAACACCCTAGATAATAAAATGGAGGTCGTTGCAATACTTTCTGTCACACCGTATTTGCGCAGCGGTCTTACAAGCGCACTTTTTTTGAAAAAAATACACTTTTTGCATAAAAAAAATAAGACAACAGTAAAGTTAGCCCATTTTTTATATTGTGAAAGATAATGTTTCGCGAGTAAATTGATACCCAACATGTTACGCTTCTAAATTTTGCCCGCTCTTTGAATGGCGACAAACTTTTATCTATAAAAATCTCCATAGGCGATGTTTAAAAATTTTTACAGGTTGCATGTTTTGAGTTAGAGGAGATCTAGGGCTAGAATTATTGCTCTCGCTCTAACAATAGCGGCGATACCTCACATGTGTGGTTTGAACACCGTTTTCATATGCGGGCGCTGCTCACGTATGCGTTCGCTTCTGCACGCGAGCTTGGCAGTACAGGGCGCGTTTTTAAAATTCTTTTTTTCTTATTTATTTTACCTTTTTATTTTTTACACTGTTCTTTTTTAAAAAAAAATCACTTTTATTCCTATTACAAAGAATGTCAAAAAGACCTCAGATATACTAAAATGCAATAATGAAAAAAAAAAATAGTCTCTTTTAAGAGCTATGGGCGAAAGTGACATTTTGACGTCGCTTTCACCCTGCAATGGTATGGAGACGGGAGAGGCCATCTTCCCCCATCTCTATACCACAAAGGAGAGTGGACCTGATCGCCTTCGTCGCCAGCGGTTCCGGTAAGCGGCAGATGGCACCGGAGTGCAGTGGGAGGGGGGGCCTCTCCCGCCGATAAGTGATCTTGCTGCAAATCCGCCGCAGAGACCACCTTTATCTGAAAAAAGAACACCCGCGGAAGGAGAGGATACTGGGGATATGGTAGCTAGCTGCTGCCATAATGATACCCCTATTCAAAGTACCGACATATACCTAGAGCGGGCGGTCCTTAAGTGGTTAAAGAGTTCCATTGTTGACAATAGAGTGCAACTTGTCATGCAATTTGTACCTGTCAAATCGCATGACAAGTCACACTGATGTGAATAGGGGCTTAAGGTAGAGAACAAAAGGAATATTGCCAGTAATAAGGGTAAAGGGGTACCACATCCTGTTGGTTTTCGTAGAAAAAAGCAAGCAATCACTATTAGGCCTTTCTCGGTAGCACTTGCACATAAAACTTCAATATGTATAAAAACCTGAATATTTTATTACAGCGTTATTTAAAAGGTGATTTTACAAAATGACCTAAAACGTGATGCAACCCTACGTCACTGAGGTGGTCCCTAAACACAATCCAATAGTAATTAAACTGTCAGAAAACAGATGCGAGTAATATACCGGAAAATGTAACATCCAACAGCATCAAATCCTCTAGAAAGTTCACCATGATTATCACTTCTTTAGGAGACGTAGGGGAAGCATCCAGTCTCCATAAATAAAGACAGACCATTTCATAAAATTTAACTAGCTGTGTACGAAAAATGACCCATCTGTATTTTTTAGACTGCAAACAGATGAAGGAAAAAAGTATACTAAATGGAATTTTTGTGACGCAGCACGTATTAAAATACAATCTTATTTTATTTGTGCCATCCTCTTCATGTCAACTACTACTTCTCCGGTGCAGATGGTGGTTTTACCTCTATGTATTTGGGACTTTGTGACTTTTTGTGCATCGATTCATTTCAGAGCCATGTACTTAGTGGTGGATTAACTACCGCAGGAAATTTTTGACGGTCTGGTTTGTGGGGTTGTCAGGGACATGGCCGTCCTAGTACTGGCAATGTTGCCCAGACCCTCCATGGACGCCCACGGAGGAACCTGAGACATGCACGACTGTGCGCCGTGCATTGGCGCGCATCGGACGCGCAATATGGCGCGTGCGCTACGGCGCGCAAGTGGCGTGACTGACGCTGGCGCCAGTGGCCCTATTTTTAAACCAGCCTGTGACCACAGGACGTTGCTGGATTATCTTCTCAGTTTCCTTGTGTACGTGACCTTGCTTCCTGATCTGTGAATACCCGTTGTGACCCGGCTTGCCTTGACCTCGCTTCCTGATCTCCTGGTTTGACCCTTGGCCTGCTTCTGGACTCCGCTTCTGCATCTTGATCTCCCGGCTTGACCTTCGGCTTGTACCTGGACCCTGCCTGTGCATGACCTCTGCTTGCCCTTGTACTCTCTCTGGACTGATTTATCCGTGTATGACCCCTGGCCTGTTTCCTGGTTTCTCCTTTTACCTGAACACTGCAAGTTCTGCTTTGCCAGCATTGACCAACCCTCAGTGGCTGAGCTCCTTGGACTGCAAACAAGCACCTGGCCAACCGTGCTTCTTTAGGCAACGCGCTTCCTGTTCCCAAATCCAGGAACGCGCTGCACTTAGCCGCAAGGGGAGCCCTCTTAGCATCTCGATCTCCATACCCCCATCTGACAGGGGTTTTTTTGGTGCTTTTTGAAAGGAGGCCCTTTGCGCGGGGCTCATCCCTTTTTCATACAAGAATTCATACTTTTTTTTTCAATTGAAATGGCACATTAGGAGATCTAATGATCACCTGGGAACCTTCAAACAAGTTGGGGATACTTATTTAGGCTTGTGCCCAGTGTGTGTGTGTGTGTGTGTTTTGTGACATTATGAAAGGTGAGGCGTTTGGATGCACCTTGCATGCGTTCTTATGCAGGGAACTGAGGTGGAATGTTTTTCAGGCCACCATGGCAGTGTTGGTTCTGGACCTATTTTTGCGGTCCACTTATGACCACCAGCAGGTGGTATAAATAAAGCAGGACTGGAGCAAGCGATTGCTCTTGGCCTGGGATTCAGGAAGCCATACCCAAGAGAGCTACTGATGTGAGGTTTGCTGTGTGAGAAAGTTTTGCTTTATCTTAGTTTTTTTTTGTGGGTGACTGGGAGAAGCCCTTCCCCTGTGCTGTGAGTTAGGAACCAGAAATGTTTAGTGCCTAGATGGTAAGGATTTGTTTTGTTTTTTGTTTGTTTTTTTTTTTATGCAACTTTTTAAACTAAAACTTAAAAACAAGATTTTAAGAAAACCTGCCGTCTGGACTATCTTTTTCCCAGGCAAGGTGATCCCACATATGGTGAATTTGGGCGGGCAACTTCCTGAGCAAGTGGAAAGATGGAGGATGTAATAAGAGCCCTGCTGCAGGCCAATGCAGCCCAGTAGGAAAGAAACCGCCAGTTCGCAGAGGCCACTGCAGTGCGGCAGAAGGCAAATCGCCAGTTTGCAGAGGCCTTGCTGGAATTAAAGAAGGGGTCTGCAGGTGGAACAGAAAAATGATGCGTGCCAGCTATTGTGAACTGAAGGTATACAGGTCAAAAAAAGTCGCCCAAACCTGTATTACCACCTCTGCGCTAAACTTTAAATACCACGGCCCTATCGGAGCTGCCACTTAAATGATAAGATCTATATAAACTGAATTCACCCAAAAGGTATGTAGGGATGAATAGTGGCGCTACCCCCCAAATGGTGGGAATACACCAGACACTTCTATACACACCAAAATGTTTAAAAAAGAAACTGCACTTAAGATACGTCTGTGGGGTCAGAAGCCAAAGGTTGCTGCCTCCCTCACACAAAGTCCCTAATAGGGTTCTTTGCAAAGCATAATAAATTATAAAGAATGGGTATGATGGCTCTACCTCAAAGTTTTGAACTGGGACAGCCTAAAGTTTTAGCGGCTCCTTATTCGTGGTTTATAAGATATTAAGCATATAGGAAAAAGTTTCCCCTTGTGTTAAGGGTGTCACTTCAGCAGATAAATGTATGCAGCTGAATTTATGCTGCAGATATATGACAAACGCTCAAGTGTCGCACAAAATAATGTGGTCCTACAGCATCTGGTAGTGAAGCCAGAGGCTATATTCCCTAGAGTGCATTTATTGGACCATATACCGTGTGCTATATTCCTGTATTGGATCTGTGACCATATCAAGCATTGGAATACGACCTGAGGATAGCGTATTACGAGTGTGAATACCATACAATACATACAGATTATGTCACCCTAATCAAATGCCATAAGCAAGGACTAAAGCTTGCATATATTTACAACTGGAAATATTAGCACAGAAATTACAGCAATTATATTTCGGGCATATTATAACAGTCCCAAATGTTGACAGTATATTAGCTAAATAAGATTCCCAATGGTGACTTTGGTGCTGCAACAATTTGCCTGGTGACTCTCATGCTCCCCCTCTTGGTTGCCTACTCACCAGCTCCCAGAGCCCCGACAGGGGTATTACGCCTGTAATGTAGTATGCTGGGTTGTTTCCCTTGTTGCTTCCTCTGGTAGGTGCTTGTGATATGATCAGCTTCCAACGTCTCACATCAGGGTAATGCGATTGTGCTGAGAAACGGGTCGCTTTGCCGCTATATTTTGTATTGGATGTCTCCTTTGCTTCTTACTCTGTAAGGATGTTGCTTCCCCTCATAGATTGAGAAAAAAGAGCTTCCATGGTGTGATAAAGTTGAAACTTTATTTAAAACTTAAGTACCCACAAGTCAGGGACTTAGCAAATAGACAAAAATAGGTTTAGATGAGCAAACAGCAAAAAATAAAAAGTAAAAAATAAGAGTAAAAATAAACATAAAGATTAAAAAGTCCAGGCACTAGATGTAAACTCTGTCCAGATGGAGTAGGACAGCATTAGTTGCCAGACGTTAAACCAGGATCAAATGTCTCTCCTAGAAAGCATAAGCAGTGAGGTGGGGGGTAATTGTTCCCCAGCCGCTGACTGCGTCCTCCTCTCTCGTATGCCTTGGAGCTGACTAGCAGAGCGTGATGCCGTTGTGCGCGCTTCGTCACATGACGTCCTCAGCAACGGTATCACACTCCCCTATCTATTAGATTTTATAGGGAGAGAGCGTTCATACTCAGCCCGCCCCACTGATTGCAGTACTTTAAATATCATGTGTTTTTATGGGGCTGGATCTGGATATATATAGTGCAAATTGATCTCCCATTTTTCACTTAATGAATATTGTGTCCTTAATTTGTGTGTCCATGTTACTACATATAAGGATCATGAACGCGCTCTCCATTAAGTCATAAAGAATACATTAACAGCAATTTAGATAGACCAGACTCCCCCTGCCGGTTCAACCTAGAACTTCACTGATGTTAATCCAATATACCATTGATGCAGGGAGGATGATTTATACAGTATGTCATGCAGGATTGTGTTACATGTTACTTCTATACACACCAGTCTACTACACTGAGCCCAGGAGTGTACTGGATACAGCTATTACCTGCAGAAGTTTACACCTGCAGATGATGTGGAAGTTTATCTCACAACTTTTGAAAGAGTTGTTCAGGAAGGATGGCAAAAAAAGCTATGGGGGGGACTGCCAGCGCCTTTTCTGACAGGTGAACCCCAAAAGGCCTATTATGACCTGGAACCAGATCTTACCAAGGATTATGAGATGCTTGCACGCCTGGGTATTGCCATTGTGGTCCGGGTGCATCGGTGCTCGTACTGTACGGACAAGCCACCTCGCTCCCAGATGTTTTACTTTCTACACCTCACCAGGAAGTGGCTGCAGCCAGAGACTGTCAGCCCCTAAGATTGTGGAGTGTGTGGTCATGGACTGCTATTTACACATGCTCCCTGCTACTTTGAGGAAGTGGGTCAGGCATGGGGACTCTAAGACTGCAAACCAGCTGGTGGACCTGGTGGAGAGATATACTGCAGCTGAGCACTTGTTGAATCCATCTGTGCTCCACCCCAATGTCTCTAGGAGTGAAAAACCGCTTGGAGCATCTGGTAAGACAGTTCCAGGGTTCAAGGGCTCAGGGAAAAATTACAAGACTGTTGCTATGGATCATGAGACTGTGGGCTCCGAACCTCGAGACTGGCCAAATAGGTCAGGAAGGTCTCTTGAGGCTGTTTAGAGGATTGGGTACAGAACACATAAAATGTTATCGTTGCCATGCGTTAGGTCATATTGCTGCTACCTGTTCCCTAAATGGTGAACCAATGCAATGTGATAATGCTTTTTAAAAAAAAGTCATTTTGCATAGATGGCATGCACTGTATCATGTCAGGGACGCATGGAAAAACAAATGTATATAATTTAAGTTGATGGAAAGCCAGTCACTACTCTGCTAGATTCTGGTAGTGTTGTGACATTAGTCAAAGGTGATTTTGTAAATCCTGCAAAGTTACACCCTAGAACTGGGGTTATTTGCATACATGGTGGCATGCTACCTGACTGCTGTGGTTGAGATTGATACCTCTTGGGGCACTGTGACACATTTAGTGGAGGTGGTATCTTAACTGCTTTATGAAGCCTTAGTAGGGAAATATATTCTGTACTTTTGGAGTTTGTGGGAAAACAAAAGCAGTCAGGAGGACAGAGCACCCCCTGCTGAGGAAACACTGGAACTCAGGAGCCTTTTGATTACCAAATTGAAAGAAAAACTGTTGGTGTGTTCAAGGAAGGAGTAGTTCCTTTTTATGTAATGGCTGGGGAGCAGGAGGAGCTGGAATCCAGCTTGAGGATAATGAACAAGAAATGATCTTTGACTCTAATAACGAGAGTGAAAATTGTATAGTAAGGAATACGGTGCTAAATATGATCAAAAAGATCTCTGTGGCAGACTGGGGAGCAGCAATACCTTTTTAGTGTCTGAGCACTGCTATACGAAGACTCCAAAAGGCAAGTTAAAATTAGCTGGCTGCAAAGAAGTGAAAATCGGGGAGATTCACAAAGTGGTCTGGAGTCTGGAATTGTAGGAGATTCCCATGGTTATGATGACTAGGAAACCTTCTACCAATCGGGTAAAAATAGAAGAACGAATGCCTAAAAAAAACAAAACTGTACAGCCATCACATCTAAGAAATTAATGCACAAGTTATCGATTGAGCGGAAATCCTATCATGAGGTGGTGATGTGAGACCCTTTGAATCGCTTCCGTAATCAGTGTTTGGATTACACATGCTTTGTTAAATTAGTACCACACTATCTGAGTCCATACATTCTGGTAAGTGCAATACCCGTTTTTTGGTGGTAAATATTCACGTACGGGTGTGTCATATGGACTATCAACATTGTCATCCACGATCTTTCTGATCATATTGGAAATTTTCACCTTGGATTTTTTTGTATATGAACTGATTATTTTCTTTTTTTTTTGCTATTTGGCACTTGCACTTTATTATATGATCTATGGTTTGTGAAAATAATATTGTGTATTTACATATGTTTACGCGCTGCACTTTCTATTTATATAATGAGTGGACAGAATGTGGTGCCTGACTTGGAAGTTAGGAAAGATGACTTTTGTAAGGAACAACTAAGAGATTCCACATTTGATAGAGCCAGAGAAAACATTAGAATGATTGATGGGGAACCCATTGAACCTAATGTAGGGTTGTCTTTTCCCTACATGGCTCCTAAAAATAACTTGCTTTATCAAATGATAAAGCAAGGGGACGAGGAGGTAGAGCAGCTAGTGGTTCCCAAACCCTATCGCTGGATGGTATTTGATTTAGTCTATCATCATATAATGGGTGATAAGGAGAGGAGAGCATAACCCAGAGATTTTGGCCTGGGTTACATGCAGATGTCAAAGAATATTGTGAGTCATGCCCAGAGTGTCGGTATTCTGCGCCATCACCCCATTTTTGCAGTCTGCTGGTATCGTTGACGATAATTGAGGTGCCTTTTTGAAAGAATTGGCATAGATCTGTTGGGACCAGTAGTAAAGTCTCCCCGGGACCATCAGCACATACTGGTAATACTGAACTATGCCACGCATTATCCTCAAGCCATTCCCTTGTGTAATACCTCAGCTATATTAACATATCAAGGCACACCATTTATGTCCAGAGTCACTTAAGAAAAATCTCCCATCTCCGTACCTCTGTATACCGCCACCAAATAATGGTTTTGTGGAGAGATTTAACAAGACGTTCAAAAACATGTTAAAGGTGGTGGACAAAGCGAAGTTTAAACCGCTTCTCCAATCTCATAGTGTGTCCCCATGTCCTCTTACACTACTTGAGACTGAATAGTTTTTTCTCCTATACTGGGATCGCCATTGAGGTATTTGTAGAAAGCAAGAGGGTAATGGGACTTTAAATGACATGCATGATTACATGCACCTCCATCCCTAAATTGGAAATGAGAGGGGATTTTTGTAAAGCGCTATCATATCTCCTCTCAAGCGTAGTTTCTCCAGCGAGATTAGATTTAGTGCTTGCAGGTATTACTCATAATCTAGTAATCCACTTTTGAATTACTTTATGGTAGACATTTTAGGGGATTGATACATGTTGCAAAAGAAACGTGGGAGAGAGAGACCACACCTTTTTATAGAAGCGTCATTGAACATATCTCACTGATGCAAGATAGATTTGCGGTTGTCATGCCACTTGTACGGGAACATATGAAGCAACCCCAGGAGGCCCAGAGAAGGGTTTATAATCGGGGTGCCAAGACTTGGATTTTCAACCCTGGGGATAGTGTGCTAGTACTAGTCCCCACAGTTGAGAGTAAATTCCTAGCAAAGTGGCAAGGTCCCTTTTTTGACATTCTGGAAAGATTAGGGGAAGTAAACTGGCAAGGTCCCTTTTTGACATGGCAAGAGTAGGGGATGTAAACTACAAAGTTTACCAGCCAGGGAAATGGAAACCAGAGCAAATATATCATGTTAATCTCTTGAAACCTTGGAAGGAGGGGGTGGTTGTTATGCAACATTTCTGAAAGGCGAGGTGGTTTATGGATGCTATGTATCACCTCGCATGCGTTCACCTGCAGGGAACTAAGGTGGAATTTTGACCTCCTTGGCAGTGTTGGTTCCGGTCCAGGTTTTGAGGTCCACTAGTGACCACCAACAGGTGGTATAAATAAAGTAGGACTGGAGCGAGAGATTGCTCTTGGCCTTGGACTCGGGAAGCCAAAAACCTGAGAGCTTGAGTTAAGAACCAGAATGTTTAGTTACTGCCTGGATGGCAAGTATTTATTTTCTGTTTTGTTTGATTTTTTTTTTTGTATGCAACCTTTTTAAATAAAACTGGCTCCAAGTCAGATTAAAAAAAAAAACTGCTGTCTGGACTACTTTTTTCCCAAGGAAGGTGACCCCCATTTGAGCTAATCCCCACTGTGTATGTATACAGTGCCTTGAAAAAGTGTTCATACCTCTTGAAATTTTCCACATTTTGTCATGTTACAACCAAAAAAGTAAATGTATTTTTGGGGGATTGTATGCGATAGACCAACACGAAGTGGAAGGAAAGTGATAAATGGTTTTCATGTTTTTTTGCAAATATCTGAAAAGTGTGGCATGCATTTGTATTGAGCCCCCCTGAGTCAATACTGCGTAGAACCACCTTTCGCTTCAATTACAGCTGCAAGTCTTTTGGGGTATGTCTCTACCAGCTTTGCACATCTAGAAAGTGACATTTTGGCCATTCTTCTTGGCAAAATAGCTCAAGCTCTGTCAGATTGGAAAGAGAAGCATCTAGGAACAGCAATTTTCAAGTCTTGCCACAGATTCTCATTTTCATTTAGGTCTCGACTTTCACTGGGCCATTCTTACACATAAATATGCTTTACATAGTTACATAGTAGGTGAGGTTGAAAAAAGACACAAGTCCAAGTCCAACCTATGTGTGTGATTTGTGTGTCAGTATTACATTATATATCCCTGTATGTTGCATTCATTCAGGTGCTTATCTAATAGTTTCTTGAAGCTATCGATGCTCCCCGCTGAGACCACCGCCTGTGGAAGGGAATTCCACATCCTTGCCGCTCTTACAGTAAAGAACCCTCTACGTAGTTTAAGGTTAAACCTCTTTTCTTCTAATTTTAATGAGTGGCTGGAGTCTTGTTAAACTCTCTTCTGCGAAAAAATTTTATTTCTATTGTAGGGTCACCAGTATGGTATTTGTATATTGAAATCATATCCCCTCTCAAGCGTCTCTTCTCCAGAGAGAATAAGTTCAGTGCTCGCAACCTTTCCTCATAACTAAGATCCTCCAGACCCTTTATTAGCTTTGTTGCCCTTCTCTGTACTCGCTCCATTTCCAGTACATCCTTCCTGAGGACTGGTGCCCAGAACTGGACAGCATACTCCAGGTGCGGCCGGACCAGAGTCTTGTAGAGTGGGAGAATTATCGTTTTATCTCTGGAGTTGGTCCCCTGTTTAATGCATGCCAATATTCTGTTTGCTTTGTTAGCAGCAGCTTGGCATTGCATGCCATTGCTGCGCCTATCATCTACTAGGACCCCCAGGTCCTTTTTTCCATCCTAGATTCCCCCAGAGTATAGATTGCATTCATATTTTTGCCACCCAAATGCATTATTTTACATTTTTCTACATTGAACCTCATTTGCCATGTAGTTGCCCACCCCATTAATTTGTTCAGATCTTTTTGCAAGGTTTCCACATCCTGCGGAGAAGTTATTGCTCTGCTTAGCTTAGTATCGTCTGCAAATACAGAGATTGAACTGTTTATCCCATCCTCCAGGTGGTTTATGAACAAATGAAATAGGATTGGTCCCAGCACAGAACCCTGGGGAACCCCACTACCCACCCCTGACCATTCCGAGTACTCCCCATTTATCACCACCCTCTGAACTCGCCCTTGTAGCCAGTTTTCAATCCATGTACTCACCCTATGGTCCATGCCAACGGACCTTATTTTGTACAGTAAACTGTCACAGTAAACTATGGGGGACTGTCAAATGCTTTTGCAAAATCCAGATACACCACGTCTACGGGCCTTCCATTATCTAGATGGCAACTCGCCACCTCATAGAAGGTTAGTAGATTGGTTTGGCAAGAACGATTCTGCATGAATCCATGCTGATTACTGCTAATGATACCGTTCTTATTACTAAAATCTTGTATATAGTCCCTTATCATCCCCTCCAAGCGTTTACATACTATTGATGTTAGGCTAACTGGTCTGTAATTCCCAGGGATGTATTTTGGGCCCTTTTTAAATATTGGTGCTACATTGGCTTTTCTCCAATCAGCTGGTACCATTCCAGTCAGTAGACTATCTGTAAAAATTAGGAACAACGGTCTGGCAATCACTTAACTGAGTTACCTAAGTACCCTTTGGATGCAAGCCATCTGGTCCCGGTGACTTATTAATGTTAAGTTTCTCAAGTCTAATTTTTATTCTGTCCTCTGTTAACCATGGAGGTGCTTCCTGTGTTGTCATGAGGCTAAACACTGCAGTTTTGGTTACTGAAGCCCCCCCAATTCACCCGTGAAGACTGAGGAGAAGAATAAATTCAATACCTTCACCATCTCCCCATCCTTTTTAACCAGTCCTTCCTCATTCTTTATGGGGCCAATATGGTCTGTCCTCCCTTTTTTACTGTTTACATACATAAAGAATTTCTTTGATCCAAACCATTCCATTGTAGCTCTGGCTGGATGTTTAGTGTTGTTGTCCTGCTGGAAGGTGAACATCCACCCCAGTAAAGTCTTTTGCAGACTTGTAACTAAGATTGTCCTGTATTTGGCTCCATCCATCTTCCCATCAACTGACCAGTTTCCCTGTCCCTGCTGAAGAAAAGCAACCCCAACAACATTATGCTGCCACCACCATGTTTTACTGTGGGGATGGTGTGTTCAGGGTGATGTGCAGTGTTTTCCGCCACACGTAGCGTTTTGCTTTTAGGCCAAAAAGTTCAATTTTGGTCTCATCTGACCCGAGCACCTTCTTCAACATGTTTGCTGTGTCCCCCACATGGCTTCTCGCAAACTGCAAACAGGACTTCTTGTGGCTTTCTTTCAACAATGGCTTTCTTCTTGCTACTCTTCCATAAAGTCCAGATTTGTAGCGTGCACGATTAATAGTTGTCCTGTGCACAGATTCTCCCACTTGAGCTGTGGATCTCTGCTGCTCCTCCAGAGTTACCATGGGCCTCTTGGCTGCTTCTCATTTAATGCTCTCCTTGTCCGGCCTTTCAGTTTAGGTGGACGACCATGTCTTGGTAGGTTTGCAGTTGTGCCATACTCTTACCATTTTCAGATGATGGATTGGATAGTTCTCTGTTAGATGTTCAAAGCTTGGGATGTTATTTTTTATAACCCAACACTGCTTTAAACTTCTTCACAACTTTATCCCTGACCTGTCTGGTGTGTTCCTTGGCCTTAATGATGCTGTTTGTTTACCAAGGTTCTCTATCAAGCCTCTGAGGGCTTCACAGAACAGCTGCATTTATACTGAGATTAAATTACACACAGGTGGACTCTATTTACTAATTAGGTGACTTCTGAAGACAATTGGTTGCAGTAGATTTTTAGTTAGGGGTATGAGAGTAAAGAGGGCTGAATACAAACTTATCAGTTATTTATTTGTAAAAAAACTTTAAATACCATTTATCATTTTATTTTCGTTCCACTTCACAAATATGTGCCACTTTGTGTTGGTCTATCACATAAAATCCCAATAAAATACATTTACGTTTTTGGTTGTAACATGACAAAATGTGGAAAATTTCAAGGGGTATGAATACTTTTTCAAGGCACTGTGTGTTTGTGTATATATATGTGTGTGTGTGTGTGTATATAATAATCCCTCAAAAGTATTGGAACGCCTGTCTTTTACACGCACATGAACTTTGATGGCATCCCAGTCTAAGGCCTGGTTTACACCTATGCGTTTTTTTTGTGCATTTTCAGTTTTTCAGAAACACACTATAGTCCTTTTAACATGGTTTCCTATGGTTCAGGAGTGTGTCTATGGGAATGTTTGACGATTCTTCCAGAAGCGCTTTTGTGAGGTCAGGTACTGATGTTAACGAGAAGGCCTGGCTCGCAGTCTCCGCTCTAATTCTTCCCAAAAGTGTTCTATCTGTTTGAGGTCAGAACTGTGCAGGTCAATCAAGTTCCTCCATCCCAATCTTGCTCATCCATGTCTTTTATGGACCTTGTTTGTACCCTGATGCGCAGTCTTGTTGGAACACAAAGGGGCCATCCCCAAAGTGTTCCCACAAAATGGGAGCATGAAATTGTCGAAAATTTCTTGGTATGCTGATAGCCTTAAGAGTTCCCTTCACTGGAACTAAGGGGTCAAGCCCAACCCCTGAATATCAACCCATTATAATCCCCCCCCCCCCACCAAATTATTTGGACCCGTGCACAAAGCAAGGTCCATAAAGACATGGATTAGTAAGTTGGGGGGTGGAGGAACTTTGGCCTGCACAGCGTCCTGACCTCAACCCGATAAAACACCTTTGGGATGAATTCGAGTGGAGAATGTGAGCCAGGCCTTCTCGTCCACATCAGTACTACAGAAGCAAATACTCTTGCGCACAGGTGTGTAGGCTTGATGATCCCAAGGGTTCAGAAAGGACAGTGAATTTCGGCCTTGCTGCTCTCCAGGATGGGATTATCCTAGTAGTAAATGATGAGAAAGAAAAAGAGAGCACACCGGCCTAGTGCATTATCCTTGAGAACTTTTTTTTTTAATTAAAAACGATTAAAATCTACTCACAAAGGTAGGAAGAAAATATCGCACTGTATACAGTCGCAAGGCAATTATTCCGCTGGTAGCAGTTTTCAGGTCCTAGGAAGAGAACGTACGAACCGCTGCTGACGCGTTTCGAAGGTGTCCCTTCATCAGAAGGCTCTGATGAAGAAGGGACACCTTCGAATCGCGTTAGCCAGCAGCGGTTCGTACGTCCTCTTCCTAGGACCTGGTAAATTCTGCTACCAGCGGATTAATCGCCTTGTGACTATACAGTGCGATATTTTCTTCCTACCTTTTGTGAGTAGATTTTAATCTTCTTTTTAATAAAAAAAATTTCTCAAGGATAATGCACTAGGCCGGTTCGCTTTTTTTTTCTTATCGTCCACATCAGTGCCTGACCTCAAATTAGATCAAACTGGAATGACTCCCTAGATCTATAATACAATGAGAATCTGATCTAAGGGGATTAATCTTCCCCCCCGAAACACGTTGGCTGTTATGACTTTTTTTTTTTTTTTTTTTTTTATTCACCAAAAATTAAATTTATCTTAGGACTTTTGGTTTTAAGCCTACACTTTTATTTCTTGACTTTTTATATGGAAATATCTAGCTTTTGTTTGAAATTGGAATACATTGAAAATTTAAAATAAAATGAGGTGATTATATGGTAATCAAAAACTGAGCAGCCAGCCGAAAAGAAGTATATGCTTCCAAATATTAAAAAATTCCATATACCAGGCTTTTACTGTGGAAACAGTTCAACTAAAATAAGATGTCAAAAAGCTATAAAGAATGGTATTCCCACAAATGGAAGAACAAAGAATACATCTTTACTGGATATTCATGCTTCAAACTGGTTGACAGTTAACACAAGCTGCTGTTGGTCTCTACCCAAATCAAGAAGGAAAGGGGGGGTGGAGTGGAAATCAAACACCCCAAGTTTGACATTGGAAAAGGAGGCTTTTGGGATTTCATTAAACATTTCATCTAGTAAAGAGGGGGAAGTATTAGAAATTCTGTTGGGTTTATATTGCTCTTTATGGCTCTGTTACAGTAAAGCTGGCTATACTCTGATTAGAATTCAGCCTGTTCAGAATGGTCCAGCTGATTTTTGATTAGCTTGTTATCAGTCCCTGCTCTACAGAAGTCAGTTAAAGGGAAAATGTTTGTATTTATTCTTGATTGGTGTCTTCAGCTGTTGATCAGTGTATTCTGATATCTGGCAGCCGTGGGTGCAGCTATCAAAATACTCAGTGTGGAAGGGACTCTGACTATACAGAAAATGAAAACCATGTATGGTCAGCTTTACCCTTGCTTTCCATCTCACTCTAAAAGCTATTTCGCTAGATTGGAGGTGGGGGAATATCTGCTACAGAGACACCAAGAGGAAAAAAACCCATCTGATATGGGTTCTAATCTTCCCCTTCTATACTAAAAATAAAAAAAAAATACATTTTTCATCTATATATTTTTGTCTGTTATTAGAGTTTATCTTCGAATTTGGTAAAACATCTGTAGAATAGGGAAAGAGGCTAAATCTCTCTAATGCAGCATGAGATAGCAATAAAAACCTTTTAAAATTTCAAAATCTTCAGTCAATCCCTCATTGTCTTCAGGGCAACCTTGATGCTGTACCCGAAACCCATGCTGTGGGGATGGCCTGTAATGTTGCTTCATGCACCGTATCCTTCATTGGTGCTCACCTTGGCACTTGATGCAACATGTTGGCACCATGGTGCTACACAGATCCAGAGACGTGGTCCATCACTGCGGCTCTCTAAATCAGGTGAACGGTGTAGGAATTACAACGGTTTGTATATGTGCCTCCCACTTTTTAGGGGTACCATAAGTAAAGGGACGATTGGCTGCTCAGCTGTTCCATGGCCAGATGTGTGTTGTTCGCTCATTTTCCCATTTACAAGGAGCAGATAAAAGGTCCAGAGTTTATTTCAAGTGTGCTATTTGCATTTGGAATCTGTTGCTGTCAACTCTCAATATGAGATCCAAAGAGCTGTCACTATCAGTGAAGCAAGCCATCATTAGGCTGAAAAAACAAAACAAACCCATCAGAGAGATAGCAAAAACATTGGGTGTGGCCAAATCAACTGTTTGGAACATCCTTAAAAAGAAAGAACGCACTGGTGAGCTCAGCAACACCAAAAGACCCGGAAGACCACGGAAAACAACTGGTGGATGACCGAAGAATTCTTTCCCTGGTGAAGAAAACACCCTTCACAACAGTTGGCCAGATCAAAAACACTCTACAGGAGGTAGGTGTATGTGTGTCAAAGTCAACAATCAAGAGGAGACTTCACCAGAGTGAATACAGAGGGTTCACCACAAGATGTAAACCATTGGTGAGCCTCAAAAACAGGAAGGCCAGATTAAAGTTGGCCAAAAAACATCTAAAAAAGCCTTCACAGTTCTGGAACAACATCCTATGGACAGATGAGACCAAGATCAACTTGAACCAGAGTGATGGGAAGAGAAGAGTATGGAGAAGGAAAGGAACTGCTCATGATCAAAAGCATACCACCTCATCAGTGAAGCATGGTGGTGGTAGTGTCATGGTGTGGGCATGTATGGCTGCCAATGGAACTGGTTCTCGTGTATTTATTGATAATGTGACTGCTGACAAAAGCAGCAAGATGAATTCTGAAATGCTTCAGGCAATAGTATCTGCTCATATTCAGCAAAATGCTTCAGAACTCATTGGACAGCGCTTCACAGTGCAGATGGACAATGACCCGAAGCATACTGCAAAACCAACCAAAGTTTAAGGGAAAGAAGTGGAATGTTTTGCAATGGCCAAGTCAATCACCTGACCTGAATCCGATTGAGCATGCCTTTTACTTGCTGAAGACAAAACTGAAGGGAAAATGCCCCAAGAACAAGCAGGAACTGAAGACAGTTGCAGTAGAGGCCTGGCAGAGCATCACCAGGGATGAAACCCAGCGTCTGGTGATTTCTATGCGTTCCAGACTTCAGGCTGTAATTGATTGCGAAGGATTTGCAACCAAGTATTAAAAAGTGAAAGTTTGGATGATTGTTAATCTGTCCCATTACTTTTGGTTCCTTAAAGTGGGAGGCACATATACGAACTGTTGTAATTCCTACATCGTTCCCCTGATTTGGATGTAAATACCCTCAAATTAATGCTAAAAGTCTGCAGTTAAAGCACATCTTATTTGTTTCATTTCAAATACATTGTGGTGGTGTATTGAGCCAAAAAGATTAGAACTGTGTTGATGTCCCAATATTTATGGACCTGACTGTAGATGGCCCAGTGAATGAACTGAAGGAACCGGGTCAGACGATGTGATGACGTCCTATACATTTCGCTAACATGTCACATGAGCTTCGTTAGGATCCTGTTGAAGGGAATCTTTGAGCTTATAAAGGATGGCGGATCCCCCCCCCCATTTAAAAAATCCTCAGCTACTGACCACAATATTGAGTCCACATCATGATTCAACAAAAAAGTCAAAAATATACATAAATGTATGCACCTTTCGATCGATATCTAGCGGTAATAGGTATACAGCAGACATGACGAAAAAGTTTGGGGGATAAACGCATGTCCCAGCAGAGTTTTTTTCAGTGCATCATAGTATACCCTATTAAAACATTTACAGAAAGTGAAAGTGCCTGATAGATATGCCTGATATGTTTTTATGCATAAGTCTTATGAGTGGAGTTTGTTTTAATTGCTTCTTAGTCTCTTAAAATTATACTAAATATAGAAATGTTGTTTGCCAGAACTCATTGACCTAAATCCTATACATCATGCCACTAATTTTTTTTTTTTTTTTTTAAATCCTCTAAATACCATGTTATTACAATGCTGTTGTGTGGTCACATGATCTTTCCCTGTTCTTTGGCATGCAGGGAAAGATCTTTAGGGAGGGCTTCCATCACTCTGCTGATGCATGCTCTCTACAGTGAGTTTGTGTCTGGCCAGCCCCAATTGGTGCTGTGCCAGAAAAAGAGTAAACAGAAAAAAGCGCCTCCAGATCAGGATCAGTTAGATATATTTAATATACAAAACGAATATGTCCACTTACACTGTTACACAACTGTTTAATGGGGATAAGGAGAACAAAGCAAACAGAATATTGGCATGCATTAAAAGGGGGATCAACTCCAGAGATAAAACGATAATTCTCCCTCTCTACAAGGCTCTGGTCCGGCCGCATCTGGAGTATGCTGTCCAGTTCTGGGCACCAGTCCTCAGGAAGGATGTACTGGAAATGGAGCGAGTACAAAGAAGGGCAACAAAGCTAATGAAGGGTCTGGAGGATCTTAGTTATGAGGAAAGGTTGCGAGCACTGAACTTATTCTCTCTGGAGAAGAGACCCTTGAGAGGGGATATGATTTCAATTTACAAATACCGTACTGATGACCCACAATAGGGATAAAACTTTTTCGCAGAAGAGTTTAACAAGACTCGTAACCTTAAACTACATAGAGCGTTCTTTACTGTAAGAGCGGCAAGGATGCGGAATTCCCTTCCACAGGTGGTGGTCTCAGCAGGGAGCATTGATAGCTTCAAGAAACTATTAGATAAGCACCTGAATGACCGCAACATACAGGGATATATAATGTAATAATGACACATCACACACACAGGTTGGACTTGATGGACTTGTGTCTTTTTTTCAACCTCACCTACTATGTAACTATATATGTGGATTATATTAAAAACATATACATAATATAATGAGTAATGGACAATATATAGGGAATATGTAAAAGATAAATAAATTGATAATAATTCAAAACTGATTAGATCAGGGTAAGAAAAACACCATAGCATAATCGTTACTACGAGCATTTTTTCTAAAGAGATATATGCGCTGAATGATGAACATTAAAAACATCTTGAAGTTAATAGGTATAAAAGGGTAGAGGGGGGAGAAAGAAAATATGTAGAAATCTATAAAGAACATGATTAGGTATATATGTGTGTATATATACCTTGGTATATTTTAATAATAATATCTTTTTCATAGATGTTGGATGGCCATAGTAAACGTTATTTACCGTATATACTCGCGTATAAGTCGATCCGAGTATAAGTCGAGGCTCTAATTTACCACAAAAAAATATGAAAAACTTATTGACCCGAGTATGACGAGGGTGAGAAATGCACAACTACTGTAAGTGGAAAAGAGGGTCAACAATGCCCATTTTCAGCCTCACTGTGCCCATTTGCATGCCTCACTGTGCCCATTTGCAGCCATAGGTCAGCCGAACTTCAAACTCGGTAGTTAAGGGTTCCTAGATGCCCCCTAGCTGCAGCCAAAATTTGGGGTCTCTGAACCCAAAGGGTCCCGAAATGACATTGCTGCAGATTGACACAGTTGACCGACTTTGGGGACCCGTATCTCGGGGCCACTTAGTGCTAGGAAACCCAAATTTGGTGTGCAAACCCAGTGGAACTAGCACCATAAAAAGCTGGGGTTTCTAGCACCAAGTGGCCCCAAAATACAGGGCCCCAAAATCGGTTCAGAAAATGTCAATCACTTTTCTGCAGCAGAGAATGACATTTTCCGAACCGATTTTGGGGCCCCGTATCTCGGGGCCACTCGGTGCTAGGAACCCCAGCTTTGGATATGTTGTGGTACCACTGGGTTTGCACACCAAATTTGGGGTTCCTAGCACCAAGTGGCCCTGAGATACGGGCCCCAAATTCGGTTCGGAAAATGAATTTTTTTGCTGTTGAAAAGTGCTTGACTCGAGTATAAGTTGAGGGGGGCACTTATAGCATAAAAAAAATGTGCTGAAAAACTCGACTTATACTCAAGTATATACGGTAATACTAAAAGACTCAAAAAAAAGGAAGGGGGGGTGGGAAACAA
This sequence comes from Lithobates clamitans, assembly GCA_037952925.1. NCBI lineage: Eukaryota > Metazoa > Chordata > Amphibia > Anura > Ranidae > Lithobates > Lithobates clamitans. Next base: position 17,761,723 of record JBBGZY010000449.1, read on the forward strand.
AGTGAATCTTTATAAAATCGTAGACAACTCCAAAGTCTCATTAATTCCCCCAGGTGACAGAGTGTCAAGGGAATATATCCAAAAAGTTTTGCGTTCACACAGCCTAAAAAACCTCTCTGCCTCAGATAAATTTTTAGGCATTTGTTCTAGGACCCATACCTTTAGGCCATGGGTGGAGCCTTTTTGACATTTGGAAAAATGGCGAGGGACGCTATGTTTATCCTTTCCTTCCTCAATCTTTCTGCAATGTTCTCCAAATCTTTGTCTCAGGGGCGAATGGTACGGCCCACATACAGTAAATGACAGGGGCAATAAAGGCAATAGACTACAAAGTTTTTGTGCCAGTCACATGACTAAAAACAAATGCAGTAGAGCAAGTTAGATTATAAATATCAAATTACTGTTTCACATCCCCCAATAAATCTTTATTAAACATCAACTGTCTATTTTTGTGCATTACTATGGTATGGGTAGGTTTGAAGATGATTGACACAAAGGCTCTTTTTTTAACTTTACATTTATTAGCATTTACATGTGATATATTTAATACTGATTTATAGGATTGTTTTTGTGAGTTTCTTTGTTAATGGAATCAATCCGTATACTTTTTTCCACCCCTATAGTGACATTGTGGAGGAGATAGGTGAGTGTCATTTAGCACCGTTTATGCGCCCACATGTGTAACTTTATTATGTGGGTTGCACATGTAAAAAAAGGAATTGTAGAGCTTAGACCATGGCATGCTCTGTAGAATATACCAGCTGGTCTACACAATCTCAGGCTTCAGTGGAGAGACAGAGAAGGTTGGAGGGACAGCAGAAGGCAGGATAAACTAGGTGCTAGAAAAAATTACTGCTTTTTTAAATTTCCCTTGCACCTAATGGGGTATTAGGAAGTGGAACTTTGACTCATTCTCTAAACTCTGGTCAAAGTGCACAGTCTGTCTGTAAATCAACCCCACTGTGATCTGTGTTTTTGCAATCTTGGGGCACTCTAGTTAAAAACAGAAAATAATAAACATCAATAATGCATGCATCCAGATCGTGAAGTAGAATTTGCACTTCATTCTGTGGAAATGCAGTACAAGTTTGCATTAAAAATGTTTAAGTACTCTGACTATATTTTGAGAATATCTACAGTTGCCTGCATTATTCTTAACTGTATACTTAGAGATGAAATTGTTGTTCACATACAAGGATCAGAACAGGCACAGTTAAATACTCACCGAAGAATTATATGGTGTCCCTACATTCCTGAAGAAAATGAAGAGATTCCAGCAGAAGATGCTAGTCAGACTATTGCTTTATTGCATGAAGATAGGGTAAGAGGAACACTTTTTTTTGCTGATGGATAACCTCTTGGTAAACAATTAAAGTGGAACTTATTGGCAAATTAAAAACAATGTATATCATGTTTTCTGTTGCTAGTCTTAAATCTGATTTCCAGCTTTTAATAAAGTTTTAATCGTTTATTGGGACCAAGCTGGTCAAACACAAACTATTACCTTCATTAACAGAAGCAGCATGTGGGACTGCTGTATAAACTGAATGTAGCCTCAGCTAGATACAATATACTGTGCAATGTCCTGGCAGCAGCATGGGTCCTCCCCAGTTCAAGCAGATCGGTATTACATGCTAAAGAAGAAGTTGTAGTCTGTGGCCATTAGTTCACCATCTTATAATCTTTTGACGGATACACTGCCATCAAAAGCAAGTTAATCGCTATCTACTGCCAAGACATCCGTAAGAGGAGCAGAACACTGCGAAACACTCAAACGCCACCCTAGGAGGGGAGACCTGAAAAGGGGCTACACTATCACATGTAATACAGCTCTTCTTGATCTGGGGAGGACATTTGGTTCTCTGTGTCGTCTACCTTGGGGGTGGGGGGCAGGGGGGGCTGGGAGACTTGGAGTAGTGAGCTGGTCTATCCACTGTAGTTGTCAATTGCCTGAAAGCCTTTTATGACTACTCTTCATGTCATAAATCTCTGGTAAGTGTGTTTGGCACACATTGTCTGGTGTGTTCGCTCAATAATAGTTTGGAGTTTCGCTCACTGGCACCAGCAAAGGGAACGTTTTTTCAGGATTGTCTCACCTCTAATACGGTGAACAGACCCAAGGCGCTCAACCATAGAATGGGCTAGCAGTTATATGTGGTAGTAACATGCGTCCCATTGACCTTGTCCTGTGTTGAATGCAATCCGCTGGTGAAATGGAGATATCCAAAACAGAAATGCAAAGTCTATATGCTGCGCACTGATAAAAGCCAAGGTATCCATAAGCAACAAGTCGATTGATTTGAAAGATGATGAATAAACAAATACAACTTGTTTCCTTATAAACCATGAAGTAACATTTATTATGTTGCCATAGATAAAGCGCACAGTCCAGATAAAAACATGTGATCTCTTAGATTGTAAGCTCTAAGGAGCAGGGACCCTCTGATTCCTACTGTATTAAAGTGTATTGTATTTGTACTGTCTACCCTCAAGTTGTAAAGTGCTGCTTAAACTGTTGACGCTATATAAATCCTGTATAATGTGTGAACGACATGGGCTTTCTTTATCGTACATCACGGGACACAGAGCACCATAATAATGACTATGTGGGTTATACGCTTACCTTTTAGGTGATTGGACACTGGCAACCAATAGTAAGATGGTTCCTCCCATATAACCCCTCCTATACCAGAAGTACCTCAGTTTTTTCGCCAGTGTCTTGAAGGTGATGGTCATGGCTGTTGAAGCTCTTCAAATTTCTTCAAAGATGTCCCACTGAGGACGTTTTAATCGGATCCATTCGGATGACTTAACAAAAGCTAAAGTGGATGGTACCCGAGCCTCGGTTCAAGAACAAGGTGTTGCTTGTAACGTATCCTATATAGGCGCTGGACCCTTGTTAGGTTGGTATTCCTAGTCAATCTTGCCCAAGGTAAACCAGAAAGGGTGCTTTACAGGTCCAGGGGTGTGGACCCCGAGATATGGGGGACCCGGTCCCTGAAGGGGCGTTACCCGCCGTGATGGGGGGAAAATTGGGGCTGCTGCTTGGGATGGGGAGTACTCCCTTTGGGAATTTTTTATATATTTCCCACTAAAAACTGCTGGTAAACCTTAATCCTGTGTCTGGAATTACAGATGGCTGGTATGGCGCGCATTTGGGTCGGAAGTGCGCGAGTGTGCGCATTCGCTTTGTGCAAGCCGCCGGCGTGTGCGTGCCCCTGGTGTGCGCACGTCAGTGCTGTGCGCGTCACAGATGCGCCGCATGCGTCAGGACGGCGTATGCGCTGTACGGCGGGCATGCCGCTGATCACGCTAATGCGCACGCTCAGGCTAAGGCTTTATAGGGATGCAGCTCCTGGCGTGCGCGTGGACAGCACAGAGCGGTATTTGGGCACGTGAGTCTGGAGGTCTTGGACACAGTTGTAACAGGTTGAAGGCTGGTTGTAGTTTGTGGGGAGTACTCCTTTTCTTCCTCGTATGTAAGCAATGTTTTCCAGAAAACGAGGTATAGGGAACAAGGCAAGCACAGGGGTAAGAGTACCTCCTTTAAAAACAGGAGACCAACCCCATGCTGATGCAGCCTCAGTTTCTCCCGAAAGACCTGCGGCATCTGGCCTGGCTGAGCCATTACATTTGTCAGGCATAGTGGCCAACACCAATATACCTGCCTCGGTTTATGTTACAAAGGATGATTTGGTATCTGCCTTAGCGGGCCTTGAGGGCAAAATAGCTGGCATGATTGCCTCTGTAACACAGGGAGGGAGGAAGCGTAATAGATCTCCCTTCCCGGAGCCTGGGCCAAGTGGAGAGTCACTAGAGCACCAGGACTCTTATAGCCAGATGGGTCCAGGTGATCTGGAACCAGAATGGGCGGAGGATTTGGAAGAGGTGGTCAAAATACCGGGAGGAAGGAGAGGCTGAAGAATCTTCGGCTGAGGACTCTGGCTCTGAAGAGACAATTTCAGCCTCACATTCCCAAAAATTGTTTATCCAATCTCTAATTGAGATGGTACGAATTGGGTTTAAGTTACCCCCAGTTCAGGAGTTTGTACTCTCCTGTTCTACTTTGGGATCTTTGCGACCTCAGCAAATTTCCCAAGCGTTTCCTTTGCATCCGTTACTGGAGCAGGTGGTTTACGCGGACTGGGAGCAACCTGACAGGATATACTTGCCTCCAAAAAGGTTTTCTATCTTATATCCTATGGAGGAGAAGTTCAGGAAGAAATGGGGGACACCTTTGGTGGTCGCCGCCATATCTTCAGTAAATAAAAGTTTTACCTGCCCAGTGGATAATGCCCAGGTATTTAAGGATCCGGCGGATAAAAAGTTCTTATTAAAAGCCTCCTTTTCGGTGGCTGATGCAGCAGTTCAGCCAGCAGTTGCAGCTATTGGGATTTGCCAATCCCTAAAGGATCACTTTAAAAGATTGGTAAAGAATCTACCTTGCCAGGAGGAATCTGCACAGGAATTGTCAGAGATCCCTCATGCCTTTTATGTTTTGCAGTAGACGCATTGAAGGACTCAATCCAACAAATGTCTCGTTTTGCGTTACTGTCAATCAATATGCGCAGAGTCCTGTGGCTAAAGAACTGGTCTGCTGAGACGCCATGTAAAAGGCTACTAGCAGCTTTTCCATTCCATGGAGAGCGCTTGTTTGGCGAGGATCTGGATAAATATATCCAAAAGATCTCTGGAGGAAAGAGTACCCTACTCCCTATTAAAAAGAAGGGGAAGCAACTCTCTTATAAAATTCCCAATACTCCAGGACCTAGTGCTTCTTCCCCTAAACTGTATCGACGGCCTCAGCCATCTGAGTTTAAAAGACCCCAGGGTCAGAAGAAACCCTGGACCCGAAAGCCACCCAAGCCCAACTCCAAATCTACCTTGTGAAGGGGCGCCCCCGCTCTCACAGGTGGGGGGCAGGCTTCGGCTGTTTGGGGATGCCTGGGAAGAACTGGTTCAAGACAGATGGGTCATTTCCACCGTAAAATACGGTTACAGAATGGAGTTCTGGGAAATCCCCCCCCAAATCAGTTTCTTTTCTCAAGAGTTCCGTCGGATCCAGAGAAAAGAAGATGCCTATTCCTAGCTTTACAGCATCTGCTGAGGCAGGGGGTAATTGTAAAGGTTCCGCACGAGGAAAGTTTCAAGGGGTTTTACTCAAACCTATTCACTGTGCCGAAACCAAATGGGGAAGTAAGGCCCATTTTGGACCTCAAGGCTCTCAACCTCTTTGTAGACGTCCGATCCTTCCGCATGGAGTCGGTTCGTTCAATATTAAAATCCCTGAGAAAGGGAGACTATTTAGCGTCCATACATATCAAGGACGCGTACCTTCATGTGCCGATCTTCGGTCCACATCAGAGGTTCCTACGCTTAGCTGTAGAGGGCAATCATTTCCAATTTGTGGCACTACCATTCGGTCTGGCCACGGCCCCCAGGGTTTTCACAAAGATTCTGGCCCCAGTGTTGGCTTCCCTACGGTTGCAGAAGGTCTCCGTAGTAGGATATCTGGACGATCTTCTAAGGGATTGCTCTCGCTCCATATTAGTTCAAAACTTGTCAAGAACACTACAGTTTTTACAACGCCTAGGTTGGATTCTAAATGTGGACAAGTCAGCGCTTTGTCCGACCCAAGCCTTGGTGAATCTGGGTCTGGTCTTGGACACCGCCCAAGAAAGTGTGTTTCTGCCCCTCTTAAAGGTCGCCTCCATAGTGGAACTTGTCCAGAAGGAGAAAAAAGAACTAACACCTTCTATTCGGCTGTGCATGAGGTTACTGGGCAAGATGGTGTCGTCCTTCAACACAGTGCCATATGCTCAGTTCCACTCCAGAGTGTTCCAGAACAGTATTCTAAGGGCCTGGGACAAATTCGGCTCGAACCTTGGACCAGCCTATGGTTCTATCTCCACAGGTACTATGGAACCTCTCTTGGTGGTTAAGAACCAGCAATTTGAAAAAAGGGAAATCTTTTCCACCAGTAGCCTGGAAAGTAGTAACTACAGACGCCAGTCTTCTTGGCTGGGGAGCGGTCCTAGAGGAGGCGTCTGTTCAGGGAATATGGTCCCAGACAGAAAGGACCCTGCCCATCAATCTATTAGAGATTCAGGCGTCATTTGTTGGATTGAGTCCGTCTGGCTCTGCGATTCTGGACATCCAGATTGCGGGGTCTTCCTGTCAGAGTCCAGTCTGACAACTCCACGGTAGTGGCATATATCAACCACGAGGGAGGTACCAGGAGTGGGGCAGCCCAAAGAGAGGTAAATCATATATTGACTTGGACAGAAAAACATGTGCCGTTTCTGTCGGCAGTGTTTATCCCGGGGGTGGACAATTGGCAGGCAGATTTCCTAAGTTGCCAGAAATTGTTGCCAGGGGAATGGTCCCTGCATCCTGAGGTTTTTCTACAGATCTGCCAATACTGGGGGACCCCAGATGTGGATCTTTTGGCATCCAGGGGTCAATGCCAAGCTGGACAGGTTTGTATCCAGGACCAAGGATCCGCTTGCTGTCGGGATAGACGCATTAGTAGTTCCTTGGGATCAGTCTTCTCTGATATATGCCTTCCCTCCAATCCAAATCCTGCCGCACTTATTACGCAGAATACAGGAGGAACAAAAACAAGTGATCCTAGTGGCCCCGGAGATCCCGGTACTCGGAGATTGTGAAGTTGGCAGTAGGGGACCCATTGGTCCTCCTGTGCCGTCCAGACCTGTTGTCTCAAGGACCCATATTCCATCCTTTACGGTTGCTGAATTTGATGGCTTGGCTATTGAGACCAGACTATTGAAAGACCGTGGTATTATGGGTTCAATCTTGTCTACTTTGATAGCTCTAGAAACTGACTTTCTAGCGTTTATCTATCATAGAGTATGGAAATCATACATTTCTTGGTGTGAGAAAAGGAAATGGAACCCTCGTAGGTATACGGTTGGAAGAGTTCTTGCCTTTCTTCAAGCAGGAGTAGACTTGCAGCTGGCTTTAGGGACAATTAAAGGGCAGACTTCGGCCTTATCTCTCTTTTTCCAAAGGCCAATTGCATCCCATTCTTTGGTGGGAACCTTTGTCAAGGGAGTAACACACCTGAGGCCGCCGGTTAAACCGCCTTTGTGTCCCTGGGACCTAAATTTGGTACTTTCAGCCTTAGAGTCAACCATTTGAACCTATTAGGCATATTCCTTTTGTCCTATTGACCAGAAAATTGTTTTTTTTTTTTTTGGTGGCTATAACATCGGCTAGAAGGGTGTCCGAATTGGCTGCCCTTTCTTGCAAGGAACCTTTTTTGATTCTTCATCAGGACAGAGCGGTCATGCGCCCTCGTCCTGATTTTCTACCGAAGGTGGTTTCCAAATTTCATTTGAATCAGGATATCATTTTACCTTCCCTTTTTCCAAAACCTAAGACTAGGGAGGAAAGATCGCTTCACTCGCTGGATGTGGTGAGGGCGCTCAAAGTTTACTTGAAAATGTCAGCTCCCTTTCGGAAGACTGACTTTTTTTTGTCTTGCCTGAGGGTCCTAAGGACAGCCGGCAACAAGTTCAACTATATCCAGGTGGATTCGTCAGACTATTATCCAGGCGTATGGATTAAAGTGCAGGGTTCCACCTTGGGATTTAAAGGTACACTCCACTAGCGGGATTAGTGCATCATGTGCAGTACGCCAACAGGTGTCTATGGCTCAGGTTTGCAAAGCGGCCGCTTGGTCTTCAGTTCATACGTTCACCAGGTTTTAACAGGTGGATGTGAGATCTCAAAAGGAGACAGTTTTTGGCCACAGCGTGTTGCAGGCAGCTTTATAGTCTCAGGCCCGTTGGGCTTAAGGATAATGTGTCCCCCCCCCCCCCTCAGGTGCATTGCTTTAGGACATCCCACATACTCATTATTATGGTGCTCTGTGTCTCGTGATGTACGATAAAGAAAAACTGATTTTTAAAACGGCTTACCTGTAAAATCCTTTTCTTGGAGTACATCACGGGACACAGAGTTCCCTCCCCTCTTTTTTGGGATAGTCATTGCTTGCTACAAAACTGAGGTACTTCTGGTATAGGAGGGGTTATATGGGAGGAACCGTCTTACTATTGGTTGCCAGTGTCCAATCACCTAAAGGTAAGCGTATAAACCACATAATCATTATTATTGGTGCTCTGTGTCCCGTGATGTACTCCAAGAAAATGATTTTACAGGTAAGCTGTTTTAAAAATCCGTTTTTTACCTTTTTAAAATAAGACTAAGTATCATTAAACCTCAAACACTAAATGAAGGGCCAGCACTTGTGATGGAAGCAGGTTCAAGGTTCTCATACCAGCCGGAAGGCTCACTGGGATCAACTGTTAGTATCTCGCAGGAAAGGCACACATCAGTGTGGTGTATAGTAAGGCTGGAGACCACCAAGTAGATGGCTGCTCACAGGATGGAAACAATGTGGCCACTCCGGCGGCCATGTCATAGGAAGGTGGGACCAGTGGGGCACTCTCTCCAATAAGATAACGTGTTTTAAAGCTCCCGGCATCTCCCCTGCCCTGCTGCTTTATTGTCTCCATCCTGTGAGCGGCCATATTCTTGGTGGGCTCCAGCCCTAATACACACCACACTGATGTGTGCCTTTCCTGTGGGACACTAACAGCCGAGCCCAGCGAGCCTTCCTATGTGAACCTTAAGCTTGTTTCCATCACAAGTGCTGGGCGCGCCATTTAGTGTTTGAGTTTGGATGAGACTAGGGCTTTTACCTTTTTAAAATGAGACTGTGTCGTTCACACGACTGTTTTTTTCTGGACTTGTGTGCTTCATCTATGGTCACACAAATGTTACTTTGTGATTTATATGGGAACAAGTTTTATTCGTTTATTCATCATCTTCCAATTTATCTACTTGTTTGTTTTGGATACCTTGACTTTACCAGTGCGCAACATATTACCTTTTCACCACTAATGCCTACCATCAAGCTTTTTTTTGGACTTTGCACTCTGATTTGTATCACTCTTGTAAGGGTGTATTCACAAATATTTTGTCACATGATTTGATATGTTTTGCTTTGCACTTTAGATGTTTATTTTTGTATGTATAAATGACTTTTTTGGTGTATGTAATTATATTGTACCATTGTTGGAGTTTCTGTTGTGGTCACATGGTGTTAATGAGGGTCTGTATTTCATCTTAGTGTAACACACATTTTGCACATTTAATGCATTTTTTGCACATTTGAAATATAAAGTTTTTATGTAGTGGTACTCTTGGAACCTTCCATTGGAGCTATAAGTCATTAAAATGATTGTAAACGATCACCTTGTAAGACCACTTATTCAGTTTAAAATAGTAATGAAAGGCAACATTTTTTGTACAAATATAAAAAAAAAAAATACCTTTTTTTTTTTTTTTTTTGTCCCCACCCCCATATATAGGAAAGTATTGAGACCTCCTTAAATTTTTCACTCTGTTTGCAGCCATTTGCTAAAATCATTTAAGTTCATTTTTTTTCCTCATTAATGTACACACAGCACCCCATATTGACAGAAAAACACAGAATTGATGACATTTTTGCATATTAACCACTAGACGTCCACGCTATAGCTGAAAGACGGCTACAGCGCGGACTCCAATTGCCCGGAGGGCGTCCCTGGACGTCCTCCTGTTTACTTCCGCGTTGCGCGCTCCCGCGGGCGCGCATCGGGGAAGTTTTGTGCTGGCCGTGTCCCTTGGACACAGCCAGTCGCAGCTGAAAACGGCCAATCATAGCGGCCGTTTTTAGCGCGTTCGGCGGTGCCAATGAGAGACGATCTCATATGTAAACATATGAGATCTCATCGCCGGCTCTCCTCCTCACACAGACAGCGTGTGAGGAGGGAGAGCGAACCGCTGCGGCAGTAAGTGAAAAGAAAAAAAAAATGAAACAAAAGTGTCCCCGCTGTCATCTGTCCCTGTCATCTGTCCCCAGTGCCACGTATAAGTGCCATCTGTCATCAGTGCCACCTGTCAGTGTCACGTCACGTGTCATAAGTGCCACGTATCAGTGCCATCTGTCATCAGTGCCATCTGTCATCAGTGCCACGTGTAATCAGTGCCACGTGTTAGTGCCATCTGTCATCAGCGCCACGTGTCATCAGTGCCACATATTGGTGCCATCTGTCAGTGCCACGTATTAGTGCCATCTGTCATCAGTGCCACATCAGTGTCAGTGCCACGTATCAGTGCCATTTGTCGTCAGTGTCACATGTCATTGTCCTGGTTCTCCAGGGCCTTCAAAAGTGTAATAGGTAGTCAACAAATTAGATGTGTAATTTATGCTCCTAGAACACCTGATGGCGCTCCCTGCATGTTGGGCCTCTCTATGTGGCCAGGCTGTGAAAAAGTCGCACACATGTGGTATCCCCATACTCAGGAGGAGTAGCAGAATGTATTTTGGGGCGTTATTTGTGGTATACACATGCCATGTGATTGAAATAACCTATTACAATAAAAATTTTGTGGGGGAAAAAAAAAAAATCTTTATGTTGCAAAGAATTGTGGGAAAAAATAACAACATCAAAAACCTCACCATGCCTCTTACTAAATACCTTGGAATGTCTACTTTCAAAAAAGGGGTAATTTGGGGGGTATTTGTACTTTCCTGACTTGTTCTGGTCGCAAGAAATGAGATAGCCGTCAGTACATCAGGTGTTATCAATTTTTTATGATTTACACCATAACTTGTAGACTCTCTAACTTTCACACGGACCAAATAATATCCACTAATTTGGGTTATTTTTACCAAAGATATGTAGCATTATAAATTGTGGCCAAAATTTATGAAGAAAAATTACTAATTTGCTAAATTTTTACACAGAAACAAAGAAAAATGCGTTTTTTTTTCTTCAAAATTTTCGTTTTTTTTTCATTAGTGCAAAAAATAAAAAACCCAGAGGTGATCAAATACCACCAAAAGAAAGCTCTATTTGTATGAAAAAAAGGCCAAAAATTCATTTGGGTACAGTATTACATGACTGAGTAATTGTCATTCAAAGTGTGAGAAAGCTGAAAATTGGTCTGGTCACGAGGGGGGTTTAAGTGCCCAGTTCTCAAGTGGTTAAAAAAGAAAAACTTAAATATCACATGGTCCTAAGTATTCAGACCGTTTGCTGTGACACTCCATATATGCAACTCCGGTGCTGTCCATTTCTTCTGATCATCCTTCAGGCTGGGTTCACACTGGTGCGACACGACAGCCGTCCTACTTTGGATCCGACTTTGCCCTGCGACATGAAGCCGGCATGTGTCCGACTTTCAATGAACGGGGATCCGACTTGGATCCCCGCCAATGCCCGGCATTGTTTGGTATGAATCTTTAGGGGGAACTCCGCGCCAAATTTTAAATAAAAATCTGGCATGGGTTCCCCCTCCAAGGGCATACCAGGCCCTTGGGTCTGGTATGGACCTTGAGGGGAACCCCCTACGCCGAAAAAGCGGCGTGGGGGGTCCCCCCAATCCATACCGGACCCTTATCCGAGCACGCAGCCCGTCCGGACAGGAATGGGGGTGGGGACGAGCGAGCGCCCCCCCCTCCTGAACCGTACCAGGCCGCATGCCCTCAACATGGGGGGTTGTTGCCTTGGGGGAGGGGGGCGCGCTGCGGCCCCCCCCCACCCCAAAGCACCTTGTCCCCATGTTGATGAGGACAAGGGCCTCTTCCCGACAACCCTGGCCGTTGGTTGTCAGTCTGCGGGCGGGGGGCTTATCGGAATCCGGGAGCCCCCTTTTAATAAGGGGGCCCCCAGATCCCGGCCCCCCACCCTATGTGATTGAGTATGGGGTACAGGGTACCCCTACCCATTCACCTAGGGAAAAAGTGTCAATTTAAAAAAAAACTACACAGATTTTTAAAGTATTTTATTAGACAGCTCCGGGGGTCTTCTTCCGACTTCAGGGGTCTCTCCGGTTCTTCTCCACGCTCTCCGGATCTTCTGCCGGGCTCCTCCGCTCTCTTCTGCTCTTTTGCCGCTCTTTTGCTAAAGCGGAGGAGCCCGGTCTTCGGTCTTCTGCCCTCTTCTTTTCTTCTGATGTTGACACAACGCTCTCTCCGGCTAGAATGCTCTCTGTGCACTCTGCTCTGACTTATATAGGCGGTGACCCCGCCCCCTTATGCTGTCGCAGTCCCTGGGCATGCTGGGACTATGACGGCATAAGGGGGCGTGGTCATCGGGTGATGACCACGCCCCCTAAACCGTCACAGTCCCAGCATGCCCAGGGACTGTGACGGCATAAGGGGGCGTGGTCACCACCTATATAAGTCAGAGCGGAGCGCTCAGAGTGCATTCCAGCCCCAGAGAGCGTCGTGTCAACATCAGGAGAAGAAGGCAGAAGATTGAAGACCGGGCTCCTTCGCTATAGCAAAAGAGCGGCAAAAGAGCAGAAAATAGCGGAGGAGCCCGGCAGAAGACCCGGAGAGCGCGGAGAAGAACCGGAGAGACCCCTGAAGTCGGAAGAAGACCCCCGGAGCTGTCTAATAAATTACTTTAAAAATATGTGTAGTGTTTTTTTTTTTTAAATTGACACTTTCCCTAGGTGAATGGGTAGGGGTTCGATGTACCCCATACTCATTCACATAGGGTGGGGGGCCGGGATCTGGGGGCCCCCTTATTAAAGGGGGCTCCCGGATTCCGATAAGCCCCCCGCCCGCAGACCCCGACAACCAACAGCCAGGGTTGTCGGGAAGAGGCCTTTGTCCTCATCAACATGGGGACAAGGTGCTTTGGGGTGGGGGGGCCGCAGCGCGCCCCCCTCCCCCAAGGCAACAACCCCCCCATGTTGAGGGCATGCGGCCTGGTACGGTTCAGGAGGGGGGGGCGCTCGCTCGTCCCCACCCCATTCCTGACCGGCCGGGCTGCGTGCTCGGATAAGGGTCTGGTATGGATTGGGGGCGACCCCCCACGCCGTTTTTTTGGCGTAGGGGGTTCCCCTCAAGGTCTATACCAGACCCAAGGGCCTGGTATGCTCTTGGAGGGGGGACCCATGCCGGTTTTTTATTTAAAATTTGGCGCGGCGTTCCTCCTCAAGATCATCTGAGCACAAGTCGCGTGCCGAAGTCGGATCATGCAAGACGGCAATCCGACTTTGATCCGACTTCAATGATAGTCAATAGGCTGAAGTAGGATCAAAGTCGGACCAAAGTAGTACAGGGAGCATTTCTAAAGTCGGAACGACTTGTGTCGGACCAGTTAGGACGGCTCCCATAGGGAAACATTAAATTTCACACGTCATGCGACATGAGCTCCCAATGTCAGAGCGTTTGTCGGACCAGTGTGAACCCAGCCTCAGATGGTTCTACACCTTTGAGTCCAGCTGTGTTTGATTATACTGATTGGACTTGATTAGGAAAGCCACACACCTGTCTATATAAGACTTTAACCACTTGCTTACAGGGCACTTAAACCCCCCTCCTATCCAGACCAATTTTCAGTTTACAGCACTGACGCACTTTGAATGACAATTGCGCGGTCATACAACACTGTACCCAAATGAAATTTTTATCATTTTTTTTCACCACAAATAGAGCTTTCTTTTGGTGTATTTGATCACCTCTGCAGTTTTTACTTGTTGTTAAAAAAATGTAAAAACCTGAATTTAAAAAAAAAAAAAAATTTATTTTTTTATATTTTGTTATAAAAAATTTAAAACGGGTCATTTTTCTCCATTGATGTATGCTGATGAGGCGGCAGTGATGAGCAGCACTGCCAGGTGGCACTGATTGGCACTACAGGTGGGCATTGATAGGTGGCACTACAGGTGGGCATTGATAGGTGGCACTTGTGGGCACTGTTAGGTGGCACTGTGGGCACTGTTAGGTGGCACTGTGGGCACTGTTGGGTAGCACTATTATGGTGGCACTGATGAGGCAGATGTGCCTCTTTCACTTGGGGACCGATGTCCCTCACATCCGAGCCGGTGATCGTTTTTTTTTTTCTACTCACGCTGTCAGCGTGAGTAGAAAAAAAATGATTACCGATCTTTTGTTTACATCATGTGATCAGCTGTCATTGGCTGACAGCTGATCACATAGTAAGGGGCCGGGATCGGCCCCTTACACGGATCGGTGATCAGCCGAGTCTCTGACTCAGTGATCACAGCGCGATTGGTGCGCGCCCTGCAGGGTGCGCGCAGAGAGCGTGCACAGGGGAGGCCGTCATATGCCGCCCTCCAGGGAATTCAGGTCCGCCCTGTGGCCGTCATTCGGCCATAGCGCGGATGTGTAGTGGTTAAAGCTCACAGTGCATGTCAGAGCAAATGAGAATCATGAGATCAAAGGAACTGCCTAAGGAGCTCAGACAGAATTGTAGCAAGGCACAGATCTGGCCAAGGTTACAAAAAATTTCTTCTGCACTTAAGGTTCCTAAGAGCACAGTGGCCTCCATAATCCTTAAATGGAAGACATTTAGGTCAACCAGAACACTTCCTAGAGCTGGCCGTCCGGCCAAACTGAGCTATCGGGGGAGAAGAGCCTTGGTGAGAGAGGTAAAGATGAACCCGAAGATCACTGTGGCTGAGCTCCAGAGATGCAGTTGGGAGAAAGTTGTAGAAAGTCAACCATCACTGCAGCCCTCCACCAGTTGGGGCTTTATGGCAGAGTGGCCCGACGCGCAAGATGCATGAAAGCCCGCATGGAGTTTGCTAAAAAAAAAAACACCTGAAGGACTCCAAGATGGTGAGAAATGAGATTCTTTGGTCTGATGAGACCACAATATAACTTTTTGGCCTTAATTCTAAGCGGTATGTGTGGAGAAAACCAGGCACTGCTCATCACCTGTCCAATACAGTCCCAACAGTGAAGCATGGTGCTGGCAGCATCATGCTGTGGGGGTGTTTTTTAGCTGCAGGGACAGGACGACTGCTTGCAATCGAGGAAAAGATGAATGGGGCCAAGTACAGGGATATCCTGGATGAAAACCTTCTCCAGAGTGCTCAGGACCTCAGACTGGGCCGAAGGTTTACCTTACAACAAGACAATGACCCTAAGCACACAGCCAAAATAACGGAGTGGCTTTCCAACAACTCAGTGACTGTTCTTGAATGGCCCAGCCAGAGCCCTAACTTAAACCCAATTGAGCATCTCTGGAGAGACCTAAAAATGGCTGTCCACCAACGTTTACCATCAAACCTGACAGAACTGGAGAGGATCTGCAAGGAGGAATGGCAGAGGATCCCCAAATCCAGGTGTGAAAAACTTGTTGCATCTTTCCCAAAAAGACTCATGGCTGTATTAGATCAAAAGGGTGCTTCTACTAGGAACACCAGGGCTTTCACACAAAGGAAGCAATACAAAGAGAACAGGACTTTTTTTTTTGGTGCACTTTGATTTCTGTTGCTGATCACTGTAACAGCAATGTTTTCAACCGTCATGAATGAGTTACATTCTTAAAGAGGGAGTCCACCTAAATCCACCTAAAAAAAAAAAATATTAAAAGCCAGCAGCTACAAATACTGCAGCTGCTGACTTTTAATAAATGGCCACTTACCTGTCCCAGGGTCCAGCGATGTCGGCAGCCGACGCCGATAACCCGCTCGATTCTCGGCAGCTGCCGCCGCCATCCTGAGTGAGGGAATCAGGAAGTGAAGCGTTGCGGCTTCACTTCCCGGTTCCCTGCTGCGCATGCGCGAGTCGCGCTGCACATCGTAACTGGTCCCCGCTATCTCCTGGGACCTGTGTGTTTCCCGGGAGACAGCGCGGAGGGACAGGAAGAGGCATAGACTCCCATGGGAGTCTATGCCGGAAGTGGATGCAAATACTTGTCTTAGACAGGTATCTGCACCCCCCTCCCCCCTGAAAGGTGCCAAATGTGACACCGGAGGGGTGGAGGGTTCCGAAAAGCGGAAGTTCCATTTTTGTGTGGAACTCCGCTTTAAGAGCTGTGCTTAGTATTGTGATGGTGTGATTGTCCCACAGTTATCACATAGTACAGAGTGTTGTGATTGACCTATATACCATATGATAGCTGTGGGCCAATCACAGCATCACAATACTAAGCATATGTGTTATGAATGAAACCCATTCATAACATTTGTGTTTTTACATTGTGATCATGTGATTGTACAGCAATCACGCAATACCCCAATGTACGGGGATCTGCAATCCACTGTATCCACAGGAGCGGCGCTGGTCAGCCGGTGGCATACATGTATGTGATCCAGCCTGCTCATGCTGCTCGCCTGCAATAAATGTACTGTGGGGGTTTGGGGGGGGCGGGAACTGGTTAAAATGTTTTCTTATTTATCCCTACACAATTCTTTTGCCTTTCATTTCTTTTTAAACTGGGTTGTTTTACAAGGTGAGGGTTTACAACCACTTTAATCCAGTCTTCTAAGTCCTGATATAAAGATATAAAGATCCCACTCCCAGTGTGCTAAGGTCTGTGATTTTTTTTTTTTCTCCCAAGCCTGTGTCTTGTAATGTGCAATTAACATAAAAGGAATTTTAACTTCCATGTAAATTCCATATCTTGATGTTCAGTACAAGACCCAGCACCCTCCCTTTCAATTCTTTGTTACTCTGCATTGCTTGATGCTGCATTGACAAACCTGAGGACTCAGTGTGGCGTAAAGAGACGTTTAGGGGGTTATGTCCCTCAAAGTTTGCTACTGTCCAGTAGCCTGATGGTAGCAGCCAATAACACAGGGCCTATGAATATCAAGCCAGTGCCCTGTACTTTATTCCAAGATATGTAATTTCCAAGTATTATACCATTTGTACATTAGCCTTTTTTGTATGTACTATTTGAATGAAGATATAATTGTATTTTCAATGAATGCCTTGCACAATTTTCATGGGATGTACTTTTTTCATACGACTGTTAATTCTAGGGCTGCAACTAATGATCAATCGGATAAAAACCTCAGTGTTTTTTTTTTGTTTTTTTTTTTGTTTCTGATTATTGCATTGGTGCCATTTTGTGACAGTTATACGTGGTAGGGCAGTTAGTGTTAGGCCCCTTTAGGTCTAGGGTACCCACCTAACCCTCCCCCCAATAAAGTTTTAACCCCTTGATCACCCCGTCGCCAGTGTCACTAAGGGATCGTTTTTCTGATTGCTGTATTAGTGTCACAGGTGACGCTAGTTAGGGAGGTAAGTATTTAGGTTCGCGGTCAGCGTTTTATAGCATCAGGGACCCCCATATACTACCTAGTAAAGGTTTTAACCCCCTGATTGCCCCCTGGTTAACCCTTTCACCAGTGATAACCGTATAACTGTTACGGGTAACGCTGGTTAGTTCGTTTTTTTTTTTCTATAGTGTCGGTGCACCCGCCGTTTATTACCTAATAAAGGTTTAACCCCCTAATCGCCCGGCGGGTGATATAAGTTAGATTTTAGGGTCAGATAGGGTCTGCGTCACCCCAGGCAGCGTCAGGTTAGTTACAGTACCGCTAACACCCACGCACACAGCATACACCTCCCTTAGTGGTATAGTATCTGAACGGATCAATATCTGATCCGATCAGATCTATACTAGCGTCCCCAGCAGTTTAGGGTTCCCCAAAATGCAGTGTTAGCGGAATCAGCCCAGATACCTGCTAGCACCTGCGTTTTGCCCCCTTGCCCAGTCCACCCAAGTGCAGTATCGATCGATCACTGTCACTTACAAAACACTAAACACACATAACTGCAGCGTTCGCAAAGTCAGACCTGATCCCTGCGATTGCTAACAGTTTTTCTGTAGCATTTTGATACAGTTGCTAACAGTCAGGAGCTTTTTTGCCTGTGAGTCTCACTAGTGTACCACTAAATTTAGAGCCCAAAATGGCAAATCGAAGGTACATTAGTGAAGAGGCCTACACGTTTCTGAGCATGACAGATGGTGAAGAGGAAGTCACTCATCTGTCAGATTCAGGCTCCGAATACGAACCTGTAGACAGCAGCGGCTCCATGACCGATAACTTTGACGACGGAGTTGTGGTCCCTGCCAAGGTCAGGCGTACCAGACCCCAATCTTCTTCTTCTGCTGTTGAGGTGCAAGAACCGCAGGGCTCTCGTATGGAGCAGAGAAGTACTAGTGCCGCTATTCCTTCTGGTGAACTGGCAAGCACCAGCGGCCTAGTACACCCTGGTCGTACATCCAGCACTGCAGTAACACTTTTTGACGTGGCGAGTCCCATAAGTGCAGTTCAAGCTGGCGAGGTGGCAAGCACTAGTAGTGTCCCGCTGCCACCAAGAAGACGAACACAGGCCCGTTGTGCCCATAGTGCCCTTCCTGCTGCATTCGCCAATCCTAATTGTTAACCCACCACTTCTGCAGCACCCGTACTAACCCCAATTACTGGCCAACCTGGCATTCAGGTGGAAACAGTTGATTTTACGTCACTTGATTTTTATTCGCTGTCTTTCACCGAAGATCTCTATAGATCTATTGTGGACCAAAGCAATTTGTACGCTGGTCAACACATCGCCACTATTCCCCAGTCCTCCCTTGCCAGAGATTGGAAACCAATTATGGTTTCCGAATTTAAGATCTTTCTCGGCCTTTCCCTCCTCATGGGCATAACCAAAAAAGAGTGAGTTGCGGTCATATTGGTCCACTGACCCAATTCACTCGTGTTCTTTGCTTCTATGGCCAGGGCACGATACGAGCAAATTTTGCGGTTCATGCACTTCAACAACAATGAACTCTGTTGTCCTTGTGGAGACCCTGGATTCGATCAGCTCTACAAAATTCAGCAATACAAAAATGATAAAAAATGAAAGGAACAGTTAAAAAATAAGATAAAAAAGCAAATAATAATAATAAAGAAAAAAAATAAAAATAAAAAGCACCCCTGTCCCCTCCTGCTCTTGCGCAAAGGCGAACGCAAGCGTCGGTCTGGCGTCAAATGTTAACAGCAATTGCACCCAGGGGCGGATCCAGAGTCTAATCTCGGGAGGGGCATTGCCAGAAAATAAGGTGTACCTGTATGCCATTTTGTGCAATAGCCAGCAAAGGCACGCGTGCTGATTGGCCAGAGGGGGAGGCAATCAGCGAGTTCGGCAGAAGTGATATCCGCCGGCCACCTGCAATCGCTCCCCACAAAGCTAGAACAGCGGTCTGCTGATGTAAACAAGGTAGACTGCCGTTCTGTCAGAGATAAACAGAGTGATCTTGTGTTCCTGCTAACCAGGAACACGGATCACTCTGTTAATCTAGTGAGTCCATCTCCACACAGTTAGCAAGCAACCCCTAAGGACACAGTTAACCCTTTGATCACCCCTGATAACACTTCCCAACCAGTGTCATTAGTACAGTGACAGTGCATATTTTTAGCATTGATCACTGTATTAGTGTCACTGGTCCCCAAAAAGTGTCAAAAGTGTCAGATAGGTGTCTGATCTGTCCGACACAATGTTGTAGTCCCGCTAAAAAAAAAAAAAATCACTGATTTCCGCCACCATTACTAGAAAAAATAAATAAAAATGCCGTAAATCTATCCCTATTTTGTAGATGCGATAACTTTTGTGCAAACCAATCAATATACATTTATTGGGATTTTTTATCAAACATATGTAGCAGAATACATATTGGCCTAAATTGAGGAAGACTTTTTTTTTTTTTTTTAATAGAAAAAATGTAAAAATATTGTTTTTTTTTTTTCAAAATTTTAGCAGTAGACCTCCTCTGTAAATCTAAAGTGGTAAAGGCTTTTAAAGGCTTTTAAAAATGTATGTAGTTTGTCGCCACTGCACGTTTGTGCACAATTTTAAAGCATGTCGTGTTTGGTATCCATGTACTCTGCCTAAGATCATCTTTTTTACTGCATCAAACATTTGGGCAATATAGTGTGTTTTAGTGCATTAAAATTAAAAAAAGTGTTTTTTCCCCAAAAAATGCGTTTAAAAATCGCTGCGCAAATACTGTGTGTGGAAAAAAAAAATGAAACGCCCACCATTTTAATCTGTAGGGCCTTTGCTTTAAAAAAATATATAATGTTTTGGGGGTTCAAAGTAATTTTCTTGCAAAAAAATAAATTTTTTTCATGTAAACAATAAGTGTCAGAAACGGCTTTGTCTTCAAGTGATTAGAAGAGTGGGTGATGTGTGACATAAGCTTCTAAATGTTGTGCATAAAATGCCAGGAAAGTTCAAACCCCCCCCCCCCCCCCCCCGCTCAATGACCCCATTTTGGAAAGTAGACACTCCAAGCTATTTGCTGAGAGGCATGTCGAGTCCATGGAATATTTTATATTGTGACACAAGTTGCGGGAAAAAGACACCTTTTTTTTTTTTTTTTGCACAAAGTTGTCATTAAATGATATATTGCTCAAACGTGCCATGGGAATATGTGAAATTACACCCCAAAATACATTCTGTTGCTTCTCCTGAGTACAGGGATACCACATGTGTGAGACTTTTTGAGAGCCTAGCCCCGAAAACCAAGCACCGCCTTCAGGGTTTCTAAGGGTGTAAATTTTTGATTTCACTCCCTGCCTATCACAGTTTTGGAGGCCATGGAATGCCCAGATGGCACAACCCCCCCCCCCCCCCAAATGACAAAATTTTGGAAAGTAGACACCCCAAGTTGTTTGCTGAGAGGCATGGTGAGTATTTTGCAGACCTCTCTTTTTGTCACAAAGTTTTGAAAATTGAAAAAAGAAAAAATACATTTTTCTTTTCTTTCTTCATTTTCAAAAACAAATGAGAGCTGCAAAATACTCACCATGCCTCTCAGCAAATAGCTTGGGGTGTCTACTTTCCAAAATGGGGTCATTGAGGGGTCGGGGGGGTTGTGCCATCTTAGCATTTTATGGCCTTCAAAACTGTGATAGGCAGTGAGGAGTGAAATCAAAAATTTACACCCTTAGAAACCCTGAAGGTGGTATCCCCATACTCAGGAGAAGCAGCAGAATGTATTTTGGAGTGCAATTGCACATATGCCCATGGCATGTTTGAGCAATATATCATTTAGTGACAACTTTTTGTAAAAAAATTTTTTTTTTTGTCCTTATTAAATCACTTGGGACAAAAAAATAAAATATTCAATGGGCTCAAAATGCTTCTCAGCAATTTCCTTGGGGTGTCTACTTTGCAAAATGGGGTCATGGGGGGGGGGGGGGTTGTACTGCCCTGCCATTTTAGCACCTCAAGAAATGAGATAGGCAGTCATAAGCTGTGTAAAGTCCAGAAAATGTACCCTAGATTGTAGACGCTATAACTTGACTTTTTTTTTTTTTTTTACCAAAGACATGTGGCTGAATACATTTTGGCCTAAATGTATGACTAAAATTGAGTTTATTGGATTTTTTTTTAGAACAAAAAGTAGAAATAATTTTTCCCCAAAATTTTCGGTCTTTTTCCATTTATAGCGCAAAAAATAAAAACCGCAGAGGTGATCAAATACCATCAAAAGAAAGCTCTATTTGTGGGAAGAAAGGGACGCAAATTTTGTTTGGATACAACATTGCATGACTGCGCAATTAGCAGTTAAAGCGATGCAGTGCCAAATTATAAAAAGTGCTCTGGTTAGGAAGGGGTAAAACCTTCCGGGGCTGAAGTGGTTAAAGCGGAGTTCTGCCGAAAAAAAAAAATTAAAAGTCAGCAGCTACAAAAAGTGTAGCTGCTGACTTTTAAGAACCGGACACTCACCTGTCCCACGGTCCAGCGATGCGGGCGTACAAAGCCCCACTCCTCTCCCCCCTCCTCTCCACAGTGCCAGCATTCTTGCTGTGGGCGCCCAGCTGTGGCTTCACAGCCGGGCACGTACTGCGAATGCATGAGCCACGCTGCACGCTGTTAAAGGACCGGGCAATTTTCTGGGACCTGTGACGTGTCCCATAAGATTGTAGGGAGGGAGGGGGAGAGGTGAACTTGCTTCCGGTGCTGTGGAGCCCTGGGAGGATTTTTGCCCTTGGTAGAAGTGTAGGCTATTTATATACCCCATGAAGCTAAAAAGAGGGTATCCGCTCACCCCCCCCCCCCCAAAAAAAAACCTGCCAAATGTGGCATGTCATGTGGTTACCTGCACTTAAAGCGGAAGTTCATTTTTTGCTTTAAATAAGGGAAAATTTTAAAAGTCCTAAAACATGGTTTTGCAGATTTTTTGACAGAATTGTAATATAATAACATGCATGACCGACTCCCTTCTCACTCTTTGAATTTTTGGACAGTGTATGTTTTCGTTAGGGAATTTAAATTATTTTAAAGTTGAATGTTAAAAGTAAGTGAAATGTGATACGTGTATGGCCAGCATAAGACATTTAGTAGTAGCGGCAGCATGATTTTTTTTCATTTTTATTTTTTTTATCACCTGTCACGATGAGGTTAAAAAAACACATTGGCACTTCATGGTACAAAAACAGATCCTCACTACTATAAGGGGTTAATTTATACTGTTAAACAGTGAAAGTAATATATATGTAATCCTATCCTTTTCTGTCACGAATAAAAGCAATGTAATTCAAATCCGTGCAACCTCAGTAAAATCTTTGGAGCCGAATCCTGACCCCACAACATTGGAACAACCTTTTGATGGCCTTGTTCACCTTTATCAATAAACTGACTATGCAGATCAGGGGTGTTTGTAGATGAGAACAAACTGTGCAGCTCTGACCAAAGTTAAATAATGCCCTTGCTATAGGTGTATACCATTTATGTACTACTATCATTTATGAAGCCTGACAGAAAAACTCCCAGAGATTGCATCTCCCATTCCTTGTTGCCAGGACATTGTTAAAATATGCCAAGCTGTTACTTTTTTCACCTTCACCATCTGAGAAGCAAGCTTGTTCAATAATTCATACTCCCACTCATGCAATTTGCCTCCCCTGATGCAGTAGCTCTGAGCTCAGCGTTTGAGAGCTTGCTCCTGATGATGGAGGTGAACTATCAGCTGGACGTGTCTTAGCAGTGTCCTAGCAACGAGGAAGGACAGGGAGATCTAATCTCTAGGAGTTTTTCAGTCAGGCTTCATAGGGTATATAAATGGCTTACACTTCTAGCAAGGGCAAAATTCAGCTTTGGTTAAAGCTACATGGTTTGTTTTGATCTACAGATGCCCCTTACCTTTAAAAGGCGTTTTTTCAGCTAGGTGGACTGTGATTTTAGTGTTGCTTCGGGCACTGGATCCTGCAAAGATGCTCACATTTTAACTTGGTACAGTGCGGCTATACAAGGCCATGGTCCAAGGAACCCAGACCCCAAAGGGCTCTTTGGAGGTAGGCCCATAGTGGATGGGTGAAGCCTGGACTCTGTTTATAATGTATTTACTTTGCATTAAAAACATTTCAGTCTTGGTGCTAAAACCACTAAGGCTCTATTCACACCTAAGTGATTTCAATCACGGGCAAAACACGGGATGCATTTGTAATGCCATTATTTTGCAATGGCTCCCCAAACTCTGTGCCATTGAGAAATAATGGCATCGCAAGCAAGTCCCACGTTTTGAGCGGTAATGGAATCGCCTAGGTGTGAATAGAGCCTAAGAGCTTAGTCTGAGGTAGACTACCAGGTGATAAATTACACCACTGGTCGCACACTTTACTGTCACTTCTGCCTAGGGCTCTTTTATGGTACTCAGATGCTTCATCCTGTTTTTTTACCATAAGGACTTTGCTACAGGAAAGTTTATACTCTGTTGCTGTGTAATCCTTTTGGACAAGCTTGCCCCATATTTTTCACCCTTCTCCCTGAGTACCCCATAGGGGCATACCCATACTTGTACCTGTAACTATGGCTTAAACTATACTATAGGTCTACACAAAACTCAGTGAGGCGCTGGAACAGGAATCGTTTTTTAACACCAGTCTCTGCATCTGATTCTAGTTCTGTTTCAGGCACAAAACAAAGGGCCCACCTGAATAAAGCAGAATTTTCTGTGTCAGTCACAATTCCTTTGACAAGGAACGGCTTTAATTTAGCCATCGCTTTCCAGGGCTACAAAATACAGCCCCCTTCTCCAGCTGTTCTGTCTTTACCAGAGTCAGATTTCAATATGCCTGCCCTATACAAGGCAGACACAGAAGGAAATAAAAAGATATCCAAGGAATTGAGAATGCCAATCAGCAGTGTTCAAACTCCAATCAAGAAGTGTAAAATGAGGGGTTCTGTTGAAACCAAACCATGGTCAGGTAGACCAACTAAAATTTCAGCCACGACTGCCAGGAAAATTGTTCAGGATGCAAAGAAAAACCCGCAAATAACTTCAGTTGAAATACAGGAGACTCTGAAAACATGTGGTGTGGCCGTTTCAAAATGCACGCTAAGGGGGCACTTGAAGAAAGATGGGCTGCATGGTCGAGTTGCCAGAAAAAAGCCATTACTACTCAAATGCCACAAAGTAGCCCGCTTACAATACGTGCAGTTAATGCAAGACAGCCCAAGAATTTACAGGAACTGGAGGCTTTTTGCCAAGAGGAATGGGCAGCTTTACCATCTAAGATAAAGAGCCTCATCTACAAATACCACAAAAGACTTCAAGCTGTCATTGATGTTAAAGGGGGAAATAGATGTTATTAAGAACTGGGGTATGTAACCCTTTGATCAGGGTGATTTGGGTAGTTTCTGTTGTGATTATGATTTAAAAAGAGTAAACACAGTTGATAATAAATTGCTTCAGCCAAACACTAACCACGAGTAAAAGAAAAGTTTGTGTTCTCATTCATATTCTCTGCAAAATGGCCAAAAAATCATAAATTCTGCAAGGGTATGTAAACTTATGAGCACAACTGAATAAGGCAGAGGAATCTGTGGAAGATTTTTCGCCCCCACTGTCTTACACCTGAAGTGCGAGCTGCACGCAACATGCTTGCTAATGTGGATAAACTCACTGCTGCTCTGCGCAAAAGCCTCAGAAGTGTGTAACTTGATTCTCTTTTGTCTCACCCATGCCTCTTTGGGTACAAAGAGACCTGCAACATCTTTGAGGACATTTCCCATCATGAACAAATACAATGAGCATTCTGTTGTGTTTGGCTTTATTAAAGGTACTTTTATAGGGCTGTCCATTTACGCAGCACTGTTCATGTGTATTGTACATTAACATCAGTCCCCACAGTCTAAGTTCCCTAACTCCCATTTATACATACAAATACTTGGGCCATTATAGACAGGAGCCATTTAACCTGCCAGCATGTCTTTGGATTGTGAGATGAAACTGGAGTACTCGGGGGAAACCCACACAAGCACAGAGATCATGCAAACTCTGTGCAAGTACTGTGGTTGAGATTTGAACTGATGACCCTAGTGCTCCTAGGTGGAAGTGCTAACTACTTAGCCACTGCACTGCTCGGATCATTTCTGGATCACTCCAAAAAAGATTTTTGATCCTCCAAAAATCTTGGATGAGCTCTGTCCATTGGATAAAGTGTTAATGGAAAAGTGATGGTCTGATTCCTGTAGTTAATCCTGCAGTCTCAGTCTTAAACTAAACCAATTGAAGACGTTCCTTTATTTAAAGATTCTACAGATAGGTAGTTTAAGAGCTTTAAGAGGTTCTCTTTACTCTTGCAGGCCCAACCCTGCAACCAGCTCATACTACAATCTCCATATATCAAGCTGCAGCAAACTGGACTAGAACAATGACCATATAATAGATCACGGGACTCAGAGCCATAGTAGTTACTATGTGGATTATAACCAAAAATATTCTAAAAGGGGAATGGCGCTGTTAGCAAATATTTAACAAACGTAATAAACAACCCACCAAAAAAATATATTTTAGGAACGGGAAAATTGTGAAAAAAAAATAAATATATGTATATATAAAACATAAGCCGTAAATGTGCAGAGTGCACCGAAGTCGCAGCAACGTGTGTAAGAAAACTCTAACTAAAATAATATAAATTAAACCAATACATGTATGGCATAGGATGTGATGGTAGGCCCAACTATAAGTGAAAAGTTGCGAAATCATACATAGTGCAAGAATATCATAAAAAGTGATATCGTTATTTAAAAGTCCCACTCGGGTATCCAATATCATAAGCAATACATAAAAAATGCATATAAGTGTTCCAAATGCACCACTGTGTTCTTCCTAATGTGAATGATGAAAAAATAAATGAAAAAATGTGTTAGGAAAATAAAAAATCAAAAAAGAGTGTTAAATAAAATATAAATAAATTAGCATATATGATGCAATCAAAATCGTCCAATAAGAATTGTCCAATGGAGGTATGTCTGACAGATGTGTTATCCCCAACGAATATTAATGTTTGGTGTATCCGTGACTGGCAGGCCCCCTCTTGTGCCCCCACTCACCAGAAAGCCCAACCCCTGCAGGGGTGAAGGGCATGAGTAGATCCTGTAGCCGGAATCCTGGAGACCCGAATTCCCCTCTCAGGTTCAGCGAGCCCCCTCCTCCTGGATCCGCGTTGTTCTTCACATAAGTATCCACCGGAACATAATAAGTGTGGAGAAACAAGGAATCCTCATAGTATAAATCCGTTTGGAAATAAAAGTTTATTGTCAAAAAAGAAAGTGATAAATAAAAGTTTAAAAACGGGAGCTGACAGTGCTCTCCTAGTGAAACAGAGGCGGATGGTGTACAGGTAGCGAGGTGACGGCGTGCGTTCCACCAGCTGAGCTACCGAAACCGGAAGTGCAGAGTAAGAACGTAGAAGCGACGTGTGCGTACCGTATGACCACGCCTTACGCGTTTCGTCATCAAGACGTCATCTGAGGCTCGTCGGCATTTCAACTGTGGGCGCCGGGCTGTGGCTTCACAGCCTGGCACCCACTGCGCATGCGCGAGCGGCGCTGCGTGCCGTGATTGGCCGCTCAATCACCTGGGACCTGTAATGGGTCCCAGATGATTGACAGGAGGGAGGGAGCAGAGCGGAGCCCTTCCTGTGCCTGGGGGGAAGTGATGTCACCAGCCCAGGCAAAGGAACAGGCAGACTACGAGGGACCCCCTAGCAACAGGCATTTAGAGGTAAGTGAAAAAAAAAAAATATCCAAATGTTTTTTTTTTTTTTTTTCCAAGATTTTTTCCAGGTATTTTTGTTTTTTGGGTGGAACCCCACTTTAAACACTGTGGCCACAGATGGTGTTAAGCCTGAGGCACTTTTTGAAAGTGGCGCTGTTTTCTTGTAATCAGAATGCTGAACTGGATGATGTGTTTTCAGGTGGTGTATCAAACCTGTTGTTGAAAAATTCTTTGGCACTGTACCCCCTCTTGAAATTTCTGTTGAGCAAAGAGTACAGATTGCAAATTTGGGGTCTTTATCAGAAACTTTTAAATATTTCCACACTGCAGACATGGTCCACCTTTGCTGGTAACGTAGAATAATATCATAGAATGATTTATAGTGGGAGTAAAATCTGAGGGGGGGGGGGGGGGGTAAAAAAAAAAAAGGACGAAATCAATTTAAAAGCTAAACCCCAGGAGGCAGCTTTAAAAAATAAAATCAAAACTAACCAATCCTTTTTTTTTTTTTTTTTATGGTGCTGCTCTTAGTTATGTCTGCACTGCAGTACATCTGACTTGTACCAAAAAAATAAATAATTGAACTGAATAAATTTGATTTGAAATGGAATGGATTGCAAATTGCAGTTGCATGCTATTTTATTTTTTTGAACTATTCTATAGTATACTTCATGCGCCTTGTCATTGAATAAAATTTGTCACTTTCTCTCACCGTAGTATTATAAGTTATACAACACTGACATGACAGCAAGCGCATTCATTTTTTAAACATGACAGTACGCAATAAATATAATTATTAATATATTATGTATGCAATATAATCTATATTTATTGCATACTGTCATGTTTAAAAAATTCATGCGCTTGCTGTCATGTCAGTACTGTGTAACTTTTACTACGCTGTCAAAGTGACACATTCAATAACAGCAAGCGCATGAATTTTATACTGTATACTACAGAATAGCTAAAAAAAATATAGCTTGCAATTTGCAATCCATTACTATTCAATTTCAAATCATATTTAATCAGTCAGTTCAATTATATATTTTTTTTTTTTGCTACAAGTCACATCAGATGTACTGCAGTGCAGACACACAGTAATTTTAAATAGACTCCATACTAGTACTATTCTAAAATAATCAAGAAATAAAATGACTAGTTTGTTTCTGTCAGTTTAAGAAGGCAAAAGCAGCAATGCTCACCGGCGAATAGTAATGGTAGCCATCCAGGAGTGACAGTTTCCACTCTTGTACTTGAGTATGCTATATCCAGCCCTCTATGAAGCCGTCTCTCACTTCCCAGTACTGTCTCTCGCTTCCCAGTACTGTCTCTCGCTTCCCAGTACTGTCTCTCGCTTCCCAGTAGCATCTCTCGCTTCTCACAAGCACGAGGAGCATCCACGGGAAGGTGCCAGCGTCTCAGCAGGGAACGTGCTTACGAGTGCAGCATTGTGGCGTCTTAACCGCAAGGAAAGTGCACGCCGCCCACACAAGGAGTGACGTCACCCGCTGGTTCTGCCGCCTCTACTGCGCACGCGCGATTTTCGGCGCCAATATCGGCAAGAATTCTCTTTCGGCTTTTTGCCGAAAGGGCCATTTTCAGCCGATATGTTTCGGTGGCCGAAATTTCGGTGCTTCCCTACTTCCGACTCATCATTGGTCTTTACTGTTACATCAAAGTGCCTGTGCCCAATGGTAGCCTTTTTCATCTGTGTCCCCATTGGGGAGATTTACCTTGAGTGAGAGGAAATCACTGCAAATTTAAGGAATTTCTTGGTGACCCACAGGTCAGCACAACTAGTGTACCCACTGGAAGATTTCCCCTTAACTTTTATGGGGACAACCCAAAATTTGGGATTTTCTTTACCATTATCATTGAAAGTGAAAGTAAACAGAATGAAGAATATTATTATCTAATATTCTTGTATCTCAGAGGCGCTTCCGGATGAATAGCATTGATAGTCAAACTGACTTAAAACAAAGTGTGAGTTTATTGTCATACAGTTGACATCATAACTACAATGTAAAAAATATAATCGTTCAGTGTGGGTAAAAATATATGAAATTAGAATAAAAAGCTGTAATAAGCTTATGAAAGCATATGTGCTTCATGGCTGCTGTCTGTCTCCATGCTGTTTTGTGTCGTTCAAGAAGAAGCAGGAAATTACGTTCTCAGACTTCTGGCAGAATTCAGCTGTCCCAACTTGTCAAAGTGTCTTGTGATCATGTCAATGTTGTCTATCCTAGAGGGTGTGTGTCTGTCTGTCTGACCTTCAATATGGAAGCACTGGCTTCATATGTTACATGTGAACGTCATAACCTCACACCAACTTAGAACCTTGTATGGCACACAATCATTTCTGTTAACTTCAGCGATATGCTATCCAAAAGAAGATTCTATCTGAGAGTCATATATGGCATACGATTTGACAAGCCCACATGTAACACTCCATACTTGAAGTAATGTGCTGATCATGTAATGTCATATAACCAAACATCTACATAATATGAACACATATTACCAAACTTTAACTACATTAAGTAACTATATACTAATACTTATTAATATGACTGAGATTACAAACTAACTTAACTTAACAGGATATAATCCACAATGTATATTCCTTTAGCTACGTGTACACATGTCTATTTTTTTCTTGTCATGACATTCTATACCAAGATACCTTAAATGTCATACTCAAATTGGCTACACCAGAAAAATCCAGCAATGCTCAGCTTTAGATGAAGAATCATGTCAAATCAATTGATCAAGGTCATTCACACATGTTCTATTTATTATGACTAATCATAAAACCAAATATGTTTTGCAAGCTTGCCATGAATATAACACCTATAAGTGCCGAATTATGAATTTGAAATAATATTCTAACACAGAACAAATAGAGAGCAGACTGCAATAAAAACTGATGAGCGTTCTAATCCCTCTCCACCCTTTCCTAAACTAAAGAGAAGTTTGCCTTTATACTTAAATATCATTTATAGGAGGGCCCCTCCTTTGAAGACTAAATTGGTTAAAAATGTTGTAGACCTTTTAAAGGTAGGCTGCATTCTTTTGTGAGGAAAAGTTTTTGTTTTTTTTAACTTGTTTGTTGTGACAAACACTGGTAGGACCTATGAAAACAACAAATGTATCTCTTGTGATGCAACATAGGTTACCTAGGTATTGGAATGCTCTTGTGGACTCCAATACATTGGTCAATCCATAAGGAGGTTAAGTGTGCTGAAAGGAAAAGACCTGAATGATATTAAAAAAAGATTTGAAAAACATAGTGTATCCTGTGATTTCTAGGAAGCTCATAAAAGTCACAAAATTATGATATTTTATGTGATAGACGGAAATTATCGACATTGGAGGGGCTCTAATATGTACAATGATTTCAAAGAATGTGGATGATTTGAAAATTGAAAGCGATTTAGTTTTTTTTTTTTTTTTATTGCCACCTACTTAATCTGCTCTGTGCCTTTCTTACGTTGGGAGTCTGTAGTGCTTGTTTTGAATATTTTTTTAGACATTAGATTGTATTTATTAACATTTGTGTATATGTTAATTTTGTGGTTTAATGCTGTTACTTATTTCCACTGGGAGGGGAAGTAAGGATGGGGGCACGTTGTAGAGAAACGAATGTGGTTGTTACAGTACAGGGGTCGCCAAACTGTCTTAACAAAGGGCCAGATTGCTGTTTCTTCATACTTTAGGGGGGCCGGAGTGTGGTTAGTGGGAGTGGAAAATGTCCTGGCATCAGTGGAAGTAAACATTGCCCCATCGTTGATATTAACAGGGAATGGAGCCCCATCATTTGTGTCAGTGGGAGGACTAGTGCCCCATCATTGGTGTCAGTGGGAAGAATAGTGCCCCATTGCTGATATCAATGGAAGGAATAGTGCCCCATCGCTGATATCAATGGAAGAAATAGTGGTACATCATTGCCATTAATGGAATGAATAGTGTCCCATTATTGGTGTCAGTGGGAGGAATTGTGCCCCATCATTGGTGTCAGTGGGAGGAATAGTGCCCCATCATTGGTGTCATTGGCAGAAACTATGCCCCACTATTGCTACGGGGGGCATTAATAATGTCCCAAGGGCCAGCAAAAAACAAGCAAAGGGCCACAATCCGGCCCCTGGACTGCACTTTGGAGACCACTTTTATAGTGGCTATGACCACCAGCTGGAGTGATATAGTGGAAGATGTTTAAACGGTAACTCCAATATTGCAAAAAAAAACCATAGTACATACAATGGCTACACAAGTCGTATTGTACTTGAATGTTATTAAAAATTCCCTTTTCTTTTTAATCTGCAGCTCTGTAATTTTCTGAATTTCAATACAATATGGCAACCTGGAGGCGTTCTGCACACACCCCCAAGAAATGTAATTTCTTGTTTGTATGATTGGCTTACTGATTTTTCCAGACGTCAGCACTAACATACAAGTCTAGTCAGAGTTTGGGCATCCCCTGTAACAAAAATGAAAATTTTGGAGAGATACTGCCAAAGGGAAATTACATCTAAATGGATGCAGACCTTATTACATTCCTCATTAGAACCCTACATGGGTGAACATAGGTCACCCAGGGGAATATTTTTTTTTTCTCAACAAAAGTGAAGTTACTCTTTAAACGCTGCAAAGTTTATGGACGTATAATTGTTTTTATTATATATAGTTGGATAGATTCTGCATAATTTTTCACAGCATGACTTGTTGGACTATTGCTGCAGTGATTTGATTGATGCTCCTTTTTTAATGATTTTTTTTTTTTTAAATCATCATTTTTATTTATTTAGTCATGCATTGATGTATCAATTTTAACGCACTCCTTTTTTGTGTATATTATCATGGTATGAATTATTTTTAACATGTATTTTGGGTAGTACTGTATGTTGCGTATAAAGTCTTTTTATTAACATTATGATGTTTAAACAGTAGCTTGGGTTTAGGATGAGAGTACAAATATTTTTATGCCTACTGTATGTTGCTTATGTTTTATTGGGTTTCAAGGGCTTGCTCACTGTGTTCTTTGGTGTCCTTGCCTTTCTCTCCTTTGGGAACTGCTTTTGTGTATCGCACAGGTAGGAGACCATGACATGCATTGTGCCTTCCAATGAACGCTTAAGTAGGATTTTTTTCTTAATGTAAAATTATTTTCTCCATTAAGTCATAGGAAAAATACCAGGGGTAGTTGATCCAGGAAATATTGATTACTTCACGTGGGACCAGGAAGGATTTTTTTTTCACCCTACTGGAGTGAATTAGATTATGCTTTAGCTTTACAATTGAGATATGCATCATAGAATAGGGGATTATTGCAGTGCCAAAAGAAAACTAAAGTACATAGATAAAAATATACAATGCTTTATTAACGAGGTTAAAAAGTGGTACAATATTACATTTCAAAGGTGTGCACCAAAAAGAGGAATTATAAAAACGCAACAATTCGTAGCAAAGATTACAAGACTTGGCCTAGGAGCATGGTGGCCAATCCTGTAAGCAGGTAATCGAAAGTCCTACATGTTTCGCCTAAAGCGGCTTCCTCAGGGACAGTTGGTTGTACCTGTATCGCTACTGTAAATTCTACAATGGAAAATTCATAATCAGATACAAAGTAATAACAAAATATTGCATGCTGTATTTAACATAGGTAAATTTTGTAGATTTTGTGGGTTTGTCAGACATGATCATACATCAGACCATATGGAGCAAGCCGAATCCAATCCCCTCCACCCAAGCCTCCCAAGCACCAACCGGCATCCCAAAGTGCCTGTAGATAGAAAAGTACCTACCCGCAGGTCACCCGGGGCAGATGTGGAGGGAATCCGGAGCAACTCCAGGATATCAGGGCACATTAGCTTTATTGTGTTTTTTGCCTTCCTTTGGATTAATATAGTATGTATATGTTTGTGTATATGGAGGTTTTCTATTTGTGGGTGTGTTGTTTTTTTTTTTTTTTTTATTTCGATTTATTTATTATTTTTAATTAGTTGGACTAGATGGACTCCCATTTGTTACTTTTGTTGAACTAGCATGTAAAACTGATCAAGCATGTACAAGGGTAAGGCTAGTAAAGTACACGTGCAGCCGCATAAAAAACATGCTGCATTAAGAAATCATGCTGGAGTGCCATTAACTCTTGATGGCACCCCCACTTATTATAAAAGGTGGCCATATTTGGGGAAAAAAAGTTGCAGGGACCTTTTCCCTGCAGGAAATAGATTCAGCAGCCTATTCAAATTAATACTACTAGTTAGTTAATCAAGTGTTGGAAGGATCACATATTGCACTCCATAGCTTTAGTTTATTTGGGAAGGTTGTATCAGGTTTGCTATGTGCACATGACAATGTTCTGTTAATGACAGATCTATAATAATAATTTAATCAATCTCTCTCTCTCTCTCGTCTTTATTTTTTAGGCAGAGGTATGGGACCTGGAGATTGTACAAGCAAACCATACCTCATGGCCTACAGACATCAGTGATATCAAGGAGGGATTTATAGTTGTGAAAGGACATTCTGGGGTAGGTTTAAATTATTTATGTACTGATAAAATGACCAAACAACCTCTGAAATGAAAAATTAACTAAGTATATGCTCATATACAGTGCACTTGCCTCTTTCCATAGCACTTAATGTGGATCCTAGGTACTCTTGCCTTTTTCTGCTATCTGCAAGAGCCACTGGCAGATTTAATGTTTGTGGAACTTGATGTTTGTGTAGCCAAGCTTTTTTCAAAAATCTTTTTGAAGCGAGTTGGAAATGGTTCAAACCCCATAAAGTGGATGTAAACCCGAAAAACATTTTTTTAATAAAGGCTCTCACCTTGTACTGTATAGGATTTCATGTCATCTGTGCACAGTCTTGCCACAAAGAGTTAATTGAGCCCTAAGCAATCATCTTATCTTTTTTCAGTGAGATAAAAACTGACACAGAGAAATAGTTCTTCCCCCTTTTAGGGTCTCATAAGAACAGAGGGGAGACATTTGACAGCTAAGGATATATGCAGGAGGCATGTATATCCTTATAGATGACCTCTATGGCAGTAGCTTGGAAAGGATGAGAGTGGGTTTACATCCTCTTTAAGAGTTATATATTGATCTCTGTCTCCCCTTAGGAACCCCCCTATCATTTCCTGTCCTGAAGACATACTTAGTGTTACTAAACCCAGGAGCCTGCATTCACTATATCTGGTCTACCACAGTACACAACATGAAAATGCAATTATTTTAGTTAATATAAACTGCTAAATACTTTTTCTCATCAGCAGTATATAGCAGTCGTGTGACTTAAATCAGTATTTAGCCAAGCACTGGATAAAGCTTGTAGGATGAGTTTTCTGACTATCATATGAGACTGCAAGACCCCTGGCCCTCTGTCTTGACAGTGCTGATTGGCCCTGTGCTGAGTCACATGCACTCTCCCAAGCAAACAAAAACCTCTTTAGCAATACACACCAAACTGAGCACGTCCAGCCTGACTCCTTAGACTGTGTTATCAGGAAATTATCAAGGGACCGTGGAAGAAGGGAAGGATCAGAGAAGCCAGGATCAAACAGCCTTTTCACACAATGCAGATGATTAACCCCTTAGGTTCCACAGTGAGTATAACAGGCATGCTTTACTGCATATACAGACTGATTTTACTGTTTTGGGTTTAGTAAAACTTTAAAAGGGAGCTCCAGTCTCTCCCAAAAAAATTAAATCGGCAGCTACAAATACTGCAGCTGCTGACTTTTTTAATATAAGGACACTTACCTGTCCAGGGATCAAGCAATGTCAGCACCTGAGCCGATTCTTCAATCAGCTTCAGGTGCAGGCCCCGACATCTTCACTAAGGGAAACCGGCAGTGAGGCTTTCCGGCTTCACAGCCTGTCTCCTACTGTGTTTGCGTGAGTCGCTCTGCGCTTTGAATGGTCCTGCAGTCTTCTGGAACCTGTGTGTGTCCCAGAAGGCTGCGGGGACAGGAGGAGTGGCCGAACATGTAGATCGCAGTGGCGAGCTTACCTGGAAGTTGGAGTGGGTACCTGTCCAAAACCAGGCACCTTCTCCCCCCCAAAAAATGCCAAATGTGGCAGTGGAGGGTACAAACAAGCGGAGCTTTTGGGTGGAGCTCCACTTTAAGGGAGGGGACTTCCCTTCCTAAAGTGGTATTAACCACTTGATATCCGGAGGCCGTCATATGACGGCCTCCACTTTCAGGGCTTATATCTGAATGATGTCTGAGGCTACAGACATCATTCAGATACCGGCATTTTCAGCCGGCGATTCCCTACACCATAAGAACGATCATAGCGGCTGTTCCGCCGCTTGATCGTTCTTACGGGCGGCGGGAGGGGACGTCCCCCCCCCTCCCGCCGCCCTCCGGTGCTACTACCGACTCACCTCAGCGATCGGTGAGTCGGATAGCGGATCCGCCGGCGCCGGATGTTCACCATAGAGATTTCCGGCGGACCAGATGGTCGCCGGAGTCTCTATGATCGTTCGGAGGCCGGGCGCGATGTTATGACGTCACGCCCGGCCTCTGCATTCAAAAAAACGGCGCTGCTTCGGCTGTGAAGCGGCGATCGTTTTATTTTTTTTTTTTATTTTAGGCTTCCCAGCCTAGAGGTGAGATGTGGGGTCTTATTGACCCCATATCTCACTGTAAAGAGGACTGATCGTGTCATATTCCTATTACAAGGGATGTTTACATTCCTTGTAATAGGAATAAAAGTGATCAAAAAAAAAAATATTTTTTTAAAGTGTCAAAATAAAAAATTTTAAGTAAAATTAACAATAAAAAAAAAAAAAAAAATTTTTAAAGCGCCCCTGTCCCCGTGAGCTCGCACGCAGAAGCGAACGCATACGTAAGTCCCGCCTACATATGAAAACGGTGTTCAAACCACACATGTGAGGTATCGCCGCCATCGGTAGAGCGAGAGCAATAATTTTGGCCCTAGACCTCCTCTGTAACTCAAAACATGTAACCTGTAAAAAATTTTAAAGCGTCGCCTATGGGCATTTTTAAGTACCAAAGTTTGGCGCCATTCCACGAGCGTGTGCAATTTTGAAGCGTGACATGTTAGGTATCTATTTACTCGGCGTAACTTCATCTTTCACACAATGCAAAAAAAATTGGCTAACTTTGCTGTTTTGTTTTTTTTTTAAGCATGAAACTGTTTTTTTTCCAAAAAAAACGCGTTTGAAAAATTGCTGCGCAAATACCGTGCAAGATAAAAAGTTGCAATGACCGCCATTGTATTCTGTAGGGTCTCTGCTAAAAAAACATATATAATGTTTGGGGGTTCTATGTAATTTTATAGCAAAAAAATGATTATTTTTGACATGTAGGAGCGAAGTGTCAGAAATGGCCCGGATGTGAAGTGGTTAATGCCTCACTTTTTAAAAATTGCTGATTTGGTTTTTATGATAGAATAGACCTTATATATGTCTTTTCTGCTATAAATGCTTCCCCCCTGCCTGTCAGCTGTAATGTACACTGACCCAAGCATGTAGAGCTTAGCTTGCATTTGCATTAGTGTTTCTCAACCTTTTTTCAGTCAAGGCACCCTTTAAAATTCTGCACAATTTCAAGGCAGCCCATTCTAAAATGTAAAAATCTAAACTAATAGTTTTACATAATGCAGCAACATCCACACCTGTACATTGTAGAACACCCAATGTTATAGGTAATTTTTTCTTATCCATAGCAAATACACCTTTACACACTTCCCTCCCTTCACCTCAATGTGACCCCAACGCTAATGGAGAGGGGCAAACAAGTATGCTTTGCAGTTTACCCAAATTCTACTCCTCAACCAATGATGACATTGGTTGTTAGGACATTGGTGGCTAGAAGGTTGTGATGGTGCACAGTGAAAACCTTTTGGCTTTGTGTAACTAAAAGGCAGGCTTGATCCAGTCGCTGGTTTGCATTCAACTTTTGGGTTATTTTTAGGCATTTTTGTCAAGGCATCCTGGTTAAAAAAGGCTGAATTACAGCAGCGCTCTGTGCCTTGATAATGTGAGCCCCGTGCCAATGCAAAGGAGTGACAACGCGGCCCATGCCTTCAAGTGGCTGGATAGAACGAGCCCTCGAAGGAAGACTGTGCAAAGATGAAAGAGCCTTTGACTAGCGGGAGTGGTGACCAGCTTGGAGGGCTTGCTTTGTCATAATGTGCTAATATGTGGCGCATACTATAACATTATTGCCTAAACCACTGGAGGACTTGTTTTAATAGAAATACTAAAAAAGAATGCATAGCTTGATAGCGCTTTAAACAGTTATCACCTGAACAGGTATCCTCATTAGTATCTCCCCTTCACCTTTACTGTTGACATCCTGTAAAATTTTAAATTAGTATCTTATGCCTGTAAACTCCATTTGAAAATCGTACGACAGAACGTTTTTTTTTTGGTTGCTAGTCCCATATCAAAAACGAAAAATGACAACTTCTTGTACGACAGAATAAAAATTCAGAAGTGAAATAATTTTAGTATATTTGTATTGTATTTTTAAACGACAACTGCACTGAGAAATTGAAAATTGTACGTTACGGTATCGCACAAGAAACATTTTTGTGCTTGTCTCATTGGATAATATCGGATGCACTGTCGTGATTGGCTCTCGAAAGCTGTGTACTGGTGATCAGATTATCATATGATCGTTTCAAAAGCGGTATTTCTCTTTCGTTCATCGACGGACACAGCACCTCCTTAATCTTGACCATTGGGGTTATATCGCCTCTGCAGGAGTAGGACTAGGCAGAACAAAAAACACCTGGCTACGCCCATGGGCTGTCCTCAGTCAGTATATAACCCCTCCCTGCTCTAGGTATTCAGTTTATTTCTGTTCAGTCAGGAGTAAGGACCTAGTTCCTTGCTGGGTTTTTTTGGTCCCAGCAAATTTTACTTTTTTGTCTTTCTTCCTTCCATGCATTTTCTCCTGGAAGATCTGCAATCAACTGCTGGGCTGGATAATTTAGATCCTGTGGTCTCCCCAGTCCAGTCAGCGAGCGTGTGCAGACTGCAGCTGCGCGCTAGGTTGGCCGCGACATAGCCTCAATGGAGGGAGGCTGGTCCGCGAGTTAAACATCTCACAGAGTAGCATACGAATGGGCTCTGGTCTGAGTTGCATCGGTCCCTTGGCTGACAGTCCCCTACTTCGGTGGCAAGGAGTTCTGTCTGGAGGGTCACCCGCACCATGGATCGGTAAGTACAGTCCCCCCTTTCCCTCTTTGTGCAGTTTGTTGTGGACGCAGGTACCCCCCAGAGATGGTCGGACCTGCCTGCAGGATCCCTCCTCCCATCCTAAAGTCCCTTGGTTAAACTAGGCTTCCCCGACCCCCACAGATTGGTGGGAGTCCCAAGGCAGGCCTCTGGGGGTCTCCCCCGCCATTCCCCTTCTGGGTGTGTGTGTCCTGCCCTGGCGGTATTGGGGGGGGGGTGTTGTTCCAGTGCAGGAGACCCCTAGGTGTATGCCCTGCTGTGTGTGCATTATGAGGTAGTGTGCAGTTTGGGGGTCCCAGTGTGGCATGCACAGCGGTGTCCCCTTAAATGTTCACCCTGCCTGGTGGAGTACTGTACCTTTTTGGACATTGGTATCCCGGGTGGAAGTAGCGTGTGGGAAAGGGAAGGAGCCTCGTCAGACAGGGGGCCTTCCTTTTCAGCCCATAAGAAATTCTTCCGGGCTCCCGGGACTGCAGATAAAGGAAACGGATCTCTCAAGTCTTCCCCGGGAAGTTCCAAGCAATCTCGTTCTGGTAAGGCTAGAGCAGGCTTCTCTGGATCCACTGACAAGACTCCTTCAGCATGAAGGTCTGCCCTTACCCATTGCTGGGGTGGGGGGACATCTTCGCTGGTTTCCAGGTTCATGGACCTCCTTCGTGAGCGTCAAGGGGGTCCATGAATTGAAACTTTTGGGGGTACAAAAGAAGGGGGACAGAATTTGTCCACTTCGGGGGTCCTGTGTCTCCTTGTGTGGGTATAATTCCTGTAAAGGTTCGGGTGACGTCTGAACTACCCAAGGTCCCCTCTAGCCCTGTCCAATTGGGCTACCTGGGTCTGACTCTGGAGTGAATGCTGACCAGGTTAGTAGTTCTTCTCAAATGTCGGCCCCTTCAACGGGTTTAGTTCAACGGGGAAGTAACTGAGGCTCGTGGCAATCTCAGGAGTTCCTCTGGTAGATGCCGCAGTCGTCCTAGTGCCACTGCTGGGCCAACGCCTTCCTCTTCCACGATGCCTGTGAAGAACCATGGGCGAAAGTCTTCTGCTGACCATAAATGTCCATTGGAAGCTACCTCTAAAAGAGGACCAGTTGTACCAAGGGCTGAGCATCCATCCTGCTTTACAGTAACTGGTTTTAATGACCTAGCAATTGAAAGCCAGGTACTGAGAGATGGAGGTCTGTCGGGATCAGTGATCCCTACTATGGTGAAGGCGAGGAAGTCGACCCCTTGTAAGATATACCATTGTACGTTGATAGCGTACATTTCTTGGTGTGAGTCGATTGGCGTTCATCCTCAATCCTTTTCTGTGGCTCGGATCTTAGCTTTTCTTCAACAGGGCGTTGAGCAGAAGTTGGCTTTTAGCACCATCAAAGGCCAGGTGTCTGCCTTAGCAGTCTTCTTTCAGCGACCCCTAGCCACTCACTCTTTAGTTTGTACCTTCATTCAAGGAGTCCGGCATGTGGCTCCGCCTGTACGATCTCTTTTGCCGCCTTGGGATTTAAACTTAGTGCTATCGGTTCTCCAGAAACCTCCATTCGAGAATATTCGGGAGATTCCCTTATGGTGTCCCAGAAGGTGGCATTCCTGGTGGGTATTACCTCGGCCGGCAGGGTTTCAGAGTTGGCGGGATTATCCTGTCGTCGTCCCTATTTCGTACTTCATAGGGATAAAGTGGTTCTTCATCTCTGTCCATCATTTCTGCCCAAGGTTGTCTGACTTCCATTTGAATGAGGACATTGGGGTTGACTTACTAAAGGCAAATCCACTTTGCACTACAAGTGCACTGAAAGTGCGCTTGGAAGTGCACTTGGAAGTGCAATCGCTGTAGATTGCTGTAGATCTGAGGGGAAGCTCTGCTGATTTTATCATCCAATCATGTGCAAGATAAAATGCTGTTTTTTATTTTCCTTGCATATCCCCCTCAGATCTACAGCGACTGCACTTTCAAGTGCACTTGTAGTGCAAAGTGGATTTGCCTTTAGTAAATAACCCCCATTGTGTTGCCGTCCTTGTGTCCCAAGTCGGCTCATCCTAAGGAATTTGCTTTGCATACCTTGGATGCGGTTCATGCGATTCAACGGCGCATTCTACTTGGGCGCTTAGTACTTCTTGGGCCTTCCATCATCAAGTGTCAATATCACAGGTTTGCAAGGCAGCCACTTGATTGTCGGTGCATACCTTCACTAAATTCTATAAAGTAGATATTTTGGCATCTGTGGATGCTTCTTTTGGGCGCAAGGTTTTGCAGGCTGCTGTTTAAGAGGGGGGTTCCCTCTTGAGGGTTGTTTTTTCTTTAAACATTTTTTATTTCAGATGGGGCTCTTGTGGTTAGCGCTGGATTATTTTGCCCACCTCTCATTTTTCTTTGGCACTGCTTTTGGACATCCCAATGGTCAAGATTAAGGAGGCGCTGTGTCTGTTGATGAACGAAGGAGAAAATGGGATCTTTGTACTCAACGTAAAATCCATTTCTCTGAGTTCGACGGACACAGCACCCACTCCTCTATGGAGTTTTCGATACTTCTATTACAGCTTGCTGCTAAACTGAATACCTAGAACAGGTAGGGGGCTATATACTGACTGAGGACAGCCCATGGGCATAGCCAGGTGTTTTTTGTTCTGCTTAGTCCTACTCCTGCAGAGGCAAATGTAACCCCAATGGTCCGAATTAAGGAGGCGCTGTGTCCGTCGATGAACTCAATGGATTTTACGGTGAGTGCTAAAATCACATTTTTTTTCTTACCATGTTTGGATCGTGTGTATGGGCCATTGGTGACAAAAATTTTCAGAACAAATATAGAAGGGGAGTCTTAACTAGTGGGAACACAGACAGCACTAAACCCATACAGGGGTACTAACCTTTTTCTACTTAATCCGAAACCTAAGAAAGTAAGTATTGGGCTGTATGTATTAATAAAAAAATGCTCAATAAGATTAGTGCCTTTATAGTAAAAAAAAGTTATTTTTTTCCTGTAGAGTTTTTTTTTTTTTTTTTTTTTTACAGGGCTTTCAAGCTGCATTTAAAAACAAAGCCTGTTTTCCTAGGAAAACACATGTAACAATGTATCAATTTTTAACCCTGAAGATGTAAACTTGTTCCTAATATGTAATCTTGCCCAGGCTTGATCAATCTGGATGCCAAACCTGCTTATGTCACAGTGGTATAGCATTATTCCTTCTACGTGAACTGTGAACTTCTCTTATTTGCTTCCTTTTCGACTGTATACCATTCAAAGTATTTCCTTATACCTGTTGCTCCTTCCAGAAATCATGAGCTGTCCTATGTCATCTGCATTTGCATGTCAAGCTATAACAGTAAATTAGGTACTGAGTACATTTCTGCAAAGATCACAGGTATTTCCTTATTGTCCACTCACTAAGGGACACAGGAATTCTGGTATTCTATTAAAATCAGGTTATAACGCTGCCTACAGAAGATTGGGAC
Organism: Lithobates clamitans; assembly: GCA_037952925.1. Taxonomy (NCBI): domain Eukaryota; kingdom Metazoa; phylum Chordata; class Amphibia; order Anura; family Ranidae; genus Lithobates; species Lithobates clamitans. The sequence continues at coordinate 17,803,233 of JBBGZY010000449.1, forward strand.
ACTGACCAACAAATAATGTTGAAAACCAGCCCTTTTATAACCCCTCCTCTACCCAGCATGCCTTAACTTTTTGCAGGCATCCTAGGGTCTGCTAGAGAAAAAAAAAGTTTCCTTAATTTTTTGTTTTATTTCTTTGTTGATACTCTGCTGATAATTTTTCCTTAGTGACTTCATTCTGGAATTCCACACCACTGCTGGATCTAGCATCTACAAAGCTGCTTTCTAAAGCAAACAAATCAATCGGCGCAAAAAAAAAAATCTACCATAAAACAGCAGCTGAACACTGAGGGCCAAAATATCAAATCCCAATATGTAAATATAATAAAAGCAGTGCAGCTCATAAACAAACTGAACAAATCAAGAAATGATAATAAAAGAGTCCGTGATATAAAAAGCACCATCAAGTGTCCATAAACGGTGGTCCTATGGATGACTGACAAGGTGATCATATGACAGCCACCACCAACAGTGAATCCTAACCGCTCACCTCAAAATGTGGACCCCTGAGTATATCAGTCAGGTCACGCAGGCAGTCCCTTCACAAGGGTATGTATACTGGGCGGCTGGATCGGAGGATCGCTGGAAACAGGTGTGTGCTAGTAACATGAGATCCTCTGTGTGCTGACCATAGACTCTGATAAATTCGTACATAGAATGACAATGGTACAATTTAGTGCTATCCGTTGGGTATATAAAAAACATTTATTAAGAAAATGATTGCACTTACAAATCGGGCACTGTTCCTCAGTGCTAAGGTGATAAAGCAGACATCAAACAATTTTCCACGAGGATAAATGGAGGACGCGGGTGACGTCACGTTGGTCACGTCTGCTTTATCACCTCACTGAGGAACAGTGCCTGATTTGTAAGTGCAATCATTTTCTTAAAAAAGAAAATTTTTCTTAATAAATGTTTTTTATACACCCAACGGAGAGCACTATATTGTACCATTGCCATTCTATGTACGAATTTATCGGAATGTATCGAAGTCTATGGTCAAGACACAGGGGAATCTTATGTTACTAGCACACACCTGTTTCCAGTGATCCCCCCCATCCAGCGAACCAGTATACATACCGTTGTAAAGGGACTGCCTTTGTGACCTGACTGATATACTCAGGGGTTCACATTTTGAGGTGAGCGGTTAGGACTCGCTGTTGGTGGTGACTGCCACATGACCACCTTGTCCGTCATCCATAGGACAACCGTTTATGGACACTTGATGGTGCTTTTTATATCATTGACTCTTTTTTTTTTTTTTTTTTTTATTATCATTACTTGATTTATTTGTTCTGTTTGTTTGTTTATGCGCTGCACTGCTTTCATTATAAAACTGCTTTCTAGTCCAACTTATTCTTGGCAAAAACAATGAAGGCTGTACCCCGCAGGGCTGAAGATTGAGGGGCTAGCTTGGAGTGGGACCATTGGACACTGAGCTCTGCATTGTGGTGTATTCCAGACTTGTGTGTATTGTTAGGTGCAGAGTGCTCTTGAGGTCCAGAGCCATGGCACAGCCTCTGGGGGGGTGAAAGTTTCTGAAGACTCATGCAGTGAATGAGGCCGGTCAGACTAAAGCAGCAAAAAGCTGCCTAACAGTTGGTAGCCATGCCTTCTTACCATGGCCATCTTGTGCTGATTGTTAGCGCAGTTCCCCTTCGGATGCCCACCCTGTACCTCCAGGGATGCCACCAGGCCTACCTGGGATGGCCACCACTGATGGCCACCAGGAGCCCTGGTGGCCAATGGCATTGTGTGCCCACACATGCCAATCAGTGCCCACCAGCAATACCTGCCAGTGCCTCCTAATCAATGATGCCATTCACCATCTCTGTGACAAAAAAAAATGACTCCAATGCCTCGCCTGCTTTCTTCTTGTCAGACTCTTGAATGCTTGGCTTGAATATACCCAAATTAAAGATTTCCTTGACAAAGATTTTAGCCTGGATAAGCTGACTAGACCATGTACAGACGTTGAAAAGCTACTCTCCAGGTCCACTAGACCATTCACTAAGTTTATTCAATACTGCTGAGAGAATCCTATCCAAATCCACCCTGATATATGGGCAGATGGAAAACAGGAGTTGAATGGGGTTCCTGAGATTTTGGATTGGGATAAGATACTGGTGCTTTTACATGCCTAGATCTTGCGACGCTCAGGAACATAATTACCAAATTTTATTGGGGTGGTATCGTTGTCTTATATAAAATTGATTCCTCTGTCTCAGGGATATGTTAAAGATGTTTGCAGGCTCCTGGCACTGTGACACATATTTGGGGTACCTGCCCTAAAATCGCCCCATTCTGGGACAAGATACCCCAATTGTACGACATACTAGTGCGAGATAAAATCCCTAATGAACTCCACATTGCTCTTTTATCTATGGTGCCAGGCTCCTAGAAACAAATCAAAAAAGTCTAATTCGTCATTTTCTCACAGCGGCTCGCTCTATTATGGACAGACATTGGCGTTGATGGGATACCCTGTCATTAACTGACTGGGCTTGTGAACTAGATAGGATTGAACATTTAGAACGAATGATTGCATGGGACAAAAATGTGTCCCATTCTCTCATGTGGACTGTTGGGTCACATTTTTGATATTCTTCCAGTTTTGAGTCCTTGATAGCTGATTAGTTTCACTACAAGGTTGTTCCAGGGACCTCTCGTGAATAGATAGTACTCGACTCTTCCATCCAGCCTTATCCTGTCCCTGGGGTTATATACTGACTGAGGACAGCCCATGGGCATAGCCAGGTGTTTTTTGTTCTGCTTAGTCCTACTCCTGCAGAGGCAAATGTAATTAGTTTCACTACAAGGTTGTTCCAGGGACCTCTCGTGAATAGATAGTACTCGACTCTTCCATCCAGCCTTATCCTGTCCCCCCCCCCCCCCCCCCCTTTGTTTTTCCCTTCCTCTCTCTTTCCCCTTCACCTAATTCTACCATTTTCATATTTCCTGCCTTTTTTCTTCTGGGTGATCGAATATTACACGTTCGCTCTGGATGCCACTCCTACCCACAGTTTTAGTGGGGTTGCAATATTGGTGTACTGGATATATATAGTCTGATTTTTCTGTTGTGCTCTGTTTGCTTTGCTGCTAATCAGTCGTAGTTATCGACATATTAACAGGTTCACAACATGTGAATTTCGCCGGTTTGAGATATGTCATACTAGTTTTTTTTTTTTTTTGTAACTTTGCCTACTGGTTGAATCTCAATGTATGCTTTTTTACTTATATGCTGTTTCATTTGAAAATGAATAAAAACATAAAGGGGAGCATCCTATCTTTGAGTACTTTTGAATCCTAGATGGCAATTACAGATAATCAGTCCTACCTTTCTACTGAGGAATGTCCAGACCCTTTAGGTCAACATGAATCGGCTTTTGCTGGTCTTTATGCTTGAAGTGATTGTAAAGTCTTGTTTATTATTTTAATAGATAATTTTTTTTTATACTTACATGCTCTGTGCAGTGGATTTGCACAGGGCAGCCTGAATCCTCCTCTTCTCGGGTCCCTCTTCTGTGCTCCTGGCCCTTCCCTCCTGTTGCGTGTCCCACAGCAAGCAACTTGCTATGAGGTTACCCAAGCCGAGCTGCAGCTCCGTGTGTCCATTCAGACACGGAGCTGCAGTTTTTTAAAATGTATTTTAGGTACTTATATAGCGCCGTCAATTTACACAGTGCTTGACATATACATTGTACATTCACATCAGTCCCTACCCTCAAGGAGCTTACAATCTAAGGTCCCTAACTCACATTCATACATACTAGGGACAATTTAGACAGGATCCAATTAGCCTACCAGCATGTCTTTGGAGTGTGGGAGGAAAGCGGAGTACCCAGAGGAAACCCACGCAGACACAGGGAGAACATGCAAACTCCAGGCAGGTAGTGTCGTGGTTGGGATTCGAACCAGCGACCCTTCTTGCTGCTAGGCGAAAGTGCTATCCACTACACCACTGTGCTGCCCCAGTTCGGCCCCACCCCCTCTTTCTCCTGATTGACTACCTGACTTTGACCGCATTCGGAGCAAATGGCACTGCTGCTGTGTCTCAGCCAATCAGGAGGGAGCATCCTGGACGGACACTCGTGGACATCGCTGGACAGAGATGGGGCTCAGGTAAGTATTAGGGGGGCTGCTGCACACAGAAGGCTTTTTATCTTAATGCATAGAATGCATTAAGAAAAAAAATTTCTGACTTTACCACCCCTTTAAAAGGATCTGTCTGTTCATCTCTCCAAGATATACTCATTCTAAGCTTTGCATCTGACATTTTATCCTAGTACAGGGGCACCCAACCAGTGGCCCGTGGAGCCCTTGATGTGGCCCGCGACCACCTGCTCTGGGAAGGTCACTGGACACTGTTCTAATCAGGACTGTGTGCATATTCCCACCGTTACCATTTGTGTGAACCATGCTCCATGAGGCTCAGCAAGCCATGGCTTTATATGGTTATACTATTGTTCCCATGTACGCGGGTCTGTTTGCTGGGAGTGTAGATGCAGTTGCCATGAGGTGGCCAGTCTCTTGGTGAGGCATAAGCCAACATCCCTTAACCCCTTCCCGACCAGCTACCGCAGGTATACTGTGACAGGTTGGCTACCCTACGCTAGCTGTACGTCAGGTCTTTAAAACGCTGTAGCAGGCGCCCGCAGTGTGTCCCCAGAGCCGATGCGTGTGCCCGGCGGGCGCGATGACCTCTGGGCACCCGTGATCGCTCGTGACAGAGTGAGAACCAGGATCTGTGTGTGTAGAGGAGAGAGATTGTGTGTACCTACCAAGTAGGAACAACAGTCTCTCTCCTCTAGTCAGCCACATTCCCCCCACAGTTAGAACACACACAGGGAACACAGTTAACCCCTTGATCGCCCCCTAGTGTTAACACCTTCCCTGCCAGTGACATGTATACAGTAATCAGTGGCTATTTGTAGCACCGATCACTGTATAAATATCAATGGTCAAAAGTGTCCGATTTGTCCGCCACAATGTCTCAGTCCCGATAAAAACGCAGATCGCCGCCATTACTAGTAAAAAATGAAATAATAATTAAAAATGCCATATATCCGCCATCTACGTTATCTAAGTTACGCTATAACTTTTGTGCAAACCAATTAATATAGGCTTAAACTGAGGAAAAAACATTTTTTTTAAATATATTTTTGGCGGATATTTATTATAGCAAAAATTAAAAAATAATGTGTTTTTTTTCAAAATTGTCGCTCTTTTTTTGTTTATAGCGCAAGAAAAAAACAATGACAGCGGCCCTTTACCACGTGATTGTTCCGTCCAATGATGGAGCGATCACAAATGTAAACAATGCAGGGTCTTCAGGAGTTTATCACTCTTCTCTCCTCACACCGATGCAGAGTGAGAGGAGAGCTATCGTGTGCTCAACTGAGTTTTTTTTCATGTATGTCTGTGCCACCAGAACCACACCAGTGCCACCTGTGCCCATTAGTGCTCATCTGCGCCACTGCAGTGCCACATCAGTGCTGCCTGTGTGCCACCAGAGCCACACCTGTGCCCATCAGTGCTCATGTGCGCCACTGCAGTGCCACATCAGTGCCGCCTGTGCCTGCCTGTGTCCACCAGTGCCACCACAGTGCTCATCTGTACCATCAGTGTCACTACAGTACAATCAGTGCCTGAATGTGCTTTTTCAATGTTGGGCCTCTGCATGTGGCCAGGCTGTGTAAAAGTTTCAAATGTGGTATCGCCATACTCAGGAGGAGTAGCAGAATATATTTTGGGGTGTCATTTGTGGAATGTACGTGCCATGTGAGAAAAATAACCTGTTATAATGACAATTTGGTGTGAAAAAAATAAAAAAATCTTTTTTTTGCAAAGAATTGTGGGAAAAAATGACAACTTCAAAAAACTAACCATGCCTCTTACTAAATACCTTGGAATGTCTACTTTCCAAAAAGGGGTCATTTTGTGGGTATTTGTACTTTCCTGGCTTGTTAGGGTCTCAAGAAACAGTACATCAGGTGTGATCAGATGTGATCAATTTTCAGTGATTGGCACCATAGCGTGTAGACTCTCTAACTTTAACACAGACTAAATAGTATCCACTGATTTGGGTTATTTTTACCAAAGATATGTAGCAGTATAAATTTTGGCCCAAATTTATGAAGAAAAATTACTTATTTGCAAAATGTTTTAATGGAAATAAAGAAATCATTTTTTTGCAAAATTTTCGGTCTTTTTTTCATTTATAGCACAGAAAATAAACTCAGAGGTGATCAAATACCACCAAAAGAAAGCTCTATTTGTGTGAATTAAAAGACGAAAATGTCATATGGGTACAGTGTTGCATGACTGAGTAATTGTCATTCAAAATGTGAGAGCACTGACAGCTGAAAATTGGTCTGGTTAGGAAGGGGGTTTAAGTGCCCAGTGGGTAAGTGGTTAATGAAAATTTCCACAACACTTTACTTTTATCTTGAATAGGGTTTTCATTTGGCAGAGTGTGCAGGAGCGAGTCAGATAGACTATTTGGATTATATCTGTAGTATTGAAAACATGGGTAGTATATCCTGGGTTCTGTAAAGCTCACCATACACTATACAATCTGATTATATATAAAGAAAAAACAAAAAAAGAGAACAAAGGGCGGGACTTTAAATGAGGCACACGGGAGCAGACACAAAAATAAAGCAAAAAACTGGTTTTAATATATTCAAAATGATCACATATTTACATGGTATTATTGGACATAGCCCATATAGATGCCTTGTAATTCATCAAAATAAACATTCCAACATGGACTTGTTTGCAAATACATAAGTAAAATAGCTAAAAAGGTACAATAATATAGGGTATGTGACACACAGAGGTGTCCATTAAGAAGGGTTATAAAGGAAAAACACAGATAAAGATGGAACGTCCATACATGATGGTTAGGTACACCTATCAGTAGCTGTAAGCTCTACGAGCTTCGGGACCTTTTAGCCACTCATCAGGAGAAAAAAACCCAAGGGTTACCTAGGGATATGAGAAACAGCCACATTCTAAAAGGTTCAAGAAAAAAGGGGGTGGGGGTGGACAAATGTAGAATATGTCCCCAACATATGTACACTTAACCCACCAACTTTCATAAATATGGCGGCGCGGCCCCGCGGGTCAGGCCAAACAAGGATACCATGCCCTGGAGCTGAGGGGGCCCATCCAGGCGACACATACCGGCCCAAAGCTGGACCTCTGGTGGGTCACAGATGAAATTGATGGTGATGGATGGTGAAAAAAGGAGTGAGTGCAGAGAGGACGGTTATCCCCAAAATTGGGGGGGGCCTGTGAAAAATCGAGTGAGGGATAAGTCAAAATAGTGAAGAAAAAACTAAGGCAAGTACTTGGCCTAAGAAGAAAAAAGGGGGAAAAAGGAAAAATAGTGAAGGGGTGAAAAGGAAAAATGGATACCTGCTCATGGTTGGATAGGCAAGGATGCCATAAAGTGTGTGGTTCCAGGAGGGAGAAAGTGACTGGAGAAAACCAAACTCAGAAACCCAAAGCCAAAAGGAGGCCTAAGCGGGAGGTGCAGCCATACATAAGCCCCCAATGTCATGCACCAGCCGACCATGGGGGCATGGGAGGCGCCTCGGGGAGATGGCTGGTAAAACCAAGCCACTCAAGCGAATGCGTCATGTCAAGTCCCCCGAGCGCTGGAGATGGTGAACAGTCCGACTGAAGTACGCCACGAGGACGCCAAACAGCCGTCACGCATGACGTTGACGCACAGTGGGGGAGGCCCCACCCCCCCGCGGCACACTAAAGTGAAGGGGTACCTGCAGTGCGCGTCGCAGCTCCGGGACGTGACACGACAGCATGGCTAAAACCAACTACGGCCAACAGCCCCAGGGCGCACATATAGTATGCATGGTCATAATTGACCATGGTCATGGTCATTGCCTGGATGGGCCCCCTCAGCTCCGGGGCGTGGTATCCCCTCGTTTGGCCTGACCCGCGGGGCCACGCCACCATTGCGCAGATATTTATGTAAGTTGGTGGGTTAAGTGTACATATGTTGGGGACATATTCTACCCCCCCTTTTTTCTTGAACCTTTTCAAATGTGGCCGTTTCTCATATCCCTAGGTAACCCTTGCGGTTTTGCACCCGACGAGTGGCTAAAAGGTCCCGAAACGCGTAGAGCTTACAACTACTGATAGGTGTACCTAACCAACAATCATGTATGGACGTTCCATCTTTATCTGTGTTTTTCCTTTATAACCCTTCTTAATGGACACCTGTGTGTGTCACATACCCTATATTATTGTACCTTTTTAGATATTTTACTTATGTATTTGCGAACAAGTCCATGTTGGAATGTTTATTTTGATGAAATACAAAGTATCTATATTGGCTATGTGCAATAATACTATGTAAATATGTGATCATGTGATCATTTTGAATATTTCAAAACCAGTTTTTGCTTAATTTTTTGTGTCTGCTCCCGTGTGCCTCATTTAAAGTCCCACCCTTTGTTCTCCTCTTTTCTTTATATGTGTGTGTGTGTATATATATATATATATATATATAATATATATATATAAAATATATATTGAACCGGGATGGAGGAGGGGATTTGAACGCCCCCTTTAACCTTATTTAAAGTCCCAACTTATGTTTCTGTATCTATACAATCTGATTGTACAATCTCCTTTAGATCTACCATAAGCCATGTAGTGCAACGGCCTGCTTGATCGGATACAGAGTGATTGGATAGGTGGTTTGCTGTCCTATTATATAGGTTTTGTAAATCGAAAGGAGATTTACAAAGATTGTACAATCAGATTGTATAGTGTATGGCCACCTTAATACACCTAGAATGAGCTAATTGTGCTTTTGGGGGCATTAATGGTTAATGGCACACCAAACGCATGCGCAAACACATTTTGCCATATAAAAAAAAAAAAGATTGACAAACGCAGCAAAACGCACCGTAAAAAAATGTGCAACCCACATCACGCCAAAATGTCCCATTAACTACTTTGCCACATTTAGGGCAGACCATTGAAATCAACGAGCTGCTCTATGTGGCTCTATCCATTCACATCTGTGTGTTTCCAAACACGTGGCAAACTGTACAGAATATGCATGCCTTGTCTTGCGTTTCAGAATCGTGCTGCAAACACACAAAAAAGTACAGTAAAAAGCACACCACACTCTGATCAAAACAAATGTTCTGGAGTGTCTTTGGGGCGATTGTTGCATGTAGGGCAGCCCATTCACACAAGTGAATGGGCACCCTATGTGTGACAAGCAAAATCGCTCCAAAACGCCGGCTGATGTAGATCTAAAGGAGATTGTACAATCAGTCACATGACCTACGGGAAGTGATGGAAGCAGAAAAATAATTTTCAAGTGCATATGACCTTTCAAAGTTTCTGTGAATGAGGCAAGTGAGATAAACACATTGGGATGGCTGGGCCAGAAAGAACAATAGAACATGCTTCTTTCTTTTATGAAAAGTGTAATGTAGAAAATGTAGAAAAATGCATTTGGGTGGCACAAATATGAATGCAATCTATACACTGGGGGGAGAACCTCTGGGGGAATCTAGGATGGAAAAGTACCTGGGGGTCCTAGTAGATGATAGGCTCAGCAATGGCATGCAATGCCAAGCTGCTGCTAACAAAGTAAACAGAATATTGGCATGCATTAAAAAGGGGATCAACTCCAGAGATAAAACGATAATTCTCCCACTCTACAAGACTCTGGTCCGGCCGCACCTAGACTATGCTGTCCAGTTCTGGGCACCAGTCCTCAGGAAATGGAGTGAGAAAGAAGGGCAACTATGCTAATAAAGGGTCTGAAGGATATTATGAGGAAGGTTACGAGCACGGAACTTATTCTTTCTGGAGAAGAGATGCTTGAGAGGGGATATGATTTAAATTTATACCATACTGGTGACCCCACAAAAGGGATAAAACTTTTTCTCGGAAGGGAGTTTAACAAGACTCGTGCCCACTCATTAAAATTAGAAGAAAAGAGGTTTTACCTTAAACTACGTAGAGGGTTCTTTACTGAACGACCGTAACATACAGGGATATACAATGTAATACTGACATATAATCACACGCATAGGTTGGTCTTGTGTCTTTTTCCAACCTCACCTAGTATGTAACTATGCAACTAAGTGAAAGACTGCCTGAAAAGGTGAACTTAGAATTTAAACCTAAAAAATCATTTGATATAAAAAAAAAATATTACTTGGACTGGTTTGGACCTGACAACTTTAATAGAATTCCTGAACTCCTATTTCTCTCAGTGGACCTTAAAGAAAATAAGATTTTTTTACTTGCTGTAAAAAATTTTTTTTTCTAAAAGTCCATTGAGGGACACAGATTCCCACCCTTCTGTTACTGGCCTATGTACTGCTTGCTCACATAACTGAGGAATACTGGAAGCAGGAGGGAATATAAGGGGGCTGGTTTTCAACATCTTTTTTTGTTAACGCTATTCCAACCACCTAAAGGTGGAATAATATGACTGTAATACAATTCCTGAATTCCAGTAATCCTGAATGGACTCAAAGAAAAAGGATTTTACGATAAGTACCTTATTTTCCTATACTTGAGGACATATTAAAGCGGTATTAAAACCAAAGCCGAAAAGGGTAAAATACTGCATTCGATTTTTCTTTGTCATTTTCTTTTCTGGTTTCTTTAACTATATTTTTTTACAAACTCACAAAACCATGAACAATCGCCTAGGCCAGTAGCTGAGAGTGGTATAGGAAGGACAACATATATACCACAAACTAATATGCCTCTAACATGGTATAAGCAGTGACAACAAAAAGAAACAAAAAAAATTAACCAGGCAAGGGTGCTTAGATATTATTTGAATCTAATAGGATAGTAGCGAATCATGTGGCACTCAATAGTTGCAGCCTAAAGAATGATCTAAGCAAACAGTATTTCAGAATTCATCCTATAAAAATACCCTGCAGTACCTTAGATTGACCTATGTTGAGTCATGGGGATAAAGTCCGAGAAACTCTCGGACCCAAAAAAAAAAAGGCTAGGAGAGGAAGCTATCTTACAAATCCAATGTACCCCCCCCCCCCCAACTGAAAGGCCAACAAGCTATACCATCAAAAAAGGAAAATAAACATTTGACCTCAAAAGGCATAGTGCAACTAACTGGCATCTGGCGGTAGATAGTTGAAAAATAAAAGGAAGAAAAAGAAACGAAAGAGGAGGGTAAGAAGAAAATAAGTCCTGCCCCAGGGAATCCAAGGCAACCACTGGTAGGATAGACAGAATTTCCTATAGGTCCAGAAAGCGAGTAGGCGGGCACATCACTGGAAACTGATCCAACCAAGGCTGCCAAGTCTTTAGAAATGTGTCCTTAGTGCCCGCGAGTATCGCCGTAAGCTTTTCCTTCGTCAACAAGGAGAGGAGAGGTGTTTTCCATGCCTTTGCCATTTTTTCCTCTGGTTTCACGTGGTGATCTGGCCAGTAACACACTTCCTGTATTAGAGTGCCCCCACTCTGGAGCACAGGGGCCCCTTTGGACGGAAGCCTTGTCCGTATCGCTGAAGTGAAGTGTTAGCTGGACTAACTGATAGAAATACACTAACGAATTGAATCCAAACTGCAGTTACAGCAACAGTTGTTTGCTCTTTTGGGATAAAGGATTTACATAAAAGTGGTTTATTGTAAGAACCCCTGTCAGTGGTAAATGATTTGCCTTAACCCTGTAGCTGCTACATCTGCAGGAGAACTAGTTCTGTTGAAAAACAACAAACTGCCCAGATCAGTAGGAAATAACTATGGCGCTGCTGTAGCCAGACCAGTAATGCAGCAGTGTGGATGAGGGATGAAAAAGGCGGGGGAAAACGGTTAAAAACCTGTTCCTATGGTTTGACAAAGTGGTGGAGCCCCAAAACGAATAATCACGCCCTCTTTACGGAGAAATGTCATCACCTCATCCCAGCAGAGATTGCCGGGCCAGCCAAAGACACTGAAAAGCTGCCACTCTACAGCATTGCACGCCGTTTAGCCTCTCCAGCCACAGCGCTCCTGTCTGTTAATGCCCAGCTGCTTCCTGGTTGAACTCTGCAATTCAGAAGAGTGTCAAGCAAGCCAAGGGCACCCAGACGCCGATGCACACCACACTGTTGGCCTCTCCTTTCTCCATCACTTCTCACCACCCTGCAGCTTCCTGGCCGATCTCTGCACAATGCTAGCCGCTTGCCTGTTGATCTCTGCTAGAGATTTTAAGACTTCCACAGATGACAAGCCAATATTTCCTCCATCTAATGTGAATGCTATATTCATTCATCACTACCAAATAGCTGTTTCCAATACTCCACACTTAAATAGAAGCGCCTCCTGCTTTTTTCTGTTTACTGGCCAGATCACAAGACGAAAATAAAGGAAACAAAGCCTAAAAGGGAAAACTAAAGCGTCTATGAATTGGTTAGCTGCAGTGATGAAAAATGTTTGCTCTTTTGGTTAATACTGCTTTAATGTGTTGCAGAGATACACTACATAAGTTTTATTTTTTTATTTTTTTTTAAAACTTAATTTTGCCTTTTAGGCTACTTTCACACTGAGGCGCTTTACAGGCGGTATAGCGCTAAAAATAGAGCCTGTAAAGCGTCCCTCCTTTCACCCAATGGCTTTCACACTGGAGTGGTGCTCTGGCAGGACGCTAAAAAAGTCCTGCAAGCCGCATCTTTGAGGCACTTTAGGAATGGTATATACACTGATCCTAAAGTTCCCCTGCCCATTGAAAACAATGAACAGCGTGCCAGCTTTGCGGGCGCTTTTAACCCTTTTTTGGCCGCTAGAGAAAAGCGCTGCTAAAATGATGCTGCTTCTGCCGACGCCCCAGTGCCTCAGTGTGAAAGTGCTCTAGAGTCGGTTTCCACTGGCTTTGGACTTGTGGCATCAGTTTGCTTTCAGTTTGAGACATATCTGAGATCATTCAGATTTTGTTTTCACTCTCTGGTACATTTGACCTGCTGTTTGACATCATTCTGACTTGCATTTCACCTGCTTCAGAGTCTTGTATGGAAATGCAGAATGTACTTTAAGCAAAGGCCAGTTGACACAGCCCCTTAAATTGTTACCTTGCACCTGCAGCAATTTGGCAGCTGGCTGGACAAACTAATGCTTCAGCCTGGTAAGAAACCTGTGAGCAGTGCAAGCAGGTAGATTGCTCTACAGCCGCTGGTTGTTTAGCACCATTTAAATCTGAATGCATACTTCCAGATTTATTATTATTTATAGTGTTACAGTACTGTTTATCATTGGAATCAAATGCCCAAATCTTAGTATATTTACAGCCAAAACTTATGATTGTTGGCTTTGGAACAAATTATAACAATTATAACTTTTATCAGGCCTTTACTACAATCTAGACCAGGGGTAGGCAACCTTAAAGAGGTGGGGATCTACCTGAACAACATGGGCGAAGTCAAAGATCACCGGGCACAGTGTTGCCTCCTCACACCTGATTTAAACGTCTAATTGCCATACTACCGTGTTGTGTCAGGTGGCAACATATCGCCTCCTCACCACCTGTTAAACACACTAGGATCGCTATTCAGAGGAGCAGCGGTGCCTGCTGTACCTATAAATGAGCCCTTAGTTGCGCTCTGCAACTGCACCCTTGGGGCTCATTCACGTGTAAAGTTGGGGCTGTGTGTGATAGCCCTGCCGTTAAGACACGCTTTTACCACTCCCAATCCATATCCCCTTTAGCTGCCGAAGCAGCAGTCAAAGGTGTACACATTCCGCAGCAGGATTTAAGCTCCCTGTTGCTTTTGTTGGGTGCTACTGCCTGCCAATCATGACCCATTTAAGTAAATAGGGCCACTCTGCAAGTGCCCCGCAACTGCTTGATTCTACAGAGTCCAAGGGTTTAAAACAAGTGGTGAGGAAGCAACACAACACTGCCTGCTTTAACCCCTTGTTTGCGGTACTGCACAAGGTTGAAGGGGAAACGTGCAACGAGTGCAGTAGGGGCCGCCCCCTTGGACAAGCTTGCAGGGCACTTGCAGAGCTGCCTCATTCACTTTGATGGGTCATGCTTGGCAAGTGATGCACCCACCAATCATGACAGGGCGTATAACTCTGCAGCTGCAACATGTGTACGACCCTGGCCACTGCAGCTAAAGGGTGTGCCATTGGAGCGGGGTTGATAAAAACACGTCTTAACTATGGGATTTTACTACCCCCCAAACTACAAATGTAAATGAATCCTTACTGTCCTGAGCCCCCTATAAGGCTGCTTTCACACTGATGTGCTGTGGTTTACCTGCAAGTGCAGCGCAGTGCATCTGTAACTTTCCTGGATTTGCTGCACTTTGCCATAGACTTCTGTTATATCCTGAAGGTGTGATGCACTTTCTAAAAGCACACCATAACTCCTGCATTCAGAAAGTGCACCAAACTGGCAGGACATAATAGAAGAATAAGTGCAGCAAGCGCACAGGAAAGCTGCAGGTGCACTGCACGCACGGTGTGGGTAAGCAGCAGCACATCATTGTGAAAGCAACCCTATACTATTATGCCCAGTGTATTGCTTCATACTGACCTAAAGATCTCTTTCCTGCTGCTGGCACCACTCTGGAGACTGCTTGCCAAGATAAGAGATGAGAGTACAGTTGGTATCACTCCGCAAGGGACTGCAGCCAGCACTACAGAGAAGGCATCAACTTATGCGACTCTTGCACCCTGCTACAGCTCCAACTTTACAAGTAGTTCCTCTGAATTGCATTCTGATGCCCTGGAATGGCAGGTCAGCAAGCCCAGACCGCAATCTACCAGTCATCTGTTAGTGATCTACTGGCAAATCATGATCTACAGGTTGCTGATCCCCAATCTAGAGCTCCAAGTAATGATATTTCTGTCTAAGTGGCAGTTGTTTCCCCAGATGGGAAGTGAAAAATTCTGTACTGAATACACAAAAATAAAAAGGTTCTAGTCTTCCTTTAGTCTACTTAAGAGAAACTGTTTTACTTCTGTCTGTGATGCTGTAGATTTAGGGTCGGTTCACACTGGGGCGACTTGGGATCCGACTTGTACGCCCTCAAGTCGCCCCAAGTCGCCCCAGAAAAAGATTCAATGGGAGTGAACGCTAGCGTCTTAATAGACACTACTGAAGTCGCTCCGACTTCAGAGCGTACTCCCTGTACTACTTTGATCCGACTTGGTAGGCGACCTGTACCATAGAAATCAATGTAAGTCGCCTCCAATACGGATCTCTCTGTAAAGTCGAGCGACTTTGCAGGGAAAACCCCTCCCTCCCCCCCTCCATCCCAGAGAGCTGATTGGCCACAGCCGAAGTCGCCTGTCATGGAGGCGGCTTCAAGTCGGGTTGTAATTTGCTGAAGTCGCGCTGAAGTCGCGCTGAAGCCGCGTTGAAGTCGCGGTACAAAGTCGCTCTGAAGTCGTGTTGCCACAGTGTGAACCGACCCTAACCTTCATGGCCTGTCGGGTGAAACTGTTGTCCTTGTTAGAGGAAGTGCGGGGGAAATATCCCTAATGTAGTCTCAGATTAGAGACAAAACATGACATTGGTTTTATTCCTTCCCCACTCCATCCAAAACTGAGTAAAACATTGGCTGTATAGACTTTTTCCTTGCTTGAAATAAAAAAATGTTTATCTTGATTATTTTGTACTAAAGCGCCAATTTACCAAGTATAACTTGGAGTTTGCCGTAATTGCTTGATTTTAAAGTCATTGCTAAAAATAAGAATCATCATAGCTTAGCGAATTCTGCTTATGATGACTTTTTGAAACGTAACCCCTGCCCAGGTTTTCAATTGATTATCTTTTTCGTACAGCACACAGGTCTTTAATCATAAATAGATGGGTTTATATGCTACTCCTTCAATTGATAAGATATTGGCAAAGCTACTGAAAGCTTTAGACCAACCATTTCAACACAGAGGAACCCTTGAAATAACTTCCTGGTCTCAGGGAACCCCTGCTAAAAATTACTATAACTAAAACTCATGATACATGGTCAGTGGAAAGAATGCTCCTTAACTTGTAGTCATTGGGAAGAACTACCCCCTTACAGATGGCTAAAAAAAATAATTTATGTCAGTGGGAACGTCTCTGAAAGGCAAAAATTGCTCATTGCTCTAGGAACCCCTTGCAATCTCTGGAGGAACCCTGGATGAGCCACCCTACTTTAGACACTCACTCAAATAACCCCTCCAACCCCCTCCAGCTGTATATTCCTCATTTTTTTGCTAGTGTCCTCAGGAGATGAATGCAGCTCAGTAGGTGAGAAGATAGTTTTAGTGATTTCTTCTATCAGCACTGTTGCGAACTGCACTAAGCTACTGCAGCGGAGGGTGCCGGTTCTCCTCAGTGCCTCCTCGTTTCATACTGCTGGGACTGTTCTCAGTCTTTGCGTCAAAATAAGAGTGGGTCTGGCCTGTAAGCTGCCACCTGCAGTGGATATTGTGCACAGATGATTCACCTAGGTACAGAGAGCAATGGGCATGTTGCTGCTGGGTGCTATACAGTTCCAAGGAAATAGTCTGCCTGTGTAAGAGCCCAGTTTTTGAAGGTTTCCCCCATGGGGGTTGGGGGAATAAAGGAATTAGCCTGAACTAAGTGGGCAAGCTCTTCTTGCGCGTATTTCAGGACCACTTTCTAGCAGTGGTAACTGGTGTGGTGCTGTTTCAAGGGGTAGTTAGGAACTTTATTCCCCTCCTCTTTCCCAGGTGACTTAAAGGGAGTTCTGGCCCGTTACTCAGGACAGACTTTTGTTCTGTTGCTGCAACTGCGCTTGCCTCCATTTTAAACCACCTCCCGAGCAGTACATCCTTGCACGTGCGTGGGCACCGATCTTGGACTCTGTGTGCACATTGCCTCCATCATAGTAGTTACTGCTCATTTGCATGAGCCATTTTGAGTATCTTGGTGCACAGACAGTCAGCTTCGCAGTGGCTTATGATTTCTAATTATCTGGAGACTCTGTATCTTTTTTTTTTTAAGGAGAGCAGATTAACGGAGCAAAGCAGTCGCTAAACCTGGAGGTGCATACCAGAGATTGCAGACCGTTATCACCTCATGGGTATTGGACAATATGCAAGCCCACTACCTATACAGGAGCACATGAGTACCCCATAGGGGCAGCATGGAGGACCCTGAGCACAGATTGAAGGTGATGTCTTGTCCGAGTGACATCTTTTCTCTTCATACATACCCTGACATTGCGTTTTTTTTTTTTTTCACAGTGGGCCAGGGCACAGGGACTTTTCCTCCTGTTTCTCAGTCAGGACACCCCTTTAGCGTCTGACTCGAGAGCTGCATTGTCCTAGATGCCTTATTATTCTTTTCTAAACAAAGAATTATTCTCCTCCCATATGTCCCCTTAGGAAGGAAATGGTGAGTTGTTTTTTTGTCCAGGCATCTGGTTAGGAACCTCAGAAGTGTAAGAGATATAGTCTTTCCTCCCAAACCCTATTTGAAATATCTCCAGCAGCCTTACACTTGAGTGTAAGCCTTGAGTCATGTGCTGTGTCAGTTGTCACGCATTGTTCTTCTGTCTGTAGAATTCTTGACATTGATCAATATCAAGCATGGGTACTTGGATATCCCTAATTTTCCCCTATACCAACAATTCATTCCCATTGCCGAAGAGGACAGCCATTTTCAGTTTGTAGCTCTCCCCCAACAGCTCACCAAGTCTTTACGAAAATCTTGACACGGTGCTGAGCTTGTTGCCGTCCAGAGGGAATCATGTCCAAGTATACCTGGATGATCCGCTTTTGCCTTAAAGTGGTGGGCCAGCCGAATTTTTTTTTTTTTAAAAGTCAGCAGCTACAAACACTGTAGCTGCTGACATTTAATAAGCACACACAGGGTGCCCGCGATGTCGGCCGCCGAGGCCGACCCGTCCCTCGGCTCTCGGGTCCCGGCGCCACCATTCCAACTAAGGGAAACAGGCAGTGGAGCCTTGCGGCTTCACTGCCCGTTTCCTACTGCGCACGTGCGAGTTGCACAGCACTTTGTGGATGGGGCGCGCTGTGTTGTGGGACACACAGTTCCCAGAACAGACTGCGCTCCATTCCCCAGAAGACAACGTGAGGAGGAGAAGACTGAAGATCACCGCGGTGTAGGAAGTGGCAGATTAGGGTGGTCTGCCTAGCAACAGCCATTTCTGGTAAGTTAAAAAAAATTTTTCTCAAAATTTTTAGGAACATTTTCATGTATTTTTTTTTTTTTTTTTTTTTTTAGGGTAGCCCTCCACTAAAAAAGGAAAACCTTGGTTGATTCAGATGTTCCAGAACTTTGGATCCTCATCCTAAAGAAATTGGTTCTGTAATACCTGAGATATGCTCTGGATACATGGCATAACAGGGTGTTCCTCCTGCAGGAAAAACTTGGCTGTTTGGTTCACTAAGAAAGCTTTGGTGAGAGCCTCCATTAGGGTCTTGGGCTTTATGGTGGCCAAGTGCCATGTGCTCAGTGGCATTCCAGACCCCTGCAGTAGAACATTCTGTTGGTCTGGAGCAGATCAAACCTGTTCCCCAGAATCAGCCTGTGCGCATACAGGACAAGGAATTCCCTGATATAATTGAAGTTTCCATCATAGAACTGGGCAGATCCATTCTTCCACTGAACTGGACAGTTCTCACCACAGATGCGGTACAGTTTTTTCATTGGTGTGAGCGGAGCAACTTTCACTCTGCTTTATTCTATAGGTTGCTTGTTTTGCCTTCCCACCAGTCAAAGCTGTATCAAAAATTGGGTTCTAGTCCTCTGAAAGGTCAGGTCTTGGCCTTTGGCCATTCTGTAACAGAGCGCCCCCCCCCACCTTAAGGGGTTGCTCATATTGCCCAGCTTTGTTGGACTTCGGTGATTCCAAGGGAACTTTCCTTGGTACTTTCAATCCTACAAAAGCTGCTCTATGAAACAACTGTAACTTTGCAAGGCCGCCAATTGGTTTTCTGTGCATATGTTTGCTAAATTTTGCAGAGTGAATGCTCTGCCATTGGCTGATGTCCGTTTGGAATGTAATGTTTTGCAGGCCATACTTATAATGTGGTTGGCATTATTAGGCTTTAGGGTTTTCTTAAGGGTCTGGTTTTATTTTTTTGGTTTGTTTTTTTTGCCTATTGGTTACGTCTTTGTAACATCCCATTCATTATGATTGAAGACCTGTGTCTTGGACTGTACTCAAGAAAAGGGTATTTATAAAAAAATCGAATTATTTTTTCTTAACTTTTAACTAAGGCAAATATGTGTTTTTATACTCCAACGTGTATTTTTTTTTTTTTTTCAGCGCTTAAGTGAAGGTGCTCTCTCCCCTGATGGGACAGTCTTGGCCACAGCTAGCCATGATGGCTTTGTGAAGTTTTGGCAGATCTATATTGAGGGACTAGATCAACCAAGGTATTTTTTTCTTTTTTTTTTTTTTTTCTTTCAGTTTTCAACAAGAGAATGAACAGAACAATCCATAATCAAAGTTTACATGGAATACAGCGGATGTATACAAAGAATTTCAATACCTCACCAAAATATGTAAGGGGGAGATAAACCCAGTATGCCACAAAACTGTAGTTGCACCAAGCGCCCTAACCATGAAATTTAACTATTCTGTCGATGGAGGTGTGAAAATCCCTGCGTGAGGCTGTGCACCAGCGATATTAGTTGCAATACACACAACCCTCGGGAGCCCAACCAGTGTAGAGTCCATCTGGCAGGAAGGGTTCTGTGCTATACTGAGGTGTCAAGGCTATCATAGCCCAGGCAAAAGCAGGGAGAACTGAGATGAAGGGGCCGAAGGTTGTTGCCCAAAGTACACATGTCAGATTGCATTCATAAAGGGGTGTTAAACGATGCCCTGGGTTCCCAGATAAATTAAAATTTCTTGGTCTTATCTTGTAAGACGCTGCCAAGTTTTTATTGCGTCAATACCCAGGAGATTTTCTGTTTAGCTGCTACTAAGGAAACCGAAGGTTGTTTCCATGCTCTGGCTATTGTAATTTTAGCTCCCAATAGCATGTAGAAAAGCAGAGACTAAATATATTTGGGGGTGTTATCCACCTTACTGTTTAGTAGAGCAATTTGAGGGGTTTGGGGGATGGCACAGCCTGTGACCTTGCGTAACATATGAAAGAATTGTTCCAGAAACCTCGGATTCGAGGACAGGACTACCATGTGTGAAAAAAGATGCCTATATGGTCAAAGCCTCAAAAACAAAAAACAAAAAACAGGTGCCAGCGCAAAATAATTTTAGTATTGGCCTAAATCAGGGAGACATTGCTAACACCCTTAAAAGAGCGTTCAAAGCAATGGTGCCAGGTGTCTAGCTCCCATTTCTCCTCCAGGTCCTGTTCCCAGCTCTGAGCATAAGCAGGCTTATCTATGGCTGCGGCAAGCAGAGAGTAGATGATAGAGATACCTCCTTTCTGGTCCAAGAACTCAGAGCACCAACGCTCATATGCGTATATTCTGGGGGGTTTACTGACCCAGATGGAGCATTTAATAAATGTGAAAGTTGAGAGAGCCTGAATCTCTCTGTATGGGGCATTTTCTGGCTACTGACACAGTAGTTAAATCAAACGCATGTCAGTCCTCCATGCATGCAAGCAACGATCGTCCCACATATTTGAGGTATCGCCGCGAATGTCAGATCATGGGCAAGAATTCTAGCACCAGACCACCTGTTTAAATCTAAAGTGGTAACCTGTAAAGGCTTTTATGGCGTTGCCTATGGATAGCAAAATTTATGTAGTTTGTCATGGTTGAAAGGGAATTCGTAGTTTTAAAGCGTGACATGTTTGGTACCTGTTTACTCAGTTTAACAATCTTTTATATTTTACCAAAAATATTTGTTTATGTAGTGTTTATTTGAATCAAAATTCAAAAAAGTGTATTTAAAAAAAAAAGAAAAAAAAGAAAAAAAAAAAGCATTTTCAAAAAACGCTGCGCAAATACCCTTTGACATACAAAAATGCAAAATCCACCAGTTTATTCTTTAGGGCTTCTGGTTAAAATGAGAAATAAAAAAAAAGAATGTTTGCCGGTTCTAGGATATTTTAGAGTAAAAATTACTTATTGTTTCATGTGAAAAAAACATGCCAGAAAAGGCCTGGTCTTTAAGTGTTTCAATCACTACTTTATGAATATGGTCTTTTTGCGAGTTTATGGGCGTATGCCCATACAAGGGCCGTGTTGGCACTGTAATGCAATAGTCCCATGCAGGCAGTCCCATTCATTTTAGTTGAGACACAGCGGCTGCAGTTTGAATGCTACGTTGGAGCGTGTGTGTCACTCCGAACACACAGGGGGCTATTTACTAAAATTTTAGAGTGCATAATCTGGTGCAACTCTGCATAGAAAACCAATCAGTGTCCATGTTGCCAAAGCTTAATTGAACAAGCTGAGGTTGATTGGCTACCATGCACACCTGCACCAGATTCTGAGTGCACCAGTTTTATTAAATCTCCCCCACACTGTCTGTGTTTGGGTTAGCATACTCACACAGCTATCAGATTGGGAGCAGAGGCTGTGGCCGTGTGGCTGCTGTGTTCCAGTTGACCGGAACAGAATACCTGTGCATGGCCATGGTGGTGCACACAGTCATCGCATGGGCATATGCTATAATATGCCCTTGTGAACAAGGCCTAAATATAGTTGAAGATTTTTTGGCGGGTTTGTTCTACTCCCTTATACAACCTGTTTGTTTTGAATTTATGCACCCTTGATTTTCTTACATATTCTATTATATTTTTTGTAACTTAAATAATAATATTGCTAAATTTTTTTTAAAAAAAAGCTTTTAATTTTTACAGTTCTTTTTTTAACTTTGGGCATGACCCTCATAGGTTTAATGTTTAGCCTTTTAAACATATTGCCCACAGGAATACAGTGCCTTCATAAAGTATTCATACCCCTTGCAATTTTCCACATTTGTCTTGTTACAACCAAAAAATGTAAATGTATTTTATTGGGATTTTATGTGATTGACCAGCACAAAGTGGCACATTTGTATTCAGCTCCCTTTACTCTGATACCCCTAACTAAAATCTAGTGGAACCAATTGCCTTCAGAAGTCACCTAATTGGTAAATAGAGTGAAACTGTGTGTAATTGAATAACCGTATAAAAACAGCTGTTCTGTGAAGCCCTCAGAGCTTTGTTGGAGAAGCTTAGTGAACTAACGGCATCATGAAGTCAAAGGAACACACCAGACAAGTCAGGGATAGAGTTGTGGGGAAGTTTAAAGCAGGGTTAGGTTAAAAAAAAATTTCCTAAGCTTTGAACATCTCACGGAGCACTGTTCAATCCATCGTCCGAAAATGGAAAGAGTGTGACACAACTGCAAACCTACCAAGACATGGCGGTCCACTTAAACTGACAGGCTGGGCAAGGAGAGCATTAATCAGAGAAGCAGTCTAGGGGCCCATGTTAACTCTGGAGGAGCTGCAGAGATCCTCAGCTCAGGTGGGAGAATCTGTCCACAGGACATTAATTGTGCACTCCACAAATCTGGCCTTTATGGAAGAGTGGCAAGAAGAAAGCCTTTGTTGAAAGAAAAGCATAAGAAGTCCCATTGACAATTTGCGAGAAGCCATGTGGGGGACACAGCAAACATGTGGAAGATGATGCTCTGGTCAGATGAGACCACAATTGAACTTTTTGGCTTAAAAGCAAAACGCTATGCGTGGCGGAAAACTAACACTGCACATCACCCTGAACACACCAGCCCCACCGTGAAACATGGTGGTGGCAGCATCATGTTGTGGTAATGTTTTTCTTCAGCAGGGACTGGGAAGATGGATGGAGCCAAATGCAGGGCGATCTTAGAAGAAAACCTGTTAGTCTGCAAAAGACTTGAGACTGGGGCGGAGGTTCACCTTCCAGCAGGACAGCGACCCTAAACATACAGCCAGAGCTACAATGGAATGGTTTAGATCAAAGCATATTCATGTGTTAGAATGGCCCATTCAAAGTCCAGGCCTAAATCCAATTGAGAATCTGTGGCAAGACTTGAAAAATGCTGTTCAGACACTCTCCATCCAATCTGACAGCGCTTGAGCTATTTTGCAAAGAATGGGCAAACATTTCGCTCTCTAGATGTGCAAAGCTGGTAGAGTGTCGGGAACCATGAAACAGATGGACAGAAAATGCTGTATAAATCACACCTTTTAACAGCTGGTAAACTAGTCAAAACATAGCCAGGGTATGGTACGAGCAAAGACAGACCGAGAGGAGTGGGGGGGGGAAGGACACAGGAGACAGCAGGCTGCGGCTGACGGAATCACGCAAATGGACCATGGAGTCAGGGCTCAGCAGCCATGATTGTCGTGGTCAGTTTGCAGGTGGGAGGGTATAGCCAGGCAGGATCAGCTAGGTTTTTTAGGATATACAGGGTTCCAAATGACACAACACAAGCGCTGTGCTGTATAACCTGCTTTAAGAGAACAAGATCTTTTATTTTTTGGGTTAACAAACGCTTTAAAGTGTTTTTATCTTTTTAGCACGTGATTGTTTCAGGGATCCACAACCACACAGCTGTCAATCAAGTCTGGGTAGCCACTTTTTCTCAAATGACATCAATCGGACTGTTTTCACGTAGATGCATGCAAGAATCAGATTTCCACTGCGGTTCTCAGTGGCACATCCAGCGATTACCTGCAGTGATCTCTGGATTCAATTTGTGTGCGTTCAGCAGTGATCACCGCAGGTAATTGCTGACTGCGCAGAGAGTTATGTATTGCTGTGGCTGTCGGTGACCTGTCATTATAGTGAACGGGGATGGCGGGCGCACCTAGTGTTGAGAGCCGCATCGGGAACGCCATTGGAATTTTCACTCACTTTTAATCGCCAGTTTGAATGCAGCCCTAGTAAATGAACTCTGCAGTATCTTTTATCATAAAGAAAAAAAGACCCAGTGCACAAGGTGAAATTGTTGGTGATATGTGCTGTACTTTAGTCATCTGACTCAAAATTAATTTTTGTTTTGTTTATTTTAGATGTCTCCATGAGTGGAAACCTCACAGTGGAAGACCTGTATCTTGCTTGCTATTCTGTGACAACCACAAGAAACAAGACCCAGAGTAAGATGCATGTACCTAGGCAGATTATACCTGCAGCAGTTTTCAGACCACTTAGTCTACCCACGTTTGTGTCACTGGGGTCCGGCAAATCTTCAGCACTTACTGGTGGAGTTAACACTTTCCCACCAATTACCGTGCATTCCTATCTCCCACACATTCTTCTCTGCTGCTGAGGCAACCTATCATGGTGATGAGCTACCAGGAATGCTAAGGGGTAGAAGGATTGCTGGAAACCATTGACACTATTTGGGAAGTGTTGGCACAGCATTCAGATAAAGCTGGGATCTGAAAGATGTTACAGTATCAAATGATCTTTTTTATCATACTAATATGGAATATTTTAATTTGTTAATTGAAAGTCACTTTAAAACACATAGCATATCATATGTAAAGAGTTGTTTGAAAGGTAAAGAATAAGTTCACCTCTAAAAAAAAAAAAAAAAAATTTACAATTTTTTTTTTTCAGGCGCCTAGAATCACATTGCATCTCCTGCAGACATTCAGTGTGATCTATCTGGCTGTACATCCTACGCCCAAGCAGTTTCACACTGACAGGAAGACTTCTTGACTTATCACAGCGCTCAACAGCGCCATGGTAGATTATTGAAAACTACAAGCCGACAGCCTTAAAGGAAGTTGGGACTCTGTGTGTATGTATGCTTTTTTCTAAAAGTGACAGATTGTACGGGGAACTTCTCCCTCTACTGCTGCCACAGGGACAGAAGGCAGCGGAGAGCGGCTGCAACAGTGGGAACATGTTACAGGGTCCACCCTAAAAACTGGTGGTACATGTAACATGTTTTCAAAGGTGAACTTATCCTTTAGGACACTTTCACACTGACAGCGCCCAGGCGTCGGCGGTAAAGCGCTGTTATTTTCAGTGGCACTTTTCCTTTGTTTTTGCGGCGCTTTATATACCACACCTAAAGCGCCTCAAAGAAGCTGCTTGCAGGCCTTTTTTTTTTTAGTGTCCTGCCAGCGCACCGCACCAGTGAGAAAACACTCAGGCTTTCACACTGGAGTGAGAGGAGAGGTGCTTTGCAAGTGCTAATTTTAGCGCTATAGCGCCTGTAAAGCGCCTTGGTGTCAAATGTATGAGGAAAAATTGTAAAGCGTTTATCCCCTTCCTACCCAGCCACATACCTATAAGGCTGAGTGGGAAAAGCGTCGCTCCAGGAGAACGTTCATCTTCCCAATAGCGCACCTTGTGAGTACCCCCAGGGCTGCAGAGTGTTCTGTGACCGCTGTGTCCCCCGCTACTGTGCTCCGCGCTTGTACCATGTGTTCGCTGTGACCTATCACAGTGATCACATGTCCTGCTGTAAACAATGGCTTTCCTTCATGACGCTATTGCTTACTACTGTGATCTCTGTGGTTGGTCACAGTGATGACATGGTACAGGACCAATCACAGCAAACCTGTACCATTTGATAGTTTTGGCCAATTACAGCTATCACAGTAGTAAACAATTGCATTGCTGATCGTTGACGTTAAACAGTGTAAATTATTGCTAGTACAGTGATCATCACGGTAATAAGTAATTATAGTGTATGAAAACATCAAAAAACCCTGATCACCTCACCAGAGTGGAGGACCCATGGTGACACTACACTGCCTCTGGTGACGGCTTGTAAAAAACAAAAATGAAAAAAAAAATAGATATTTCTACATACTGTCATGCAAGCAAGTGTAGTGTCTATGGTGGCATCGTACTGCTGTGGCACTGATTATTTACAATGACTGTCTACTCTAATATCACTGTCAGTGTTGCCAGCCATTCGTTCAAATCACTGTCACAGCGTTACAATGTCACCAGACAAGTTTATGCCAGCAACAGTGTTCCTTATCACTGCCACACCAGTCACAGTGTAAACGCACCAGTGTAAGCCAGCAACTGTGTCCTTGATTATCACTACACCAATCTAGGTGTCACAAAACCACTGTAAACCAGCAACAGTGTTCCTGATAACTGCCACACCAGTGCAGTGTTGCCTCTGCCTGCTGCCTATAATGACTCCTGGCCTTTTTATTGATAACATTTCTGCCTGTTGCCTGCACCGTTCCTTTGCCTGTTTGCTGACAATATCTCTACCTGTGGCCTGAACTCGCACGTCTGACTGACTATATTTCTGCGAGACACCCTTCCCGCCATCCCCTACTGACAACTGCATTCCTGGAAACCACAGGAATAATTTTTTGTTCTTCTTTATTTAGTTTGCTGTACTTCCTGGCTACCAGTAGGCTAGGCTTGCTTGGCTTATAGGAACTGGGACTGCTATAGGTGATGCTATAATACAAAGAACCAAATGAAGAGCACTCAGGGGCAATTGATTCAAATTATGATATCTTGGCGGATTATAAGAGATAAGTGTCAGGAACCATGAAACAGAGACCGAAAATGTAGTAAAAATCACACCTTTTAATAATATGGTAAAAATGGTACAACTGGTAAACGTAGTCAAAATATGGGCAGGGTTTGGTAGCCAAATCGGTTAGTTGGAAGAAGCCAGGAAATCAGGAAGCCAGAGATCAGCGTAGTCAGCGGTAGCAGACAGGATCAACCAGAAGGGACGTCAACAGGAACAAAGTAGAGAGTCTCTAGATATGTTGACCAAGGCGAAGGCATTGAAGAAATGTACTAGGCAGTTTAAATAGCCAGAAGGGGCTGGCTGTTGGCTTGACTGACGAGCAAGCATGATCACCAGGTGAGCCACTGTGGAACGATGAGTACTGGCAATTAACCAACAGCTGAGCAACCTGCACACAGAGAAGGAAGGGCTGAGAGCCCAGCCCTGACGAGAAGTAAACAGCCCAAAATATTCCACTATAAACTGGGTGTTTGTTGAAAAATATTCAGTTTATTTGCACTGTGATAAAAAGCACAATCGACAATGATCTTCAGCATTAATTGGAAACCAATATTCTTATATACTGAATGCCATCGTCAATCAATGCCCAAAGCCCACCAAAATATGTTGCTCAAGGGAGGCACGCCAAGGGAGGCTTTACTATGATTGCAGCCCAGTCGCCGGGTATGTCCTGTAGAGCGGTACGTCACTGTAAGTGTCACGCTGGACAAGAGGTCATCAAAAACTCGGAAGAGTGCCACTGGCTGGAACAGAGCGTGGATGAGACACAAGCTAGAACGCAACAGGATGCGTAATCAAACGGTCCCCATAACACGTTTTTAGCATGGCCCTTTTTAAGTCACGAGACTGAGACAGTACTAAAATAATAAATAGAGGACATGTGGGGACCAATGAATATCTTAAAGGCACACCACACTTTTTTTTTGTCAACATCACTGCATGCATAATATCATAGTTAACAAAATACTTCAATATTTTAGAGGACAGAAATTAAAATTCATTGCTTTTAAAATGTACTAAAATAAAAAAAAATTCCTTAAACCCCAACAAGTATTGTACAACCAGGAGTACGCCTGGATATAAATTAATAATGAAAAAAAAAAAAAAGTAAGACATAAGGGCAGTCACCCTTGCTATATAATACAGTCACCATAATAAAATGATATATCTCAAATATGACTTTTACGTTGATAACCCCGTAGTTGATTGGATGCTCTGCCAATTAAACTCAAATCGGAACAGAAATATCCACCTATAACCAAATTAAACAATGGTTAAACTGAGGTAATGCGCAAGGAAAATGCATATCAATTACTGTAATCATTAATATTTTATGAAAAACATCAATTACTGTAATAATTAATATTTTATGAAAAACAGGAACAAAAAAAACACAGAGGGGTTAAAAAAACTCACAGGATTAGGAGCGCTCACATGATGCTGTGCACCTCTACTTCCTTGTTCAGGCTATTGGATGACCTCATGCTCAATTTGTATATCCAAAAGGAAGATCTCTCGTTGGATGTCAGGGACCTCTGGTTCTGAACTGCTTAATGTTGAAGACATTACCTGTCCTTATCTGTAAAGGAGAACTGACCATGATTAATAGGCAAGTGAGACAACTTCCCTTCCTGCATTGGAACATACCAGTTCTGCTGCCAAAATGAGAATTTGCATCTATTATGTTTTCCTTAGAGCACTTCAATCTTTTAGGTGCAATCATATTTTCCAGGTGCAAGCTTTTTTAAAAGTAATTTGGAGGACGTATGGTAATGTGGGTCCTAATTTTGGACCAGAGCATAAGATGTTCCAGTTTTTTTATTATGCTGGAAATTGCCCTGTATTTTTTATATAATCCTTTCATGAAATTAGGACCTACCTAACCACCTGTTCCCCAAATTGTATATCGTGTAGTGAAGTAGTGCTAATATAGCACGTCAAAAAAAAAAAAAATTCTCAAATGCTCATGGCAAATATAAACTCATATAAAAGTGTTCAAAGTCCTAAAAAGGTGCATCCCATAATATATATCTGAGCAATAATGCAATGAAATACAATAAAGTGTATCACATAAAAGCAAACTAAAAGTAAATTGTTTCCCAGGAGTAATCCGCATCCAAAAAAAATCAGGTGACTCCGAGAGATGATCAGTTCCAAAGTTAACTCACTGCAGCTTTTGTCAGGTCTCCACGGTCTTTTCCTAGAAGAAAGTTTTCTCCCAATCCTATAGGTGGGGCAACAGTAAACTACCAGCCTGTTGTTGAAGCTTTCCTCACAAGGTCCAAGGGATCTCTGTAACTTTTTCTCCGGTCTCCACGGTCCTTTCCTAGAAAAAAGGTTTCTCCCAATCCGCAAGATAGAAGATAAAAAAGAAGGCTCTCCATAGTGTAGTAGGTTTAAAAGTTCAAAAGTAATTTATTTAAAAAATCTAAAAACTCCTTTACAATGAAAATGGCAACAGCAGGCCAGGCAGCAAAAAAAGTGTCAAACAAATGAAAAGACGACTTTTTTTTATTTATTATTATATTCTATATTAGTGCTACTTCACTGCACGATATACATTTTTTTTTTTAGAGCTGTTGGTTACACTATAGAAGTTTAGCTGCTTTTTTCATTTAGCACTTTATATGTATGCACTTTATTAATTAGCAACGTATTTGTATTGATACACTGTTGGTAGTGCATTAGTACTTTGCCATATCTCTTCCCCAAATTACTTTTAAAAGAGCTCGCAGCCTGATAAAACTAATTGCACGTAGTAGATTGAAGTACTCTAGGCAAAACAGAACGGTAGATACACGTTCTTATTTTGACAGTAGAACTGGTATATTCCAATGCAGGAAATGTTAACCAAAGTCTCTATATTTAAAATGTAATCTCTAATAAGATTTGGTAAATGAGATTTCCTGACCATGAGTGAAATATTCAACAAAAGAACAGAATTGTATTGGTTAATAGTATGAAGGTCTAAAGCTAAAAAACGGCAAAGGAAAAAGTAAGGGAGCGCAAACCTAGTACTATATACAGACAGTAAGAAAGAAAAGACCCAAGACAAACGTTTAGATAAGTGCTAGGTATATATTCCATAATTACCATTGAACTGTGCGTGGCGGCTGCAATCTGGTATCTGGTGTTCCAAAACTTCTTCCTCCTCCGTCAAGTGTCTAGGCTGAAATTGGCTTCTCCTACATTGGCTTGCATGGGGCAATCCTGTTTAGTGGGCCTATCTCTTATTCTGTCAATCCAAAGCTTAATCGTCTCTTCAGGATTTGACCATTCCCAATTTCCTGTAGTTGGCTTAAGCCAGCTCCCTTTAAGACAGACCTTAGCACAATCTCTTTTTGGAGGGAAAATTAAAGTGGAAGTTCATGCAAAATCTAAAATCCCTGCATCTGTAGACACCAGGGATCTAACACTAATGTCTATATCCCTGTAAAGAAAAGATGAGTAAACATACTTTTTTTGGAAGCCGATCTGACCCGCTCCGACCCCATCTCCAGCACACGAATCTCTGCAGAGGACACGGATGACAACTGCTGTATAATGAATGGGAAGTGACGTCTCCCATAGAGTTACTATGGGGCTTCCGTTGTCCCCAATCTCCTCCGCACCTGCCTACACAGAGAAGCCGTGGCTGACAGCTCAGCTTGGGATCCGGTCGGAGCGGGTCAGATTGGCTTCCAAAAAGGTATGTACACTCGTTTTTTTCTTAACAGGGATAGAGAGGTTA
This sequence comes from Lithobates clamitans, assembly GCA_037952925.1. NCBI lineage: Eukaryota > Metazoa > Chordata > Amphibia > Anura > Ranidae > Lithobates > Lithobates clamitans. The sequence goes on from JBBGZY010000449.1 coordinate 17,833,379, forward strand.
GTGTTAGATCCCTGGTGTCTATAGATGCAGGGATTTTAGATTTTGCATGGACTTCCACTTTAAGTATACACAAGCCTGTGATAGTTATGGTGGGAAAATGGTGTCTTATGAAAGGATGGCCACCCTCATTGCATAGCTAAACAGGGGGATCCTTTTGAAGTTGATATATGTAAAAACAAGAGGGTTGGCTCCCACTGTTCAGATAAACAAACTCAGACCAGACTCCGACATGTCTGGGAAAAACCTACTGACTTACGGTATTAATTGACTATTCCCCTTGGCGATCAATTACCCTCCATGGTATGACTGATGCACACTTTTTTTTTTTTGTTCAATCCAGCGGGCTGAACAAAAAAAAATTGAGAAGCTTGCTGTACTAACTATACAATGTTAGTACAGCAATCTCCATGCTGAGCTATTGTATTCTGACGGGAGGACTGTCAGAATATGTATTTTCTTAAATCCTTGTACACACGGCCGGTATTTAGCCCATGTGTACTAGGCTTTAAGAAAATACATATCAGAAGGCATATCATCCGCTCACATTGATCAAACTTTAACTAAAATATATTCATTACGATGTTCTTTACATCTGCCAGTGTAGATTTCACATAAATTATCTAACAGGATGCAAGGTTGTCTAACTTGGCAATTTATTAATCGTGGTCATTTACTGATAGGACATATCTTCAACATCAAGCAGTTCATAACTTGTTCCTCGGAGGATGTGGTTTATATTCTGCAATTTTCTTGCAATCTTATATGTGGGGCATACAAAACGCACACTACATAAACTAAACTCATCAAAGAGTGCCCAGACAAGCATAGTATGCCTCACCACTTTGCAGCATGTCACAAGAAGGATATCAGAGCTCTTAGGGTATAGAATGTTTATATTTATTTATATATATACCGTATTTATCTGCGTATAACACGCACTTTTTTCCCCTTAAAATAAGGGGAAAATCGTGGGTGCGTGTTATACGCCGATCCCCGCTATTTTGTGATCTGTCGGAGTGATACACATAGCCGAGGGTTCTCGGCTTTTATCGGCACCGTTCACAGTCACGCCCAGTCCCGCCATTGGACCTGGGTTATGTCCATCAAAGGGACTGGGCGTGACTGTGAACGGCGCCGAGAATAGCCGAGAACCCTCGGCTATGTGTATCTCGGCTCCGCCCAGTCACTGTGTCCTCGGCGGCGCTCGTTCAGCTGAACGAGCGCCGCCGAGTCCCTCCGAACTCCGCGGCGCCATGTTTAAAAATACAAACTAAACGTTTGTATGTCGGCGGCGACGAGGCTGCACTGGGGACAAGGCTGCACTGGACACTGATGAGGCTGCATTGATGGGCATTTAAATGTAAGTTTTTTTCCTTAAACTTCCCTCCTAAAAGTTTTTTTCCTTAAAATTCCCTCCTAAACTTGGGGTGCGTGTTATACGCCGATAAATACGGTATATATGTGACTTTCTTATATAGCCAAGGTGGCTATTGATTTCATTATGTAATAATTGGAGTCTACATGTATTCCTTTTATTCTGTTGGTCTAATTAATTGTTTTTATCTTGCATAGTTACATAGTAGGTGAGGTTGAAAAAAGACACAAGTCCATCAAGTCCAACCTATGTGTGTGATTATATGTCAGTATTACATTGTATATCCCTGTATGTTGCGGTCGTTCAGTTGCTTATCTAATAGTTTTCTTAACCCCTTCCCGCCGACCGTACGCACATATGCGTACTCGGCTTTCCGGGGTTATACCGGGATGATGCCCGCAGCTGCAGGCATCATCCCGGTACCGTTGTTTACAGCGGGCGATCGGCTACCCGTGTATAACAACCGATGCGGCTAAAAGCCGCTCGGTTGTTATACCGGAGGAGCGGGAGTGGACATCCCCCCCTCCCGCCGCCTCCCGCCGCTATTACCGGGCCTCCCGTGCGATCGGGAAGCCCGGTATTCAATCGAGTACTTTCGGCGGTTGGGGGCCGGCTGGAACGAAGCTGTGAGCGGCTTCGTTCCAGCCTCCTTGTTGTAAACGCGGAAGCGACGTCATGACGTCACTTCCCGTTTACTCGGCTGCCAATGGCGCCGAATTTAAAAAAGTACACAGTCTTTTAGACCCCCGATCTCTCCATAAAGAGTACCTGTCACCACCTATTACTGTCACAAGGGATGTTTACATTCCTTGTGACAGCAATAAAAGTAAAAAAAAAAAAAAAAAAAAAAAAAAAAAAAAAAAAATATTTTTTTAAAGTGCCCCTGTCCCCGCGAGCTCGCGCAGCGAAGAAAACGCATACGGAAGTCGCACCCGCATATGTAAACGGTGTTCAAATCACACATGTGAGGTATTGCCGCGATCGTCAGAGCGAGAGAAATAATTCTAGCCCTAGACCTCCTCTGTAACTCTAACCTGGTAACCGTAAAAAAAATTTTAAGCGTCGCCTATGGAAATTCATAGGTACCGTAGTTTGTCGCCATTCCACGAGTGCGTGCAATTATAAAGGGTGACATGTTTGGTATCTATTTACTCGGCGTAACATCATCTTTCACACTATACAAAAAAATTGGGGTAACTTTACTGTTTGGATTTTTTAAAATTCATGAAAGTGTCCCTTTTCCAAAAATTTGCGTTTAAAACACCGCTGCACAAATACCGTGTGATAAAAAATATTGCAACAGTCGCCATTTTATTCTATAGATTCTCTGCTAAAAAAATATATATAATGTTTGGGGGCTCTAAGTAATTTTCTAGCAAAAAATATAGATTTTTAACTTGTAAACACCAAATTTCAAAAATAGGCTTAGTCATGAAAGGGTTAAAACTAACGATGCCCCCTGCTGAGACCACTGCCTGTGGAAGGGAATTCAACATCCTTGCCGCTCTTACAGTAAAGAACCCTCTAGGTAGTTTAAGGTTAAACTTCTTTTCTTCTAATTTTAATGAGTGGCCACGAGTCTTGTTAAACTCCCTTCTGTGAAAAAGCTTTATCCCTATTGTGCGGTCACCAGTACGGTATTTGCATATTGAAATCGTATCCCCTCTCCAAACGTCTCTTCTCCAGAGAGAATAAGTTCAGTGCTCGCAACCTTTCTTCATAACTAATATCCTACAGACCCTTTATTAGCTTTTTTTCCCTTCTTTGTACTCTCTCCATTTCCAGTACATCCTTCCTGAGGACATGGTTTTAAAATGTTGTTATTTATTGATTATGCTTATTTTTTTTACTATTTGTTATTTTTATTTATATCCAGGCTTACGCTCTGATTTGTGTGAGTGCTGTGATTTTAAGTAATATTTTTTTTCATTTTTAGTACATTTTAAAAGTAATAATTTTAATCTATGTCCTCTAAAATTTAGTTTTTTTTTAAAATGTATTTTGACCACTAAGATTGGGGTGCATGCTGACGATGACAAAGAAGTGTGGTGTGCTTTGAAGATATTCACTGGTCTCTATTATCCCTCAGTGCCAAAAAAGGGCCACACCCAAAACGTGTTGTCATGGAGACGGCTTGATTACACATCCTGTTGCATTCCAGCTTGTGTCCCACCTATGCTGTGTTCCGGCCAGCGACGCTCTTCGGGTGTTGATGTGCCGATCTACAGGACAGACCCGGAGACTGGGCTGCAATCATAGTAAAGCCATCCTTGGCTTTCCCCCCCTGCAGCATCATATCTCTGTGGCCATTGATGCTTCCATCTCCCACAGCCGCTATACTTTTACTAACATCATTGGCATGCAGACTGGATCTCTTTGGGCAATGCAAGCACGCTTTGTCAGGATGACATTCTGGTTACGCTGTGTTTTTATCCTGAAGATCTTTGCGGATTGTGCTCTTTATTTGTGCAAATAAACGGAATACTTTTCAACAAACACGCCCGTTTTATAGTGGAATATGTTGGGTTGTTTGCTGATCTCTTATAACCTGCCAAGATGACATCATTTGAATAAGTTGCCCCTGAGTGCTCTTTATTTTGGTCTTTGGATTATGACCTTTATCTCCACCACTCCAGGTGGTTTCCAAGTGTAGCTGCTGGGGACTTTTTATATTTATATTAACAGGACTTGTTGCTATAGCCTTAGTGCCTTAATATTTTCTAATATGGTATAGGTGACACTACACTTGGCTAAACTCCCTGACCGTATAGAGGCGACCTTTACAGTACATTGGTTCTTATACAATTTGTTGATCTGTGTGATTTTGTATATAATCAGTCCAAAAACTGAAACAATCTTGCACATGTGGTATTGTCATGCTATGATAATTGGAAATTGGATGCAAAATTTATGTGTAATTTATGCTTCTTGAAAGCCCAAAGGTGCATCTTCGATTTTGGGCTTCTCTGTGTATCTAACCTGTGAAAAAGTCTAACGCATGTTGTATACTTGGAAGGCATTGTAGAAAGTGTTTTAGGATGTAATTATAACAAATTTCCCTTTGCTTTGTGTAAGAAATAACTTGTTAAAATGAAATTTTATTTAATTTCTAAAGTTTCCAAAAAATTGTGACAAATTATAAACTTCCCATGCCTCTTACTAAATACCTGACCACTCTCCAAAAAGAAGTCTTTGGGGGGGGGGGTGTATTTGTACTGTTCTGGCTAGGGTTGCACAATTACTGTTATCTGTGCCCATACTAAGCATTTGCACGTATATGCGTTCAAATGCTTCCATACCTGAAAGAATACCTTTCCGGTGCGATTTGAGCCTATACAAAATGAGTGGGTTCAAATCGCACTGCATGTGTTTTGAGCAGGAATGCGATGTGATTCCTGGACGAATTACATGCGGTTTCCCCCACCGCCCCTGTGTGAACCCAGGCTTGTCATAGGGGCTTCACAAAAGGGAAAGAGCGCACCGGCTCTTAGTGCAGCAGTCCTTTATTAAAATCTTGAAAATGAATCGCCTGAGGAGAGGAGAAGAGAGCCAATAACTGGCTTCTCTAAAAGGGACATGTACACTGATATTCAGGGTCCTGATTATCAGTGCAGTCCCAACAGTGCCAACCAGTGCTGCCAATGTGTGCCCACCAGTGCCCTCCTCATCAGTGCTGCCTATCAGTGCTGCCTATCAGTGCTGCCTATCCATGCAGCCTCATCCGTGCCTCCTTATCAGTGCCCATCAATGTCCATCAGTGCCACCTCATCATTGCCCATCAGTACAGCTCATCAGTGCAGCCTCATCAGCGCACATCAGTGAAGGAGAAAAATTACTTGTTTGCAGCAAAATTTTATATCAAACCAAAGGGACTTATTTTTTTTTTCCCAAAAATTTTCAGTCTTCGTTGATTTAGCAAAAAATAAAAAGGCCAGTGGTAATTAAATACCACTGAAAGCTGAAAATTGGCCTGGTCATAAAAGCAGGTAAACGTGTCCAGTAGGCAAGTGGTTAAATATTCCCCTACCAGTTGTAAGATTACCTGTTGTCAGGGGGACATGTCTGACCTGAAGAGGCAAAGCTCCATTCCTCTAACAAGATGTCCTCACATAAATGCTGTGCAGAACAAAGCACAGAACTTTTAGTAATAAAAAAGATCGGCTGCAGGGAGCAGCAAGTTTAGGGGCTAGTCCTTAACGCTCCACTTGAATTTTCTGGGTAGAGCTTCAACGGTCGAGGCCCACTTTATGCTGAATATTTCTGTATTTAATTAAATCTTTTGTGTAAGGTGGGACTTCAGAGTTAAGTTTCAACATTACTTGAATCCTTTTTCGTTTGTAAACTTTATATAGGTTGCCCCCAATGAATTGTCCTTGTGCATGTGTAAAATGTTTGGTAAACATCTGAAAAAGTGCATTTCTAAATTGTTGCTGTAAATTAGTTAAATCAAAACCTTTGCATAATATCATATTTTGGACATTTGTACATCACGGGACACAGAGCCATAGTAGTTCCTATGTGGGTTATAGGCCACCTTCAGGTGATGGACACTGGCACACCATAAGACAAGAAGTCCACTCCCTATATAACCCTTCCCACTACTGGGAGTACCTCAGTTTTTTTCACCAGTGTCTAAGGTGTTGGTCATAAGTGAGTATGTGCTGTGCTGAGCTCCACTGGAGCAATCCTTGCTGGGGCTAGCTATGCAGCCAGATCCATTCAAAGTGTCTTTTAGGCTGAATTGATTAGTACCCGGGCCTCGTGTCCGAAGAAAGAGGTTTTGCCTGTAAACGCTTCCTTTTTAGAGAGCTGGATCCCGGGATCCAGTAATTTTGGTATTAAGAAGAAGTTTAAGCGTTTTTCTTTTAAACAAGCTTCTTCTCCAGTGCCAGGAGCATCAGCCTCGAGGCAGTCATGACGGCCCCCACCATCAAGTTCAAGAGGTAAACCTCAGGGTCAACCCCAGGGTCAAAAGAGGCCCTGGGGGAGGAAACCCACAAAAAAAACACCCTAAAACCTCCTTATGAAGGGGCGCCCCTGCTCGCTCGAGTGGGGGGAAGACTTCTGCAGTTCTAAAGGGTCTGGCAGGAGCAGAGTCGAGACAAATGGGTGGCTTCCTCAATATTTATAGGTTACAAACTAGAGTTCCGAGAGTTCCTGTCTCCTTGTTTTTGTCAGATCAAATGTTCCCAGAGATCCAGAAAAAAAGTCTTTCTGGCTTTGGATCATCTCTTGTCTCAAAAGGTGATATCAGTGGTCCCCATGGAAGAGTGAGGATTAGGGTTTTATTCAAACCTTTTCACGGTACCAAAACCAAACAGGGATGTCAGACCCATTTTAGATCTCAAAGATCTAAACTGGTTTTTGCATATCCTCTCTTTTCCCATGGAGTCAATCCGATCAGTGGTCTCCGTTCTACAAGATGGAGAACTGCTAGCGTCAGTCGACATCAAGGATGGTTATCTCCATGTACCTATTTTTCCTACTCACCAGAAATATCTACGCTTCGAGATATAGAAAATCTTCATTTTCAGTTTGTAGCGCTGCCTTTCGGTCTAGCTACTGCACCTCGAGTGTTTACAAAGATCTTGGCTCCCCCTTTTGCCAGATTAAGTGCTCAGGGTATAACGATTCAAACTTACTTAGACGATCTACTCTTGATAGATCAGTCGGTAGCCCGCTTAAACCATGCTTTGGTCACCACAGTCAGCTACCTGGAATACCTAGAGAAATCCTCCTTAAAACCATCAAGGAGATTGGCGTACTTGGGTCTGATCATAGATACAGCTCAGAAGAGGGTGTTTTTGCCCCATGCAAAGATCAGTTCCATAAGGGAACTGATTCAGGTGGTCAAAGCAAAGAAGAATCCTATTCGACTTTGCATGAGATTGTTGGTAAAGATGGTGGTGGCTTCATTCGAAGCTGTTCCTTATTCTCAGTTTCATTCGAGACTGCTGCAAAACCGTATCCTGTCAACTTAGAATAAGAATGGGATTAGAAATGAAGCTGGCCTTGAGTACTATTAAAGGCCAGGTGTCGGCCTTATTGGTATTTTTTCAATGACCACTTGCTTCACACTCTCTGGTTTGTAGCTTTATTCAGGGGGTAATGCGGATTAATCATCCAGTTAGGTCACCCTTGAACCCTTGGGACTTGAATTTAGTCCCGTCAGCGTTACAGAAACAGCCTTTTGAGCCGATACGAGATATTCCCTTGGTCCTTTTGACAAGGAAATTAGTTTTTCTGGTTGCCATATCTTCTGCAAGAAGAGTATCAGCGTTGGCTGCTCTTTCTTGTAAAGAGCCATATTTGAGTATTCATAAGGATAAGGTTGTATTACGTCCTCATTCTAATTTCCTACCAAACGTAGTGTCAGGTTTTCATTTCAACCAGGATATTGTTCTGCCTTCATTTATTCCAGAACCTCGTTCTGCGGAAGAAAGATCACTACATTCTCTTTATGTGGTGAAAGCAGTCAAGGTCTACTTGAAGGTGACTGCTCAGATTCGTAAAACAGATGTTTTGTTTGTGTTGTCAGAAGGTCCTAAGAGAGGACAGGCAGCATCTAAATCTACTACTCCTAAATGGATTTGTCAAGTGATTATTCCAGCTTATGGTTTAAAGAGGAAAATTCCACCTTTTCATTTTAAAGCGCACTCCACCAGGGCTGTTATTACTTCCTGGGCAGTGCATCACCAAGCCTCCATGGCTCAAATCTGCAAGGCCGCAACTTGGTCTTCAGTCTATACATTTACCAGATTCTATCAAGTAGATGTAAGAGGTCATGAGGATATCACCTTTGGGCGCAGTGTACTGCAGGCAGCAGTATAAGTCCTCTAGTCTCTTAGTGCCCTACTTTTGTTGTGTGTCCCTCCCTTCAGTTGGCATTGCTATGGGACATCCCACATAGTAACTACTATGGCTCTGTGTCCCGTGATGTACGATAAGAAAATAGGATTTTTAAAACCGCTTACCTGTAAAATCCTTTTCTTTGAAGTACATCACAGGACACAGAGGTCCCTCCCTTCTTTTTGGTATACACGTGTATTGCTTTGCTACAAAAACTGAGGTGCTCTCAGTAGTGGGAGGGGTTATATAGGGAGTGCGCGCTTACCAACCGGCAAGCATAGGAAAGCTTGCGACCTTAACCCGGTCGGGGCCTTTCTTGGGATGGAGACACCAATATACCACTCCTTAAGCCGTAGGGTGGGCCCGCTATCCACCACACACAGACAATCCCTGGAATATGGGGATACTATACTCCTAGCTAGGAGTTATTCTCACAGGAAATGCCCTTTAAAGTTTTGTCTTGACTGCTCACTATCACACCACAGCTGTGTCAGGGGGACTGAGATATTCAAAGGGGAAACAAAGCAGGGTACAGGCCCAAATAAATCAGCAGCTCCTTCGGGGGATAGTGCTACACAAATATAACTAAGTTTTATGTGTTGATCTTATCATGGCCTCTTGCTATTCTGACTTTTGAAGCAAAAAGTCAGAATAGCAAGAGGCCAAGATAAGATCAACACATAAAACTTAGTTATATTTGTGTAGCACTATCCCCCGAAGGAGCTGCTGATTTATTTGGGCCTGTACCCTGCTTTGTTTCCCCTTTGAATATCTCAGTCCCCCTGACACAGCTGTGGTGTGATAGTGTGCAGTCAAGACAAAACTTTAAAGGGCATTTCCTGTGAGAATAACTCCTAGCTAGGAGTATAGTATCCCCATATTCCAGGGATTGTCTGTGTGTGGTGGATAGCGGGCCCACCGTACGGCTTAAGGAGTGGTATATTGGTGTCTCCATCCCAAGAAAGGCCCCGGCCGGGTTAAGGTCGCAAGCTTTCCTATGCTTGCCGGTTGGTAAGCGCGCATTTTATTCATATCACAGTGGTGTGGTGAAGGATTTTACCCATTCTTACCTACATTCCTGCCTCAGACTGGGACCCCTTCCTTTGGTTCTTCACCTTACCTCACCTTTTTGATTTTTGATCACGGAATAGGACTGTTATCAAAATTTATATGATTTGACTATGAACTTTATTATTTAATATTTATCCTAAATATTTACTCAATGTATCACATTTGTTTACTTATACTTATATTGGCCTAATTTAAGCCTCTAACATTCACAGCGCTGCTCCCTTTATTGATTATCTTTAGTGTGTGTGTATCTCACCTTTTAGCGGCTGCTTTTGCTATTTTCATTTAATTGTTTGTCACAAATTTACTTGATTGTGGTAATCTTCTGTATTTATATAGCGCGGTGGTCTTTTCCCCTTTACTTATATAGGGAGTGGACTTCTTATCTCAGGGTGTGCCAGTGTCCATCACCTGAAGGTGGCCTATAACCCGCATAGTAAATACTATGGCTCTATGTCCGGTGATGTACTTCAAAGAAAAGGATTTTACAGATAAGCTGTTTTAAAAAATCTTTTTTTTTTTAAGTTCCAACATTACTTGAATCCTTTTTCATTTGCAAAGTTTATATAGGTTGCCCCCAATGAATTGTCATTATGCATGTGTAAAATGTTTGGAAAACATCTGAAAAAGTGCATTTCTAAATTCGGTTTAGTTGCTGTAAAATAGTTAAATCAGAACCTTTGCATATTATCATATTTTGGATATTTGTAGTCTTAGAGGTCTACTTATGAATGTTGCACCCAAGGCTCACACTTTTTTTTTTTTAATGGATTTGATTAGAAAAATATGTGAATTTTGTGTTCACACACTTTGTGCCCATGTAGGCATTCCTTTTCGGGTATAAGCTGTGTGATTGCTTTGACATTGTTCATTAATGTTTTTAAAAGGAAGCTCTTTTACCTATCTTTTAGCCCTGTTTGGGCTTTGCATGCTATTGGATCATCCTGTTGACATCACCAAGTTAAGCTATGGGAATTTTTTTTGACAATGTGTTTCTTTCATCCTTTTGTACTTTCAGTGTTCCATTTTGGAGATTCTTAATCACTGGAGCGGATCAGAACAGAGAGCTTAAGATGTGGTGCACAGTTTCATGGACTTGTCTGCAGACTGTATGGTGAGACACATTTGTTACTAAACAATGGGCATACAGAAATTGTTTTAGTTTTAATGATTAAACTTGAATGCCAAAGAAGGTATTTTTAAAGAAAACAACATGAGTACTTGAAGCATCTGTAAAGGCTAATTTTTTCCTTTTTATAAAAATAACAAACCAGTTATATATACCTGTGTGTTTATTGACGCACACAGCACTACTTGGCCCTGCCCCCTGCCCCCCTTTTCCCCACTGTCTGCTCACAGGATTTGATTAACAGCAGCATGAGCCAGTGGCTCCCATTGTTGCCGCTGTCCTGTGAGGAGAGAGGTGGGGACCAGTGCCCTTGCAGACGGTCACAGAGCTAGATAAAGATGGGGCTCAGGTAAGTATAAGGTGGGGTGCAATATTATACTGGAACATTTTTTAACTTAACGTATGGAATGTTTTAAGGAAAACATTTTCTACCTTTAAAACTACTTTTAAAGCCTTATTGTGAAATTGTTTAAACGTATGTATTCGGTTTACCTGCTAAAGGATTTGTAATTGTGTACAGCCAAACAGCCAAATTTATCATTCACACAACTCTGCCACAGTATGGTGCCAGCCAGACTACTTGATCTGGTCTGCTCACTGGACTATAAGGCTGCATTCACACCTGAGCGTTTCAAAGTTGTGCTGTTTTCCCGCTTTTTTCCCACGTTTGTGCTGTGTTTTTCCCACAATTTTGTACAGATCACCAATATAAAAAGCAGAAAAATGCCTGTAATCTGCCCAAAAGAAGCTCATGTTCTTTTTTGAGCTTAAGGTGTTTTTCAGGTGTTTTGCTTCAGGTGACAAAACACTCAGATGTGAACAGGTGCCATCGAAATGAATGGGATTTTGCTTGTTGGGTGTTTTTCAGGCCTTTTTTTGAGCGTTTTACAAGCTGAAAATACTCAGGTGTGAATGCAGCCTAAAGGTTTGTCACTTCTGGCCAAGAAAAAAATAGCAGGTGACCTAGAAAGTAGAAAAAGCTTAACCAAAATGGCAGACCCTTATTCGGGCTGAAAGGTACCTGTTTTTTATATGATCTCTATTGCACATACACTCACCGGCCACTTTATTAGGTAATCACTTGGCAGAAACTTAGTGCATTTAGGCATCTAGACATGGTAAAGAGGACTTGATGAAGTTCAAGCCGAGTATCAGAATGGGTAAGAAAGGGGATTTAGGTGACTATGAACATGGCATGGTTGTTGCCAGACGGGCTAAAATTAGTATTTTGAAAACTGTTGATCTACTGGAATTTTCACCCACAACCATCTCTAGGGTTTACAGAGAATAGTCAGAAAAAGAGAAAATATCCAGTGAGCAGGAATTGTGTGGACGAAAATGCCTTGTTGATGTCAGTGGTCAGAGGAGAATGGGCAGACAGGTTTGAGATGATAGAAAGGCAACAGTAATTCAAATAACCACTCATTACAACCAAGGTATGCAGAAAACCATCTCTGAACGCACAGTATAACGAACCTTAAAGGAGATGGGCTACAACAGCAGAAGACCACAGCGGGTGCCATGCCTGTCAGCTATGAACAGGAAATTGAGGCTACAATTCACACAAGCTCACCAAAATTGGACAATAGAGGATTGGAAAAACGTTGCCTGGTCTGATGAGTCTTGATTTTAGCTGCAACATTCAGATGGTAGGGTCAGAATTTGACGTAAACAACATGAAAGCATGGATCCATCCTGCCTTGTTTCAACAGTTCAGGCTGGTGGTGTAATGGTGTGGGAGATATTTTCTTGGCACACTTTGGGCCCCCTTAGTACCAATCGAGCATCGTTTAAATGCCATCATCTACCTGAGTATTGTTGCTGACCATGTCCATCCCTTTATGACTACAGTGTACCCATCTTCTGATGGCTACTTCCGGCAGGATAATGCACCATGTCACAAAACTCAAATCATCTCAAACTGGTTTTGTGAACAGGACAATAAATTCACTATACTCCAATGGCCTCTACATTCACTAGATCTCAATCCAATAGAGCACCTTTGGCATGTGATTGAATGGGAGATTTCCATCATTGATGTGCAGCTGACAAATCTGCAGTAACTACGTGATGCTATTATTTCAATATGGACCAAAATCTCTAAAGGAATGTTTCAAACACCTTGTTGAATCGATGCCGTGAACAATTAAGGCAGTTCTGAAGGCAAAAAGGGGTCCAGTTTGAGCATCAACAGCCAGTTCACTTGCAAACATCCTGTCGGCAAGTGGTTAGACCAAGATCATGGCTGCAGCCATGATCTTGGTGTCATTTATTACAGCTAGCGATTTTGGCTGTTCACTAAAAGTGATCTGAGCGGCTCTGCAGCTGCCTGATCACTTTTACTGTGCTTTGAATGACTCAACATGACATCTGTGCTTGATTAGCTGTTTTGAGGCTAGGGAGAATAGACCTCTGATGTCTCCATAATGAGTACCTGCATAAGCACAGTGTTCCCTACACACATGTTCCTAAAACTGCCTGTGGATGTACAGTTCCTTGAAAAAGTTCTCGTACCCCTTGAAGATTTCCACATTTTGTCACGTTACAACCAAAAACATAAATGTAGTTTATTGTGTTCTCATGTGTTAGACCAACACAAAGTTGCACATAATTGTGAAGTGGTAGGAAAATGATGATAAATGGTTTTCCAAATTTTTTACAAATATGTCAAAAGTGTGGCGTGAGTTTCTTTTCAGCCCCCCTGAGTCAATACTTTGTAGAACCACCTTTCGCTGAAATTACAGCTGCAAGTCTTTTTGAGTATGTCTCTACCAGCTTTGCACATCTAGAGAGTGAAATGCTTGCCCATTCTTCTTTGCAAAATAGCTTAAGCTCTGTCAGATTGGATGGAGAGTGTCTGTGAACAGCATCTTTCAAGTCTTGCTTTGATTTAAACCATTCTGTTGTAGCTCTGGCTGTATGTTTAGGGTCGTTGTCCTGCTGGAAGGTGAACCTTTGCCCCAGTCTCAAGTATTTTGCAGACTCCAAGTTTTCTTCTAATATTTATCTGTGTTTGGCTCCATCTATCTTCCCATCAACACTGACCAGCTTCCCTATCCCTGCTGAGGAAAAGCATCCCCACAATATGGTGCTGCCATCACCATGTTTTTTACGGTGGGGATGGCATGTTCAGGGTGATGTGCGGTGTTAGTTTTCCGCCACAAATAGCGTTTTGCTTTTAGGTCGAAAAGTTAAATTCTGGTCTCATCTAACCAGAGCACCTTCTTCCACATGTTTGCTGTGTCCCCCACAATTTGGCTTCTCACAGACTGCCAACGGAACTTTTTATTGCTTTCTTTCAACAATGCCACTCTTCCATAAAGGCCAGATTTGTGGAGTGCATGACTAATAGTTGTCCTGACAGATTCTCCCACCTGAGCTGTGGATCTCTGCAGCTCCTCCAGAGTTACCATGGGCCTCTTGGCTTCTTTTCTGATTAATGCTCTCCTTGCCCGGCTTGTCAGTTTAGGGGGACGGCCATATCTTGGTAGGTTTGTGGTTGTGCCATACTCTTCATTTTTGGATGATGGATTCAACAGTGCCCCTTGAGATATGCAAAGCTTAGGTTATGAAAAAAAACCCAACCCTGATTTAGGCTGGGTTCACACTGGAGAACGCAGCAGCTCACAGCAGGAGTCCAGTGCACCGTTTCCAGTCTGATTTCGGCCTGAATTTTTTCTGAATTCAGAACTGAAACAGACAAAAAGACGTAATTGGCACCGGAGCTGCTACAGAGATGTGTGAACCGGCTCCATAGAGAGCCAGTCACAAGCTCCTGCTATGCAAATTGGATGCAGAGAAACCTGCATCCATTAGCAATAGTGTGAACCCAGCCTTAAACTTCTCCACAACTTTATCCCTGACCTATCTGGGGTTTTCCTTCGTGTTCATGATGCTGTCTGTTCTCTAACAAAACTCTGTGGGCTTCACAGAACAGCTGTATTTTTACTGAGAAAAATTACACACAGGTGGACTCTATTTACTAATTGGTTGACTTATGAAGGTAATTGGTTCCACTAGATTTTAGTTAGGGGTATCAAAGTAAAGGGGGGCTGAGTACAAGTGCATGCCTATCAGGGCTGGGCTTAGCCCTTCCTTAAAGCTGGCCGTTCAGCTGTCGGCTAATTGCCAGCTCCTTTCTCTCCACAGTGACTCACCTGTTGATATCCTGCTCGTCATTCCTGCCTACTTAAGCTGTCCAGCCCAGATGATCTCTGCCTTCACCTTGGTCACATCTCTAGAGACGCTCTCATGTGTTTCTGTTAAAGACCTGCTTGGCTGACATTCCTTCTGGCTCCAGATCCTGCTTGCTGTTCTTCTATGCTCATCTGACTCCCTGACGTTTTGGCTTGTCTGACTATTCGTTCCGCTTCCTGAACTCTGGCTATTTTTTGACTACGTTTACTCTGTTTACCTTTTTATTAATATTATTATTATTAAACAAGTGTGATTTAACTGCACTTCTGTCTCAGTCTGATTCATGGTTTCTGACAATGCCACACTTTTCCGATATTTATTTTAAAAAATTTAGAAAACCATTTCTCATTTTCCTTCCACTTCACAATTATGTGCCACTTTGTGGTGTTCTATCACATAAAATCCCAATAAAATAATTTTTTTAAGTTTTTGGTTGTAACATAACAAAATGTAAAAAATTTCAAGAGGTATGAATACTTTCAAGGCACTGTAAATGGGTGCTGCAGTGATCACCGACTAAAACTGAGAACATGCAAAGTAACAAGTTATTAGCACACCAAGGATCTCCAAAAAGCTTTTTTTCTGTGATCACATCATAGTTATAATAGCAACGTTTTGGAATCATGCAGGATTCCTTCATCAGTCGTGCAATTACTTCATAAAGTGTACCCTTGTCCTGTCATATTTTGAATAAAATATAAATGGTAAATAAAATAAAATGTAAAATTACCACCATCCACATAAATGCAACAGCATGCATAGGTCATGCACGTGTACATAAACGGCAATTGTATGACGTAAAGTATTGGTGTGAACATCAGAGGGCAATAATTCTAGGGCCATAATGCATGATTCATTCTAAACTGATAACGTATAAAGGCTTTAAAAGTGTTACCAAAGAAAAACTTTGGGTACTATAGTTTTGTCGCCATTTTTTTTTAGGGGCATGCAGTTTTGAAACTATTTACCCAATGCACCTTCATCTTTTTTTATTACATTTTTTAAAAAGTGGGTATCCTATTGCATTAAGCACTAAAAATACATTTTATTTATTTATTTATTTTTTTTGCTGAAAATTTACATTTGGTAAAAGTTTGCCAAATATTGTGTAACAACAAAAACTTCAGCTGTTACCATTTTTTTTCCAGGATTTCTGCTTTCAGAAAATCTATTTTGGGGGTTCGAAGTAATTTTCTATCAAAAATTACTAATTTTAACACGCGTGTTTGAAAAAATTAAAAAAATTTAGATAAGTGTTGCTGCTGCTATTATTTTTATTTTTTTTTGAGGAAAAACTTGCCTGGTAATAGGTATGTACGGGATGAGGTGCTTGATGATGCTAGAATAGCAGATAATCCGTCGGTGACATCTTACATCTCATAATGGGGGAAGAGTATTTTTCTTGATTTGTACAGTGCAGAACACAGGCAGAGTCTGGGAACACTGGGTTATATATAACTACCTTCAGTGGACTGGATACTGGCCAACATACCTGTTGGGATACCCCAATTAACCCCTCTCAATAATAGTTGTTCTCAGTTTTTTGCTTGTGACCATAGGTGAGGGAGTTTGTGCACCTGTTGCTTCAGCTAATGCACCCTAGGGATCGTACCCAGACCCCGTTGTACGATAAGACCTGGGGCTTGCACTGGATCCTGTGTAATGTGTTTCCCTGGGTATGCCATGCAAAGTGTGGGATTAGCCACAGCGTGCTATACATGTCCAGGATAGTGGCAATCAATGCAGGTATGACCCAGTCCCTGAAGTTCCCTTGGGGGGGTGGGGGTGGTGGTGGAGTGGTAGCCTCTTCTGAAAGGAGTAAACCATGCAGCAGGGGTACCGATTATTGCAGGTTGGTATGAAATGGCTAGGCAATTTATGCAGAGGTGGTTGTGCTAGGGTGTCTACAGAGTTTTTTTTCCTCTCCCCTTCCCCCCCCAGGCCAGCATTTATGAACTTTGTCTTTCTTACCTATTGGTTTAATTTCTACATGTGGTAGCTTGACTAGGACATGTTAGGTTTTCTGTGTGTGCAGTCCTACTAATGGCAGTTATTGCTACTCGTGTCGCAGATAGATATTTTTTTATGTTTTATCAGCCCCATCCAGGCAGTGTGAACTTTTATTGTACTGCTTTTGTCTGTTACAGGCTTTTGCATAGACTCGTCAGCCATTTTTGCATTGACCTAAGCTCTAAGGCCCTCAAGTTGCACTAGGGGGTGGACGTGTTGGGGCTCTTGCTATATACCCCTTTAATCTCACTGCATTCTGCTCACTTACAGCATCTCACAAAAGTGAGTACACCCCTCACATTTTTGTTATATCTCTCGATGTGACAACACTGAAGAAATTACACTTTGCTACAATGTAAAGTAGTGAGTGTATAGCTTGTATAACAGTGTAAATTTGCTGTCCCCTCAAAATAACTCAACATACAGCCATTAATGTCTAAACCGCTGGCAAAAAAAGTACACCTCCAAGTGATAATGTCCAAATTGTGCCCAATTAGCCATTTTTCCTCCCCGGTGTCATGTGGCTCATTGGTGTTACAAGGTCTCAGGTGTGAATGGGGAGCAGGTATAGGAGGTGGGGGACCAGAGACAGCTTGTATTTATTTATATCTCCTTCTCCCCCATGAAACAAAACCTCCCAAGGGTCTTCTAGTACTTCTTTCCCTGTTATTTCCTTAACTAAGGCTAAAATCTTACTCCAGAAAATTTTTATTTTGGGGCATAGCCACCTTAGGTGCGCCATTGTTCCGATTTCCTGGCATCCCCGCCAGCAATATGCCGAGCCATTTTGGTATTTACTTGTTATCTCTGGGGTTAAATAGCTTCTACTTATGCATTTATAACTCATTTCTGCCGTGCGTACATCAATTGCAGAGGTGTCAATAATTTTCAAAACTCTCCTAATTGTGTTTTCATCTTTCTTAGTGCCCAATTCGGTCTCCCACTTACTTATAAATGGGGGCATAAGAATTTTGTAGGTCTTCGAAACTATATTTCTTGGATCCTCCATATCACAAAGCTTCTCAAAGTCCGTCAATTTATCTCCTGTTCTTATTGGATTTGGTAGTTTACTCACAAAGTGGCACAGCTGGAGATACCGCCACTTATCTAACCCCCGTGTCCCCCTTCCAAATCTAAGTTCTTGTAGTGTCATAATTTTACCCTCCTTAATAATGTGTCTTAATTGTATCTTACCCCATAGTGCTTCTTTTCCGCCTATAGTTTCTAGTCCTGGTGTGAAAAAATTACTATCAGTTAATGCCAGCAAGGGTGAGTTATATTCCCCGTTAACTTTCTTGTATACCCCATCCCAAATTTTAAATACATTACGTGTTATTACATGTGTGCTTTTGTCTAAACTTCTAGTGTGTGGAGGGTTCCAAATCATTCTTCCTAATGGTGCTTTACTAATATTTCCCTCTATTTTAACCCAGCTTTTTTCATTCTCCCTCTATGCCCATTCTACCATTCTAGACAGAACGACAGCCTTATAATAAATCTGAATGTCTGGTACTGCTAGACCACCGTTTGTTTTCTTCTGTTTTAAGGTCCTAAAGGAGACTCGGTTTTTTGTTTTTCCATATAAAACTCATTATTATCTTGTTTAGCTTTCTTAAATAATATAGAGGAAGTGGTATCATCTGGAATAAATAAGTGATCTTTGGGAGTAGAAACATTTTGATGACATATATACGGCCTATCCATGAAAGGGCCTTACCGGTATAGTTTTTACAGTCAAGTCTGACTGTATCTAACAGGGGTAGGTAGTTTATTTTAAATATCTTTTCGGTAGAGTTAGCTAACTTAATTCCTAGGTATTTTAGTTCTTTAGTCCATCTGAAACTATACTCTCTATTCAATGTTTCCCTTTCAAATTTATTTAAATTTATATTTAATATTTCTGATTTTGCCATATTTGAAAGTTGGATACCTCCCCATATTCCCTTATAACTTTTACTAATTTGGGCATGGTGGTCTCTGGGTCCGATATGTATAGTAACACGTCATCGGCAAAAGCTGCGACTTTATGTTCGTCTTCTCCGATCTTAATGCCTCTTATATCTGGGTCTGCACGTATTGTTGCCAAAAGCGGTTCCATAGTAAGGACAAAGAGCAACGGGGACAGCGGACATCCCTGTCGCGTACCATTTTCCATTTCGAATGACAGGGACATTACTCTATTCACTCCCACCGTTGCCATAGGATGATGGTACAGGGTTTTAATTCTCTGAATCATTCTGGGTCCAAGACCCATAATTTCCAAAGTCTGGAACATGAACCCCCAGTCTACCCTGTCGAAAGCCTTTTCGGCATCGATCGACAGTAGTAGCCCTGGGGGCCCCTTCTCCCTCGCTTTTTGCAACAGGAGCAGTGTCCTGACCCCGTTGTCCTTCCCCTCTCTTTTAGGAACAAACCCCACCTGGTCTGGGTTGACCAGGGCATTCATTGACCCCTTTAGCCTCTTTGCAAGTATTTTTCGTAGAGTTTTGTGTCGGTATTTAGCAGGGAGATGGGACGATAACTTGAGCATAATGTTTTCTCTTTTCCATCTTTCAGTATGATCGTGATGGAAGCCTTTAAGGCCTCCCTGCTCATCTCGTATCCCTCTCCCAGCCCATTAAAATACAGACACAACCTCGGAATCAATATTTCCTTAAATTTTTTTTAATAAGTTAGGGTAAATCCGTCCGGGCCTGGACTTTTCCCAGGGGCCATTTCTGCTATTGCGTTTCTGACCTCGTCTTCAGAAATTGGTGTTTCCATACCTTCTCTTTCTGTATCTGTGATCTTAGGCAGTGCTGCCTTTTTTAGATACTTGTAGTTTCTCTCTCTCTTGTTGCCTATCTGGGCTACTGTTTTACTATGTATTGCTCTAACTTCTTGTTCCAATGATGTTTTCAACTCCGCTCTTTTGATAACTATTTGTTTATGTATCTCTAATGGGAGATGACCTATTTGCCTCTTGTGTTTCTGTTCTAAACTATCTAACTCCTCTGTTAATTTTTGAATTTTCTCACGGCTCTTTTTTCTTTCTTGTCCCTAATTCGATTAAGACTCCTCTTATATAGGCTTTATGGGCCTCCCATAAGGAAGACCCAGATACATCTCCCGAGTCATTTACAGCGAAGTAATCCTCCAGTTCTTTACTGATTCTATTGTACCCATCCTCCCCTCTTATCAGTTCTTCGTTTAAGCGCCACTGCCCAAAATGTCTCACCTCTTCGCCTATTATTATTTCCATGGACATTGGTGCGTGATCCGAGTAGGTTATGTTTCCAATTCAGGAGTCTACCACCTTGTCAATGTCCCTATGATCCATCAGCCCGTAGTCAATCCGGGAGTATGACCCGTGCACAGGGGAATAAAACGTATAGTCCCTTTTTTGCGGGTGTTGCACCCTCCATATGTCCACCAGCTGAAGGCTGACGAGTTTTTGTTTAAGCCTTCTTAATTGTATACTGTACTTCCCCTGTGTTCGGGCCGAACTGTCCAGACCCGGATCCATACAAAAGTTAAAATCGCCCATTAGAATCATATGCCCTTTCCTAAACTCTGTTAGTTCTCCCAGAATTTTTGCCACAAATTTCATCGGGTTTTTGTTTGGTGCATAAATATTAGCTAATGTGTAATCTCTTTCATTCAATCTGCCTCTGAGGCATAAATATCTACCTTCTACATCTGCTAGTCTCTCTTCCAACACAAGCCTAGTTCTTTTTTCCAAATCCGATGGCGACCCCCCGTGTTCTATTTGAGATAGTGTCTCCTTGGAACCAGACCGGATATTTCCCTGAAAATAGTCTTAGTCTTGATCGGTGTGATATATGTGTTTCCTGAAGGAATACCACCTCTGGTCTAAGCTCATTGAAGATACTTCGTCTTTTATTGGCCATGTTTAGGCCTTTGACATTGTACGTTATACATTTTATTGTGTCTTTTGACTTTATTGTGTCATTTTGTATTGAGTCATTTTTCTACTTTCCGGCCTTCTCCCTAGCCCTAGACCTTGGAGAGATGTCCCATGTTCTCCTTGTTGAGATTAAGGTGAACCCCCCTCCCTTATCCCTCCCCCCCTTCCTCCCTCCCCCTTGCCCCCCTCCCTACTTTCTCCCCTTTGGTCTTATCTAGACCCCTAGGCCAATGAGGATCGCATAAATCGTAACCCTCCATTGGTCTCCACCTCCAAAGGTGGAGCTGTTGGTGAGCCGACTCACCGGTCGATGTTATCCTGGCAACCAGATGTACTAATCAGCTTCTTACTACTCCTGTCTTACCTAATTTCATTTACTAGTTCCCCCCCCTCCCACCCCCTCCCCGGTTCCCCCTTCTCCTCTTCCTTTTACAACGATCCTATTCCCATTTCTGTCCACCGATTGTTTGACCAGTCCATTGTCGTGGGCACCTGAAGGCCCAGTTTCCTGCAAAATTCCTCAAGCTCCGCCGGGAATCTCAACCTAGCTGTTCTGTCGTCTTTATTGCCCAATAGGCATGCAGGGAATCCCCATGTATATTTTATATTTTGATTTATCATTTGTTCCAAGAGTGGCTTCAGGAGACGTCTTCTCACTAATGTGTCTTTTGCTAGGTCTGCAAATACTTGGATCCTTGCTTCCTCGTACTGTAGTGGAGTTTGCCCCCTCAGTTTTATCCATATTTTTTCCTTGTCTACGTAATATCTGAACCTCACAATTACGTCACGACTTCTTTCTGTTCGGCTAATATCCAGCCTTCCTATGCGATGCACCCGCTCGATCTTTGGGAAGTCCTCCCCTTCCATCTCCAAGAGGGGGGAGAAGATAGCCGCTATGGTCTTCCTAAGGTCCTCACCCTTCTTTTCCGGGATGCCACGAATTCTCAGATTTTGTCTGCAACTTCTGTTCTCCTGGTCCTCTAATCTATAATAAATTTTTATCTGGTTTTGTTGAGTCGTTTTAATTTGTTCTTTTAAGTCAGAGATCTCTCCCTCCTATTGATCGATTATATCTTCTGCTCTCTCGACTCTGGCTAAAAGGTTACATATGTCTGTCCTTAGCATATTTATCTCTGATTTAATTGAGGATTCCAGTGCTTTGAACATATCTGCGATTTCATTTTTAGAGGGGAGTTCTGATTCATGCCTATGTTCCGTCATTTTAGATGATTCATGCGCAATTTCAATTAGTGATGACTCTCTAGATTGAGTGGGGGTCTGATCTCCCTTCCCATTTTGGCCCTTTTTCCTCTTGTCCACCATGTTTGACGTTTGGGCTTCTTGATGGGCGCTCCCCGGGCTCCCCCCTCTGGCTAAGTACTGCTTGATTGAGCTCTCAGTAGCACTTCCAGTTACGTTGTCCTTAGGTGTCTTCGGAGGGCCCCCTTTCCCTGATTTGGATGTATTTCTGCTCATTATTTATTCCAATGGACTGTATGATAAGAATTTTAGTCGCCCCGTCCAAATTAGTGCAAGTAGATCTTCGTTTTTCCAACCCCAAGGCAGTTTTTGTTCTTGCACCTGTATTCTCTCCAAAATTCTCTTCCTGATTAGGAACAAAGTGATTGATCTATTTTCTGTGAAATGAGTACTTTAATGGAGATAATAATTATTTCTTGCGTCTTCACCTTAGCCACCTCTTTCTAGGGGTTTACTGATTTTAATGCTTTTGTTATCCCTTTCCTATTGATGCTGGTAAGTATCTTTACTATAAATGGTGCCTATATTTCTGTAGCTCAGCGTATGATAGCAGGGCTAGAGAACATAGTATACTTTTAGGGCGTATCTAGAAACCTTAGTGTCCAATACGTCCTGGACACCTTCCCCTTTAATGCAAATGCGACGGTACCACTCAGGTCAACGCAGGATTACATCAACAAATTTTTATCCTGTAATCGGCCCATTTCTCCTGTCCCATCTATCACAACAAATCCGGTAAGGTGATGATATAAGTATTATTGGTCAACAGAGGGAATTCCAGGCAATAGAACACTATGGCTCTCTCGACAACCTTTGTAGTATCTTTTGACCCTAGTGGTTGTCAACTATATCCGTAAAATGGTGGACAAGTGCCCCAGCCTGCTTATGATAATACTACAGCTCTTAACGCTCTCTTTTAAAGGTGTATTGGATCCTAATTAACCTTCTAATACTCCTCCGTCCCTTACCTCCAGTATAATAAGGTCCCCGCTTGCCAGACTGATATTCCGGGAATTTATGTTTATTGTGCAAAGGTTTTTGAGATCCTGTCCGTAAGTAATGGTTTATACTATTTATGTTTGTCCTTAAACCTTAGTACTTCGTATGCCACCACTTGAAAGTGTCCAGTATAATTGATGAGTAAACAAACCAAGAAGTGCTCTACTGGCCAATGCCCCCTCTCCTCCACACAAACCAGTGTCTCTACTCCAAGGTCTTCACCGGAACCATAGCCATACAAAGACGCTGAGCAAATATAGCAGTATTAGCACAAGCATGCAATGGTGCATTATGATAAACCCATTTCTTATCTCTCTGGTTTAATCCTATACAGGATATCATATAGGCCCATTACTCGTCTCTCTTATTTAAGCCTATACAGAATGTCAAGCAGGTATTGTAGAGACACCATTGGGACTAGGGTATACCTCCAGTTATGTTAACGGTATTATGATGTTATATACAGTTATTTCATTTCCCACATTTCATCAGCAATGTAGTGAAAGTTGAATGTTAGCCGGCAATAAAGGTCATACTGTGTTTCCGATAACCTTCTACCGATGTAACTGGCTGTTAATAAAGTCCCTTGTAATCTTTATTCAGCAGTACTTATACCTTAGCATTCCCTCCTCTGAGATTTCTTCCCCTTCGGGAGCCTATTCTCAGTACTCTTCTTACCTTTCGGATATGGGCAGGAGAGCACTTCTTACCATCATCCGACCAAGCCTGCGCCCTTACTCCAGGGATGGCATTCCAATGCCGTCTGCGTGCCTTCTCAGTTGGGAAGATCATTCAAGGAACGCTGCAGATTTAGGGGGGAGCCGGTCTGCTGGTCACTTTCTGACGGATCCGCTCCGTCCTCTTACCTTTGTGCTGACAGGCTCCAGTGGGGAGAGGTGGGGGGAGAGACGCGAAAGTATCCTGCGGGTGGAGCGAGAGCTTCTCTCCGACATTCGTGGTCGCACCGCTAAGCCTGGTTCTCCCCCGGCTCCGAGCTCCCGGTGCTAAGTTGCGGTGTTAAACACCGCGCTCTGTTTCTCTGTCTCACCACGGTGTCTGCCTCGTCCGCTTAAGCAGCCATTAGACGAGGCTGCCAGGACGCCAGTTTGCCAACCCACCGCCAGCTCCTCCCTTCCTAGCTGACGTCTCACGTCATCCCGCCCTGATGGCCGTCCGCAAACCAAACCTTGAACTCCTAAGCCAGCTCCAAGCCCCCCTCTCGGTAACAGGCACTGCCACTACTTTAAGTGGTGAAACGTTTTGCCAGTTCTCTCACTCTTGAATTACAAACATTCCAGATCTCTGGGTCTGGGATGTGGTCTCCAGGAAATGTAGGCTAGAATTTGGCTTTCTCCCTGCTCTCTTATTCATGCTTTACAATCTGCTGCCTTCTCTGCACAGTTTGGAGGATCTGAATGCTGGTCTTCAACAAGTTTTCACTTTCACCATATTGCCTGTGCCTGCAGGGGGAGGTTTCAGGCTTTACTCCAACCTGTTCACAGTTCCAACAGACCAGAACGATTTTCATCCTACCCTTGGACCTGGTGAAGTTGGAGAAGTAGTTTCTTCCACTATCTTGTGAAATTCTCTTGTGCCTGCTGGATGGTTAAATCTGTCTGGCTGGGGAGGAGTCCTCAGAATTTTTAATGTTCAGGGAACCTGGTCCACCAAAAGACTTCAAATAAACATTCTGGAACTCATGGCCATTCGGTTGTTCCTGCAGCACTGGACATCTCCGTTTCAGGGACTCCCGATGCAGGTACTATCAGAAGGCACAAAAATGTCTGGCGGGCAGAGAAAAAAGGGAAATTACCTGTATTGGGGTGTCATGTTCTGGCCTTGACCACAGTACACATTCCAGGTGTAGAATATTGTCAGGCTGACTTCCTCAGCCATCATCATCGATCAAAGCAAGTGGTTCCTTCACCCAGGTTTTTTCAGGACCTTTGTAGCAGGTCGAGGACATGCAGTGTGGACCTGTTAGTGTTCTGGTTTAACAAAAAAACTTAACAAAAGGTTTGTTGCCAGATTGAGATCCTCAAGATTTTGCAGTGGATGCTGTGGCGACTATAGGATAAGATTCACTTAGTCTCTGCTTTTCCTCGATTAAAGCTTCTGCAAGATCAAGTCAGAGGACGTTACAGTGATTATTGACTTGGCTTTTGGGAGATTTCCATTGTCCTCTTCCAGATTGTGTAGCTCTTCTTTCTCAAAGTCCGATCTACCATCCTGCTCCTTGGTCACTTGCTACGATGGCTTGGCGGTTAAAGCCAACCGTGGGATAGAGCAATCTCAAATTTGGTTATTATAGTATAGTATCGGGTCTAAATCGGCATCTGGCCTTGAGTACCCTCAAGCGACAGAGTTTAGCCCTGGATATCCTCTTCTATCATCTTTTGGCCTCTCATTCCCAGTGAAGGCCTTTTGTGCAGGGAGTCGCTCTTTTATCACCTCTTAGATGCTTTCTGGTAAAGCTGTTGGATCAGTCTTGGGCTGAGGGCTTTTCATAATCCTCCCTTCAAACCTACTTGGATGATTTCCTTGGCTGTACTCACTTAAGGTGTTTTTCTTGTTGCCATCACTGCTGCTAGCCAGTATCAGGGGTTGCGGGATCATCTTGTAAGACACCTTTACTAGTGTTAAACAGTTATAGCGTTATCCTGAGACCTAAAGGCTACGTTCATTTTATTTTATTTTATTTTTTTAAATATATTCCAGCTTCCTTATGTACCAATATAGCATTAATGTACTTATGCAAAAAACATCAACTTTCCATTAATTCTCTACACCTGCTTTCCTAACTCTCTTCATAGTTTAAACACACTGCTTGATTAGTTCTGCCTTACTTCCTGGACAGACTTTGTCATGACACAAGATAGCGTTGACCAGCTGAGGGTAGATGATGCAGGGTGTGTGCTAATGAGATCAGCTGGTCAACTCCTTCCTGTGGCATGACCTAAAGTCTCACCATGAAGTCAGGCAGAACTAATCGAGCAGTGTGTTTTAACAGCTATGAAGAAAGTTAGGTAAGTAGATGTAGAATTAATGGAAAGCTGTTTTTTTTTTCCCAAATAAGTACGTTAATGCTATATTGGTACACATGGGAGGTGGCATTTTAGAAAAAAAAGGTGAACTTCGCCTTAAGGCTTCTTTTCTGCCCAAGGTGGACTCCAATTTTCACCTTAATTAGGGCGATGCCCTACCATGTTTAAATTCGGTTCCTAAGCACTCTAGAGAGGTCTAACTTTACTGTTGTGGTTCATCCTCTGTGTTTACCTGTTGGCTACAGCCTTCTTTAGACGTATGGATTCTCTGTGGCCTCCGAAAGGCTCTCGCAGAGGGCATCCTGCTTTTTGTGTGCCATTGCTAGGTAGATTCACTGGTCCATTGCTAGGTAGATTCAACGGAGAGGCGGCAGACAGATCCTTCCTGCTGGCTCCGCGGACAGAGACCCTGGCTAGCAGCATCAGTAACAGTTTAGCAAATGCACTACATACATCAGCACATTCCATAAAAGATTTGTTACCTATGAGACCTTCTGGAAGGCACTCCAAAGGTTATAATATGCAGTGGAGGAGCTGTCATTTACCATTCCATACTAGTGTAGATCTGATACTGAGAGGCATCTAGGCTTGCTGGTATCTATCTAAAGGAGCTGCAGTCTTTTTTCCCCCATGCTGCTAAGAAGCAGTTATTGAAAAATACCCATGCTTGTTCAAATCTACCTTTGGGTAAGAGGCAGTGTGTTTGGGTGATGGTGGCGGTGTCTTTGTAAGCGGATCTTACAAGATTTATTGCTTTTATTATGGACTTTTAAGTGAAGTTGTTTAATTTATTTGAAACACTGAAGGCTCACTTTACAGTTTGAATTAGCGCTACACTATTTTTTACATCTGGGTCGCGCCAAACAATTGTGTACACAAAACAAATGTGATGCAAATAGTTAAAATAGTCCACACGTAATATGATGTATGGATCCTGGTATCTTTACACAGTCCACCACCATAGTGATCCTTAAAAAATCAGTGCCTCCATCAATCAGCAGAATTGCTTGCTTACTTCAATTGATCCCTCATTTACAAGGGATCAAATGCGCTTGTGGCTTTAACCCAACCCAGGCCTTTCTCCTGATCCAGAAGGTCTCCTGCATGGGATCTCTCCCTGGCACCAAACAATTGTGATGATTTCTCAAAGAAAAAAGTGCTCCACATAGTGTAAAATCCTTAAAACGTTTATTAAAAAGTAAAGTAATGCACTTAGAACTATCACTGGTAAATTATTTTTAAGTGTATCGGCTGCTACACAAACAAAGCCGTCCCCCTAGAGCACATGTGGGATTGGTGGCGTCAGTGCGTTGCTCCGCCATACGCATTTCGTCATAGATGACATCGCCCAGTGGCTATAGGAAAGAAATTTGCACAGTCTATGGCCGGCCTAAAAGTTCTGTTTGCCAGTGTTTAATCACCTGAAGGTTGAAACCTTTCTCAATAGCCTATGCCTGTGTCCTATACTGTACACCAAGAAACTGATTAAAGGTAAATCGAAAACCTTTTTTTCTACTTTCAAACAGTTGATTGAAATTTTGTATAGCTCATGGAAATGATGAGGTGCAGGACATATGCTCTTCACATTACTCGTGTCCCATAAAAATGTATTAATCAAACTTCCAAGATCTCGTGGATAAGAAAGTTATCTCACTGAAGGCATTGGTGATGTTGCCTTCCTAGAACTGCTGGGTGGCTGCCGCTATGTCATTAGTGCCTTCAGGGAAACCAGGAAGCCTACGCAAAAAGATAAGTAAAAGAAAAAAATGAAACTAACAAATGTTAGCTGTTTACATGTCAGCAAGCTGAGCTGCATGTTAATGTGAATTTTTCTGAAAGGGAGAATGGTACAGAGAATAACTCGGCCTCTACCAAGCATGTTGGTTAGCTTAGTGTATTGAAGGATGTAGGGCATCTCTGTCCAGCTCTACTGGGTCAAGGCTAGTAACATAGATTTTTTTATTGTACATCACAAGACACAGGAAGTGTATTCTTAGCACATTGGGATCTTCTAGTAAGGTTGGTGTTGATAGCAGCACCATATAGCCCTGTCAATTTAAAGTGATCTTTAACTCTTTCTTTTTTAGTGTTAGAGCAGCCTGAGCCTGCCACCCCGAGATCCTCCTGCAGGGACCCAACATTTGCCCAAGCCTGTTAAAAATTTTCCAGCCCCCTTGTTTGAATCCGTCCAATTCAGTCACTGGCCTCACCCTGTTAAACGATTTGCTTATTTAAAACCTTAAATTCTGTAATAACCTATTGAGAGTTTCATGCCAAAATGGACAGTCACTGTAATGGACCCTGTCATTTTTTGCTTAAGAAGGCACTAACCATCCCTGTAAAGAATAAAACTGTTTTCAGGGATGCAGTGGTCAAAAGATTAAGAAGCTCTCTTTAAGGCCCCTTTTTCTTGGCAAGTTGCCCATCTCTTGCCATCTGGACTAAGCACATTGCCCAATCCCTAGCTCCATGTTAATGAATCCCTCCATTCACCACAAACAAACTTTTACCTTTGACATTATGCTATTGCGGGAAAAGCTTGGAGTTGGCATTACGCTCTTGTGTGAATGTCTTGGAGGATACTCGTTGCCAGATCTCTTAGATGAGTTGCTCTTGGTTCATATGCAGAATGTTTTTTTTTTTTTGTTTTTTTTTTTGCTCAAATGCTGGTCAGCAGATTTGCTGTGTGAGAAATGCCTCAAATGTCTGCTCTTTGAGGGATAAATGCTTGTTGGTCCCTTCTGGGATTATTACATTAAAGAGATCACAGGGGTTAAGAGCACTATCCCTGAAAGAGAAGGCTTGCACTTCTGTAGGTGGACCCTCCTTTTTTTGAGTCTAGGAAAAATTATTTTAGTCCCCCTCAGGCCTCCATCTTTGAGTCCGAGCCTGGAACAAAATTTTATTGGAAGACATCATTCTCCAAACTTGTCAAGTCTGGCTCCAAACCCTCTGGAACACTCCCACTTGTCAGAGCAGGGTGGCATTTGTCAACGTTTTTTGGCCTTCTGGTCCCAGGAAATCTTAGATGTTTGGATCCAGTGTGTCATTACAAGGGGCTGCAAACTGGAGTTTTCTACTCATTACTTCAGGCTCTCATAATTACCTCTCTCCCTGCAAAAGACATGTGGATTTTCTTACTGTTCAACTTTTCATGCTGGTGTTCACGAACAAGTAACCCTTTCAGGTTTTTTTTTTTCAAACTTATTTATGCTTCTCAAGCCCAATGCAGGAGTTCAGCCAGTTCTGGATCTAAAGACTTATCCTATATACACACATTCCCATTTTCTTGCAATCAATGCTTTTGGCAGTGGGCCATCAGCATTACCAATTTGTCCCCTTTCACCTTTCCATGGCCCCCTAGGTCCTCACCAATACACTTGACCCAGTGCTAGCTTTGCTCTGCCTCCAGGAGATATAGGTGGGTTACCTGGACGATGTCTTACTACTTACCAGTATACAGTGCAGTCTCTGCAGAGATGTGGTTTGATCCTCAATCTTTGAAAGTCTTTGCTGGAACTGATTCCAGGCCTGATTTTGCATAGAGCCCTGCCAAGATCTTCATGGACTTCTTACTCTGTTCTTGTGCCCACACCCATCAATTCCAGGGCTGATTTTTTTATTTGCCCTCTTTTATGAGCATTTTGGCTCTTATGTTCTTTCTAGGCCATCCAGTTTCACTCCAGAATGTTTCGTCTAATTCTGGCTGTGTGGAACTAACTGTCTTGATCCTTGGACCACTCCATGCTTCTGCTTTGTAAGCCCAGACTCTCTGGAGTGGTTCATTTCCAGCCCGATGCTTGAGTTAGGGAAACTTCAAATACAAAAAAAGATGGAATGCTCTCCCAATGTATGTCATCCTGTGGGTCTGGGGAGGAGTACTGGATGACCTCTCTGTGCAGGGGACTTAGTCATCGGAGGAAGCCTGTCTTCACATCAAATTCCCTACTGCAACTATGGATGATTACATTTTTCCTTCAACACGGGACCCCTCACTTGCAAGGTTACTTGGCAAGAATCCAGTTGAACAATGCCACGTCTATGGCCTACATCAAGCATCAGAGCGGCACCAGAAATCATACCGCTTAAAGGTAGTGGACTTTATACTCTCTAGGGCAGTGGTTCTCAACTCCAGTCCTCAGGACCCACCAACAGGCCAGGTTTGCAAGATAGCTGAAATACATCACAGGTGATATCACTTGCTGCTCAGTGATTGCAGTATTCTAGTCTGCAACTCCCCAAGGTAATACTTAAAATCTGACCTGTTGGTGGGTCCCGAGGACTGGAGTTGAGAACCACTGCTCTAGGGAGTCTCTGCCATTAAAATCTCAGGCATAGAATAATGACAGGCATTTATTTATTTATTTATTTTAGTTGATCCGAAAGCATGGGCACTTTATCTGGATGTGTTCTAAGCCCTTGGCTACAGGTGAAGGGTGAAAAAAATTGAAAAGACCACCTGCGCTCCATGTCACAAAGTTAAAAAAAATAATAAAAACTGTTGCAATCCTCCAATATTTGAACACCAAATATGTCCAGCTACAGCCCAATAATAATGACTGTCTTTTTAAATCTCTCCTAGCAGTTGGGACCTCAGTTCTCAAGGTTTTACCTTGTTTTTCAACCACAAGTTATTATTTTAGACAACATGTCGTATCCCAAACACTAGGGAAACACTTCCGCTTTATAGGGTTCTTCCAGACTCTGGCTCATAATGCACATAAGTGCACAGTTCTGTAGTGGCCTGCATTGTTCATTCTCAATAACCTGATACAAAGAGCTTGGAATTCTTTTCCTTGCTTAGCAGTTCTTTGGCTCCATTGGATGTGGCACCCTTCTTACCTTTAACCAGGAGGATTACTTTGCAGTTTAACTGCTTCAGCCCTGCAAGATTTTACCCCCTTCCTGACCAGAGCACTTTTTGCGATTTGGCACTGCGTCGCTTTAACTGAGAATTGCGCGGGCGTGCAACGTTGCACCCAAACAAAATTGACGCCCTTTTTTTCCCACAAATATAGCTTTTTTTTGGTGGTATTTGATTGCCTCTGCGGTTTTTATTTTTTGCGCTATAAACCAAAAAAGAGCGTCAAGTTTGAAAAAAACGCAGTATTTTTTACTTCTTGCTATAATATCCCCCATAAATTTATAAAAAAAACGATTTTTTTCCTCAGTAACAGTAGGAGGAAATAAGGGATTTTAACGGTGCAAGGTAATAAATAGAGAAGAAAAATAAATAAAAAAATATAACTTTTAATTTACATTCAAAGTAAAAAAACAGATAGATAGTACATATTTTACACGTATTGCGGTGTTTATGCAGTTACGGTGGTCAGACAGAACACAAATGTGCTTTGAGATGATATGGCCGCATACTAGCTCGACATGTTTTGCTGAATTGCTTTCTCAAGGTATATGCAGGCCGAAGATTAATATCATCCAACACTTTACAATTCCCAGAGTGACCCCAGCCCAGGTCAGTCACCGCACAACCATCAACTATCACTGAAAATCTGACTAGGCCATATCGGTGCAGTCACAGGGGACAGAAGGGTAACATTTTAAATTGTTAGTTAACAGAGCATATTGGTGGGAAGGAAACTTCAGAACACCTGCTGATGTTGATTGCAGGGGACTATTCTGGTAGCAGTCACGGACACTGCAAACGTTGAGTTCCACCCTCCGGCTCAGTTTAGGCCGATATGTATTCTACATATTTTTGGTAAAAAAAAAATCGCAATAAGCGTATATTGATTGGTTTGCGCAAAAGTTATAGCGTCTACAAAATACGTTATAGATTTATGGCATTTTTAAAAAAAAATTATTTTTTTTTACTAGCAATAGCTGCGATCGCGATTTTTTTTTCGTGACTGCGACATTATGGCGGACACATCGGACACTTTTGACACATTTTTGGGACCATTTACATTTATACAGCGATCAATGCTATAAAATTGCATTGATTACTGTATAAATGTGACAGGCAGGGAAGGGGTTAACCACTAGGGGGACACAAGGGGTTAATTATGTTTCCTAAGGGAGTGATTCTAACTGTAGGGGGTGGGGACGTACAAGGGGAGGAGACCGATCAGTGTTCCTCTGTACTGGGAACACAGATCGGTCTCCTCTCAACTGACAGGACATGGATCTGTGTGTTTACACACACAGATCCACGGTCCGGCCCGGTTAACGGGCAATCGCGGGTGCCTGGCGGACATTGCGCCCACCGGGTACACACACTGGATCCCGAGCAACGTGGCGCGCGTTATATGACGTCCACCCAGGATGGGAGATTCCATCTGTGGATGTGGATCCTGTTCCTTTAAAGCATGTTATGCTGCAGTGCTTGTGCTGTGTAATTTGAAATACCTGGCTGGTTCTGCCCTCCCCCTGTAGACTGACCACGATCATGGCTGCTGAGCCCTGACACCACGGTCAGTTTACTTGCCTCCGTCATCCGCAGCTCTCCTGTGTCCTCCTCTGTCCTCTCCCCCCTCCCTGCCTGTCGGCTCTGCGTCAGATCCTGCCCCTCCCCCTCCTGCTGAAATAAGTGTTATTTTCAGGCACTCACCTGTCTTCCTGAATGCAATGTCTCCCATTGTATCTGTGTTAATTAAAAAAAATGCCTTTCTATACTGTATTTCCGAGCGCCGCTCGTCGCTCATGTGACCTGCTGCCTCTCTCCTCCTCCCGACTGCCGTCAATGGGGGATTCTCAGCCCCTCCCGCCGTCAGATTGAGAGAGGGAGCAGTAGCTGGCCACGTGATCGGCGCTTGGAAATGCAGTATAGAATGGCATGTTTGCAATAAAACAGATACACTAGAAACGTTGCATTCAGGAAGACAGGTGAGTGCCAGAAAATAACCAAGTGGCATTACGACCACTTTAAGTTTAAAATTTAATTGCTGACTTTAACTGCAGAGGACATAAGCAAAACTCATCACCTTTCTATGAAAAGTCATTATCTGCTCTGCCTGCAGTCTCTGAGCATTCAGTTGCACAGACTGTCTGGTGAAGAGTCTCGCAAAAGTTCACAGGATGATTTTTTTCTCCAGGGGTTGTTATCTGCCTTGGTTCGAAGACAGAGAGGTTGATTCAGCACCTAATTGGAGCAGAGCATGAAAAATCTAAAAATAGAGAAGCATCCTGCTGCTTCCACCAGTGCTATACTACAGGCCTAGTTTTCTTAGGAGGTCCTAAGACTAATAACCTATTTCTATGATCATGCTATTTTCAGATGTCCTTTACACTGACAGGTAAACTCCTGTTAAACTGTTGGCACCTGCCAAATGATTTGCAAGCCAATATCTTTTTGAGAAGGTCTTTGTTAGGATGTTGGCTGTTCCCACAGTTAATCAGGCAGTGTCCTATTTTAATAAAGCACTAACCATTCTGGTAGATGGTTCACCAGTATTTAAAGAACCCATAGATCTATGTTTGAAGAGCATTGCCATATCCTTGTTTTCACTTTTAGGCCCTGATTTTCAACTTGCCATGGCATTAATGTTCGTTTGTCAAACATTAGAGGAATGAACAAAACTCATTGCTAGGAATCCATGTCTACTCGGACCAATTGTCTGTCTGTGGAGCAAATTGAGTTAATTTAGACAGCCCTACCGTCTTCGTAGATGTGTTAGTGGATATCTTCTATCTGATTTTCTTGTATGAGTCGTCTATCAATTTACATGGGAAGAGCAGGCATGTGAAATACTTTCACAGTGCATGTCCTTTAAGGGATGGCAGTTCTTCAAACACCCTCATCAAGGATATCGGTGGAGATGAGAGTACTTGTATACCCCAGCAGAAGAAGCCTAGCTCTCAAAAGCTGGAAAGAATTTGCTTCTCCCACTAAGGTCAAGAAGGGTTTCTCTTTACTGCCAGGTTTCAGCCCCTAAGGCGAATCCCAAACCAAGCCCTCAGTTTCATTGTATGTCTTGGACCCCCAAACCCCCTAAACCTGCAGATAAGCCTTCTTCGGTTTAAGGGGATGGTTCGTCTTTTAGCATTTATTGTACACTTGGAAAGCCAGCAACATAGATGCCAGATTATGGGAGGTGATTTCAACTAGCTACAAACTAGAGATCCGCTTGTCTACCAGCGTTACAGTTTTGACACTTTTGATTAGTAGACCTCCATGTAACCCATGTGGGTCTTTTGAGAGCCTTTCCTACATCTGCAGATAGACATGATTTTAATTTCTCAAGAAATATATAGTAGTTCATTCCCCAAAACCTGTGGGCTTAACTTGGTTAAGTAAAACCATAGTGTGCTGGGTGCACTGTCCAGAGCAGCTGAGGCTTCAGAGAAATGGACTGGGGAATCTGTCCTCACTCCCTTTCTCTGTCTCAAATGTGGGACATCAGGGGTGTTTAGACCCTTGATATGTCTAAAAAGCTCCCCAACAGGTCTCATAAAAAAAAAGTGAAAAAATTAAAAATATTGTAAAAAATCACTTAAAAAACAAAAACAAAACACTGACAC
Organism: Lithobates clamitans; assembly: GCA_037952925.1. NCBI lineage: Eukaryota > Metazoa > Chordata > Amphibia > Anura > Ranidae > Lithobates > Lithobates clamitans. The sequence goes on from JBBGZY010000449.1 coordinate 17,867,698, forward strand.
CATCCACTGCTCTGCTAATGTACACGCATGTGTATTTGTGCTCTGGGGGAGAACACCCTAATGCTGTAGGTTGCGCACATCAGTGAGTACAACTAATTGTATGACGTTAAAATGGATTGTTTTTTAAAGTAAAGACAAGTCTTTATGGTGTATGTTTAAGTGATCTGCGGAGCGTAGTTGAACTTTCTACATGTTTGAAGAGGTACATAAATGTAAAAATGACAATGAATTCTTTGAAGTTTGTGTTAATAGCGTTTGTTCACAGATGTCCTTTGGATTATAAATTGAAGTTGGTTTCTATTTTGTGCTGTTAAATGTCTGTGTATAGAGAACAGTGAAAAACATATTTTAGAATGCTTACATTGTAGTTTGTTTTAATACATGTTTGTTTCTTTCTAGTTTTTCTCCAGACCCATATAGCTCGAGTGTTTTGCCTGGGTTAAAAGTGTCACTGGATTTATCTGCAGAATTCTTGATTCTCACTGATGTTCAGAGAAAAGTATGTATTCATAAGCATGTTATTTTTTTATTGACAAAAATCATGACAGAACATTTGCCTGGAATAGATGATTGTTTTCACTTTTGTGTACAGGTTTTATATGTGATGGAGTTGCAGCAGAACCAAGATGATGGAAGGGCTGCTTTCACTTCAATTTCTGAATTTTTGTTGACTCATCCAGTTTTGAGTTTTGGTATCCAGGATGTATGTCGTCATATAAGAAATTCAGAAGTTATCCCATCAGAGGCAGAAAATGATAACACTGGTGCAGGTGGGTATAATGGAAAGGACTAACTAAAATTGCCCTTCCATATACTAGTATGAAGCACAGAGGAGTCTTTTTTTAGATTTGTAAATTCAGAAAGGCTATTATTTTAATGAATGCTAGCTAACCCAAAAAGTCAGGATTAAAGTAGAATTTCCGGCTAGAACTAATAAGTCTTAAATATGCTCCCTCCCCCTCCTCACATGTATGCTGACTAACCTGTGTATGAAATTTGTATATACTATAGTTTGTAGCCTCTATAGCTATCACACATACTAAATAATATATACATCTGTTTTCTATTTTTTCACCAAGAAATGTAGCTGAATACTTTTTGGCCTAAATTTATGAAGGATTATTTATTTGCAACATCTTTAGCAGAAACTTAACGTTTTTAAGAAAAAATGGGCATTCAAGGATGGCCTTTCAGTGCATTCATATCCACAAACATCATATATAGTATGAAAAGTATCAAAGCTTTATTACAAAAGATCACATTTAAAAAAAAAAATAAAACATTATACAGATAGTATAAATAGGTCTCCATTGAATAATAGTGCAAAAGAAACAATTAGACATTTATCAGAGACCAATAGGGTCTTTCCTATGCGTTTTGTGGTCACAGCCGCTTCTTCAGGGTTAGAAAATTCTTCTTCTGATATAATGCTTTTTATCACCAATTTTTAAATCTATAAATATAATGTACACATACATATTGGATGCATATAAGTTACACTTAGTATTTACAGCTCCTCTCCCACAGGGCATAGAGTAAGTCGTGTGAGGGGAAAAAAAAAAACCCACCCCCATAACTCTACAATCCCATATACATATCGGATCAATATTGTCTGCGCTGTGGGGAGGCGGAAAGCAGGAATGTCAGATTGCAAACCTTTTCCACCAGGGTAATGAAACCTCACATCAGGAGAAAGGATGGAGGAAACTAGGAACATCGGCTATGGTTCTAAAAAAATAAATATAAATTACAAGATGATTGTAAAGAGTATATAACCAAACGGTTACTCTATGAGCTTACTAATCCTCATGCTGCACTCATATGGCTAACAGAAAATAGGTAGGTATAGTGTGGAACCGAACAGACACTTCATTCCCTTCCTAACTGAAACACTATACTATTATAAAGGCAGATACCATATCAACAAAACGATCAAACAGGTTGCACTGTCCTTCATGTGTAGAGTAATGGTAAATGGAGCTTAAGTGATACTATACTGGTCCCACAATGTTGAAGCAATAGGGTACCGTTTGGAATGAAGCTATAGACAAAGGGCCAGACAAAAGAACCCAAAATAAGCCAGGTACAATGCCTATTGACTTGACACATTTGTTACATAGTGTCACCAGTAAAATGCCAGGACTCGCCAAAATCAATAGTCAATATCAATGAACAAAACCCTGCTGGGTGATCCTCATACAGGCCGTGTTCCTCAGTCTCTTTTACATTACCCAGTCTGTTATCCTCACGCCTCCCAAGGACCCAAACCTGTTAAAAGGCCCCAAACTGGCCAGCTACCTTAATAGGGAGAGGAGGTGGACATAACGGGGGCTGGGTGTGCCCTTTCTCTATGGATAGAGGCACGCAGAAACCTATGAAAAAAGGGGAGGGGAGTATAGGGGGAGAGGATAGAAGGCGTGCAAAAGAGGAGGCTGCTGGGTAACCAGGGCGGACCGACTATATACGCCAGCCCGCACGTAACCTTCATCTCCATATACAAGTAGCCTTGCTAGGACTTCCGCGTGCGCTCCAGTGTGAGGCACAAGATGGCCGCTAACCCAGAAGCGACATCAAAACTTCAAGACGTCACGTTCTGGGAATGACCCGTCCACCTGGAAATAATGCAGCCCGGGGTAGACGCGCACTAGGTGGGGCACACATCAAATCCAAATGCCCCCCCCCCCAAAAGACACAATGAGAAGCTCATAGAGTAAACATTTGGTTATATACTCTTTACAATCATCTTATGTCATATATATAATTTTTTTTTTTTTTTTAGAACAATAGGCGATGTTCCTTGTCTCCTCCATTCTTCTCCTGATATGAGGTTTCAATACCCTGGTGGAAATTTCTGCCACCTGACATTCATTCCTCCTTTCCGCCTTCCCGTAGCACCGACAGACATGATGCATTGAGCTGGTATGTATATGGGATTGGAGATTTATGGGGGCTGTCCCCCCCCCCCCCCCCCCCCACATGACTTCCTCGAGGAGATGTAAATACTATGTGTAATTTATATGCATCCAATATGTATTTTGTACGTTGTTTTTATAGATTTAAATTGGTGATACCAGGCATTATATCAGACGAATTTTCTAACCCTGGGGAAGCGGCTGTGATAATTCTGATTGTTCCTATTGCGCTATTATTCCATTATAATAATTTTTTATTGCAGGTATATCAACACATACAGCAATACTAAAAGCACCTAGTCTGCCCATGCAGGGGCTATGACTGGCGGCATAAAGAATACAAAATACAGAGCATAAAGAAAAGGAAGGAAGGCCTCCTGTCTAAACCAGCACAGAAATCCTCAGTACAACATGCATATAAGTTGGGCTTAACCCCATAGAATGCAAAATTAGCCAGGACCCATATCCTAATATCTCTTTTTTTAAATAGTCTTGGGCATCTCTAGACAAGGACAAGAGAAAAAGGAGAACAGGGAGGAAAGAAAAAGAGGGTAACGGTAAGGTGAAGGAGAGAGTGAAAGAATAGGGGACCTGGGATCGCTCTAGATACAAGGTAGAGCCGGCCCACACTTGCCGGAGGAAGATGAGGGAAGGCATAAGACAACCATGGTTCCCAGACTCTAAGGAACTTGGCATGTGTGTGTTTAAGAATACTGGACATCATGGCCGTCAAGCGGTCTCTCACTCGCTGGAAAGGGACCGTAGGTTTCTTCCATGCTTGGGCGATTATCCTTGCAGCTATAAACAAAGTAGGTTGCCAGTTTCTGCTGATGAGTGAATAAGCCCAGGATGGGGCAATGTAGCAAAGCAAATTTAGGCTGGGTTCTCACCTATGCGAATTGGATGCATTTTTCCCCGCATCCAATTATTTGCATAGCAGGAGAATGTGAGCGGCTTTCTATGAAGCCGGTTCACATATCTCTGGGGCGGCTGCGGAACCAGCACTGCACAGAAACGCTGTGGGTCTCTGGCTCAGTTTCAGGGCCAAATTCAGTCAAAGATTCGCCCCTGATTTGTCCCTGAACCAGAAAATGGGGTCGCACAGAGTTCCTGTGCGATCTGCAGCCGGTTCCAGTGTGAACTGAGCCTAAGCCTCTTTTCAGATGTTCAAATTTAAAAAGGGAATACAACAAACCAAACACTCGGGACGAAAAGCCCACCAGTCGTGGGTAGGTCCACCAAGTTTGCAAAACATCCCCACGATGGCCACGCCCTTGGAAACGGTAATCATTAGAAGCCGGGTTGGCACGGGCAATACGTGCTGCTATTGCGTTATTATTCAATGGAAACCTATTTATACTATCTGTATAATTTTTAATATTTAATGTTTTAGAAAGCTTTGATACTTTAATACTATATATGATATTTGTGGATATCAATGCACTGATGCGCAGAGGTGGGGGACTCGAGTCACATGACTTGACTCGAGTCACCTGTTTGAGGACTTGCTTGACAAAATTAAATAAATGACTCGACTTGACTTTGACTTGTCACTAATGACTTGCGACTTGACTTTGACTTGGGCTATTTGACTTGCAATGACTTGGCACCACCAGTGCTGTGTCTTGGCCTAGGCAAAAATAGCCCCCCCCCCCCACAAAAGAAAGCTCCCCCTGAGTCCCGACTTCGGGGTAGATCAGTATTTTGACTTAATTTGTGACTTGACCAAAATAAATGACTTGACTTGCTTGCTTTTCGCCACAGTAACTTGGACTTGCTTGTGACTTGAAGGTTAAGACTTGAGACTTGCTTGTGACTTGCACATGTGTGACTTGCTCCCATCACTGTTGATGCGCCATACTTGGAACACCCATTTTTTCTTTCTATATTAATTATTGGGTTGATGACCCTTCTGTACTAAGATTGAACAGTCCACATTCATTAGATACAGTGTCCCCTTTACACACACTCATGCTCTTTAACCACTTAAGCCCCGGAAGAATTTACCCCCTTCCTGACCAGAGCACTTTTTGCGATTTGGCACTGCGTCGCTTTAACTGACAATTGCACGGTCGTGCGACGTTGCACCCAGACAAATTTGACGTCCTTTTTTTTCCCACAAATAGAGCTTTCTTTTGGTGGTATTTCATTGCCTCTGAGGTTTTTATTTTTTGCGCTGAAAACAAAAAAAGAGCGATAATTTTGAAAAAACACACACCATTTTTTGTACTTTTTGCTATAATAAATATCCCCATTTTTTTTAAGACAAATCTTTTTCTCAGTTTAGGCCGATAAGTATTCTACATTTTTTGGTAAAAAAAAACGCAATAAGCGTACATTGATTGGTTTGCGCAAAAGTTATAGTATCTACAAAATGGAGGATAGATTTAGAGCATTTTTATTATTATTTATTTTATTTATTTTTTACTAGTAATGGCGGCAATCTGCAATTTTTATTGTGACTGTGACATTATGGCAGACATATCGGACAATTTACACACATTTTTGGGATCATTGGCATTAATACAGCGATCAATGCTATAAAAATGCATTGATTACTGTAAAAATGTCACTGGCAGTGAAGGGGTTAACACTAGGCGGCGATCTAGGGGTTAACTGTGTTCCCTGGGAGGTGATTCTAATTGAAGGGCGAGGGCACTGACTAGAGGAAGTGACGGATCGTGGTTCCTACCTGATAGGAACACACGATCTGTCACTCCTGACAGAACAGGGAAGTGTGTGTGTTTACTCTCTGTTCTATGTCAACTGCTCACGATCGCTCATGGCCGGCGGTCATCACGACTGTCGCCCACGAGCATTGGCACCCTAGCTGTGCAGCGGCACGCATGCGCCTGCTATCTCGACTCCGCAGGCCAACGTATAGCTACGACGGCTCGCGCCGGGGAGCCAACCTGCCGCAGTATAACTGCGGCGGTTGGTCGGGAAGCGGTTAAAAGAAACGAAGATTAACTTTTATTTTTGCCAAATTTCAGTTTTTTTTTTTTTTTTTCCCTATACAGTATAAAGTAAACGATTGAAAAAAAAAAAGTGGTGGTTAAATAACAGAAAAAGAAAGCTTTATCATTCTCAAAAAATTGATGTAAAATAAATTATTATAAATCATTCAAAGTGTGACAGCACAGAAAACTGAAAAATGGCCTGGACTGGAAGGAGGGGAAACAGCCCAGTCTATAAGTGGTTATTGAATTTCTCCAAATATGGGTTGCATCCTACAGTAGCATTGGGAGATAGTGGGATGTTTGGAACAGATATTTAACCTTTTAGTTCAATTTATATTCGTTCCCTCTTCTCTCTGTGGGGATATCAGGAGAAGATTGATCAATGGATCTTAATGTTAGTTTGGTAATGTAGACTGGAGCATTTGAGAGTATGCATAGCAATTTTAGTAAAAAAAAGTTAAATTTAAAGCTTTTTTTTTCTTCAATGCAGTAAGAGCCCTTGCACACTGGGGCGGTTTGCAGGCGCTATTGCGCTAATAATAGCGCCTGCAAACCGCCCCGAAAGTGCCGCTGCTTTCATTCCAGTGTGAAAGCCCCGAGGGCTTGCACACTGGAGCGATGCGCTGGCAGGACGGTAAAAAAAGTCCTGCCAGCAGCATCTTCGGAGCGGTGAAGGAGCGGAGTGTATACCGCTCCTTTACCGCTCCTGCCCATTGAAATCAATGGGATGGCGCGGCTATACCGCCGACAAAGCGCCTCTGCAGAGGCGCTTTGCGGTGGCATTTAACCCTTTCTCAGCCGCTAGCGGGGGGTAAAACCGCCCCGCTAGCGGCCGCATACCGACGGTAAAACGCCGCTAATAATAGCGGCGTTTTACCGCCGACGCCGCCCCCCGCCCCAGTGTGCAAGGGCTCTAAAGGAAATAGCCTTCTATTTCATCTTTTTAGTTGTAAATGCCTGAACAACTGGCATAAATGTATTGTATATGGCTCAAGGGCCATTAAGAACAAGAGAGGGTGACGAGGGATATCCCTGTCTGGTACACCTTGAAATATGTTGTGAACTGGGTTCCATTAATCCTGTTCCTAGCTGTGGGTTTCATGTATAATAATCTCACACATGATATAAATGCATGTCCTAAACCATATTAGGTTACTATTTGAAAAGAGTAAGGCAGTTCAAACAAATTAAATGCTTTTTCCATATCTAGGGAAACGACAACTCTAATCTCAAGATTGTCATGGTGCATTTGTACAGAGAGTGGTCAAATAACCACCTAATATTAAATTGAGTGCCTCTGCCTGGTGTAAAGCCTGTTTGATCCGAACAAATAGTAATAACAGATTGTACCTTTTTGGCCAATACCTTCACCAATAATTTAATGTCCATGTTAATTAGGGATTAGCAGTCTAACCAGATCTTTGCCTGGTCGTTAAACTTCTCATAGAGATTTGTAGGGAACCTTACTCCCTAGCACAGTTGTATATTCATAATAGATGAGGGGTAAGGAATTCCCTGTTTGTCTAATACCGCTCAATTAGGTACCCCTAAAGTTCTGGTGTTTTGTGAAAGAAAAAAGATGCAAGCACCTGTGTCATTCTGTTTTTGCGTGGCTTCCCCTAATTTCCTGTTAGAGCATGAACTGTGTCACAAGGGAGAGCAAGGTTTCAAGCTGATGTCAGTCATTTAGTAGATGGGAGGAGGCTTGGCTTGCTGCCTTTTATGTGTTGGAGCTGTGTAGGGGTAGTCTGTGATCTGGTGACCTGCTCAGTTAAAAAGACATGCATGATTTTAGAGGATACAGCAGCTAAATTTAACACATGCCTTGTCTGCTGCTTTTAATGGTTACACTTTTAGGATTTAATAACCCTTTTTCCCACCTAACAGGATGACAGGGTAACATTAAAGCAAATTTTACCAGGAAAGCACACCTTTTGGCACTTGTATGTGTGAATGTCTTCAAGGCCTTTTGTCCCAGTATAGGATTGTGTGTTCTAGGCATGGGCTATGTGCAAGCCCTTGACTTCTTACATGTTCACTTTAAAACAGAGCTAAACACATTGATCTAAGTTTTAAAAAAACGTTATCCCCAGTTCACACCGGTGCGACTTGTCATGTGATTTGATGGTTCCAAATTGCATTACAAGTTGCACCCTATTGTTGGCAATGGAACGGTTCAGATCGATTCAACTCCAATTTTGTTCCTGCACTATTTTTTGCGATTTCAGGTGCGACTTACATATCTGTGCATGAAGACACACAGATGTCAGGCAAGTCAGGCCTGAAATCGCACTGACCTGCGGCTTTAAAATCATGCTACTTCAAGTAAAGTGGCACGATTTCAAAGTCGCATTCAGTGTGAATAGGTGTTTTCTGTCCCAGCATGCTGTGAATGCTAACTGTCACATATACTTGTGTACTCAACCAAACTTTCAAACTATCAAATGGCTGGTGTCATAACTGACCACATGTGCAGCACCATGTCAGTTGCAAATCAGTTAGAAGCTAAGATGGCAGTTTCCATTGGCTGAAAAGGATAGGAGGGTTTAGTTCCCCTTTAATTGCCATCTCTTCCAGTGCCAAAGCCTGTGACATGTGGAAATTTTGGGGTTTGATAATTTTATTGTTGGGAGTAGGATTATAGCCAACATGTATAAGATCTGAGGTACTATAAACAGCCTGCACCTAGGATCCCTGGTGCTTTCCCGGAACGACTGATTCAAATACATGCACACTACCTGGTATCACAAGGTACCTGCATTTTATCTTTAATTTTTGATTTGACCGTGTTAGGTGGTCTTTAAATTTTAAAATTGTATCATCTTTTTTTACTAACTATTTTGTTACTTTGTTGTATTTTTAGAAGAGGCACTGGATTCAGATGAAGGGGATGATGCCACAGCTGTTCTTATAAAACTATTTTGTGTGCACACAAAGTAAGTATCTAGGACATGTTAATCAAATTTATATCTTTGTTGTGTGATGTATTGAGCTCCAACATATCACTATTTTGTTTTAGGGCTTTGCAAGATGTACAGATCAGGTTTAAACCACAGCAGAACACTGCAGTACTTGTAAAAGGCACACATGAAGATTTTGGTAGGTACTCATGTGTATTCATGTAAACTTTTATATGTATGTGCGCATTTATGTGTCATTTTATATGTAAGTATGAACTGTGGCTGTGATATTTGAAATGACAGTACTGATTATTGTTCCCTTACTAACCACCACCTTTGAATGGTTTGTGTTCAAGTCAGGGCCGAAACAAGGGGGGGGGGGGACATGCCTCGAACGCTACATTGAGAGGGGCGCCATGGCTGACAGTGTATGTCTGCAGGTGTTCAGAGAGGGAGAAGAGCGGTAGGAGAAAGCATGCAGGAGAACATATACGCTGCCCATCTCAGGTCCTGGTGCTCAGGTCCTCAGCACCAGTGATTTGTTTTGAGGAGCTCTGGAGATGCAAAGTGGTTTGGGAGTCTACAACTCAGATGCTTGTCTGCCTCTTCTATGCTCGGGAGGACACGTGTGCCCCCTCCCCACCTGTGTCGGCTCTGCAGGCTGGCAGCGTCAATGGCCTGAAGTGTTGGAGGAGTTACAAGATCCTGTGCGAACAGGACCCGGTGAAGGAATGTGGCTAGAAGACAGCAGATCCCCTGGGCTGAATGGGAACTTTGTCAGCAAGTCCACACACAACACGCACACAATCTTTGAGCTGCAGCAGCCGACAGTGATCAGAGCAGCTGAAAGATCTGTTCTGTAACTACAACTGCACTGCCTAAGAGAGGGCTCCCCCTGTGCTGCTAAAATCATGCTGGTAGGGGGGCAAACTAATGTAAGTAGGGCACATATCACATATAGGGGGGGGCAAATTGATCTAAGGGGGCACACCGAGGTAAGGGGGAGGGGCGCACTGACTGGAGCTGGAAAATTGATATGGGGGGGTGGAGTTTGCTGATGTAGGGGGAGCTCTAATGCAAGAAGAAAGGCACTATTGTAAGGGGGGGGGCACTAATTGTAAAGGCTGGAATCATAAGGGGAACCCTGAAGTAAGAGGGGACACTGATTTAAGGAGTGGGCAATGAATTAAAGTGGGACACTGATGTAAAGGGGGGAGTCTTCTGCAAGGAAGGTAGGGGGAAGCACTGATGTAAAAGGGAATTGAAGTAAGATGGAACATTGATATAAAGGGGCAAATTGATGCAAGGGGGGTGGGCTCTAATTCAGTGTCCCCTCTTCAGAGCACCCCCCCCCCCCTTATATCAATGTCCTATCTTACTTCAAAGGGGGGCAGCACACTGATGTAAGGAGGGACTCTGATGCAAGGAAGACAGTTTTTTGTAAGGGGGGGATTAATGTAAGGGGGCACTGATGTAAGGAGGGACTCTGTACGATGGGGCATTGATGTAAGGGGGGACACTGATGTAAGGAAGAATCCTGATATAAAGGGGGATACTAATGTAAGGTGGGGCATTATTGTAAGTGGGGGGGCACTGATGTAAGAGGGGACACTGATGTAAGGAGGGACAAGGAAGGCAGTGTTTTAAGGGGGATTGATGTAGGAGGGGACATTGAATTAAAGGGGAGAACTGATGTAAGGAAGGACTCTGATGTAAAGGGCGGAGGGCACTGATGTAAGAGGGGACACTGATACATAGAAGGCAGTATTTTAAGGTGGGAGTAATGTAAGGCGGGGCATTGATATAAAGAGGTATTCTGATGTAAGGTTGAATTCTGATGTAAAAGTGATTCTGATGATGGGAGTGACTCTGATGTGAGGGCAGATTCTAAAGTAAGGGGGCATTGATGTAATTGGAAGAATTGATGTGGGGGGTGGCATTTATGTATAAAAATAATTTAGAAATGGATATTAAATAATAAAAAAACCTACCAACACTGTCCTCTTTCAGGGAGTCTTTGCCCCGGCTGACCGAATGTCTAGCTTTGCCACTGGTTCAAGTACTGCTAAATGCTGCAGACAACAAGTAGTTAAAAATGTTAAAACTAGGAATTAGGTGTGTGTATGAGGGGGGTTACTCACTGTAGTTGTAAAGGGAAAAAATGTCTTCACCTTTGGCAGATAGTAAGGGAAACCAAATTAGAAACTTCTAAAGTCAAACACAAGTACAAGATTTGTCTGCATATTTTTAATATGAGTAAAGTTTTTTTTGTGCCCAGATCAAGCACACTAGAGAATTTATGGTGCATTTCCTGAACAGGCAGTTAAGCACTTTAAAACAAGCCAGTGCCAAAGATACTCTGTTCTAAAGATTTACAATCTAAATCGTTAAGTGAATTGGTTAATTTTGATTTCTTATAATGTTTCCTTTTGTATGGAGCTGAATATACATTTTTATGTATGTATGTACTTAAGGGTGGATTTTGACATTCAAAAGAGATATTTTGTCACATACTGTGACATTCCCAGTAGTTAGCCATAGGTGCTATACGGTTCCCAAGCAGTGGTCCATTCTTTTAGCACCCAGACCCTAAAGACCCCTTTGGGGGGTTTGCTCACTGCGACAAGTGATGTTTAGTCCTTTTCAGGAACCTGAAGGGTGAATAAAGACAGGGTTTCTCTGTATTTTTGACTGGGTCCTCCCTTCCCCACCATCTCGCAGGTATTTTCCATGCAGTGTTGCTGCTTGTGTGGTGACATAGTTTCACTATGTTTTTAGGCTGTGAGCATTTGCCCACCATTTCTGCCAAGAGAATGCATGAAGCATATCTGTTGGTCTCCCAGCTTCCTTCTGTTCGAGAAACACAGCCACGGTACATTGGTCAGTGCTTGGTTCATCGCAGCTTTTCTCCCAGACATATCCTAATGCCTTCTCTTTCAAGCATTGTGAATACACTTCAAGGGATTCCCATATGTGCACAACATCCATCCTTTATTCACAAGTTGCTTTATATTTGATTGTCAGCAACCACTGATGTGGGTAACCTCATTCACAGAAGTGTCTTTTGTTTCCTCATTAAATTCCTTTAAATTCTCAACAGTTTTTCTGTATCTGGAGGAACTCAACTTGAGAATTACATTTGGTGGTTGCTGTTGGGTGTGGTGACTGGCAACTTGGAAGAATGTGTTACCTGCTGTAGGTATTTCTATATCTGTCCTTCCTGGGTGTTGACTTAAAAATCCAAGAACGATATTGGACTCTGTATTAGGTGGATAATGCTATCATCCCTGTTTAATATTGACATAAACTCATTCAGTTGGTCACATGATCCATTCCGCACCACCATCACATCATTAATATACCAAACCCATAGTTTCAAAAGTTCCCCAAACCCCTTTTAACCACTTGCCTACTGGGCACTTTTACCTACTTCCTGTCCAGGCCAATTTTCAGCTTTCATTGCTGTCGCACTTCGACAATTGCGTGGTGATGCTATACTGTACCCATATGAAATTTTTATAATTTGTTTCACACAAAGCTTTCTTTTGGTAGTATTTAATCACCACTGGGTTTTTTTGTTTTTTGCTAAACATATTAACCAACTCAATAGGGGGCACGTAACCCCCTCCCTGCCCATACCAATTTTCAGCTTTCAGGGCTCTCACACTCTGAATGACAATTGCTCAGTCATGCAACACTGTACCCATATGAAATGTGCGTCCTTTTTTTCACACAAATAGAGCTTTCTTTTGGTGGTATTTAATCACTAGTGGGTTTTTTATTTTTTGTGCTATAAATCAAAAAAGACCGTACATTTTGTGAATAAAATGCCTTTTTTGTGTGAATAAAATGCCTTTTTTTTGTTTCTGTCATAAAATTTTGCAAATTAGTAACTTCATAAATTTTAGCCAAAATGTATACTGCTAAATAGCTTTAGTAAAAATAACCCAAATTAGTGTATATTATTTGGTCTTTGTGAAAGTTAGAGTCTACAAACTAATATATAATGGATTGAACCACTGAAGGAAAGAATTATCAATAATTGCCTTCAAAAAGTTGCCAACATCCCGAATTAGTGGAAGAAATAAGACCCCTAAGTTAGGGAACTTATGTACCCCCCAGTATGATGGGACTTTATAGGCGAACCATACATGAATTAGATAAAAAATGTTTTATTTATTTGAAAAATCATTAAAACAAGATACATTTAGTGATGGATCTTAACAGGAGTATTTATACAATAAAATTTGCTATCCTGTAATAATTTTTGTATACTTCCATTCATAATAAAATATTTTCTCTAGAAGCCTGACATGTTTCAGGACGATGTCCCTTCTTCAGAGGCGTATTGCAGAGAGAAAAATCGCATATATAGGAGATACATTCTGAAATAACAAATTAAAACAGTTTGCACAGAGGGAACAATGAACCACAAAGTTTTAGTATCCTAATAAGCCATCATGTCCACCATACATACCAACAAGAGGTTTTCAAGAGTGAAAGATACATATATGACTGCACCCCAACCTACAATTTGGCATAGGGTAACAGACTAGATCTTTTTAAATGAAAGACGCACTGGTTGTCGGCTGATCAGCCAGTGTAAGATAAAGGCTGTCCGTCGGCTTCAGAAATGGCCTCGCAAAGGCCCCCCAAAAAAAGGAAGGACAACCTCGTTGGATCCCAGATTGCCCTTTAAAAAGAGGAAAAATAAGCTTGTGAGTAATTTTCTCAAAAAACTATCGATTTGCATATATCCCATACATCTTTTATTATCCCCTCGCCCAAAAGAAAGGGGAGACTATTTTTTCTACATTTATGCAGAGAATGTAAGGACCATGGATTATGGCTGATGTTTCGGTATATCAGGATCATGCTCTCTGGAATATAGAATATAGAAAGGAAGGCATACTTGCCGACCTGCTGTATATAGGGAATTAGTAATGGGCCTTTTTTAATTGGAAAAGAATTGAGTGTGGATCTAATCAGTTAATCACATCAGTGAGCCATTAGTCAGATAGGTATAGAGCCGGCAAGTAAAGAAAGTATGGCAAAGTATGCTTAATTTTATCTCTTAGAGAAGTGTCACAGAGCGGTAAAACATACAATTTAGAGGAGAGGAGATTTTTGGTCTTACTTACTTATTAAATGTAAGGATGATATTTAGGCAGCTGAAACGAAGAACGTCCTGGGGGTTAGATGGTGAGACAGCACACTGGGCAGGACGCCGAGACGCGGCTTAAATAGCCGCCGGCGCCTGCGCAGTGAGATTCCAACCAGAAGTGTCAGCAGAGGAAGGAATATCACTCTGCAGTGTGCGCATGCATCAGACGGAACGGCGCATACAGGGAGGGCGGATATCCGGAGATCCTAGAGGAGAGGAAACTCCGGAGTCACGCCATCCCAGGGGGTGGTGTCATTGCGCATAGCACAGCGCATGACAGCGTCCTGTCAGGCTGATACTTGTAAGGATAAAAAACTAGTTTGACACATTTAAAGAAAGAAAGGAAAAGAAAACAATCTAGTGGACAAAAAGGGAGGAAAAAAGAAGAAAAGAAGAAAAAAGAACAGGGGAAAAAATAAAGATTAGATTGAAAAAGAGGATGGAAGAAAAAGGGGAAAGTAGGTTAGGTTGAAAAAGGTAGAAATAATATGAAGCAATAAGTGAGAATGAATAAAAATATATGAAAAAATGTGTAAAAAAAATATATGTGGAAAAATAAATATAAGAATATGAAAAATCATGAAGTTAGAATCAAATTTGATTCCATTTAATTTATCAACCTAAGGAAGGGGAGATGTATAAAAGGGTATATATACATATATTTTTATATATTCAAAGAACGGGGGCGGGGAGGGAAAGAAAAACAAGGTGTCCAAAGAAAGGGGGTGCCCCAGGGGACGGTCTGCACGGCGCCTCCCCAGAAAAACGAGGTGCTGGGAGAGCGTCATGCAGATCAACCCCACCGACGCACGAACACACCGACATGACAAGCCCGGTTGGGCGGACGAGTCTGCAGTGTAAAGAAGTGCCACGCCGTCATCCAAGGATGGTTCGGCGTGGCTCACATGCGCCGGGCGAGGACAGATCCAAAGCCAGGCAGCCACAAAAATAATAAACTAAAGAGGAAAAATTTTTTTAGAATTCTTTTGGATAATATCCTTCAAAGTGATTACAGAAGATGCCATGTTTGCAAGTAAAGTACGGTGGGCATAATTAGGTAGGCAAAGGATGGATAAACGTGCATGACAGGACATTTTTTGTATATGCAAACAAATTGATACATCAAAAAACAACTGTTGTTATACATATGTAAACATATTAGGGATATATTTTATGAATAGCAGGCAATGTCATCAAAGGATTATACACAGAGTTCATCATCACAGACCTAGTTAACTCATCCATTATTGCTGGAAAATTCAAAAAATGTCCTACGAAAATGATTGACATTTCGTTAGATAAGCAGTATTGAATACCTTATTCCTTTTCACATCCCCCAGAGACAAAACCCTCCAAGAAGGGACGAAAACTCATCTGGGTATTCAAACCTGGGAATTGTGTTGCATTGAGGTTAGCTATCCAGCGGGCCTCCCTCTGGAGCAAGATCTTGTTCCAATCACCACCCCTCGTGTCCGGATGGACACGGTCAAGGATGGTGAATTGGACAAGGCGAAGCTTTCCCGTGTGATGGTCGCACACATGTCGCCCCAGAGGGAGGTCCGGATCCGCCTGCCTCATGCTGGTGACATGTCGTGCCGCCCTTTTATGGAATTGTAATTTGGTCTTGCCAACGTAGAAACATCCACATTGGCAAGTGAGTAAATAATAAACTGTTATTTCAGAATGTATCTCCTATATATGCAATTTTTCTCTCTGCAATACGCCTCTGAAGAAGAGACATCGTCCTGAAACATGTCAGGCTTCTAGAGAAAATATTCTATTATGAATGGAAGTATACAAAAATTATTACAGGATAGCAAATTTTATTGTATAAATACTCCTGTTAAGATCCATTACTAAATGTATCTTGTTTTAATGATTTTTCAAATAAATAAAACATTTTTTATCTAATTCATGTATGGTTCGCCTATAAAGTCCCATCATACTGGGGGGTACATAAGTTCCCTAACTTAGGGGTCTTATTTCTTCCGAGTCTACAAACTATGGTGCCAATCACTGAAAATTGATTAAACCTGAAGTACTGAAGGCCTATCATTTCTTGAGACACTAACAAGTCAGGAAAGTACAAATACCCCCCAAATTACCTTTTTAGAAAGTAGACATTCCAAGGTATTAAGTAAGTAGCATGGTGAGTTTTTTTAAGTTGTAATTTTTCCCCACAATTCTTTGCAAAATGAAGATTTTTTTTTTTACAATATTGTCATATTATCAGGTTATTTCTCACACACAGCATATGCATACAACAAATTACACCCCAAAATACATTCTTGCCCTGTTTAAAAGGACGGACGTCATATGACGCATGCACGCACAGAACGCTCTGGCGCACACCCAGCTTATTTTAAGCTGTGTATGCCAAGCATGCGGTGCTTCCAGACAGGCAGCTCTGGGACACAGAGCAGGCTCTGAACAGACACTTGCAGTGGTTCATTTTTCCTTACCCTTGTCACATGAGTCACCCGGGTAATGTGTTGCTTGGCAGGCTAAAGGTGATTAGCAGGATTGTTGCATAGGGGCTTGGTGAGCCCTATTAAAGGGTTTCCCTTCTGTGGTGTTTTAATACTACACCCAAGTACTCTTTGTGTTTATTAAATGTCTTCAAAAAAGAGCAGTGGGACTAACACCACAGGGAAGGGCACACCTATGTTGTCAGTAGTTCCTGATAAACCTAGTTGTATCCCTAGTGTTGTATCCCCTGAAGGACCAGAGGCTTCCGTGCAATCTAAGCTGCTGTGCCTATCTGGTAATGTGCCTACAGTCAACGCAGCTGCTTCACCCCTTATCACTAAGGATGAACTGTCTTCAGCCCTAGCCGGGTTAAAGCACAGGATTTCCGGCATGATTGCCTCCATCCCGCAGTGAAAACCCAGGGACTGCTTCCTCAAATGTCTCAGCGTCAGGGCAGTTCCGCTGCCAACAGAGTGCTAGGGCCAGGGGCAAGCTGCAAGGCCAGGGCCTAGGCTCCAAGATTCTTCTAAACCCAGCACCAAGCCCTCCTTTTGAGGGGACACCCCCACTCCATCGGGTGGGGGGAAGGCTGCTGCACTTTGCGGACATTTGGAAAACAACAATTCAACATGAGTGGGTCACCTCAATTTTATATCTCGCGACTACAAGCTGGAGTTGCGGGGGGTTCCCCCTCAGAGGTTTCAAAGATCCAGCGTTCCCTCAGATCCTCCAAAAAGAAACTTATTGCTTCAGGCACTTCATTATCTAGTGCATCAAGGAGTGGTTGTAGAGGTTCCTGTATTCGAAAGGGGCACGGGGTTTTACTCAAACCTGTTTACGGTTCAGAAACCAAACAGGGACAACAAGGCCCATTTTGGACCTAAGGTCCCTGAACAGGCATCTATTGATAGTCATTTTGGATGGAGTCTGTCCACTCAGTAGTAACCTCACTCCAGAGGGGAGACTTTCTAGCCTCCATCGGTATAAAAGACATGTATTTACACGTACCTATCTTTCAGCCTCATCAGAGGTTCCTATGTTTTGCAGTAGAGGAATGTCATTTTCAGTTTGTGGCTCTACCCTTCGGGCTTGCTACAGCTCCCTGGGTGTTCACAAAGGTCCTAGCACCAGTACTGGGTCTTTTAAGGGCCCAAGGGATTCTGGTGCTCGGGTATCTGGATGACCTCCTCGGAGATCACTCAGTACAGGCTCTAGAACAGAGCATAATATACACAGTGCGGTATTTGAATAGCTTAGGCAGGATCGTAAATAACAAAAAGTCAGCCTTGAGACCAGCTCAAAGTTTGAAGTATTTAGGTCTGATCCTAAACACAGTCCAAGCAAGAGTATTCTTGCCACCTGTAAGGATCAGTGCCCTGAAGGATCAGGTGCATCAGATAAGGGGCACCAGACAAGCCTCCATTGGGCTCTGTATGAGTCTTCTAGGGAGGATGGTAAGCTAATTTTTTCTCAGTTTAGGCAGATATGTATTCGGCTACATGTTTTTGGTAAAAAAAAAAAAATCGCAATAAGCGTATATTGATTGGTTTGTGCAAAAGTTATAGCGTCTACAAAATTGGGGATAGATTTATAGCATTTTAATTCTTTTATTTTTTTTTTACCAGTAATAACGGCGATCTGCTCTTTTTAATCAGGACTGCGACATTATAGCGGACACATCGGACACTTGACACATTTTTGGAACCATTGGCATTTATACAGCAATTGGTGCTATAAAAATGCACTGATTACTGTAAAAATGTCACTGGCAGGAAAGGGGTTAACACTAGGGGGTGATCAAGGGGTTAACTGTGTACCCTGCTATGTATTTCTAACTGAAGGGGAGGGGACTGACTAGAGGAAGTGACGGATCGTGGTTCCTAGCTAACAGTAAATCACGATCTGTCACTCCTCTCAGAACAGAGATTTGTGTGTTTACACACACACACACTTCCCTGTTCTGCCTCTCGTGCTCGCAATCGCTCGTGGCCGGCGATTTTTGCGACCTGTGCAGCGGGCGCGTGCATGCGCCTACTATCCCAATCCTGCAAGCCCACGTATAGCTACGACGGTTCGCGGGATCGTGCCGTCGTGCCACAGTAAAATGGCGGCTGGTCGGCAAGTGGTTAGAGACTTTAGAAGTTAAATAGTGTCCTCCCAATGTTAGTCACCATTCAAAGATTTGTATATTGCAGTCATTTCACTTCTTAAGCGCTTCTTATCCAGGGAGATTAAGTTGAATGTTTGTAGTCATTCCAAACAACTGAGGTCCTCCAGCCACCTTTACGGAACATTTTGCTTTTTTCCCCAAATCTTTATTTTTATAATCACTTCGGCCCTGGAAGGTTTTACCCACTTGCTGAGCAGATCAGTTTCTGCGATACGGCACTGTGCCGCTTTAACCGACGCAGTCGTGCGACGCTGTACCCAAAAAAATGAATGTGTTTTTTTTCCCCCCACAAATAGAGCTTTCTTTTGGTGGAATTTGATCATCTCTGCGGGTTTTTATTTTTTGTGCTATAAACAAAAAAAGACAGACAATTTTGAAGAAAACACTATATCTTTTACTTTTTACTATAATAAATATCCCACATTTTTCTATCAAAAAACAAACTTTTTCCTCAGTTTAGGCCGAGATGTATACTTCTACATATTTTTGGTAAAAAAAATCGCAATAAGCGTATATTGACTGGTTTGCGCAAAAGTTATAGCATTTAGCGGGACTACGATAATGCGGCAGACAAATCTGACCCTAAGTGACACTTTTCAGGGACAAGTAACACCTATACAATGCACTGATCAATGTATGAATGACACAGACAGTGAAGGGGTTAACACCAGGGGCGATCAGGGGGTTAAATGTGTTCCCTGGGAGGTGCTTTCTAACTCTGGGGGGGGGGGGATTCACTGGAGGAAAAGATTGTGATTCAGCTTAGCTGAAACACAGTCTTTTTCTTTTCCTCCCTGACAGAGCAGCGGTGTGCTTTGTTTACATTGGCACACCTCTGCTCCGGTTCTCTTCTGAATGATCGGCGGGTCACGGCAACCACCAGACCCACTGATTGGCTCCTGCTGTGTCCATTCACAGCGGGAGAGGTGCTCCGACGGCGCACGTGTTGCCTAAACGGCATGCACGAAATCACGTACAAGTACGTGATTTTGTGCAGCCGGGCCACCCGCAGTAAATGTACGTGGAGCTGTCCAAAAGCAATTAAACAAATAAAACACACAAACATATGTTATCTTTCAATGATAAACTACATTAAATAAAACATATAAAAGTATAATACAAAAAGTAGGCCTTGGTTTAACCTTCTATTCACATACGGACTCCTAGCACATCACAAAAAAGACATTCACTGCTACTTAGTAATTCGTGCCATAGTCAAGAACATCTAAGAACAACATTAACATCTCATCATATTTTGCATCGGGGACAATGGGGACAAGGTGTTTTGGGGGGCTACCCCAAAGCACCCTCCCAATGTTGAGGGCATGTGGCCTTGTACAGTTCAGGAGGGGGGTGGCCGCTCTCTCGTCCCCCCTCCCTTTTCCTGCGGCCTGCCAGGTTGCGTGCTTGGATAAGGGTTTGGTATGGACTTTTGGTGGGACCCCACGCTGTTTTTTTTTTTTTTTTTTAATGTTGGCACGGGGTTCCCCTTAAAATCCATACCAGACCTGTGGGGTATGGTATGGATTTTGAGGGGGACCCCACGCCATTTTTAAAAAAAAAATTGGCCTGGGTTCCCCTTAATATCCATACCAGACCTGAAGGGCCTGGTATGGAATTTAGGGGGACCCCCACGTCCTTTTTTAAAAAAAAATTTTGGTTCGGGGTTCCCCTGTGGGGAATTCCCATGCCGTTTTTATCAATGAACTTCTATGTGTATTGTCGGGCCGGTAATGCATTAATAGCCGCGAGTAGTTTTAAATGACTTTTTTTCCTTTGAAATGTAATTTTGCTGTCAGACTGTTCTAAACATGGGAAACATGCGCCCCTTTACAGGCATACTATAGACACCCCCCAGGTACGAAATTTAAAGGAATATTACACTTTTATTGTTTCACTTTAAGCATTATTAAAATCACTGCTCCCGAAAAAACTGCCGTTTTTAAAACTTTTTTTGCATTGATCCATGTCCCCTGGGGCAGGACCCAGGTCCCCAAACACTTTTTATGACAATACCATGAATATAAGCCTTTAAAATTAGCACTTTTGATTTCTCCCATAGACTTTTAAAGGGTGTTCTGCGGCATTCGAATTTGCCGCGAATACCCCAAATTGTTCGCTATTCAGCGAACCTGCGAACAGCCAATGTTCGAGTCGAACATGAGTTCGACTCGAAGCTCATCTCTAGCCCTCACCATTGGGGGTTTGGGTGCTTTGGGGCAAGGGGGGCTCTGCGCTCCTCACCCCAAGGCAGCTTGTCCCCATGTTGATGGGGACAAGGGCCTCTCCCCGACATCCCTGGGCTGTGGTTGTCAGGGTCTGTGGCCGGAGGCTTAACGGTATCTGGGAGCCCCCTTTATCAAGGGGGCCTCCAGATCCCGCCCCCCCAGTGTATGGGAAAAATAGGCAGTGTAGTGTGATGAAAAACAAGAGACTGTTTTGATAAGTCCTTTATTAAAAATCTTCCCTAGATCTTCTCCCTCCGGTCTTCGCCACCAACCCGGTCCTCTTCCAACCCTGTCTTTGTGCCAGCTCCGCTCTCTGCTGGTTCTTATATAGCAATGGGTGTGGCCATCCAGTGATCTCACCATTAGACCCTGCTCCTTGTGACGTAACAAGGGGCCGGGTCTCATGGTGACGTCACCTAATGGCCACGCCCCATTGCGCTCTAACAACCGGCATAAAGAGGTGCTGGCACAAAGACAGGAGACGGTGTCGGAGGAGGACTGTCAGCGGCGGAAAAGACCAGAGAAAGATTTTTAATAAAGGACTTGTCAAAACCGTCTCTTGTTTTTATTTACACTACACAGCCTTTTTTTGGGGTGAATGGCTAGGGGTACATACTCATTCACATATGGGGGGGTGGGATCTGGAGGCCCCCTCGTCTCCTTCTCTCCCCCCTTTCTTGACCTGCCAGGTTGCATGTTCGGATAAGGGTCTGGTATGACTTTCGAGGGGGACCCCACATCATCTTTGTTTTTTGTTTTTTTTCATCATGAACTGACTTGGATGCGACTACCATTCAAATTAATGGGCTGAAATTGTTGATTAATGCTGTGTCTTAATGTTTACAAGCATTTGGTGTTTTAAATGCTGGTTAACTACAGTGCTGAATGCGATTCATGTGCTTTCAAAAAAACTTTAGTAAACTCAACTGCCTCTAAACTACTATAAAGGACTGAGTGTACATGTACACATAGGATAACATTGAGGAGAGTTCAGGGGCTGCTGTAAAAAATGCCAACTGCTCCTAAACCTGAGTTTAGCAGGTACAGTGTACATGAGGCCTTAGGCCAAAAAGTTACATTTTGGTCTCATCTGACCATCTTCTTCCACATGTTTGTTTTGTCCCCCACATGCCTTCTCGCCGACTAGACTAATTTCAACAATTACTTTCCTCTTGCCACTCTTCCATAATGGCCAGATTTGTGGAGTGCACGCCTAATAGTTGTCCTTTGGACAGATTTTCCCACCTGAGCTGTGGATCTCTGCAGCTCCTCCAGAGTTACCATGGGCCTCTTGGCTGTTTCTATGATTAATGCTATCCTTGTCCGCCCTGTCAGTTTATGTGGACGGCCATGTCTTGGTAGGTTTGTAGTTGTGCCATACTCTTTCCATTTTCGGATGATGGATTGAACAGTGCTCCATGAGATGTTCAAAGCTTGTGATGTTTTTTTTATAACCTAACCCTGCTTTAAACTTCTTCACAACTTTATCCCTGACCTGTCTGGTGTGTTCCTTGGCCTTTATGATGATTGTTCACTAAGGTACTTTAACAAACCTCTGAGGGCTTCACAAAATGTCTGTATTTATACTGAGATGAAATGACACCCAGGTGGACGCTATTTACTAATTGGGTTACTTTTGAAGGCAATTGATTCCACTAGATTTTAGTTAGGGGTATCATTGTAAAGGGTGCTGAATACAAATGCAGGCCACTCTTTTTTACATATGTATTTGTTAAAAATTATGAAAATCATTTATTTTCCTTTCACTTCACAATTATGTGGCACTTTGTGTTGGTCCATCACATAAAATCCCAATAAAATGCGTTTACATTTTTGGTTGTAACATGACAAAATGTGGAAAATGTTTAGGGGTATGAATACTTTTTCAAGGCACTGTACATCTTAAATTTCTGCATATACGGTACCTGTCTATGGTGACAGTGTGTGTACAAATATTTATTTTGAAATCATAATTATATAAATAATCTGGTTGGTATTCTCCTGTTTTTCAGTAAAAGCAGGTGGTGGCAGTTTAAGCGCTTCCGGACTGCCCACTGCACATTTACCGTGTATACTCGTATAAGCCGAGTTTTTCAGCACATTTTTGTTCGGCTGAAAGTGCCCCCCTCGGCTTATACTCGAGTCAAGCACTTTTCTGGTGCAAAGAATTACATTTTCCGAACCGACTTTGGGGTCCCGTATCTTGGGGCCACTTGGTGCTAGGAACCCCAAATTTGGTATGCCAACCCAGTGGAACTAGTACTACAACATATCCAAAGCGGCCTTGAGATATGGGGCCCCAAAATTGGTTCAGAAAATGTCATTCTCTGCTGCAGAAAAGTGCTTGACATTTTCTGAACTGAATTTGGGGCCCCGTCTCTCGGGGCCACTTAGTGCTAGGAACCCCAGCTTTGGATATGTTGTATTGCTAGTTCCACTGGGTTTGCACACCCAGTTTGGGGTTCCTAGCACCAAGCGGCCCCGAGATATGGGGCCCCAAATTCGGTCAACTGTGTCCATTTGCAGCAATGTCATTTCGGGACTCTTTGGGTCCAGAGACCCCAAATTTTGGCTGCAGCTAGGGGACATCTAGGAACCCTTAACTACCGAGTTTGAAGTTCGGGGGCCCTATGGCTGCAAATGGGCACAGTGAAGCTGCAAATGGGCAATGTTGACCTTCTTTTCCACTTACAGTAGCTCCGCATTTCTCACCCTAGGCTTATACTCGAGTCAATAAATTTTCCCAGTTTTTTGTGGTAAAATTAGGTGCCTCGGCTTATATTCGGGTCGACTTATACTCGAGTATATACGGTACTGTGAAAAACAAGAGAAGGGTGCACTGACCTAATGCAATTCCAATGGAAACGTTTATTGAAGAGTAAAAAGTGACATAAAACATACTCACAAATGTAGGTGGTCCAGGACACGTTCTGGTCTCCTTGGAGTTTTCCAGCAGTCTTAGAAGCGTTCGGTTCATGTTGTTCTTTGACATGCATATGTATGTTAAAGAACAATATAAACCGAATTCTTCTAGGACTGCTGGAAAACTCCAAGGAGACCAGAACGTGTCCGTGATGGCTAGGCTAGGTATGTTTTTTGTCACTTTTTACTCTTCAATAAATGTTTTTAATTGAATTGCACTAGGTCAGTGTTTTTTGTTGTTGTTTTCTAGTACTTTTGGATACCCATGGTCCTGAGAAGGCAGCAAGACTCAAAGTGTGGATAAAAAAGATTAAGAGATATGCATCTCCTTCCCTTGAGTATAATGCCTAAATGCAGGAGAGTTACTTTGTATCTTGGTTTTCGCACATTTACTGAGGCAGGACGGTCCTGCTGCATGTAACCGCATACCTGTACGTTGTTTCCTCCTCGGGGTCTGGGGCACATGTGCCACCGGCGACCCGTTCCTACTGTGATCGGAGACAGCGGGAGCCAATCAGCGTAAACAAGGCAGACCGCCGTTCTGTCAGAGAGGAAGAGAGATATCTTGTGTTCCTGCTAATCAGGAACACAGATCTCTCTCTTCCTCCAGTTAAACCATCCCACACACATTTAGAAATCGCTACCTAGGATCACACTTAACCCTTTGATTGCCCCTGATGTTAACACCTTCCCTGCCAGTGTATTTTATACAGTGACGGTGCATATTTTTATAGCACTGATCACTATATTGGTGTCATTGGTCCCCAAAAAGTTTGACTTGGTTTCCAATTTGTCCACTGCAATGTATTAGTCTCATTAAAAATCGCTGATCGCCGCCATTAATAGTAAAAATAAAAATATCCCATAGTTGTAGATACGATAATGTTTGCGCAAACCAATCAATATACGCTTATTGGTATTTTCCTTTACCAAAAATATGTAGCAGAATACATATTGGCCTAAATTGATGAAGAAATTAGATTTTTTTATATTTTGTTTTTTTGGATATGTTTTATAGCAGAAAGTAAAAAATATTGTTTTTTGTTTTTTTTTATTTATTTTTGTTAATCAAAATTGCTGGTCTTTTTTTGTTAATAGCACAAGAAAAACAAACCCAAAAAAGAGGTGATAAAATACCACTAAAATAAAGCTCTATTTGTGGGGGAAAATAGGACATAAATTTTGTTTGGGTACAGCGTCGCATGAACGCGCATTTGTCAGTTAAAGCTACGCAGTGGCGAATCACAAAATATGGCCTGGTCTTGTGGGGGGGACCTTCCGGGGCTGAAGTGGTTAAAAGGTTAATTGCTTAGTTAAATTACCCAGTGACAATCGCTCTCAAGCTGCTGGCATGTAGATTGTTGTCTTGTGAGCTGGAGAATCTTTGTGCAGGGTGCCGGTGAGATTGGCATTGTTGCATACTAAGTGACAGCACCGTGTGAGGTTGACCAGTCTTTTTCACTAGTTGGTAAAAAAGGGCAGTCGTCTGATACCGTGTTCATCAGACAGCACTGCCTCTGTTACTAAAACTTTCCCACTATAAGTTGCGTTGTTTGGTAGTGGGAGTATGTAAAAGGGAATTTAGCTCAGGAAATGTAAAGGAAGATTTACTTTGAGGCATGTGCATGACATAGTTACTAGATTTAGTACTTGTTTATACTGTCATACAGGAGTCTTTAACTTTATGTTAATATTTTGAAAATGGTAATTCCTTTTTCTGATTTTAGCTTTGTCTTGGATTTCTTTTACAGTTGCACGAGATGAAATGACAGACATCACAACAGAGAAGAGGCCACTTAGCCAGCCCTTACATGGATCACAAAGTGATATTCTTAGAAATGCAACAGATTTTCTTTTGCTTTCAAATGACTCCAAGCCAAAGCTTATGACTCCTGATGCATTCATGACCCCTAGTGTCCAAGCTTCACAGGTAACCCACTATAACCAGACTTTTTTATGTCCACTTGTGTAGGGATAGCAAGTTAGAGGAAATCTCCTTAATGGATACTTAGCCCAGAATGAAACCAAATTTGATATGAAGCCTTTCTTGTGCTATAAAAAAAACATTTGAATTACTTTCTTTTGCCTTTTTGGAGGGTTTCCCCACACTAAATGACCATGAGCACTAGTTCTGAGGATAGGAAGTTTAAATATCAAGTTTCACAATTTCTTATGACAGATGAGATCTAAACAGCTGTGAAAATCTGACAGAAGTTATAAAACTTTCTCATGATTATTAAATGAAAATGCTTGAGCTGAAATTGTACTTTAATATTGTTTTTCCTATTTAATTTTGTGTCTGCAGTGTGGCATTATGTAATTGCTGGTAATAAGCACTCTTGGTTTAACAGTTGGTACTAAGTAACTGTTGTCTAACACCATGGAGAAAATACTTTTTTTTATTTGTACAGTACAAGACACATGTCTGGTGTGTGTGTGGGGTACCTCTGGATTGCCTGAAGTGAAAATTGATTCTGATGGATCTACCATAAAGCGAGTTCTCTTTCAAAGAAGCAGATCAGTTAAAGTTGACCCTGTTCTGGTTCTAGACAGCTACCTCTCTCATAGTGATAAAGGAAGCACACACCAGCTGGTAAATACTTAGGTGTGTACTGAGGAGCATCTGGTTCAAACGTTCATCTCACTTAAAAGACCTTTTTGAAACATTAAATGGTTAAGAGCAGCTTTGAACAAGAAGCTGAATCTTTGGTCTTTAAAGGTGGACTATATGCAGCCACCTTCAGGTGACTGGACACTGTCAAAAATGAAGTGAAGGATCATCCCCATTATAAACTTCTCCCGACTCCCGGCATAGATCATTTTTTTGCTAGTGCCCTAAGTGATGGGGTTCTTATTTCTGAGAAAAGTATAGTTCTTTTATTTTATTTTTTTTTGTTCTCAAGATTCTACTTTCACAGTTCCCCACACCCTGGTAATGTGTCCGTTAAAGTCTACATGATTAGAAAATTCAGTATGTTAGTGGATGAAAAACTGTCTCAAAAAACGTATTCAGAAAGTAGCAGTTACTTATTCATACTTTAGAATGGTCTAGGTTATTAGTGGTATACCCCAAGATTCAGTGTTGAGACCCTTACTTTTTAATATATTTATAAATGATATAGCGTTTGGGATTAAAATGACTATTTCAGTATTTGCAGATAACATCAAGCTATGTAGTGTAATATCATCCATACAGGGTTTCCAACTTACAAGCAGACCTCAGTGCACTGTTTAATTGGGAAACTATGTGGCAAGAGGTTTAATGATGAGAAATGTAAAGTTACATTGGGTATAGAAAAGCATCACCCCCTTTAAAGCCAGACACAGTTTTTGTTTCATTCAGCTGTATTTACTAGTGCAACTTATAACATCCAAGTGAAAGATATAACACCAACATCTTCAAAACTGACATAAGGTGGGTGATCCTTTTTCCAACTCCATGATTCTTTTTTTTTTTAAATTTTTTTCTGACATGTTGGTGTTATATCTTTCACTTGGATGTTATAAGTTGCACTAATATATACAGCTGGATAAAAAAAAAATCATTTTAGGATGGGTTGATTCTTTTCTATACCCACTGTATGGGCTTGGGGGCTAAGGCCTGGATTTGTTCCTAAATGCACAAAATGTAACTGGAGATTAACATTTAAAGGTAACAACATCAAGGGTTGATGACCCAGGGACTCGAGTCAAGTACTTCGAGGGTCTTTTTTTTTTTTTGCTTTACTTTGGATCAACTGTGAGTATAGAATTGTGTAAATGGAAGTTTGCTTGTGTGTGTGTGTGTGTGTGTGTGTGTGTGTTTTTTTTATGGTTGAACTAGATAGAATTGTGTCTTCTTTTCAACCAGATGAACTTTGGGAGATTCCTGACTGCACCTCAACCACTGCAGCTCCTTTCTGCAGCTTCTCTGTTGGTTGACTCCCTGGCTGAGCCTTGGGAAACTTTGTCTGAATATCCGCAGGGTTCAATACAGGTCATAGGCTGTCTGTGGTGGAGCCCTGTCCCTTAAGACTCCTTCGGGGTATGCCTGTTGAGATATCGGAAGCCAGGATAGGCCTGGTCCTTTACATTCTTTTTCTGGAAGAAGGCAATCTGCTGTTGTAAGTTCAGACTATAGCCTTATCCAGATTTAAAGGTGCCGGCTCAGGTGGCCTCTTAAGCTTTCAAACAGCTATTGGCTTCGGAGACTGGGCTGGTTCTCTGTTGTGACCGACAGCTGATAAGATTTCCCTGTTTACTTCCCGTACAATGACCTAGCCATACACAGCCATGATCCTCTCCAGCTTTGCACAATGTCTCACTGTACACTGTTGTTCAGAGGCCTAAGGTGACCCAGTCACAGATAGCCAGTGACTCCTCCTTTGTTGCAGTGGTTTTTGAGTGACCCTTGTAGGTAATGTCTGACTGGCTACTTTTTAAATCGATCTGTGGTGACCTTGTAATGCATGGGCATTTAATATTTATGCTCTGCCGTGCTTTGTCCTCTTATTTGTAATGCACCATTGTTTTCTGTTTGTTCAGTGGCCCATGGTGACCCTGTTATGCATGGACATTAACCCTTACTGATCTGCATTTTGTGAGTAAGCATTGTTATCTTTCACCGTGTCTTGGTTGTTTAGTGACCTTTGGTGACTCAGTCACATATAGCCAATTGACTACCCTTCTCTGCAGTGCTTTGTGTGTACCTTTGTGGGTACTGTACACTGTTTTTACAGTGACCTGCATGATCTTGTCATGCACGGCCATTGGGGGTGCGACGGATCAAAAATCTCACGGATCGGATCGATCCTCGGATCAGAGTCACGGATCGGATCGATCCTCGGATCAGCATAAAAAAAAACCAAAAAAAAAAACCACACAAATCTTGTTACACCCACCGGAGTTTTAGATTTAAAAGCCATTTTCAACACAAAACTGAGCTTATATGCATAAATACAGTATTTGTGCATATGAGCTCAGTTTTGTGTTGAAAATGGCTTTTAAATTTAAAACTCCGGTGGGTGTAACAAGATGTCCACTTGCCCCCTTCTCACTCTATCATTATTGTACTGTGCAGGAGTGTGGGGTGTAGCAAGATGGCGGCGACGAAATGTCACTTCCTGTCGAGACAGCGGCCACTTCCGGGTATACCAAGATGGCCGCCGCTCCGGAGCTAGGCCGAAGCCGGGGCCTTTCCTATGGCTGAGGCCCGAAAAACGATCCGTTGCACCCCTAAGGGCCATTACTCCTGCTGCTCTGTGGTGCATACTGAGGGGGGGCACTGTGAATACTGAGGGGGTTTACTTTGAGTAAACTCAAGGGCACTGTGAGAAACCAAGGGTTTACCATAAGCAACACTTTCTCAAATATATCAGGGCAAAGAAATGGCACTGAAAAAATAAATAAAAGAAAATAAGAGCGTTTGATTATCCCAATTCAAATTTGTGGTTGACATCCTACAGGAGTGATGATGCGACATGGTGCACATCCTGCTCCATGTATACTTTTTTTAACAACTGTTTGAGGGCAAATGCTGCTATGCAAGTTGTTAACAAGTTTGTTTGGAAGCCCAGATTCTGAATCTAAAAAATCCACTTGCAACACTGCAAAGTCTCAACAATCTGAAGAGGAGTTTGACCCTACCCATCAGGTGCTGGCTGGGGTCAGTAAAGATGAGGGTGGCGATATGTAGATGCAGATGCCAGAGTTGGGTAGCCAGGGTAAAATTCAAAGATGGGGTAGAGGGAAAAGTGTTAGGCTAGTTCTGAGTTGACAGATCCCAATAAATGTACGGGATATCTGCTCGGGAATGGCATTGCTGAAATAGAACACCTCTCTTCGCTGCTAGGGGAACACCTACTCCAGTAAGGATGGGGTCAGGGGTACAAGCACAGATACACACACCATACTGATGGTAAGAGACTGAATTATTAGAACAGAGCAATCTGTCACATAGACCGCGATCGCCAACGAGTAGGTTATTTACCAGGTGCTTGGGTTCGTTAAAATGTGGATCCGATGAACAGATTGTTGTGTGGGGCTGGGGAGGACCCAGCTGTTATAGTACATACTTGTGCAAGTGACGAAGTTAGGTTAAGATGTAGTGGCCTTAAGTCCTCGTTCACACCGTGTGACTTGTCATGTGATATGACCGGTCAAATCGAACTACCAGTCGCACCCTATTGTCTGCAATGGAACTGTTCGTTGTGATGCCAACTTTGCGGTGCTGCACTGATTTGAAAAAGTAGTTTCGCCACTACTTTTGGCGATTATAGGTGCCACTTGCATATCTGTGCATGAAGTATCACAGAGGCCAGCCAAGTCACACTGACATGCGGCATTGAAATTGTGCGATTTCAATTGAAGTTGCACGATTTGAAACCCCTAATTAGTGTGAACCAGGGTTAAAAATGATTTCAGGCACTTAGGTTCTACATTAGAGGACCTCCAAGGTAGTAGTTTCAAAAATCGGGAAGTCACGTGACAAGTGAGGCAACACGTTGGGACGGAGCCAATGAAGTCACTTCCGGTGTCTGAGACTCGGAGGTCATGGTGAGGAGGCGATCTGACAGTTTTATATCTACATGTTATTACCAAGTGGCGTTTTTGTAAGTGTTTTTAATATATTAATAAAATATACCTGTTAGAAGGCATATTACACTATGAGCCTGTTCTTTTATATACCCTGAGTACCTGTCTGAAATGGAGCTTGTGCAGTTGTATCTATTTAGGCATATCACAAGTGGAGTTTACCGGCTTGGAGGCATACGAGGCCAACAGTGTAACATCTTAAAGACATTGTATGACCTGTAGTGGGTCATGAAGGATGGTGAACGGGCACTGCGGCCTCCTTCTGAAGACCTGAAGGAGGCTGCGCCTCCGAAACATGTTGTCGTGGCAACCGCTCTGCTAGCTGGGAGAAGTTACTTCACTCGGTCTTCCTTATACGGCCATGAGTGACGTCATGCTGCGTCGGCTGGACCGTGCGAGTGTTATACAGCAAACACAGCATGACATGAGGAGGAAGCGCAGTTCGCTCTGACATTCCCCCATCCATATCACTCGTTTTTGGGAGGCTATCCATTCATTCAGACCAGGAGAGGAGACATCCACTTTGCTGTACATGCGACCCTCTGATCCATGTTTGTGAGTGTAACCCTTTTTAACTTGAATCTGCATTTTTGCCATTAAACAGTATTACACTAGGGCAGCCTTGCGCTCTCTTCTCTTTGTACTTTTCAGATCAAGTCCGCCACCCTGTGGATTCTTGAGAGAGCTGCAGCACCAAGAGCTAAGAGAACTTTTTTATACAGACTGTTATATTTTGTGTGTTGCTTATGGGAACGACGCTAGTTTGGTGTTTTTTGTGTGTTTTAGATGAATTACAAAAACTTTGGATGCGTTTTTCAGCAAACAGTGTACAAGTATATGGAAATTAGTAGCAACATTAAAACACACACACATAGGTTGAACTGGAAGGACCGGTGCCTTTATTCAACCTTACTAACTATGTATGTAACTGTATCTGCATTCTTCAAGAATGACCTCTTTTAAAGCCTGGATGCTGGATTTAGAGTGATGCTCAACTTGTCTCTTCAGAATTCCTCATAGGTGTTTGGGTTCAGATTAGGAGACATACTTGGTCACTGAATCACTTTCACCCTGTTCTTCTTCAGAAATGCAACAGTAGCCTTAAATGTGAGTTTTGGATCATTGTCGTGTTGGAAAAGTGCATGACCAAGGCCACGAAGTGATTGTAGCACCTTCTCTTTCAATCTAGAGCAGTACATCTGTGAATTCATGATACATCAATGAAATGTAGTCGTCGTCTTTTTCTGCATAGGCCCGGCCAAATTCTAGGTGGGCTTTTTTGTGCATGGGCTTTAGGAGAGGCTTCCTTCGTGGACGACATCCATGCATGCCATTCCTCTGCAGTGTATGCCGTATTGTGTCACCGGAAACAATCACTGCAGTTGGGTTTTCTACTTCTTTAGCTAACTGCAGTGAACTTGCATAGCGATTTTTCTCAGCCCTTCCCATCAGAAGACTCTCTCCTGTCGAGGTCTTTATTTCCATGGATGGCATTGGTATTTCTGTGATATGGTTGCAGTTCCATCTTTACGTTTTTTCGTATCACTTTTGCTACAGTATTGTGACTGATAAGTAGAGCTTTGCTGATCTTCTTGTAGCCTTCATCTTTCTTGTATAAAGAAATGATATTCTTTCTTTTCCATGTGGTGCCATTGCTGACAGCTTGAAATGAGAAGAGGTTTTCTTTAACCACCTCAATACAGTGCATGTTCTCCCCTTCCCGCCAAAGCCATTTTTCAGCTTTCAGCGCTGTCACACTTTGAATGACAATTGCGTGATCTTACAACACTGTACCCAGATGAAAATGTTATCATTTTTTCCCCACAAATAGAGATTTCTTTTGGTGGTATTTGATCACCTCTGCGGTTTTTATTTTTGCGCTATAAACAAAAGAGTGACAAGTTTGAAAAAAAACAATATTTTTTACTTTTTGCTAGAATATCCAATTTTTTTTTTTTTTAAACAAATTTTTTCCTCAGTTTAGGCCAATACGTATTCTTCTACATATTTTTGGTAAAAAAAAATCGCAATAGGCGTATATTGATTGGTTTGCGCAAAAGTTCTAGCATCTACAAAATAGGGGATAGATTTATAGCATTTTTATTAATTTTTTTTTACTAATAATGGCTGCGATCTGCGATTTTTATCGTGACTGAGATATTGCGGCGGACATATCGGACACTTTTGACACATTTTTGAGACCATTTACATTCATACAGCGATCCGTGCTATAAAAATGCATTGATTACTGTATAAATGTGACTGGCAGGGAAGAGGTTAACACTAGGGGGCTGACCGACGGGTTAATTATGTTCCTAGGGAGTGATTCAAACTGTAGGGGGAGGGGATTCACAAGGGGAGGAGACCAATCGGTGTTCCTCTGTACTGAGAACACACCATCGGTCTCGTCTCCTCTGACAGGACCTGGATCTGTGTGTTTACACACACAGATCCACGGTCCTGCTGTGTTACCGAGCAATCGCGGGTGCCTGGAGGACATTGTGGCCGCCGGGCACGCTCATAGAGTCCCCAGTGACACGGCGGACGCACGCAAGTGCCGCCACCGGCGCGCGCACAATCCCTGGTGGGCTGGGAAGGCAAGGGCGTCATATGACGCCCTCCCCCAACGAGAGCCGCGCCGCCTGGCCATCAGTTGACAGCTGGCGGTCGGCAAGCAGTTAAGTAACACCCTTTTATAATCAACTGTCTGCCGGACACCTTTTTAATAAATAATTATACTCCCCTGTAGATGAATTCTTGTTAATTAGGATTTAGTTGTCTAAAATTTAGCTTTGCTCCTAAGACTTTCATTAGGGTGTATTCATTTTTGCAACATAGCCTTGAATGAATTTGTTAGGAAAAATACTGTGTGCAAAGTAACAAATCTTGTTTTCAATCGATGACCTGCATTTGTGGAAGTATTTTGTAGTATAGTGTCTTATAGAAATAAATGTTGATTTTGAAAGGAAAGTAAAGGTTTTCTGACAAATCTGTTGGGTGTACTCATTTATGCTGAGCACTGTATGTACAGTGGGTAAAATAAGTATTCGGCACATCAACATTTTTCTAGGTAAATATATTTCTAAAGGTGCTATTGACATGAAATTTTCACCACGTCGGTAACGACCCATGCAATCCATATATACAAAGAAACCAAAACAAATACGTTCAGAAATTAAATATGTGTAATAAAATGGAATGACAGAGGGAGAAAGCATTGAACACATGAAGAAAGGGAGGTCCAAAAAATTCACAGAAAGCCAAAACACCAGCTGAAATCTATAAGTAATTAGAAAACAGTTCAAATTAATATCAGCTGATTGAGTCTCAACTGATGGCCTATAAAAAGGGGTCTCATTACCAAGGTGTCACACAAGAAACATCTCATGATGGGTAAAAGCAAAGAGCTCTCTCAAGACCTTGACAACCTTATTGTTGCAAAACATACTAATGGCATTGGTTGCATAAGGTGAGCACTGTTTGGGTTATAAACTGGCCATGACCAGGTGCTTCTCACAAGATTTCTGGCAGAGGAGTGAAAAGAATTATCAGAAGATTGCTCCAAGGACCACTTGTGGCAAGCTTCAGAAAGACCTGATATTAGCAGGTGCAATTGCTTCAAAGAAAACTGTTAGTAATGCACTCAACTGTCATGGCCTGTTTGCACACTCACCACGCAAGACTCAATTTCTGAAGAAAAAGCATGTGAAGCTTGTTTAAAGTTTGCTGCATTAACATTAAGACACGCCTGTGAAATACTGGGAGAATATAGTCTGGCCAGATACCAAAAGGAAACTCTTTGGATGCCATAATACACACCATGTTTGGAGGTCAAATGGCACTGCACATCACCCTAAAAATACCATACCAACAGTGAAGTTTGGATGTGGGAACATCATGGTGTGATGCTGTTTTTAAGCATATGGTACTGGAAAACTTCATGTCATTGAAGGAAGCATGAATGGAAAAATCTAACAAGACATTCTTGATAAAAATCTGCTGCCATCTACCAGGATGACTAAGATGAAACAAAGGAAACTCAAAATTGGTTTCAAAGAGAAATTAAAGCTGCTAGAATGGCCCAGCCAATCACCTGACTTAAATACAATAGAAAATCTATGGAAAGAACAAAAGATCAGAGTTTATAGAAGAGGCCCACGGAACCTTAAATATTTGAAGACTGTAGAAGAATGGGCCAAAATCACACCTGAGCAATGCATGCGACTAGTTTATCCATACAGGAACATCTTAAAGCTGTCATTACCAGTTGTGACAGGAGTCAATGGTGGGGTTTGTGGAACTCCGCTCACCTTGGAGAGCTCTGGAAACTCAGTGTCCAGCTTCCCCGGCCCCTCTTATGTGTAAATCAACCTGCGTCCATTAGGGGTGCAGGGTGCCTGAGAACCCCACTATGATCTGTGCTATTTAGACATACTCTACAGCCACACTGGAATGTTGTATATATGTATATATTGTGTATTCTCATGCTCTTGTGGACTCTTTGCTGTGTTCGTTTGTGGTGGGGTTGTATTCCAATGTTCTATTGTGTCTGTCTGCCTTGGATATTATGGGATGTGTATGTAAATTAGCTGTGAGATTGGTGGGGGCAAATTCCTCCAACAGCTCTCCCTGCTGATAAGACTGTTTACTGATGAGAAATCTGAATACACATGACCGGTGTGTCTATTGTGATTGGATATTTTGCCCCGCCCTGATTCCAAGGGTGGGCAAGTGTCTCTGAGTTATATGTCTGTTGTAACATGTGCTTGAATAAAGCAGTTTGATGTTGTTCACCCTACACTGAATTACGGCTGGTGACTGGGTGTGCTAAAGGGTCTTCGATAGTGCTGGTTCTGCACAAAGGAAGCATTTACGGCGGACTTAGTCTTATTGAGGACAAGGGTTCATCACACCAGTAAAGGATTTTGTACGCAGTATTAAATACCATATTAGCGTATAACACGCACCCCTTTCCCCTTAAAAACAGGGGAAAATCGTGGGTGCATGTTTTACACCGATCCCTGCCCTCTCTGAGGCAAGAGGAGAGAGCGCCGCTGAATTACATAGAGCCGCGATCTCCTGTGTACCCAGCACTTCATCACTCACAGCCACGCCTCCTGGCCCCCGTATTGGGCCACTGTTCTATCACATGAGCAGGGCCAGGAGGCGTGGCTGCGCCGGGTACACAGGAGATCGTGGCTCTCTGTAATTCAGCTGCGCTTGCTCCTCCTCTTCCCTCGGAGACAGCAGGGATAATCCAACACTGGCGAAGCTGCAATGATGGGAAAGGTGAGGCTGCAGATGGGCACTGAACAGGCTGCATTGTTGGTCAATTTATAGGCAGCAAATGGGCACTCAACAGGCTGCATTGTTGGTCAATTCAATGGCTGCAGTTGGGCAGTTAACAGGGTGCATTGATGGGCAATTTAGAGGCTGCAGATCAGCACTGAGCAGGGTGCATTGAAGAGCTGTGAATAAAAAAAGGGTTTTGCCTGGATCAACCACCAATAAATAGATTGTAGATAATGAGATCAGATATTCATCCACAATTGGATGCAGTTTGGGTTGCCATATAAACCATACAAAACAACTAGGAGAAAGAGATTCCCCCAAAGAAGGCAATTACCCAAACACCATCTGCAAAAAACAATAGGTTTATTAGTAGTAGTTTAATAAACCTATTGTTTTTTGCAGATGGTGTTTGGGTAATTGCCTTCTTTGGGGGAATCTCTTTCTCCTAGTTGTTTTGATGAGCTGTGACACTTACTTTGCTTCAAAGTTCTTTATTTAAAATGTAAGTTTTTTTCCTTTAAACTTCCCTCCTAAAATTGGGGTGCGTGTTGTAAGCCAATAATTATGGTCCCTGTGTCATTCCATTTTATTACACATAACTTAACCACTTGCCTACTGGGCACTTTAAACCCCCCTCCTGCCCAGACCAATTTTCAGCTTTCAGCGCTGTCACACTTTGACAATTACTCAGTCATGCAACACTGTACCCAAATGAATTTTTTGTCCTTTTTTTCATACAAATAGAGCTTTCTTTTGGTGGTATTTGATCACCTCTGGGTTTTTTATTTTTTGCGCTATAAATGAAAAAAGACCAAAAATTTTGAAAAAAAAACCACATTTTTCTTAGTTTCTGTGATAAAATTTTGCAAATTAGTAATTTTTCTTCATAAATTTTGGCCACAATTTATACTGTTACATATCTTTAGTAAAAATAACCCAAATTAGTGGATATTATTTGGTCCGTGTGAAAGTTAGAGAGTTTACAAGTTATGGTGCAAATCATAAAAAATTGATCACACCTGATGTACTGACGGCTCATTTCTTGCGACCCGAACAAGTCAGGCAAGTACAAATACCCCCCAAATGACCCCTTTTTTGAAAGTAGACATTACAAGGTATTTGGTAAGATGCATGGTGAGCTTTTTGATGTTGTCATTTTTTCCCACAATTCTTTGCAAAATGAAGATTTTTTTTTCCCCCCACAAAATTGTCATTGTAATAGGTTATTTCTCTCTCATGGTATGTGTATACCACAAATAACACCCCAAAATACATTCTGCTACTCTTCCTGAGTATTACGATACCACATGTGTGTGAGTTTTTCACAGCCTGGCCACATAGAGAGGCCCAACATGCAGGGAGCACCATCAGGTGTTCTAGGAGCATAAATTACACATGTAACTACCTATTACACTTTTGAAGGCCCTGGAGCACCAGGACAATGACACGTGACACTGACGTGGCACTGATGACAGATGGCACTGACACTGATGTGGCACTGATGACAGATGGCACCAATATGTGGCACTGATGACAGGTGACACTAATACGTGGCACTGATGACAATTGACACTAATATGTGGCACTGATGACAGATGGCACTAAGTGGCACTGATGACAGATGGCACTAAGTGGCACTGATGACAGATGGCACTAAGTGGCACTGATGACAGGTGGCACTGATGACAGATGGCACTATGTGGCACTGATGACAGATGGCAGTGACAGGGACAGATGGCACTGGGGATAGATGGAATGGACATGATAGTTGGGACAGATGGCAGTTTGACACTTTATTCTCGTTTTTTTTTTTTTTTTTTTTTACTTACCGCCACAGCGGTTCATTCTCCCTCCTCACACGCTGTCTGTGTGAGGAGGGAGAGCCGCAGAATACCGGCGATGAGAGATGATCTCATATGTAAACATATGAGATCGTCTCTCATTGGCACAGCTGATTGCGCTGAAAACGGCCGCTATGATTGGCCGTTTTCAGCGATCTGTGACTGGCTGTGTCCGAGGGACACGGCCAGCACAGAACTTCCCAGATGCGCACCCGCGGGAGCGCGCAACGCAGAAGTAAACACCAGGACGTCCAGGGACGGCCGCCCGGCAGATAGCGTCTGCGCTGCAGCCGTCTTTCGGCGCGAAGTGGTTAATTTCTGAACGTATTTGTTTTGGTTTCTTTGTATGTATGGAGTGCATGGGTTGTTACCGACATATGATGAAAATTTCATGTCAATAGCACCTTTTGATATGTATTTACCTACAAAAAAGGGGACCTGTTGAATACTTATTTTAGCTAGGATCCCGAAATCCAGGTGTGAAAAACTTGTTGCATCTTTCCCAAAAAGACTCATGGCTGTATTAGATCAAAAGGGTGCTTCTACTAAATACTGAGCAAAGGGTCTGAATTCTGTGTTTTTCTGTCAATATGGGGTGCTGTGTGTACATTAATGAGGAAAAAAATGAACGTAAATGATTTTAGCAAATGACTGCAATATAACAAAGAGTGACAATTTTAAGGGGGTCTGAATACTTTCCGTCCCCACTGTACCTCTAAAATGTTTGTATAATAAACAGCTTTTTTCTGTAGGATAAAGTTTATTGACTGTTTAGAATGTGGTACCCCTATTAGATTTATGATTTTATTAGTGCCCCTCCTTTATTTCCCCCACAGTATTTTGGGTTTCCAAGCTTTCCTCATTCTCTGCACTTTTGCTAAAAACACCCATTAATCCTTTTAGAGTGGCTATGTATTATGCATCCTAATCTAATGTCTCAAAGTGAACCTGTCGCTTAGCCAATTTTATTACTTAGGGGTCTAGTTTACCCCCTTGTGAAAGCAATAAAGGTAAATCAGAAAAAATTGCTATAAAAAGATTAACTAAAATTTGGAAGGCCTCCCTGCTTCCATGTACACACAGATTTAACCTCAAACAATCGTATAAGGAGAGCATGCATTTGTAAACCGCAATTGCATAAAGCTTACTGAGTATGAATGCACACAGCAAAATAAGAATATTAATTCTAGGGCTTTTATTTGTGGTTAAAGTGGAACTAAAGGTACTAAACTTACATCTTCAAGAACAGTCCGAAGTACGTGAGCGGACCCACGCTGGCATCTTCTACTCGGGGGTTAGTGAAAATAAATGCAAAAAATATTTTTTTTTAATGCACTGCAAACACGCTGTGGGCTCATTTAGGCCCCTTTCACCCTAGCGGTCCGATCGGGTCCACCTGTCAGGCCTCCTCTATGGAGCATCAGGCGCAAACGGACATGTGTCCATTTACACTCGCTTACATCCAATCCACCACAAACATATGGATGGGGATCCATTCCTCTTCTGTCAAGTAGATCAGATTGAATAGCAGTCAGGTGTAAACGGACAAGCAGTTTATTTACATCTGACTGCCCATAGATGAGAACGGCTGTGTCTTTATCCGCTCTGCTCAGTGAGGAATAGCGGACAAATCCCCCTCTGGTCAAGCAAACTCCTGGTGGCGTGAAGTAGCCTTACACCACTATCTCTGCATTCACTATGCACTTCTGTGGGCACGTTTACATACATTTTCAGTGCATTTTTGTTTTGCGTGTGTTTTCTGTGCTGTTTTTGGAATAATTTTTTCATTTATTTCTATTTCAATTTTTTTTCTTTACCAAGTTGTGTTGACACTTGTTTGAGTGTTTGCATGCTTTCATGCACATGTTTACATGCATTTATGGTGCATTCCAGAGCAGAAAAATGCAGCATGCGCATATGTAAGCACACGAGAGGAAAGTGTATTATAGTTTGGCAGATACTAGAGAGATTGTAAAGTGGTTTAAGGAAGACACAAACAGAGTGAAAAAAAAGCTTTATTAGACCCATTGATTGGTGTATGGGTTGAAAAATCTGGCAAGAATCTTTGAGATTGAATCCACTGGATATATTTACCTGTTGATTGAAGAAACAACTGCATATATTTAAGCACTGGACTTTTGAATTTACATACTGAAATTTGCCAGGGGGCGTTACTGTGCAGTCTAGAAGCTGAATGGGGACACTTGAGTGCTGGTTAGAGACTTAATGCTGTAAAATAGGCTCATTGGAATTAGTTTGTACTGCATTTATATTGTGTTTAAAACACACCTGACTGCATCTGTTGAAAATGAGCTCTAAGGGATGGTAAAACCCCTGTCAGTTTAATTTTTGCCATCTGCGGTTATCTTTAACCACCTGCCGCCAAATCCCTTACCTGTACGTCA
Source organism: Lithobates clamitans (assembly GCA_037952925.1). Classification (NCBI taxonomy): domain Eukaryota; kingdom Metazoa; phylum Chordata; class Amphibia; order Anura; family Ranidae; genus Lithobates; species Lithobates clamitans. The sequence continues at coordinate 17,907,534 of JBBGZY010000449.1, forward strand.
TTGGCTTCAAGTGGTTGTACCGGAGTGATGCCTGCAGCTGCAGGCATCATCCCAGTACCGTTTTTTAGCGCTGAAAGTCTGCTCTTGTAATAATAACCGATGTGGCTAAGCAGCCTCTCGGCTGTTATTATTATTATACAGGATTTATATAACGCCAACAGTTTGCGCAGCGCTTTACAACATGAGGGCAGATAGTACACTTACAATACAAATCAATACAGGAGGGATCAGAGGGCCCTGCTCGTTAGAGCTTACAATCTAGAAGGGAGGGTCAAGTGGAAACAAAAGTAATAACGGTGGGGGATGAGCTGATGGAGAAAATGAAAATACAGTTGTTAGGTGTGGGTAGGGTAGGCTTCTCTGAAGAGAAGGGTTTTCAGGGATCGTCTAAAAGTAGGAGATATGCGGACAGATTGGGGTAGGGCGTTCCATAGGATTGGAGAGGCTTTGGAAAAGTCCTGGAGGCGAGCATAGGAGGAGGTGACGAGGGAGCTAGAGAGCAGGAGGTCTTGAGAGGAACGAAGAGAACGAGTAGGTTGGTATTTAGAGACTAAGCTAGTGATGTAGCTGGGGGCGAAATTGTGGATGGCTTTGTATGTGGTTGTTAGTATTTTGAATTTAATTCTTTGGCCGAGCAGAAGCCAGTGGAGGGATTGACAGAGAGTAGTGGCAGACACAGAGCGATTGGTAAGGTGGATGAGTCTGGCAGCAGCATTCATGATGGATTGAAGAGGTGATAGACTATGTAGAGGTAAGCCAATGAAAAGGGAGTTGCAGTAGTCGAGGCGAGAGATGACCAGCGAGTGAATTAAGAGCTTTGTTGTGTCATTGGTTAGAAAGGGGCGTATTTTGGAGATGTCGCTGAGGTTGAGGCGGCAGGATTTGGACAGTGATTGGATGTGTTGCTTGAAGAAGAGTTCAGAGTCCAGGACTACATCTAGAACCTTGGCATGTGGGGATGGGCTTATAGTTGTGCCATTGATTTATAACAAGCAGCGGGAGGGGAAGGCCTCCCAAACCCGCCCCCCCGCTGCCTTTTGTCGCTAGCCCAGGCTCTCCCGTCCCACCGAGAGACCCAAGCCACCAGCCGGCGTGTCCACCTGCTGGCCGGAGACCTGATCAGGGCCAATGCCGGATATGTTAACCCGGAAGCGACGTCATGACATCACGTCGGTCTACTCGGGAGCCATGGGACCATTTTTCAAAAATCGAAAGAATTTGAAAACGCTTGTCTTGTTTTGTATACTTTCAAGTGCAGAGGTGGGGTTTGGGCTCTTATAGACACCAGATCCCTCCATAAAGAGTACCTGTCACTGCCTATTGTTGTCATATGAGGATGATTACAAATGTTTTAATTGAAAGCACCCCATCCCTCTGTGCTCATGTTCTGTAGCAAACGCATACATAAATCACGCCTACAAATGTAAACCGCGTTTTAATCACACGTGAGGTATCGTTGCGATCGTTGGAGTGTGCGCAATTTTAAAGCATGACATGTTAGGTATTTACTCGGCGTAACATCATCTTTCAAATTATGCAAACAATTGTGCTGACTTCACACTTTTGTTTTTATATTCATTAACCACTTCGTGCCCGCGCTATAGCCGAAAGACGGCTGCAGCGCAGACGCTAACTGCCGGGAGGCCGGCCCTGGACGTCCTGCTGTTTACTTCCGTGATGCGCGCTCCCGCGGGGTGCGCATCGGGGAAGTTGTGTGTCACAGATTGCCGTAAACGGCCAATCACAGCGGACAGAGACAGCTTGTGAGGTGGGAGTGCTGACCGCTGCAGCGTGTGTCAGGGGGAAAAAAAAAAAAAACGAAAAAAAGGTGACGTCAGTGCCATCTGTCCCCAGTGCCACATATAAGTGCCACCTGTCATCAGTGTCACGTGTCATCAGTGCCACGTATCAGTGGCATCTGTCAGTGTCACGTGTTATCAGTGCCACATATTAGTGCCATCTGTCATCAGTGCCACATATTAGTGCCATCTGTCATCAGTGCCACGTCAGTGTCACGTGTCATTGTCCTGGTGCTCCAGGGCCTTCAAAAGTGTAATAGTTAGTCAACAAGTTAGATGTGTAATTTATGCTCCTAGAACACCTGATGGTACTCCCTGCATGTTGGCCTCTCTATGAGGCCAGGCTGTGAAAAAATCCCACACATGTGGTATCGTAATACTCAGGAGGAGTAGCATAATGTATTTTGGGGTGTTATTTGTGGTATATACATGCCATGTGAGAGAAATAACCTATTACAATGACAATTTTGTGTGTGTGTGGGGGGGGGATCTTCATTTTGCGAAGAATTGTGGGAAAAAATGACAACATCAAAAACCTCACCATGCCTCTTACTAAATACCTTGGAATGTCTACTTTCAAAAAAGGGGTCATTTGGGGGGTATTTGTACTTTCCTGACATGTTCGGATCGCAATAAATGAGATAGGCCGCCAGTACATCAGGTGTGATCAATTTTTTATGATTTGCACCACAGCTTGTAGACTCTAACTTTCACAAAGACCAAATAATATCCACTAATTTGTGTTATTTTTTACCAAAGATATGTAGCAGTATAAATTGTGGCCAAAATTTATGAAGAAAAATTAATAATTTGAAAAATTTTATCACAGGAACTAAGAAGTTTTTTTCCCCAAATTTTCGGTCTTTTTTCATTTATAGCGCAAAAAATAAAAAACCCAGAGGTGATCAAATACCACCAAAAGAAAGCTCTATTTGTATGAAAACAGTATTACATGACTGAGTAATTGTCATTCAAAGTGTGAGAGCGATGAAAGCTGAAAATTGGTCTGGGCAAGAGGGGGGTTTAAGTGCCCAGTAGGCAAGTGGTTAAAGTGGATTTCTTTATCGTATATCATGGGACACAGAGCCTTAAGTAATTACTTAATTTGTTATGGGCCACCTTCAGGTGTTGATACTGGTATACCCAATACAGGAAGTTGATTCCCCTATATAACCCCTCCTCCTTCCAGGAATACCTCAGTTTTTTCGCCAGTGTCTAAGGTGTTGGTCAAAAGTGAAGATGTGCTCTGAGGAGCTCCAGGAGGGATCTATGCTGGATTTAAAAAACCTCCACAACCTGATCTATCCACGCCACTGCGACCACAGGATGGTACCCGGGCCTTGTATAGAAGAACGAGGTTTTGCCTGTAACGCTTCTCTTTGGGGGCTGGACCCTAGGAACCAGGACTCTTTTTGGTCTTGCTACATTACCTAAAGTTGTCCTGAGGGGTGCTATACAGGTCCAAAAGAGTGGAACCCCTTTTAAAAGGGACCCGGTCTTTGAAGGTTTACCTACGCTGCCCGTCGTGATGGGTGAAGTTTGGATCTGTCTGTTTTCAGCAGTATCCTGCAGCGAGGAAAAGGTAAGAGAAAAGTTTAGGAACTGCAAAGTCCACCTATGCCTATTCTTTCATATGTAACATTATAATGCCTTAAAGTCTCCTCTAGAGGGAGTAAGAATGCATATACCCTGTCAATCTGTGCTACAACAGCGTGTGTCCTAGCAGCTGAAGGGGGTTCTTTATTTCCTCTCCCCCCAGTTGGGGAAACTGAGTGTCTGGGGGTACATGTACTATTGTACATTACATTTGTAAACAGTTTTGTGAAATGCTATGCTGCCATTACAGTGTGACAAGCACTAAAGGCTGACAAACTGCTAAAGTACCCCCCCCCCCCCACGGGGCGGCTTTCATAGCTAAACATTTACTTGCCTATGCAAAAGCAGCCAGCCTTTCTCAAAGGCAGACCGTAATGCCGCATGGCGGCTGCAGCCTCCTCTCCTCCTGGTCTGTGTCTCGGACCCGAATCCTGTGCCGTCCGCGCGCGTGGGCTGAGGTTTTACTTTTGAAAGGAGGAGGAAGGGTCGGGGAAGGGGCGTGGCTAAATCGGTCAGGCGCCGTGTTTGGACTCAGCGTTCTTGTGAAAGCATACGGCGCACAGACAATCATGTTTACACCTGGGAGGGCTTAAAAGCTGAAGCTCTGAGAACTAAATGTGTCTACCAGAGCAGCTGAAGCAAGAGAGGACACAGGACACAGGAGCACGTGAGGGGTGTACACAGGCTTTTCCAGTACAGGAAAAAACATTATTGTTTAGCATCAGATTAATCTATGCTGCCATTGTTTTTCCTACTATTGCTTAGCAAATAGAACATAGAGTGCTTCTGCTTTTGTGCTTAGCATTATGGCTTCCAAGGTTACTAATTTACCAAAAGTTCCACCCCCAGGCGCTGGGAACTCCAGCCGTGTCTCCACACTGTCATCCTCTACCGGAGATGCCAGATATGGCAAGCCAGGGTGAGTCTTTGGAACCGATTGGTGGTGCAACTGCTTCTCACACGTCAGCTCCTGTATATGTGACTGGAGATGCATTTTTCTCTGCCCTGCAGGGCTTAGAAGGAAGATTAGCGGCTTTAATCGCATCCTCCATCCAAGGGGACAGGAAGCATGCTAGATCCCTCTGCCCTTCTCCAAACCCTTTACCAAGGGAACAGTGGGGACAGGATGAGTTATTGCCCTCAGACGATCAAGAGGAAAAACAAGCCAATTATTCCTCTGCGGAGGAAACAACAGTTGATGATTCAGCTTCACAATCTGATGTACAAATCCTTATGGAAATGGTTCGCTCCACTTTCATGCTACCCCTAACAGAGTTATCTGAAAGTCCGGTTTCCTCCTTGGGTTCTTTGAAACCTTTACAGCCTTTGCATGCGTTTCCAGTCCATGCATTACTAGAAAAGTTTATGCTGAATGGTATCATCTGGATAAGCATTTTTTCCCTCTAAAGAGATTCTCAGTTTTCTATCCCATGGAGGAAAAATTCACCAAAAGATGGAAGGTTACAGCAGTTGACGCTGTGATTTCCAATGTGAATAAAAGTCTAACTTGTCCAGTAGACAATGCACAAATGCTTAAGGATCCGACAGATAAGAAGTTGGAATTCCTGTTAAAATCCTTTTTTTCCTTGGCAAGGACCGTTACTTTAAGTCAGTCCTTAATGGACCAGTTCGCAGAGACTCTTAAAGGGCTCCCTGCACAACAGGCCTGTTGGGCGAATTACCAAAAGCATTATGTTTTGCCATAGATGCTATGAAGGATTTTTTTCACCAGGCGTCCCGCCTTGCGCAGGTGCTAGTACATATGCGTAGGACCCTTTGGTTAAAAGATTGGTCAGCCGAAGCACCTTGCGAAAAGCTTCTGACTAGTTTCCCTTTTCATGGGGAGCGACTATTTGGCGATGATTTGGATAAATACATCCAGGCGATTTCTAGTGGAAAGAGTACTCTTTTGCCAGTCAAAAAGTATAAATGTCCTTCATTTAAACAGATTTTTTCCCCTGCACCTGGGGTATCCGCCTCTAGGCAGTGGCGACGGCCTCCGCCATCAGACTCTACAGGAAAACCTCAGGGTCAGACCCAAGCACAGAAGAAGACCTGGGGCAGCAAATCTGCAAAGCAGAATACTAAAGCCTCATCATGATTCTGGATTGGGGTGTCAGACCCGTTCTGGATCTAAGGAATCTAAATCAGTTCCTGAAGATCTGCTCCTTTGGCATGGAGTCAATCAAGTCAGTTTCCATCCTACAAGGAAGAGAACTTCTGGCATCCATCGACATCAGAGATGCATATCTGCATGTCCCACCAGAGGTTTCTACGGTTCGAAGTAGAACAGCAGCACTTTCAGTTTATAGCCTTGCCCTTCGGGCTAGCTTTGGCACCCCGGGTGTTCACAAAGGTGCTGGCCCCACCTCTAGCCAGGCTAAGGGCACAGGGCATAACAGTCTTGGCGTACTTAGACGATCTATTGTTAATAGACCAGTCAGTGGCTCGCTTGGAGCTAAGTGTACGCATTACAACCAGTTACCTGGAAAATCTGGGTTGGATTCCCAACCTAGAGAAGTCTTCCTTAAAACCTCTAAGAAAGCTGGAGTATTTGGGCCTGATCATAGACACAGCCCAGAAAAGGGTGTTCTTGCCTCCGGCAAAGATCGGCTCCATACGAGAGCTGGTGCGGATGGGTCAGGTCGAAAAGGAATCCCTCAATTTGCCTTTGCATGAGGTTGTTAGGAAAGGTGGTGGCTTCATTCAAAGCAGTTCCCTATGCCCAGTTCCATTTGAGAATGTTACAAAACAGTATCCTGTCTGCTTGGAACAAAACGATCCAAGCTTTGGACTTGCCAATGCGAGTGTCCCAAAGCCTCAGTTGGTGGTTACTAACCCAGAATCTGCTGAAAGGAAAATCCTTCAGACCAATTATCTGGAAAGTAGTAACGACGGATGCCAGCCTTTCAGGCTGGGGAGCAGTACTAGAGAAGACGGCTGTCCAGGGACAGTGGTCAAGAAGCGAAAGAGCCTTGCCCATCAACATCCTAGAGATTCGGGCAGTGCATCTGGCTCTGAAAACCTGGACTTCCAGATTAAAGAATTGTCCTGTCAGGATCCAATCCGACAATGCCACGGCTGTGGCCTATATCAATCACCAAGGGGGCACCAGGAGTGTCTCAGCTCAGAGAGAGGTGAACCATATTCTAACTTGGGCAGAAAAGAATGTTCCGTGCCTATTGGCAGTCTTCATTCCAGGAGTAGAGAATTGGCAGGCAGACTACTTAAGTCGCCAGCAATTATTCCCGGGGGAATGGTCTCTTCACCCCAACATTTTTCGGGCTGTTTGCCAAAAATGGGGGACTCCGGACGTAGATCTTCTAGCGTCCAGATTCAACTTGAAGTTAGTCAACTTTGTGTCCAGGACAAGGGATCCACTCGCATGCGGAACAGATGCGCTGGTAACCCCGTGGGATCAGTTCTCACTGATCTATGCATTCCACCCTATTCAGTTGCTGCCATGACTTCTTTGCAGGATCAAACTGGAAAGAAAGCCGGTAATTCTGGTAGTACCAGCATGGCCCAGAAGGTCATGGTACGCAGAAATCGTAAAGATGGCAGTGGAGAGTCCATGGCCCCTCCCACTAAGGCCAGACCTGCTCTCACAGGAGCCGATATTCCATCCTACTTTACGAACGCTAAATTTAACGGCCTGGCTATTGAGACCCACATTCTGAAGAAACATGGGCTTTCCTGGTCAGTTATCTCCACTTTAATTTATTTAATTTAATGCAAGGAAACCAGCTTCCAGAACTGTATATTATAGAGTTTGGAAGACTTGTGTTTCCTGGTGTGAATCCAAGGGTTGGCACCCTCGGAGATATATCATAGGCAGAATTCTTGCCTTTCTGCAATTAGGCGTAGAGATGAAATTGGCCCTGAGTACTATTAAGTCTCAGCCTTATCGATTTTATTTCAAAGACCGCTTGCTACGCATTCTTTAGTCTGGGGTTTTATGCAAGGGGTGATGTGGATTAATTCACGCCCTTTGGACGTGAATTTAGTTTGGTCAGAGTTACAAAAACAGCCATTTGAACCGATACAGCATATTCCCTTAGTCCTTCTGACAAGGAAGCTGGTATTTTTGGTTGCTATATTCTCAGCAAGGAGGGTTTCGGAATTGGCTGCTCTTTCTTGTAAAGAGCCATATTTGATTATTCATGAGGACAGAGTGGTGTTACACCCTCGTCCAAGCTTTTTGCCAAAAGTGGTTTCAGGTTTTTACCTGAACCAAGATATTGTCCTGCCATAGTTTTTTTCAAAAACCATGTTCCAGGGAAGAAGAGTCACTACATTGTCTTGATGTGGTGAGAGCAGTGAAAATCTATTTAAAGGCAACTGCTCAGATTCGGTAAACTGTTGTCTTATTTATTCTGCCAGAGGGTCCTAAGAAACGACAGGCAGCGTCGAAATCCACTGTCGCTAAGTGGATTTGACAAGTGATAATTCAAGCTTATGATTTAAAGGGTAAAATTCCCCCGTTTCAAGTTAAGGCACACTCTACCAGGGCGGTTAGTGCTTCTTGGCCAGTGCGTCACCAGGCCTCCATGGCTCAGATCTGCAAGGCCGCAACTTGGTCTTCAGTGCATACATTCACAAAATTTAATCAGGTGGATGTAAAGAGGAATGAGGATATCGCCTTTGGGCGAAGTCCTCAGGTCTGGGGGTGCCCTACGGGTTGTGTCTCCCTCCCCTCAAGTAGCATTACTATGGGACGTCCCATTAAGTAATTACTTAAGGCTCCGTGTCCCATGATGTACGATAAAGAAAATAGAATTTTTATAACAGCTTACCTGTAAAATCCTTTTCTTGGAGTACATCATGGGACACAGAGGTCCCGCCCCGCTTTTATGGGGTTTAAGTATATTGCTTGGCTACAAAAACTGAGGTACTCCTGGAAGGAGGAGGGGTTATATAGGGGAGTAAACTTCCTGTATTGAGTATACCAGTATCAACACCTGAAGGTGGCCTATAACCCATTAAGTAATTTCTTAAGGCTCAGTGTCCTATGATGTACTCCAAGAAAAGAATTTTACAGGTAAGCTGTTATAAAAATCCTATTTTTTCCCAAAAAATTGCATTTGAAAGACCGCCGCTCAAAAACAGTGACATATAATGTTGCAACAACCGCCATTTTATTCTTTAGGGTCTCTGCTAATAAAATATATAGTATGTTTGGGGGTTCTACGTAATTTTCTAGCAAAAAATATTCATTGTAACTTGTAAGCAACTAATGTCAGAAAAAGGCCTGGTCTTCAAGTGGTTAAAGATGAAAACCAGTGAGACAGGTAAATGTATAGCTGAAATAAATTGGGTTGAATAATTACACTGTTTAATACAAACAATGCATTTGTAATTCTCTTTAGCCAGTCTTCTGACCAATACAGTTCTGCCAGGTGCCACAGGTGTGGCAAGTTCTAGTAACTACCTGCATATTGGATTGAATTTGCAGTGTATGTAGCTCATGCATTTCACACCCCCAATTATGCTGTGACACTTGTGTTGATGTGACTTACCTGAGTCCTCAATTGATCCAGCGCTTTGCACAGCTGCATCTTTCTTCTCACAGGGACTGAGGCAGCAGGGGGGAGCCATTGGCTCGTGCTGCTATCAATGAAATTCTGTAATGAGTGGGTGGGGCCACTATGTTACACTGTGTATGTGTGTGTGTGTGTGTGTGTATAGATGCGCACAGCCTGGCTTGGAATTGGGCTTGCATGTCTGGCCCCATAGCAAGCCGCTTGCTTTGGGGGCAAACGGATAGTAGGAGAAGCCAAGGGCGCCTGCAGGGGACCTCAGTAAAGGAGGTTCAGGGCTGCTCTGTGCAATATCACAGCACAGAGCAGGTAAGTATAACATGTTTATTTTACTTGAAAAAAGATTCTGACTTTTAAGAAACACTTTTATTGATCTATCTTTTTTTTTTTTCCCTCTCCTTCCCACCCCCCATTTGTAACATTTGTGATAGATTGTTTCTTCTGCCGCATCCAGTATTGGCTCACTGACTTCCGTCACAGCTATGAGTAGTTCCTCAGTCGACACAACCATCTCCAGGTAACATAAAAATATTTTATTTTTATCTTGACAATCTGTTTATAAGACCGTTTTTTTTCCCACAAAAATTAAATACTGTTCACCAGACATACATACATGTTGGCTTAAAGTGACATATTCATACCAGGCCTATATTTTAATAAAGTATAAGAAGAAAATACAAATATGTCTGTTTATGATCTGGTACATTTAGGCTGAATATTGTTTTGGCTTGCAAACAATTCATTATTTATTGGTACTTGTTATTGGCTTGTCAGACAGTACTTTAAGCAGAGCATACAGTATGTATATATAGTGGTTGTAAACCCTTACATATATCCATTGTTGTGACTGGGCTCAGGTGTTTCAGAGATGAAACATCCTTCTACATAGGTTTTACCTATTTATCTGCAGTCTTCTCTTCTCTACATCCATTCAAAGTCCAGAATTTATATAGCTTGTCTGAGACTTCATAAAAAAGAGTGCGAAGAGTTGAAGTCACACTGTGTGCTCAGTGAGGAGAGCTCTGGATACTGATTGGAGGTGAGGGATACACCCCCCTTCACACAGCAACAGTGCTGAGGCTGTCATTCACAGGCTAAGTAATGGAGCTTCCTCCCTGGTCACAATTTTACTGTTGGTGTCAGAAAAACAGTCAGAAGTGACAAATGTATATAGCAGAGAACAAAGCAGCAGACAGAAATGACACTAAGTGCTCTGGATTGAGACAATTACACGCTATAGAGGGACATGCTTCGTTCATTTTTCCTGTCTGAGGTGTTCACCCACTTTAAGGAATCCAGAGCACTGGAATTGGACCTTGGAGGATGCAAGACAATAATGGGAGGCTATAGAATGCAGAGCAAGATATCCTCATGGACCACAGGGACTTGTGACACTTTACCTTTGCTTCCACAATAAAGCACAGGATTGTTGGAGCATTTAGTTACCAGGCCCTTTTACTTTAAAGCGGAGGTTTACACAAAAATTGAACCTCCGCTTTTTGGAACCCCCCCCCTCCGGTGTCACATTTGGCACCTTTCAGGGGGGAGGGGGTTGCAGATGCCTGTCTAAGACAGGTATTTGCACCCACTAACGGGAATAGACTTCCACGGGAGTCTATGCCACTTCCCGTCCCCCCCGCGCTCTCTGCTGGGACATATACTGGTCCCAGAGACAGCAGGGACCATTCGGATTGCGCAGCTCGACTCTCGCATGCGCAATGGGGAACTGGGAAGTGAAGCCGCAAGGCTTCATTTCCTGATCCCCTTACCGAAGATGGCGGCAGCAGCATCCGAGGACCGAGGGACGGTTTGGCCTCGGGTGCCGACATCTCTGGACCCTGGGACAGGTAAGTGTCCTTATTTTAAAAGTCAGCTGCGGTATTTGTAGCTGCTGACTTAAAAAAAAAAAACTAACAAAATTTGCGGGACTCCTGCTTTAAAGTGGAGCTGTGTATAGTTGGTTGCAGTGGTTAAGCTTCAGACAACTTAGAACATATACAGACCTGCCTGTTTGGTCTCTTGGGTGAACAGAGTGGTAGAAGTGTGAAAAGAGGGGAATTACAAACAACTGAAGGTGTAGAGGAGTCTTCTTTAAAAGACCAGTATGGCCAAAGCTCTTTTGGCCATACTTGTCTTCTGGGTCACAAGACTGCACCTACTTTTGCGCTTTTTTGACCCAGAGTCAGCTTATTTTACAAAGCCACTCCAGGCTCTGGAAGTATCCTGACCATATTGTTGGAACCCACCCAGCTGCCTGATTGACAGCTGTCTCTAGCTCTCAGCACATGTCTGTGAGCCCAAGTCTGCTGTGGAGGGGCAGAGCGTTAAGCAGTGATTGACTGTCACTGGCTCTGCTAACTCAAGAGTGAGAACTGAGCAATCAGCTGTCTTTAATTGCTCAGTTCACGATGTGAAAGCTGCGGGGGGACAGGTGCAGTATCGGATTGATGCTGCATTCACCTAGGTGAGTACGAATGTTTTTTGCATCTCTCTGTTCCGAGCAGGCAAAGAACTGAGTCATCAGCAGTCATGCGATCAGTTTTCAAACTTATCGCGGCCATAGAATGATCAAAATCCGGCCAGTCAACCAGCCTGTTTTTTTTTTTTTTCGTACGATCACTGCCGCTGGCTATAGTTGGCAGCAGTTATCATTGGATTTTGATAGAGGTGAAACCTCTCGCTGTCAGAATACAATACCGCAGCAAGAGGGTTTCCCCCATCAGCACTGACTGTGTTGATGGGGGTAATCAAGGCCTTTTGTTTTTTTCTTCAATTCCTGTTGGAAAGAAAGAAAACTGCTTAAATGCTGGCAAGCCCAAGAGCTGACATGGGACAGCTGCAACATCACACTGATGCTACAGCATGGAGGTGAGTATGTATGCTTGTTTTTTTTTATTGCCATACTTCTGTAGTTAATCTTTTCATTGCGTGGGGTAATACGTTCACAGAGTGCTGACATGCCCCTCTGTATGACAGCATACTTGTGTAGCTATCGGTTCTCTTTATTGTCTAATTGACCCTATTATCTATTCTGTGATTACCAGAAAAAGATCTGCAGCTAAGCTGGTCTCAGAACTCTGGCAGACCTAAACGCTGAATCTTGAAATGCTCCAGGCTGTGCACTTTTGGGTTTATTCTTTGCACTAGATAACTTTTTAATCAATACCTTTATACAATGCTTGTTCATGATACACATGTTTTTTTCTCTTCTATTTGCTTTCCTTGTAATTTAAAGAGCTTAGGTGTCTGATACCTTTTACTTAAAATAGAACTATAGGCAAAAGTTTTTCCTGGTGCATCTATTGCAGCATACTATTGATAGGCTCCCCCATTGGCTCCTCCCTCAGGACAGTGAATATAATAAAAGAATAAGTTAACCACTTCAGCCCCAGAAGGTTTGGCAGCTCAATGACGAGACCATTTTTTGCAATACAGCACTGCGTCGATTTAACTGACAATTGTGCGGTCGTGCGGCGCTGTACCCAAACAAAATTGACGTCCTTTTTCCCCCACATACAGAGCTTTCTTTTGG